>OZ005620.1:10200000-11553333 GCA_963930655.1 Myrica gale
TTTGATATAATACATGCTTGAGAAATGTTTTTTGATAATATCTTCGACTTTGTATCAATTGTGTAAAAGCATGAAATTTTGTGATTTTCATTGACATAGTCTATTCAAAGTATATTCGTAGTCTAATAGAGCTACAACAACTCTGATGTGAGGTGATTATACTTCTAAGTGTTGAAGAACACTAGTATAAGGAGTCAAGTAGGTTAGTAAGGGCGCCATGGTAATTTTGAAGCTTTTAACTTTAGAGTTTAAGTTTTCACATTTCATTTTTACCTTGTCTCTCTTCTCACCCGAAATTTCCTTTGTGCCACCGACCACTATATGCTTTTCTCTCTTTGGATTTTATTTGACAAATCATCACAAACTCTTACTTCCTTCAAGAAAATATTAGTTTTAAATTATTCTTTTTTTTTTGCCGTTTTTTCTTCTTGGTGGGCATGTGGTCCCACGGGTATGAACATGCATGTCTCTTTGAGTGGGTTTTTGTGATATCGTTGATTTAAGCTCTAATTTTTTTAATGGATTTTCCTACCCACTTGCTTTAAGTATATTCTTTATAATCTTTATTTAAATTTAACAACTACTATACAAGATCTATGGATTTTTTTGTTCAAAACCTAGGTTTTGTAAAAATTTCTCTGTTTAAGATTTTGAATTGATTGTTAACTAAATGATGTAATTCGTCTTTTTGGAGCTGGATCTATTGTTTAAAATCATTTCCAGATTGTTGGATTATGTGAAGATTTTGTGAAAGGTTGAGCTTGATCTAATGACTATATGGGTTTTGGGTAGATTACAAATTTGCTATTCTGAATTCAAGTTTTCTTAATACTACTTATTGCTTTAATGTCATGTGAATTGGATTTATAGACTTCAACATGGCTAAATGTCTCTATGGAGTTGTAGGTGTAATTTTTTAACTTTACATGTAACTGGGTTTTGTCCTTTAATGAATATGTGAAACTTAAATTAGTGAATAGTTATTTTACTTGTTGGTATATGTCACATTGAGTAGGACCCACATGTTTGTCTTGTCCCATCATACTATGTTGTGACATTGGTATAACTTGGTTTGTCATTACACGTGTGAAGATTAATTTATAAATGACTTTGTTCAAATTGACCTTGAATATACTTTATTTTTATTTAAGAAGTTGTATGTCGTGTGGGTATGTCGTGAAATCTTCCCTGGACTTGTGTTGAAAATATAATCTGTGTTGTTTTTGAATATTTAACTATTCCACTTCATTAATGTTTGACATCCTCCTTGACAGAAAGAGGGAGAAGGAGAAGGAGAAGGAAAAAAAAATTTAATGCAGAAGAATGAGGGAGAGAAGTTTTTGGATGTATGTATGCATATCTGGAGTTTTTGTGGGCTGAAATGCTTGTTGCATGCCTTGTTTATGTTTTTTTTAAATAATTATGTTGTTGAACACTTTACTAGTTTTGTGTGCATGCCTTACATACTGTTGAAACTTGTTAAGTGTTGATGGTTTATGTGCTGATATTTACTTGCTTTGAATATCTTATGTGCAGATATTTTACTAACATCTATACTAATGTGGTTCTCTAGATGTGTGTATGTTTTAAAATGATTTGTTGCAAGTAACTGAATCTCAGGAAAATTTTATTTAGCCTGTGTTAGTTTTGATAAGGATTGGTCTCTATATAAATTAATCATGTTTTGTTGATTAACATGACTCTTCTTTTTGTCATGGGTTTAAGTTGGTTTTGTCACGAAGGATGCCAAAGGGGGAGATTGTACAAGTTTAATTAGCATTGTTGTGCAAAACATATAAGGGTAGTTTAGTCTTCCCGAGTGTTTCTAGAAGAGTTTGTTGCAAGTTGAATATTGGTGCAGTCTACAGTATTTCTCCATTCACAAGTTAATAGAATGTTGTTTTACCTTAGCCACTTTTTGACCTTTCTACCCTTATCCCTTCAAAAGCCCACCATAAATGTTACTTGAGTGATATTCATTGAATACAAATTTTTGAGAGAAAGAACGTTAAGTGTCCCAGCTTGTGAGTTTCAAGAATCTCTTGGAAATGCGATCATATTTTCTTTGAGAGATCTTTATGGGTTGAGCTAAAATATTACATACAATCAAAGAATCCTTGTGTTGAGATCACAACCAAAGTCCTTTGTGAAAGGAAGACTTTCAGAGGTTGTTGGAAGTGTTGACAGAGGCTGGAGTTCCAGCTCTTGAAGTCGCTGGTTGCATGAGTTCATGCGTGAAGATCAGTGTGGCTGCGGTTTGGTGATTGATTCATCTTTCAAACCTGCCTAGAGGTTATGAGGTTGCTGCAAATTGCAAATCTAAGCGGGTCACTTAGGAAAAGCTTGTAAAATATTATATTTGGTATATCTAATCAATCTTGATGATGTGAATCTCGCCAAGAATAACGAGACCCAACAACAATTGGGAACCCAAGATCGTTTTAGGACAGATCCGAATGGAAACCTCAATTGATTTTCGATCACTTGAGTTGATAAATTAAATGTGAATCAATTTCATTATTGAATTTGTAATTACCGTCTTCCGTAGTTTGTTTAGAGTCATATTAGCTACAACATATTTGATAAGAATACGAGCAAGACTTCAAATGAGTTAGTTCAAGATCCCGTAGAGCCGGTTACGAGTGCACGAGACAAGGAGTTCAAGGACGCACTCGCTGAACTCATTGAAGAGATATGGGCCCAAGCCCATTCATGGAGGCCCATTCAAGATGATGCACGTTCTAGAAGGATCCGGCCAAGAGACATTTATGGCTCTATTCTAGAAGATTCAGATTGCATGGCTATTTTAAGCTCCAAATCATTTCCTTTCATGGTCTTTTGACATGATGGTCGACCACCACCTTATTGTCATTTGAAGAGTGTTTTATTTAAGGCAATTAGGGTTTAGTTCGGCCTTGTTTTAGGGTTTAACGTCCAAGCTTTCTTTCCTAGGTTAAGTTTCTTATTTTTGGCCGAGTGTTATCATTTTCCATAGTTAGATTTCTATGTTAGGCGTCCAAGTGTTTTGTTAGGCAAGCAAGGAATTCTTTCCTTAATTGCATCATCTGTTTTATGTGTTAATTAGTTTCCTTAATTGCATCATCTGTTTCAAAGAACTTTCAAATGCCATAAAGATTGTATAGTTTTTGGATAACTAATGAATTAGCTATGGATTTTTTTGCTAAACACGTCCGGATACATTTGTCTTTATCTTCATTTTAAATTGTTTCCTCCAATTTAAATGTTGTTTCCTTCATCCAATTCCACGAAATTGACATAAACAAGAGTCCTCCAAGCTCTCATCTTCATTAATTGAATAGGACTAAGTGATTAAAATCACTTGTTCTTTCAAATTAATTACGATTTCTGCAAAGAGAGAAAATATTGTGCATTAAATTTTTTTTCCACTAAATCGAAATTTCCAATCAAACACAGAGCAAATTTGATTAAAAGACAAATACTAATTTCACCGGTCTTAGATCCTGAATGACATGTCTAGGAATAACCAGGGAATTCGTAGGAAAATAATTGAAGAGGTTACACGGTTTGTATGAAATAAGAATATTCAAGCATTGCAGCGAAGAAAATTATATCATACTGTTTTTTTCTTGATTAGTTAAGAGGGGCGTGAACTTATTGGCCGAAAGAAAACCATATTCTAGAAAGAGCTTAACTTATTGGCCGAAGAAAACCCCCTCGCGTGCTCATCCAAGTGGGTCGGAGGAACTCTTAACTCCTTCCTTCACCCTCTCCTTCATTGGCTTGTTTCTTTCCGGCCAATCTATGTTTATTCGACGTAATCACCCTCTTTTTGTTGGTTAAACTCTCCAGTGGTAGAGATTCTGTTCTCCACCATGCAGGCAGACTCTGTTCTCTATCGTTCTTGAATGGCTTATACTGGCTGTTGGATCACCTCTCCATGCGCAATTGGATTGACCATGGACTCTTTGAGGTGGATTTTGCGAGATTCTTTGGGTTTTGCTGTCCTCTGAATGGTTAGTGTTGGAGAGATCCAACAGTTCAGATCGTTTCTTTTCCTTTTCCGCTGCTGCTATTATATTTTTGGTTGCAGTGACATAATAGGAGCTAGTTAAAATGCCTGAATGACCAAGCAGAAACGAGAATAACCAACATTGAAATCCACTCGGCACGAGTACCAAAGGTTTTTGCTGAAATACAACCTCCCATGTCAATCCAAATTAAGTCAAAACAAGCTTTCTGTAGATTTGTCTGTGCCACATCATGAGCACCCATGGTGAACAATACTCTTTGTGCACAGTCAGTTGGCCCACTTAACAGCAACTTCAATTTCAAACACCCCCCCCCCCCCCCCCCGATTCTTTAAAAATAAAGAATTTCTCTAGAGATCAATGTCTTCTAGTTTGATTTTAAACAGATCAGTGCAGTAGGATTCCACCTAGGTTGTTACAGGCACCTGTACAATCTCCCAATGCATCCGTTGAAAATACAAAGTTTAATGTATGATTCTTAGGATCGTTAGGAATAGGCAAGGTTAATACTGCATAAACATAAGAATAACATACCATAGCACCGTAAAATTTGAGATGTAAGGGGAACAGAAGGAAAAAAAAAACCTCTGAAGACACTGAAAATTTCACCTTCTAGGATCCATTTAGTGTGCTAATCTAGGAATAAACCCGTGCAATCATCACAAAGAAACAACCGATATAATAGGAGAATGAAGAATATACTACAGCAACCTTGAGAAGCAGCTATATTGTACTCCAAATTGATCACCAGTCCAGAATCACATCACTTATTGCCCCTGAAATACGTGTAAATTTTCTGCATAAACCAAAGAACAGGACACAATCAGAGAGAGAGAAAGAGAAAGAGAAAAAATTCTACAAGGCATACCAAATACCCTGCATGTCTGTTTGTCAAATGCATGCACACCAATCAAATTTAACACTTGAAACTTCTATTGCATAAAGAGGGTGATTGTTTCTGTAAGGTACAGAATTCCAGGTAACATCATTTCTCAATACATGGAATCTGCTATCTCGTTCCTCTGCCCTCTTACTCTTGCTCCTTACACCCAGCCCCTTTCCCGGCTTTATGGTCGCTCCCAGATTCTACTCCCTGTTGTCAATTAGGCCTTGTAGAAGCCCCTATTCCCCCTTCTTTGAGCACTAAGTGACGTCCAGTCATTATAAATAATAAGCCCAATATTAATTGCAGCCACTTAAAGCAAGACAGATCAAGGAAAATGACACTTCCACATATCAATTAAAGAGCCAGTGTCAGTTAAACTCTGTTATTTACTAATACACAACAAAATTGACAGAAGTATATATGGTCAGTTAAAAGCCACGACTTTTTTCCTCCAAAGTTCAAAGAACAATCTCCAATCAAATCTACCTCAGAAGCAAACGAAAAGTCCAGAAACCTTAAGCACTGAATTTCCTACCTTGACATAAACAATGCAATTAAGCATGTCACAAGCACTTCTGTTTTTTCCTTCTTTTTTTTTTTGGTTGAGGGTAAGTTATGTCGCAAGCACTTCAATGATGCTGAATCCAGCCTATTACACAAGTTTAAGTCCTCGAGGGAACTCTCAACACAATTTCCAGGTTCAATGGCAACTATCATTCTGAAGCCTTCCTACTATGTCAAAATCTTCATCTATTTATATCAACTGAAGTCATACTGGAAAGATATATCTTCGCCAAGAAAACTAGCCCTAATCTGTCAAAATAAACCGTCTATAACCGACTAAAAGCCATGTATCTATACACAAATGGAAAATAGCAACAAATATCAGGAATCATCTATAACAAACCACAGAAAAACACTAAGGCTAAAACGCACACCCTTGATGCATGCTGGTTACAATTTAGATCTACTCCAATCTCTAACAAGCTTTCTCGGTTAATATATGCACACACCATGTTTTCTACCTGTATTGGTTTTGGCCCTAGAATTCAGCATCTATGGGGGGTAAAGACCATCCAAAGGGAGTAGTTAGGAAGAGACCAAAGACAACTCACTACAGATGCCACGACTCATAAGTGCACAATTGTATTTCAACCCAGAAGGAATAATTTCATACAAGAATCAACTCTTAATTTAATATAGGGGGCAACAACAATCACTTGTATCACTTAGTAAAATACTGTGGATATGTTCTGATTCTGACCTGAAGTACCCATAAGCTTAGAAGAGACTCCAAGCAAAACAAGCCAAACCCAACTAAGTAGAATATCTGCAGTAAAACATATGACACGTCAGTAAATGCTAGCACCAAATCAAATACCTTGCAAGAACATCATATTTTAATATACTGAAGTCCACCAAAGAAAAGTTATGCCCCAGATTATGTTCACACCTTGGTCTTCACTGTTCGAAGCCATAAGAATTTTGAAGAAGCACCAACAAGAATTAGGTGAAAGGAAGTATACAACTCTCTTACCATATTTGTTACAACATCTTCTATGTGCAATGCTGAGCATGTTTTTCCATTAAGAACACTAGGCATATGGATACAGTTATGTGGGATTATCCTCCCCCCCCCCCCCACCCCAAACATGCACCCAAGAAAGAAAGAAAAAATCAACTTTTTTCCTTTGGCAGTAGAATGCAACAATCCATTATATGCCATTATACATATCCTAGTAGACAGCCCCGTTAGATGCAGAGCAGAAGGAAGCCTAGAAAGAAGTAATTTTTTACTTTTTAACATATGACTCATTGAAAACTAGGCTGAAATCATCTGTACATCTTTCCAACTCTGCAGTTCTAGTTTCATAATGGGTAGAAAGTAAGAACCACAATACAGGCACACATACAATAAACAACTCACCCCAACCAATGCATGGCCACTAAAGAGGTCGACTGCTGCAAGAATTCCCCTGAATTGAAAACGGAAAATTAAAAAGTCTCATTAGCAAAATAGAAATTAAAATAGGCACGAAAACGGCAAGAGAACAATTATGCAAGCCCCAATGCTGATCACATAGTGTCAATCAATTTTACAAAGACATTGAATGAAATTTACAGGAAAAGATACAAGCAAGTTACATATGGTACCCCAGATGCTGTACTTTCTGAAATTAACTTCTCGGCACAACCATGCTGTCTCAACTTACTTTATACAACTATATAATCTAAAAACAGAACCTCCCATACACAAATCCAGTTCCTCAACTATCTACAACTTTCAGAATACAAGATAGATAAGGTTATTGTGAAAAAGGTTTGAAGGACAATAGTCAACTATAGAACTTAAGATCAGCAAGACCCATATAAGAAATGTAGTTCCTTTACTACTTCATTACCTAATGTTCACTCCTTAAGGACATTATTCACAGGGAGGACAAGTCTATTACTTTTGCGTTGCTAACTCTAGTCAAAATTCTACATTCTTAATATTGACAACAAATCATTCATTTGTAACTCAGTCACTTAACAGGTGTGAAACTGCAATTAAAGCCCCCGATAAAGTTTCCATCAATATACTGTCACAAGATACTTCATTACAAACATATCTGCATGATTTATAGACGTGACCATCAAAACTCTTTCATGCTTAATTTCCTACAGCTCAAGAAACAAGAACTTACGCCAATGACTTCCCATGAAAGACAACTGGAGGTGCAATGGCAGCGAATATACAAAACACAATGTGGATCTGCATTATGCGAAAGTCTTTAATAGATAGAAGAAGAATAAGCCACCTATTTCTAAACAGCGTGGATTAGATAGCAATATACAACCTATGGCACATACCATGTAGAACAGAAAAAACCAGCCGAACTTCAGGGCACTATCAGTCCTGCATTTCAAATTAGGCGATTTGTAACATCCATCAGCACACTAATGCTGCACTCCAGTGCCATGACTACATTCTTTAACTTTAAAATACAAAACAATCAAATAGGCCCATCCGCGACTTAGGTTGATACCAGTGACAAGTTAGAAGTGCTTTCTCTCACCAGTTGAAAGACATGATAATATTGTCACCCAAAACAAAAACGAAAGCCACTAAAAAAGCACACACACATGCACACATAACAAATAAACTCACATTGAGCGACAGAGAAGGCATACAGTTGAAGTGCTGACTTTGCACCAAATCAAAACTCAAACTACAAGAATAGACGTAGAATCTGAAGGCAACTCCTCCACAAAAGATAAGTGGTAAATAAGGTCAGGTGATGCATTGGCCAAAAGAATTTCCCAAAGCATGGTACCTCAAAGAGCAGGATTTTCCATTCAAAACATAGTACATGGCAACTCCGGCTCTTAGTTATAGTTTCTATTTTGTCTATACTCCTGTGGATTAAACTAAATGAAAGATCTGCGCTTAGAGTTTACATGATGCAACACCACAACAATAGCCCAAAATGAAAAAAAAAAAGTGAAGAAAAACAAAGGATAGCACATGATATCACCACACGTAGACTGGAAAATAATACATCCAAACATTGCCCATGATATAAAATTGTCTCTTGCAGTTATCAGCATAAGAACGAAGACTGTTCACCACATCTGACTTCCCTACTTAATATATTATTCTTCAGATACTTTGATATTATTCCTACTTGCATCTATATAGAAAATTAGTTTCCACCTCAATTTAACCACTAACACTCTGCCATCTGCCGTACCTATCAATGCCAAAATCCGGACACACATTAATGCATCCCTACTTAAAGAGAGAAATGCATATAAAAACTAATAAGGTAAAAACATTTTTGTTTTGATAAGTCAGTCAATCTCATTAGTAAAAACGAACATAGTACAAGGAGCTATACCGAATTCGCTTAGACCAAACAAGCAACAAAACTAAGGAAATCTTGAAAATCAACAAAAGGGCACCCTAACGTCACATTAGCCCAAGAATAGAGAGTAAGTAACAAAAGACTTTGTAGCTTATCCAAAGACAAAGAAACCGCCTCGAAACATCTAGAATTCCTCTCCCTCCAAAGACACCACCAAATGCATGAAGGAATCATTCTCCAAATAGCCTTAGCGAACGGATTGTGGAGCCTCCTATGCCAACACCATAACACATCCACCACCTTCTCCAGCGCGAGGGTGGGGAAGTTTGTTCGTAGCATGAATTCCTCCTTTATTGTTCTTATCCCCAAGAAACCGGGGGCGGTGGACCTTAAGGATTTCATACCTATTAGTCTTGTGGGGGGTGTCTACAAGATTCTAGCCAAGGTGTTGGCTAATAGATTGACGATTGTGCTGGACAAGATTATTTCTCCTTCCCAAAATGCCTTTGTTAGGGGAAGACAGATTCTGGATTCTGTGCTCATTGCCAATGAGTGCATTGATTCTAGGTTGAGATCAGGGGTTCCGGACATGCTTTGTAAGCTGGATGTTCAGAAGGCTTATGATCACGTGAATTGGAAGTTTCTTATTTACCTTCTTCGTAGATGTGGTTCCGGTGCTAAATGGTGCAGTTGGATCTTGTTCTGCATTTCGACGGTGAAGTTTTCCGTCCTCGTTAATGGTTGCCCGCATGGTTTCTTCGGTAGTTCTCGAGGCTTGCGGCAAGGGGATCCTCTGTCTCCCCTCCTTTTCGTGATCGTCATGGAGGCTTTCAGCCGTATGTTGGTGAGGGTGGTTGAGCATGGCAGATTAGAGGGCTTTTCGGTGGGAGGTGGTCCCGGGGGGAGTGTGTCTATCTCTCACTTGTTACTTGCGGATGACATTTTGGTTTTGTGTGGGGTGAAGGAAAGCCATTTTCGGAGTCTTAGATGCCTCCTTCTGTGCTTTGAGGCCGTCTCGGGTCTTAGAATTAATCTGTCTAAGTCCGAGGTCATTCCCATTGGTAATGTTGCTAATGTTCAGGTTTTGGCAGGTATCTTGGAGTGTGGGGTGTCTTCCTTACCTATGAAATACTTGGGGCTTCCTTTGGGGGCCAGTTTTAAGAACGTGCATATCTGGGATGGTATTCTTGAAAGGATGGAGAGAAAGCTCGCGGGCTGGAAGCGTATGTATCTCTCCAAAGGGGGTAGGCTCACTCTCATCAAGTCCACCCTTTCTAGCCTTCCGACTTATTTCCTTTCGTTGTTTCCCATACCGAGGGCGGTGGCAAACAAGTTGGAGAAGCTTCAGAGTTCGGGGTAGCGACGAGAATGTGCACAAGTTCCATCTCCTGAAATGGGATTCAGTGTGTTCTTCTTTTGAGCTTGGGGGGTTGGGGATTCGTAGAATTTCGGTATTGAATAAAGCTTTATTGTGCAAGTGGTTGTGGCGTTTTGCGCAGGAGCGAGGTAGTTTTTGGCTGGGGGTCATTGTTGCTAAGTATGGGTGTGTTGCGGGTGAGTGGAGAACTGCCCCATGCAGGGGGGCCTACGGTGTTAGTCTTTGGAGATTCATTAGTAGGGGTTGGCTAGCTTTCAGCAAACATACAAGATTTTTGGTCGGCAGTGGCTCGAGGGTGAATTTTTGGCATGATTGGTGGTGTGGGGATAAACCGTTGTCTTTGGCTTTCCTTGTTGTTTATTCCTTGTCTCGTTGTAAAGTGGCCATGGTGGTGGATTGTTTGGCGGGGCAGGCTGGGCATGTTGTTTGGAATGTTCCCTTTCTTAGATCTGCTAACGATTGGGAGGTGGAGGATTTCTCAGCTTTCTTTTCCCTTTTGTACGGCACAAGGATTCATTGGGGGGAGGAAGACAAGTTGCTTTGGACAGATACTAAGAAGGGTGCATACTCGGTTAAGTCTATGTATGCTCTCTCTGCGGGTGGGAATAGTTTGGCTTTGTCCTTTCCTTGGAAGAGCGTGTGGAGATTGAAGTGCCCTATGAGGGTCTCTTTTTTTGCGTGGGAGGCTATGCATGGTAAAATTCTTACTACGGATAATCTTAGGAGAAGAGGTATTTGCATCGTTGATTGGTGCTATCTTGGAATGTAGACCATAGATAAGAAAGTTGTCACAAAATTATCCATTTGGCTATTTTGATATTTACAACATCCTTCATCACCATTATTAAGTACTCACCTCATAGCACGATAGAGAGGCCTGTACCATAGCACATATGAAAGGGGGCATCCAAGTAGAGCATATATTGTCGCAAGGAAAAAAATTTTGACACCTACAAAAAATGAACCTCATCAGAAGATCCCAATTGCATGGAAGTCAATGCATACCTTGAACAAACAGACATTATTGCAAAAGAGAAGCTCACCCCCGCCTCTGATCCAGCATACCATTACTGCAATCATATTAAAACCCAGACAAAGAACTATACCTGCACAGACAGTACTACTAGAGTATCAAAAATAGCTGCAGGATTTCACAATAAACAGGTTTTAACTTTTAACATAAATTTTAAGAAAAGAAAAACACCCAACTGGACCAACATGGAAACTTCTAATCAAGACAACATTTATAGAAGAATCAGCAGGATGACAAGTGTTGGATGGTACTCTTGTAACAAAGCATATATTTACTATAGTATGAATCCATACGTTTGAGCATTGGGAGGTAGAAGACAACTCTCTCATCTCTTTTGTCAGCAGCATAAAAAAAACATCGGGACAAAAAAAGGCTAAAGATATAATCATTCACATAAAGCTAAGTTAAGATTTAGAAACAGATATGAAAACCTAAATGGAGACTATAAAGATATGTTGGAAACAAACATGTGGCAAAGCAATTTTCAAGATCTTTTCCTAGTAAGTAGTTAGAAAAAGGCACCAAAGAGTCAAGAACCTTAAGAACAAACGAATTATACAGAGAAAGAATCAGCTAGCAAGCATACAAATGCAAAAAGAACAAAATTAAGAAACTATGGCGAAAAATATAAATTATTTGAGAAATAAGCACTATATAAAACCATCACGCTCAGTGAAGTTGCAAAGAGGGAAAAAAGAGAGAACACAAAAGAATAAGGGAAAGGGAAGTAAAGAGAAGGAGATGGTAAGTGCCTCTCCTTTTGCATTTCAGAGTAAAGAAAAGGAATAATATTTCATGTTGATTGATTATATATGCTTGGTGACTGATTAGTACATTCAAGTTATTTTCAAAAAATGCAACTAAAACTACCATCTTTTTGTTGGAGACAAATTTAAGTGGCAACTGTCTCCCACCACACGCTCATCATCAATTCTACCATTCGACAAAACAATAGACAGGGCCTTTCCTCCTTATTTTTAACACCTTTCCTTCCACCTGATCACTCTGTTAAACCTCAACTTCCCAAAACTGTCTCAACTCTCAATCAATGAAAGCAATTGACAAGCGGGACAAACATAAAAGTAAAACTGAAAGACTAAGGGGACAAACAGAGCCATTGACAAGTTCCTACTTCGTAATGCATCCCGGGGTTATATTTAGCAGGCACACACACACAAAAAAATAGACACCCACACCCAAAGACAAACACAAAGACACAGACAGACACAGACACAGACACAGAGAAACAGAACCATAGACACACCCAGGTAAACACAATCAAACACACAAAGTAAAATGCTACACAATACTACGCAGAAGGAACAAATATTATTGCTGTCTATGGTATCAAAACCAATTCTGTGCAGAAATTACGGAAGATACAACTTCAGCAAATTAAGAATACCCCATAACAAGATGCATATTAGAATATCAGCAAAGTAACAAAACTCCCAATAACTCACTCAAGTGAAATGATGTGGAATAGAATGGAATATATAACCTCCCATACCTAACCAACTTGCAAAAGCCAAATACTGCAACCTTTGAGCATGGACCGGTATTTCATTGGCTATATCATGATGAATAATTGGGAAAAACGGTGGCCAATTTCTATCATCATTAGGAACGCCAGCTGAGACAAAACATTGAAAGCAGTACTCCCCATTTAAAGTACAGAAAAACAGGTTTTATAAAAAAGCAAAGCAACCTGTAGGAGTATGCTATTATGCCACGGTTACCTTTAGAAACAGCATCTTCTCTCCTTTTTATTTCCTATAAAAGGCAAGTTAAAAAACTATCTCAAATCACAAGAATCAAAAGCAAAGCATATATTATATTTAAGGGTGAGAAAAACCAATAAATGATTTCAAGCTGGCATCAAAGATTCTGAGTAACTCCTAGTCTTGTAAGGCAACAAAAGCCTCTTCTCCAAAATGAACGGTGTGATATCCAATGTAGAACAAATAAAAACACCCTTGCATACAAGTGTTCAATCATAGGATTGCAAGGTAACCTTTTCCTTCCTTTTGAGTTCTGCTTCCCAAGCTGCAAGCTCTTTCTCTTTGCCCTTAGAATCCTAAAAAAAGGACACCGTCAAGCATATATCATCTCCCAAAAATTTTAAAGAACAATAGGTAGAGGAAATAGCAAACTGCATTACATTCATTGTATCCAATGGTATGTCCACCGTCGCATCATGTTTCTGCCCAAAGCCAAGGGTTCCAGATCCCAATGGCGGGATGCGTGGCTTTGATCCAGGAGCAGCAGCTCCATTCTGCAAGGTTCCCAATAAACGAAGGTGAATGACTGGCTACAAAATAATTGTCAATGCCAGAGTCTGGATTGCAGGGTCCAACAGACATGCCTCAACCATTAAGGCATAGGACTCGAAAAAGGCTTACTTGAACTTTGTTCATGGGGTGACAATAAATAAGTGGCTTCATTCATTTGCAGCAAGAATGTCTCCACATACACACATGCTTTACAATCACTTTAAAATGTATGACACAAAGAACCACTTTGGTCCAAACTTTATGAAAGAAATACTCGAGCACTACAATCACATGTTCCATATGTCACCTCCTAATTCGAGAAAAGTAAGATACAACATCTCAAATTAACTATCAATACTACCATATGTGATGCCAAGAGTACTTGATGATCATCTAACCTCTCAAAAGATTCTTGCTACAGTTGATCTTTAAATATTGCATTTAGGAGCTTCAATTACAGAAACTCTTTTTAGTATAAAACTTCTATAACAAGTATAAATCTATATGTTTTCATGCATTTAGGGGCCAGTATGGTCATAGGAGGGATGTGGTGTAAAAAAACATCTCCTATCAGCAAGAGTCAAAAAGTAGAACCTAGAATATGTAAACGTTTAAACAAGCAACGCACTCAATCCAAGCACCAAAAGAACAAAAAAGCCAAGAAGCTGAGACAATGAACATGTCATGAAAAGAAGCATATCTCAGTGAGACAATTTAAAAAAAATAAAAATAAAAATTATGACGGTTCATTTTTCAAAAACAAATAAAATAAAATAAAAAGTCAATTCGCAAAAGCACTTAAAATTTGCCAGAACCTGTTCGGGGACATATATTAGTCACTCAATCCAACAACAGGACTCATACCATGACAGGAGAAGAAGGTGAAGAAATCCAAAATCAAGTATCAGTCATTAAATTCTACCAACTTCAACTCCATACTGAAAGGTAATTTTTTTTTCTTTATACTTATTATCTTAAAACCTCCAATTGTCGAAATTCTTATTCGAAGGAATCAACAGTCAGTTAGTGACAAAATTGAAATTGCTCAATTACATAACTAGAATATTTCTCTGCATTTCCAATTCAAAAGTACTCAATTTTCCCAACTCTTCCCACATGGAAAATATTTACCCGTAATAAATTCAAAATTGCAAACTTCTAGACTACATTATTCCAAACTCTTACCAAGGTTTAGAACAAATATGGCCAGTATCTCCCACGTGAATCAAACCAATCTGAGAGTATCTCCGTTTCCTCATGTATCATCAATGATTTTATACCGTAAAATCTGAGATGAGTTCCACTTTTCTTTATAGTCCATTAAACAATTACGTGTCCAAAATCTTCCTCCAATTTCTTCTCTTCCTAAATTTTCTCCCCTACCAAACGGAGCAAAAAGCGGTGCTTTCAGATCCAGCTCCAAGTTGTCCATAGTAACCAAACCACCGGCAAGTATATAAAGAACATAAATATATAACACCGTAATAACAGAACAGAGATTAAAACGACCACCGAAACACTTCAAACTAATCGATGGAACTGAAAGGGAAAACTGAAATCAACAGCTAAAACAGATGGGAAGATCTGAGAGGCCAAAAATTGAAAGAACAAAAAAAACGAAACCGAAAGTAAAAAGGAGCGGGTGAAAAACAAGGACAGTGGAGCTAATTACCGAGAATGGATTGACCTCTTCCTCTTCAAATGGATTAGGATCATGGTGCCGATTCATAGTCACAATACCTTTCAGATCCCTAAATTTTTGCAGATAAAAAGCTCCGAACAGAGTGCCAAATTCTCAGACAATCGGGATTCGGACACGCTAGGAAAGAGAGAGAGAGGGAGTGGGTGTGCCCGTGTTAATTTTAATTCGGCTTGTTTGCTACGCGGGATTCCGTTTTAGAAATTGGCTTTGGGTATCTGCCCTTTGATTTGAAAATGTTTACGTTAACTGCCCTTGCTTGGTTCGGTGGTGATTCAAATAAGTGCCACGTCAGAAATCAGGTGGCTTTTCGAATGGGGCAGGTGCTTTTTGATGAGCTACGGAACCTCGGACTGGCTTATCTTTTGGCCTAACCTCACGCATGACGCATCAGAGCATTCAGCTTCTTCAAATTTGGCTCTCTACTTTAATCAAAAAACACACTTCTCTATTTTAACTATCAACTTTTAAAAAACATTCACAGCAGCTTCTCTATTTTAACCATCTATTTTTACTATTTTATTTAAATATTATCTTTTAAAGATTTCTTTATTATTTCTCTAACATTTATATTTTTGAATATTCATTTTATCGTAATAGTCATATTTTTGAATATTTATCTTATCTTAAAAAGATCGATTTTTAAATTTTTTTATTTTACTAACTGTTGGAATTTTTTAAATTTTAAGATGGTGAAGTGAATAATAATTTTTTAAAAATAAAAAAGAAAAGAAGAAGAAAAAAAAAAGAAAAGAAAAAGAAAAAAAGAATATATATATTAATATTTTAAGATAGTGAAGTGAATAGTGGCTCTCTAAAAATAGAGAGCCACTGTTCACTTCTTCAAAATTTTTGTTAAAAGTTGTTAAAATAGAGAGGCTGTTGAGGAGTGTATTTTGGCTTTTTGGTTAAATTGGCTCTCTATTCTAACCAAAATGTTAGAATAGAGAGCTTGCTAGGAATGCTCTCACATAACTGGATCAATAGTCCCTCTAAAGATACCCCACAACTAACATTCGGTGGCCTGGGCTACGTTGGCTTTGAGTAAAAATATAGGATTTTAAAAAAATTGTGAATTTTTATGTTAAATAGTGTTTTATTGGTGTTGTGTAAAGTGGAGAGAGAAATGATTTGATGTAATTGTTAAAGTATTGGAGATATGTGAAAAAGTATAGAGAGAGAAAATTTATGTTGAATAAAAAATTAAAAAATTGTTGAAGATTGTGTAAAATGTATCGGTGTTTGTGTTTGAATTCTGAATATGTTCGGTGGTAGATTTGTGAATATACTTAGAATCCTGAAGAAAAAAAAGTGTGAAAACGAACATATCCGGTCTGGTTGGTTCATAATTCAGGGACAATGATGTAAATACAATTACGTTTTGAACATTAGTGAGCCCACTATTTTTTTCCTTCCCTTTCCTTTTATTCAATCAATCCAATCCAATCAAAACCAAAATGAAAGAGCAATTTATAGTTCTCACATTCCATCTCTGAGAAATTTCATTTAAAATAACAATAAAATTATGTATATATTTTTTAAAGAAAAATACATTTTTCACTCAGAACGACCATACATTTTATATTTTGCACCATAAATTACTATTTTTTAAACATTACACATATTAACTACCAATTTTTGATATTTTGAGAAAACAGTCTAAATTTTAGATATTTTACACGCTCTAACTATTAATGTTAGATATTTTCTACCCTTCATCCAATAATAATACTTCTGAAAATTTAATGAATTGACAACAGTAATATTTATATGTTACTAAAGGGTGTAATGTCTAAAAAATAATAGTTTATAATATAAAATGCAACGAAGAAAAGGGTTTGAAAGCTAAAGGGCCACTCTTAAGACTCGGTGATCTTTTCTTCTTCTTTTCTGAATAACTTCATATCTTATCATCTATTCATTCATATAACCTAAAATCATCAAATAGTTTATTATAATAAAGAGTCGATGCTATATATATATATTTGAGTAGTTATAATTTTCTTAAAAGCCAATATTTTTTAGCTTGCACGCCTTCATGTAATAAGATAGGATATCATTTATATTTAAGTAGTTAAACTTTTTAAATGCATGTAAAGGGTAATCTCTCTCTCTCTGACATCTACATATGTTCTCCTTACTATTCACCATGCCCTCCACAATTCCTCGAAACACTGCCTCCTAACACACCCGCTTCCATGCCCTTGTATATTGCTTCTCCAGAAATGCGTTAAGGACTTGTTTGAGCCCCAATTATTTGGGGTCAATTATTTAGATTTTATTATTATAATATTTATTAAAAAACTTCTCTCTTTTTACTTTTTCATCAACTCTCATAACATATCTGTACTTTATAATATTTCTCAAACCTCAATATTCAAAATTGATCGGTTATGTGTATTCTATTAAATATGGAACCGATTCCCAAGGGAGTTGCATGCAAAAAATTCGTAAAAAATAGGGTGGAGCTGGATATAGAAAAAATTTCCTAGGTCAGTTGGTTCACTAGAAAAAATTCCTGTAAATTAAATAGAAAATTTTTTTTGATGTTCACCTCTCTTTTTCTCTTACCTTGTCAATCAAAGAAAAGCATTTTCTTTGAACTAGCTTATTGGTCATCTCTAGCTAGGATTGCGACACAACCTCAACGTACATGATTGCATACTGAGACAAAGATATGCGACAGTATATTAGGAACTCTGATGAGAATGGAAGGGAAGAGTAAAAATACTATTGCTAGTCGGACGGACTTAGCTAGAGTGGGATAAGGCTTAACTTTACATTCAGAGGAATATTGAATCTAATGGACTAATGTTTGTTGCATGTTAGACACGGCTGTCTAAGCAAGATATTTTGTTAAGGGCGGCTTTAAGGTAATTAGGGTCTTAGGCTAAACTCTAAAGTGAGAACTTTTACAATAATTTATAAAATAATATATTTAAAAAATAAAAATATTAATAAAAATTAGTTAAAACGAATTCTTATAGCTTTTTGGAAATGCAAAATTACTTATCAAAGTGTTATATTCTAGATTTGTTAATATATCATTTTTCAATTGATAATGTTATTAATCCATTTAATATTTCTTGCCTCATACTCATCTTACGAAAGATTTTATTAATTTTAATTTTGAAAAACTTCTTTAACCGTTACAGTATTGTCAATAAATTATTATAAAACTAAAATAAACACAAATACAAACTCAAAATAAAAATTAAAGTAACAAATTTAGAATAATAGCACATAGGGATTTAGAGGTGAAATATAAGAGTTGAGAAGCACCAAGAAATTATAAGAATACAAAATGGTTGAAAGAAAAATTTTAGGTGTTTTTGGTACTTGATATTGTCTCAAGTAAGTTTAAGTCTTTTAAAGATAGATTTATAGTTGTTAGTTAAGGCTTAAACGGCTAGCAATATCTAATTGGCAGAGAATTTTATAGGATTTATTTGAATTAATTGCAATTGATATCTTTAAATAAGAAAATTTTATAGGTTGAACAATCAATAATTTATAAATACCACAAAAGTGAAAAGTTAATGATCCTCAAGGAGATTTAAATGGCATCTTCAATATATGCTCTTTAAGTTAAGTTTTTGAGGTATTAATATTAAATTTTCTTTAAATATATAATAAAAGAAAATTTTGAATTGGGGCCTTCTAAATTTGGAAAAAAAGTTAATACTTCTTCTTGATAGATTTAATAGGCATCTTCATAAATCCATATTCTCCTTGAGGTTAAGTTTTTTAGACCTTAATATTTTTTTTTAAAATATGTCATTAAAGAAAATTGTCAATTGGGGGCCTCTTAAATTTAGAAGCCTTAGATAACCACCTATGCTGCCTATAGATGGAGGTGACCCTACATTCTGTGAGTGGTTAAGGGACGTTAAATTTCTTGATGGGTTTGCTTCTAACATTACGCTTAGGAATACACTTGTCACATGAAGTAATGTTTGGTGGGCCAGTTAAATCTAGGTGAATGTACCCCATAGAAAGAGATTTGGAAAGACTAAAACAATATGTGCACAATAAGTCTCACGCATGCATAAGGTTCTATTGCGGAGGCTATATCGATGCTGTGTTTGAATTTTTGTTCAATGCAGAGGTATTGAGGCTCGGTTCAATCGCATTGAACCCAATTCATCATACGTCGCCGATCAGCTTGTAAGTGGAGATATCTCAGTCTTTAACATGAACATGTGAGGAGTGAAGATACAATTCAATTCCCTTTTCGTTCACTAGTCATACACAGTCCAATATAAGTAGAGAGAAACCGCCTCTCATTTTCTCCTTCTGCGACTCTTCGATCCGCTTTCGTTGTTCGGTCCAGCTTGATGAGCAAGGAGTCAAGTACCCGAATCAGCACGACGCAGTGTTGGCGCAAGACGAGCAGAACGAGGAGATCGACTGGGAGCTGAAGCCCGAACCCTCGGTGGCATGATGATGCAGAAGCGAGACGACGAAGACGTCGTCGATGACGAGGGCGGTGCTACTTCTCTCGGTCCCATGATCAAGATCACCGTCTCCCACAGCCCCACCCGCCACAAGGTCTATGTCCCAGCGCAATCTTCTTTTGGGGATATAAAGAATGCTCTTGCACAGAAAACTGGTTTGGAGCATAAAGCCCAGAGACTCTTGTTCAAGGGAAAATAGAAGAGGATGCTGCACATGGCAGGTGTGAAGGATAGGTCGAAGATTTTGCTTTTGGAGGAACCTGTCGTCTTTGGCCAGGGTCTAATGGGTGTCGGGGGCTCAGGTCAACTTATGGAAAAACAGAAAAAATATATGTAACATTTTTTTTGGACGGAGCAATGAGTGGTGGTCGCCTTGGTTCGCCACCCCCTGCATCCGCCACTGAATTCGACTGTAAATAAGGAACGAGTACTTGCACAGGGGCCATGAAATTACATGTAGGCCGGACAATGACATGCCTGTCATAATTAAATAAGCACGAAATGGGCGACAACCTACGTCAAACTTTGCCGGCCGGCCGACAATAACACACGGTTTCAAAATACGAAGACAACTACTCGTTAAGCCGGCCCCGGTATGGGCCGTATGGCATTAGCCAGATATTAGCTGGTTTTAGGTTTTGATATTCGGAACTTATTAAATAAGTTAGAATAGCGACATAACTGCATACCGTAGGTTAAAATCCCAAGCCCATCTTTTCCCATACATGCATGGTTACGTGCGTACTTACTTTTGAGCTTCTGTATTTCGCAGCTGGAAGGAAGGTTTACTATATAATATGGTGGGACGTATCTAACCATAATGCATGCAATCTCCCATGGTTGTTTTCCTGATCTTCTTTGTTTGACCAGCCAGCTAATTACACTAGGATTCTTGTTCTGTTGCTTATATTTTTTTGTCTGGGGGCTAATTTGTTACGGTATGCGTGGAAAAGATCAGTTTAGTCTATGTTCTTTAAAAATAAACATTAATTATATATATATATATATATGCTTAATTAGTCTACTAGTCCTGGACAAATCTCCAATTGGACCCTAAGGTTTATTTCGTCCTAAACTAGTAATTGTGGAATCCTTTATGTCTTAGAGTGGTCATTCTGTCAACTCGGTTGATCCCTTTAACAGAATAAATCTCACCTAACTAATGGGAGCACATCACTACCAATCACAAGCAGCTACGCGGCTCCAAGTCACTAGGGGTGCATTGACTTTTAGGTCCAAATGACGTAGACAATTCGATGTGAACTTTAAATCAATTCTAACCGGTTCAACTTGACAATTTGAGTGAATTGGGAACACTTAACTACTTACGATTGATGGTGATGTATCCTCGTTAGTTATATGAGATTTATTCAGTTAATAAAGCCAGCAGAGTTGACGGAATAACCATTATTAGACATGAAGGATTTCTCAGTGACTAGTTTGGAATGAAATAAACTTTAAGGACTAGTTTGAAATTTGACAATACCTTAGAGATTGGTGAATTAATTAAGCCATATATATATATATATGGAATGATGAGGGTATCTGAATCTTTGCCCAGACTAATTCTTTAGATTTGTGCAGTCTTCATGCCCCACACAAATTGGATAATTATCGGATCATAGACTTTTGGGGTAGCCTCAAAAGATTAGTAAAACATGATGGCCACACAACAAGAAATTTGGCCTTTAGTGACAACAGTAGTTTTGAAAAAAAATCGATCAAAACCATCCGGAAAGATATTTTGCTTGTAGCTTTTGGTCGTCCAAGGTGGTCGTGGTTGCTTTGTCGCGATTGATGTGTCCCTACTACTATGATCCTCCGCCACTAATCGTTGTATCTCGGCCACGAAATGCGTCAGAAGAAGCACCCACACCTCGTCAAGGATGACCAATATATAATTTTTTTCAATATATATACACATAGCTCTACAAACAAAAAGCATGTAATGTTCTTATAGCTCCACTAGACTGGGCATGTTTGAGACCCCAAATATTTGGGGTCTCAACAAATCGGACAAACCAAACAAACTCCAAAATTTTTAACTTTTACATCTACACACTTCACTTTTCACAGACTCCAATAAATCTCAATAAAGTAAAGATTCCCAAAATTTTGGGAATATTCTCCAAAATATTGGCAAACAAACATCCCCGCTGCATACTTCATCCATTCAAAAAGACACAAGCGCAGTCGCAACTAGAACCAGGAATCAACTGATGCTATTGCTCACTCAATCGAGGAAGTCTTCATTCAAGAAGAGTTCAGATAAAATCAGACATCTTCAAAACCTTTCCCTCCAAACAATTTGTTTGGGATCGAAGAGCATTAGGTTTTAGTTTTGGATTTAATTTTTGGGTTCAAATTTCAACTTTCAAAGGATTGCTTTCCGATTAAGCTTTAGAATTATTTATACTATTTTTTATTGAACAATATCATTTTTTTATTTATCATAATATTAAAAAAATAAAAAAAAGTAAAAGTAAAATTAAATTACAAAAATCAGAAGATAGTATAAAATACAAATTAAAATTAAAATATTTCAAAATATAAAGATTATAAAAATATTTAGAAAAGATTAAAAGAAAAACATATTAAAATATTTTCTCAAAATAAAAATAAAAAATAGGAAAATTTTCATAAAATAAATAAATTTTTTAAAACAATAAATTCTATATATAAAAATAAAATGAAATTTCATAATTTCTAGAACATAATAATCCTCAAAATTCTTAAAAAATTTAAACAATAAATGAAATTTTGGGGAAATTTACAAATTTAAAACGAAAAATTAATTTCAAAATTGCATAAAAATAATAACAATAAAAAATTAACTAGAAACTTTAGAGAAAATATTAAAAATTATATAATATATTTTAGAAAATATAAAAAATAACTAAAATATTTTTAAAAAGTATTAATTTTAAAAATCATTTTAAGAAAATAAAAAATAACTTACATAAATATTTAATTATTTTCTTATGATTTTTGTAAATTATTTTTTTTCTAAATATCCCCAAATTTGTTAATGTTCTTTATTTAAGTTAATGTTCTTTATTTAGTTAATTATTATTATTATTAGTTTAGAAGCATGGGGGTTTGTGGCCTCAATTTCCTTTTAATTTTTAATATTTTCTCTTAATAATTGTAAGTTATTTTTAGATTTTATAAATTTTTTAAAGTAAAATAATTTTCTTCTTTTTATTTTATTAAATTTCCAAAAGTATTTTTTTTATTTTTAAAAAATTTATAGATATTTATAAATATTTCAATAGTTTTTATATTTTTCTCTGTTGGTTGAATTAATTTTTGTAAATTAATTTTGCTTCCTTATTTTATAAATTTCACCAAAATTTTATTTTTATTTAAATTTTTCATAATAATTTTGATAATTTTAATCTATAATATTGTTTAGCAAATTTCTGATCTGATTTATTTCATAAAAATTCCATGATTTTTTATTTATATTTTTTAATTTTATCCATGTTGTTTTATTACTTTGATATTTGTATAACTGTTATTTTTATATTGATAATTTTTCTATTTTTTAATTTTTTAAATACAATGATCCGCTAAAAATATAATATTATCGAATAAGAAATAATATAAATAATTCCACTACTGTGTTGCCAATTAACAAGCCTCAGAAATAGCCTGAGGGCTGAGGGCTAGGCTGGATAAATGGAAATGGAGCAAGTGGGATGAGTTGCGTACGTACTTAGACCTGATACATTTATTGGATTGGGATAAGGACTGAGGATATGCAATCTGCTACTTTTAATTAGTTCCCCAATTAGTGGCTCACTTAAAGCCAAACTTGTATTGATCAATCCCTGCTTGCTAATTGCTGCCTCTTCTGCTGCTGAAACAGCATGCTTCTTTCCCTTTCTTTTCTAACTTTTACGATGGATTGGACCAGAAAAAACGAATTATTATTTATACAAACCCATGCTTAATTACGTATAAATAATCTCAATCCATATTCTATCATCTATCCATCATGCATGAGATGTAGATGAACAAAGAACGTACTTTGTCAAATCCGCATACGAACGTAAAATTAAACAAATGGTGCTACCATGCTAATTAACGATTTAATTAAGCTAATGTTTATTAGAGTTTTATTGGATTTTAAAAGAAAATAATAAAAAATAGAATTTTATGTTGATAGAGTGATGATTTGAGTTATTATTTGTTTTTTTTGGTGACGTACGAGGAGAACTTCAGCCCGACAAACCCAACCATGTTGACCCACCTACTGAACCGGTAAATCTCGAGTCACTGTTAACCCCCAAGCCACACAGACCATTTTATCCTAGCTAGCTTTCTTCGCGAGAGTGGCCCCAAAAAATATTTACATTTGGAGGATTCGAACTTGAGACCTTAAAGGGAGCAGATCCAAGCCAACTCTTTATGGTTTTATATATATATATATATATATATATATATATATTTATTATAATAGAAATAGATGATTTGATAAGAAGAGAAATAAATTAGATGATTTGATAAGAAGGGAAATAAATTATTTTACAAGTATTTTTTGATTAAAATTTTGGAATGACCCAAATTTTAATTTGCAAACACCACCTAGTCATGCGATTTATGAATTTCATATATCATACGCTAACGTACTGTCTTCGAAGAGGGGTAAGGAGTCAAAACGATAGCTCAGACATACATATAGACAATGTTCAAATTTTCATATGAATGAAACTGGGGTCGCCCACAGGCCACAGCAAGTGGGGTGCTGGTGCAGCAGCGCTTCGACACCACACATACATAATTTGCTAGGACTGCAAATGAAAATATGAATACCACTGCATGAGAACCAGTAGCTGGTCTCCAGCTCCAAGGAAGTAGTTTCAGTTTGTTCCTCTAGAAAACCCTCCGAGAAAATTTTAATTACACTTTTATTTATAATTTAAGACTTGAGTGGTCCCCAATTACATGCATGACCCCATATTACTGAGAGATTATACAAGAAAACACTTGTAATTTTCTTTTTTTAAGAAAGAAAACACACGTACGCTCTGACACAAGAACAGTCCAAGATTGTAATGGCAGATATGGGCTCCATATCTCTCCTCCATTCCACACCCTCCACCCCTCATCTTTAACCAGTCACCCCCTTGTTGCCACGTGGTGCTGCAAATATCCAAAATGCAATTCATCACCACCAAGCTTCTCCATACCTTCTTTTATCACATATATCATCAAGTCATACTCATGACCAATCCCATCTCTCTTTTATTTTTATTTTTTATTGTTAATTGTAAGTGATAATAAACATATGTATCAGATAGACCTTCTCTCTTGCTTTGTAAATAAGAAATAATTGACTATTTTACCCAATTCACATTGGTTTGGGCCATCATGTCACCTTTAAAATTACCTTCAAATTTGTCCAAAACCAGGGTAGTCACATATAAACAAAAGGACACATCAGCCTTCCATCATCAGGCCAACATTTTCCTTCCCTTCCAATCTGCCTTCTCCTTTCATCTACCTCTTTACTTGTGTCCCAGAGTTTCCAAATAAATTCAGGAGGAAGACAAGCAGCCGAACCCATTCCATGACTGCTCCCGAAACCAGCTAAGAGTTGCCAAAAGCCGATTGAACGTTCATCTCTTCCTCTCTAGCTCAGAGCTCTGTGAATTCCTGAGTAGAGGCAGAAAATGGCAAGTTGCACTGCCTACACAACCCACTCCCTCAATTCCACATGTTCAATCTATACACCATCAAAAACCCACTTGGGATTTCACCAAAAACAGGTAGTTTTCTACACTACTGGCAAGAAGACCAGCAAGAGAGGCAGCTGCGCCTCCCGCCCGTATGTGATTACATGCTCAGTAAGTGACACACAGACAGTTGTGATTGGTCTGGCAGCCGACTCAGGATGTGGGAAGAGTACCTTCATGAGAAGGCTGACCAGTGTGTTTGGAGGGGCTGCAGAGCCACCCAAGGGAGGCAACCCCGACTCCAACACCCTCATCAGTGACACCACCACCGTCATATGCTTGGATGACTATCACTCACTGGATAGGACTGGAAGGAAAAAGAAGGGAGTCACTGCGCTTGACCCAAGAGCCAACGACTTTGATCTCATGTACGAGCAGGTTAAGGCTCTCAAGGATGGGATTGCTGTTCAAAAGCCCATTTACAATCACGTAACTGGTCTATTGGATCCTCCTGAGCTCATCAAGCCTCCCAAGATCCTTGTTATTGAAGGTTTGCACCCAATGTGAGTAAAGCGCAAGCAGTCAGTCTCACTCTCATATCTCTCTCTCTCACATACAGAGAAAAACACACACACACACGAACATCTGTTAAAATTCTTGGATTTTTTCTCATTTGAAGAACAAGGACTTTACATAAAACGGACTTTTTTTTTGTTTTATTGGAATTTTCGTAATATGTTGTTAATTTTTCTGCTTTTTCTTTAAAACAAGAATGATAATATTTTCTTGCTTTATCCTTTTTCTTTAGCACACATCTCTATTTTCTCAAAAATTGTCAACATATTCTCTGCACAAAATGAAAAAGGAAAAAAAAAAGAAATAAAAGAAGAAGATATATATAAGTCCTTGTTGAGTCACCAGATAAAATCATTTATGTGGCGTGACGCGTCTATGACATCTACTTCAGTGATGTTTTCTAATTTCATTTGTAGAGCATATTGCCCAAAAAAAGAATTAAAAACCAAAAAAACATAATTACTAAAAAAAACCCAAAAAACAGCGAAAGATGCTTTTCTGGTTCTTGACTAAGAGGGATAGAGATAGGATGCAATTAATCAATTTTATCATTTGTATGGTTTTGGAATCGTGATGGTCGTTGTCAGCCTTTTCTTGTGGGCCTTACACCATACTTGGGGGTCCGCTTACTCCTATTATTACTTCTAAACATAACTCTTTAAGGAGCCTAATTGCATCGAACTCGGCAGGCGGGAGATATACACATACACACAAAGATAGATGCATTGAAATTCTCTGGGACTATCTAATGGGACTATGTTATTCATGTCTCTGGGCTAATTAGTTCGAAATTTGCGGATCGGCACCTCAAATTAATGTCTGTGATGTTTTGTTGTTTCGGTAATGTCATACACCGGGGCCTAGTAGGCTAGTAAGGAGAGAATTTTTTTTTCCATATAATGATAAATTTTTGTTGAGAAACAGGAATGTCCTTGCATGTCGGATTGATTAAGCAGTCGTCTTACCCAAATGCAGGTTTGATGCACGAGTGAGGGACCTCTTGGACTTCAGTATTTACTTGGACATCAGCAATGAGGTTAAGTTCGCATGGAAAATACAGGTAAGCACTCTGTAAAATCCAGTTTCAAAGTTGCTCCAAATCTAAGTTTATCGATTCAACTTTTCAAGTGACCCATTTGATCCGACCAATATGTTGGGTTACATTTCAGAGGGACATGGCAGAAAGAGGGCACAGCCTTGAAAGCATCAAAGCTAGTATCGAAGCTAGAAAGCCTGATTTTGAAGCATATATCGGTAATCCTTTTTTAGCCATTACTTTCTCCACTTCCAAGTAGTTTAGTCATCGTGCTCAATTTGTGTTGTGACGATTTCTCAAATTAGGCAAACCCAATGTTCATATTTATGCTGGTGCAGATCCACAAAAGCAATATGCAGATGCAGTGATTGAAGTATTGCCTACCCAACTCATTCCGGATGATAACGAGGGGAAGGTTCTGCGAGTCAGGTTGATAATGAAAGAAGGGGTGAAGTTTTTCAGCCCAGTCTACCTCTTTGATGAAGGCTCCACCATCTCATGGATTCCATGCGGGAGAAAGCTTACCTGCTCATACCCTGGCATCAAATTTTTCTATGGCCCTGACTCTTATTTTGGCCACGAGGTACCATCTAATTAGTGCTTCTAAACCCAAGAACTGTCCGATTATCTTCTCTTGCTCTGCACAACTCTTCGCCATCTTGTTCCTTTCCATGTTCCCGGAATTTTAAGTCAGTTGATTACGTGATCATGGAACAAGTGGCTAAAAGTAAGCTAAAACTCAGAAAGCATATTAGATAAATCAGTAGAGCCTTTCAAAACTGGCCGTATATGCCTGCTTGTGATTTGACACTAATGTGCCTGCTTGTTTATCTTAGGTGTCTGTGGTGGAGATGGATGGGCAATTTGACAGATTAGATGAGCTCATTTACGTCGAAAGCCATCTGAGCAACATCTCTACAAAGTTCTACGGAGAAGTCACCCAACAAATGTTGAAGCATTCCGATTTCCCTGGAAGTAACAATGGAACTGGTCTCTTCCAAACCATTATCGGGTTGAAGTTTAGAGACATCTACGAGCAGATAATCGCCAGCAGGGCCAAAACTCCAGCCGAAGCGACGAAGGCATAAAAAAGCTGCTTTGTGTGTTGGACATGGCACCAAGACTCCGAAATCATCTTCCACTTTCGGTTTATTTCATTTTTTTCAACCCCTCAGCCATGTTGCATTTGAGCCTTAGCCTACTATTGATGGGAAAAAGAACACCCCGTGACTATTTGATGTAATGTTATTGAGCCATGTAAAATAGAGAATATTGAAAGCACAGATGAAATTCTGTTAAGAAGTTTACAGAAGATTGGTACCTTTATCATTCTTTCGAATTTCACATGCTGCATTGCGTCACCATTATAACCTCTCACCACTTTCCTTTATCCCTTCTCTGGCAGTATTCACTTATCGATTCTTTGTTACAACAAGAGGGAATGACCTCATTTGGGGTTGTCTGCACTTTCCTTTTTCAGGCGCAAAAAGTCACATAAAACACCAAATGAATATTGCTATAAAGTTTCTTGGATGATCCAAGAAGTTAAGGAGGCTCGGTTCAAACTCAACCTTCTTGGATTACTAGCTATTGGAAACAATAATTTACAAAGCAATATTATTATCTAGAAATTGTTAACGTTAGTAACTTTTTTTTAATCAAAACACTTCGTCTTATTCAAACACCAACCAAAAAAGCTATGGCGGGTTAGTTCCAGCATACAACCAAAGAAAATTAGGACAATGCTCACAATTACAGGGATTGCCACCAGAGGAAACCTCAGAGGTGGTCAAAAGAGCTAACTGGTGCATAACATCATTAGCACCTCGCCTAACATGCCTAACCTCCCGACTCTTAAAAAGCTGAAGAGTAGAGTGAATTTCCAAAATCGTGTGATGGATACTCCAATCCAGCTGGTGGGGAAATTGTTGAATGGCCTTGATAACCAACTCAGTGTCATACCCCGAAATTGTTTTTAGCATAACATATTTTTCTGTGAAGTCGAGTTTGGGTTTAGTAGTACATTAAGGGGTAATTAGTGACTAAGTGAGATTAATTAGTACTGAATGTATTAATTTTAAAACCTTGATTAGGATCTGATTAAGTGAGAATTGAAGTTCGCAAGTAACTGAGTTTTTATTCAGGATGTTGAGGAGCACGTTTTGAGTTAATTCATTTTTAAGCTAGAAGGACAGTCTGGTTTTCATCGAAAACCGAACCAAGTGATTTTTATTCTACTAATATGTCGGACTTCATCCACGAGTTTATGGTTTAATTTTGGAGATTTTTATTTTTATTTTTCCGAAGCAAGTAGGACGCTTTATGATCATCGTTGGAATATTGAGTAAATTTAGCGAAACTTAGTCATTAAGCTTTGGATAGAGATGAATTATGGATAGAGATGAGTTATGGATAGAGATGAATTATGGGTAGAAATAAAACTGTGGATAGAGATGAAAGTGTGGATAAAGATGACACATAGGAAGCAAGACGAATCAAGGCTAGAAGCATGACAAATCAAGGCTTGAAAGCACGACAAAAAGGCTAAAACCTAGAGAGCACGAAGTATTGAACAGTAAGAGTTCAGTGGTGACTCGCTATAGCTACCTTGCCTTACAACTGCTGTAGGTTTCTTGATGTCAACGTGAGGTGAATGTAGCCTGTTGACTCAGCAAAGCTAGCCGGACACGTGTCGGAATGCAACCGGCCATGTTTTCCTATAAATAGGGGGGTTCAACCATTAGAAAATCTCACCATTTGAGTGAAATCGTAAAGCTTTCACACAGAGAGAAACTGAGTAGTGAAGAAGAGGAAAGGTTAGAGGAAGCAAGAGGGAATTCGAGTAGAGAAGGAAGAATCGAAACTTAGAAGATCATAGGAGGAGTTCAGCTACACTAGAGGTAAAGTTTAGTTGGTTATCTTTGATTTCGATTCAAAAGTTTTCAAGATGATTTGTATGAATCTCTTATATTTCTTTTTCTTTTTCTTTTTCTTTTTCTAGTGATGTTTTTTACGTTCTCCATATTCTTGATGTTCTTCGTGTTCTTGAAGAAACTCTTCTTTTCAAAATAGTATCATTTTCAACTTCAATTCTTTTTCATTGTGTTTTTCATACTTTTATCCGTTTCTTTTCAAAAATTTACCCAAAATTTGTTTTTCAAAGCTTGAACATATGCTTTTGAAAATATTTTTCATGTTTTCAAAACTCTCTGTCTTTGATTATATAAAAATTAATTTTTCTACGTGGTGATTAAGTTGTTTTTAACCGAGAAATCAAAGTGCTGTTATTTTTCCTTCACAACACTTTCTTTTGAATAATGTTTGATAGGGTTTCTAGGATTTCCAAGAGAAAGGGTTAAGGTGTTACATATCATAAATGAGATGTATGGACGTTGACATGAGACATGCATACTTAACTTGTTCTTTGGAATGAGATGTTCTGAGGTTCAATTATGATTAAGGTGTTGCATATCATGAATGATATATATGGGCGTTGACATGAGACATACATACTTAAAGTATATTGTGAAGACGTGACAGTAATGTGCACAAGAGGGTGTGTTCCATTTGTTGTGGCATCTTGGCCACTCTCAGGTTTTGTCGTACGTGGAAAGATCCTCTATGAGGATACCGTATTCTACTCTGGGAGTAATGCTACAAAACAGGAGGTTACTAGGGGGCGTTTGTTTGTGGAAATATTGGGATTTTGGAAATTTTGGGTATTGGGGTTTGTGAAAAAGTATAGTATTTTATAGAAAAGTGAGGAGAGAGAAGATTTAATTGAATAGTATAATATTATTTTATAAATAAGGAGAGAGGTATTATTTTATGATTGTTTGAAAATGTTGAGGGTTGGAAAAATTGGGAAACAAACACCCCTATATCACTCTGGTCCAGTGATTCACTCTGGGAGTGAGAGGAGTGGTGGTTGAAAATGGTAAAGATCATTTTTAGGGTATGTTTGTGTTGTAAAATTTTTGGTATTGAAGTTTGTGATGTTATTGGGTTTAGTGAAAAAGTGAAGAGAGGTAATTTTTTATATTTTTTGTAGTGAAAAGTTATGATTTGATGAGAGAGAGAGAAATTATATTGTAGTATTTTATTGTGAGTTGGTGAAAAATTTTGTAAAATTTTTCATGCAAACACAACCTTAAAGAATTGAGTATTTTCCTTTATTTTCATCTTCTGTTTTGTTGCATTGATGAACGGGTTTCTTCAATGTATTTTTCATGTAATCTGCTATCTGTTTTACTAACTACTAGCTTTACTGAGTCATTTGAACTCACCGTTTTTTGTAAAATTCTTTTAGCAGAAGTTCAGAATGTACCAGGGAGAATTTACTTAGACTTTGACTCATGAGGTCTTGATACTAAGCTGATAGTTGGGTCTGGGTCACTAAGAACCTAGACATCATCGTTGAGAGCATTCTGATTATATTTTCTAGCGATGATGAAGAGGAAAAGTAGAAGAGAATAAGATAAAGACCTATGTAGATTGTACTGAATTTAAGAGTTATTCTGCCATGTTTTGTAGATGTACATAGAAAGCATAATTGATACTTTTTTGTGATATAAAGGTTGGAATAAAGGATCTTGAAGATGTTTATTTATAAGAATCATGTTGCTTTAATGACCCTCACACTGACCATAACCTCAGTTTAATAGCGGTGTCTATTACTATAAGAGAACGATAGAGGTCTTCACGGTTCGGGCTATTATAGATGGTATCAATGCTAAGGTTTAAGAAAGCAAGTATAGCTATCAGAGCTGAGGTTTAGGAAATCAAGTATAGCTAGTAAAGCTGAGGTTTATGAAAGCAAGGATAGTTAGCAAAACCTAAGGAAAATGTGGGTGCTAGAGAAACACAATCACGTAAATAGAAGTAGTATGATATTGTGTTTATTGCCTTATGAGTTTTGATCTATAACCTTCCCTTGCATCTTTGGAGATAGTGGCCATCTTTGGAGATAGTGGCAGACAGTTGGAATAGGGATGGAGATAGAGGAGTGAAGATTGTTCATGAGAGCAGCTCATTTGATAAGTTTGCCGAGCACCAGCCCCATAGTAATGAAGGAGGTACGAAACCCTTAGTGGTTGAGAATTGGCTTTTGAACATAGAGGAGCTATTGCATGTTTAGAGTGTACTGATGATCAAATGATACAATTCGTCACATACCAACTAAAAGCAGAAGCCAAAAGGTGGTGGCTAGCCAAGAAGGAACTCTTGGAAATCGAGTGGACTCGGGAGCAATTTAAGAGGGAATTTCTAGATCGTTATTTTCCTGAAATGATTAGAGAAGCTAAAGCCCAGGAATTTACTATCTTATGTCAGGGAACAAGGTCAGTAGCTGAGTATGCTGCTAAGTTAATAGAATTACCCCGATTTGCTTTATTTTTGATTCATGATGAAGATAAGAAAACTCGTAAGTTTGAGAGAGGGTTGCAACCTCGTATTAGGGATAGAGTCTGTTGCCATATGTTTGAAAATTTTCAGCAGTTAGTTGATATAGCCATGATTGTTGAATGTACTTTGCAAGAGAGTGTTGTTCTTTATGAATAAGAACAGAGTAAGAAACGATCTTTCCAAGGAAATAATTCTCAAGGACAGTCACTAGGGAAGAGAGGAGGCAATTTTGGAATTAGAGGCAACGAACAAGGGGATAGGAGAAATGGTCCTAGTGCTATAGAGATAACTTATTTTTCTTGTGGAAAATTAGGTCATTATGCTCGAGAAGTGAGGCAAGGATTCTCTCAGAATGTACCTAGTAATCAAGCTACTAACCCCGGTAATCAACAGAGAGGAAACTCTGGTAGTTAACAGAGGAGAACTGGAATAATTTGACCATTGCCCACCTTAAAGCACATTTTGTCCTTCAATCCTTCCCTATTTTGTAAAATACCCTCCATATCCAGGAAGATTTACCACCAGCATCTATTTGCCAAAAATCTCGTTGTTTCAGATATTTACCGCTTAGAACCCGAACCCACAAACTATCATTATTTGTCAGCACTTTCCAGGCCAATTTAGAAACTAAAGCTTGATTAACTTATCCTGACACCATGATTGTGGCAAAGCTCAGGAGATAGGATGGAATCGCACTTGCCACCGCCTTAATCATACAAGTACGACCAGCTTGGGAAAGAGTCTTCACCTTCCAACCTGTAATTTTCTGTAAAAATTTAGCTTTTATCTCATTCGTCACTCCCACCTTGGCCCTTGGAATTATCAAAGGGAGGCCAAAATGTTTCGCCTTGGTTGGGAGCTTCTTCAAACACAGCTGGTCTAAGATATATACCATAGCTTGTCCACATAATTTTTTGCTAATAGTGTACCGATGAATTTTCTCTATTAACTTTTTGCCCCGACCATGCCATATATTTTCCATATTTTCCAAGACACTCTTCCAAAGTTGTAGCTTCCCGTATGGTTGCCTTGCCAAATAAAAGAAGGTCATCAGGAAAAAGGAGATGGGATATACTAGGCGCTTCACGACCCACGTTAATACCCTTGAGACGACTGATACTCTCCCCCGGGTAAATAATCGTGACAACAGCTCCGAACATAAAATAAACAAAGTCGCTGATAGAGGATCCCCTTACCAAACCGGCTCCCATTGAGAAAAATTGAGAAAGAGGATGTCGAAATACAATGCTCAATCCAATTTATCCATTTTCTACTAAACCCAAACTTCTCAAGCATTTTCAAAGCGAAGGACCACTCCACCCTATCATACGTTTTTTCCATGTCAACTTTAATAGTCATCCAACCTCCTCACCTTAGTTTATGATTCATACTGTCAAAGATCTTCGCTGCCATAATATAGTCATCTTGAATGGCACGCCCCAAAACAAAGGCGAGCTGAAATGGAGAGATAAGTTTTGGAAGCACTAACTTCAATCTATCAGCCTATTTGTATTTTTGAAATCAACTTATAGATGACATTACATAAGCTAATAGGCCGAAATTGACTTACATTCCAACTACATCCCAATAAAATATGAAGAACATGATGCAATTCCTAGGATTAAGGCAACCCAAGAGGGGGTGAATTGAGTTTCCAAACTTTTTTCTTTTTTAACCCTCAAAATTGTGTTTGCAAAGTAAAGACTAGTTTAACACAAGTATATTGATGCAACAAGTAAGTAAATGCTAAATGTAAAGAGTAGGGTTAGAGAAGCAAACACGAGATTTTTAGGGTGTTCGACAAACCCGCCTATATCCACCCCAAGCTCCTTTACCGCGCCTTGAGGTTTATCCAGCCTTGAGGTTTTCCCACTATCTTCCAAATAATGTACACTCTAGCTTCCAGGTGCTAGAGAACCGTACAAGTGCTTTCTCGGGCTCAACACTCACAGCCCAAATGATTTTTCAAGCTCACCACTTACAACTCAACTAAGCTTGAGATATATCCTCTCTAAGCTTCTTCTTTAGTGAACAACCCAAATGAATTCAATGAATCTATTTCAAAAGATAAACCGGTCGACCGTTACACCAAGCGGTTGTTGGCCGGTCGATCGCTTCACCGGCCGGTCGATCACTTCACCAGCCGGTTGACCTCCACAACTTAAACATATGATCCAGTTCATTTAAAACCACGATTTTGACCAACTTGATCACCCAATTTTAAAGACTAACTTTCCATAAGCATATAAAAGGTTTGAGAGTTTGATTGGAGTGATTTGAAATCATTAAAAACATTTGATCTTCCAAACAAGAGGTAAAACGGTTTATGCACATTTTGAAAGATATGTAAGTGTGTGATTCAAATCATTATCAAAAGTAAAACTAAGAGTTACAAGGTTATACCCTATGGTCTTGAATCTTTACTTTTGAGATCCTTGCATCTTTTTGATCTTCAATCTTCTTGTCTTTGGTTCTTTGATGGAAATGTCTTTATCTTTGAAGATGTCCATTTTGTAAACTTAATCCATTTATTTAAATCATCAAAATATTGATTGTGAACAGAAGCCAACACATGACTGTCATACCATCTAGACCAACAGCTTTCTCAGGATGCATCTTCTTCAATGTAGCAAAAATCTCATGTTCATCCGGAGTACAAGACAACATCTCATGTCTTCCACTGTAATCAGCGGTTCAATTAAATTCTCAAGATTAGCAGGAATATTTAGAGCACTAGTCGTGAACAGAGAATGGTGAACTCAACTAACTCTCGCCCTATTGCTGTTCTGCCTGAGATCCACCCCCGGCTATCACTCTTCAGTTGTAAAATCTGATTTCGACATTGACGAATAACTGTAGATACATGGTAAAATTTAGTATTTAAATTCGATGACGTTAGCCATGATACCCGAGATTTTTGTCTCCACAATACTTCCTCTCATTGTAGCTGTTCATCCAACTCAATCTTTAAATGAGATTCTCATTGTAAACTGTCCGAGGTAGGATACCCCTGTTGGCAGCAAACAAGTTGATCAGTTATATTCCGCACATCATCCTGTATTTTGCCGAAATATGCCTTGTTCCATTTTCTTAGAGCAAATTCGGTAGCCCGGATCTTGTGGAATATCCCTTGAGCTGGATTAATATATTCACACCATTTCCAGGCAGCAACAACTACCCCAAAATATGATGCCTCCCGAATCCAGAAGCTGTCAAACTTAAAAGCTTTGGGAGCCAATGGTTCAGTCCGAAACAAATTCAAAAGTAAAGGAATATGATCCGAAGTAGTAATCATATAATGATGGACTGCAACGTTGGGGAACGTCATTCTCCAAGGGACATTTGCAGTACCTCGATCTAGACACTCCCTTATATTTGTCATTCCTAGTCATTTATTACACCTCGTAAACTTCGACCCCAGAAATCCCATAGTCTGCATAAACTGATGAAGCCCACGAGAGGACAAAGACATCCTAACTCTGTCTCTTTGCTTGTCTTATGATCTCAAAATATCATTGAAAACACCTAAACATATCCACTCATAACAAAGAAAATCTGGAATCTCTGCACTCAGAGACATCTCCAGATGATTAATATTTTTAGATTGCCATAAGACTCAAAACTGAAGTTCGAGACGCCAACAAAAAACAAGACATCCTCTTCTACCAATCAGAGCCACAATAATAAAATAAGAAAACCCAAGCTTCTTCATAATACGAGAAACAAACACACAATCAATCTTAGTCTTCATTATAAAAATCCCAACCGGATCCATTGTCTTCACAATTTCCCGGAGGGCTCTAGCCTTGTAAAGAAATGGGGTTCCCACAGTAATCGACTTCTTCCTGTCATCAGTAGATCTCTTCCAAATTCGACTTTCTTTAATCAACCTTCTGTATGGTCCGGGTGTTGTAGAATCAGTCTCACCTAGTTGGAAGAGCGCAACAAGATAAACTTCGAGCTCGCCGCCCATGGAATTTGCCCTTCCTTTCCCGTTTTGATGTTAACATTACTAACTATTTTGTAAACATTTCTCTTGGCCAATTATTCATTTATGAAAAATAGAGATACATCACGGTGGATCAAGACAATAGCCCTCTATTTTTAACATTTGATGGCAATAGTGTTTAAGAATAAGGACGAAAAGATTTTTCATTGGCAATCCATCCAGCCAACAAATGCGCCATCTTGTTCTGTCTTCTTAGAGTCAATTACAATTTCCATTCGCTATACACTTGGATTATATCCTTGATTCTTTGTGCATACCCTGCTACCAATCCCTCTATAAGAAAGTTATCCTTATTGACTGTTGTGGCATATGTAGTCCACTGATCACAAGACCACCCACACAATCACGAGAGGAACATATGTCCGATACAACAACTACTCTTGTTATGTTGACATGTAAAATAGCTGGCTAAATAAGATCATTATTGTACATTGCTCATTATGTAGAATATTCTTTCGGTTGTATATATTTTACACACTCTGTACAAAACCTTGCAAACCACTTGCAAACCACATGTGCTTCCCCTTTCAAAGAAGTCATTCTCTTAAATTTTATTTTTCAAAGTTAATGATTCACATGCCAGTTCCAATCTTTTTTATTTTTTATTTTTTTCTGAATAATGCCATTAGGCTTGCATTTCAAGAGTTAGAACCATACAAGGATAAACCTACATAAGGCCTAACAAACACCAGGTGGTAAAAGAAAACTAGCAGGATCCCAAAATAGATCAGTACATCCACTATATGCTTCATGCTAGGTAGAGGGAGCGGGTGACCGATAATAGTAGACATGGCTGCCGAAACATAGAAGAGCTAGTAATAAAAGTGTCGACAACCTGGGCACCGCAAAGCCCCTACGGAGGGCCGGAAAAGATCCCCAAGGGACTTAAAAAGCCCACGAAGGAGCCGGAAACAATAACAAAATAAACATGCCAAGGGCAAACAAAGGCACAAACAAACAGATACATAACCTAAGACTAAAAGTCGAGCTGGTAAGAGGCGGCGTGTAGGGAAAACGCACAATAATAAGTAGTGTGTGGGGCCCAAGAGTTACCGCAGAAGCGACAACTTGGTGGCGTTGGCATCGCCAGAGGCAAAGGAATCTCCTCCCAAGAGGCACGTGGCCTTCAGTGACAGCTGGAAGCAGCCTAGAAATGAGGAACAAGGTCGGGCGCGTGGGCCAACATGCGCCGACCAAATGGATCGGGGCCGGAGGGGTTGAGCTCGCCTTAAGGTGGGGATGACGTCTAGCTGGGTTGTGTCAACCAATGGCGTACATAAGCATCAGGATCTAACCGCCAAGATTCCGAACAAAAACCAAAAGAAAGAAAACAAGGAGAGGGAGGGAGAGAACGATGAGATCTGGTTAGAGAGAATTGGGTTTTTAAAATTTTTCGCTTTTAACCCCTAAATACGTGTTTGCAAAGAACTACTAATTTAGCAGAAGTATATAATATGCAATAAGTGTAAGTACGTGCTAAAAGTAAAGAGTAGGGATATAGAAACAAATAATTGATTTTTAGGTGGTTCGGTAAACCCGCCTACATCCACCCCTCCAGTTCATTCATCGAGCCTTGAGGTTTTCCCACTATTCTTCAATAGCATACACTCTAGCTTCCGGGTGCTAGAGAATCGTACAAGTGTTTTTCTCGGGCTCAACACTCACAGCAAAATAATGGGCCTAATGTGGGGTGCACGAAAAATGGGCCAGATTTTAACTGTTTTATGGGCTTTTATTTTCTTTTTGCAGATATTAGATTCGGTCTTTGGGCCAAGCTGAATTTAGCCTAAAATACGTTGTTTTTTAAGTTGTTCTTGCCTTCTTGGCTTTGCATTTTTGCTTGGACGCCGGACGAATTGTCCATTTCATATCTGTTATGCGGTAACAATGACAAACAATATAAATTGGCAAAAATTTACAGTGATTTAGTAAACATAATGTTTTCTTTGCAAAAATTGTCATGAAAATATCATTTTCACAACAAATCCAACAAAAACAAACATTCAAAAACAAGGTCTAATTAACATGTAATAGAGCTTGGACTTGAATGTTTGATCACATGCAATTCCAACAAAAACAAACATTCAAAGCTTCCACACTTCTAAATTCTAATTAATAGAAATAACAAAATATAAAATATATATCCAAAAATAAATAGTAAGTCAATAACAAGTGAACCAAAATGCCAACAATAAGTTACATTAAAGAAAATGTCATTCCAAAGTTCCCACTAAATAAAAGCAATACTTTCCGGTTTCCATCCTGTAGACAACGAATTACTGTTAGTCCCTATAGGGACTAGAATTAAGATCAAAAGAGAAACAAATAAATACAATATAAGAAGTAAGATATTATTCACATGATGTTAGTACCACACAATGTGATAATGTCCAAAATCCAATTCATTCAAGATTCATCCAATAAGATACGCAAAGGATCACCTTCCAATTCTATATAAAAAAATGAAAACAACATTAAATACATAAAAAGAAGAAACAAAACAATAAAGGAATTGAATTTTAGAGAACATTATTACCTGAGTCCAATCTAAAGCTCTCAAAGTCCTCAACCACTTCTAAGACACGTTGAGTAGGGCTAATGGGTGTTGACCTTAGCCAATTTTGAGCACATATGGAAGCCTCAACTGTTTTTGGAGCCAATGAGCTCCGATAGTGATCCAGAACGCGCCCTCCAGTGCTGAATGTGGACTCAGACGCAACGGTAGTGATGAGAATAGCTAGCACATCTTGTGCAATTTGAGCAATAACGGGAAATTTGGTGGAGTTAACCTTCCACCAAGTTAAAATGTCAAACACTGAACTAGGGGACTCCACATCTTCCAAGTAATAACATTCCAACACACTCTTGCAATCTAACAAATTCCTAGATGCCCGAGATTGATGGAATTCTTGCAACACAACGGATTCGAAATTTCCCTCATTCCCATTGTGCTGCCACTACTTTGAGAGTCATAGTCATAATCGTCACTAGTTTCAATGTCCATCCTAGAGTCAACTGAAGATAACCCATCATTGTAGTGCCTATACAACCGCTCAACATCCAGTTTCAACATCTCAAAAAATTTTTCCCCTTCCTCAACACCCATAACCTTCTTGAACCAAAATTCTAGGGTGACAATCTTGTAACGTGGATCAAGGATAGCAGCCACAAACAAAAGTCTATTAATCTTTTCAACATCTCTCCAATAGTTTTCATACTTCAACTTCATTCTAAAAGCCATGACACTCAACAAATCATCATGACTATCACAATATGCCATCAAGTGAGTACGAATGTAAGAGACTTCTTAAAAATGCAAATTAGAAGTGACATACATTGAACCAGAGAGGCGCATCGTAACATCATAGAAAATTTGCAAAAATCTTCAGCAACTATCAACATATTTTTTCAGCAACCTAATCAGCAACTATAAACACATTTTTTAGATACTTTATATAGCAAATCAAAAAAAGAAACAAACTATATATTTTTCAGCAACTATAAACACATTTTTTCAGTTCTTCTCTATATAGTTTACATCGCCAAATCAAATCAATACTTTTGTGTTTTTATACTATACACAGAGCTAAACGGGTGATGAACAGAAAAATGAGACCAGAGAAATGCAGCAGATATAAAATAAAAATAATTTAAAGACCACATGATGAAGGGCAAGCTTCGTTAAATCAACAATCGGCAATGAAAGCACTGTTAAAATGGTATCAACTTGTAAATGGTCTTAAAAGAAATAATTTAACTTCATAATATAGTAAACAAATAAAGAAACAAACTATATATTTTTCAGCAACTATAAACACATTTTTCAGTTCTTCTTTATATAGTTTACATAGCCAAATCAAATCAATACTTTATTGATTTTATACTATACACAGAGCTAAGCGGGTGATGAACAGAAAAATGAGATCAGAGAAATGCAGCAGATATAAAATCGAAGTAATTTAAAGACCTTCTGACGAAGGGCAAGCTTCGTTAAACCAACAATCGACAATGAAAGCACTGTCAAACTAGTATCAACTTGTAAATGGTCTTAAAAGAAATAATTTAACTTCAAAATATAGCCAAATCAAATCAGTTCTTCTCTATATAGTTTTAGCCAAATCAAATCAAATCATAAGATTTATAAGTCAACAAGATATATATAGCAAATCAACAAGCCAACAACCAATAAACCAATTCAGCAACCCAATCTCCAATCTCCAGCACAACAGAACCCAATAAACCAATTTAGCAAGCCCTGACCTCTAATCTCCATATAATTAAATTCAATAATAATTTCTAAAATACCAAAATATACACTGACCTGAGCAACGATGAACAACAAGGCAAAACCAACACTCCAACAGCAACACACGTCACACAATATTTACAATAACTTCAAATCAGAATTTAGAATTAACAACAACAACCAACACATATATTTTATATTGAAGAAAACAACATAAAAAAATTACCAACGGGGCTGCGAAGGATGAGGGAGGGTTGTAACTTTGTTTGTAGATCCCAGTGTCCAGTGAAGAAACCTAAGGCGATTCTCCACACTCTGACTCCGCTATCAATTTGCAAAATCTGCACGTGGGAAGATAACATATGAGAGAGAGAAAGGGAGAGAGAGAGAGCTCTGAGATCGTGACTAAAGAGGCGTTTGCGAAGGATTCAAGCTCTGTAACTGTAAGGGGCAAGGAGACCGGCGACTGGAGGCAATTGAGGGGAGGGAGACCGGCAGTGGTACCTCAGTGGTTGTATGCGTTGTTGGGTGAGCTGTTTGGTGTGTAGGTGGAGGGGGTGGGAAGTAATCCCGTGGTTGTCCTCCGATTGAGTGATACATGTTCTTCTTTGATCTTGGCTAAACCATAGGTTGTAATAAGGTTAGGAGGGTTGAACATTCTCACAGGTAGCCGTATTTCATCCCTAAGGCCACTTAAAAAACAGCTGAGTTTGTAGCTTTCAGATAAACCCCTCAATCTATTTGATAAAGTTTCAAACTAACCCTTGTAAACCTCCACACTTCCAGTTTGTTTCAACTTAGTTAGCATCTCCATAGGATCATCATATGAGCTAGGTTCGAACCTAATTAAAAGGACCTGCATGAATCCCTCCCAGCTTTGTAGAATTCTATAATTTTCCAGATCTTGAAACCATATCAATGGTTGTCCCTCCATGTGGTATGATGCAAGTAAAATACGATGGTTGGGTGGTGTTTTGTGAAAATTAAAAAAACTGGGTGGTTTTATACAACCATCCATTTGGATCTGTCCCATCAAACCTGGGAAAATCCAACTTCACTAACCTGAACATCAGTCCTCCAGGCTCTGCATTTCCTCCACTTCCACTCGGCGGTGGATTCTGATGAGTGACTACAACAACCTCCTCCTGCTCCTTGCCTTTAATCAAGATTTGCATATTCACGGTGAGTGTTGCAACTTACGTTACTAGTTCATTTACAGTCTGTCGCTGACCCTCATGCTCTTTTTTCAACAGATTCACCTGCTCCACTACCTCCTTGTAGCGGGTCCCTTCAGCCATGGCAGAATCAAGCCTCTGATACCAAATGTAACAGTCTTCTAGGAACTTGTAATTTTGTAGAATGGAAATATACGGAAATTGAAGTGTACTCGAATTCAATAGAAATCAAAGAACAAATAAGACCAAATTCGAGGTTTGGCCAACCTCCTTACAAGAAATGAGAGATGAGAGAAAGAGAAGCAAAAGTCCAGATTCCTTCGTACCCCTCACTGATCGACCGTCTCCCCTATATTCTAATAGAATGCTAACAGCTAACACCCTTCTAGAAACAACCTCATACAGCCCACTAACAAGCCCAAAAACATAAAAATAAAACTAATGCAAGCTCAGCCCATTCCGATAATAAAGCAAGCTCCCATTATCACCAGCTTATCACGTGTCCCCTAGCTTAGCTGTCTTCAATCTCTCGAACATTTTGCTGCCTTAGTGTTGTCTTCGTATCTATGTCTCTTGCTTTTGAAATACGCCGACACCGTTCAGCTTCCTTCTTCCCGTTCATCTTCTTTCTTCCTTGGTCTTGTGACAGGCTGAGGTCCTTGTCTGGAAGCTTTGGAATGGCCTGGTGTGGATAAGACCATTGATCCAGAGGACTCTTCTGAAGGCTTGGGTCTGGATTTAACTCTGGTTGGAAAGCTTATCTTTGATAAACCTTTCTATAGAGCTGGTATTCGTGAGACAATCTTTCGTTCTTGGCATTTTGTCAAGAATTTGGGGGTGGAGGAGGTTGAAGGAAACAAACTCATTTTTTCTTTCACTACTGCTATAAGTAGGTAGCAAGTGCTGGAGCAAGCTCCTTGGTCCGTCAAGGGGTTCCCCCTGGTGCTGAAGCCTTGGAACCCAGGTGAGACTATTGATGAGGTAGATTTGCAGAACATTCCAATTTGGATTCAAGTGTATGGTCTTCCGTTGGGCCAGAACACTAAACACAAGGTGGAATGGGCGGCTTCAAAGGCCGGTAAAGTTCTGGAGGTGGACTTCAGAAGCACACGTCAGGTTTGGGTCACTCAGTTCAAGTTTTGTTGGACCTTTCCAAACCCTTCACTCAGTTCGTGGTGGTTGTGGTCGGTAGGACATTTCTCAAACACCTGTCCTGCGCCGGCGTGCCGTTTGGTTGAGTTGTATTGTTATAGCCTCAAGATGGTTGCTCCTACAGTGAATTACAAGCGGTACTCTGGACCGGAAAAATTCAATCAAAGGAAAACGGGGAACCCTTCTTCCAACCATCATAACCACCATAACCACTAAATCCATCAAAACCATTCCCATCCGCCACCCCATCAGAATTCCTTCCCACCTCCACCTCTTCCCCCCACCTCTACCCGTTTTTCTCCCTCCCCTAGAGCTGATTCTGATCATCTGATTCATCAGACGTGGAGTCGTGAGGCCATCGTCAGCCTGAGGCCGGTGTCGTCTGGCTCCCGCACACAATTTTGGGATGTGTCTCTAACTCCTGTCACTTCTGACACCCTCGTACAACAGGTGGCAGAGGATTCGCTGAGTGCAGTCGTTGGTTGTGCACCACGGTATTACGGTTGGCAGGTATATCACAGATTGGAAAGGGGAATTGTCGGTGCGTAGAAATGCTGAGATGACCTTGTCGGATGCGTGGCAAGCCAACCTTGAACATGAAATGGATTATGCTCGTGCGCCAGAGGGAATTGAAGGTCGAGGTAGATCTATCTGCCCGGATGCATTTTTTACGAAAGAGAAGCCTTTTATTGGGCTGGGCTAGGAGTAAGTCTTCTGGGCTGGGCTGTGATAAGTTAGAAGATTTAACTGAAGAGGCAGTTGTGGGGCCTGTTGCTACCTGCCCCTTTGTGGAACAAATGATATTGCCCCTGAAGCCCAAGGTTGAGCCTGATGTGCCTCGGGCTGGTGATAGTCAGCCCATGGAACCTCAGGTCCCTCCTATTCGACCTAAGTAGGAGAATCTGGTGGACTTAAAAGTGGATCGTAAGGGCAAAGGTGTCTGGATGGGAGGCTCGAGTTTGGGCCTGCGTGCTAGGGGGCTGAGGCTGGCCAGAAAAGGAGTGCTCAAGAATTCGACTTGGTTGACTCGAGACCTCTCAAGAGAGCTCAGGTTAGTGAGATAGATATCGAAGGACTGGAAGCCAATTGCGGTGGTACCTCCTCACTCAGGTGATGACTCGAAGCCGCTAGCTAGTTGGGTTACGCCCCACCGTAAGAATGGAAGCGGACATGGGTCTTCTGCCAAAAAGCTTGCCTTTGTTTCAGATAGGCAGAGAGCGGGAGCTCTGCGGAGGAACCAAAAGGGCAAAGGAGTTGCTAACTCTGGGTTCATTGACAAGGACCACCCCCACCCCTCAATGACTGCCATGTTTTGGAATTGTCTGGACTGGCCCAAGCCTTGACAATTCGCTCACGTGTTCACCAAATTATTAAACAGAATGAGGTGACAGTAGCCTTCGGAAAAAAAGAGGTATGAGTATTGATAATGGCTGTAAACAATAAAGAAGATAAGGACAAATGCCCCGGGCTGTTCTGCTTATGGCTTCCAACATTACTTGTTTATGCTTACCTTTTATTTTTACTGAGCAAATTTACGGAAAAGTAAATGACCAAAGTTTAGAACTGAAAGGATCAATCGCCATTTGAAAGCGCAGTTTATCAAGTGTTGCTTGCACGAAATTTTTTCTGTTTTTGTTTAAATTAACAGTGGTTGAACGCGAAACGGCCTCTGCTTAATTTTTTTTATCTACCCTCATCCCTCTCCTCTCGTACGACCGCCCCCTCCCCCTCTCCGCCTCTTTCTCTCAGCTCCTCCACACCGGTCTCAGCTCCAGTTCAGCCTCAACACGCTGGGTCGACTGGCTCTCCAAAATCCCCAACTTCCTACTATCCATCTCAAGTGAGTCTCTCTCTCTCCCTCATTGTCACCTCGCACTTTACACCTGAAAATGAAGAATCTCGCTTGTTTGGTAGCTGTCGATTTAGTAGTATCTCTCTCACCATTTCTTGGCGTTGGGTTTGGTTAAGATTGGGTGAAAATTTGGTGAAGAAAATACGCTGAATTGTTGATTTTGGAGATATTTTTCTTTTTATATAAATGCTAGAGAGATTGACAAGATCAGCTTTTAGGTAACCCAGCAGTTAAATCAACGTATTTTCTTCTCTTTTCTCAATTCCTTAATAGAATAAATAGTTAAAGCCAGAAACCTCTGACTTCTTAGGGTTTCTGGGTGTTCTTACGAATGGCGGCGTCAGTGGATGTATAATAAAGAAATCAAAGCTTGTAATTTGAATGAGCTTGGTAGGTGAAAGTTGAAACAGAGTACTTGAAACTATTTATTCCAATACGCTAGTTATGCTCTGGTTGTTTTTCAAGATTGAAAGTATGAAACACAATACTTGTTTCTTGTTCTCATTTAAGTGTTCTGCTTTTGTTTATAGGTGTTTTTTTTTTCGCTAGTGAGTTTGTAGCTCAGTTGGTGCCTCCTCCCAAAAAGGAGGGTTTGATCTGGGGTCGAATCCCCCCAGCCCCCTTTCCCCACGTTACCTAAAAAATAAAGTGTTATGTTTTTCTTTTTGCAGATACCAACAAATTCAGCATGACTTATTGAGTATAGGACAATCCTTTCTGGCAGCAAAAGTAAGTATTTCATTTATGGAATTGAAGAGTTATAATGCTGAAATGCTTGTGAAATGATGAAAATGTTTCATCAACGAAAATGTTTGTGAAAATGCTGAAAATGTTTAATTTATGCCTTCTGTTTTAATAAGAATATATATAGTCTTGTAGGATCTAATTGCCACTTTTTAGTATCAGCAAATAGTACGGTATGTGTATTTCAATATTTTTAGTGTTTTTAGTCGTTAGTTTTTGATATTTTAACTCTTAAGACATTTTTTTGCATTAGGTAGGAAATTTTTTTTGTCATTTTTCCTTAGGAGTTTGCCCCCCTTCGATTGCATTCCTGGCTCTGCCACTTCTATTAATTGCTTCTTCTTTTTCCTATTTGCCTAGAAAAAAAAATTGTTTAAAAGTTCAAAACATTTGAATTTTAATCAATGTCCACTTGTTTCCCATTTCGAATATCTCTTACAGATTCTTGAAAGTGTGGCCTCCACCTCAGGCATAAAACTTGTTGTCACTGACTGCCCGATTGCGAGGGTTGATATGACATCCAAAGCCAACGCTTTGATCAAGGTGCGCTTCTTCTTCTTTCCACCAAAGCATTTGCTCTCATCTCCTGGGCATGCCATTTGGAAAGCTTTGCTGATCTCCACGACCACCACCTATTCGACGATAAGTCCAGCACCAGTTGAAAGAGCTGGAGGAGGAGTTATGGATCACGCGGAGGACTCGATTGACATTTTGAGGAGGTGGGGTTGTAGTGATAATGAAATATCAAAGATGTTGGTGCGTTGTCCTTCTTTGCGCCAGGACCACGTTACTCACCTTCAATCCAAGCTTAACGTACTCACTGACTTGGGTATTAGAGCTCCTGACCTCGTTAAGATCATCAATTGTCGCCTGCGGTTTCTAATTTGTAGAATCAATCATTGCTTTGATGAGCGACTTGAGTTTTTTATGACATTGTTTGAGTCGAGAGAGATGCTCGCCAAAGCAATTGTTAGGAACCCTTCACTCCTGACATATGACTTTCACGATAGTATCAAGCCTGCTATCGCGCTGTATGAAGAGATGGAGTTACTAGAAAGGACTTGATTCCTATGCTCTTGTCCAGACCCAAATGATACCTCGAACTTTGTTCGATGAAGAGAAGATGGATTTTATTCGCAACACTGGGATTTCCAAGGATTCCAAAATGTATAAATATGTTGTTACACTCATCGGGATCTCACGCCCTGAAAAAATTTTCCGAAAGGTTGCAAATTTTGAAAAGTTTGGGTTTGCAGATGATGAAGTTTTCCGTCTTTTCGGAAGGTCCCCCCTCATGTTGACACTCTCTGTTGACAAGGTACAGAGGAACATGATTTTTGTTTTGGGCACAATGAAGCTTTCTGCTAGTGTGGTCCGTGAGTACACATTTCTATTGTATTATAATCTGGAGGCTGTGTTAAAGCCACGAGTGCTTGTTGCAGGGAAGATAAAGGACATGGGTCATGCGTCGCTGATTGAGGGACGTACAATCCTGAGGGCACTGAGGATAACAGAGAAGAGGTTTTTGAAGGCATTTGTTCAGTGTCACCCGGAGGATATTGCTGATGAATTGATGGAGTTCTACATAAGTGCAAAAGGCATCAAGCGATTGGCAGAAGCCTCAAAGAAAAACATTTTTAAGGGATTCCCTTTCTGAAGTTATTTATGCACCTGAAATCTATGTTCTTTTACTTTCCATTGTCATTAATTTTTCATGAGTCAAGGAAAATTGAAAAATTGTAGAACGAGTTCACACGGTGAATGCTATTCAAACTCAAAGCACCATTCGAATTGAAAGAAACCCTCAATTACCATGGCAAGTCATCAAAATCCGAACCCACATGAAAACAGAAATTATTTCTACCATCAAATAGTTGAAATAACCATTTCCCATTAGCAAAATGTTGATTATAAAACGCAATATACATACCTTTCATTTAAAAATGTTTTGTATGGTGGAATTAAGGTCCCCCATTAGGAGCTGAAACTCCTCGGATCATGTGTGCACTCTCTTTAGCTTAGGTGTTTCCATATGCGCCGAAGCGAACTTCTTTAATTTGTCGCATCCAACAAATTTTATTTTCTCCAAAGATGGCCACTCAAAACCATTTGCTTCACTGCAGAAACACTCCATTTTGGTAAATCTTCGAGTCAGAGGATCTTCACTTTCGGAAAAGTAATCACATCTCTTTTCTCTTCCTCTGTTGATGCAAGGATTTCTTCTATTTCTTTGCACTCATGTATGACTTCTATTTCCCCAAATTCCCAAGAAGTTTTGCTATGGAGGGCGAGAATAAATATTTCAGACCATGGCATTCCCTTACTTTTAACAATCTCAAGTTATGAAAGAAATCTTGCAATTTCTTGCGGACCCTCTTCCATGTATGTGTCAACTTCGGTAAAGTTCGTACACCAGTTTATCCAAATTACCGAATGCAACTAAGACATCCTGCTTCTCAAAATTTAGTCCCTCCAGTTCAAATATCACTTCCAATGAATCATATCTCTTTACTCTTATTAGTTGTTATAAATATTGGAAACCCTCGATCAAGGGAGGTACTTTCAATTGGACAAGTGAAGCCAAGAAGTGCTTTAAATTTATCAAAACAAAGATGATAGAAGCTCCAATTCTTTCTTTGAAAAACTTTGACATTGTCTTCGAAGTTGATTGTGACACTTCTAATATGGGTATTGTTGCGGTCTTAGCCAAGAAAGAAAGCATATCGTCTTCTCACTACAGCAATTTTCACTTTCAGTTGCGAAAATTTTCGCCACTAAAGATAGGAATTTCGTCGCTAAAAGGTATCAGTGGCAAAAAAATTTCGTCGCTGAAAGTCATTAGCGACAAAATTTGCATGTCGACGCAAAAAAGTCATCTTCAGCGGCGAAATTCATTTCGATGCTGAAAATTTGACTTCTAGCGACGCAAAAATTTAGCCGCTGATGAGTAATATTTTCGCCACTAAAACATTATTTTCGTCGCTAAAAGTCGTCGAATATAAAAAATGTATAATTTGTAGCGACGAAAAGTTTCGTCCCTAAACTCCAGTTCGAACACGATTGTCTATTCGAACCAGATATTTTTGACATTTTGTTTGAAATAGATTTTTCATCCTAACCAAATTTTTTGACATCCTTGTTCGAACCAAATTTTTTAACATCTTGTTCGAACACATTTTTACCTTGATTCATATTTACAATTATCCAAATTATAGCACAATTTACACCTCATACGAATATTGCAATACCAACACATTTTGGCTCTTTAAATATGAAAACATTCTCAAATACACAAGTGCAATGCAAAATAGCAAGTTTTACACCAATCCAAAAGATAGAAAAAAGTATCAATATTCTACACAAATCCAAAACATAAAGAATGTACAAAAACCTATATAAGTCCAAAATCACTAATAAAATTAAAACAAAGAAACCTCATAACTAGCAATAAATCCCGAAGAATCTCTTTGTGAAACCTACGCCGAGATATAATGAAGTTGCTCTAGCATGCATTAAGTTGAAGCATCATTGAGACTGTTCTAAAAAATAGTTGAAGCATCATTCACATGGCGCCAGATGTCTTTCCTCTAGATCTGATTCCATCGACTTCAGATCATCTCTCCAAACAATGGCTGTAGTCGAGGATGTGAAAACCACTTTGTCAATTGTTTCCATTTGTGCACAAGCTTCTAGCACATTGTGGGATGCCCTTAGGATTTAGACTGACAAACATATGAGGAGCTTAACAAAATTGATTAATTCGATTATTCCAAATTATGGTCCAATTTATGGCATTAAAGTGGTTGGATTTAATTTTTCCCTTTCAGGATATAATTGGTGTAATGATTTGTCAAGATAAAAGATAGTCCAATGTACATCTATGACACACACAAAAGCAACATGGCACCAGATGCCTATGCCACAAAGAAACTGACAAACAATCAGTTTTGGCTACGAGAATCAGTCGAAAGCTCAGTGTCAACAAAGCAGATTAAAAAATAATCATTGAACACTTTTGGCTACGAGAACCAGAAATCTAATTGCTTAGAAGTTACCTCATGATGGAGAAACAAAAGCAGATAAAAATGAAACCACTACATTAATTTGAATGTCAAAATCATCCCTCCACAATCATATTCTAATAACTTAGCTTATGACTATAAGCAACACTAAAAACAGCATTTAGGAGTTCAAAATTATGATGATGAATTAGAGAGACTAAAAAAGTTTACCGTGTTGGATTCAAGGGTCTTTTTAACGATGCACAGAGCATCATGCAGAGCTCTCTCCATCTCATCAAGCATATAGTCATTTGCACCTCTAAGGATTAAGGACACCTGGAGAAAGTATGTTCAGGGGGGAAAAAGACAACATCAGGTATCCGTGCATGAGAACAATGTCCAAAAAATTATATGTAATAGTCAATACACTCAGAATGTATATGATTTCAATTTTCACATCAAGTTGCATTCTTCGGACATTATTTTAGTGCAGGTCATTTACACTCAAACTTGACAAGGTTAAAGCATTAATTATCAAGTCTGATTAAGATTGGAATTTCATAGGATTTCAAGCAATTAGGTTCCAGAGTTAACAAGTGTAATATCAAGAAAAAATTAAAAACTGAAATACATCACCCACCGCACTTGTGATTTTAGTCCCCTTTATCAAAATTACATCATCATCAGAAATGCGCTCCTCAACAACTTAATCTGCGTATTCAAGAAGTGATGCTTCAAATGATTCCTCTCCTTCCATATCAGCAAATGGATCAAGCTCTTCAATTGATCAAGCCCCAAATACGAAAAACAAAACCCAACACAAATACAATATTCATACGAAAAATAAAAAGAAACCAAACCAACCACATATATAGCAATTGCAAAAAAGAAACCAAACCAAGCACCTGAATTAGCTTGCATCAAAACTACTCTAGGTGAGCTGCTTTCACAAGCAAAACCCAAATACGAGGCTGAGACCTTATATTTCACAACCACATAAGGGGTTAGATTCCTAAAATCAAGTTAAACTGTACTACGCAATTGGCCAATACTTCCTAGATATTGCATGATTAAAAAGATTAATGCCTATGACAAACAAACAAGCAACCACGTTCAATTAAAAATATACCGAGCTGTTTGCTGCTCTGCCCTTGACAAAATGATGCACAAAGACTAACGCCAAAGTCTTAACATTTTAAAGGCCAATCATCACAAGCACTTGAAATAAAGCACAAGTTCAAAAAGCCACAAACAAGAATTCTGATTTAGTAGCTATTATACAAAAGTTCACGTGCAGCGTGTGCTTGTACCTTGAGTTTGTAATTGTCGCAACCTTGATGAATTCCTGGTCAAAAACAACCTCTGCCTCGAAATCTGGTGCTATATTTCCTACCAATGGAAGGTCAGCCTGTGCAAAGGGCAATAGCGCAAGACATGCCAAAAATCAAAACAGAAAAAAGCAAAACGCCGAGGAGAGGAGAGTAGTGGAGGCAGTTGCGCAGGCCATTCTAGGGAGTGGAATCGGGACCCGGGGGCGAGAGAGGTTGCTGAATCATGGCCCATAGCATTCGAATCTCACTGATCCAAATGAAAGATATTTCGAGGGAGAGGGAGAGCGTTTGATGAGGAGGAAAAGGGAGGGATTTCAATCGGAGAATAAAAGAGGACGAGGGAGGGAAAGATTTGGTGCAGGGCGCGCGCGGGAATTCTGAATTTGGGTTTGCAGGCATTGTTGATCAAGTCGGAGGAGAAGGCAAAGTCAATGGAGTTGAAGGTTGTTGGATTGCAGAAGGAAGTGGAGGAAGCAGGGAAGGTGATCAGCGCGTTGAAGGACAAGGCAGTAGATGCAATGAATGGGAGCCTGAGTGGGCTAAGGGAGAGCGTTGTTGGTGCGGAGGAGAAGGGGTTGGTTTCGGATTGGCCCGTGGTGGTGGGGTCTACTGGTGCTATTGTTGTTGCAGCTGCTATCGTCTATGTGGTTTACGGGAGGAGGAGGTTTCCTGGTTTTTGAAATTTGGGAGGGGAGAGATGACAAATAGGAAAGGGGGATTTGGTGTTGGGCGGGAAAGAAAAAAAAGGGTGTTGGGAGAGAGTTCACGGAACCCGCGATAAGCTTTTTATTTTTTTTAATTTGTAGTTTTTCAAAATTTTTAATAATAAGTTATATTTTGTAGTTATGTGTTTTTAATAAATTAAAGAGTTAAATACACTTTGTCTCCCTTATCTTTGAGGTCATTTATACTTTGCACCTGATGTATTATTTTTGGCACATTGAACCCATAAAGTTACACATTTTTTCAATTCGGACCCCGTACCCAAATTGTCCGTCAATTTAGACGGATTCCGTCAAACCTGGAGTGCAATGTGTAAAAATTTCTAAAGATAAGAGGGGCAATGTGTATTTATAACTGATTAATAATAATCTTAATTAAAATTATAATCTTAATTAAAATTACTTAAAATAAATAATACTTGGTACTAGTAATGATAATCTTAATTAAAATAAATTAGTAGTAGTAATATATAATACTAGTCCTATATCAATATATCATATATGATGTCATGATATGCCATAATATAATATAATATATCATGCTATACCAATATTATACTTGAGAGACATACTTATACTTGGTGGCATCATTATTTATGCTAATGTTGATATTACACTAGCGAATCTACATAACACGCTCTCTGATTAAGAATTTGTTAACTAACTAAATTACTAAGACTCTTAGTATGCACTAAACTATTTTGATGTATTATACGATAAAATTCCAATCATACATACTTAGATGTTTATTTGTATAATACCTAAATTAATATATATATATATATATATACAATAAAACTCTTCCTATAAGCTTCAGCATTTGAGATGAGTGATAGATTCACATAGTATCAGAGCTAAGGTCATAAGTTCGATAACTGACTCCACACTATTCAATTTTAATTAAATATTGTACGTGTTAGGCCTCCCAATTAAAATAAAAAATAACATATGACCTATAACAGTGTATAACATATGATCTATTGTAGTGTATAATATCTAAACATGTATTATACGATAAAATTTCAATCATACATACTTAGATGTTTTAGTATATAATACCTAAATTGATAATATATATATACAATAAAATTCCAGTGATACACACTTAGATATTATTTAATTCGATTGACATACTTGTATTATTTCTTTTATTACTATTTAGTATTTATATGATTGGTCAAGGCTCAATATGTGACGCTGCTTAAATGTTATATCCTTTTTCCTTTTGTTTATCGAGTTATTCTTTGAGTAGAATTAATTTTATGGTATATTTTCTATGTGAACTTTTATTTTTTTAAGATTGTCTCATTTTTAATTTTTAATTCTAAGTTTTATGTTTCTTTTTATTTTTATGCTTTTTAATCATCTTGTTCGCACCACTTTTTTCTTGTTTGAACTAGTTACGATTTTGGCAATTATCCTAACTAAAGACTTATTTAATGACGAATTAGCAATTTTCGTCACTATTATGGGTTCGAACTAGATATCTTGGTTCGAACCAGAATTTGGATACTTGTTCGAACCACACTTTTCTTGTTCGAACAATATGATTTGGGTGACGAAACTATTTTCGTCGCTAAAGATTTATTTAATGACTATTTATAAGTTTTTGTCACAAATATGTATTCAAACGAGATATTGTTGTTCAGACCAATTTTTGACAATGTGTTCGAACCACACTTTTCTTGTTCGAACGAGATGATTTGGGTGACGAAACTATTTTCATCGCTAAAGATTTATTTAGTGACAATTTAGAAGTTTTCGTCACAAATATGTATTCGAAAGAGATATTGTCGTTCGAACCAATTTTTGACGATGTGTTCAAACCATATTTTTCTTGTTCGAACGAGAGTCTTGTAGCGACGAAAATAGTTTCGTCGCTAAATACTTATTTAGGGACGATTTAACAATTTTCATCACTAATACTCGTTCGAACGACATTTAACTGGTTCGAATGAGATGAATTACTATTTAGCGACAAACTCCTAATTTCGTTGCTGAAAATGTATTTTTAGCGACGAAATTGGTTTCGCCACTGATAAGTTCGCCGCTAAAGAGCAAATTTGTTGTAGTGTCTTTTGCAAAGTTGAGTGAGTCTCGCAAGAAGCGCTCAACATATGACAAAGAATTTTGTGTTATTGTTCCGGCCTTACATCATTGGAATCATTATCTCCTCTGAAGGAGTTCATTTTATTCTTGAATCATGAAGTGTTGAAGTACTTGAATAACCAACAAAAATTGAATTCCCAACATGCCAAATGGATTGGGGTTTAACAATAATTTTCTTTTGTTCTCAAGCATAAGGCGAGCATTCAAAATCAAGTAGTTGATGCTTTGAGTCGTCGACTTCCTTGCTTTCTACTATGCAAATTAATAATTTGGGCTTTGAAGTGGTGAAAAAGCTTTATATGGAGGGTCCCCATTTTACCAGGGTATGAGAAGAATGTTCTAAAAGTCCTTATTACATTTTTTTTGGCTACAAGATGGTTATCCCTTTATGACAATCAGTTGTGTATTTCACAATGTTCTTTGAGGAATGTCATTATCATTGAAGCTCATTGTGGTAAATCTGTTGTGCACTTTGGAAGGGAAGACTTTTTCTTTTATTAGAGAATATTTTTATTGAACAAAATAGAGCGATAAGTTATGAGATACGTGAAACATTATAGAGTTTGTCACATTACAAAGAATCATGACCAAAATACTGGGTTATATATTCCACTTCCAATTCCTAAATAATCTTCGGAAGATGTTTTTATAGATTTCATTGTGGGATTGCCGAAAACTCAAAGGAACAAATAAAGATTTAATTATGGTGGTTGTTGATTGTTATTCGAAGATGGTGCATTTTGTTCTTTATAGCAAAACTCTTAATGCTTCTCATGTGGCGAATCTTCATTTTCGAGAAATTGTTAAGTTTCATGAAATTTCAATGTCTATCACTTTAGATCAAGATACATTGTTTTATAGCGGATGCATAAAAGTGTATAACGGTCAATCAAAATTTATGTAGCAATTGATCTAGTGTATAGTCCCAAAATAAAAGTGCGTTGATTTCTAACTTTTTGACCGTTGCATTCAACGGGTACCTATAACGGTCGACCATACAAAGTGTTGATTGATTGTATGGCTAGAAATAACTATTTTTCTTACGCCCGTTTTATAAGAAACCTCTTACGATTTTAAAAACATTTTTGAACATTTTATTCATTTCACATGACTTTAAGAGAATCCAAAAGCTTTGATTGTCTTATCAAAACTATTTTTTCAAGCATTCACACATATTACACTTTTATATCCTTGTCATCATGTGAGGCAAAAGACAAAGCTTTTCATTGTATTATCTACCTCATTGAGGGAGATTTGTTGTTAAAAAGTTTGTTCAACACCTTCAAGTTGAGAAAGAACGATTCTCTTGTGTTCTTTCGGAGATTGTTGTTTATCGAAAGAATGAGTTTGAAGAAGATTTTCCTAAAACTCGATTTGGAGCTTAGAGATTTGATATTTCAAGCTTGGCTGAATTGTTAGTAGTGAATCTGAAAAAATATTTGTAAGATTCTCTAGCATCTGGAAGGTAGAGTGTATACTATTTAAAAGATGGTGGAAAAACCATCAAGGCTTGAAAAGAAGCTTGGAGAATGGACGTAGGCGAGTTGCCGAACCACTTAATAATATCTCGTTTGTTTTTCTCTAACCATTCTCTTTACATTTAATATTTGTATTTCTATTGTAATATTATTGCATATTCTATAAGCTAATCTAACAATTGTATTGGCTTCCAAACAAACAAGAATTTGGGAAATTTTTTCAACAAAGTTCTAAGATTCAATTAACCCCCTCTTGGGTTGCCTTGATTATAGAACTTACAATTAATATCAGAGCATTGGTGCTCTCGTTGAAACAATTTAACAATTTTGAGCTAGGATGAGAATCTATTTTCAAAATTTTTATTATGATTTTTGGTTGTATTGAAGATGGACCTCACATACCCATTAAGTAAGTAGGAGAATAAATCTGTCTTAAAACTGAAAATGAATTCACGGGCAGTGATAAAAATAATTTTTTTAATGCTAAATCTATGAACATTATGTATCGTGCTCTAGACAGAAATGATTTTTTATAGAATATCATCTTGTTCAAATGCTAGAGATATTTGACATGCCGTAGAGATCACATATGAAGGGACTAAGCAAGTCTAAGAGTCCAAAATAAGTATGTTTGTACATAGCTATAAACTTTTAAAGATGAAACATGAAGAATTCATTTGTGTAGATTTACCAACATTATAACAAGCAAATAACTTTTAGCATACACACCACTTGTGGGTGCATCGTGGAAGCCAAGGATACACAAAGGTAACAGCTAGGAAAATTTTGTTCTTTCTATCTTCTAATTGATTTAAGGCTAGAATATCTACAGAAGAGTCTCTTTGTCGGAGCCCAAATAAAGTCCTCTTCGTGGTACGATTCCAAGCATAGAAAAAACACTGAAGGAGAAGCAAATGATCACACACAAGCGGACGCAATCTATTGAACGAGATCTGCTGTGTTCTCTGTCTCTTTTGTCACTATAAGAACAATGACAACTTCTAGAGCAGATTTAACTTGAGAAAATAATGCAAATGATGCCGGAAATTACTATTTGCTATAGCCTTTGCCCTAAAGTTTGGGGAATGGGAAGAAAAGAACTATTCTGAATGTAAAACAAACGAAAGGATGATAAGATGATTAAAATTCTGAGACCACATAATATTTTGCCCCAAATTCCTTGGGGTAAGACTTTTTAACTTTATCCAGAAGCACACTGCCCATATAGTTCCATCATTGTACGTTAGCTTTCCTTTTCCACAAATTTACATAGCCTAAAAAAGTAGACAGTAAAAGAAGAAGCAACAGCATATTGGGGAACTCTTTCTCTTCCTTTTCCATTTGAAAAACGTTCTAGAGAGAGAGACTCCGCCCTCTCTCATGAACCCCTCCTCCGCTCCCCTCCGGCACCGTTCCTGGTGGCCGAAGGCCCCCTGTTTTCTCCTGTTTTCTCGCATTTTTCAGTGTTTTTTCTTTTTTGTTTTGGATGCTAGATCCCGGCTTCTCCGGTGTTCTTTGGCGTGCACGGCCCCTGTGAATGGCTTCCTCTCCTCCCGGCGTCCGGTTTTGGCCAAGAGCGGCTGCCCGCAGTCGGCGCGTGAATCTCACGCGCTCGACCTCTTTCGGCTCTCCTTTTGCGGTTTTGCTCTTTTCTTGGAGATTTGGCCCCACCCCGCCGTGCTTTGCAGCTCCTGGCGGTCCCCGTCCAACCTCCCTTTGCTGGTGCCCAGCGGTCATGCGCGCTTGTGCCGCCTGGGAGCTCGGCGGTTTTGGTTCCTGCCGCCCCTAATGGGTCTGTGAGGCTTTCTCCTTCTCCCCTGCATGCAGCTAATCTTTACCTGAAGCTCGCCACAAAGGACTCGGATCGTTGCTCGGTTTGCCCCTCCTCCAGTGGATGCCGCCATCACCTTGAGTGTTGATTTTATTGTGTTTGTGTTCTGGTCCTTGTGACCAGGTTGGCCGGTTTTTTTCCGGTTTTGTTGTGTTTGTGTTTTGTTGTGTTGGTGGCTCTTATGGCCGGTTGTTCGGTTGTGTTTGTTGTGGTTGTTCGTTGCTCGGTTTGTATTATGGTTTACAGCCCTTGTGGCTGTTGGTGGTCCCGGCTGCGTCCGGTTATTGTAGGGCCTTTTGGTTCGTTTAGGTTTTTTGCTGGCCTTTTGGTCGGTTTTTGGTTTTGTATTGGCTGTATGCTTCTTGGTTTTTAATATATTACCTTTGCTTAGAAAAAAAAAACAGCATATTGGGGAAAGTTGAAACCTGATTACCAGTCTTTCCTATTTCTCTTTATGTTTTTTTGTTGTGTTTTCTTTGATCATGACTTGAATCTTCTCAGAAACAAACAAGATCTGAAGTATTCCAAATGTGTCTTTGTAGGGTATTCTAGCTCTCAAAAGGCCTAAAAGAGTTATCACCCCCAAAAAATAAAATATCGGTGTCCATGGTGCCGTCGCACTTTCTTAGAAAATACTTAGTTGTTTCTTTTTTTTTTTTTTCTGAAAATTGTAGTTCTCTTTCGGAAAACAAGGGTAAATAAGAGGAAAGGACGCAAAAGGCATGGTTGGTTTAAATTTTGCAACTTGTGGTATTCATGATTACAATCAACTTTCATCTTTTTGCTTACAAACCAAAGGAAGCAAAATTTGAAGAGAGGAAACAACAAACTCTAGCTTCTTAGTATACCTAGAACAGGATCAAGCCCAGACCGGGAAAGGTACCCAGAGGCCAATGCAGCCATATCTGCAGATAATGCACAGCAAATAATTAGATGAAAAACTTTCTTCACGTCTGATGGTAACCTGAAAACCCGATCCAGAAGACAAGGTGAAAGTTTTACCCAAACACATATTGTTATTAATTTGTTGTAGGTTAAGTGAGGAATGGAAATTTTACCCAGAACCAACCATGTAGCCTAACACTGTTGATGCGAGTAGGAAAGGAAGGCATGTTCGAGCACTTGTCCCCAGTATAGTTGGGTACACTAATGCAGAACCAAATGATATGAGGAAGATTCCAGCCCATGTCCAAACTTCAATGGGAGAAAGGTGGTGGTTTTGCCATAGGCTCTGCATCTGCCATTTCTGTCTTTACCATTTTTCTTACACCTATAGCCGTATAACCTGCAACAGAAAGCGTAGCCAGCCAGCCTCCAACTGCAGAAGAAAAAATTGAAAACAAACCACCGAACACCCTAAAGAAAAACTTCGATACACACACCTAACTAAAGCCAAAGAAAGACACACAGATAAAGAGCAGGCTAAAGAGTTTCCACATCAGGCATCAGACCTTTTTTCTTGTCACTGAATTAAAACCTTTAATTAACAGCTCCATCAGAAATTCCCTTCTTTGTCTACGTGTTATCCTAATTGTAGCAACCTGCACCAGCCTTAAATTCCAGCCATACACAAGAGATAAGTTCCTAAAGATTGTCGGTTTCCTACAGTATTGCCAGTGGATAATGTAATAGGGCCACGTAAGCAAGGGGATTATTTATTGTTTGTGGAATACTAGTCATGCTTCCCAAGAAAGTACTGCCGGAATGGTTTAGAAGTAGCACGACAATATGATCACTTAATAGTTTTGAAACTGCAACTTAAATAAGCACTGTATCTCAAGGCTTTCGTCCTTTTCGAAAGGAATAGCAGTGCTGAGGAGACCCAGCAATCAGTCTAGTCTATTGCTTAAATCATATGAAGCTGGTTGCTTTCTGTGGAAAATACAAAGAATTAGTGAACTTCAAGATGATCATCTAGATTTCATTACTGAATGGTGTGTCTCAACCTCAAAAGCTGTTCATAACCATCCTAATATTCATCTCCGTTATGTGACAATATATGCATGGAAAGTGACTTGAATCTATTGGAATTATCTAGTGATTCTTGTCGAGCAAAGGTACCCCCGTGTAACTCCCAGAAAACAAAAGAGTAAATAAGAACCACTTGACAAGAAATTCAGTCTTAGAACCTTGGAAACCAGGCTTTTCTGTCAAATACTAAGGTTATTTGTCCAAGCACAAACCATATGATCAAAGTATCACTTTGACATGCAGCAAGTTTTACTTACAATTTCCAAGCTTCCACAAGAAAAATGCTTGGAATCCGGGAACATCACCTTCCATTTATTGGCAAGGATTCCACAATCTAATGCACTACTGGCACATTTGGATCCAGTTTGCTGGAAACGGATCAGCAGATAGAGTTTTTGAATGCAGAACATCCTATATTCCACAACTTTTAGGAATTTGTTATACGAGATTTGCACCCTGTGTAAGCCAAGCCCAGATAACTGCATTATCCTAAGCAAAAATAAAGGAACTTATCCTCTAAGAAAGATTGTGTTTCTTTATCAAATAGCTTGTGAAAGATGTTGGTCAAGTAGATGGAAACTAACGTTTTACATTTAGGGAAGAAACTTCTTGCAATACGAGGTGCAATTACAACAATGTGAAACGTGGTCACCAAATGATTAAACAGAATGAGGTGGCAGTAGCCTTCGGAAAAAAAGAGGTACGAGTATTGATAATGGCTGTAAACAATAAAGGAGATAAGGACAAATGCCCTGGGCTGTTCTGCTTATGGCTTCCAACATTACTTGTTTATGCTACCTTTTATTTTTACTGAGCAAATTTACGGAAAAGTAAATGACCAAGGTTGAGAACTGAAAGGATCAATCGCCACTTATAGTTTCGTAAATTCTGTAAAGAGTATACCGAAGTCATTTTACCTATAATGAAACAGATCTTGATGCCAGAAGCAGCTGGAATATCTCTTACAGAAAGTGGCAAAACATCCGAAGATGGAACATAGAACAATGGTAGCCATCTCTGAATGAATTGATTCGGTTTTCGGATGCCACAAAAATGGTGTGTAATCACCAATTATCAAGTACAGAATCACATACCTAGATGCAGTTGCTATCCCCCGAGCAATTGGATCACGAAAGCGCAGTTTATCAAGTGTTGCCTGCACGAAATTTGCTCCGACCAAACCAGTTACTACGACAACGGCGGCTGTGAGAGATGAATTGGTACCTATAGTGCAGATAGAAAACATCAGATTCCAAGAGAGAACAAAGTTCCAGTCAAGTATTACATCCACTGGCATGATCCTGTACATTGAATGGAAGAATCCCACATTGGGAGGAATTTTAGAGGCACTACATAAGTTCAACTCCTACATTAGATCCTTACTAATTGAAACTGACCTAACAAGTGACTCCCTGGACCTCCAAGTGTAAATTTAACTAGTCCTTTTGGAGTATACCGCAGCTAGCACTTTTCTGATCTCTAACAACTAATCTATCCTCTAAGCATTTTATATGGAGCTGGGGAAAAAAAGTTATAATACAAACAAATTGACATTGGATTCATCTCTATTATATACTTTTCGATTCATCTCAATTTATCTGTCCTATATTTTGGAAGTTGATTTTCAACTGTAGTAGATAGTCACAAGCGTACAAAATAGCCTGCTATAAATGCGTAGAATGGACATCAATTGTACCTTCAAACAAAGACACAATGCTGGGCGCTAATGCCACAGTTTACATCTCGGTAGAATTGATACAGTCAAAGATGGTTCCAACCCAACAAGGCGTCCAACAAGAGCAGTTGAATACAATGAGAATATTGTCGACACAATGACAGATGTGAAAATCTCAGCTGCATGTCTCTTAACAAGCTGGAAATATATGGAACAACGTCATATTTTCAGGACTAACTGCCTTCATAATTTTTTGTCATCTGATCATATATAGGTTTATAACAACCATAATTCCCGAGTTAGATGAGAAAAGGTGAGTCTGATGTGGTCGGCATCAGTCAGGTATCCATTTAGGAAAACTTTATATCAATTACATGTTGGAGCATCTGATGCACATATAAAAGATCGAGAAGAAAAACTGTGGCCTGAATATTCGCTGGCACCAAAAAGGAACCTGTCCAGTGGCCTTTCTCCATCTATCATCCACTTTCACAGAGTTTTTGGATTAGGAAGTAAAAGAAAGAGAAAACAAGACAAGTGATTTGCGTTGTGATATCTTTTAGTTACAAATAACATGTTTGAATTAGAAATGACAAATAAAAGTGTGGTCCTCTCCCTTGCATGTATCCAGTTGCATGCTTTGCTACGTCACCAGTGACTGTCTATCTATAATCCACAGAACTTTGTCTATGCACTCGGTTGGACTAAACCCAGCCTTAAACTTGAGTAAATCGAAGGTAAAAAAGAAGAAGAAGCAGCCACTGCTAATAACCTCTTGGCTTCATTAGTTCTGAAGAATAGATAGTTATCTTTCTCTGTTTGAACATAGATAAGGCAAAAGAGAGTATAGAAGATCCCAAAAATCCCATTAAAATATCACCAACTCCAGGATTAGAAGCCACCTTTGTCAGGTAATATCCTGTATGGTAAAAAATAATCATAAACAAGTCCTACAGATATTAACGAAAACAGTGATTGTTGTAGTGCATTTGAGAGAGCAACAAGTGTGGTCATGCCACTATGTTCAGGATGAGAGTGACAGAGAGTTGCATTCATACCTTTTTGCTATTCGTTTAAACACTGCTTACCCATGATTTAGTCCCAAAACAGTTTAAGAAAAGATACTTTCTCACTTGAAGTAGGAATGTTCTAGGACAGGGTATATTACCTGTGACTAAACAAATCTTTATTTCAATTACTTGGGTTCGTGCAAATGTATCCTCATTTTCCTCCTGCTCCATCCAAATTCTGTTCTTTTCTAAAATAAACCATCTCACTTCTACAACTTCAGCCTTAAAGAAGAGATAAGTTCCTATAGATTGTCGGTTTCCTACAGTTTTCGCCAGTGGATAATGTAATAGGGCCACGTAAACAAGGGGATTATTTATTGTTTGTGGAATACTAGTCATGCTTCCCAAGAAAATATTGCCGGAATGGTTTAGAAGTAGCACGACAATATGATCACTTAATAGTTTTGAAACTGTAACTTAAATAAGCACTGTATCTCAAGGCTTTCGTCATTTTCAAAAGGAATAGCAGTGCTGAGGAGACCCAGCAATCAGTCTAGTCTATTCCTTAAATCATATGAAGCTGGTTGCTTTCAGTGGAAAATACACAGAATTAGTGAACTTAAGATGTAAAAATTTAGAATTGTAAACTGCAAGTTACTGAATAATACTCCCACAACTTACTGAAATATTCTCCCAAACACGAAATGATAGTTTGCTGATTCCAAGTTCTGATATCTTGCCGAAAGCTAGGGCCAAACAGGAATATATCCTGCCCTACTAGGGCTGTGAATAACCGGTGTCGGTGGCTGTTACGGCCTCCACCGGCACTGCTATGGGCGGTTCTTTAAAAACAGGAACCGTCCCCGCCACCGTAAGGGGAACAACCGTCACCTAACGGTGGCGGTTTTGGAGGTGGCAGTGGGCGGTAACCGCCACAATCACCGGAAATTAAAAAAAAAATCAGGGAACAAAATTACAAACCGCACAAATCTCACAAAATCTCACAAAAATCTAAACAAACCGTACAAATCGCAAGATTTCAACCCAAACCGCACAAATCGCAAGATTTCAACCAAAATCACAGATTCCAAACAAAACCAAACCAAGCCAAATCAAATCAAATCCAAACAAAATCGCAGATTCCAAGCCAAACCAAACCAAACCAAATCGTAAGAAACTAGAAATTTGTTCAAAAAATACAACAAAATAATCAAATCGCAATGAACAGGGGAGGGAGAGAGCGGGAGAGTTGCAGAGGAGAGATAGAGAGAAGAAATGGGCGAAGCGGCGGCTGAGAGCAGAAGAAACGGGCGAAGAGGGAGAGGGGGGAGGGAGGAGAAGAAGAAATGACGAAGAGGGAGGAGAAGTAGGGTTAAGAAGAGAAATTAAAACGACGTTGTTTCTCATTAATGAGAAACGACGTCGTTTCATATATGTTAAAAAAAACGAGGAAAGCGGTGAAACCGCCCAGCGGGAGCTGTTTCACCGCTTCCATCAAAATCCCCGTTATTTGGGGATTTTGACTCACCAGCACTGGTGCCGCTTGGCGCCGGTGCACGGTACATGGTGCCGGTATCGGCGGCGGTTCCTGTTAACCGGCCTACCGCCGGTACCGGTGCACAGCCCTATGCCCTACGAACATCACACGAGCTGGATAAAAGATAATTGGGTTGGGTTAAGCTCAGCCCAAATCCAGATGACACTAATGGCCCAAACACATGTCCCCTTTGATTGAACAGTAAAAACTACTAAGTTAAAAAAAAAAAGACAACTAAAGTCTACGGTCCCCACTGCTTCCCGAAGCCTCTGTCATCTTCTCTACCATTCTCTCTCTTTCCTTTACCAAGTGCCAAACTTTTCTACAAAGACAACGATCCAGACCTCCACGCCTTTAATTTGTAACAATACAACCTCTATTAAAAAAGCTTGCCCGTAAGGTTTTTTAATGGAGGGCGTCATCAAGATCCCTACTCTCGTCCCTCCCATCCAATGAAGATAACTCACCAAACAACAAAGAGTTCCTAATACGATCGACCTTCAACTCCTTCAACTTAGCATGAAGTTTAAAACTGGGGAACCAGCAAAATCATAAGACCTCCACCACTCCCCCACCATATCCTGAAACCCTTCCGCCTTAAGCCAAATGTTCTCAAAACAGAACGGTTTTTTACCCCCACCACGCTTACCAATCTCACATAAAATGGGAAAGTGATTCGAGAATAAACGCGGAAGTCGCCTTTGATAGAACTCACGAAAGGACTCCCAATCAGCACTAAAAAGGAAGCGATCAAGTCTAGACCAAGATTGGGAAGCACGACCACTCGACCAAGTGAAAGAACCGCCCGCCATCGGAATATCCACTAACTGATTTTCGGCAATGAAGTCTGAAAAATCCACCATCGCACTCTCGAACCATCCCAACCCAAGGAAGGTCCAATGCACCAAGGAAGGTCCCACCAAGCATAAACTCTAGTCAGCTCCTCCCATAATAATCTCCTACAACGATCATCATTGGGGCCATAAACCCCCGAGAACATCCACTGGACACCGTCCTCAATATTTCTAAAAATCGCCTACACAGAAAAAGAACCAACACAAGATTCCACCATATCCACCACCCTCGAATCCCATAAGATTAAAATGCCACCCGAGGCACCAACCGCCTCCAAACTGCACCATCTAACATGCTGCCCCCAATAAACTCCTAATAGTAGCCCTCGTCACGTCCAACAGCTTAGTCTCTTGGAGGCACAACACCTCCGATTTCCACCCCCTCAATAAATTACCCACATTATTGCGCTTCACTCTATCATTCAACCCCCGTACATTCCAACTCACAATATTGAGCTTCATTTAGACTTACACTGCTCCCGCCCAACCTTTCTATTTTTCTCGAAACATACGTCTTCCCCTCATAGTTAACCGCAATTTTGAGCCCCTTCAACTCTCTTGTAAGTTTACTCCTCGTCTTACAAGGTGTCTTAGGACACCAGTGCCCCCAATCCTTCTCCAAAGCAGGAAATAGGGGCTCCAATCTGCCTCATGACCCTCACAAGAATAATCAAAACTGGCATTAAAATCCTCCCTTTCATGTTGGATAGCACTGCTAGAGGTTCCATTAACAAATTGGGTTGGCCGAATTAATACACATGAGTTCTCTATCGCGAGCTAGCAGAGGAGACACAAGGTCCTCTCCCAGCACTATAGCAGATTCTAAAACCACTCTCGACCCTGTCTCCCGCATTGTCAACTTCCCCACCACAACCCGAGAATCCTCATCCTCCATAATGCAAGAAGGCATCCCTTTAGATGAATCCCCGATAACCAAATTCTATGCAGGAAACTCCACATTCATATAGGAAACTACTGATGACCCAGTAACATACTGGGGTTCAACCCAAAACTCCCCATCCTCGCTGCCCAAAACTAACTCGGAAGCCCACATGAGGGTGGAGTCTACATGGTTAGCATTCTTCCCTTCAATACTTGGCTGAAAAATGCTATGAGTCTTTCTTCCTGCATCAGAATTGCCCCTTTACCCACACCCGAGGCATCACATTCATTTATGAATGCCTTAGTAAAATTTGGTAGAGCCAAGACCGGTGGGTTAGTGACTGCTCCCTTTAATTCCAAAAATGCCTCAGTAGCAGCATCAGTCCACTTGAACCCATTTTTCTTCAATAATTGAGTCAAAGGTGCTGCAATGGACCTATATCCTAGTATAAATTTAAGGTAATACCCTGCCAGCCCCAAAAATCCTCGCAAGGATTAATAGTCTTCGGTTGTGGCCAACTAACCATAGATTGCAGCTTCATAGGATCAACCCTTATTTCTTGGTCTAAAATGATATGGCCTAGGTATTCGATTTATGTACAAGAAAATCGACAATTGGATCTCTTAGCAAAAAGTTGATGCTGATGCAAAAGAGTTAAAGTGATTTCCAAGTGTTGTAAGTGCTCAATCGACACTTGGATCTCATAGCAAAAAGCTGATGCTAATGCAAAAGAGTTAAAGTGATTTCCAAGTGTTGTAAGTGCTCAGCCTCCCCTTTGCTATACACCAATATGTCATCAAAAAAGACCAGAATAAATTTCCTCAAATAGGGCTTAAACATTTCGTTCATAAGGGCTTGAAAAGTAGACGGAGCATTAGTTAGCCCAAAGGGCATAACTAAGAACTCATATTGTCCTTCATGGGTCCTAAAGAACAATATGAGTTCATGAAGGACAATATCGGTGTATAGCAAAGGCTGAAGTTGGGTACATCTTCAACCTTGAGTCTGATCTGATGGTAACCAGATCGCATGTGAGACCCCGATTTTCTCCTACGTAATTGCTTATGTATTATTTTATTTTCCGATGTAATAGTTTTTATTTCTTAATGGGGCTATGCTTTGGCCAATGTATGGCCTAATTTTTTATGTTATGGTATTTTGATTAAAATGGGATTTTATTTCATAAAATCTCTTTAAATAATTAATATGCCATTTTATGCAAGTATAAATTATATTATACTAAGAGCCGAAAATTTCAAGTAAGTTCCTCTTTTACAAATTAATATTTTTACCTAATATGATTCATGGACCATATAATTTGAATTATGCTTAAATAATTTCCTTGTATAAGCCGAAATTATTAATAGATTGAATAATGAAATTCTTTTGAATACATGGATTAAATATTTTATGTGACATGTAATATCATGATGTGTTCTATATTATTAATAGAATTTCCATATGAATATTCAAATGATAAGCTATGTAGTTATGTGATAAGTTTAGAAATGATTTAATTGATAAGCACACTTGCTTATCATAGTGATAAGCAAGCATGATAAGCTAGGAAACCTTTAGAGTGATAAGGCCTTGTGATTATTGTAGAGATAGGCTAAGGCCATTATCACATGATAAGGTATCATACTTGTAAGGTGATAAGCTATTGGAATGGATAGATAAGTAAGAGAGCTTATAAAGTGATAAGTTAGGTGATAAGTGAAAACCAAGTTGAAAGTTAGTTGCATATTAATGTGGAAGTAACTAGGTTGGTTGAAAAGCAACCAAACTAAGCAAAGGAGGGCTTCTACGTGAAAGGCAAGGAGAGGAAATTTGAAAGCTAAAATGAGGTGCCATGTGATGTGTAAGAGATGTGTAAGAAGGTGTAAGTGTGTAAGAATTGATGAGACAACTCATGGAAGTGAAAAGAGAAGAGGAAAAGTGAGAAAGGGGAGTGTATGTCGATGGAAGGCATGGAGGAAAGAGAAATTTCAAAGAGACAAGGAAGTGATGTGAGAAAGGAGTGAAAAGAAAGAAAAAAGAAAAGAAAAAAAAAAGAAAGGGAAGCTTATGAATGTCGACCAAGGCCCCCCCCTTTTCACCATTTTCCATTTTTGCTTTTTCATTTCTCTCTCTCTTGTCAATTCACTCTCAAGCTTTATGTCAAAAGCTTTGGGAGACTCAATCTCACACATTTCCTCTTGACCTAAACACTCAAACACTTCACTCTCAAACCTCTCCTCTCTTGGCCGAATGTTACAAGTCCTCCCAATCCTTACCATTTTGCTTCTCCTAGCCGAACAACACACTCAAGAGTTCAAGGTTTGTGCATTTCATCTTGCCTCTAAACCACTTCCATCTAGCTTGCCAAAACCCATTCCAAAAGCCAAGTAAATCTCTCCTTTTTGTTGACAAAAATCCTACCATGAAAACCTAGCCATTTGACACCATTATTCTTCAAACTTACCATGTCCTCTTCACCACCATAGAGTTTCTTTTAAACCAAGCTTGGTCATTTCTAAGGAGGGTGGACCGAATCTTTGAAGGAGGAGAAGGATAGGAAGAGTTGGTATAGAGTGAAGGTAAGATTAGTTCATTGATGTTCTTGCCTTAAACATCATAAGTACTAACCATAGATGTTTTATTTTCTAGGTGCTCAAGCTTGGACAAACAACAAGGTAAGGCTAAAATGATTTTGTTGGGTTAGCATGAGTGGCCGAATGGCCTATGTATAAGATCTTGAAGTTTTATTTTGATAGATGCCTTGATGTTGTTAGATCTTGGATGCTTAGGAACCCTAAGTTGTTTACATGCTAGATCTAACCATGGAAGCCCTAGATCTAAGGTTGTATGTGAAGAAAAATGTAAATGGAGAACAATGTAAGCTAAAGGAAGTTAGATCTAAGTTTTGATATGTTGGGTGATGAAAAATGATATCTTTGTTTAGATCTATGGATATTAGTGTGAATAAAGAGTAGACCTATTGTTGATGGAATTATTTGATAAAAAGATTAAGTGTATGCATGCTAGTTAGGTCACAAATGCAAAGGATGTGCATGATATGATTTTTAGCATGAAAAAGGTAACATTTTGGGTATGGCCGAAAATGAGCTATGAGGATTTTCATGTATAGTTTTGAATATGTGTAGATCTGGACATTGGCCTTAACATGTGCAAGATTTATGACCTTAATGCATAGTAGATGATTATGTTAAGTATTGGAAGCATGCATATTGAAGGAAATAAAAGAAAACTAATCATTGAGTAAAAACATGAGTTGGCCGAATGCCTTGAGTATGGTGTATGGTATTGGTGCTTTGATTTATAGATATTAGGTTGTGAAATTTGTTGATTGGAGGATGGGATCACCCTTGGAGAAAAGTTGTGATTAATTGGTGCATGAATGGTAGTGGCCGAAAGTTGCAAGAAAAATTAACCCTAAGTGCAATTCATGATTTATGTATGTTCATTGTTGTGTTGGATAAGAAATTAGGGTTAGGCTAGTTGGAATAATGTTGTAGAGCTATGATCTTTTATTAAATATTATTGGAACCCTAGTTAAGTTTTACTCGGGTTTTATTTGAGGTTTAAAGTCTAAGTTAAGATTTAATCATGAATAATTTATTAATAGTTAGATATAAGGTTTAATGTAGTACGTGTAATAAAAAGAGACTTAGGTTTAAATCTAAACCTATGAGTATTATTTAACCCTAATCGAGACATGTACATGGATAAATATATTTTTATTTCAATAAAAATATTAATGATTTAATAAGCTAAGTTTTGAATATTTAAGGAAAAGAATAAAATAATTATTTTGTAATTAAATAAATTTCAGTGATATGTATATATAGATATATATATATATATCTTCGATTGATGACTGATTTCAAAAGAAATGATTTCATAATTCTTAAAGTCTAAAAGAATATTTGAATCGCTTGTAGGCGATCCACGTGTCTGTATATACGAACAAGAAGACCAAGAGTAAGTGGAATAGTAAGTGGATACTGTAAGTGTACAGTAAGTATTTCTTTTCAAAACTGGAATGACACACTGCATCGTTTCATGAATAAGCATGAATTTTAAGAAAGCATGACATGATATGAATTTCATGAACAAGCATGAATTTTAAGCAAGCATGACATGACATGTGCATTGCATGAATTTTTCAAGAAGAAAATTATGCAATGATTTTTATGGAAAGAATACGAGAAGTTTTATGAAACGATAAGTTAATATAAGGGGCACCGGTCGGTACCGTACCATCAAGTTGGACTCCCATACCGAAGGACATTTATGAGAAGGATGGGTGAATCCAAGAGGCTGTGCAAGCCACACTGAAGGACAGTGAGAAGGTGTGGTGCCTCCAAGGGTCGTGTCTAGCCATCAGGCCCGGGGCCACTTCAAGGGCTAGCTCGACCAGATGTAAGGTCTCTAAGGGAATTCGGGGACGGTTCCGAAGGGAACGCACAACCCTGACTTCAGGGGTCAAATGGAGCGAGCCCACAAGTAAAAGACATGAAATAATTATGATAAGGCCAACAAGGGCACAAGTACGAAATGAATGATTTTTAAGGGCCAAGGGCCAATTTTACAAGCGAGTATGAAAGAAAGTGGTTTTCAAGGGCCTGGGGCCGAAAACACTAAGCAAGAGCATATGCATAATTCATGAGCACGCATATGCATCAGTTATCAAGTTTTCTTTCTTTCATGATTAAGCAAGCATGAGTCAAGAGCATGATTTAAGTTTTACGTTTTTCCCTTACTGAGTCTTTTTGACTCACGTTTTTAAAACTGTGTCATTCCAGATGTATCAGGTGAAGAGAGTCAGGAGGACTACCTGACCTAGATGCCCAAGATGTTAAGCTTCGCATTTTGTTGATAGTGACATGAGTGTCACTAATTGGGTTCTAATATGTTTTAAATATTTGTTTTGTATGAATTTAATGAGAACCCTGATTATGTAAGTATTTGCTCAAACCCCTCGCGATCCTGTACGTTTCCGCCGTAATCAAGTAAGAATATAAGTAAGAACGCTGGAGCCATCCGGGGGATAGCTCGCGGCTGTCACGGTCCCTGCGGGATGCCGTTCGGGGCGTGACATCGCAGATCTAGCTTAGAGAAATCCGTAGCCCCGTTTAACTCATCCATTAGTTCATCAATTACGGGGATTGTGAACTTATCCTTAACTGTAACATCGTTTAGAGCTCGATAATCAACACATAACCTCCAACTTCCATTAGCCTTGCGCACCAACAACACGGGTGATGAGAATGGGCTTTGTGAGGGCCTTATCACACCTAATTTCAGCAGCTCACACATTATTTTCTCAATCTCATTCTTTTGGAAGTAGGCATATCTATAGGGTCTCACACTTACGGGTTGGGCGCCCTCCTTGAGGAGAATTGCATGGTCTTGAGGACGTGGAGGTGGCAATCCTTTAGGTTCCTTAAAAACAAAGGAAAATCTGTTGAGTAACGCTTCCACCTCTTGGTTTTCTACTCTGCCCTTGCCTCGCCAATCATTTGTTGGATCAAGCCACGTTTCTCCCCTTTTGGTAGTCTTAGCTGAAGTGAATCCTACATGAAAGAGGTAGAAACCAACCCTTCCAATTTTACTTCCCTATCCAAGTGACTGAACTGCATGGTCACAACCCCCAAGCACAAGCACATAAGCATCCACTACAAAGTCACTACCCTGCAACTTTAGTCGCACATCCCTACATATCCCTTCACTTTTCACCCTTTCACCACTAGCCACCGCTACAACTAAATTTGTGGTCAGTGTCAACTTTTAGCCTTGCTGCTCTCATAACTCCTGGGTCAAGAAAGTTGTGGGTGCTCCCACTATCTATAAGAACCACAGTGATTAATTCTCCCTTTAATTCGAATGGTTCTCGAAGAGGTCGATCCCGTAATTCTCCCTTTAATTCGCGGGGTGGGTCAACTCCTCTTCTGCCCCTTCTGGCTCTAGTGGTTCATTCAACATCTCATTTCCCTCCATCATGAATACCTCAAGGTTGCTGCATTTGTGTTGAGGATTCCATTTAGAGTCATAATAATAACATAAACCTTTCTCCCTTCTCTTCTTCATCTGTTGGGGAGTGATTTTTGAACTGTCACTTTCGGTTTAACCCCTATGCTGCTCTGTTGGTGGCTGGTGTTAGGTGTCATACCTCCCAATATAGGTTTCGAGGTTCTCCTTCCCAACATCACATTCTCTTCTTGCATCCTAGCTAACCCGTAAGCCATGTGAAGGTTACTAGGGTTAAGCATCCTTACCATTAACCTAATCTCATCCTTCAGCCCACTCAAGAAGCAACTCAATTTATGTCCCTCATCCAACCCCCTCAACCTATTTGCTAGAGCCTCAAATTGGCTCTTATACTCCTCTACAGTAGCTGTTTGTCTTAGCTTCCCCATGCTCTCTATAGGGTCATCATAAGTATTAGGCCAAAATCTCAGAAGCATTGCCTTAGCAAAGATATCCCAACTTGTTATTGTACCTGTCTGTTCCACTTCTTGAAATCAAATCAAGACCTTACCCTCCATGTGGAAGGAAGTAATTAAAATTATGTGGTGTGGTTGGGTTTGATTGAAGGCATAAAACTGGTTTGATTATTCATCACAATATCACAATAATTCATCATAATCAAAATGGGAAACAAGTGGACATTGATTAAATTCAAATGGTCTTGCATCGCTGATTGAGGGACGCACAATGCTGAGGGAACTGAGGATGACTGAGAAGAGGTTTTTGAAGGCGTTTGTTCAGTGTCACCTGAAGGATATTGCTGATGAATTGATGGAGTTCTACATAAGTACAAAATGCATCAAACGATTGGCAGAAGCCTCAAAGAAAAACTTTTTTAAGGGATTCCCTTTCTGAAGTTATTTATGCACCTGAAATCTATGTTCTTTTACTTTTCATTGTCATTCATTTTTCATGCGTTAAGGAAAATTGACAAATTGTAGAATGAGTTCACTGGTGAATGCTATTCAAACTCAAAATGCCATTCGAATTGAAAGAAACACCTCAGACAATTACCATGGCAGGTCATCAAAATTTGAACCCACAATGAAAGCAGAAATTATTTCTACCACCATTTGCAATAGTTGAAATAACCATTTCCCATGAGCAAAATGTTGATTATAAAACACAATATACATACCTTTCATTTGATAATGTTTTGTATGGTGGCATTAAGGTCCCCCATTAGGAGCTGAAACTCCTCGGATCCTGTGTGCACTCCCTTTAGCTTAGGTGTTTCCATATGTGTTGAAGCGAATTTCTTTAATTTGTCGCATCCAGCAACTTTTATTTTCTCTAGAAATTGCCACTAAAAACCATTTGCTTCACTGCAGAAACACCCTAATTTTGGTAAATCTTCGAGTGAGAGAATCTTCACTTTCGGAAAAGTAACCACATCTCTTTTCTCTTCCTCTGTTGATGCCTTTGCAAGGATTTTTATTCTATTTCTTTGCACTGTCCCACTTCTATTTCCTCCAAATTCCCAAGAAGTTTTGCTATGGAAGGCGAGAATAAATATTTCAGACCATGACATTCCTTTACTTTAAGCAATCTCAAGTTATGAAAACCTACAATTTCTTGCGGAACCTTGTTCTATATATATATATAGATAGATAGATGTCAATATATGTGTGTGTGTCAACTTCGGGAAAGTTCGTACCACCAGTTTATCCAAATTACTGAATGCAATTAAGAGACATGGTTCTTAGAATTTAGTCTCTCAAGTTCAAATATCACTTTCAATGAATCACATCTCTTTACTCTTAGTTTTTCTAGATATTGCAAAGTCTCAAGGGTTGTAATTTCAATTAGAAAAGTAGTGAAGTCAAGAAGAGCTTTAAAAATTTATCAAAACAAAGATGATGGAAGCTCCAATTCTTTCTTTGTAAAACTTTGACATTGAGTTCGAAGTTGATTGTTACGCATCTAATTCGGGCATTGGCGCGGTACTAGCCAAGAAGGAAAGTATATAACCTTATTTAGTGAAAAGTTAAGTGAGTCTCACAAGAAGCGCTCATCAGGTGACAACAAATTGTTTTGCTATTGTTTGGGCCTTGAATCATTGGACTCGCTATCTCCTTTGGAAGGAGTTCATTTAATTCTGGGGTAAAGTCATAGTTAGCCTCGTATATTTGGGCATAAATCAAATAGGTACCCCTAACTTTCAATCTCGTGATTTGAGACCCAGTACTTTCAAATCCATCATTAAATCAGACGGTTTTTCATCCACGTGTGTCACACGTGCCTCTCCTCCATTTGAAATGATCAAACTGTCCAAACTGAGTGTGAGATAAATTTATCGAATCTATCCCCTCTCTCGCACGAGCCTTCGCCTATCTCTCTCTCCACTCAATCTCACGACTGTCGACAGCCTCTTGCCACCCATTCTCGCCAGAGATCAAGGTAGCACTCGACTCTTCTTCTCGTTTGTTTTCTTGTTTTCGTTTTCTATTGGTTTTGTTCTTTCCCTTTTCTCTTGGTTTACTTTTTCCCTTTTCTGGTTGGTTTTGGCATTTAAGAAAGATCCAATGTGGGTCTGTCGATTGTTTGCTTTTCTTCCTTCTCTTGGTTTTCTTGTTTCGTACTCTTCTTCCAACATTTTGTTCTTGTTTCTTATTTCTTATTCATTCCGGTGTACTGCTAAGTAAGTGATGGAAATCAAGGCACATCGTCGAAGGATCAAATTCAAGTGTCCATTGGGCAGCTTACGAGGGCACGAGCCAAGAAGTATAAAGAACTACTTAACAGGCTAATTCAAGCGGCATGAGCTCAAGCAAATTCATGGTAGCCTATTGAACAAGACCCACGTGGACCACAAAGCACTGTCAATTTGATTCACGTTCTAGAAGCATCCGATCAAGACTGATTTAATCTTTCACGCCACCATCTTTCCTTTTTTATGACTTGTTTAATTGAGGGTGTGAATGACTATATCAGGTGCCTTTTTCTTCCCTTATTGGCTTTTCTTCCTTCTCTTGGTTTTCTTGTTTCGTTCTCTTCTTCCAACATTTTGTTCTTGTTTCTTATTTCTTATTCATTCCGGTGTACTGCTAAGTAAGTGATGGAAATCAAGGCACATCGTCGAAAGATCCAATTCAAGTTTCCATTCGGCCGGTTACGAGGGCACGAGCCAAGAAGTTTAAAGAACTACTTAACGGGCTAATTCAAGCGGCATGAGCTCAAGCAAATTCATGGTAGCCCATTGAACAAGACCCACGTGGACCACAAAGGACTGTCAATTTGATTCACGTTCTAGAAGCATCCGATCAAGACTGATTTAACTTTCACGCCACCTTCTTTCCTTTTTTATGGCTTGTTTAATTGAGGGTGTGAATGACTATATGAGGTGCCTTTTTCTTCCCTTATTGGTTCGGATGGTGTAGCTGGTTTGGTGCCGTATTTTGTTTCTTTTATGTTTAGGCGTTAGTTTTCTTTCCTTAGGAGTTGAGTTTGTTTTAGGCATCTTTTTTTTTTTCCTTTCTTGATAGCTTTAGGTGCCAGCTTTTGTGTAAGAAGATATTCTATTAAATTCATTTCTCTCTAAAGCACAATAAAGAATGTTCATAGCTCTAGCATTTACAGAGATTTTCTTTTTGTCTAGGTCACTATATTCATTTTCATTTTTAAGGGTTTCAACCTCTCCAACTTTCTTTATGGGAATATGTGGACCATTCAAAGTGCATAACCATAAATCATAATCAATGGATTGAAGATAGATTTTCATCCTAGCTTTTCAATATGCATAATCATTTCCGTCAAAAAATTGTGGTCTAAGAGTGGAAAGCCCTTCAACTTGAGTGTTGAAGCTTGTAGTTGCCATTCTAACTCAAGATGGTTAAATCTTGTATGAAGAGCACCAGGCTTTGATACCAATTGATAGTCCTAGTTTCAGGATTAAGGCAACCCAAGAGGGGGGGTGAATTGGTTTTCTAAAACTTTTCGGTATTGACCCCCAAAGACGTATTTGTTAGTAGATACTACTTTAACACAAGTATAATGATATAACAAGTATGTAAGTGCTAAATGTAAAGAGTAGGGATAGAGAAAGCAAACACTCGATTTTTAGGTGGTTCGGCAAACCCGCCTACATCCACCCCTCAAACTCCTTCACCGAGCCTTGAGGTTTCTCCACTATTCTTCAAATAGCTTTACACACTAGCTTCCGGGTGCTAGTGAATTGTACAAGTGTTTTCTCTTGGGCTCAACACTCAAACCCACCCAAGTGGTTTTTTGGGCTCACCACTCACAACCTAACCAAGCTTGAGATATACCCTCTCTAAGCTTCTTCTTTAGTGAACAACCTCACTAAAGGAAACAAATCTCTAGATAGGAAGATTTAGGAACAAGACTCTCTCAAAGAGTGGATATAAAAGTGGAAAGCTCTATCTCTTGATTCACACAAAGACAAGGATGTGAAAGTGCAATTTGTGTGAATGATATGAGAAATATGAAATAAGAAGGTTTAGAATATTTCTCAAGCTATACAAATGATATGTGGTCGTTGGTTCTACATTTTAGACGTTTTGGATGTGTATTTATAGGCCACATATGAAAACTAGCCGTTGGGGGTCGATTTGACAATTTTACCGTTGTACCGGTCGACCGGTTCAAGTAGCCGTTGCCCAACGGTCATAAATTTGAATGCTGTCAATATTCGACCGCTTCATGTAGAGGTCGACCGCTACAAAAAGTTCATCGACCGCGTCATTTAAAAACATGTTTTTGACCACTTTTAAACACCCAATTTTAAAGACTTAATTCTCATAAGTATATGAAGGGTTTAGGAATATATTTGGGGTGTTTTGAAACCTTTAAAAACATTTTAATCTTTCAAACAAAAGGTAAAACGGTTTATGGACGTTTTGAAAGATATGAAAGTGCGTGATTCAAATCCTTGTCAAATGTGGAATAAAGAGTTACAAGGATTATACCCTAAGGTCTTGAAACTTCACTTTTCGCTCCTTGCATCTTCTTGTTCTTCTTTCTTCAAGGTTTGGCTCTTTTCGTCATGTTGTCTTTGTCTTTGAAGATGTCCAATTTGTAAACTCATCCATTTATTGTCATCATCAAAATCTCGATTGTGCACAAAAGCCAACTTGTATTTCGACAGACTTTGATCAATAATATTGTGAGGATTTATTCTCTTTGGTTCTTTGAAAAACTTCTTGAACTTATCGGAATTTCCTGTGGCGTTCACTTCGACTTATCAAACAGAATTTTCATCCCCGTTTGTGGCGTCTTCCTTATACCGAGGTTCTTGTTTTCATAAACAACAGGTCGAGGTTTCAATTCGAATCAGTCCTAGAACAATTTTGGGTTCCCTTTAGTTGTTAGGTCTCGCTATCCTTAACGAGGTTCACATCAGTAAGATACTGCTTATTTTTTCAGCCATTGAAATTTGTGAATCACACATAACTAGTTGCTTAGGAAGTGGTGAAAGTTGAGGGTCCATGCTATACATTACTCATTGAAATTGTAACCGATGTGAAACACAAGCTGGAGACACAACATCAATTGCTAAAGGTTGTCACACAACAGGTTGGCAACTATCTATATCAACAACATTGGAAGGAGTGGTTCGCGCACAGGGTAAGAAGCCTATGGAGGAAGATGGAGGTGCATCATTTATACCAGAAAACATTTATTCTAGTCAATCATCAGTTATCTGCTCTATAGGCCAGCAAAAACTAAAGGTGCTTATTGACACAAGAAGCACTCATTGTTTTATGGTCCCTGAGGTGGCAAGGAAGGCCAAACTACTAGTCACAAAAAGCTATCAAATGCCAGTCACCATTGCAAATGGAGACTATGTTCCTTGCCAGGGATACTGTGTGGCAGCAGAATTCAGTATTCAAGGTAACAGGTTCCAATTTCCTTTTTATTAACTTTCATTGGGGGATGCGATGTTGTTTTAGGAGTAAACTGGTTAGGGACTCTTGGTTCTTTGTGATTTTTCCCAACTACAGATGCAATTTGCTTAGGATGGTAGAACTATGAAATTGAGAGGATTATATTCCACGAGGTTAACAGTGGAGGAATGGGAGTCTTTTGCCAAGTCCACACGTAATAACCACAAAGGTCTACTACTACAACTCTTAACCTCACTTGTACCAAACCTTTCAGCCAAAACCAACCCAAAAATTCAAGATCTACTGTATGACTTTGCTGAAGTTTTCAAAGAACCAGAAGGCCTTCCGCGGACCCATACACATGACCACCACATACCCTTAGTGGATGGGTGTAAGACCTTATTGGTACCCGTATTTCCAAAAGACAGAAATTGAAAAGTTGGTTACAGAGATGTTGAAGTCTAGGGTTGTGCGACCTAGCCAAAGTCCTTTCTCATCGCCGGTCCTATTGATTAGGAAGGCTGATGGAAGTTGGAGACTTTGTGCTGATTATAAAGCCCCAAAATGAAATACCACCAAGGATAAATTTCCTATCCCCGTAATTGAGGAATTGCTTGATAAGTTATATGGACCAGCAGTGTTTTCGAAATTGGATCTTCGATCCGGGTATCATTAAATTAGAGTTTGTCCCAAGGACATTTCTAAAACTGCTTTCCAAACACATGATGGACACTATGAATTTTTGGTAATGCCTTTTGAGCTCACTAAAGCTTCATCTACCTTCCAAAGCCTGATGAATGACTTGTTTCGTCTTTATTTACGAAAATTTATACTTCTCTTCTTCGATGATATAATGGTCTATAGCATGACCATGGAAGGCACATGGAGCACTTGCGGACTGCACTTTCTATCCTACGGGATCATCATTTATATGCCAAAGAATCAAAATGCAGATTTGGGTTCGAACAGGTGGACTACCTTGGGCATCTAACATCACGAGAAGGAGTCAAAGTTGATCCTTCAAAGATTCAAGCTATGAAGGATTGGTCGCTACCTATTAATGTGAGAGCCTTGAGGGGGTTCCTCGGCCTCACTAGGTATTATCTACGTTTTATCCAAGGGGTATAGTACTGTGGCAGCACCCCTTACTGCATTACTTAGAAAATTTGGTTTCCAATGGAATGTAGAAGCTACCCAAGCTTTCAACGAGCTGAAGGCAGCGATGTCCCAGCCCCCCGTTTTATCACTTCCAAATTTTACCAAGCTGTTCATTATACAATGTGATGCCTCCGGGTTTGGAGTGGGTGTTGTGTTGATGCAAAAAAAATTGACCTATTGCATTTCTGAGTCAAGCTTTAAAAGGCTCAAATCTTCACCTATCCACATATGAAAAGAAGCTCTTAGCTCTTGTTATGACAATAAAAAAATGGAGAAAATATTTGGTGGGAAATCAACTTGTAGTAAAAACAGACCAACCCAGTCTAAAGTACTTACTGGAGCAAAGGGTAGGTACACCTACTCAACAAAAATGGGTTTCAAAGCTATTGGGTTATGAGTAATTAGTGGAGCACAAGTCTGGGAGCAACAGCAAAGTTGGTGATGCCCTTTCATGGCTCACTCATGCAGACACATAGGAAAACATATCAGAAATTACATTATAAGCAATCTTTAGACCAATTGCAAACTGGGTGGAAAAGCTAAAGGATTCTTACCATTCAGATCTGATTCTCCACCAATTGCAAGTTGAATTCCTCATACAGGCTATCCAATGGTATCTTAGTTTACAGAATTACATTTGGAGATTCTTAAGAAACTCCATGATAGTACAACAGAGGGCCATGAAGGGTACCACAAGACTTTGAGTAGAGTACACATGGAATTTTATTGGCCTGGTATGAAGAATGATGTTCTCACATATGTTAAAGAATGTGATGTGTGTCAAATGACTAAAACTGAGAACCTATACCCAGCAAGTCTCTTGTAGCCATGGCCAATTCTCAACCAGGTATGGACTGATATTAGTCTTGATTTTATTGAAGGCTTGCCTAAGTCTAACAGATCATAGTGTAATTCTTGTGGTTGTGGATCGTCTATCCAAATATGCACATTTTCTTCCCTTGAACCACCTTTACAAACTGTGGCTTTCGACATCCTTCACCACATTTTCAAACTCCATGGTCAGCATCAATCCATTATCAGTGACCGTGACCTTGTATTTACAAGCCTTTTCTGGAAAGAACTATTTGAATTACAAGGCACTCAACTAAAGCGTAGTTCCTCTTATCATCCCCAAACGGACAGCCATACAAAGATTGTTAATAAAGGGGTGGAACAGTATTTAAGGAGTTTTGTTGGAGACAAACCAAAGACTTGGGTTAACAGGTTATCCCTCACAGATTATTGCTACAATATCTCCACTCATACATCAAGTAAAATCACGTCTTTCGAAGCCGTTTATGGCTATCCACCCCTCCCCTACTACCACACATACCCGGCACCACCAGGGTACAAGCTGTAGCTGACGCTCTCAAAAACTGTGTCCAAAGCCTTGCTCTCCTCAAGCAAAACCTTGTAGTAGCACAAAAAAGAATGAAACTCTCTACAGATAGAAAGATAACTAAAAGTGAATTTCAAATAGGTGATTGGGTATATCTCCGTCTCCAACCATACAAGCAGCTTTCAGTGGTCGGGCATCAAAAGTAGAAATTATCTCTGCGATTTTTCGGTCCATTTGAGGTTATCAAACCAATTGGAAAAGTCATATACTAGCTTAACTTGCCTCCTTCCTCACGGCTACACCCAATGTTCCACGTGTCATGTCTTAAAAGAAACTTGGGAACTAAGGTTGGAGCAGCAACTACCCTTCCACCCCTAAAATCTGACGGCTTGATTCATCCAAAGCCCGAAGAAATTCTGTAGCGCCACTTGCAACGCAAAGGCTCTCATGCTAATTAATTGGTTGGATTTGGCAGGAGAGGACACCACATAGGAATATCTTCGACAGCTTGAGGACAGATTGTTTAACCTTGTGGGCAAGGTTCTATGAAGGGGATGGCATTGTCATGTAGGAAGACAACTGGGCTTTACGTGGCTCTTAATGGAGGTTGTGTTGACATGGTCTTACTAGGTGTTGTTAGTTGGTTGGCCGTAGTAACGGTAGTGGAAGATAAGTTTATAGATAAAGTTGTTAGTGCGTCAGTTCTTTTATGATAGTGTTGTTAGTGGGTCAGTTATTTTATTAGCGTGTTGTCAGTGCGTCAATTGTTTTATCAGAGTCTTATTTAAGTTTTCATAGAATACTTTGTGATTTCACAGTGAATTTATCAATGAAAGTTTAAGGAGGTTCAGGTCCCCTCGAAGAGGCCAAATTCTTGTTTTATTATCTTACTCCATATTTTGGTACATAACACTCTCCTCTTTCTATCTCATGACCTCTCTCTCTCCTTCACACATTTCTCTCATGTTTTTCCCACACCTATCTCTGTCTCTCTCCCTCTCTCTCGTTCCTCTGGTCTCTCTCTCTCTTTCTCTCTCATGACCGGTTACCGCTAGTGGTACTGCTAAAATCTGTATCGTTGGCCACTAGTAACCGGGAAAATTGTAGCGGTATCGGTACCGTTTTCAGTGACACTGGCATGGGCGGTGTCGGTGGAAGGCATAACTGCCACCGATACTGCTCATGCACAACCCTAGTAAGAGAGGTGGGACCCATAGTATATTGAGGAATCCCACTGGGGTTTTATCTCTCTAATGGTGAAAAATCCAATTTAGACCCTATTAACACCTAGAGGGAGTGAATATCTGTTTTTCCTCTAGTTAAAGACTCAATAACAATTTTAAAACACGTTCTAAAATTGTTTAGCCTAGATATGAATAATAATCAACTCAATCAACAAATAAGCAGCGGAAAATTACATCAAACTTCAATCACACAAAGAGACAAGGATTTGGTGACGAAGTTGAAAACCTTTGAAATATCATTCAAAGGAAAAACCACTACGGGCTAGCAACCACCTGAAATCCACGAAGAAGTAATCCTTACAAACAGTGATTCGGATATGGGCAACCCCAGTTGCTTGACTCTGACAACCCTGATGTAATAATCTAAGTGTCTCTGCCTATACCCGCTTTGTGCAGCATTCACCTCAGACCTTTGTGGTTCTTCTTATTTACGCCTTCAACACTATGAAAGCCCAACAACAATGGTGATTGAAAACTGAGAAAAACATATCAAAATTGAGGCACGAATCCTCTGGAATTTTTCTCTCAAGAAATGAGGCACAAGTATGCTCAATAAAGGCCTCAATAGTGTTTTTGGCCATCATTCACGAACCCTAGTAGAGTTTCTCCATTTTCCACAAGAAAATCTAGAAAATCAGGAGTTTCTAAAATTCGTCGGAAGTCGGTCGAGCATCAGTCAAACCTCTGTCAGAATTCTTCATAGTTTGCAGGAGCGTGGGTCGAGTGTCAGTCAAACGCAAAATCTCTGTTTGAATTCTTCATGGTTCGCTCGAGCATCAGTCAAGCGTCAGTCAAACGTAAAGTATATAAACTCAGAAACAAACTCTGGAACGACACTGGATAAAAATATACAACTCGATTTAGACATATTTGACACGAAATTTTGCCAATACAAAAATGCACTAATAACTCCCCTTTGACAATTCCGTGACAAAACCCACATATATAAAATAAACAAAACATAGATCTTATCTTTGCCAATCACCAAAGCAAGGATCTATTTACATGTATATAAACCCTATGACCTAAAAGATGTGTTCAAGAGTCTTTGAATCTGTTACTTGGAAACACAATCTGAAAAGACCAAGTGAAAGAATAGAAAATAACACGTATAAATAATTGAAGTTAGATCAATAGCAAATGAACTACATTAACAAATCATTTGCTCCCCTTTAATCTATTCTCCCCCTCAGCTAGTTATTCATCACAAAAAAACTTCTCTCATTTTTTGTCACTAATGGACAAAGGGAAACAAAATGCAACTGCCCATTAACGAAATAAAATGCATGCAAACATGAAAATGAGTATCATCCGACAAGAATTGCATATCCCAAATAAGATATATATAGGCATAACTAATGCACAATCAACCAAAAACAACATCAATGCACAAAGGAAGAGGAAAATAATAAAGGCAACAGGCAATTGAAATGAGGGAAGGATCAAATGCCAAAAATCAGCACAAAAATCATGGAACTATGAGACATAACCAAAATTCTCATGAGCATGGAAAATCAATACAAGCTCCCTATATGATCATAAAAATAATATTCATTGATTATATGCCACATGTATCTAAACAGTTTTAACATTAATAATTAAAAATGTGAACTGCATACGTGTGTGAAATACGAAAAATAATCAGAGAGGCTTAAGACCTTAATTTTGTGAGGGAGGTCAAAGCTAGCCAAATGAAACCATGAGTGAAAAGAAAGACATAATACACCAAATGAAAGTCAAACCCAATGCCTCTAGGATATGAAAATGCAACTTTGTTGATTGATTTTTCTCCCCCGAAGTATGTTTCCTCTTTTGCTTTTGTTTTCTTTTTTGAAATTGTAATAACTTCTTTTGAAATGGAGATAATATTTTGGAGCCTTTCACTGAGGGGTACTGAATAAGGTTAACTAGTCAAAGGTCAATTCAGTCTGATGAATATGATCTCTTTCACTTGTGGTTGTAGACCCAAAACTCACACATGCGGTCAAGCCTCATCTAACCATATTCAGTGTGCATTGTGATTGTATATGATAAATATACATTTGAAAATAATGTCAGCTAATACCAAAAAGAGACAATATACATGACTCTCAAATCATATAATAATCTTGACATAAACTGAGAAAGTATTGAAAAGATAATGCGTGAAAATCTAAAGTATGTTAATCAGACCAATGAAGAAATGTGCTGACTAAAGGCATAACAACAATCAACAATTTTTTTTAATAAAAAGAAATAACTGAAACAGGAAAACAAAAGCACATGAACTCATAATATAAGCAAACACACAGGAACATTAATATAAAAATGAAAAATAAATGCAAAATATGCTAATGCAAGCAAGCACAAAATACTCAGGGAGTAGAACACGTACCAATAGCCTTCCTATTGGCTAATCGGTTTTCATCATTTTTCACCTAAATATTCTCGACAAATGTTGATTGTTTGGTCAAGTTCTCCAACTTTGCGTTTATAATCATGGTGTGCTTAGTGAGAACCTTGACTTGATTCCCAAGATTCGTATGCTCAGTGCTGCAAAAAGGGTCACAATGTACGGTTGTGCTCTCAATTTAAAATAATTAGGTCTGATATGAGCTATTTTCCACAAAAATGACAAGTAGGAACAAACCGATGTGAAATGAGTGCTTTAGGTGCTTTTTAGCTTGTTATGCTGGTAACGACACAAAAATGACAACAGTCTTTAAAGTTGATGCACCACTCGACTCGTTGCAGCCCAAACCTTTCCTATTTCCAGGAGTTGCTCTTACACTTAACATGTGATCAAACATCTTGGAACCACTACAAAATTGCTGAAGTTAAGCCTTGGATTTCTTTAGTTAACACCCTATTTCTTTGACCTTAGCTTCAAGCACCACATTCCTCACTTTCAAATCATCAGTCAACCTGATGTACTCTTCAAGCTTGGCAGTGAGGTTTGTTAGCCCAAGGTTATTTTTGTAAAACAAACCATATTTGATTTTGATGACAACAAAGCTTTTAAGTTTTGAAGAATTTAGATTATATATTGTCAATCCACACTTTCCATGATGTATTTCAAAAGGATTGAAGTTTTCTCTCTCTAAATGTGTATTAGTAGATTTGAAACACCACTACACAAGTTAATACGATCAATTTTCCCTTTGTAGGTGTTTAAATATGTGTTGGAATGGTTTGGAAGCTTTAAAATTGCAAATATTCTCTCCAGCACTTATAGGTGTCGACACATTGTGTGATGGTGTCGACACATTGCACTTACTCCCAAGAGATGAAAACAAGGTGTCGACACATACATGACAAGTGTCGACACATTGCACTTACACTCGAGACATCATTTCCAGACCAAGACAAGTGTCGACACACTACACTGACTCTCTAGAGTCTAACTTCTGTTCATTTTTTTGATGTGTCAACACATGCCACGGGTTTAATGAAATTTCGAAAAATTGTCAAAACCTTCAAATTATTTCCTTAAATCATGGGCACCTTTCCAACGGTCCTTTTCGCTAGCCTTGAAGACCATTGCAGTCAAAGAAGATTTAAATACAAGAGTCAAGAAGAAAGAGACAACGCTCTCCCGCACGAACACTTGCAATAATTCTTCGACCTAACTTCTAAAGAGAGAAAGAGCTTTGAATAAGAGAGAAGACAACACCTACCAAGAAAGTTTGGTATTTCCCGGCCACACTTCAGTTTTCTATTGTGATTTTTGTCTTCTTGCTCTCCTTTGCACTTTACCCTTGTATATTCAGCTTTGAGAGCTATTTCTTGATATTCCTTTGTACACAAGTGGTTCTACCTTAGACATCCTCATCCAATTATAAGCATCAAAAAATTTCTTTCCACTATTAGGGGAAGAGATCACTAAGTTTAAAGAATTTGCAGATAAATCCAAGTGTTTCCCATTAACATAACTTGTAACAGTCTCCAATGTAGTGTGCTGAAGGTTTGCATACACCAATTTCACAAGATACACAAAGCAATTCAAATTCAAATTTACAAAATCACTTCATCCTTGATATTCAAACATCTCTTTAAAGTCAAACTCACTATCACAAAACCATTTAAAATCTGCTCAACGACCAGCAATAGCATTCCTACCACGAAAATCTTGAATAAAACGATTTTTACACACATCTGGCCTGTAGATGTAGGCCTCAGTAGAAGGTACTGCTTCCTCAACATGTTTCCCTTTCTTCTATGCTCGAGAATTGGCAGATGACGACGTCTGATGGGAGGAGCACTTGGGACGACCGGAAGACATCACGACAGAGGAGAGAGGAAAGGAGTTTAGAGGCTGTCGGAGGGGGAATTTTTGAACCGGGCGAAGGTTGAGAGGTATTTGTGAGGAGGAGAGAAAGAGGAGTTGTTTGGGAGAGAAAAGGAGGTTTGCGGGTTGAGGGAGAAGAAATGTGCTGACCCTTAGCCCTAAGAGGTTTAAATATGACACGCGTGCCCCTTAAAAAGAAAACATTGTGCCCGAAAGATGTGTCGACACAGTATCAATGTGTCGGCACATTGCACATGTACCCGAGAGCATTTTGAAGGGACTTAATAAATGGGAGCTTATGTGTTGACACATTGACTTATAAGTATCGACACATACTTCCTTAGTGCAAATACCCATGAAAACCAGAAGTGTTGACACTTGAGTTACCAAGTGTTGACACATCTCAAGCAAAGAAAATTCCTTCAAGGATTTTTCAAAGAAACATGATTTAAAAACAATATAGAGCACTTTAACACACAAATAAGAACATTTTCTAATCAATCAGTGGAGCATAATAAAAAAGACAAATCAAGCATATTTGAACACTTTAATCCAATGGAAATCTCATTCCTATCTCTTGGTGAATAAAACAAAATCTATCCTCATTAAAGGGTTTTGTGAAAATGTCCACCAATTGAAGATCGCTATTTACAAACTCAAGAACAATCTCCCCTCTTTGGGATGAGAGAGTAATGAAGATTAAAAACTTCCAATTGTTGTTTCATCTACAATACTTGTGCACAACAATTGCCCACGACAATATACTCGGCTTCCGTAGTTGATAGAGTTACAGAGTTTTGTTTCTTACAACACCAAGAGACTAGTAAGGGCCCAAGAAATTGGCATGCACCACTAGTACTCTTCTATCAATTTTACATCCGGCATAATCTGCATCTGAGTATCCTTGTAAATTAAATTCAACACTCTTAGGATAAAACAATCCAAGATTTTGAGTGCTAACAAAATATCTAAAAATACATTTAACCGCAAGAAGATAAGATTCCTTAGGACATGATTGATATCTAGAACACATGCAAGCACTAAACATTATGTCCAGTCTACTAGCAGTAAGATAGAGTAAGGAGCCAATCATACCTCGGTATTTGGTTTGGTCCACATCCTTACCTTTCTCATCTTTTTCCATCTTCGCTGATGGACTCATATGTGTGCTCATTGGTTTTGAATTGTCCATAGAAAATCAGTTGAGAAGATCTTTAGTATACTTTGCTGGATTGATGAAGATTCCCTCAATGCTTTGTTTGATTTGAAAACCAAGGAAATAGTTCAATTCTTCCATACGGCTCATCTCAAATTCACCTTGCATCACTTGAGAAAACTCTTTACACAATAGTTCATTAGTAGATCCAAAAATGATGCCATCAACATAAATTTGAACAATCAACAAATCATTGTCTTTTTCTTTAGTGAAAAGTGTAGTATCAATTTTGCCTCGTGAAAAACCATTTTCAATGAGAAATGAGCTTAACATTTCATACCATGCCCGAGGTGCTTGTTTCAAACCATAAAGAGCCTTTGTGAGCTTATACACATGATTTGAAAGATTTTCATTTTCAAAACCCAGTGGTTGCTCAACATATACTTCCTCAATGAGGAATCCATTTAAAATGCACTTTTTACATCCATTTGAAAGAGTTTAAAATCATTAAAACAAGAAAAAGCAAGTAACATGCGAATGAATTCTAAACGGGCAATAGGTGCAAAGGTGTAAGACCCCGAAGAAACCTTGCTTGGACAAGGCATGATTTTATGTTAAGAAAATGCATGTATAATTATTTTGAATTTCTAAAATATGATGTTATGATTTTAAATGCTATGGATGGGATTTTAAATCTATAGTAACCAATTTCATGTTGCTAGATTAATTGTATAATTTCCTTCAATATTCTTGATTTTAATTTTTGAAGGATTTTCTTATGAATGATTTTAGATTATTAAGACTTGCATGTTGGGCTTAGAAACCTCAAACAATGGGCTGCCCATGTATATGTGATGATGGGCCCTTGAAGTGAGATATTGGGCTGCCATGAGGCTTATAACATGTGGTGTATATTGGGCCTATAATGGCATGCTAATGGGCTGCCAAAATAAACATAGTAATGAGCCTAGTAATGGTGCTATTGGGCCTTAAGAAAATTGGACATTGGGCCCAAGCCCTTAGACTTATGAATTGGGCTTTAGGTGGTAATGTTGGGCCTTGGATTAAGGATTTATTGGGCTGCCCAATGGGCCTTGAAGTCAAGTTTATAATATGAGATTAGTATTGCTAAACTTCATTTATTTTACTAAGTAAACTAGGTAGTTGGAATTCAACCAAGTTAACTAAATGGGGAACAAGTTTCAAACTAGAAGTTGGATTTATGTGGAGGGGGGAGATACACGTGAATGGCATTAGGGTTTGAATTCTTGTGGTGCAAAATGTTATACTAGAAAGGCAAGGGAGACATGAAGGAGACAAAAATTGTAAAAGCTGAAAAAAGACATGGAAAAGGAAAGAAAACCCCTTGGCCGAATTTCTTGGCTACATGCACTTCATTTTGCCATTTGTGAGAACCCTTACACGCCTAACACCACCCTCACACACTCATTCACTCATTTTCACACCCTTTGGTCGACCAACACAAGCCAAGAGAAAGGGAGAGAAAGAGAGAAACACAAGGCCAAACCGAAACCAAGAGAAAGGGAGAGAAAGGTGAGGAACCAAGGCCAAACCGAAACCCTTGGCCCCAAAGGCTGAGATTGAGCTGCTGTCAAGGAGGTTTTGGGTAGGAGAAGAAGGAGGACAAGGAAGAAGAAGAAGGTGAAGTCAAGAGGTGTTGTGCAAGGGAAAGAGGGAAAAAGAAAACAAGGGAAACACTAAGGTAAAAACCGGATCTTGTTTTCCTCTTGATGGTCAAACCCTCTTGTGTTTAGATCTTAAGGTTTGAGTTGTTATGCTTGGATATGGTGAGATCTGAATGACTAAGAGTATTAGGTTGCTTAGTAGGTGAAAAAGAGGAAGAAGCTTTCAAAGGATCAAAGGGGAGGAAGGAAGAACAACAAGGTAAATATGGATCTTGCATCTCTATGTTGGCCGAACCATATAGGGTTGGATCTTGAGTTTTTATGTTCTATTTTAGTTGGACTTTGAACATGGTTATGTGCAAGTGATAGATCTGGACATACATGCTTTAGATCTAAGATTTAAATGTTGGAAAAATGCAAAGAATAGACAATGTATACTAGATGAAGTTAGATCTAACCTAGGTTGTGTTTTGTTGAATGAAAGTTGAATATTTTCTTAGATCTAGGGCTGTTGATGTGTCTAAAGTATAAATCTAGTCATGTGGATATTAATGATGAAGATATGAAGTTGATATATACAAGATAGGTGATAAAATGCAAGGATGAGCAATGTATGTTAGAAAAAGGGTTTAGACCTAACATGGGTTGTGCTTGGCCGAATGGTATGATTGTTTTCCTTTAGATCTTGTGTTGTTGAGGTCTCTAAATGATAGATCTAGAGTTGGTGGTTGTATATGATAAAAATATGAAATTAATACATGCAAGATGGGTCATGAATGCAAAGGAGATGTATACTATAAATTTAGCATGAAAAATGTGGGATTTTGATGTATAGCCGAACCATGTATGCTTAGGTCTTCATGAGTGGATTGTATATGCTTAGGTCTGGACATTGGCCATGTTATGTATAATATTTATGACCTAATGCATGCTAGATGAGTGCTATGTGTAAAGAATGCATGCAAGGTGATAGAACCAAAGAAAACCTAGTGATGTTGTGATATTTTGAGCTGGCCGAATATTGCTATTAGTGATGACTTGTATTGTGTTTTGAATTTTAGATCCTAAGTTGTGAATTTGTTGAATGGAGGAAGGGGTCACCATTGGAGATGAATTTTGACTAAGGAAACATGAAACATGGTGTTGGCCGAATGCCTAGTGTTGTAGAGACCCTAATTGCTAGTTTGTGATAAATGGGATATGATTGATTAAGATGGATAAATGAAATTAGGATTGGCTAATCGGATTAAAGGATATTAAGACTTAGAAGCTAGGGTTGCAAGGAATTAGCAAAACCATGTGTTGAAAGCATGTACTAAAGATTTAATTAGAATAAATAGGTCTTGGCCGAATTTATTAAGAAAGTTCACTTGTAAAGATTTTAAGTACATTAATAGTGGGAGATTTGGATTTAACCCTAATCTATTAATTGATTAAAACCCTAATCGGGAATAGAGGTGTAAATATTTTGTAACATGGTTAATAATTAAATAACCTAAGTTTAGATAATATTAGAAGAGTAAATAAAATACTTTAATTGATTAAAAGAATATCAGTGATTATATGTATATTATATATTTAATAATTACGTGCTATTTCTTAAAGACTAAGAAATATTTGAACCGCTTGTAGGCGATCTACGTGTTTTATACACTACCAAGGAGAACCGAGTGTAAGTGGATACTGTAAGTGGACAGTAAGTGGTTCTTTTCAAAACTGGAATGACACACTGCATCATTTCATGAACAAGCATGAGATTTGATCAAGCATGACATGACATGTGCATTGCATGAATTTTTCTAAAGAGAATATTTATGCAATGATTTTATGGGAAATTATGGAATGTTTTATGAAAAAATAAGTTAAGTTAAGGGGCACTGGTCGGTACCGTACCATCAAGATGGACTCCCATACCGAAGGACAATTGTGAGAAGGATGGGTGAATCCACGAGGCTGTGCGATCCACACTGAAGGACATTGAGAAGGTGTGGTGCCTCCAAGGGTCATGTCTAGCCACTGAAGGACAAATGAGAGAAGGTGCGCTAGCTTGACCGAATGTAAGGTCTCCAAGGGAAATCGGAGACGGTTCCAAAGGGAACGCACAACCCTGACTTCAGGGGTTAAATGGAGCGAGCCCACAAGTAAAACAGATGGAATGGTTGTGAAAGGCCAATAGTGGCACAAGTATGAATAAGTAATTTTCAAGGGCCTGGGGCCGAAATTAAGCAAGAGCATGTACATATCCATGACATGCATGTGCATCACTTATCAAGTTTATTCTCTTTCATGATTAAGCAAGCATAAGTCAAGAACATGTTTCAAGTTATGTCTTTCCCTTACTGAGTCTTTTTGACTCACGTGTTTTTCAAAAATTGTGTCATTCCAGATGCCACAGGTGAAGAGAGTCAGGAGGACTACCTGACTTAGAAGTTCCCGGATGATATTCTTATTTTGAGTATGGTGACCTGATCGAAGAGATCCGTCACTAATTGAATTCTAAACATTATATGTGTTTTGTATGAAAACTTAATGAGAACCCTGATTATGTACGATTAAGCTCGAATCCCTCGTGGTCTTGTATGTTTCCGCCGTAAGCAAGTAAGTAAGAACGCTGGAGCTATCCAGAGATAGTTCGCGGCTGTCACGTTTCCTGCGGGGTGCCGTTCGGGGCGTGACAAAAGGTTTCATCAAAATCAATTTCTTCTTCTTGATTATAACCTTGGGCTACTAATCTTGCCTTGTTCCTTACTACAACCCCGGATTCATCCATTTTGTTTCTAAAAACCCATTTTGTACTGATAATTGGATAATTTTTGGGTCTAGGAACTAGATACCATACTTGGTTTTTCTCAAATTGTTTCAATTCCTCTTCCATGACATGGATCCAATTTTCATCATCTTTAATCTCATGAAAGTTTTAGGCTCAAGTTAAGAAAGTAAGACAACATTATTAGTTTGGTTTAAAGAGGAACGACTGTTTATCTCTTTCTCAACATTACCAATAATTTGCTGAAGATGATGACTTTTGATGTATTTCAAAGATTTTGGTAGATCATCTTTATCATGTTGAGACTCTCCTTGAAGCTCTTGAGGTTCTTGTTCTTGCTCAAGTGTTTCTTCCTTGTCTTTGTCGATTGTAAGCTTCTCAACCTCTTTGTTAAGATCTACTATATCTTCATCATCTTTTCTCACAAGTATGTTAGATTCATCAAAAACAACAGGAGTTGATTCTTCAACAACCAAGGTATGCTTATTGAAAACACGAAAATCTTCACTAGAAGTTGAATAGCCAAGAAATATGCCTATATCCGCCTTGACATCAAACTTACCCAAATTATCTTTGTTGTTGTAGAGCACAAAGCACTTGCACCAAAAAATATGAAAGTACTCAATGTTGGGTTTTCTTTTTTTTCATAGCTCATATAAAGTTTTCTTAAGAATAGGTCTAATCATGCAACGATTCATAACATAACAACTTGTACTAACTGCCTCAGCCCAGAAGTAGTTATGCAAGTTGCTTTCAAATAGCAAGATTATAGCCATCTCTTTAAGAGTCCTATTCTTCCTCTCTACAACATAATTTTGTTGAGGAGTTCTAGTAGCCGAGAAGTTATGATTAATGCCATTTTCACTACAAAATTTTTCAAAGGAGGAATTTTCAAATTCTTTTTCATGATCACTCTTTATGCTAGAAATAGCAAAACACTTTTCATTTTGAATTCTCTTACTAAGTTTTTCAAAAGCATGAAATACCTCATCTTTATGAGCTAGAAATATGACTCATGTGAATCTACTAAAGTCATTAGCTACAACAAAGCCATAATGTTTGTCACCCAAACTTAATGTTCGTGTTGGACCAAATAGATCCATGTGTAGAAGTTGAAGTGGTCTAGAAGTGGACACTACATTTTTGGACTTAAAGGAGGTTTTGATTTGTTTGTCTTTTTGACAAGCCGCACAAATTTTATCATTTTCAAAGATAAGTTTAGGCAAACCCAAAACCAAATTCTTTTTGGCTAGTTTTGAAATCAAGTTCATGCTTTCATGAGCAAGCTTTCTATCATTTTCTTGTATAAATATTTCATGGTTCTTTTTAAGACAGCAATACTTTGAAAATAAACTTTTCAATTCAAGATATTATTCATTAAAAGCATCTTGTAAATCATCAAAGGAGAAAGAATGACTTGAAGAGTCTTGTACCTCAACTTCATTTTCTTTTGTCATGAAGCATGACTTCTTCATTGCTATCACTATCGCTATCATCGGACTCTCCCCATGCAGCCAAGAAAGCTTTCTTCTTATCTTTGGAATTCTTGAATTTTTTATGAGATACAAGGTTAGGAGTAGTCCGTCTTTATATGTCCTGGCTTTTTGCATCCAAAGCAAATAATAACGTTATTTTTGCTATTATCTCCTTAATGTTTGTCTTCCTTTGAAATCTTTTATCTCCATGTTTCTTCCTAAAGAACTTCTTGAATATGTTGGTGAACAATGTCATTTCCTCATCATCTTCGGAAGACTCATCCTCACTAGAACATGAGACTTTTAAGACAATACTCCTTTTTTCCTTTGCCTTCTTCCCTATCTCCCTTTACTTTGTTCATCTCATGTGTCATGAGAGATCTCATTAGTTCATCTAAGGAAAGTTTTGTTAAGTCTTTAGCTTCTTGAATGGTGGTAACCTTGGGTTCCCAAGCCTTTGGTAGGCACCTAAGAATTTTTCTCACCATTTCAACATTAGTATATTCTTTACCAAGAGATTTAAGACCGTTTATAATATCAGTAAAGCGAGTAAACATGGATGCAATATTTTCATCGGATTTCATTTTAAAAAGCTCATAACTATGAACAAGCATACTAATTTTGTTCTCCTTGACTTGATTTGTACCTTCATAAGCCACTTGGAGTTTATCCCAAATTTGTTTCGCGGTATCACAACTGGAAATACGATTAAATTCATTTGAGTTAAGAGCACAATATAACACATTCATAGCTTTAGAATTTAAAGACATGAGCTTTAAATCATCATCATCAAACTTCTTTTCCTCTTTCAGTATACCTTTAGCTGTTCTAGGGAATCTAGGCCCACTGGAGATTATTCTCCATAAATCGTAATCTACAGCTTGGATATAGATCCTCATTCTTGCTTTCCATGAAAACTATTAGCCCCACACGAGGTTTGTGAATAATTATAACAAGTCTCATTAAAGAGAGGCGGTCTATTTGTGGATTGACCTTCAGCTAAGGAGGTACTAACTAGGGTTGCCAAATAAAAGAGTGAAACTTCAGCTCTGATACCAATTAAAAGTCTATGTAGCAACCCAAAAGGGGGGGTGAATTAGGTTTTAATACAATTAAAACTTCTGCAAGATAGATTTAAATCATAGCCTCTAAGATCATATATTAAGTTATGTACTTTAATTGTATAAGCTAATATCACAATATCTTCTTGTTTGGAATTAAATAATATATCATAATTAAATAGTATCATATTACTAAGTATTAAAAAAATATTTGCTTATTATAAGCATGATAATATATATTTTCTAAATTACTTAGATTTAGTCAATAAATACGCAATTACCATAACAACCATAGGTATAATTTAAAACATATCATATAACAACTTCAATTTTCATAACACTACTTCTAATTCCTTATTTTATTAAGTAGGTCCCTTAAAATAAAATTTTTCAATTACACGACAAAATAAAATTGTACAATAAAAGGAATAAAATAATATATAAAATAATTATTAACACAAATAAATTATAATTAATAAATATTTTTTTCACTTATATCTATAGCATCGTTCTTAAAAAAATGCTCGGTTTCCCTTGTCACTACGACTGCCGCTGTAGATACCTAATTTCTAGCAACGTTTTGCAAAAAACTCTGCTAAAGAGCGTCTATAGTGGCGGTCAGTGATCGCCGCTAAAAAGACCTCTGCTAAAGGGGATCTATAGCAGCGGTCACTAACCCCCCCTAAAAAAAATCGCCGCTAAAGGTAATGACGTTCGCGGCGTGTTTTGCAAAAAAACGCCGCAAAACACCCTTTAGCGGCTTTTTTTTATAGACCACCGCTATAGACCTATTTTTTGTAGTTGTAAAGTACCATTTTAAATACAATTTTTCACACTTTTCCAGATCTGTTAAGCACATAACAAGTCCATAATTTCACCTAAATCAAATCATATACTCGGCACGAATAAATATTATTCAAGGTAACCATACTTCCAAACTATCCCTCGTTTGATTACCAATTTCATAAGAAAAGAATTTGGGGAGGAATAATGGGGAATGGGATGGGGGCCTCTGCAACCTTCCCATCTAGAATTATTATTATTTTTTTTAATTTGATGACATATCATAGTTTGACTAATTTTTTGAATGTTGTGGTTCAAAATGCTGACATGGCTAGACTGACTAGAACACGAGTACACGTGCGTGCACTTGATTGGTGATGATGTAAATCACTGTTAGTTGACTAGATGAAAAAAATCACATTTACGAAAGTAGAATTTTGAAAAAATTGACAAATTTAGGGACTGCCGGTGACTATTTTGAAAACTCAAGGAACTTTAAAATTATGCAAAATTCAGTGACAAAAAAGGTATTGAACCTTAATTATAAAGACAAATAATTAGTCACAGAAGCATATAACAAGTAATAAACAACAAATTTTAACAAGGGCACATATGTATTCATTAAACATAAATAATTAATAATAAAACATATAATGGATCAAATAAATGTTACAATTAAGGTTAAGTAAATAGGAGGGCAATGGATTATATTTCTACGTATAATTCATAATCTTTTTCTTTTTTACTACCAACGTGTGCCATGTATTCTTAAGTCGATAAATATGTCAACATCATTTTTGTGATCTAATAAATGTATTTGTCACGACCCAATGGCCTAAGTTAAATTTTTTTTAAAAAAAACAATGGATTCCATCATGGATGGTTGGAATTAAATTCCAACACAATCAGTGCACTTTGGGGCATACCACCTCAATTAATGAAGGGGAGCTCGGTCAATGATTTATTTAAAAAAAATCTCAATATTAAAACATCTATATCACCTGTATATTGTCTCAATTTTTTCCAATTCAAAATTTGAACTTTCAATAGTTAGAAGGTTGAAAAGAAAAAAAATACGTCTGCCAAGCAATTGTTTTGAATCATCTTAGAAACACTACAATAAATTATGCTTTAGGTGACAAAATTTTGGATGTCAAACCAAATTTTGTCACCTAAAGTGAACTTTCCAAGACAAAATATTAATTTCGTCACGCAAAACCATCTAGGAACGCCAAAATTGTCTGGACCGGTCACAACCACGTTCGGACATATTTCTAGTGTGACATACACGCGTCGCGAATGAGCGACGATAAAAATCGTCACAAAAAGAAAAGAACATCCGAACGATCAAGAAAATTGTTCGGACGAGATGCAGGGTGACAAATTCCACATCGTCGTAACTGAGTGACAATTAGAATCGTCACAATTTTTACAATACTGTCCAGAATATTTTTATACAAAGTTCGAACGGACATTACCGAACGAATAATAATTGTCAGGCTAGAGTGACAAATTAAAAATCGTCATGAACACTCTATTCAGTCCGGACGTTGTCAACAGCGTTCCAACGGCCAAAATATCCTCGTCCGGAAGAGTAAAAAAAGGTCAGCACAATTATAAATGCTTCTTCCGCGAATTGTGTAGTTCCACATTCCAAAACTTCAGACACGTGACATCGATACAGCCCAAACCAAGAAATATTGTCCGGACCGTATAAGTTCTAGAACGTTTTCGAATCGAGCGTATTTAATGACGTTAAATTTCATAGGGACACGTGTCAATATGACCATTGAGAAGAGTCTGCATGCTAATCTAGAGCATTCGAACGGTTACTAGCCATATTAAACCCGCCACACTTTGTCAAAATCACAAACTCACTCGCTTCTCTCAAACTTTTCTCTCAAACGTTTTCACTATACATTTGAGATCTCTCAAGGAACTTCAGGTAAAACTTCCATCATAAATTTCATGTATTTCGATTGAATACCGTCCTTCTTTAGTTTGTTATGTTGTTTGTGTTTACAAAATTACGTTGATATGCTGGTGTTCACCGAAACACGTTCGGACGTCTTTTTACACCGTCCACACGTGTTATTAACCGTCAGGATGGTCATTGTATGTTCGGACGGTTTTTGTTAGGTTTAGACGTCCTAAAATTTAAACGACGCAGTTTGACGTTCATGCGAACGACTTATGCTCATGTTCGGACAGTTTTACTAGGTTGACCATGAAACGCTCTGGGAGAAGTATCACCAATGTCGGGGGAAAAACAGAGTGACAGCTTAGGCAGACGCCTATTTAGCGGAGTTAAACGAGAGTATTCAGGCGATAGTGCAGCTGACACATTCATTGTGCATGGAGCTCCAATGCCGCTTGACCGATCTGGAGACCAAACTTGCTCTAACGGATAGGGTTATAACGGAAGAGCTAAATATTATGCGGAGGGAACTAATAAGGATGAAAGAACAATTGTCTCAGTTCGCTGCGCTTAAGGAGGTTCTGAGGGTCGTGGCAACCGGTGCAGAGCTCTCTCCACTGACTGAGCGGGTCGTGATGATAGAGGAGCACCTTTGTTACGTGCTAAACCTCACGGATGATGATGATGATGAGTAGTAATCTACATTTATTTACTTTTATTATCACATTTATTTTTTTTATTACGTTTTGAGGACATTTACTTTTATATTATGTTTTGTGGACATGTATTAAGTTTATTTAATGTTTTTGTTCATATTATGTTTTATGTCATTTCAGTTATGTTATTTGTATTTATTAGAACTAATACAATATGTTAATTAATGTTACGTTTCTAAATTCGGTACACTCATTCAAAAAAATATTGATATTAGAACTTAATCCACTTAAGATTGTTTACATTATTAACTAACTTTGGTTATTTAAAACTTGCAAATAATGTTAATTAAAAAACGAATAAATTATCAAAATCGTCCAAAAAAGTTTGGACGTTAATGTGTCCTTCTGGACTATTTAATGTAAGCTCGAACGGTGTCGTATTATATAAAGCAAACCGTCCGAACACTTGTTCATACTATCCGGATGCCTGTTTACTAACGTGCGGATGTGATTGTTTATTCTTCAGAGACTAACTTCTTGGTATTTCCTCAACGGTCTCATGTGATGTAAGGTAGTATTCGGACGATATTGGACCGTCCGAACGTTTATGTTAAGAAGCATACACTGTTGTTTGATAATTACTAAAACGGTGTGTTGAATTGTAAGAGGGAGTTCAGACGGTTATATCATAGTGCGGACGTATATGAAATTTTGGCAGCATGAATTCCCTCAAAAACTAATACACATATGCGTCCGAATGATATTCAAGCGTATGAAAGTTACAGATTCGCAGACAGTGGAGAAAAAACGGGAAAACAAAGTAAACGAGATATTTGAACACGAGGAGAAGTGGAGAGCTGATTTTGGGCGTTCAATCTCATTGGAGAGGGTGCGAAAGGACCATCTCTTTAAGAATTTGAAGTTGGATTGCATTTGATGTTAGTGATTTTTAAATTGAATTGTTTTAGGATGAAAAACATGTATTTTAATATATGAAAGCATGTATTTTTCGAAATTTTAGGTTCTAAAATGATAGTAATGGAATTTGGGGTTGGTTGTGATGTGATGTGTTTATATTGAAGTGTTTGTGATTTGGGTTGATTTTGACAAGATTTTGGGCTAAAAATAGAGTTTGTACATCGAAGAAGTGTCTTGTTCAACAATCGCAGTTCGAACGGTTGATGTGCCGTCCGGACTCTATTTTTGGTTCGGACGCTTCGCAAAACTTGTCCGAACGTCGATGTGTATGGTTCGGACCGTTATTTTATGTCCGAACGATATTTGTTGTTATGTCATGCATTCATTTAGTAGCCTTAGACCCCGTTTAAGAATTACACGAAGTTCGGATAACGAATTGGATGTAATTCTTGAATTGTCCACGTATGGACAATTTGAGTTTACAATATACGTAATGTGCGTAATTGTATATGCTATTGTGACAGATGTGTTTAGAAATTTCGATGCAAATCTCCTTTTTTCCTTCGGATACACATTCAGCATTGAGCTTACACATTTGTCTTAAATGGTGGTTGTTTAGGCTCAATGTTGTAGGCGTGTATCTGGGGACTGAGGGGAAATGCTGTCGAAATTTCTAAACCATCGATCACAATGGTCAGGTCAATTACGAGTAGTACGTGATATTGTAAACTTGAATGAGATAGGACATATCACCTGAAGAAATTAGAGTTGAGTATGAATGTCATCATTGTTTGCATTATTGTTTGTATTTTCATTTTTGAAGGAACAATATGGATAGGAGTTGGATTTAGTGATGGTGTTCATGATTTTATTAGTGTTGCCTGTAGTTATGCAGATAGTCGGGGTCTGATAAGATGTCCATGTAAGAAATGTAAGAATGTGTTGTTCCAACGTGTGCACGGGATGGAGGATCATTTATTCATGATTGGGTTTGACCAGAGTTACAATCATTAGGTATTTCCGGAGAGTCAATTTCAGAAGTTCCTAACTAGGTGGTGAATTAAGAACCTGAACCGGGCAGCGAGGACTCTAAGGGGAAACATAAATGATGATATGAGAGACATGTTAGAAGATTTTGAGGAGGGACCAGAAGTTGATGAGAACGCAGGTGAGAATATATCGGGTCCTGAAGCAGTCCAGTCTGGGTCTGGAGACAGATTTTCTGCGTATACCAAGTTATGGGCGGATGCTGAGCGAGAGTTGTATTCCGGGTGTAAGAAGTACTCCAAGTTGTCTTTTGTTGTTCGGTTATTTCATGTGAAGTCGAAGAATAATTTGACTGTAAAGGTGTTTGAAGATGTGTTGAGCTTGATAAAAGATCTTTGCCGGAGGGGGAGACACTTCCTAAATCTTATTATGAGGCAAAAAAGTTAAGAAAGAATTTAGGATTTAGCTATGATAACATACATGCATGCTTAAATGACTGTGTACTATTTTGGAAGGAGCACATTAAGTTACAAGAGTGTCCGGTGTGTTGGGAATCGAGGTGGAAGTACAGTCAAAATAACAATAAAAGGTTCCTCAAAAAGTGGTGCCGCATTTTTCCTTGAAACTGAGGTTGCAGAGATTGTTTCTATCAAGCCAAACGGCAATGGTTATGTGGTGGCACCAAGAGTAGCGTGTGGATGAAGATGGGGTGATGAGGCGTCCTACAGACTCTGGGGTATGGAAGGACCTCGATAAGATGTATGAATGGTTTTGTCGAGAATCTCGAAACGTCCGGTTAGGTTTGGCATTTGATGGGTTCAATCCTTTTGGCAACATGAGCTTATCATATAGTATATGGCCAGTTGTACTAATTCCATACAATTTTCCGCCATGGAAATGTATGAAGGATTCAAGTTTCATGATGTCGTTGCTTATTCCGGGTCCAAAAAGTCCCGGGAATTATATTGACGTCTACTTGCAGCCATTGGTAGATGAGTTGAAGGACTTGTGGGAAAATAGAGTGCAGGCGTATGACGCGGCCGTATCAAGTTCATTCAAGTTACATGCTACTTTGCTTTAGACAATAAATGACTTCCCGGCTTATGATAATCTCTTGGGTTGGAGTACGAAAGGACGGTTAGCATGCCCTAATTGCAATGCGACCACGTCATTTTGGTTGAAACATAAGGCAAACATTATTTTTTGGGACATCGCCAGTATTTGTCTGCGACACATGGGTGGAGGCATGATGTCGACATATTTGACGAGAAAAAAGATTTTAGAGCAGCGCCTGAAGAAGTCACTGCAGAGGAGATACTTCAACAACTTGAATCGGTACCGTTATGTTCGTTTGGGAAGACTCGGAAGAAGAGAAAACAGGCTGACATTGAGTTAAGTTGGACGAAGCGCAGTATATTCTTTGAGTTGTCGTACTGGTCAGAGTTGAAACTTCGACATAAATTGGACGTCATGCACATCGAGAAGAATATTTGTGACAATGTTTTGATGAACTTCGATGGTAAGACGGAAGACAATTCTAGTGCTCGGCAAGACTAGGCATTAATGGGCATTAAAAACGAGTTGCATTTGCAAGTTCGGGGTCAGCAGGAGGTGATGCCACAAGCATTATTTACTTTAACGAAGGCTGAACGTAAGAAGTGTTGTGAATGGCTGAAGGGTGTCAAGTTTCTGGATGGATACGCCTCTAACATATCTCGGTGCGTGAATATAAATGAAGGGAAGATAATGGGTATGAAGAGTCACGACTCACACGTCTTGTTGCAGCGACTATTACCGGCAATGATACACGGGTTGTTAGGAAACAAAGTATGTACGACATTGACTGAGTTGAGCTTATTCTTCAGAGACTTGTGCTCAAGAACAATACTTTTAGACGTTGTGGACCAATTAGAGAAGAACATTGGAATGATTCTTTGCAAGTTGGAACATATATTCCCTCCATCATTTTTTACTATTATGGTTCATTTAGCTATTCATTTACCTCGGGAGGTGAAACTTGGGGGTCTAATTCAATTTTGGCGGATGTATCCAATGGAGAGGTATATGGGGAAGATGAAGCGTTTCGTTAAGAACAGGGCACGATGTGAGGGCTCAATAGCAAAGAATTATGTGTTAAATGAATGTCTAACTTTTTGCTCAATGTATCTTGGTACGGTTTAGACGAGATTTAATACAAAAGATTGGAATTATGCCGACATGGATGATCGAAGTTGTCGATTTTCTGTGTTTACTCAAAGTGTTCGACCGCTGGGAGCTGGTAGGGGTCAAGATTTGAATAGAAATGAATTTACAAAAGCGCAGTGGTACGTACTCAACAATTGTTCAAAAATCAGCCAACATATAGAGTAAGCACTTATGAGAATATTTGCTCACTTAATGGGCATTATAAGTTCATTATATTTTAATTTACTATAAAATATCTTATTTCTTTATAGTGAGCACTTGGAAGAGATGAGGAGGAAATCACTAATAAATGTTGATAGGAGGTACGAAGAAGAATTTCCGTTATGGTTTAAAACTCGGGTATTTATTTAATTTTGTCCCTATTATAATTAATTTTAATCGATCATTTTTTTAGATTCATACTTAACACGTGTTTACTATTTTAGATTCAAACTATGCGCAATGAAAATTCGGGCTTGATCTCGGATGACTTGTATGCATTAGCATCTGGTCAGGATCAGCAGACACTTTGTTACTCTGGGTGTGTAGTGAGTGGAGTTAGGCTTCACGCGGTCTTTGTGAACAGTTTCGTAACATTCAAAATAGTGATGTGGTTGTTCCGGGGGACCATGATGAGGACGATGTTGATTTTTATGGGTTGGTCGTGGATATTTAGGCGTTGAGTTATTTGCAGGGGAATTTTTTTATTTACTAAAATGTGACCGGTTTGACTTGAGTACTCAAAATTTAGGTCTTGATAAAAGTGGTCGGTTTGTTAGTATTAACAAATCCCGAAAGTGGTACAAAGATGACCCGTTCGTGCTAGCTTCTCATGGGAATTTATATCGATGATATGAAGTTGGGCGGCCACTGGAAGATTGTTCAAAAGATTACCCCTAGAAACACGTATGATATTCCACCTACTGAAGAGGAAGCTAGTGAAGATGGAGAAGGACCGTCAAACCGTGAAGCATACTAGGAGAATGAGTCTATTGAGCTTTTGTGGACTTTAGCTCATTTGACATGATCCCGTTGACTAGAAATGATGTCGAGGCTTATGTGTCGGTAACCAATGAGAGTGGTCCACAACAACATGAAGTAGAAGGAAGCGATGATTCATCGGAATCGTTCGGTGAAGACTGTAGTGATTCTGAAGAATATTACTCCGAGGACTAAAGTAACTTTATCGTTTCAATTAAATTTGCGTTTATATTTTTTATTCATATTGAGTAACATAATTCGTTGTGTTTTTTTTCTCTAATATTGATTTATTTGATCACAGGACGACGTCATGCCAGCGGTGCGATTCATCAGTATGAGCTGAGAGTAGTCCGGGTACACTAGCAGTGTCAAGTCCTTCGCTTAGGGATAAAAATGAATTATTTGGTCACAGGATGATACAGGAGCAGCAAAAGAACCTAGTGGAACAACAAGAACGGAGGATGCAACTAATAGCTGATGGAGCAGATCAGACAGATGCATTCTCGTTCGACACCCAAATGAAAATTTGGGTAGATTTATGTATTTTTACTACTTTGTCAGTACTTATCGATTATATATTTTATTTACTTTTAATAACGATTGCATATTTGTAGATATTTTATTATATGATGAGCAGTGAATATCTTTATATTTATATTATTTCATAAATTTTAATTAAATTAATTCAAATATATAGAAACTCGTTCAAGCAGTTTTAAATGTCGTTCGTACGGTTCTTTTTCATTGCTAGCATGCGCATGCATAACTATCCGTCCGCACACATTGCTTTAAATTCCTTAGTCCGAACGGTATGTATTGCGTCCACATGGTCTTTAAATAAGAAACTGTGTGCACGATACAACAACACGTTCTAACGTACAACGCGTCCGAACTGTATATGTAATGGTTCGAACAGTGTTTTCAGATGACAAAAAATATTTTTGTCATAATGAAACAACAGTGTGGACGTCTTCACAAAATGCATCCGGACATATTTACATAATCATTCGAACGTATGGAGAGAACGTTCGCACAGCTCATGTGAACGGATGGACTGTACTGGGCATGAAGATTTTAAATTTCGTCAGTATGGCACCAAACCGTTCATATGTGTTTATAAACTGTCCGAACGATTTTGAGTGATAGAACACGAAAATCGTCACCTAAAACATTGGCTTATGGGCTTTAGGTGACAAACCAGGTGACAACCTGGTTTTCTCACCCAAAACCTTAGCTGACGAAATTAGTACTTGGTTTGTCACTCAAAGTATTTTTTTCTTGTAGTGACATACTTGGGACATGTTGGTTTGCAAAAGTATTCTAGACTACAATGAATATAACACAATTCACATAACAAACATCCAAAATTTCAAAAAATTCTACACAAACATCAATATTTTTAACACAAACTTCAATACTTTTTCTTAAGTCGATATTAAGCTGTTTTTTCATGAAAATTGTTTGCTAGGATTCCTAAACATTATTTTTTATGGAATCCAAAAACATTGGAACTTAAGGACAAATTCTTAGAATGTAGATTGTTTCGTACATCTATACCAAAACATTTTTATTTTTTGGTTGATTTGTATATTGGTGATTTGTGACCAAGACTAATTAATGATCTAACAAGCGAGAATGTAATGTGGATCGTGTTCTTTGGTGTTTGTTTGATAGGATGGAAAATGAAAAGATGATGTAAAACCTTTCAGTGCTAATATGCCTTCTAGGCATCCCGTTTCTGACCTTGAACGAAATGGGTACACCCACAACTTGGTTATGGAATTTACGAGGCACAAGGTGCCAAATGGAAAAGAAATGATGTATGGCAAAATATATGGATGAGGTAAGGTGGCTTACTCACGGTACCTTATGGATGGGAGGCACGACCACTTGATAGCTTTGGATTAAAGGAAGCTCTAGAAAAGAGCTAGCTCTGCGTCTCCAAGTGTGTGAGGGGGTAGAATGGCCAAATGGCCTAATGTTGCTACCCTTTTGATACTTGACTTGCACGGTGGTCGCTTGGATGCATGGACTTTAGTAAGCTATGTATTATTTGGTGGATATAGCTAATGGGTTTGTGTTTGGATAATGTGGGTGGTGTTTGGGGTAAAGGTAGTCATGTGTATAGGTGGTAGTGTATATAGGTGCTGGTGTTTCAGGATGGTAATAGTGTCTATGGGGTGGTGGTGTTTTGGGAACAAGTGTCGAGCTAACAAGCTACGAATACATAAGGGTTATAAATGATGGATATTTGCGCTTGAACACTATCTACGAGGAGCTAGGCTCAAGAACAATAGCAAGTTTGAGAATCAACCACGGGGGTGCCTCAAACTCATGGGGTATGATGCTAAACTTATCTCAGGATCGATTTAGACAATCACAGGGCACGATGCTAAACTATCTCAGGGATCGGTTTAAGCTATCGCTATTGTGCTTCTTTAGAACTCACAGAAGCATAGAAAACACGCGGGTTTTGAGCAAAGCTCTGAGACTATTCTCTATTCAAAATATGCATTCAAAGAAAGTTACAAGGCTAGTCCTATTTATAGCACACGACCATCTACTAAGAAACTCCTACTCGCCACATGTTGTGATCTTATTCGCCATGTGTTGATTCCTAAAGGATATGCTACGACATATTCCCATGTCCTTTGGCTAGGTGGGGGCTCATCCTTGAACCAAGGAACCAAGGACATTAGGTGGCTATTCCTCCATGTCTCCAAGGACAAAGGACATAACCACCTAATATTTCTTGTCCTTGTCCTTTAGTTAAAGGACGAAAAAACATAAACTCCCTTTTAGTACTCTATGTAAAAAGGACATAACTACTTAATATTCATTTCCTTGTCCTTTTGCTAGGTGGCCAACGTACCAAGGACAAAGGACACCTCTTTCGTGCGATCCTCTCTCATGCCGCCATGTGTCACCCCAAGATTCCACTTTTAATTGCTCCATTCTTCTACTGCCACGTGGCAGTCTATCCCTGAGCTGGTGGTCCACTAAGGTAGGTCAGTCGGCTGTGTTGGGCTGGTGGGAGGCTTGGTCATGTAGTCCTTGGGTGCCATTGCTTGTTGGGCTAGGTCGGGCTGTGCGTGGCGCGTGCGCTGGTGAAGCAATGTAGTTACGCGGGCACTTTGACAAGGCTTGATACCTAGTGCGCGAGTTCGCGAGCCTTGATGTAGCAGCTGCGCGCGCTGATGCATGCACAAGGCTAATGCCGCACGCGTTGCTATGCTACTCATGTGGGCGCATGGCTTGTGCCACATGTTGTGTTCTCCCGGCCTTAAGGCCCTACGCATGCATTGTAGAAACTAGAGTGCGCACAGGGCTGTCATGGCCTTGCGAGTGTGCACGCGCATGGCCAGCTGCTCATGCGTGCGCATGACACCTCTACTTGACATTCCTCGTCGTGCCACATATGGTATTTTGATGTACTCATTACTCCTTTCGTCGTGCCACATATGGTATTTTGATGTACTCATTACTCCTTTCGACCTCCTCTGGGCCTTCTCCCTCACGAATACCCTTCATAGCTCCAAAAATTTTGCCATTTTTTACGGCATTTTGCAAGTTCAGCAGGGCCAGGACCTTAACTTGTCTATGGGGCGTGGCATGTGGTGGCTTGAGCTCCCACACGCCTCAGCTCAGCCAAATTGGAATGACTTCTCGTGCTCACTCTAAAGCACCACCTTCCCTCCTCAAACTGGGAGAAACAACACCACCCAGAATACTCTTGAAGGTTGCCCAAGCATGTTCTCTAGCGGCCAACCATCATAAAAACATTTCTTGCTAGGTGAGTTGCCGAAGAAGCTTGAGGGTCAAAAGTTCAGAAATCCAAGTCCTTTTTAACTTTAGTATGCAATTTTGCACGTCTCTCTCACCCGGGTCTAACACGGTTCTCATGTACGTGCCTAATAATGTATTACAAAAGAAAAAAAAAACCTAGTAGCTGGTTCTTATGCTTCGTGCTTCTCAATTAGATTACCGAAAAAAAACAGGAAAAGGAGACCATTGAAGTCAGAAAAAGACGTTGGAATTGATGTGGGTGTTCTAAGATACAAACTCAGTTCTAGCTTCTTCACGACCACAGCAACTATAACCGACTAAAATTGCATAGCCCACTAGAATTTACATTGACAACACAATAATTACGGTTAGTTGAGGCACAACCTCAATGGAGAAATCTAAGGCTCTAGTTATCCAGACGAATTGGTCAGGATTTCTGTCAGCAAGTCAGTTTTTATCAGTTCACGGCTCAACTTCATAATGATAGACATGGTGTGGTGGGGATGACTGATAAACATATCGGGGTGGGGAAGAGGGCTGATAAATATAGTGGGGCGGGGAGGAGGGATTATGGACATAATGAGATGGAGATGGAGAGGGAGAGCTCAATTCGCTTGTTGAGGGGCTGACTCTGTGGCTTTGATGTTTGTCTACTTTGACCTCGACTAACTCCTCTTCCTCGAATGAACGGAAAATCGGGTGCAAATAAGCATCAGCCAAGAAAGCTTTTATGTTTAGATCTGGTTCTGTAGTTTGCTCCAATATGTCCTTTGCCATAGCTTCCTGGAGAAGAAATTAAGGGAAAATAGTTTTATCAGGATTAAAATGAAACATGTCACATATCTGGTGTGGTTACCCAAAAACAAAAAACAAAAAACATGAAAAATCATAAGCCATCACCAAAAGGGATATCATGAAGTACAAAGCTTATCCGTCCAAAAAAAAAGGCAAGAACAGGATTATATGCACGCCAAATCTGCCAAACTAGAGAGAGATCCCGTTGGAATCTTACCGTGCCCTCCTTTCATCGAGAACAATGATAATACCAATCAATCTAATTCGAATGCCATCGAAAAGGAAATGAACAATATCAACATGACTATTCTTTTTTTGACAGCAACAATAAAGGGTTCAATTCTTTTTAGCTAATTATCTATCTATTTCTGGCTGACATTTAATGGAATAATGGATGTCCAGACGGGGCTTCTTCAAAACAACAGTTAATTTGTCACAAACTACCCTCTACTTAACACAAAAGTTCCAGCTTTTTATACATTCAGAAAGCTGACAGAAACAAATTAAATGGTTGCACAGAACAGAAACTCCATGAACTACTTATATTGCAGATACCAGTTTTAGAGACAAAAAGAATGTTACTAATCGAAAGCCTAACTCCAAAACAGTGAAGGAACAAAAGACCTCGTGTCAAAACTGCCTGAAATTTGGTTTGCCAGGTTCACTTACTAACCTATGTTCCCAGAGATGATGTTACTGTCTATTCTCCCTCTTCTTGCTGGTAGGTAGTTAGGAAGGAGATCAAAAGTTGAAGATGATTCATATTTAAAGATTCCATGAAGATACTTGAACTGAACAACAAGTACAACAGTACCTAAACTATCATCAAGTGTAATGACATGCTTCAAGTACAATACAGTTAATTTTGCACTTTGTTACATATAGCACAATTGTAATGTCATCTGTAGAGTTGATGATTCCATTAGATTAGCTGTTTAGATTGAATGTGTTACTATAAGACATGTAAAATAAGCTTGTTCTTCAGTAAATTTTGTTAACAGTTTGGAGCTTACCTCAAGCGGGTATTTCCTAAATGCAGGTTCAAAGCGGTTCTTGCAATATTTGTGAAATGATAATGTCAATATGGGCAAAATAACAAGCAGAGGAGTGGAATTAGCAGCTTTTTTTGTGCTAAGGAGTCCCAACAAAAGAAGTTGGGATATCAATAAGCTTGCTATTATGCGACTGTGGACATGTGGCCAGAATGCAGCAACACTTTCATATCGCTGATTGTAGACATTGATGATCTGTACAATCACACAGGGCCTAGATTACAAGGAGAATAATGGCAATAATATTGAAAGGCAAATACATGATCATAGAACAAATTCTTACAAATATCAATTTCCTTTTTTGCTCCTTTTTTTTATGGTTTTTGTTGTTGGTATTATCACGAACTTCTCCATGATCTTTTACCTACACAAAAATTGATGAGCATATGCTGAACTTCAGGTAAACTCAACATTTTGGTTATCTTTCATTAAGGCTGTTAATGCAAATCAATATCTGATTATCAGCTAGTTTGATATGCTTTCCTTATTATTAGGTTGTGTTTGTGTTGAAAAATGTTTGGTATTGGGTTTTGTGTTGGTATTGGGTTTAGTGAAAAAGTGAAGAGAGGTGATTTTTTATATTTTTTGTAATTTTTTATATTTTTTGTTAGGAGAGAGAGATTATATTGTAATATTTTATTGTAAGTTGGTGAAAAATATTGTGATATTTTTAGTGCAAACGCACCCTTAGATTCTTTCATCTGAAACATATTATTTTCTCGGCAAACCATCTGAAAGTTCATTATTAATTTTTCATCCTTCCTAGCGCCTATCAATTCCAAAACCTATATAGCCCAGTTTTATTAGAACCACTAAGCCCAAAATTACATGTATGGCTATCTGTTTGGCGTAGTGCTTTAATATTATTGAGGATAGTGAAAAGTACTACTAATAGACAGGAAAGAGTGAAGAAAATATTGAATACTGTGTATAAACTGACCTGATGGCGGTAAACTAAGTAGGCTAAGGCGAAGAAGATTAGTATGAAAGGAAGAAGGATCGGGGTGACCACAGCATACACAAGCCCCAATAGGAAGTATAATTGGAGACTTGGAAGAGTCTCTGGGAAATCGACACTCCCAGGGTCCATTGCCTTTTCTCTGTCTCTTTCAGTTTTCACCAGAAACAGGTTCTTTAGGTGAAATATTACCAACGGTTTCAAGCGAAGGATCTCGCCAGCAATGCCTGCCCACCCATCAATCATAATATATGTAATGAAGAAAGTAGCTTTCATTGGTATGGAGACCCCAATAGTTCTAGGAATCCTGTAGTAAAGAGTGAGGTGCACAGAGATCAATTATGTTGGATGCATACAGAATAATTATTTAGCAAATGTAACCAAAACATTATGCTTAAGAGGCGAAAAACTATGCTGGAGATATGGATTTATACTAAAGTGGAGTATCCAATCGAAACCACTACCACAATTTTTCACATCACTAGTTCAGAACAAGAAGCTACACGGATTATTGTCTTGTCTTTTTTGTTGTGCCTTGAAGAATATTTGGGCCATATATATATATATTCTATAGCCTTTTCTTTGTTGAGAAAAACTAAAAAATGTTTAATTTCCTTATTGTTTGTTACTTTCTCAAGGAACCAATAAATAATGAAGAAAAGATTGAAGAAGAAAACCATTCCTGTAAGCAAAACCTATATGATATTCAAAATGCCTTATATTTGAAAATATATGGCATATAAGATAACATCAGAATTCCAGTAAGCTTAGTGCATAATGCCAGTCTGTAAACTGTGCGCGTGAGAATATGACAACTACTTGTAGTGAACTGCAAATGTAGAACAGAGGTTAACAATCCCATATAGTACTATTTGATGGTAAACTATTTCTGAAGATAGATATACAAGATATAGTTCCTATGCAACATATTTCATCTATGAATATGTGCCACATTGATATTTTTTATGTATCTGCCACTATAACGGAAATCAGATAGAAAATTTTCAAATTAAAGACAGCCATATAAAGTTCTAACTCAAAACTTTTCTAAAATGTAAATAATATAAGCTCAAGCAATTAGAGACAACATTACTGGGTAGGTGACTGGTGAAGGAAAGAATGCAGTTGCTCAAATGCTGTTCCTGTCACAATGCTTCCCAAGAAAACGTTCACCAACATAAACAAGTGGTATTTTGATGCCGCTTTCCGTTCCAGGGTTGACCATGCTATATGTCCTTCAATTTTGGACATGATCATCAAAACAGTTGGAAGAATATATAGGAAGATTTTAAGGGCTAGACCTGGAAGAAAGCCCTGTAGGAATGACTTGATAAATTGCCTGCACAAAATTGACAAGTTTTTTGTTAAGGATAGCCAAAACAAAAGGGAAATGTAGAAAATGAAAAACTAGTATTTGAGCTGCTACGGCAACCATGATAAAAGAAAATGTTTTGTCTCAGTGGTGTGAATGCACCAACAGATCAATCAGAGCATTCCAAAGATGAGAATATCTTTTCAATTTTTACAAGTGCATCCAATGGACGAGATATGAACTACTATATCAATAAGCTATATCCATATGCAGACTCAGTGATAGAGAACATTTTCGTCAACCATTTATGTATCTTCACGGTAAAAACAACCCAACAACTCTCGGCCATAGATGTAAGATAGCTTGTTCATAGACTATGTTACGTCTGCAAGGCTTTTCCTGACTTATTGATATCGTTGGAATCAGGAGAAGCATATCATGTTGGGAGAAATAGTCAATTTTGAAAGGAAGTGTATACCAAGATTTTTCTGTCTATATCAATAAGTGTGATTTGATCCAAATTCTGATTTTCAAGATTCATAGGGGTTCACTACCTTCTAAACCATAACATTCTGAAGATGGTAATCTAAATATATTGATCAATATAACACAAATCTAGCAGAAAAGTGCCACACCCACTCATGCTATTCCATAGAGACAAGAAGAGCTTACGCAGATGTGAGCTATCTAGGCAACAAACCTCTCATCCAATTCTTGAAGACATAAAGGTATATTTTCGATGCCAAATGATGGAAAGAGAATAATACAGGTCTTAATCAATTTAAATAATGAATTTTGACATTAAAGTTTTTTCCATACCAAGAACCTAAGCTAATATAACTCACAGATTTTGCACAATCATACAACTTACAAACTACACATTCAATTCAGCTTACTTACAGCTCTATCACAGGCCTGAGGAAAGGAGCAACCCTTTCAAGACCTTCCAAATTTGCCAGGGATTGCACAAATGCAATGGGTATCATGTAGAAGAACACCAAAGCAAACACTGACAGTGATATTACAAGTTTTCGGATGCTTAAAGAAACAAATGGTATGGCCAGGTTCTTCCAGTACACGTCCCGAGGTTCTGGAGCCCAATTTGTTAACCAAAGAGTGGGATTTTTGCTTTGCTGTGTTTGTGCACAAACAGCAGCACCACAACGGGAATTAAATGAAACAAAAGCAACTGGCAGAACAGATCTTGGGTCTTTGACAATCTTCTGGCGCTCCAATGTCAACTAGCACATACAAGTTAACAAATCAAAAAGAAATTAAGAAGACTACGGGCATGTTCGTTTGCAAAAGTATTCTAGAATATAAATGTATTTGACAAAATTTACAAAACGAACATCCAAATCTCAAAAATTCATACACAAACACCACTACCTTTTACACAATCTCCAACAACTTTTCAGACAAACTCCAATACCTTTTCAAAAAAAAATTATAACAAATCTTCTCTCTCCATACTTTTTCACCTAACTCCAATATTTTTTTATTAAACAATTACATTAAATCATCTCTCTCTACAACTTTTTACAAACTCCAAAAATTAAATATCTTTAAAACTTTTCACCAACTTTTACACAAAAACCTATAAAACTCCAATCTATATAAATATTCACAATTCTATCAAAATCTTAAAAATCTTACAATTCTTTACAAAACGAAACTTATTCTGAGTCAAATGAAACTCATCCAAACAAAAAATTCCTGAAAAGTTGAAAAAAGAAATACCATGAAAACTTAAATAGATTTAAAGGAGATAGAGCTCGTGACTTACTGTCTTATCAAGCTGCTTAATCAGTTGCTTGTAGTACTCCATCGAATCAACTCTTTCACCACAAATCCCCAAAATTCCAGTCTGAAAATGTAAATAACTTAAGCCATGAAATTCAAGCCCCAATAATATGTTGATTGGTCACAAAACTGAACAAGTATCAATTCAATAACTTATATTTCCGACATTTTAGTTCCTGAGAACAAACTACCTTCTTAGTAGGCCTCATTTCTGGGTGCCTTTCATACTTAAGCTGGTTATAGTCCAACCAATTCTGGAGCCTCTCTCTTTTCTTCACAAGTTTAGCATATTTGTTTGCATTGTATACTGCCTGAATAAAAATAAAGCTAGCCATCATGGAACAATATAAACAAATTAAAGATCAACAGAAAAGAAAAGAAGCAAACATTGCGTTAGAGTCCGATATAAGTTTGACCCAGGCACTGTTGCAATGAAAATTTATAAACTACGTACATGATGCAAAACTTCCTAATCAAAACTCCCCCGTCAATCTAGATAGCCCAGAGAAGGAAAAGATACATAAGGTGTTCCGTTGACCCTCAATATTAGTGTTCTAACCGCAAAGTTGGTTTAAACTGAGTTTATAATATAAACGATTAAAATGGTCTGGATGATGCAGAGGCAACTGCAATTCTAAATGTCCTTATTGCAGGACCAAAAAGCCAAAGAAGAGTGATAAAAGTCAAATAAATGTCAATCATATGGAATTAGAAGTATACCCATTTAGTGGTTTTGAGAAAAATATATTTACCTGGTGAAAGACATAATGATTTGGGTGATTAGTTTGAAAGAAGTGATCCACGGTATCAGATAATGTGTGTCCAGGAACATGTGGCACGTTCATGACTGCTACCTGCAAAATATTAAAGCAAAAATAGAAGGTAACTCCCCAAGTTCAAGTTCAATTCGAATGCTATGTAACATTCTCTTTTTTATCTACTTCCCAAATGCATCATGAAATCTCATACACCAATTCATGGCCTTACTCAACCAATATCTTTACTCATAAACTCTCCACGAGAAAGCATTGATTCCCAACCCAAAATCTTTTCCATCTACTTGGTCATGGATTTAGTGACAAAATCTAGTCATGATACACTCTCTGTGATCGACAGGGAATTGAACATCGTTCATTAGAATAACAAAATAGACTACAGAAAGACTCTAGTTTTAGTTTCCGATAACAAAGTTTATGTGCTGTTCGATACGTTTTGCAAGTACCGAATTTTTCAGTCATTTGGGAGGCAATTCACCAATTTTACAGGATATTAGGGCCCATAAATGCTGAAATGACCCCAATTAATTGAACCATTAGTTTATCTTTTCTCTATTTTCAGCATTTTAAGATTGACTAAGAACATTTGTGTAGAATTTTCGCAGAGAAGTAAAATTGACATCAAGAACACAAAGAAAAACTAATGCAGGACATTTATACGTACAAGATAGGAATGAAAATATCCACACCAGGACTAATCTAATTAAGCTTTTTACTAGTTTATATTTACAAGAGCCCTTTCATCAGATTTACTGTTAACACGACTACCAACTAAGGCATCAGAAGACCTATCTGTTGTGGGTAAGAGATTTAAGAGAATACTCTTGGTTAACTTAATAGAAAAACTAATATCGGTGTGATGCAAGAATTTGCTGATTCTGTCTCTTTCTTCCCCCTTGGGGCTACTTTTTTTTTTCTCCTACTATCATGTTCCTGTTAGAGATGAGGTTTTGAAGTCAGGGATGAGTGTTCTGGGGAGTCTGTATGTTCCGGTGAACCTTCTCCAGTAGTAGTCTTTTGTCTGTTGTCTCGTTCCTGTTTTCGATGGGTTTTTCTCGCTGCTTTAGAATAGAAGCTAAGGAGTTTCAGGTGACAGTGAGTGATGGTGGTTCAGTTAAGGTAACTGAATGGAGTCGTAAGAGTTTCAGTTCGATTTCTTTAGGAAGATTTGGAGCTGTTTGGCTGGCTAATTTGGCCAGTAAGCTGCTGGTGGCAGATGCTGCTCGCCCTTTCGTTTTGAAATTCAACGAAGCCTCTCGTGCGTTCTTGGCCCAGAGGTGTGGGAATAAGGCGGGGCGTTATGTGGCCATCGTTGAATACGGGGAGGGACGTCGTAAAGGGTCGATCTTGATTCCAGAAGGTTTTAAGGGGAAAGGCGGCAAACTTTCTCCCACTTGATCAAATGGAACTTAAACTCGTCTCTGTTGCTGCCCATAAAAAGTCCTTTTGTAACTTCTCCAATCTACAAGCAACAGCCGACGGGATAGGGAAAAGAGACAAAAAATAAGTCGGGAGATTAGCAAGAGTAGACTTGATCAAGGTGACACGACCTCCCTTTGAAAGATAGCTAAGCTTCCAACCAGCCAACTTCTTTTCGAAACGCTCAATAATGTCATTCCAAATATGAATACTTTTGAACCGAGCACCCAAAGGCATGCCAAGATACTTTATGGGCAATGAAGAGACTCGACAACCCATAATATCAGCCAAGGCCCAAACATCACCCACCTCACCTATAGGGTTAGATTCAGATTTCGAAAGATTAATCTTCAACCCAGACACCGCCTCAAAACAAAGCAAAAGGCAACGAAGATTACGAAACTGACTTGTTTCCGCCCCACACAAAACAAGAGTATCATCTGCAAAGAGCAGATGAGAAATACTCAACCCCTCACTACCAACAGAGAACCCCTGAATAGAGTCAACCTCAACTAACTTGTTCAGCATCCTACTCATAGCTTCCATAACAAGGACGAACAAAAAAGGTGAAAGGGGGTCACCTTGACGCAAGCCACGCGAACCGCCAAAAAAACCTTCAGGAGATCCATTCACCATCACTGAGTATCTAACAGTAGAGATGCAGAACTCAATCCATTGACACCATTTTTCACCAAAACCACACCTCTGTAACAAGTAAAGAAGGAAGCCCCAATTTACGTGATCATAAGCCTTATGTATATCAAGCTTGCAAAGCATACCAGGAATATTAGAACGAAACCTGGAATCAATGCACTCGCAATAAGAACCGCATCCAAAATCTGTCTACCCCTAACGAAGGCACTCTGGGAAGGCGAAATGATGTGATCCAAAACCAACTTCAGCCGATTAGCCAACACTTTCGCTAAAATTTTGTAAACCCCACCCACAACTTCAGTCGATTAGCCAACACTTTCTTTGTAGATGCAATGGGGAATCCGTGGATCATATTTTTCTTCATTGTGTTGTTGCTAAGGGTTTGTGGTCTCATGTGTTCAGCATCTCAAATTTTAGTTGGGTTATGCCTTCACGGGTGCTGGAAGTGCTGTGTTGCTGGAAGAGGAAGTTCAATAACCCTCTTGCTTCGAGGGTGTGGATGATGATTCCTATGTGCATTTGTTGGGTTATTTGGAGGGAGAGGAACGATAGATGTTTTGAGAATACTTTCTTGTCTTTAGAAGGGTTAGAGGGAAACTTGTTGAGTACTCTTTTTTTTTTTGGGTCAATGCTGTGTTGGGCAGTCCTTTTTATGATGTTTCTGATTTTATTAGCTTTTTAGCTTCTATGTATTAGGTCTCCAGTACAGCTCTTTGTACTGTTACCTCCTTTTGGATCTTGCAATAAAATTTTTCTTACTTATCAAAAAAACTTAATAGAATTACATTGTAGTTTAATTTTCATGCTTATGGATCAAAGGATATTTCCCATGCTCTCGATACTCAAATAAAAACCTTTCCAAAACCAATAGAGTGCTTGCTGCAATATCTTAATTGTAATGCAATGTGTAAATAACATGGCACTGGTTCCATAAACCAGATCCTGATTTACTTTCCATTATAAAATGTTCCTTATGACCTCCCTTTCATAAGGCAAAAATGACTTGCATTGTAACTCTTCAATAAAAGAGCATGTTCTGCTGCAAGAATTTGAAAGCGAGTATAAATGTGCAAGGTTTAGAGGATTGATAGATTTTGCTCCACATTTTGTTTCTTAGTTGTGAGAGAGATGCATAATATTTCAGAATGTTGTTCCTCCAATTTTCTAGCATATGGTCCTTCTAGTTTTTAAATACTTGAATTACTTCAGTCCTACCTAATTCTTTCCTTTTTCAATACTGCTTGTTGGAATCCCACTGATGTTTCAAGCTATATTTGTCAACATGTATATATTATAATTGACTTAGGATGGTAAGGACGGCAATGTTCAATGAGTATAGGAAGAAACCCTATCTACGACAATGGAGATATTCATAGGACCAATTACTGCAAGATAAAACATACAAGTTACACCATGAGAGAGAGCGATTAAGTACCTTTTAAGACAGATTAATAATGGTTTTTGTGTATCCATTTGATTTAATGTTAGGAGATGATTGACCACAAAAGTTATTTCCTGCCCTAGATGTTTAATAGAAAACAAAAAAGAAAATAGTAGTCACCTTCATATGATTGTTTCTTAGCTCTAAAAAAGTGTGTTATTTGATACTCTCGAGTATTTGATGTTTTTACAGATATGCATGATAAAGCAGTTACTAGTTTAAGGTTAAGATAGGTATAAAAAACAAGTTGCCAATCACAATAGGCATCCTTAAATGGTTGAAACCTCTATGTGAATCCTCAAACTCACTCTAAGAGTAAATTTACAACCAAGAAAAAGTTTGGTAATTTCTTTTTTCCATGTCCTCAAAAGAAAATGCTTAATATGTTCCTCACATTGTTGCAGAGAAGTTTACTAAACTAACTCACCGTGAACTGCTCCACACGCCTGCGTTGTGAAGCCAAGAAACTCAACCTCATTGATGTAATATAATCATATTCCTTGTATAGCATGTAACAAGTCCATATTGTGAACAAGTATTGCAGTCCAATGTGGAAAAAAAACCTGAAATTTAAAGATTATAATTTTTTTAGGCAATTTGCATTAACTAGAACAGGTGTCTCTCAAAAGATAGTTAATTTGGAAAAACAACAAGATCATTGCATGTTATTATATAATGGTGGAAGATATTTGATGAACAAGAGGAAAGGTAACATGCTACGATGCTACTATTATATCTAGCATTTTCCAAGAATTCTGAAATCACTCCAGCATTTTCCAAGAATATTGACATCACGAAACAAGTTCTAAGTATTGAACTTAGTACTTTCAACTGCTTTAAGTCATTGAACAAGAGATTTGATGGTTTTGCAGCCCTACACATGCCAGGATCATAAAACAATAAAATAAATGTAAATGACTAAGAAAATACCAGAATTCTTTCAATATTACTGGCTAAATGAGCTACTCCATAATCATAACACATCAATCCCTGAAGACATGATTCTTTTCTTCATTCCTTTTACATGGCCGAGGGGACCACATAATCTCATATAAACATTTGTGGGAACTCATAATTGGTCTACCTTGGTACCATCGCATTCTTCCTTTTCCCTCTCATTGCCAAAAGCCAAATTGACTCACAGAGAAACTCTAGCAAAGCCTTTAGACCAAATAGATTCTCGTCCTTGAATATCCTAGTTTTTTTTATAGTAAGAAAGCTTTATTAAAGAAGAAGTTGACAGTACAAGTAACTATACTGGAAACAACTAGAGCATACAAGCTAAAAAACTAAGAAAATCTGAAAAAGGACACCCAAGAACCACATTAGCCTATGTGAAAAGAGAAGCAACAAAGATCCCCTCAAACTCTCCAAAGACGAAATCCTATTCTCAAAACATCTACCATTCCTTTCCCTCCACAAACTTCACCAAATACAGCCACAGGTAGGGATCATCTTCCAAAACGCCAAATCTACTGGATCCTTAAACTTCCTCCTCCAACATTTCAACACTTCGACCACCTTCCTAGGCATAACCCAAACAAAATTCAGAATGCTCAGCACATGCACCCACAAGTCTCTCGTAACTTAAATATCCTAGTTACAGGTCATTGGTATTGTTTCTATCAAGAGGCTGTGCTATGTGGAAATGCATTCTGTAGCAAGAGTATGTCAAAAAGAAACAGATAAGAATGAATAAGTTTAATCCAACAAGTACCACTTGCTTCCCACTGGGACAATAGAGTAACAGAAATTATCAATGTTCAACACTAGGGGTGTCGTGTGAAGAACTGCTCCTTGTGGCAATTATCCCCCTTATGCATTCCCTGGAAGGTGAGCTTTTGTTTAAGGTACAGGAAGCAGCAGTTCCTAATCACTGCAACAGCCTTGTCTCATAACAAATTTGTAAGACACTTTTCTGACTATTGAAAAACCCAAAGTATAATATTAACCGAACTCCAACTTAACTTGCAACCTCGAAGCCAAAGCCTTGTCCCCTTCCAGTTTTTCTCATTGATATGGTTGACTTATACTGGGAGTAGCTTTTATCCGTAACAACTTTTCAGGTGGGATTGGAAAAACACAGCAAGTGTAATTTCATTAGTGACCCCTAACTCCTACTTTCCACGGAACTCTTAGGATAGTGAGAAGTTGATGTTCGCACCAAGCTAAGTACGGAATAACCAGTTCATGGGAACGATAAGTCGGGTAGAGAGCATCCTTGCAACAGCCTCTAGTGCACAAGAGGGTCTCTTCGTAATAGGTAAGAAGGGTCACTTTGTTACGTATTTATGCATGTACAGTTATGCATCATCCGCATAGCTTAGATCAGAAGTGTTGAAACGTGCATCAAAAGGCTATCATCTTGCCAACCGCTCTAAGATCCCAAAGCCTCTAAGGACGCAAATCACTTTTGTTCTCCGAATTCACCCACTCTACAACTCTGCAAATCCTTCTCCAAGACCAAGGAAAAGTTCACTAGTCGTTAGAATATGCAGCCATGCACCACCGCTGCCAAGCCTCTTGTTGACTCTAATCCACTTTATCTCTGTTCCTTGAAATCCATAGTCTATCAACACTAACAGTAGAAAAAAATAAAAATAGGAGCCGACTTAGATTGGCTCGTCCTCCTTTGTCTTCACCCTTACTCCTCTATTTACTGGTTTCTGTTGAGCATGCTTCGATCAAGATTTCTGAGTTGATCTCCTCTGTTTTGTACTTAGTTTCAAGCTCAACTATTTTGGTTTAAACGGTGAAAATCATGGGTGGTGATGCAATGGCTGCAAATTGATGGGGTTTGCCACCTCTGGTTCACTAGCATCTCATTCTACCTCTGGACTTTTGGAGAAAGAAAACTGCTGCAAAAGGTCCAGAAAATTACCATGATGCAATTTCAATGGCACTGGTGCTATCAGCACCACCTTCCCCACCTCAAACACAAACACACACAAAAGGAAAGAAAGACAACCAGCACTGGCACAACCTTTCTCATTCATTCCAGGGCGACAACTGTATCTTTCCATGTCGTATAGTTGAGTTGAAAGTATCTGCAGGAGGAATTCTACATAATATGGATAAACAGGTAAAAGACAGGACTTTTCATTTTAAGGTGTTAAGTTGGTAATGAGATTATATCCGTTGGATGCACTTTTCAACATGAATCTTCCATCAAGCAAAGCTTGGCAGGAAACTGCAGTTTCCTAAACCGGAGGATTTAACACCTGTTCCTCTAATGATTTTTTCCTTCCACTTGATAAAGTACCGGGATTCCTATTATTCAATGCCATACATATCATGCTGTTCCAGCTGTACTCTAAACAGCATCTATGCTTTGAAGGAAGCTCCTACACGTGGGAGCTAATCTCTTACTTAATATTGGTCGGACAAAGTTTTGAGTTACTAGGAAAGCCCATGTTCTAGCACAGATTTTAAACTAACACTAGAGAACCACATATCTAGATCCAAGCATATCACATGGACCCACAATAGCAGTATCCACTCTAGCTTTTAGCCAAAATTAACACCTGAAATTTAGTGTCCCAAGGTTGTTCAGCTTAAAGTTCTTAAAACATCTTTTAATTTCTCCATATCATACAGAAATTTTATCTAAAACCCATTCAAGGAATTTATGGCCATTGGTCTACCATATAGCTTAGGTTAATCACAGAATTCATTCCCTCCTTTATTTTTTGTAATATGGAGGTAAAATTACACATATTGTTCCAAACATTGGCAGTAATAACCACATTCAAATCATACTTCTCATACCATTTAAAGATTTAAGATAATCATGCCTTGACATAGCTATTATTCTTACCAGGTAATCAAACGTAAGTACATTACTACGGTAAATCAATAGTAAGTATGAAATTATGTCATCTACTAATTGTAGAATTAGTTGAATATACATTGTGTAGTTCCATTTCCCCCTTCAGTAGGATTTGAGAGACAGAACAAAATCAACACTTACGCCAGTCACCAGCATCTCAACATTTTACCATTATTTTTGTTTACATTCAATGCACTCAGAGTACCCTAAAATTACCTTATAGATGCAGGTCGAACATTTGATATCGATAGCTTATCAATGTCACTCACAACCAGCTCTTTTCTGAGGAAGAATAATGTTCCACTTGATACATTGACAGGTATGAGGATAAGAAGCGCCAGCAGTGTGATCGGTACAAAGATTTTTAAACTGTCCAATTAGAAGGTGATTAAAATTAGTAACAGAGATGCCAACAGATACGGAACTTTTAATCAAAAGGCCTCAACAATGTTTGAATAAATAGAAAAGACAATGAATATTATTGGCCCGAGTTTATGACTCAAAACCAAAAGTTAAGAAGACATGCCAAAATGCCGGTGTTCTGTTTTGTACTGTTGTTTCTTTGTTTCTTCACCTCACTTTGCATTATTACCCCAATCTTTGCTGTCACAGACAGATATATTCCTGAGTGCATAGTAATCAAACGATAGAACTCAAACCTTTTCTGCAACTATAAAGAACAAAAACTGAACCCAATGGACTCTGTCTGACCAAAGAGGTCTTAATATTGATTTAGATATTTTGCTCATGACCTTCTTGTATGAACCAAGATTAAATTTTAGAAAGGAACTTAGTTCGGTCTAAGAGTCAACAAAGCACATCACATTCAACCAGAGTTTTGTGCATACATAGAGACTCAACAAAGCAATTTCTCAAAAGTTGAATAAAGGAAGCGTTTTGAAGATGTTGTAATACCAAAATTATGGAACTCGAAATAAATAATGGGGGATGGGAAAAATTCAGAACCAGTACACAAGGAAATATCACCAAAAGAAACACAAAGATGAGAACGAAATGCAATGTTACTCCAAATGAATGTTTGTGCATCTAGTAAAAAGTCCCAAGAACTAAAACAAGCAATATCCACATTTAGAAAGGCTCGAGTAGCTAAGTTCAACCTTTTTAAAGAATTCCAAAACCTTAATTTGACGAAACCCACCAATGATTAACATAAAAAGGCCAGGCAAATGATTTGAATCCAGAGCTGGTTCTTATAAATTATGACGTTTCTGTTTTGACAAACAAAAATACAAGCAAGCATAACACCATCAAAAGCGGGTGAGGAAAAATAGTTGAATTTCATGCGAATCCACTCCTAAGAAGGCAGAGTAGAATGTCCGAAATCTCCCCAACCCCATCCCACCCCACTTCAACAACCCCAAAAAATAGATTATCATTCCAAATTATTTTGGAATGATATATATTTAAGCAACTGAGAAGCAGAATAAAGTACGTAGAAGAAGAACAGAAAAGAAAGACAGCTGGAGAATCAATTTTCGTCAAAGGTAATGAACAGAAAAGCCTGGGCACAACAACAGCAAAGGACGAAGACTTCGGAGTTTTGTCGGTAAATAAATCAAAATTATTTTCTAGCTATAAGTCAAGAATCCTACTTTTGTTTGTGGTATGATTCACACTCCGAAGTTCTCTCGGAAAACCAAACACCACTAGAAACCATAGACATTGAAAAAGGAACAGAGGAAAGGAAAAATGACTAAACCAGAAGTAAAATCTCACACCAATGCTCATTATTCCATGCCAATGATCAATAATTTTCTGTCCACAATTTGCGCAACCCATAAAACACAATACAACGAAAGACGTAGTCAACAACTGCGCTTTCTCGTAAAACAAACAACACAAGCTACTAAAAAAGCCCCGAGCAAGCATGAAGAGTGTAGTACCCGAGAGTATAAATCCTCAAGAAAACGGCAGAGTCAAGACCAGCATGGTTAATGATCTCAGCCTCACTCATCCTCATAGCCTGAGGCATCCAGTTCAAGAAAGTAAAATAAGTCTTGACATTGAGGTTGACGAATTTGGCGACGAAGTTCCTGGAGCGCCTCGGGCTGGTTCGTTCCCCGGCGATGTACCATTTGGGAAAATAGACCCTGTCATTGATGGGTTGGATTCTGAGGAGAGCAAAGGCCAGCAGAAAGGCAAAGGCAGTGAGAATGTTGATGAATGCTGAGACTCCGATATCCCCAAGAGTAGCCATTGAAGAATTGAGAACAACAGAGAGAACGAAGGAGAGAGAGAGAGGGTGTAGAGGAAGGAAGTAAAGGCAGAGGCTGAATAAAAGTGAAATGGAAGATAAAGGGAAAGAATGTATGCCTTTATTCGATGTCTTAGATACAGGAAAGTGGTATAAGGGGGGTTTCGATCTGTAAAGGCTGTTATCCTGATTTTATATTTTAGGGGGCGGGTTTTGGGTTTTGACGATTGAGGTGGGAGCAATTGATAGGATGCATGTGCAGTGGGCCTGTTTTGGTTTTTGGCTTTCTGCGCGGGCTTTGCGTGCTTCTTCATTTTTTTTTTTATGGGTAATAAGTAGGTTTGCGTGCTTTGTGTTGTGTTTAATCTGTTGTTTCTCTTTTCAGCAAAAAAAAATCTGTTGTTTCTCTTTTAACTCTCTCTTTTTTCTATTCTTTTTTTAGTTTTGCTGGAACTTTTGTCAAAGTCTTTGCAGAAAACTTGTCAATTGTTTTTCACTCTCTGTTCGCGTCTCTGTCAGTTACGATCTTACCTTTTTGACCCTGTTGGATATAAAGATTACATCGCTATCTTGACGAGCTTAGGGGGGAAAAAAGAACAAGATATGCCTATATCAACGGCGGAAGACTTGCTGTGCAGATTCCGTTGCTCGAATTAGAGGACGCGGTGGCTTTATTTGAAGACCACGGGCTGCAGAAATTGTAAAACCCGCCCTGTTTTGTTTGCAGCTGTACTGATTTGGTAGGAGAGAAAACCCAATCAAATTGTATCATTTTTTTTATAAAAGAGTCGCCGGGGACCAGAAAAGGTTACCCGACTGTGTTTAGCTTCGATATGGGGAAGAGAGCTCCCAGCCAAAGACCGGCTATCCTTTTAAAGCTCAGCCTCAGCATATGTACTTGGCCAATCCCCGGTATTGAAGTTTAGGCATATTTTCTGACGCATCCTGCTTACTTACCACTTTCCCACTGGGTAAGAAAATTGGAGCAAAGTGGGTGCTTCTCAGTCCCCAGCGTGGCATTGCGTGTGTTAGCCGGTTTCATGAGGCCTCGCAGTCGCAGAAAATAATAAGATGAAGCTACCCGTGACTCCGTGACACAATCATCCTTGTTTGCGTGCACCTCTTTCTTTAATTCGGAGAGCCAAAGAGACAAAAAGTAATCCCAAGTGGGTTCCTGGTGGCCATACCCAAAACGCGCTTTATTACAAAAGTCGTCAGACAAGAATCATTATTTCCACCGATCTTAGACAAAAATTTGCATGCTTTTAAAATGCTTAAAAAAGTTTCTTGGTATGACCAATTGAGGATTAGTTGGACCATTGGTGGAGTTGTCATGAATCAAAGCTCCATTGAACCTTTGTGCTCCGATTATCTCTCTGGAGAAATATTATTTCCCACTGCGTGAAGAGGTAAAATGAAGGACCATGCCGGCAACCAACAGGTGCCTTACCTATAAAGACAAAAGCAGAGACAAAAAAACAGAGAAGCATTTCTGTGGGGCTTCTTGAAGTAGAGAAGATGGCGGATTCCACCACACCAATGTGTTGCGGTGGTGGGTTCTTGAAAAAATTGCTAAAAAAAAGAATTATATTAAAGAATGAATATAAAAAAATTACAAATTTGATCATTTAGACTTTAAAATGAAACCGATAATATAGGACTTATAAATAATATTTCCCTATAAAACTATATATAAGAACCTTTTTAAAAAGTGAAACAGCTGAATCGACTTCTATAAAACATGGAAACGTAATGTAACAGGCATTCACAGAGTACGTACTTTTCATGAAACGACGACAACTACGTACTTTTCATACTTATTTGCCAGACAATCCAATGATTTGCCAAATTCATGGCGCCACAACCTCTATAGCTTGTTCTGTCTATTATTATATACGGTTTTGATGACGAAACGTGGGAGTTGTTATGTCGCTTTCGGATAGCTGTTATAGATCTCAAAATAAAATCTGCTATTGTCCGTAGGCTGTTTCTAGTACGAATAAATGCAAAATCGGTACATCTGATATACGCGAAAATCGAATTAGTCCCCGTGATAACAAAAACATAAAATTAGTCTCCCTGATCTCACAAAAGTATAAAATCAGTCCCTAATAAAGGATCAACGACAAACGAAAGTAGAACCAGAGGCGGATGCAGGGAAATCAGTCCCCATTGCATCCCCAAAAACAATTTTTTTCATTTACTTTTTTTTAAAATTCATAACTTGGCCTGGCCCAATAGGGCCCGACACCCATTGGCCCAGGCCAACCCCCTATCCCACCTCCGTGAGTCCGTATGTGCGAGATGATCAAAGACTGAGTTGATTCTTCTCTTTTTCTTTTGTTTTTCTATAATCTACTTTTTCCTCTTTTTTGGCCGCTGTGATCGTACGAGGTTGTAATTGGTACAACACATTTCATCAAATAGACTAGAGTACCTCACGGGCTCCAACATAAACGCCCAGTATTATTAGGCCTGAAGCCCTTGAGTCGGCCCATTTTCTTATTAGAAATTGGGCATGCATTGTCAATTATCAATAACAAGTATGAGCTTTCTGCCCGGCCCAGACATGGATAAACACTTTCGAACGTGCATAAAAAAAAATAAGAGAGTTGTTTGGTGAGGGAGTCAGTGAGGATGAATTACTATCCTCCCCTAAAGTTCAGGTTTCTCGATCCGTATAACAAGATCATCAAGAATGATTCGTGTAATATGACGAGAGATGACTGGATGAATGATTACATGATAGTGTACATTGAGCAAAAAGTTTTTAAAACTATTGAGAACAAAGTCATTTTGCAACATTTTCAAAAGATGTAAAAATGTAGGATGCAATTGTAAACTCTTAGTAGCAGTACATAGTACGGTACATATATTCTAATATTTTTAATATTTTGTCTTTAATTTTTGTTATTCTAACTTTAATACAATTTTTTTCATTACAAAGGAAATTTTTTTTTTATCATTTTGCCTTTAAAGTTCGACCCCCTTGAATTTGGATCCTGAATCCGCCACTGAGTAGAACCAAAGCATACAATCAGTCTCTGATGAAAGACCAATGACAAACGAAAAGTGAAACCAGGGGGACTAATTTTATGTTTTTATTATGACAATAACTAATTCGATTTTCGCTATACCGCAATAGTCCCTGATAGATGACCAACGACAAATGAAAGTGGAACCAGGATGACTAATTTTATATTTTTGTTATCACGAGAACTAATTTAATTTTCGCGTATACCACCTAACTTATTTTGTATTTATCTATTTCTCATAAAAGGGCAGAGATCTCAATATCCACGTTAGAGTCTAATATTTTAGGAAAAAATGCAAAATCATTCAATGTGGTATACGCGAAAATCGAATTAGTCCTCATGATAATAAGACATAAAATTACTCCTTCTAATTTTACTTTTTGTTTACAATTGGTTAATTATATGCGTATTTTCACAAATTTTTCTTATAATATAGGAAAGTTGGAATAAAGAGGGCACCGAACTTCTCAGTTGTCACCCACAAGGAAAAGTAAAGCTCGTTGAAATGAATACTGATTGGTTACATTTATTTAGCTGGCCTACATAATTTGATATATGATCCCGCACTCTGATATCTTCTTTAGCACTAGCAGTATGTATAGGTTGGGGATTCCTTTTGTTTTCTGGGCAAGATAGATGCATAGGTTGTCCAATAATTTTGTGGTATATGTAGATAAAGAAATGGCTAACTCCTCCACGTGGGGTGGAAATTCAACCCAATCCACGAATGGCAGGCTCATCCTTGGTCAAATACAAGAAATTGGTATCCAATAATCAGTAACAACGGGTTTACATAAAATTTTAGCAGTTTAATCCTTAAATTTTACACGTTTTTACATTTTAGTCTTTGAGTTTCATTTTTTCAAATATTAATCATTAGGTTTACATTTTTTTACAAAATGATCATTCATTCAGTCTATTGTCCATATACTTTACGGAGTTCTCTGACACGTCAGCAATTTAAATCGGTCAACCGGTGCATGAAACAGTTGACCACTATATGTACCGATCGTCCGCTTTATGTACCGGTCGACCGCTTTATGTTCAAAACATATACTCAGTCGATTGCTACATGGTTCGTTAAACATATGGACGACAGACTGACGAAATGATCATTTTGTAAAAAAATGTAAATCGAAGATTAATATTTGAAAAAATGAAACACAAGGATTAAAACGTAAAAGCGTGTAATAACAACTAAACTGATAAATTTACTAAAAGCAAACCTTTCACTAAAAGAAACGTAAGTATCGTAACTCACCTGGGTAACTTGATGGTTAGAGCGCACCTGAGACTGTATAGATAAGGCACGATCGCATGTTCGATTCTTCTCGAGATCAAGCCAATGACTTTAAGTAGCGAGCAGTGAGCTGCCGTGCTAGCTTCCTCAAAATGTATTAGATGAGTTCAATCTGATGGACTTGCCGTATAGAGTTTTTTTTTTTTTTTTTTTGTATCCAAAGAGAAAATGTTCGCAGTGTTAGTTACTAAGGGCACCCAGACGAAATTAAGGATGTAGGAACTCGAAACCTCTAGAGAATTGAGCAGGAGTTGAGCTTGTGCTAAGTAGTGGGTTGCAGATTGGCTGAGGTTGGGTAAGGAGTAATGATTTCAAGACTCAACTTTGCACCCTTGCCAGACTATAGAAGCCTGGTGAAATGGGAAATGGCGATTGCTTTTTAAGCATATTGAGAATATAGTGTGCATCGTGGAGGATTATGATGATCAAGCACTCTGGTAATGGAATTTTGGGGGGAAATTGCTTGTTAGACCAATTCTACTCAGTATTCAAGGGGTTTTGGGAGGAGATTTCATGTAGACAGATAAATGATCTGGGAAACAACTCTGGTTCTACATGACTCCAGAGGAGACTGGGAAAAGCTTTGATATGACATTCTTAGCCATCGTCCGCAACCATGTAAATAGAAAAAGTGTGCTAAAAAGAAAATGGTAAATTTTGGATGGAGAGAGCTCCTGAGATATTATTATAATCCTCCAAAAATCAAGCGTTTCTATCTAATTAACAATGAAAAAATCAACAGCGTTTGCCTGTTAAAAAAAAGTATCAAGACAAGTTATTGGCTAGGAAAAACGGAAAAAACAGAGAGCATCCGCACAATCTTTCCTGCTATTTGGATTCATCTTTTTCTACGCTTCTTGAAACTACTGGAAAGCCATCGCAAGACAAACATCTTGTAGCATAGCGCACCAAAAAAAAAATTGTAGCATAAATCCCTTGCTACAAGTACATAACTATTCATTAGATCGTGAGTGGTCTTACAACCGCTTGTCAGTCTCATTTTCAAGTATAAGATAAATCTTACGTTAGACATTGCCAAGAGATCAAATTCAAAGCATCCTAGGGAATATCGGCCAAACCATAGCCATGCATGCAGACAGCTATTAATTGTAAACAGCGGTCCCACAGATCTAGAATGTTTATTAGGAGTGTGTCATTTGATTTGCCATAGCCTCAAATTGAACTTGTCAATTGTTGCAATCAACAAGCAACAAAAACAATGCTCTACAACCTCCTTGTTCTAGGGATTCTGAAACGCAAACATAAGAAAAAGAGCACATACATGCAGAAGGCCAGAGGTGTATTTGTCCCTCTTTCACTCCAGGAACTGGCAGCACCTACAGCAGACTCCTGATATTTTAAGCACAAAAATTGAGCTTCTTCATCACTTTGGCATAAGCTGCAGGGACAATGCCGGGTTGTCTGAGTCTACGTTTTGACCTCTTTGACTGCATTAAACACCAAAATTCCATTAATATCATAGTAAACATTACAAGATTGTGGTACTGAGCAGACATAGAAAAGCAAAATTGCAAATAGGGATCAGTAAACAGTTCCATGTTCCACTCTTAAGATGATATCAATTGATCGCGTGCACTTCAGCATTTATTCACTTGATCGTTGCTACGGTTCAAATGGCAATCAACTTCTTTTCCACATATACGCCTGCTTAGCACCTCCCCGACTAGAGAGAATAAAAGTGGGGAAAGTAGATTTCCCTCAAATCTCTCTACAGGAGAAACCTCAACTAGAAATTTCACTAGCAAAAGAGTTGCTTATAACTATAGTATAACACTGTCAACTACATCCCTGGATTAGGTAGCAAATTCAGTATTCTTACACAAAAGGCAGAAAAAGGCATGAAGCAAGTTTAATAATCAAAATCAACCTCCATCAACACTGGCTTTGGTAAGAAGGATAAGACTTCTGCAGCAATCTATTGAAGCCAGCAAACCATTGGAAAGGTCTACAGACTAGAATCCTTTTTTTGATAAGTTACAGACTAGAATGCTAGCCAACGGGAAGAAGTTCTTCGGTACTTGCTTGAGGGTCCAATCTAAGGTTATTATGCTTCTTTAACAGAAGTCTTAGCTAATCCCCTATAGGATCTTGATGTTTTCAGGGACTCTACACAGGATCAAACTTTGAAGCACAAATTAGTAAAAGATTCCAACTAGCATAGCAAATGCCCATATGAGCACTGGTGTCCTGTGCACAACCCATATCCAACTGAACGATTTAGTCCTTTGAATCTTTTCTCCCATAAACAACACATTATAAATAAATGACGTAAGAAAACACAGAAGTCTTTTGTCCTAAATCATTAGATTTGAAGGATTCATGCACATCAACAGAAATGTATGTCCTACATTAATGCATTACTTTCATCATTTCTGACACTTTTGGCATGTCTGCACTTGTGTGTGCGTTCATGAGTGCGTTTCAGTTAAACTCTCTACCAAGTTCAGCACCTATTCTGTCATCCAAGTAAACATGAACATCCACCTACTAATGGTCTCCTATCATTTTGAAAATAAGAATAACAGTTACTAAAGAAAGGAATATTATATTTTTACAAGAGGCTCCAAAGCAATGTATAGATAACACAAAAACATAAACAAAGGCCAAAATCACACAGCAAATTTGAGACAGACAAGAACTTTTATGAAGTACCTTTAGTATTATCTCCAGCTCAAACGCAAAACTAGCCAAGCAACCGATCTCCAAGCAAACAAAACCAACGACTAAGCAAGCAACAACACAATATGTGTGATACCCTACATCACTAGGTATGTTAAACCCTACATTGGGTGGAAGGATTGCGATGGCATTGTTTGCATACCAAGTCCCAAACTGGTTATTTACCAGGTGGAATTGAGCTATATATGATTCTATGGAGCTCTAAAATTACAACTCTCACCAATCCTTTGGAGTTTAGAGCAGATTTTGCTTGCGCTTTCCCTTATCCACGACAATTGCTATTAGAGCCAACCTATGAACACCATGTCGTGCCTGGGCAGTACAATGCAATGGCCCCAACGAGGAATGTCAGGAGTTTAAGTGCAGAAGCTTGTTACATCCTAGATTACAAAATATGTTAAGCTCCATGATAGGCCCAAGAGGAAACCTAAGCGAATCTTGAGACACATGGAGAACAATGAGCTTTGCATTGACAAGGGGGAGCAGTTACTGGTCAAAAAATGTGAGGATTAACAGGCTATGTTCTGGAGAAGAAGTGGGAATAGAAGTTGAAAAGCATGATCCACTTCTTTCAGACGTGTAGTTGAAAAGCATGTCAATAGTCATTTGTCTCATTCTGCAATTTTCTTTTGTTTAACGAATGTATATATTCCAAGAGTCATTAGAAGTAACCAGGAAATTGGTTTTTCATTACACTGAGGTCCTTCTCCCACCCTCAGTATTGAGTCTGGTTCTGATCACTCCACAATAGATTAGAGGATTGTGTTGACATTGCTTAGGTGCCATGTACCACATTGGTTGTTTATCACTTGAAAACCCCTATTGAGTGCTAAGCACCTCATTAGATTTGAGCTGGAAAATTGTAAATGGACCAATAATGGTGTTTCTTGGGTGCCAAGTACCACACTGGTTGTTTCATACGTTGGCAGCAGGGTCTATAGGTGATTCTAGGGACGTGGAGATCCATTTAAATACCTCAAAAGCAAAATACCAAAAAAAGACACTACACATCTAATATCAATTATGCATTCAACATCTCATTCCAGCAATAACGAGCATCATTCGTTATACGTGATAAAACAAAGGCAAAGTTGACAGTGGAAGTTCCAAATCCAAAGGTAATATTACACTCTGCTAGCCCTGTATGGATAGATAACAGGAATGTTAACTCAAATTTCAATCACTGTCAATTGTAGTGAATTGACTACAAAGTGCATGGTAAAAGAAACCAATAGATAAACCATAATGTCACAGCCCCAGTTAAAATATAAGATTACATGCATATGCTACCATCTTGAAGAAGAATGATAGAACATATTAAAGTACAAAAAGTAATGAAGCATAATGTCATATGTAACTCCATATTAAACTCCTATAATTCTTCTGTCAGTCTCTAAACCAATAAGGCGTGGATTTGATATTTCAATCCTCAACCAGAATAAAAGAACCACACCTTCAAATGTGCATTGTGCCGCTTTCCCTCCTTCCAGCGCCGAATATTCCCATCATTCATGATCCTGAACCTGGCCTTGTAAGACCTGTTCACGAGATCTCAAAACCATTTATTCCAAAAAGAATGATAAAGTTCAAAAGACGGCTGTAAATGCGTAAACCTACGAATATGGCTTCATTTTCGTTTTCTTTAACTTGGACGTGACTGGTGTCATTGGCTTTCTCCTCTTCTTTCGCTCTCTGGACGAAACATGCCGCACTTGAACCATCTACGCCCATGTCAACGAATACAAATAAAAATTCTGCCTCATACGCACATGGGAACTAAATACTTAAAATTAATTAGTGAATGCCACCAGGCCAGGACTATGAAAAACATTTTCTGTCTCGTTACGATATTCAAAATTCACGGTCTTTTTTTCTCAGGCATTTCCTCAGTAACCAAACAGATAATGAAGGAAATCGCGAGGAAAAAAAAACAACATAAAACACAAACCCAACATACCGATAGAGGAAAAGAAGAGGGAAAGAGCTGCAAAGCCAGAGAAGAATGGGTCGTTGAAGAGGCGTTGAAGAGGGGCCTGAAGCTCCATCTACTTGAAGCAAAACGGAGGGGCTGATAGGGCTGCGGGGAAGAATGAATGAGGCGACGTGAAGTAGAAGACGATAGAGATGGAAGTGTATGGGCTGACTGAAGGACAATAGATCGAAGCTTCACACAGCATCTCTGCATCATTTTCTTCAGCAATTGCCTTCTAGGAATAGCTTCTACAAAACCAATGTACTCGCTGAGGTTCGGGGTTTTATTTTTTTATATTTTTTTTTCTATTGCAGGGGTAAGACTCGAATCACTCAGATTTGGGCTGGAACTAGAAGTCTGTTTGGATTTGGGTTAGTGTGCTACTCTCCCAGTTTAAGATGGTGTTTGTGTCGGTTTTAGGTTGTCCGCATTTGTATGCTTCGAGTTCGGGTCTATCTATTTACATTGTTTTATTGTTTTCCTTATCAGTAATGACAAGAATTTCACCGTGACGTTGACTAACAAAACTAAGGAGGCGTTCCTAATAAAGATTTTAAAGGAATATCCTCAGCACGAACCTGACATCTTTAAATGAGCTTCATTTTCCTAGAATTTTAAACCTAATACAAATTCTAGGAAAATGAAGCTCCTAATTTTATACCTAACACCTTATAACACTACAAAAAAAAACTTTTAGTGATAATTTTTTTGTCACTAAAAGTCAAAATTTCGCCACTAAAAGTATTAGTGACGAAATTTTTTCGTCACCAGCTCCTCCGTCAGCGTAAGAGCGTCACAAAATGTATTTTGTGACGAAACCCGAATTTCGTCACGAAAAGTTTTTAGTGACGGATTTTTTTCGTCACTAGATATAGCGATGATCGTCACAAGTGACGATCGATCGTAATTGGCTTAGTGAAACTAGCGATTGATCGGTATAAACGATCGATCGGTACATTTGTGATGGATCGGTGACACGATCGATCGGTAATTATTGGCGATTGATCAGCCATTTTTACCGATGAAATTATAAGAAATAGAGGATCGATCGCTATAGTAATGACGATCAATTGTAATTTATTAGTGATCGATCGTCTTAACAAAAATCGATCGGTCGGTGATTAAAGCGATTGATTACTGACTACGTCACTGATCGATCGGTATAATTGTGACGATCGATCGATGACTTTACTGATCGATCAACATGACATATTTTTAATATTGACGATATATTAATAGCTGGGCGTTTAACTACCAATCGAATGGTTGAAACATAATTTGGATTTTTGAAAAACAATAATAATAAAAAAATTATATAACAGATAGTAGTATAATAAAAATACAATACTCATATTAATGCACATTAATGGTAACAAATAGTAATCCGGAAATAAATCGAAAATAACATCGTAATAATACATAATCACAAAACTATTACAACATAGATGCATCTACCTTTTCGAACCTCCAAACTGGCTGAATAGTCGCTTTGACATGTCGTTCATTTTCTTCTCCATTACAAATGACATTTTCTTCAATAGCTCATTCGATATTTCTGCCCGTAAGCGCTCTTGCTTCTTTCGCATGCGCTCTTGTTCCTTTTGCATGCGCTTCTCATGCTCCACTCGCATGCGCTCTTGCTCCATTTTCATGCGTTCCTCCTGCTCCAACCGGATGCGCTCTTGCTCCACCCGCTGCTCCTCACGGTGGTCCCTCAGCGTGACCTCCATCTCAGCTTGTTTCTTCACAAATTCTTGCAAGTCTTTTTCTCTAGCAGCGCTCATCGCTTCTATCTCATCCCTTGCCTTTGCTAGCTGGTGTTGTAGATCAGAAGGTTGTGTAATCAAATTTGATGAAGGTGGAGGCTTAACCGCACTTCCTAATCCCGAACATATCCCGAATTCTTGCCCAATATCTCGGAATATACTTCAATTTCGGTGTAAGTCTTTCCTTCTAAATCACACTGGTGCTGGAAGGCATCCATCCGTTCCTGAAAAAATAGTAATAATTACCAAAAACATTAAAGTAGATAAATATACATAAAGTAGATTAAGGGGATGTTTGAGGGTGAAAATTTTGGGTATTGATGAATTTTTTATTATAAAATCTAAATTTTTGGGCCCAAATTTTTGGGGCTCAAACGAGACCTAAAATGAAAGCGACTTACATAAATTTCTCTAGCTTCTTCTGAGGTCCAAATCCCAACTTTGTTTGTATAATTCTTTTTACACAGCTCTGCGGGATTGATATCGTCGTTTTCTTAAGTTTCTACATGGCAATAGCATAAAGTTATTGACGAAAAATATCAATAAAATCTAAAATTTAGTTCTTAACTAACCATGCAAGCTCGTGTGCGCTGGAAGAAGCGCGAACCAGCAGCGTGGTTCACAGTCAACTTTGATCTATTCTTCTTATTTTGCTCGCAAATCAATTTAGGCAACAAGTTTCTTTAATCACGTACCAAAAATGGTTCGCTGGTGAACAGATCGCAAAACTTCTTCCACTGTTCTTCCGTGGTATCAGGGTGCGTCTTCAGCAACGCAGCCTCTTTACTCGAAAACTTCTTGAAATACGCATGCATCCGGTTGTAGTGCGTTCGACGTATCGTCATCATAGTCTCGACCACCGTCCTCACGTCCTCCTGACGGTTGTAGTGAAGGTCGAAGTGGTCCTACATATGTACGAAAACATACAATATTACAAGTGTAACGATCTGCTTATACAAAAATTCTATGTTTACGAATTTAATCATACCAACACCCGATCCATAATGTATTCCTTCATTTTTGAAGGAACGTCGACCCACTTGTTAACGGATATTGGAATCCGCCCTCGGACCAACATTCCAATCTTTGTCGATAGAGTGGCAGCAGTGGAAGACACTCATCCACACTCTCCATCCGGGATATGGACCGATAGTTTTCCGGAACTGGACCCAGACCCAAGACTCTTTTCCAAACCGACCCCACGTGTCCTACCTCGCCCACGCTTAGAAGTTGATGTCGCTACATAAAATTAAGGGAAATATACAAATACCACACTGGGTTTTAACGCCTTTTGTGAAAACTCACCAGGTTTTAAAAAGTTTCAAATTGCTCACTAGGTTTATCATTTTTGTATAAAAACTCACTGAACTCAATGCTGTTAGCCTCGTTTAACGAAAAATCCATTACGTCCAATCACAATACGACATGTGTTATTAAATAATTTAACGGACCTCCCCCATCACGCAGCCCATGCCGACGGGTGGAGGGGGGAGACCCTCCTCCCCCGGTGGCTAGAGGTGGAGGGGGAGACCCTCCTCCCCAGGAGGCGCCAGGTGTGGAGGGGGGATTCCCCCCCTTAGTGAAAGGATCGGGGTTGCTTGAATCCTTTTGCTTTTTTTAAATTAATAATGCTTTTTTGTTAATTTTAGATTTATTTTTAATTTTTATTTATTTAGTGACACGTGTCATATTATAATTGGAGGTGATGGATTTTCCCTTAAACGGGGCTAACAGCATTGAGTTCAGTGAGTTTTTATACAAAAATGATATACCTAGTGAGCAATTTGAAATTTTTTAAAACCCGGTGAGTTTTCACAAAAGGCGTTAAAACCTAGTGTGGTATTTGTATATTTCCCTAAAATTAAATCAACAAAGTCGGTTAGTTAACTTAAAAAAATTGAAATATTCATTAGAATAATTTCTTACATGCACAACTACTAGGACAAGCTGGCGTGCTTTGACTCATGGCTTCATTCGCTCTCGGTGATGGAGCGCTCAGGGTAGGGCACGTTGTCACGCCCCGAACGCCATCCCGCAGGGACCGTGACAGCCACGAGCATTCCCCGGGAACACTCCAGCGCTTATACTAACTCTTACAGCAGAATTTTTTTTTATACTACACATAGGATGACTCACTCAGGATCCACATGTTGGCTGAGATACAAGCTCAATGATCATAACCTCTCGGTATACGCATCAAAATTCAGAAAAGTCTATACATTGCATCCTGTTCGCAACTCATACAAAATATAATAGGGCAACATACTGCCACTCAATTCAAACCAGCACTCACTAGTGCTAACTCGGAGTTCACCAATTCCGACTCCAACTCCCGAACTCCTAGGATTTCTACGTGAGATAATCCTCTGCTCCCCGATTTTCTTGTGGATCTGGAATGATACAATTAAAACTATGAGTCGAAAGACTCAGTAAGGAACATTAGTTTGAAACATGAGCTTGATAAAACATGGACTTACTTCAATGCACTGTAGTGATAAGAGAAGAAATGCAAAACTGTAAATCATGAGATAGTGCATAACAACCATGATGCATATGCATGCTCCGTGATGCACATGCCATGCACTAAAATCTCTTGCCACTCTTGGCCTTTTCAAATGCATTTCAAATCTCTTGCCACTCTTGGCCTTTTCATAAACATTTCATATCTCTTGCCACTCTTGGCCTTTTCATATCTCTTACTAAGGGCTCGCTCCATTTGACCCCATGAAGTCAGGGTTGTGCCGTTCCCATCGGAACTGTTTCCCATCCCTTAGAGACTTAACATCTGGTCGAGCTAGCACACCTTCTCGCATTCGTCCTTCAGTGGCTAGACACGACCCTTGAAGGTGCCACACCTACTCGAGCAACGTTCCTCGGTGTGGTTGCACATACCTCAAGGACTTACCCAACCTTCTCGATCAACGTCCATCGGTATGGGCGTCCTAGGTTCCATCCATCCATCCTTCTCGATCAACATCCCTCGGCATGGATGATGAACCACACTTAACTTGGTACGGATCTGACCAAAGCCCCTTGACTTAACTTATCTTTCCATAAACTTTCCATAAATCATTGCATAAAAATTCTCTTTAGAAAAATCATGCAATGCTCATGCCATGTCATGCTTGAAAACCTTGTAATTTCATTTGCATCAAAACGTCTCTCATGCGTTCATGCAAATGATCATGCTATGACATGTTCGAAACATCATGCATACTTGAAACATTCTTTATGCACAATACATGTCACTTGTATTAAAAACATCTTGTCATGCACAATAAAACATGCAGTGTATCATTCCAGTTTTCCAAATCGGGTAAGATTCACTTACAGTACTCCTTGCACTTATTGCACTTATACCGATCCACTCGAACTTAGTTCGGTCTTCGCCACGATAGCTGGTGAAGGAATCCCTAGTACTCGAACAACTGGAAGAGGGTGTCCTCCTCGTACAACAAATTGTCAAAATCAGATAGCGTTACTGGACGCTCTTTGGCTACCGGCCGCCCCCTCAAGTACTCCATCCGCCTCTCTACAGTCATCAACGAATCAACGGGCTCTTGATCGTTGGACGACGATCCAGTCCCGGCCCTCGTTGTGCGTGCACGCTTAGCTGCTGACATTTTACGATCGCTGCAAAAATTGTATATAAATATGCGTTAATAAATAATCACATTAAATAATCACAATAATATAATTAAAATATTAAAAAGATACAACAAAATGGTGATCCAACGCCACAAAATGGTGTACTTTGGGGTTTTAAAAGTGCAGCATCAACTAACGATCGATCGTCAATTACAGTGATCGATCGTCATTAAATTTGAAACTCACCGTTTCAATTACCGATTCATCGGTATACACAGTATCAATCGGTTGCTAAATAACAATAAGCGATTGATCGTCTACTTTAGACGATCAATCGTTTGCCTCACCGTCTACAACGATCAATCGCGGTTACATGCGATCAATCGGTAACTAAAATGATCAATTGTCAATTACAGTGATCGATCGTCATTAAATTTGAAACTCACCGTTTCAATTACCGATTCATCGATAGATACAGTATCAATTGGTCGCTAAATAACAATAAGCGATTGATCGTCTACTTTAGACGATCAATCGTTTGACTCACAGTCTACAACATGATCGATCGCTGTTAAATGCGATCAATCGGCGTTTATACGAAAACACACAGATTACAAAAAACGCCAAAAGACGCTCAAAATCAGCCCCAAATGATCCCTAAACAATCCTAAACGCAAAAAATATACATTAACATAAAAATTAATACAATTTACGGACCTAAATCAAAGATATAGCAAATTAAAAAACCGTAAAGTAAAACCTCATTTAAAACAGCTTAATATCTCTTAAAAATTAATATAACTACGTACCTTTGATGTAGATGATAACAGGAAGTGATTCCGCGTACTTTGGAAGGCAATCCTGAATGAAATACTTCGTGAAGTTTGAGAGGATTCGAGAATATTCGTGAGACGTAACCGGTAAAAATGGCTCGCCAGTTTCATATAATCGTTCATCATTTTCTACGATCAATCGATATTCATTTAGACGATCGATTGCGCATTTTTTACACGTGGCGAACTCTCATTCGCTTTCAGGATCGATCGACCGCACATTATCACGATCCATCGTGATTCGAAAAAATGACGGCTACGCTTCCACGATCGATAGACGATTCGCATTTTCCAACGTCAGGCGGCAACGATCGATCGCTCATTTTCTTACACGTGGCGAACTCCCATTCGCTTGCAAGCCCGATCGACCGCTCATTGTAACGATCAATCGTGAATTCGAAAACATTGACGGTTACGCTTCCACGATCGATCGACGATTCGCATTTTCCAACGTCAGGAGGCAACGATTGATCGGATATTTTCACTAGGTGTCGATTTGTCACCGATGGATCGTTGAATAATTAGTGATCAATCGTTAAGCGTGATGATTTAAAGTAGTCGCCAAAAGATTTCACATGTTGTGACGGAGTTTCTTGTCAAAAAATACCGACCGATCGATCGTGGAGTGACGAACTTTTTCGTCACCAAAGCATTACCTTTTAGTGACAAAAATTTTATTTCGTCACAGAAACGACTTTTAGTGATGAAATTGGTGACGAAAAAAAGTTTCGTAGCAAAAAACCCTTTTTACTAAAAGTCAATTTTTTTTGTAGTGTAATGTTTTCTTAAAGATGAATAGAATATCACTCCATAAATTTCGCTTAAGCAGATATTAAGATTTGCTCACATTTATTACTTGAATTAGATGATTTACACTACAAGAAAATATGGCTTTAGGTGACAAAATTTTGGGTGTCAAACCAAATTTTGTCACCCAAAGTCAACTTTTCATGACAAAATATTAATTTTGTCACCCAAAACTATCCAGGAACGCCAAAATCGTCCGGATCGGTCACAACCAGGTTTGGACGTATTTGTGGTGTGACGACATACATACGTTGCGAATGAGTGACGATAAAAATATTCACAAAAACAAAAGAACGTCCAAACGAACAAGAAAAATGTTCAGACGTGCTGCAGAGTGACAAATTCCAAATCGTCGTAACTGAGTGACTATTAGAATCGTCAAAATTTTTACAATACCGTCCGGACTATTTTTATACAACGTCTGAACGAACATTACCTAAAGAATAATAATCGTCACGATAGAGTGACAAATTAAAAGTCATCATGAACACTCTATTCAGTCTGGACGTTGTCAACCGCGTTCCAACGAAAAACATACCCTAGTATGGACGGTAAAAAAAGTCCACACAATTATAATTGCTTCTTCCGCGAATCGTGTGGTTCCACATTGTAAAACTTTAAACACGTGACATCGATACCATCCGGACCAATAAATAGCGTTCGGAGCGTATAAGTTCTAGAAGCTTTTCGAATCGGGCATATTTAATGACGTTAAATTTGATAGAGCCACGTGTCAATATAACCTTTGAAAAGAGTCCGAACGCTACTCGAAAGCGTTTGGACGGGTACTGGGTACATTAAAATCGTGAGACTTTGTCAAAATCACAAACTCACTCACTTCTCTCAAACGTTTTCACTATCCATTTGAGATCTCTCATGGAACTTCAGGTAAAACTTCCTTCATAAATTTCATGTATTTCGATTAAATACCGTCCCTTGTTTAGTTTGTTATCTTGTTTGTGTTTATGAATTACGTTGTTTTGCTGGTGTTCAACGAAACACGTTCGGACGTCCTTTTATATCGTCTGGACGTTTTATGATACGTATGGACGATCATTGTAAGTTCGGACGATTTTTGTTAGCTTCGGACGTCCTAAAATTTAAACAACGCAATTTGACGTTCATGCGAACGATTTGTGCTCATGTTCAGACGGTTTTTGCTAGGTTGACCTTGGAATGATTTGTGCTCTAGAATAAGTATCACCAATGTCGGGGGACAAACAGAGCGACCAGCCTGGGTAGACACCTATTTAGCGGAGTTAAACGAGATTATTCGGGCGATAGTGCAACCGACACATTTGTTGTGCATGGAGCTCTAATGCCGTTTGACCGGTATGGAGACCAAACTTGCTCTAACGGATAAGGCTATAACGGAAGAGCTGAATATTATGCGGATGGAACTAATAAGGATGAGAGAACAATTGTCTCAGTTGTCCCAGTATGTCCATACCGTTCCGGTAGAGCTGCAGACACTCGTCAGACGGGTGGATAATATAGAGGAGCATTTGGCACATGTTCGTGATGCCCTCAGACAATATTCGTATGAGTCAGTCGCAGCTCGTGATTTGGACTAGTCTTATGTTTATGCTTTATTACTATTATTTATTTATCATTTGAAGCATCGTTTCCGGCTTGTACTAGACATATAATTGTGTTTTTCATTCAAGATTTGGATTATTTTTTATATTTTATATTAATTATGTTTTTTCACTAGATTAAATTTATTACAATTTAAACGGATAATTAGTAAAATTAAATGAGTGATTACACTAACGGAACGGTTAGTGTAATTAGCTTGTAGCGGTTAGAGTAATTAACTCGCAATTACAATTAAATTGATGATTAGTTATAACGGATATTTAATAAAAAAATGCCTAACTATATTTTTTTATGTATTCAAAATAAATAAATAAAGTTAAATATTTTTGCCAAATTACATTGCGTTAAATTGAATGAAATAAATTAAATTATTTACGTAAATTAAATCAATTAAATAAATTAGGTTTTGTGACTTAGAAGAAATTGAGTGAATTTAACCTGCGAAATAAATCTGCTAGCCGTTTAGACTCTGTCCATGCGCGTCCGGACTCCCATATCACAACTGAGAATAAATGAGGTACGTGTTGGAACGGTTTAGGTACCTGTTCGGACGTTCCCGTAACCGTCACATGGCATACACGTGTTTTCGTTATACAAAAATTGAAAACGGTTGTAACCGTCCACACGGGTTATAGATGTTCAGACTGGATTCGCCGTTTATTCAGCCAAACGTGCGCTTCCACGTCGTATCAATTTATTGCAATGTCTGGACTGGACGTTTGCACGCATCGATACAACGTCCAGACGTGGTTATTGTGCCAAACGGTTTAAAACGGTTTAAATTTTGACATTTAATACGAAGTACGTTGATTGTGCCACGTGTGCAAAAAGGAGTTCGGACGCTAGCGACGTATTTTGAAAAGACGATCAGTTCGTCATTTTCACAAACACCGAACCGTTCCTCCACAAAAATCTCTCAAAACTCAAGTTTTTTCTTCACAAATCTTGACGTAATATCACTCTTTCGTGGATCTAATCACATCCATGTATGTTTTGCTTACTTTGAACAATATTTTTAATTGTAAAAATTTCATTTTTTTTATAGTTTTACATATAGAATTTCAATTCTATTTTTTGCATAGTACACTGTGTTTTTGATTGATTTTTACGTAGAAATTGATTGTGTTAAGTGTTAGGTTTGTTTTAAGTGTATTAGTTTGTGTTTTGGTTGAATTTTTGGGCGAGTAAGGGAGGTGGAGGGACGCTGTCATGACTGAGTTAACTTGGTCATCCTCCAGAAAGCGCCCGGACAAATTATTTAGCTGTCCGAAAATTGTATTTGGGCATTTAGACTCTTTTCAAAGTCTTTCGGTGGTATACGTTGTCATTTTGATTGTGTCCGGACAATTTCATGTTAAATTTAAATAGTTTTTTTTTATCATCTTTGGGTTGGGACGGGTATCCAAATCTATTCGAATGCTTTTTAGACTTTCAAAACGGATACGTTGACGTTTTGATAATGTTCAGACGCTTCTAATAAACGTCTGGATGAAATTATTAGTGTTCGGACGTCGTTGTTTTGGTTCAGATGTGTTTCTAACCCTGCGAACGCTTTTTTGTGCAGATTCAAACGGCCAGGCTGATGAGGAGCAATCTTTCACTCGAGCTTTAAAGGTGGAGCAACATGCAATGATCTTTATGTCTCGCTCGATTGTTGTCGATCGGGACATCAAGTTGGCAGACTTTCACGATCTCACATTTGATGGTCAGACGCTTCCAGAGGTGGTGGAGGGGTTAGGATGACTTCCATTGATCCACAGGACCGACTATGCGTTAAAAAATATGGTGCGGGAGTTTTATTGCTCTATATTACGGGCGAGAGACCTCGAGGAGCCTAGTATGGAGGTCACTGTCTGTAACGTTACGATCAAATTTTTGCTCGACGAGCTGAAAAATTTCTTGGGGTACGAGAGAGATTTTACTCTCCAAATCGATGGCCCAGACACGTCGAGCACTGCAAGACGCTCAGGTTGCTAGAGTAAGACGATAGGAGCAGCCTGCGGAGGCAATGGAGAGGGAGGATCCTGGGCATAGCTCGACCCAGGGACTTGGGCCACAACGACCGAGTTGGATAGATGATATGATGATGAAGCTGTCTCAGCGGATGTAATCGGTCTTGCAGCCCAGCCATTGCATGGTCAGGATATCAATTGTCATCTGATAGCTTTGGAGCAGAAAGTCGCGACATGGATGTTGGGTGGAAGAAGGAGGTCGCTGCACTTAATGACGTTCTGAAGGGCGTGACAACTGGTGCGGAGCTCTTGCCTCTGGCTGAGCGAGTCGTGCTGATAGAGAAGCGCCTTCGTCACGTCCGTCAAGTCCTAAAACTCACGGATGATGATGATGATGAGCAGTAGTCTACATTTATTTACTTTTATTATCACGTTTATTTTTTTATTATGTCTTGTGGACATTTACTTTTATATTATGTTTTGTGGATGTATTAATTTTATTTGATGTTTTTGTTCATATTATGTTTTGACGATACTTGATATATTCATGTGATTTCAGTTATATATTTGTATTTATTATAACTTAATACAATATGTTAATTAATGTTATGTTTCTAATTTCGGTACACTCATTCAAAAACATATTGATATTAGAACTTCATCCACTTAATATTATTTACATTATTAACTAACTTTGGTTATTTAAAACTTGCTAATAAAGTTAATTAAAAAATGAAAAAAATATCAAAATCATCCAAAAACCGTTCGGACGTTAATGTATCCGTCCGGACTGTTTAATGTAAGCTCGAACGCTGTCGTATTATATAAAACAAATCGTTCGAACACTTGTTTATACGGTCGGGACGACTAAAATTCAAAAAACAGTGCAGACGCGTGTTTACTAACGTGCGGACGTGATTGTTTATTATCATACGCTATCATCTTGGTATTTCCTAAACAGTCTCGTGTGATGTAAGGTAGTGTTTGGACGGTATTGGACCATAGGAACGTCTATGTTAATGAGCATACACTGTCGTTTGAGAAATACTAAAACTGTGTGTTGAACTATAATTTTGGCGGCATGAATTTCCTCAAAAACCAATACACGTATGTATCCGAACTTCCTTTGATGTGTTCGAACGGTATTCAAGCGTATGAAAGTTACATATTCGCAGACAATGGAGGAAAAACGGGAAAACAAAGTAAACGAGAGATTTGAGCACGAGGAGAAGCGGAGGGCTGATTTTGGGCGTCCAATCTCATTGAAAAGGGTGTGAAAGGAGCTTCTATTTTAGAATTTGAAATTGGATTGCATTTGAGGTTAGTGGTTTTTAAATTAAATTTTTTTAGGATGAAAAACATGTATTTTAATATATGAAAGCGTGTGCTTTTCGAAAATTTAGGGTCTAAAAGGATAGTAAAAAATAACACAATATGTGTTTGCCAATTTATTTCCCGGAAATAGAGTCCCGCCCCAGTAGTGGCCGCTGCTAAGAGGAAACCAAGTATTTGCATTTTCACTGCGTCTGCCTTGATAAAATGTTGCAGTGGTTGTAATAGTGGCAGAGAAAACATAGGAAAGACGAAATAAATCAACCAGAAAGCAAGCAGAAACATTGGCTTAAGACACAGTTGGCCCACGAGGAACAACACCCCTCCAGCGAAAATGCACATTGTGGTAAACGAGGAAAGGAAAACCCCAGCATGGCTTCCAATGGCATGAGGGAACTTAAATGCGGCAAAAGGATGGGTTTTTGATTGGAAAGGATCGACATCGATCTCACGTGTTCTATCGGCACTGGTGAAGGCATGGAGTGTTCCAACGAGCCAATTAAGGCCGCTGAAGATTGAGACAATCCAAAGGCTTAAAAACTCCTGATCCGACGACTCCCGAAGCATATGATAAGTGAAGGCCGAAATGATAGCAGAACCTGCGCAGCCAGCGATGGTAGCATAAATAGAGAGCCAACCGGAGACTGCTCTTCTAATCGGGAACTGGCTTTCGTGAATATTTGGTCCAGTAAAGCCGTGGACCATTTGGCCAAGATGGCGGGTGTGGCAGGTTCTGGCAACAGTATGAGCGGCAATAATGGCTGAAATATACGGGATGGAGATCCAGGCGGTTTTAAAGAATCCCGCTGGAAGACAGAACATAGCTCCAGTGGCAATGGCGGCTGCAGCGATAAGTGGTTGGTGTTGGCCCTGATCAAGGTGAATGGAAATAGAGCCAAGTAAGGGAGCAGCAACGGCTAGCCCTATAGCCCAGGAAATCGAAGTCCAGTGTAAAGGTGAGAATTTCATGAAATGGAAAACGGTGATAGAACGATATGTTAGTCTTCGGTACCTACATCATCCACAACGGTGCACCTCAATTTTTGTTGCAAAAAACATTGAGAACATTAACGGACCAAAGCATATTATGCAATATCGATAGAGAGAGAGAGAGAATATTTTGTCCTTTTTAGTAATATACCAAACCATATTAGTCACATAAACCCTGCATATAAAAAATTTGTCCTTTTTCTCATCAACAAGCTGACATTCGCTTTGCATTTTATTGAAAAAAAGAAGAAGCTCCTTTTCCCTTATCTAATGTAAGAAGTCATGAAGTGAAGGACCCACAAACATAAAGAAATGAATTGGGCAATATATATATATGGTTTAGAGAAGATTCAACTCTGACATATTTGCACAAACTAATAGATACTTTATCATAGTTTTTTTTAAAATCTTCATTTTATGGGAATTATAGCAATTTTCCAATGAACTACTGCTGGGTATTTTATATAATTCTATCATGCCACATGCCTTAATTTCAGCAAGTGAAAAAGACAAAAAAACTAATGGTCAGTGTCTTGAATATAGAATCAAACAGGCAACAGGAAAATCATGAGTTGTGTTATGAAGTCTATTACGGTTTCTTATGCTCTTTTGTTACGGTGAAACAATTACAATCCTTGGGGATTTGGGGAAAAGAAGAACAGAGAAAAATTCACCATTGGAACAAGCTCGCATGGGAAGTGGAAAAAAAATGCTTGTAATCTATTTCTGAGTACTTAACGGCGCCAAGGAAAAAAAAGGAGTACTTAACGGCCTGATTTTGACTATTTTGTTCTGACCTAAAGAAACTAGGTTTCATATTTGGAAAGGTATCTAGCTAATTATAGATGTGAAGTTATTGCAGTAGTTCCATCTATCTCAGTGAATCTTCTGATCTGATTGTGGACTGAAGACATGTACGTGGTTCCTATCCACATTCCTGAACTGCTTTTGCGCATGGGGTCAAGAAAATTAAGAAAAGAACTTACAGTTTCATTTCCTTCTGCCCACAAACCAACCCGCTGGAGCTCCTGTCCCAACCCTGCACAGGATCTGGAGGCAACGACATGATCTGGCTGATGATGAGTGGGAACACAATGAGTATCATAACTTCATGAACGAAGTAGGAGCAAACCCATACAAGTACCAACCCCAAACTTCCGCCCTAGCAAGCTTCTCTTGATCATGCCTTTCATATGCCTTGTAAGCCTCCTCGGCTCTCTCATTCTTGATCATCACTGTACTGATCTGAACGTCCGGGGTCGGCGTAGCCGTCGTAATATCTCCAATATTTTCCATCGGCGCCCTAATTGGCGACATCCTAGAGTTCTCGACTGTTTCGGTATCGGGTGTTAGGTCAGCCATTTCGCGCTTAATTAATTTCAAGAGTTAAATCTTTCGCTACTAATATAGGAAAGCTAAGAAGATCAGCAGGGTACGTAGGCCGAGCAATAGATGGTGGGGTGTATAAGGTCACCAATGAAAGCTTGGCTACAGCTGGACTGAGAGATTCTCAAAGACTTAGGTATGTTCATTTGTCCGTAGAATTAACGGAGGGTATATATCTTGGAATCATTCCAACTCATCTGATCATTGTCTTTCATTAATTTCAGCCTTTTATCTTCGTATGTCGACCTTATATTTTATATTCGGGCCAGATAATTTTTTATTTATGCTTACACATTTTAGATTCATATGAATGGCTATTAAGTTCATCAACACGTCCAAACTAACCACAAAATTAATGAGACAGCCGTACAGTATATATATAATATTTCGGTTTTGTAAATGATTTTGTTAAATTAATATTAAGAACACTAGCTCTTAGGTTTGGTAGAGAAGAAAAAAAAGATTCTAATAAGGCTCTGGCTAAATGATAGAGCTGCCAGAATTGTCATTTGAGCGTGAGCTCTAATTAAATAATTAATAAACTTTGGCTGATATATATATATTGACTGACCAAAATCACGAAAGGTTGAGTTTTCATATCCTGATCAAAGTGGTGCACGATGACCTTATTGCTATCAATTTGTAATGGATATATTCCAAGAGTAACATATAGTTTAATCAGTATATATATAAAATATAAGCTAGCTCACAGGAATGTTGTCAAAGAGGAACAACCCAATTATGTTAATTACTTTCTAATAACCAATCAGGAGCTGACTAAAGTTAGAGACCATCGATAACACTTTTTGGACTAACCTAAAAAATGAAAAAGAAAAATCACTACAAGAAAACAAACTTTGGGTGACAAAAAAATTTGCCACCCACAATGCCCAGTTTGTCAGCTACGGTTTTGGATGACAAAACCGGTTTGTCACCTCAAGCCCGCCAGACAAAGTTTTAGGTGACGATTTTTGCGTTCTGTCGCTCAAAACAGTTCGGACGGTTTTGTCTCATAGCGATGAAATTGAAAATCGTTCATGCTCAGTACAGTCCATCCGTTCACATGAGCTGTGCGAACGTACTCTCTACACATTCGGACCGCTCATGCGAACGGTTCGTCTAAGGTGACGAAATAAATTTCGGCATGTACAATCCGTGTGCACGATTATATAAAATTGTCCGAACAATCTTACATAGAGTCCGAACGTTGTCGTAAAGACGTCCTCACCGTTGTTTCATTTATGACGAAATACCTATTTGTCATCCTCAGAACCCGTTCGAACTACTTCGTATATGGTTCGGTCTCTTCTTCAGACGAACACGTTCAAACGTATTGTTGTACCGTGCGCAAACTTACTTAATAGCAGATCGTGTGCATGTGAGAATAACCGTTCGGACACCCTTACGATTACCGTTCGAACGAGTTGCTACGTATTTAACTTAATTTAATTAAAAATTTAAAATAATTTAAAAGTAATATAAATAGAAAGATATTCTATGCTCATAATATAATAAAATATCTACAAATATGCAATCATTATTAAAAGTAAATAAAATACATAATCGATAAGTACTGACAAGGTAGTAAAAATATATAAATTTACCCAATTTTTCGTTTGGGTGTCAAACGAGATTGCAGCTGTCTGATCTGCTCCATCATCTGCTCTGCCATTAGTTGCATCATCCGTTCTTGTTGTTCCACAAGGGTCCTTTGCTGCTCCTGCATCATGTTCTGATGCTCTTCGTCTTTTTTTCGTTGCTGCTCCGCCATCTTCTGCATCAGCTCTTCATCTTTCTTCCATTGCAGCCCCTCCATCATCTGCAGATGCTCTCGCATCGTCTGCCCCATATCTGACCTCTTGACCATAAGAGCTTTATATTCCATCTGTCTAGCCCTCATCTCCTCAATCTTTAATCTGGCATCCTCCAATCTCCGGGTCAAATCAACGGACGATGCTGCTGAAGATGATCCAACAGATTGTACTGAACGGCCTAAACCTCGCATGTAACCCGCTTTCGTCCACTTCGGTGTATGAATTTCCCTCTAACTCGTGCTTCAATTGTAACGCCTCCATTTTTTTTATACAAAATTAGAAAAGAAGATAAAACTAGTACATATAATACATAAACGCATACGAATGCATAATTAAATCTAACGTTACAACTTATAAAATTTTCTTGTGCATCTTCTAAAGTCCACATGTCATCCTTATAGGTATGCGTCTTTTTATAAAGCAACGAATGACTAATTTCATCAGATACTTACATGCACAACTACTCTGGGTGCCTACTGATAAGGTTGTGATAGGGGACGATAATTCTTTTATATCCCATAGTGAAGGACCCAACACTGGTAGTGTAGCAAGACTACTCTCTGCTCGAATTGAAGAATCGCTCCGAAGAAGTTTCCCTCCCGCTGGCATGACATCGTCTTGTGACCAAATAAACCAATATTAGAGAAGAAAAAATAAAATGAATTTTGATTATAAATGCTAATTTAATCAAAATGATAAAGTTACTTTAATCATCTGAGTCATATTCTTCATAATCACTACAATCTTCACTGAACGATTCCGAGGAATCATCGCTTCCTTCTGCCTCACGTAGTTGTGTACCACTATCATCGGTTACCGGCACATAAGTCTCAACGTCATTTGTAGTCAATGGGATCATGTCAAAAGAGCTAAAGTCCACAAAAAGCTCAATAGACGCATTCTCCTAGTATGTTTCACGGTTCGACGATCCTTCTTCATCTTCACAGGCTTCCTCCTCTGTAGGTGGAATATCATACGTGTTTCTAGAGGTAATTTTTTGAACAATCTTGGAGTGGCCCCCCAACTTCATATCATCGATATAAAACACTTGATTCCCCTGAGAAGCTAGCATGAACAGGTCATCTTTGTACCACTTTCGGGATGTGTTAATACTAAGTTACTAACAAACCGACCACTTTTATCAAGACCTAAATTTTGAGTACTCAAGTCAAATCAGTCACATTTTAGTAACTAAACTATATTCCCCTGCAAATAACTCAACACGTGAATATTTAAATTTAACATTCACACTTTCGGACTGTATTGAAACAGTGTCCTGCCACAATCAAAATGACAAGGTATAACCTTAGGCATATTATCAGGTGTCCGAACGTAAAACAGAGATAAAGAATGGGTCCGGACAACACATGAAAGAGTCCGGACGCATAAAGAATGGGTCCGAACGACTTTAGAAATCGTCCGAACATATTATGGACTACAAATGAGTTAACTCAGCCATGACAGCATCCCTCCACCTTACCCACATGCCCAAAAATGCAACCAAAACACAAACTAATACACTTAAAACAAACCTAACACTTAACACGATCAATTTCTACGTAAAAATCAATCAAAAAACACAATGTAATATGTAAAAAATAGAATTGAAATTCTATATTTAAAACTATAAAACAATGAAACTTTTCCCATTAAAATCTTGTTAAAAGTAAGCAAAACATACCTAGATGTGATTAGATCCTCTGTGAGACCCCGATTTTAAGTTTGTCAATTTATTTCTTATGACCTCTTACGTATGTATTAATTTAATTAAGAATGCATTATGGAAATGTACTTATGGTTTTATTTATCTAAAGTTATGTTTAGATGGAATTTCTCCCTAGCGTTTTATGAGTTTTAAGCTAGAAGTTTAATTGTTATATTAATTGTCTTAGTTAATTGAGCAATTGAGATTTATTAGCTTGGATTGTTTTATTAATTGAATATGTCCCTAAGTTACAATAATTGGAGGAATTTAATTAGGGCTTTAATTTTTGAAGAATATGTGGCAATATGTGGATCCTTGGAACAAGAAATGAGGAGATAAATTAAGGTTATATGTGTGGAGTGGCAGGAAAAGAAAATAGATGTTCTTTAGGGGCAGAAAAGGAAAGAAGGGAGAAAATTGAGGGTTAAGAAGTGAAAGTGGGGGGAAGGGCAGTTTTGCCTTTTCCCTTTCCCCCCAATCCCTTCCCGTATAAGCCAGCCCCCTCCCCAAAACCACATAATCTTGCCCTAGCTCACCCGACCAAGAGAAAGAAGAAGAAGAAGAAGAAGAAGAGAAGATAAGAGAAGGAAGAAAGAAGAAAGGAAGAAGAGAAGAGAAGGAAGAGAGAAGAAGGAGAAAGAGGAGAAAAGCTAGGTAAGGATCCGTCCCTTTTCTAAGAGAACCTCTGCTGGCCGAAAATCATCACTACCTCATCTCTCCCATTTCCTTCTTGTTCTCTTTTGTTGGTTGGTTGTGTGCTGTTGGATTTTCTCCTTGAGATTCATGTGTTTTCTTTGAAGAAAATGTAGATCTAGTGAGTTTTAGAGAGTTGTATGGATTGTGCACAAAACCATGGAGAATATGGTTAGATCTGGAAATTTAAAAACCCAAGAGAAACATAGATGCACACTAGGTGTTTGATAAAAGACCAAAAGGAAGTGGAATAGATGCAATAGCATTTGTTTGAAGGGTTTGAATCATGGTATTGTTAGAAGTCTTGATTTGTAGGTGTAAATAGAAGTCTGGAATATGAGGTTATAAGAGGAGAGCATGTTAAGAAAAATTTCGTGTGTTTTGGATGTATAATTTGTGTTTTGTGTCTAAAAAATGGACTGACACTCGACAGGCGCTCGACCGGCGCTCGAGCATCCTTCAAGAATTTTTGTGCAGTAAGTTCACGCTCGACCGACGCTCGACCGACGCTCGAGCGTCACTCAACAACTTCACAGAGAGTTACGCCCGACTGACGCTCTACCAGTGCTCGAGCATCCCTTAACACTTTTATACAGAGGCATAACGCTCGACGAGCGCTCGAGCGGCTTCTTTGAATTTCACGAAATTTTTCCTTGGTTATAATTTTAACACACCTTGATTTTACACCAACAAGAGGAAAAAGAAGGGTTTTCTTGCTTTCAACAATCTAGACGAAATTTCTTGAAGCAACTTCAGGTATTTCGAATTTCTTGATATTATATTTATATTATTTTTATGAGAGATCAAACCATAGGGTGTCTAGATCTATCCCTAATTATTTCAAGATTTTCGAAATAGTTTTAATAGGTTTCTTGGAGTAATTGAAATTTGGGTTCAAGATTTGTTAAAGGAAAATTCAGGTTCTTGATCTGAATAGTAGATCGAATTATATTTTTATAGCCTACTTTAGACATCGAAAAATTCTGATTTTTAGATATTGCCTACTAGAAATCTGCAGAAGGACCTATTTAAAGTTTCGTAATTTTTGGAGATGTATTGGTATGGTTTTAAAAATCAGGAAATTAGGTTTAGAGAAACCGGAATTGCTGAGAAAGATTCATTGATACAGATTTGAATTTTGAACCCGATGACATAGATAGGTTTCGAATTGCGGCATGCAATTTTATGAGTATTTGTATAACCCATATAGAAATCTTTGGTATAAATTTCTGGATTTTTGGATATCGTAATAGATCTTTATGAATTTTGGAAGTGATGAGTACCAAATTATTAAAGGTATAGTTTGTTTCCGTGAACAGAGTTAAATTTTGATTTTATTAACTGAGTTGTACTAGGAATTTGGATATGAAATTTTACAGGTGTATATTTAACATCCTAGGGAAGAACATAGTTTAATTAGGAGATTTTAGGGAAACTCGAGATAGGTAAGATATATTTTAGAATCTGACCAGTGAATTTCGTATTAATCCTGTCGGGCAGATTTAGAGTTTCATTTGTATTTCCGTTTGAGCGTATTATTATACGTTAATTTTTTATTGATAGGTGCTAAGTCAGAAGCTTATTTGCTTGAAGATCCAGGTCAGCGGGGTTATTATGCTAGATTTTTATAAAAGACTGAGGTGATATTTGAGAAATTGCATGTTTTAATGAAAACCCTCAGAGTTTTATGTGCATTAGTTTATGATTAAATTGTCAAAAGTTATAACATGAAATGTGTAAACATGAGCCTATTTTTAAGTCCAATGAAATTCATGATGTTTTCAATATTTAAAACAAAGCTTTTTGATATTTATTGTTATTCATGATTTGTGCATGATATTTCATGATGTTTTCATTAATTGAAATCAAAGCTTTTGGTATTTATTGTTATTCAAGATTTTTATGCATGTATTTCATGAAAAGAGGATAAAGATGCAAAGTTCAAAGTGAAGTTTATTTTATGATATGTTATGTATTTTCAAACCCTGAGGCCCAGAGTTACAGAGACAGCGCATTGGTACCAATTGCAACACATTGAGTGCACCCATTCTGGAAACAGAGTGACTTCTTTTGTAGATTCTTACTAAGTGCACACTTGGACATGGTCAAGCCTTAGTAAGGAAGATTCTACCCATAGTATTGGCTTAGTTTGGCTGATCCCCAAACTAGGTAGCAACTGCACAACCCTGTCACGGGGGTAAACGTGACCCATAGTTATCGCTAAAGGGATTTTCTTATACAAATAAAACTGATTTTCTATAGTATTATGTTATATAGATAAAACTGTTTTATTGATAAAGATGTTTTATTGAAATTGTTAAAAACAACTTTCAACAGTTTAGAAAGATTTAAATATTCTATCTCTTACTGTTACAGTGTGGCTCATGAGATATACACTTGCATAATGATTTTGCTTACTAAGTTGTCGAACTCACCCCCTATTGTTTTCCTTATTTTCAGATGTTGATCAGGAGCGTGTCGATAGTCAGATTAGATGGCACGTGGGCGGGTAGCTGAGTGATTATTAGAATAAATGTTTGACTCTAGTATGAGTCTAATCTTATTTAGTTTTGTCTTTGTGTGATGAAAGAGTTTTTTTTAAGTTTTATTAAGAGAGATTTATTGAAGTTTTTAAATAAAGTTTACTCCGCATTTATTATTAGATATGTTTTAATTCAAAAGTCTAATTTTTTATTACAAGTTAGTCACCCTCTAGCCTTTGAGGTTTGAGGCGTGACACCTACCAAGAATACCTGCTATTTCCTTACCTTATTTCAAGCCTTCTATTGTAAATCTTATCCTCTTCCTATCATTTGCGCCTCACATTTGTAAATTCGGCTTTGAGAGTCAATACGTGAGTTTTCTATTTGTACCCATTCAAGTTAAACCTTGTGAGTGTTGGGTAAACACTAAGTCCTACTCTTGTGAGTAGTAGAAATCCCTAGGTGTTGGGATTTGAGAAGAAGAGTTACAGCGTAAGCTCGAGAAACGCTTTGTGAAGGTTCCTTAGCACCTGGGAAGCTAAGGTGTTCTACCTATTTGATAGATAGTGGAGAAAGCCCAAGGAAGTCAATAGCCTTCGGGTGGATGTATGTAAGAGTTTGGCCGAACAATCTAAAAATTACGGTGTCACCTCTTCAACCCTTACCTTCTTAAGTTTTATTCTTACTCTTGTTCTTAGCTCTTGTAGTCTGTGTTTTAAATCTCTTTAAAAATTGTTAATTTTTATTAAAACTCAATTCACCCCTCTTGGGTTGCTACATAGACTTTCAAATATTGATATTATTCAAAAGAATTTTGCAACATAGCCATATCCATATAGGTAGCAGGACCTATCTCAAATGGTCTTAAGCGACACTTGATTTTTAAGTTTCCCTAAATTTAATCATTCTTTTTATTATATATATATATATATATATATATATATAGTTAATAGACTAGTCAGTTTTCACCTATATATGCCATATATAAAATAGAAAAGAAGCTAGCTTAATTCGCTCTAGGCGTTGATCAGCTCTCTCTTAATTTCAGGAGAAAGATAGCATTGCTAGCCAGCTAGAAATTGGGAGAGACGTGCAGGGCGTAACGTTTCCAAAAGTAAGGGAGGGCATTTGTTCCCGTTTAAACCGAAACATCCGGTTCCGGTATCAGTACTGGCTTTCCGGCACTGGTTCTAGCTATTTTCGATACCGGAACAGGATCCTATATTAGGCAGAAACGTCGGAATTTCTGGTTTCGGTATAAATATATATATATTTAAAAAAAACATCCAGGGCTCAAAAGTTTTGAGCCCTATTTAAAAAAAACTGTAGTGAACTGGGTCGACCCAGGTCATTTAAACCCAAATCCTCACGAAATGAAAGACCTAATTTCGTGAATCGCTCCAAACTTCAAACAAGAAGCCCTCACCCCCAGCCCCCCTCTCCACCTCTTCTAGTCTCCCTACCGCCGTGACTCACCCAGCCCGTCAGCCGTGCTCCGCCCCCCACCCTCCCTGCCATGACTCCTCTCTCCCTCTCTCTCTCACCGTCGCATTACATGGGGGCCGATTCCCTTTCTGCAGTCGTGCTCACTGCTCAGGTCCTCTCTCTTTGCCGCGACTTCTCTCTCATCAGCTTTCTGCCTCTCTCTCACCAAGGTGACAAGGTCTATTTAGAGTCATTTGGAATTTCGTTGTTTAGTTGTAATTTTAATTTAAAGTCATTTACTTAAAAAAATTAGAGTCATTTGTCAGCGTTTCTTTTGTTTAATTGTTTTAGACAACAGTGTTTATTTTGGAAGTGTTTTGAACTTTTGGAATGGGGAGTTGGAGGGCAGTGTGTTTGGCAATTGGGTCTTCAAAATTCAAATTGGCAATTTGTCTTCAATTGGACGACACTGTTTTATTTTGACATTTGTATCTTTATTTTGGAGTTGGACGGCAGAACTTAAAAACTGCAGTTTTTGCTGGAAATTTCGGAATAAAATTACGATTCCTGTGAGTACGGGAACCAGAACCGGAATGACCAATTTCGGTTTCATTGGTTCTGGTGAGACCCTTATCCAAAAGGCTAAAGGAAGCCGATAAATTTTACTCTCTTTATTCTTTTAGTTACATTAGCGTTTCGCCTAATGTTACAATTGAATAGAATGAAATAGTTCAACCAAAACAATATGAAAGCATTAATTGTACAAAGCGGCAGACAAATTTCGACACGTGGCAGATATACACTAGTCCGAGTTCAAAGGTTACGGTGCTATTATTATTATTCAAGTTCGAATGGTCCTATTGTGTATTTGCTTGTATTCAAAGGTATTTCCTTATATATATAATCGTCATTCTCATCATGGGCATACAGGGTGAGAAAATTCATATGGTTAGTGGCTAAGAATCCAGGGAATATCATGGCTAAAGCTTCTAATTAATTTTGTTTGCTGTCTTTCAAGAGTACACTTTGTTCTCATTCTTCTTGCAAATATTGTAGTAACTTCTCTCATCCATTTACTGTAGCTTGAATGATCTTCATCTAAGTAAATTTTTCGTTAATAAAAGTTTTAGTGAGGAAATTTTTTCGTCATGATCTCCATAAGCAAAAGAGCATCACTAAAAGCTTTTGATGACGAAATTCAGGTTTCTCAAATCCGATTGATCGTTCCTGAACGTGATCAGACGCTCCAACTGGAGATCGGTTGAACTGGCATTTATGACTGATCGGTCGCCTATTGGCCGATCGATCGATAAGATTCACAACTGATCGAACAATAATTTTTTCAGGATTGAACAGGAAACATAATCGATCGGTCGGGAAATATTGGATGATCAAACAGTAAACATTTACGATCGTTCAGGACTATTTAGATGATCGAACGGTTAACTTTTTCGATCGGATGTGTCAAATGTAAGATCGTTCTGCTTCAAGGAGTCTCAGTCCTTTTTGTTATATGAGGTCCCTGCTAAATCAAATTTAAGTTCCGGGAGTGTGGCATAGTTCTTTTAAAACATGGGCCGCTGTTCTAGATTTGTTGTCGTTTTCAAATCAGGTGATACAGGGTGGATAAATCAGTGTTTAAATTCAAAAGCTTAGTCTGACTCCATGCAGGAGATTTAATCATTCACTATATTCTAGTACCTTCTCTCACATGTGCACCCATGCTCATTAATAGAGATCTAATGATGAAGGATCTAGGGGTGGGCAAAAAACCCGAGACCCGACAACCCGAACCGGCCCGACCCGTTTCCGACCCGATCGGATCGGGTTTAGGCGGGTTCGGGTTCGGGTTTACATGTAAATAAAAACCGATTTTCGGGTTCGGGTATATGAACAAACCCGAAATTAAACCCGAACCCGACCCGAACCCGAAAATATAACATCATCACCCCGTGACCCGTCTTTTCCGAACCGAACCGACCCGTTTTGACCCGATATTTTCGGTTTTTTCGGGTTCGGGTTTTCTCACAAAAAAAAAAACCTGAAATATTCGGGTCGGGTTGAAATTTTTGAACCCGAACCCGGTTTGCCCACCCCTAGAAGGATCCCATCTGAAGAAAATTTAGAATTTGAGTAGGTTCAGTCTAAGTAGAATATAGACCCTAGAACGAAGCAAGAAAGCCAACGAAATGTACAAAGATATATGCGAAGGGCCTAGCATAGGAAATCCAATATGAAATTGAGCGCTGCTAACCTGTAAAACCATCCAGAGCAACATGTTAAGCGTGTATGGGAGTTAAATGAGAAAATAGAAATGCGATAGAATTTGCACCCATGACTTGTTTTTATATCGTCATTGATTATCACTTATCCAATAGGCATAAGTTGATATAGGACATTAAACGAAATGTAGCTACTCGTGCTTTGTTCTTTTGCCTATTATTCTGCTTGGAATTGTTGAGGTACGATTGGATAGGGACAACTAGAGACTTTAAGGTTATGAACATTTTAGATGTCACAGATTTACGCCTAGATTGAAACACCAAGATCCTTAATCCATTTAATCGCAGATCGTGTTATTAAAGAATTGTTTCTTTGAAATGTTTCTGTGTTTGTTAATTGGATAGTCAATAAGAATTTAACAACAATTAAACAGGGGAAATACAGCCCAATTCAGCCATGACAAAGGCACAGAAAGTCCAGCTCTACATAAAAACTTTCCCCTGTTAATCAAAAACCAGCAGTTCGTGGTTTAGACATATCCTATTTCTCTTTCATCAATGTATATGTCCTGTTTCTTGCAGGAAATCGTGGTTTAAACAATTCGACATGTTGGATTCCATAAATACTCCTATGAGAGAAAGATTAAATTCACTATTCTCTACCAGTTTAGGCATAGTTTTTAGCTTTAAGGTAAGACTTCAACATGTTGGATTTCATCCATTAAGGGAGAATTTGGGCCAACATCATGTGAGGGTGAGAGAATGATGGTTAAACAAGTACTCAGCTTTTTCTATCTGGTTAACTTCTAGAAATGCTTTTTAGAAATACTACTACCACCGGCATATGATGTCCCAATTACATATGCTTGAGATTTTTGTATCTTTTTGCCACCTTGTTTACAAAGTGCCTGTATTTGGTACTTGCTTGTTGATTAATTTACTTTCTTGATTAAGAAATGAAGTTGATCAACATCGTTCTAATTTTGTTTTCTTAAACTTTGCATTTATGACCTTTGACCTTATCTGCTGTTTCTAACTTATAAGAACTTCTAGGGTGCAAATTTACGAGACCTTCCTGGTGTAGTTGTAGGAATTGATAATGTGGCTCAGCGGGATCCAGCAAAACAAAAGCTGCTTCCATCTGGAAAACCACTGGTGAGTAGTTTGTTTTCAGTTTGCTGGAAAGAGGATTATGATTATTCTGAGGAAGTTTCTTTGCTGTGAAATTATACAAATGTGATTCAGTCTCATATCTGTGTGTGGATTTGGATGCAAATGCATGTGAGCCCAAGATTGAGCAGTAAAAGTGAATTCAACTAGCTTAAAAGTTAAAATGATCGTCTCCCAGCAAAAATAGAACTAACGGAGATTTGAAGGAAATCTTTTGCTCTTCTTGGCATCTGTTGTTGAAATATGAGTAGTCTCACATTGCTAAGCAGTGTGGGGTGTGTGTGTTTAGGCTTATAACTATAAGTCTCCCTTTATAACTTCATTTTCATAAATGAGATGTAATAAATTCAATTGAGTTTTCTCCATTGAATGTCTCATTTATCTAAAGTAAAATTTTTTATTTCTAACATGGTATCAGAGGGAGGTTTTCGGCTTTAGTCCAGTTACCCCATGACGATCATTCGACTTAGAGGATGTTCGGTTATAGTGAATTTTGAGAATTTTTAGGTGATATTAACTTTATTGGTATGCGTGTTGTAGTTATTTAGTTGCCGGTAACTTTCTCCCGGCTTAGTACCGGAGACCACCCGGCTTAGTACCGGCAACTTTTCCGGCTCAGTAACGACTTTCTCCCGGCTTAGTACCGGCTCAGTACTGGCTTTCTCTCGGCTCAGTACCGGCATCCTCCAGGTGCAGTACCGGCGACTTCCCGGCTTAGTACCGGCAATCTTTGTAATTATTTTCTTGTAATTATTATTTTCTGTAATTATTTTCTTGTAATTATTTTTGTAACTCCAAACTCAAGGTTTGTAAGTTTGTCCACCTTGAGTTTGCGGGGAGTGTTGAAATATGAGTAGTCCCACATTGCTTAGGTGTGTGTGTGTTTAGGCTTATAAATATAAGTCTCCCTTTGTAACTTCATTTTCATAAATGAGATATAATAAATTCAATTGGGTTTTCTCCATTAAATATCTCATTTATCTAAAGTAAAAAATTTTATTTCTAACATCTGTTATTTTGATCACTTTCCCCACCCTGTCCATGGGTCCTCCTAAACCAAACAGTGAGTTTCCATTTTGAACTGGAGTAACCGTTTTGAATTGACCATCGCAATTTGGATTTCTTCTTTTACTTTTTTTTCTTTTTTTCGGGGTTTTATTTTGTATGCTGTTCCGCCGGAGGGGGGAGGGGGGAAGGAGGGAAGAAGCATCTTATCAAAGAACTAGTGTTCACATTGAATACCTCAATCTCTTCTCATTATCCTCTCTAATTGCATCGCACGATTTGCATTCTCAAAGAACTATGTTTTCTGGGTTTAAATTTGATAATCTCTACTCGTCCTTCACAAAATCATTGGACACTCAGCAGTTGTAGACCCGATTTTGTTACTTATCTGGTCATCTTTTCTAATTGCTTTTCAGCTGGGCATTTGCTGAATATTAATCTCTCATCTATACAAAAATATGTGACGTATTCACTTACCCTTATCTGTTTGTATGTTAAACTATATTTTGTCTGTCAATGAAACTGTAGTTTCCAATTTCATCTTGTTGAATTTTGGTTTTTCGTTAATCATGGAGCATCGTTATAATTTGGATTGTCTATCACAGTTAATGTTTTCTTCCATGATGATGTAATTTTCAAACTACTGCCATTCAAAATGTTTTTTGCCATAAAGATAGGAAGAGAAAAAAATATGTCTACGAAGGATATATCTCAGACATGACTATGAAAGATTCTTGGCAAACATGTTAGTTGCGGTCTTCCTAGTCAAAGAGAACTAGAGTTTTGTTGATGGGAGTTACTTAACAATTTGGATACTCAGGAAACAAAGACTTGTCTACCAAATGAGTACTGTTTAATTTAATTTGAATTATATATGGGGCTGAAAGGACTGGAATGGATTAAAAGGATCTGGAATTGTTCACAGTAACTAAAGCAGGTTTTTTTTCTTCTCAATAATGCCGATAGGCTTTCATTGCATATTGAATCCATAGAACAAGTTACACTAAAGAACCAGAACAACTATAGATCCAATGGCATTGTAAAATAAAGGCAGTGATATTCTATGTGTAATGTCTGGCCAGAACTGAAAAAACACTTTTACTGATCAAAATACTGTTTTATTTGCTTTTAGGTACCAGATTATGCCTTTGCCTTTGAGAAAGGAAAGTCCAGATGGTTAGATATTTTATTTCTTTCCTCTTGGTAGCCTCAGAGTAGAGGCGTCCATCTAGTATAGTAAATTTTCTTTCCTTGACACACGTACGGGCCATTTGCAAGGTTATGGTGGGGGATGAGACAGTGCCCACTGTAGTGACTTTTCCTAGTTGCCACAATCAGGTCAATCCTTACTCTGTTTCATTATGTAATGCAGTTAATCTTTTGGATATCGTTTTAAGCTATTACCTTTTGTAGGCAGCATTACATCCAGAGCAGGACTGACCCCTCACTATACGGGAATATGCAAGGTTGCAAGGCTTTCAAAAATCTAGTTTAGACCCTAACAACACGTAGAGGTGGAAAATATGTGTGTTATCCCTCTAATTAACAAATCAATAACAATTTTAAAATATGCTCTAAAATTGTTCAGCCTAGATATGCATAATAATCAACTCAGTCAACAAATAGGCAGCGGAAAATTAAATCAAACTTCAATCACACAAAGAGACAAGAATTTGGTGACGAAGTGGAAAACCTTTGAAATATCATTCAAAGGAAAAACCGCTCCGGGCTAGCAGCCACCTATAATTCACTAAGAAAAAAACCTTACAAACAGTGATTCAGAAACGAGCAACCCATGTTGCTTGACTCTGACAACCCTAATGTAATAATCTAAGTCTCTATGCTTAAACCCGCTCCGTGCGGCATTTCCCTCAAACCTTTTAGGATCTTCTTATGGATTCTTCACTGAACAATTTTGTTCTTCAGCACGCCTTCAACACCATGAAGGTTACAAAGATATTTGATTGAAGAATAGAAAAAAAAAACTCGTCAATCTTGAAGCACAAATCTTCTGGGGTTTTTCTCTCAAGGAAGGAGGCACTAGTTTGCTCAATAGAAGCCTCAATCACCTTTAGAACGGCTTCCCATGAAACCTAGTATGGTTTCCTAACATTTCAAAAGGAAATTCCAAAAAGTCAGGGATTTTTGAAATTCGCCGGAAGTCGCTCTAGCGTGGGTCGAGCGCTGGTCAAACGTTATGTGTTGTCTGTCAAACGTTGGTCAAACGCTGGTCTAACGTTGTGACTCTGTCTGCATTTTTTTCAATGGTCGTTCAAGCGCTTGTCAAATGCTGGTCGAACGCGATGACTCTGTATGAATTTTTCCAAGGATGCTCGAGCGCTTGTTGAACGCTGGTTGAACGTGATGAAGACTTTGGACAGACCAACAACTCTAACCCTTGATCAAATGTGGGGACCAAATATACAACTCGATCAAAACATATTTTGACACTGAATTATACCAATACAAAATGCACTAACACTGATTACTACCGATTCTGCGGAACAATTAAAGAAAGGTACATAGTACATACGGTTATAAATCTGTTAAGGGATGCCCCTGCCACCCCCACCCCCCACTTAAAAAAAAAAGCTATGTCGTCGACTCTAAGCTCTCTTATGAAAATATTCTGCCTTTTTTGTCGCATGTGAAACTACATGTATCACGCATAAAAAATATGTGAAAGATGTAGTAGGCTATGTTTTGGTTTAGATCTCAGAACAGTTTTTTGTGTATTTTTGAAATTAGTGTAGATTTTCTTAGGATTGGTGAAAAGTGTGTTAAAAGTTGTTGGAATTTATAAAAAAAATGATTGGAATCGGTGAAAATGTATTGAAATTAATGAAAAAGTGAGTGTAGAAATTTTTGAAAACGTTTTGGAAAGCATCCAAACATAACCAAAAAGCTCGCTAGATTTGTCATTTTGGTATCGAAACTCACTTGACCAAACGCAGTTAGACTTGTTCATTGGAAAATTCATCTCGCCCAATTGAAATGTGACACGTGTCATAAATATTTTTAAAAAATAAAAATAATTAATTAATAAAAAAATATATAATTAATTTTTGAAAAATTTAAAAATCACACTAGGTTTTAAAAACATTAAAAATTTCATTGAGTTTGTCATTTTAGTATCAAAATTCACTCGATCCAATATTGTTCGACTTGTTTAACGGAAAATTCATTCCGCCAAATCGTAATGTGACACGTGTCTTTAAAATAAAGATAAATATAAATATTTTTAAAAAATAAAAAATTAATATAAAAAACATAATTAATTTAATTTAAAAAAAATGGACCTCCGATCTTTTTATGGTGCAAGGGGGAGAACTCTGGCCGCCGGGGGAGGAGAAACTCCCCCCTCCACCTCTAGCCGCTTAGAACTCGACGACCAGAGGGAGGTCCCCCAACCACCACCCAGACGCCGACGGGTGGAGGAGGTCCACCCATGGCGGAAGGAGGAGGAATCCCTCCACCTTGGCTTTGGGGCGGTTGGGGAGGTCCCCCAGACCACCGTACGAGGTGGGGGAGCCCTACTGGGCGGTTAGAGCCCCCTCCACCATGAAACAATTGGGGAGCCCGATCCTTTTTTAAAAAAATAAATTATTTATTTTATTTATTTATTTTTATTTTAAAAAATATTTATATTTATATTTATTTTAATGACATGTCACATTGTGATTGGGTGAGATAAATTTTCCGTTAAACAAGTCTAACGGCGTTGGGTCAAGTGAGTTTTGATACCAAAATAACAAATTCAGTGAACATTTTTAAATTTTTTAAAACCCGGTGAGTTTGTTAAAAAAGAGCTAAAATCATGGGAATGTTCGTTTTGGTGAGACTTTTAGAATTTGAAGTTTTTTTAGAATTTTTAGGTGATGTTAAAGTTTATTGGTATGCGTGTTGAAGTTGTTAGTTTGTCAATTATTTGAATATGTTCGGTTTAGGAATTCTATAAATTCATGTGTACTCTAAAATACTTATGAAAACGAACATCCCCTAGTGTTTGATTTTTGAATTTCCTTTAAATTAATTATGTTATTTATTTAATTAAAAAAATATTTTTATTTATTTAATTACACGTATCACATTGTGATTGGACGAGATAGATTTTCCGTTAAACAAGTCTAACGGCGTTGGGTTGAGTGAGTTTTGATAGCAGAAATAAAAAGTTGCTAAAACCTAGTGTGATTTTTAAATTTTCTCTAAGAAAAACAAGAAGTAAACCAAAACTATGTTTGCATCGATGGCGCAAAATTCTACTAGATGTTTGTCGCTGACATAATAGTCATAGCAAAGGCAATGAAAGTTTGGTGTTAAATAAGAAAGAAGGCTTAGAACATGAAGACTAGTTCCAGAAGCTAGGAATAGGACTGTAAACTAAAATCTACAACTAAAAAGAAAGCAAATTTCTAGATCAATTGAATTGCTTGCATGTTTTAGGGAAGACAGTCGAGAAGGTTATAGCTCAAATACTGGGCTCATGATGTGAGTCACAGAAAGATATACCCCAGCAAAGATTTGGGATTGTTGACGTGGCAAGCTATTTTGGTTGATTTAGCGGACGAAGAAGTGTTCTCCCTCACCCTTTCGGGACCGAAAAAGGGTACCTCGAGACTTTAGAAGCCAGTTTTAGGTTATACGGGTCATCTAAGGATTCAGATTATATTATGCAAACTGATGGGATAAGATATGATCGGCTCAGTCATATTAATAGGCCTAATAACCTTCCTAAACGTTTCAACAGCCCATTAAGGAGATAAAATCCTCTCTAAGGATTTCTCAGTATGTTGGGGTCTCACTTCTCTTACATCTTTGGAACAAATCAAGTTTTTGACTTATCAAGAAGGAATAAAGATAAGATAACCCTCCTTACATGATAAGAGAAGCCTGCTCACAGACTCTTCATAGAAATAGGAGTCCCAAGCACTTCACTCTTAGCGAAATTGTACTTCTCCGTATCTATAAAGGACAAGGTACGCACCCCCAATTGGATATTTTGATTACTAGCCTTATTATTATTATTCCATCCTTAGAGAATCCTTGACTTAGGCATCGGATGCTCCCTTCTAATGTCAACCCAGTAGTTCTCTTTTACAAGATTAGCTCATGAGCAAGTTAGCTGCTTGGTCACATGGTGGTTTTTGGCATCATCACAAACTATGACCACGATGAGGCCATCAAACGAGTCTGTGGTAGATGCCCATTTGGTGTATGTCATATCCACTCTATTTAATTTTTATACCACCTAAGCAGGTTGACTTTAGGATGGGAGAGCCTAGGACTCTATCTGTGTTACGTTTGTCCCCATCTCAAGATTTTAGCCTTAATTATTAGACTCTTACTGAGGGTTTTGGGGATCAAAAATCATTGAATTCATGGTCCAAGATGATGTCATGAGAAAATGTTTTGACCAAGTATGTTATTGATTGTACGTGCTTACTATGTTATTAACATACAGTGCCTAGGAATAGCACCATAAAGTTCTTATTTAAATGATAATTAGGTAATATAGTTTAAGTGGTATGATAAAAAGATAGTAAAATGTAAATATCATACATGCACAGTTGACAAAATTAGTTTTAAGACACTTGCTTCCAAATTTTTTTATTTAGAACCCTTGTTAGCATCGTTAGTGGAATAGAGACCCCATTATGATTCTCATCAAATATGTAACGGAAATATCTCACGTGGCATCTTGATTAGTTTCTACATTGTGAGTCTAAGTGACAACACGAGAGACAGTGAATTGAGTTTTAATAAAAATTAAGTTTTTTCAAAGATAAGCTAAAATAAATATTCAAGATAGAATAGTACACCACAATCGCAGAAATAAAACAAATAAAGTAGAGCAATGGATAGAGAAATGACACAGATATTTTTAGGTGGTTCAACTAAAACTTGACTACGTCTATCCTCAAGGCTATTGTCTTCCTTCTACTTTCTCCATTATTCTCCAATAACAATAACACCTTAGAAGTTTGAATGTCACTTTTATTGTTATTATTCCTAAAAAGCCGGGAGCAGTCGAGTTGAAGGATTTTCGTCCTATCAGCCTCATGGGAGGGGTTTAAAAAAAAATTACGAAGGTGTTGACCAATAGGTTGAAGTTGGTGTTGGATAAGATTATTTCGCATTCCCATAACACCTTTATGAAAGGTAGACATTTTGAATTCAGTGTTGATTGCTAGTATTGACTCTAGGATGAGATCTAATGTGCCAAAAATGTTATGCAATTTTGATATTCATAAAGCCTATGACCATGTCAATTGGAGTTTTCTGTTGTACCTTTTCAAGGAGGCGTTGGTTTTGAAAAAAGTGGTGTAGGTGGGTTGAGTTTTGCATATCCACTGTCAAATATTCGGTGGTTGTGAATGGCTCCCTTGAAGGCTTCTTTGTTGACTCCCGCGGTTTATGCCAAGGTGATCCCTTTCACATCTTCTATTTGTAATTGTTATAGAAGCCTTAAGTAGTATGATGAAAGAGTTGGTTATGAGCAGTTTCATTGAGGGGTTTGATGCTGAAGGCGGAGGAAGAGGTGGGTTGTGTATTACACATTTTTTGTTTACTGATGACACCCTTATTTTGTGCAGAGCGGTTGAGATCTAACTTCGTAATCTTAGATACTTACTCTTTTGTTTTGAGGCAGCGTCGGGGATAAAAATTAATCTCTCCAAATATGAGGCTATTCCTATTGGTTGTGTTTGCAATGTTCAAGAGTTGGCGCATATTCTGGGTTGTAGAGTTTCTTATCTGCCAATGACTTATTTTGAAGTTCGTCTGAGTGCAAGATTTAAAAGTATTCACATTTAGGATGATATTATTGAGAGAGTTGAAAAGGTTGGCGGGTTGGAAGCGCAGTTACCTTTCGAAAGGGGAGAATGATCACCTTTATTAAATCCACTCTCTCTAGTCTCCAAACTTATTTTTTTTGTCTCTTTTTCCTATCCCTATTGCATTGGCAAATAGATTGAAAAAATTACAAAGAGATTTTCTGTGGGGCAGTGATAGAGATGAACACATGTTTCACCTTTTTAACTGGGCTAAGGTCTATTCTCCTATCCGATATGGTGGGCTGAGATTAAGGTGGATCATCTCATTCAGCAATCTTGAACACCCTCACCAATGTTTTTCTTGACACAACCCTTTAATTGTGATGCAATTTGAAATTTCTTTCCTAAAAGGCATAAATGCACCTACAGTTCTTGTGGTATAAGTAAATTATAAATTAATCTTCGTGGTAAAGAAAGTTACAAATTAGTTCATTTGTATAGTTTTCGTTAAAAACACGTCATTTCATTCATCTTCGTCTTTCACTAACAACATATGCTAGTAAATTACGGGGTCAACCATGGGGACACAACAAGCTGTGGTTAGTGTTGACTAGCATATGTCGTTAGTGAAAGAGACAAAGACGGACATAATAACTTATTTTTAACGAAAACCTTATCACATAGACTAATTTACAATTTTATTTACCTCATGAACTAATTTGAAATTTTCTTATACTACGGGTACTGGGGTGCATTTAAGCCTTCCTAAAATTAGGTTAAAAAAATGTGAGGACGAGTTTTTTCTATGACATGTCCATGTGAGCAACCTTTTCCTTTATTTCTCCTTCACCAACTTTTGATCTCAAGTAGCAGAATATAAAGCTAATAACTGAGCTACTTTTGCCAATTAGAGAATCTATTAATTGCGAATAGAAAAAAAATAATGTAAGATTAAATATTTAACAACCATGAGCAATATAATTTCTAAAGGTATAAAGATGATTTGTAATTTTCTGCCTAAATTGTATAGTGTAATTTGGAGAGATAGATACAATAAGTAGATCCCACACCATTTAATGTTGCTCATGTAAAATTTAAGATGACATGAGACCAACAATAGAGTCTACTTATTGTGTCTATCTTTCTTCAAATTATACTATGCAATTCGGATAGAAAATTTCAAAGAATCTTAATACATTCCCAAGAAGTGTTGTCATTAGAGATCCGGTGTAGTTTTTCTGGATTGAAGTATATACTACCAATGATTGTAATAGATAAGTATTGAGTTTGACTCATTTATTATTCAAGCTTATATTTGTGTTCAAATTTAGGTCTTTTATTAAATGAACCGGACTCGAGCTGTTCATGAAGAGAGCCCTCCGTCTATTGTTTAGAAGTCACTCCAGTCAAGAGGTTACTTGAAAATTCTAGGATTGTGAGACTGCTAGTAATGAATTTGTGGGTCTAAATTTGTTTAGAAGAAAGAAACAGAAATTATTATCTTTTTTTTTTCAAGTGTGTTTTTATGTTGCACTGTCTATGGAATTATAGAAAGTAATTACGGCGATCATAATATAGCAGTTCTCTTTTGTTGCTTTTTGTACCTGCTTTCATATCAAAGGATAAAGATATTTTAAGGTTTAAGGAGAAGTTCGTGCTGCTATAAATACATGGGGGTTTTAAACTCTAGCTAGGGTTTAAAGGACCTCTCTACGTTCTTCGAAACCCACTACTCTTTCTCCTTCAAAAATGGCAATCAGGTTCCTTTGTTCCAGAACATCAGCCAAAAACCTCAACCAACTACTCCAGCCCCGCTTCCAAGATGCCCCTCCAGTTTTCCAAGTTCTCAGAAACCTTCACGCATTTGTTGCCCGCGATTTCAACAAATCTCCTCCCGGAAACTCCAGGGGCTTCGTCTCCGCTCCAGACTACAGGATCGATGAAGCCGGTGTTGCTGCACTAGGTCTCTATAACCGCGTTCCAGCCACCGTAATCACCGGTTTTCTCGGCTCAGGAAAGGTTCGTCGTGTTCATCTTTAAATATCAAACGAATCTGTTGTAGAATATTCATTTCCTGGGGCAAGATTGGCTGGTGATCTACTTGTAACCAAACAGGGCATTAATTTCGAGAAATGGATTCTAATGTTTGGAGCAGTAATCAAGGATCATTAGCTTAATGTTGAATGTTCAGTCTTTGCTGTAGCTAATTGAAGTGAATGCAGTCCTGTACCTATAGGCTCTTTCTATGGGCGTATTTTCTATGAAGGAATTCTACCATAGAGAACTTGAATGAAAACTATAATCTTTTATAGCATATTTTGTGAAAAAAGAAATGGCTGGTTTTATGGCCTAAGCAAAGATATTAAGTTTGATTATTGACCTTTGCTGCTACTTACTCAAATTTTATAATTCTATACAATGCAGACGACTCTCCTCAATCATATTCTTACATCTCAACACGGCAAGCGAATAGCTGTCATAGAGAATGAGGTATGGAAAGTTTTCTTCACACTTGTAATAATTTACCGCTGCTTTGTTTTTTCCTTGCGTTACTTTCCTTTCCTCCGTAAAATAATGTTTTTGAAAAGCCTTTTCATTGAAGTGAGATTGATAATAGGTCTCTATAGGTTTTTAGCTGCCAGTACTGACATGATCATCTTTATAGTTGCTAATGTAAGCTGTCATCAGAAGTCATTTGGCTTTGACATCAAGGTTATGTCTTGCTTAGGCCTTTCTGAATTGCATTGGATTTTGAAATTCTTTAGATGCGATTTGAGGTTGTCGCTGTCCTTGAGATTGAAATGTAAATGACAATCTTTTACACCCATTATTAAGCAAACAGCAGTATGCATCTGGTTTGGAGGTTGGATCTAATAGTGTTTAGCAGTTGGAAGTATGTATGATCCAGATGATACACTTTCTAGTTTATGGAAGAAAAGAAGGTGCTCTGCTATTCTTCAAAACATCAGATCAGTTACAGTATTGTTCCTTTGCAAATAATTTTTCATATTTTTTAGAGAATTTTCTCAATTTTCAGCAACTTGTAAAGAAGAAGAAAAAGAAGTTGACTGTGGAAGACATGCAATTCTTTCATTTACGATGAAGAAGGCAAAATAAAACTATTGTATATGTAATCAAGATTGAAATCAAATAATGATCAATTCTTTTAAGATGGATAATTGACAAATACTGATCAATTTTTTAAGATGGATTATGCATTAGTCATAACTCCACCGGTTATGAAATGAGGGTTTGCAAGATCTTTTTTAGATTTGGATTTGATAGAATACTAATCATGGGTACACTTACAGCATAGTTTGGCATGGTAAACTACATGGACTACTCATACATGTAACTTCTAGATTGGTAGAACCGCAATACACGTATGCTTTGACTTGTCTTGCAGCTTACAAAATGTTGGGGGTCTTATGGGCCTCTTTTGCTTTCTTTTCCTTCCTCCTGGAGATTGATTGGCTGAGCATTTTTGGCCATAGAGCATTCTGGTGGTTCTTGTTCTTATTATCTCTGAATACTGTAAGTGCAGTTTGGTGAAGTAGATATTGATGGATCATTGGTTGCTAGTCACTCCTCTGTGTCTGAAGACATTATCATGGTCAATAATGGGTGCCTATGCTGTACCGTGCGAGGAGACCTTGTAAAAATGCTTTTGAAGTTGGTCAAGGAAAAACGAGACAGATTTGATCATATTATTGTTGAAACGACTGGTACGTTATGTTGGTAACTTCTGATGCAAGCTCTCAGTTCTTTCCTGTACAAGGGAGAAAGGAAGAGAGTGAGACCTTTGGTTTGGGGGGGGGGGGAGGGGGTAACAGTGTTGTTCTATGTTTATACTTAAATTTAGGGCTGCGTTTCTCAAGCTAAAATGGAGAAAATGAGTGAACATTTTGCAGTCAAAACCATTACAAGACAAGCCATTTGTTTCCAATTGGCTGGTGGAGACAATAAAGTAATGTCCAAAATGATTTCAGCGGCTTGGATGTACCAAAAATCTTCATCGATCGGAAGCTAAAGCCATGTACATCTCCAGATACTGCGACCAAGAAGGCAAGAAATAAAGACAAACTTACACAAACCCACCAGGCCACATAACATATTTGTTCAAAGCAAAATGAGGCTGAAAAAATTAAAAACAACACATCCACAATCTGTTAAAAAAGTTAGATGAAATTGGGGGGTGGAATGTAGAGGTTTTTATTTTTTATTTTTTTTTGTGGGGAGGTTGTGATGGGGCGACGATGTTATGAAGGGAGAGAAGGTGGGGGGGAGGTGGAGTGTCGAAAGGGGTGGTGATGCTGGTCTTTTTTATCTTTTTTTATGCAGGTGGTTTGACTGGTGTTTTACCTCCACAAAACAACTCGTGAACTCATGTTTTGGAATATGTTTTCAGCTGAATCAAACATAACTTTAGTTGAAAACATAAATACCTAGTGTAACTTCCTTGAAAATGAAAAGACATTTTATGTTGGGGAGAGTAGACTTTACCTTGTCAAATACAACCTATTGTACGCTTTACCCTCCAAACTTACACTCTTTGATAATTGTCTTCCTTAGATTTCCAATTTTTTATAATGTGTCCGATTGTTGAAGATCTAGCTGTTGAGATTGTTGTATGGCATGTTGCTGATTTGTTATCTATCTTACCAATGAGATCTTAGCTTAGGAGGTAATGTGCAACAAATTAGTAGTTTAAGGGGGTCAATTGCAAAGAGGGCTAGTTTGTGGACTCATTGCAAAAGGGAGTGATGGTTTACATAGCGTTTGGCAAACCAAAATTTTAACCCCTAAAATTTTATCATCATTACAAAAATTTCTCTCTTCACGTTTTCACAAACTTTTTTCACTTTTTCACTCACTTTTTCACCAACTTTTTCATTCTCTCCACATTTTTACCAAATCCTAAATTTTACTAAAATTTTGTTCCCAAACGCCATGTTAGTGTGACAAAATATAACTTTTCCTCTCTTTTTTGTGTTTTATAAAACAAGTCACTTGAAAATACTTTTCTCCCATGTAGTGTGTCTTATCTTGGTACTGGAAAATTTTGAAACAACGTGTCTCATACCAAAGGGAGAATTATTTTCTGTCTTTGGATGTTAGTTAAAAAATGATATATAACATGGGACTTTGTCAAGTGCTTCAGGTACAGGTTGTGAGAGCAATCCTGTATCTTATTCATGGGGTCCTTTTTGCAGGCCTTGCTAAGCCAGCTCCTGTTATAGAAACTTTCTGTAGTGACGAACTGGTTTCACGTTATGTGAAACTAGATGGAGTTGTTACTTTGGTTGACTCCAAGCATGCCATGCAACATTTGAATGAAGTCAAACCGAGGTTTGTGGTGAATGAGACAGTAGAACAAGTTGCCTATGCTGATCGTATTATCGTTAACAAGGTGGGTTATATGATGCCTTACCTTGAAAAGCTGTGGTTCTAAGTTTTCTGTTAATCACCATTTCCATTGTGCTGTGGGAGTGTAATATTCCAAGTCCTATGTCTCTCCTCCCACACAAATGATTTTTCATCTTGATTTTGGCAGATAGATTTGGTCAGCGAGGCTGAGTTGGAAATATTGACTAAGAAAATCAAGGTATGGATTTCCATTTCACATGAGTGGCTCAGTTTCTTTAAGATTCAGAGTGGTGGAAAGGAAAAATAAAGAAGATATGGGGGGTGGTTGCATAAGAAAAATGCAGTGTGCCCATTGGGGAAATTAGTCTATGGATTGCAGGTGACAGATATACATTGTGGATAAAAGGGGTGCAAGTTCTTTTTTCTTTGGTACATGAAATTGCACTCATACACAACGTTCAAACACAGACACCATTAGACACACTCACTCTCACTCTTACTCTTATTACATGATTACATCACAGTTTAGTAATGTTCACAGATTGGTTCTATTTCTGAGTGATTCCCAAGTCATTCATTACATAGGCAATGAAAAGATCATTGAAATATCAAGCTTTTTTAACATAGTATTTAAAAAGTAAGCTCCAGCGCAAAATATTTCAAAATATTTTATCTAAATTCTCTATGAATCCTGTTTGTGTTATTAAATGAACTACTTGGTTATTATTGAGTCCCAATTTGAAGTTTCTTTAAGTTGTGACTTGCTGGTGAAGTATTGTTTGTTTTTCCAAGTTTTTTGAGTCAAAGGGTGATTAGATAGTGTCTAAATGACATCTTTTGGTCTTCAAACCTGCTTTTTCAACAATGTATGTTTTCTACACTAAGGACTAATAGAGGTGAGGAATGTTGATTGAAGGACATATTCATCAGAGAAGAGATATTTGCTTTCTTCTGGCATCTCCATAGAGCTCTGTAGAACTGCCTATATCGTATGAAACTCCATAAAACGAAGTCTGAAGTGTTTAGAGTAATTTCACACACTTGTATGGAGTTTGAAATAACAGATTGGTATTATGTCTTAGCAACTTGCCGTGTGTTTTTATTGCATCTGTTTAGCCTTTTACATTGAGTTACTTTGATCCCACCACACTTCTATTTTGGTGCATTGTTACCAGCATATCAATGGGATTGCACAAATTAAGCTTGCTAAGTTCGGATCTGTTGACATGGATTTTGTTCTTGGAGTTGGAGGATACGATCTTGAGAGGTCATAATCTAATCTGTTTTTGCCAATAGTCAAATCTCTTATCTATCTTTACTTGTACCATTTATTTTTATATCCCTCTCTCAGTCTCTCTCTCTCTCTCTCTCAATCTGTGTGCGTGCATGTGTATTTTCCACTTCAGCACTGGCAAATTTCTAATGCACATTTCTAGCAGTATAGTGTATAGTCATCTTTGTTGGTATGTCAAACAACTTGATTTTGCAGAATTGATTCTGAAGTTCACGTAGATAGTTCCGATTCCGCTCTCCATCATGAAAACGGACATGGTAGTGGCTTCTCTTTTCCTGTGTTTGTTTTTTGTTCTTTTCCTTCCCTCTACCTTTTTATCGGTCAGCCATAGGTGGTTGAGTTTAATGGGAAAGACTGAAACAAAGGTGCAGTCGTGCAGATAATAATCAATTTTGAATTTGAATGACTTGGACTTAATTGTGTTACGGCATCTGCCTCTTATATTACATTGCAATGAGTCTTTCTTCTTTAATCAATTCTAGACACCCTTTATGAATTGCAATCGGGCATGGTAAGCTATATTGTGGTTAGTAGAATGCAGGTTTTCTTACGTTGACCATTAGTATCTAGTTCTTCTTTCTTTTCCTGAATTTTCGTTAGTTGTTGAGAAGTTTGGCTCTTCTAATCTCGATGATGTTTGGAGAGTAAAAAAAATATTTTTCTTGTATTTAGGTCTGTCTCCTTTAATTTGTATGCAGACATAAGGAAGTTTAAGGGTACATGTAGCCAGGCCAAAAAAACAAAAGCAATTAGAGAACAGAAAAAATAAAGATCTCCAAACTGAAAAATACATGTGGAGTACACTTATAATAAGTTTGATAATCAATGAATACGATTTTATAATAGCTGGACCCATTATTTCATTGGCGCTTTCACTTTCCTTGGTTTTGGCCTGACAAAAACCAACTCCAAACAACGAGAATCCCACAAACACAAAATACCACCCGACGCTCCCACAGCCTCCAAACAACACCACTGAACATGAGGCCCCCCCCACAACCTTCTCACTAAGGCACGAGAAACCGTCGCAACTTTGGTCTCTTGTAGACAAACTAAATCCGCTTTCCACCCTCTTAACAAATTGCCCACACTTTAACATTTACCCTTATCATGCAGACCCCTCACATTCCAACTAATTATTTTGGGCTTCATAAAGACTTCACAATGGCCCTCCCCCCGTTCCTGCTCCTCCTAACGCCAGAAGCGGTCCCCTCATAATTGACTGAGCATTCCAGCAATTTTAACTCCCGACACAGCTTTCCCCCATATCTGCCCGGAGACCTACTGCACAGACTCCTCTCCTCCTCCAATGCGGTAAACAGCTGCATCAGATCTTATTCAAAGCCGACACATGAGACCCCCACTAAATGTCTGAACTCCTTGACCATTTCTAGCACCCAAGAAGATGGAACACCTTCCACTCTAGCTGCTTCCGGGAGAAGCACCCTCAAAGGCTCCGTATTCACCCCAGTTGCCTCACCCGCGTAAACAACCAACTCTCCCCACCAGCCTTCGAAACTGGGGCCGAGTTCCCCACCAACAAGGTCGAGGACTGACCCTCACCCTCCACTGAGACATCCCCCTCTACCAGCCCACAATCACGCTCCGGAAAACAAGAGAACGACAACTTACCAACTTCCCCCGGGACTGCCCCCATTGTCGAACCATGGACAGCAACACCACCCAGAGCAACACTCCGAGACAGCCCCAATAGGCACCCCATGTGGGAGGGCCAAAGGCCTTTTGATGAGGATGAGGTGACTGGGGTGGTGCATAGCCTAAATGGAGACAAGGCTTCTGGACCAGATGGCTTTTCCATTGCTTTTTTCCAAGCCTGTTGGGAGATTGTTAAGAGAAATGTGTTGATGATGTTTGATGAGTTTGCTAGGGATGAAAGATTTGTTCGGAGCTTGAACTCTTCCTTTATTGTTCTCATCCCTAAGAAACTAGGTGCGGTTGATCTTTAGGACTTTCGCCCTATTAGTCTTGTTGGTGGTGTTTACAAGATTTTAGCCAAGGTGTTGGCAAATCGGTTGAAGTCTATGTTGGGCAAGATTATATCTCCTTCTCAGAATGCATTTGTCTGGGGCAGACAGATTCTTGATTCTGTGCTCATTGCTAACAAGTGTATCGATTCCAGGTTGAGGTCGAGAGTGCTCTGCATGGTGTGCAAATTGGATGTTCAGAAAGCCTACGATCATGTGAATTGGAAGTTCCTTCTGTATCTCCTTCGTAGATGTGGTTCTGGAGACAAGTGGTGCAACTGGATTTTCTTCTGCATGTCGACGGTGAAGTTCTCGGTTATTGTCAATGGGTGCCCTGAAGGTTTTTTCAGTAGCTCTCGTGGTATGCGGCAAGGGGATCCCTTATCTCCCCTCTTGTTTGTGATAGTCATGGAAGCGTTTAGTCGCATGATGGGCAGGGTGGTGGCTGTTGGTGGTTTAGAGGGGTTTAAGGTTGGTTGTGGTCCCGATGGGGATGTGAGTATTTCTCATTTAGCCAATCTAAGAAAAGGAACATCCCAAACAGCATAACCATCATTCCCCACCAAACAATCCGCCACCGAAGCCTCTTTACAACGAGCCAAAGAATACACAACCGGGAAAGCAAGAGACAAAGGTCTATCGCCGCACCAGCAATCATGCCAAAAACGAACCCTCCCTCCATTTCCCACCACAAATCAGATGTGCTGACTAAAGTCATCCCACCCTTTTGAAATAAATCGCCAAAGACTAGCTCCATAAGGCCCCCGACTTGAAGAAGTTCTCCACCCCCCAAACGAGCACCCATATTTTGCGGATGGTTCTTTGCCTTTACCTATGTTGCAAGGCTTTCTTATGTTTACTCTTTTTGGTTGGGCTGATGCCGTATTAGGATGCCCGTTTGTTGATTTTCAGGATTTCCTTAGTTTTATAGCGTGTTTGGATTAGTGGTTTCGGTATAGTCCCTTGTACTGCTTTCACTTATCTATAAAATTTCTTGCTTATAAAAAAAAAAAACTTTATCTGGGCAATTGAAACATTTAGAATGCACAAAAGAAAAGGAAAATTAAGATAAGAAGTTGGTTGGGTTGGGCACTTTACCTTCCCTGGTTGCCTCATATTACAGTATTAATTGCTTCATTGTGATACTTTTGTACTGCTGCATCATATCATATCACTGCCCTTTAACACTCTGTACTTTAGTTGTTCCTATGAACTTTGTGTTCTCCAGAGTGATTTCAAATTTCCCTCCGATTGCATTTGAATCTGATTTTGGTAGGACATTGCAGAGCACCACAAAGGACATCACGAAGATCATAAACATGATTCTGCTGTCTCTAGCATCAGTATTGTTTCCGAGGGGACTATTGATCTGGAAGAGGTACTAAATAATATCATTTTCTTGTTTGTTTTCTTTTGGTATTTTGTTCATGTATTTGGTTCAGATCACGGCCAGTTTAGGATCCTGAAGTCTTTCTGAAATCCATATGGCTTGAATTTCATACCTTGTAGTTGTAGCCATCCGGAAATTATTATTTAAATATTTGTAATTAGTTTTTTTAAAATATTTCCTGGGCAGTCTGTAACGGGATTCTTTTTCAAATCTTACAATCTTCCCTCTCTCTATCAAGTTATCAACCCCTGACCCCAGAAAGAAAAATTGGATTTCGGGTTAGTCTTTGATATAACACTAGGTACTGTAATATTACCATGTCAGGAGAACAGTGATGTGAAAATATCTGTCCGAGGTTAGGTCAGAAGTTAAAACTTATGCAAGAAACCTATGTGGAGAAGCATCATAAGGATACCCTGATCTTTGAGATCCCTCTGGTGAGTAATTGGCCTATGGCAAAGGTTGATGCGCCGGAGAAGAAGGAGGTGGGGAGGTGTGCGAATCGTAAGCGTGTGGGTGACGTGGATTGCATGCGCATGCAAGTGTCGTGTGGAGTTCCCCGTGAGCCGCATGCTAATGTCGTAGGGGGGCTGAGGGGTTCTGACAACTATTATGTCACTGAGAAGGCTGCGCAGGAGCATGGGTCTGTGTGTGATTTGTGGATGAAATTATCGAAGATGAGAGAAGAGTTGGATAGTATTATTGGGCTGGTCCATAGTAGGAAGGAAATGTTGGAGCTCAAGTTGGACTTCAAATGCAAGGATTGTGGCTCTAGTGCGGTGGCCCTTTCGCATGATGGGTTGGGCTCGCGGGCTGGGATGGGGCAGGAGGACAATGGTAAGCTGGCGCCTCTGTTTCATTCGGGCAAGTTGGATGGGCAGGGCTTGGGCCCGGTTTTGGGCCAGACTTCTACGGGCCCGCTGGAGGCTGGATCGGGATGGATGGGGTCTGTTGGGCTGGGTCAGGAGGTGAAGGGTCAGTTGGTGTCTCTAATTCATTCGGGCGAGTTGGCTGGGCAGGGATTGGGCCTGGTCTTGGGTCAGATTTCTACGGGCCTGTTGGAGGCTGGATCGGGAGGGCCGGGTTCTGTTGGTGAGTCTAGCATCCCGCTCCAGTCGTCCGGCCCTTCTATTCTCTCTGACGGTGATGCCGAAGGAGACTCTTCCTCGCCGATGATGGACGTCGCCGGGCAGCTTCGTGTGGAGGATGTTTTGGGTTTTTCGGCGTCATCACCTCAAGTGTTGGTTGGGCGGAAGGATGCCGATACATGTGGTCCTAGCGTAAGCAAGGGATCAGCGCTGGGCTTGGGTCTGCGTCAGCCGCCGCCTCTTTTGAGTGCCGCGAACCCTGAGTTGGTTGCTTCTCGGTTGGTTCGCACGACTGTGATGGATGCTTCGGCATGTGGCAGTGGTCAACAGGGTTCGGAGACTTCGGGTTGTAGTGGACTGGAGATGCTGCCTGCAGAAAGGAAAACTGCGGGGAGGTCTGATGCCTTGGGGGTTGGTGTGCACGCGAGGGAGAAGTTGAAGGCACCAGTTGTGGAATTGGCTTCAGGGTCTGGTGGGAGCATGGGTTTAGCTGCAGGGTCTGGTGGGGAATTGGTGGAGTTTGTGGGAGGGCTTACTGAGGTGAATGTCGAGCCTCTGAGCATTCTGTATTCTGAGTCTGATATCAAGAGTGCCCCTCTTATCCAAAGCATCAAGAGACGATAACTCGTTCATGAGGGCCACCTTCCTAACCCGTAGGTCACCAAAGACATCACGATTCCACACCTTAAGTTTATTTTTCAGCGCCATTAATTTCTCATTGAGGACAAAGCTCGGGGACCCCACAAATTCAAAACCTTGCCACCACTCCTTAACCAAATCCACAAACCCTTCCACTTTAAGCCACATATTTTCAAAGCGAAAAGGCTTATTAGAACCCCCAAACTTACCATTTTCCAACACAATTGGGAAGTGATCAGAAAACATTCGGGGCAACCGTTTCTGAATAAGATCCGGACACAACGCTTCCCACTCCGGATTAACCAGAAACCTGTCAATCCTAGACCACGTCTGCGGAAATCTGCCATTAGACCAGGTATACAATCCACCAGCCATCTCTAGATCCAGCAACCCAAGGTCAAACACAAACTGTGAAAACTCAGTCATGGCACTCCTCACACCCCCACCACCCGACCTTTCGCTAGGAAACGAGTCACATTGAAATCACCCCCTATACACCACGGTAAACACCACCAACTATAAATCCCCACCAACTCATCCCACAAGATACTCCTACTACAGTCATCATTGGGACCATAAACTCCCGAAAAGATTCCCTTCCTATGCGATATTTAGGGCTTCCGTTGGGGGCACGTTTTAAGAGTGTACATATTTGGGATGGTATTATTGAGAGGATGGAGAGAATGCTTGCGGGTTGGAAGCGTATGTATCTTTCCAAAGGTGATAGGCTTACCCTTATCAAATCCACCCTTTCTTGTCTCCCAACTTACTTCATTTCGTTGTTTCCTATCCCTGCGGCGGTGGCGAATAGGTTGGAGAAGATTCAGAGAGACTTCCTTTGGGGGAGTGATCAAAATGTGCACAAGTTCCATCTTGTGAAGTGGGAGTCGGTGTGTTCTCCTTTTATGTTTGGAGGGTTGGGGATTCGCAGAATTTTGTTGTTCAATAAAGCTCTTTTGAGCAAGTGGTTATGACGTTTTGCGAATGAGAGAGATAGTCTTTGGAGGGGTGTCATTGTGGCTAAGTATGGGTGTGCTGCGGGTGATTGGCATACTGCCCCTTGCAGGGGGTCTTATGGTGTAAGTCTGTGGAGTTCATTAGTCGGGGTTGGGATGCTTTTAGCAAGCATACCAGATTTTTGGTGGGAAGTGGCTCGAGGGTAAGCTTTTGGCACGATTGGTGGTGTGGGGATAAACCGTTGTCTTTGGCCTTCCCGGTTGTTTATTCTTTATCTCGATGCGTAGAGGCTATGGTGGCGGATTGTATGGTGGGAAGTGAAGGTATTATAGTATGGAATGTTCCCTTTGTTAGAGCTACCAATGATTGGGAGGTAGAGGATTTTTCCGCTTTCTTTTCTATTTTGTATGGAGCGGTGATTCATAGGGGGGTGGAGGACAAGTTGTTTTGGACGGGTTCTTCGAAGGGCACTTTTTCGGTTAAATCTATGTATTATCTTCTTGAAGGTGGTCATAGATTGTCGTTCCCTTGGAAGAGCGTGTGGAGGTCGAAATGCCCTATGAGAGTCTCTTTTTTCGCGTGGGAGGCTATGCATGGGTCTATTCTTACTACCGATAATCTTAGGAGACGAGGGGTTTGTATAGTTGAGGGTAAGCTTTTGGCACGATTGGTGGTGTGGGGATAAACCGTTGTCTTTGGCCTTCCCGGTTGTTTATTCTTTATCTCGATGCGTGGAGGCTATGGTGGCGGATTGTATGGTGGGAAGTGAAGGTATTATAGTATGGAATGTTCCCTTTGTTAGAGCTACCAATGATTGGGAGGTAGAGGATTTTTCCGCTTTCTTTTCTATTTTGTATGGAGCGGTGATTCATAGGGGGGTGGAGGACAAGTTGTTTTGGACGGGTTCTTCGAAGGGCACTTTTTCGGTTAAATCTATGTATTATCTTCTTGAAGGTGGTCATAGATTGTCGTTCCCTTGGAAGAGCGTGTGGAGGTCGAAATGCCCTATGAGAGTCTCTTTTTTCGCGTGGGAGGCTATGCATGGGTCTATTCTTACTACCGATAATCTTAGGAGACGAGGGGTTTGTATAGTTGATTGGTGCTATCTTTGCCGTGGTGATGGGGAATCGGTTGATCATGTGCTACTTCATTGTTCATTGGCTCGTGGTCTTTGGAACCATTTTCTTAGCTTTGTTAATTTTCATTGGGTGATGCCGGAAAAGGTGGTTGATGTGTTGTGGATTTGGCATAGGAAGTTTTCTAATCCGGTGGCGAAGGCTCTTTGGAGAATGATTCCGTTGTGTATTTGGTGGTGTCTTTGGAGGGAGAGGAATTCTAGATGTTTTGATGATGTCTCTTTGTCTTTGGTTAAGTTGCAAGGTTTTTTGTTACTTACTCTTTATTCTTGGGCTAATGCGATGTTAGGATGCCCTTTTGTTGATTTTCAGGATTTCCTTAGTTTCGTTACTTGTTTAGAATAAGCGGATTCGGTATAGATCCTTGTACTGGTTTCGTTTATTCTAATGAGATTGGCTTATTTATAAAAAAAAAAGTAATTGGCCTCCTAAGAATCAGGATAACTCGAAAGTATTATAATTCATTTAGGAGAGACCTCTCCTCTTCCTCGTTTCTAATTTTCTCAAATGTGATTTTGGAGGATTCATAACATTAAGGCCTTTGGTTCCTTCAAATGTAAGAAAAGGGAAAAAAAAACTAGGGGAGAATGGAGCTCTGATTAACCCATGTCGTACAGCGTTGAACTTCCGATATTATGCCATTCTTAAGCTTCAGACAAAAAGGGCATCTGGCGCAGATTGGAAGTGAGTTAGATTTAGTAGGTTTGCTCCATGACCAACAGTGTGAAACTGCGAATTCCAACTTGTATTAAGGGCAATGGGAATTGCTGCTGTCTCCCCCATATGACAAGGGGTGGAAGGTAAGGTCTAGGTATCAATCTGACAAGACCATGAATTGCAGTTACCTCTTAAGAATTCAGAGCTCAAGCATTTGCTTTAGCATTTATGTTTTCCCTTATCAAACGAAATTTCACTTTTGTTTCGTGACTTTTATGTCATTGTGGCTGTACCAGGTTGATGATTGGCTTGAAAGACTGATTGAAGAAAAGGGAGAGGACTTGTACAGAATGAAGGGTATCTTGTCTGTTAGTGGTTCTGACCAGCGTTATGTTTTCCAGGTGCTTACTTTACACTTATAGTTTCTTAAACATCTGGATATAGCATTGCTTTTTGCTTGAATTTCTTTCTTTCTTTTTAATTTTGTCCTCTAATGGTGTTGTTTCCTTTCAGGGAGTGCATTCCACATTGGATGGCTGCCCAGGCAAAACGTGGGAACAAGAAGAGAAGAGGATTAACAAGATGGTGTTCATAGGAAGAAATTTGGACGAAACTGCCTTAAGAAAAGGTTTTAAAGGTTGTCTAGTGTGAACAACAGTGGATGAATGCTGGCGCACAGTATCAGAAGGTACATTGACCACTGCTTCTCTTTCTGAGTCGGCTTTCGAAAAAGAATTTCGTTTCGTGTTACATTACTTGTGCAATGTATGTGAGAACTGCCCTACGTACAAAACTGGGACCTACAGGTGGACCAAATAAATCTTTGTTTCCAATTTGCTCTTTTAAATTTGTTGGAGGTTTAGAGAATTCGGTTGTGTAAACTAACTTACCAAAACTTTTAGTTATTTTTTTTATTTTTTATGTTTTCAAGCAATATGTTTCGTAGGACTCAAAACCCACAGATGTCGTCGATATTCTACTCGAAAACAAGACCCATGGCAAAAGCGAAAGACGTGCAAACCGAACCGAAGTTCTTTGGCTTCCAAAATATTTAGGTCAAACCGATGCTTTAGCTTTGATAATACATAATTAAGCTAGGGTTAATGACATTTTTCGTCAACCTTAGGTTTTGATGTGACTTTACGTTTGGTCCGTCAGTCTATTAAAAAATTTAACAGAGCTCTACGTCACACCTAAGAGCATTCCTAGCACTCTTTAAATTTGGCTCTCTACTTTAATCAAAAAGTACACTTCTCTATTTTAACTACCAATTTTTTTAAAACACACCCAAAAGTTTCTCTATTTTAACCATCTACTTTTACTATTCTATTAAAATATTATTTTTTAAAGATTTCTTTATTTTTTCTCTTAATTTATATTTTTGAATATTCGTTTTAGTGTAACGGTTATATTTTTGAATATGTCTTATCCTAAAAATGTCGGATTTTTTAAATTTTGTCTTTTCCTAAATTTTTTAAATTTGTCTTATCCCAACGGTCATATTTTTGAATACTTGTCTTATTCCAACGGTCATATTTTTAAAATTTTGTCTTATTCCAACGATCATATTTTTTTTTTAAAAAAAATGTCTTTATGCTTTCAATATAAATAAGACCATTTATAATTTAAAATAATGTCTTTATGCTTTCAATATAAATAAGACCAGTTATATTTATGTCTTTATACTTTCAAAAAAATGTCTTTATACTTGTGTTTATGCCACTGCAACCCACAGATACCTTATACGTCCAAGTGAGCAAAAATAAAATAAAAAAACTCCCAAGTACCAGTAAAGAAGTCGTTTTACAAAAGATACCTTGTAAAAAAACAACCAACGTGAAGCAGTACACAACCAACGTGAGTTGAGTTGGGAGGAAGAAAAGAAAAAAGAAAGAGGGGGAGAGGGTGAGAACAGGAACGAAGAAAAGAAAAAAAAAGATGGAGAGAACGTGAGCTTTCGGTGGAAGAAAGAAAAAGAAAAAAATAATATTAATATTTTATTATGAAGAAGTGAACCGTTGCTCTTTAAAAATAGAGAGCCACTGTTCACATGTTAAACTTTTTGGTTACAATTTGTTAAATTTGAGAGACTGTTGAGATGCATTTTTTGACTTTTTGGTTAAATTGACTCTCTATTCTAACCAAAATGTTAGAATAGAAAGCCTGCTAGGAATGCTCTAATTAAATCATAACACGTCATTTTAGAGTCCATGTCGTTGTACAAATGCGTGAAGAGTGTTAACGTGCCTCTTTCAAGGTGTGATTTCTTGGGATGTCGGGATTTCTATTCCTTTCGTGGGTTGGGTCACAGTAATTGCACGAAGGGGTGGAAACAGGTGATAACTTCCTATAGTTGATATATAAAAAAAGTATATTTATGTTCAAAAAATTAATAAAAATAAAAATGAACATCTTTGTTGTGGACACCTAATGAACATACTTATAAATTAATCAGTTTGTCCTAGGAGAATGAGTAATAAGTGTTTTCCCTGAGTATATAAAATTAGAAAGATTGTTGCCTTCAAACTAACAACTTTTTGCAATATGCTCCATTGATGAAAATCTCATTATTGAGATTGTGCTGCTCATTATAATTTCATCCATTAACTTGTTGAAGCTATTATATCAAACAATTACCTCTCATGTGAACGATATGTGACATTTTTCTTGGGCAAAAAAATAAATTTATTCTCGTTCGAGCTCTTCTCAACCTTCTACGGTACTTCTAGCGATCTTTAGACTCACAAAACAATATGTAATCAGCTGATTTTTCTTTTATTATGAAAAAAGATAACTCACTTAAAATCGATATAGAAAAATTTATCTTTTTTACATGTGAAAAATATCTCGTCCTTTTCTTTCTAAGCATCGAAACAGTTAAGAAACAACGTCGCAAGAAACAATGTCAAGTGTAATAAGATCTACATCAATAGAAACAGTAATAATTGCCTCCCATCTGCACCATTGCAGAAGACCATGGCCATTTGCTTCCCTCGGGATCCATTCAAACTTTCACTTCGGATGCGTCAACCATCGTTGTTTAATAAATTAGGATTTCCTCCTCAACTATCCAATCAAGCATCTCATCTGACTTGGATAATTGATTAATCAAACACTTGTGCATCGCTTTGGAAAGTAACATCCTCCCAGATCATGTCCTCCGCGAGCACCACTGCAAGACGTATCGCTAAAGCCTCTCCTTTGAGGGAATGAGGTGCCATTTTTATAGCTAGCCAGGGACTCCAGAATTCCTCCCTTGTCATCTCGGCTTACGGCAGTAAAGATTAGTCCAGCTTGCGACACAACCACATCACAATTAATTTTTACATCATTAGACGCCGGGGGTACCCACCGAATGGTCATATCGCCCTTCTTTGTATACCAAGTGTGCACCTATTCCTCGTATCTCCTGTTGACCATATCCTGGATTTGATCAATCACACTTCCTTGTTATAATTCCTCCCTTCTAATGCATGTTCTAATCTCGTTCCGTTCAAGTAGTAAGAAAATCATTCGAAATATTGATTCATTGGGAATAGAATCGCAACGAAAAATATAGCTTGGGTTGTAAGTTGTAACAAGTTAAAATTTGTGGATATATTTGAGAATCGAGTGATAATTTGGATATAGCTAAAGGGTATTTTTTTGCGGCGTTTTGCAAAAAACGCTTCTAAAGGGGGTCTATAGCGGCGGTCAGTCCCTTCAGCAGCGTTTTTTGCAAAACGCCGCTAAAGGCGACGATACCTTTAGCGGCGGTTTTTTTAGCAGCGGCGGTCACCCTTTAGCAGCGTTTTGCAAAAAACGTCGCTAAAGGTATTACCTGTAACGGCGGTCAGTGACCACCGCGATAGACCCCCCTTTAGCAGCGTTTTTTGAAAACGCCGCTAGAAATTAGGTATCTACAGCGGCGGTCAGTACGCTAGACTGTACCTTTAGCAGCGATTTTTGAAAAAACCGCTGCTATAGGTATAGTTGGAAAAAAAAATAAAAAATAAAAAATAAAAAATTCAAAAAATAAAAAATTATATTTTATTTAATGTTAATAATTATTTTATAGACTATTTTATTCCTTTTAATACATAATTTTATTTTGTCATGTGTTTAAAAAATATTTTAGGAGACCTACATAATAAAATATGGAATTAGAGAGTGTTATGAACATTGAAGTTGTTATATGAAATTAGAAATAATGTTATGAAAGTTATATTTTATGATTGTTATGATAATTGTATTTTTATTAACTAAATTTATGTAGTTTAGACATCTATTATCATATGCTTATAGTGAGCATATATATTTGTAATAATTAGTAATATAATAATATTTAATTATGACATATTATTTAATTTAAAAAAAGATATATATTATCATATGATTAATTAGCTTATGCAATTAAAGTACATAACTTAATATCTGGTCATAGTTATTATGGTAATTGAATATTTTATTGATCATAATTAACAATTATATTTCAATAATTTGTAATATAAGACTAATTAATTAGGACATATTATTTATTTCCAAAAAAATGATATTATGAATTTAACTTATACAATTAAAGTAAATTATAAAAAAATTATAACAAATCATACCGAATATAATTTACTAAAAATATATAACTACAAAATATAAAATTATTATTAAAAAAACTACAAATAAAAAAAAAGTTTGAAGTGAAAGGCTGCCGTTCCCCCACCTTCCCTCCCTCTTTCTTAAAAACTCCCTCGCGCGCCTTATACAATTAAATTCTCCCTCCCCGCGCGCGCCCTAATTCGCGAAATCCCTTCTCTCCCTCTCTTCCTCTTCGTCGAATGCTCTCTCTCTCCCTCGGAATCTCTTAGTTTCTCTTGCTCCCGTCGATCCCCCTGATGTCGTGCCCTAGTGCCAGGAGATGTAAGACTCGTGTTTACGCATGTACTTTGAGTTTCGATTTTCATTCAGAGATATCCTGCAAAAATTTGAGGAGTCACAAGGACGAAGATATTCTCAAAGGGTGAGGCAGTGAAGAACCAAAAGGTGTGGGTCCTTTTGCTATGCACGTTGAACTCTGTTTCTTAGCTGGTGAATAGGCTTCCGGAGCCTCTGTATACGTTCTTCAATGCTGCTCTGCAATAGCATGATTAATAGTTTCTGTCGTTATTATTTTAATCTAATAGACTTCTATCCCTCATTTTTTTATGAGTTTTATTCAACATTGATGAATTTCTTTCTCCTGAAGGCTCTCTGGGACAAAACACTAGAGTTCAGATTCTTACTTCAGAAAGCTTTCTCGAGTTCAAATAGATTACCTCAGGTCATATGCGAAAGTTAACTCTTTTTATTGCGATTCTAGCTTATTGTATCCAAAAATAGCGGCTAAGTGTGATTGGTTGTGTACAGGAGCGAGTTAGGTCTTTCATTCAGTGAGACAGATGAGGGTGTCGGTGTAGCATATTCCAACCTGATTACCCTAGCTAAGAATACTTTGGATTCTCTATTTACAATTGGTACGACTGTTCTGGAAAGTTTGGTTGCCTACTTTTTTGTCTTGACATTTGTACATTATGCTTCAACGAGTAGGACCGATAGGTTGTGTGTTTTGCTTTGGTTGCAAAAATTTAGGCTTATCACTTGATTTTCTCTGATCATCTATGGTACGTCCATCGTGACAGGCTTTGCTCGAGAAGAGTCCTTCTGTTGCTCAACCCGCAGATGGTACATCACAAGTTTTGCCTGTATTTGCCTGTATTTTGCCGCTCGATAATTTTTATATTGGTCACCGTTATGTGAACGTTTGCCTTTTTAAGATTCTTTTTCTATACTTGTAGTTCCTTATTTTAATTCCAACATCTCTAAAGATTTATAAGCATAGTGCTCTTTGTAATAGTTTCTGCTATCTCAAACATTGATCCATGATATTTTGAATTTGCTTTGGCATTTGTTCTTCAACATACAGTTTAAGATAAATGATGACATGATTGTGAAACCATCGGTAGCTTTGGCATTTGGATTGTCTTGCTGTTATCCTTCTAAAAGGGATGTTAGTCTTTAAAGAATATATGATTCCTGTTTATGGTGATGATTCTTGAAAGATTTAATTTTCTGAGATTGGGTTGATTAGTAAAGTGTTAGTTCCTACTATAGAAAAAGATTCAGTTTTTCTTTGGTTTCCTCTGTGTTGTTAGCATTGAATTTTTTTGCACTTTTTTGTCATTTCAGCTTCAATTGATGATGGAAAGTTCCTTCTTGCTGCACGGAGGTGTTGACGTCCTACTTGCACAGATTATATTATTTCTTTAAATACTGATGATGTGTCTAAAGGGAGTAGCACCTATGATTTAACTTTCTTTGATGATAGATCAAACTTATCTGTGTAAGTGTACAATCACACTTTCTTTGATGACAGGTTACTGGATTTCATCATTATCTGTAATATGCCTTCTTTGAAGTAATCTTGATTCCTTGGATTGACCTATGATTTAACTTTCTTTGTTTTGAGTTTTTACTCTGTACTTTTATACTGATCAGAATAATGGTTTGGTATATAAAAGGAATTGTTATATTTGTTACTGGTTACTAATCTTTGCAGGGATTTCTTACTTCAGAATTTCTCCATAAAATATTGTGACCTCTTAGATGTCGAAGAAGACTGGAAGTCTGCCAAAACCTGGTCAACACTCGACTGAAGCAGCTATGACTTAATTGAAATCTCTATCTTTCCATTGCATTTTTCAACCCTGCACATTTAACGTATTGTGGAAGAAGGGGAGGTAAAATTTTCGTATGCCTCTCAAAAGTGTGCTTTTTTATAGGTGGTCTGGGTGCAGTATTTTCTCCCCTAGTGATTATCAGCATCTTTTACATTGTAGATTGCTTCACTGTTAACAGAAAAAGAAACAGAAAGGATGATGTTTTGCTTCCTGCATTCCGTGATATGTTTTGTGTTGATAGCGGTAACCACGATTTACATTTTTGTTGTTCTTCCCCACTTTTTTCACCTTCATTGACTCCTATTGTTTTTATTATCATTGTTGTTCTCAATTTTTGTCCAGTTTGCGTCTGTGCAAACCTATAAATTAGGGAATTCCACCTGTGGTAACAAAGGTACCTTCCACTTTTCTAAGCCAAGGTACCTCCCTGCAATTATGTTCTTTGGGGGCTGCTATGTCCTGTTACGGGGTTTAGATTTCTATACTAATAAAAAGAGATCCTTGTTCAGATATGACAGTCTACTTCTAGTTGCTGGTGGAATTGGTATAACTCCATTTCTGAGCATTTTGCAATAGAATTTCTTGATGCCAAAACATTTTGCATGCTTGTCTCCATCTGTTGTTAATTCCATCTCTTACTTTCTCAAATAATTTCAGGTATCTCATTGTTTAAATGAGGAAGATGGAGGAGGTTGATGTGTAAAATGAGGAAGATTTTAATTCGCCCTTGTTTATTGTGTTGTATTTGAATATTTTAGTTGGTTCTTGCTTATTATTATTTTATATTAGAAACTTGTTACTTTTTAAATTACTTGTAGAAATTCTTGTATTTGTTGTAAAACGGTATTAATCAATGATGAAGTATATTTTGTTTTATTATCTTTGGTCTTTATGTTTTTACATCCAAAAAATTATAATTATTAAAATAAATTTGTATTACCGATTAAAAAAGCATGTATATGAAAATATAAGAAAAAATTAATAGTGCATTAAAATGCTAGCAAAAGCAAAAAAAAAACGCTGTGAGGTAGACAAAATTGCGTTCGGGTCTATAGCAGCGGTCCCGCGATATATCTATCGCGACGGAGCTACCGCCGTTAAACAACCGCTTGCTACAGGCCAAAATGACCTATAACAGCATTTTTTTGGCTTATAGCAGCAGTCATAGACCCTTTTTTTATTGAAATTATGATTTGATCTTTTAGCTAATTTAACGGTTAAATCTTCGTTAGGGGTCAAATTGCAAAGGAGTGATAGTTCAGAGGTGAGGTAAAAATAAGATTGATAGTTGACAGTGATAATAAAATGTAACTTTCCCTTAAAATAAATAATTGAGTCAGAATTGAAAAATGTAGACCACGACGTGTCAAGCAGAAGGCACACAGTTTAGTTTAAGTAACATTTTTTAAGTACTTTTTCAAATTGGAAAGGTGCTGGGTCGTCCCAAGTCCAAATCCATTAGGGATCTTATTCCCCTTTCCTTTCACTATCAAATTATTCTCCACAATATTTGTTTTTTTTTAAATGAAAACAAAAAACAAAAAGACTCTCAAAGCTGACCAACTGTAAACAAAAAAAGACAAAATTACGCTGGATTGGGTGGCCTTGTTAAGATTCCCATTAACATATCCAATTATTATATCCCTAATCATATGCCAAATAATAAATTAAGGTAACAAAATCTTGAATTTTGGAGATGGACAACTTTTTCACGGCGACTCACTCCCAGACAGAAGACAGCCCCAACAAATTCCCACTTCACATCTCTCCTTACGGGACCCGAGGGAATATTCTGCCGTCACCTCCGAAAGCCCGTCCATTGCGGGAATCCCGCAACGTGTCCTCCTCTCGTGGACCACTGCCTCTCCCCACATGCGCCGTGCCATGTCACTCCCCGAATATTCTATTCCCCCCTCGTTCGACGGAGAATATTCCACTCTGGCATCTACGCGGCATCTCCCTAGTCTGTCGCGCTATCACCGACGGTTGGATTGTCGTGGGGTGTCTGTGATTGCGGAATGGTATTTGGATCGGACGGTTACGAGGCAGAATGGATAGAGTCGGTTGGAGCATCCGATAATGCTCTGCAATATATTCTAGTCCGTATATATTGCTGTCATGGCGCTTCAGATTCGTCGCCGATCTTTCCTCTGCATGTTCGTTCATTATAATAATAATTATGCTATTTCTCTCTCTCTCCCTTCCCTCCCACCCTCCTCTCTCTCTCTCTTTCTAGAATAACGACAAGTTGAAACAAAGCACTCCTTTTTACGTCTTGCATAAACATTTTACGAAATCCTGATTTCCCACTTCCTGCTTGTCATTCTGTTTCAGCTTTGATCTCCGTTTACATATTGTCCTTTACGTACCATATAGGTCCTTTTGGTATAGAACTTCTGGTTCTACTCCTTCATCAACATTAGCAGACTAATTTCTCACTACAGCTTCGTGCTTACACATCTTCATTCACCTTTTACTCTTTTTGGGACCTCTACTTTCTGGCTGATCTTTTTCTTCTGGTAAAGTCAATGGGACCTGTCTGGTAGAAAAAAGAACAGGGGAAAAGAAAAAGCTGGAATTCGAATTTGCTTTTCCCAACAAAAGAATTGGGTCCAGTGGGTTAGGATTATATATTGGCTAGGGGGTGGCGGTACGGCGATGATGGAGAGGAACTACGGTGGCGGCCGTGGAGGGAGCTATCCGTACGAGAATGGGGTGGTGATGACGAGAGACCCAAAGCCGAGGCTGAGGTGGACGGCTGATCTTCACGACCGATTTGTCGATGCTGTCACTAAACTTGGTGGCCCCGACAGTACGTTCTCAACCAAAACTCACTCCCCCGCCTTTTTTGTTTTTTTTTTCCTATTCTTCAATTTTTATCTTTCGTTTTTTGAAGCAATGTTGACTAAATTATGGGTTTTAAGTTTTCAAATGCTTTATAGCTTGACAGAAGAGTAAGGGATCGATCTGAAATGCCCAGTGGCGGCTCTGAGTTTGCTTTTCTTTGTACACAGAATCAGTTGGATTTCTGGGCAGCTCTTGGTCTATGTGATAAATGATATCTAAAGTCATCTCTTCTCTGTGTGTTTGAAAAAACTTATATGCTAACATATGAATTCATGACTTGTACTTAATGAGATATGGCTGTCTGTCACAATTTACTTCTATGGGGGGATTGTGAGAATTTCTTGGATACGGAGTCTCCAACCTTCTGAGAGCATTCCGGGCTATTAGGATCGAGTTTTTTTAGCTAATAACCAAACCATTTCTCATTTAGTTACCAAACGTTAAACCGCCAATTGGGTTGGTCACTTTCCGTCTGTAGCTCCATAACAAAACATGCATTTTTAGTCTCAATTTCCTATGCTAATTTTGACTTCTTCTTTTTTCCTTTAATTTTATGCTTTCTTTTTCGAACCTAATATACAAACAGGTAAAGTCACAGTTAGCCTTTTATGTTTAGAAAAAAATCAAACAGTTAGTCCTAACTTTCAATTCCACAATTTAAGACTCATAACTTTAAAAAACTATCGATCTTGGATCTCCGTTTAAATTAGACAATGTAAAAAATATAAAAAATAACCAAAATGCCCTTCAAGATAAAATTACTAAAAAAAATTTAAAAATTCATAAATATAGAAATATATATTTTTAAAAAATAGTATTTTTTAAATATAACTATTGAAACTCTATTCCAATAATCTATTTATTTTTAATTTATTTCGAAAATTTTTATTATGAAATTTCAAAAGGTAAAGGTCTTAAATAGTTAATTTGAAAATTAAGGGACTTAACTTTGATTTTTACTTGTATTCATGGAGCTAACTATGACTTTACTCCTATACAAATAGTAATTTGTTGTCTGAAATTCTCTCCTTTTCAGAAGCAACTCCCAAGACTGTGTTGAGGTTGATGGGCATGAAAGGCTTGACATTGTACCATTTGAAGAGCCATTTGCAGGTAATTAGAAATTTTGATCTTCTCCTAATTATTGTCAGTAGGTGTACGTGACGGACAACCCTTCTGCGAAAAATAAGAGGAGTCTCAAGTTCTGGATTGGATAACCTCCGGGAACAGTAACAGATCATGGGGAGGGGGAGTAGTGCTTCTTGTGGCGGATTAGATGACTGATCGTACATATTAAGAGGAAGTAAGAAATTAAGAAAAATAACTACTTATAGAGGACTTATTTCCTTTATTCTACTTGATCACAATATTGCGTTGCTTACATGTGTTTATTTACATGGGTCTTCATTTTGCATCATGTATAACTCCTATATGCGTGATTAACAATTCGATAAAATCCATATATCTCCCACATGCTTGAAAAACTACTTCAGGTGGATACAGACGCTTTAGCTTAATTGTCTTGTCCAATTGAACATTTTTTCTGATCTTCTTCTCCCATGGATAATCCAGCTATAAATTAATCTTGTTTACATTTTTTTTCTTTTTGTGGAAGTCGAATCTAATTAACATGCATGAATACAATCATAATGCAGAAGTACAGACTTGGACAGCAGTCTGCACGCGGACAAAATACCGCAGAACAAGCTGGGAAAGAGAGCGGTGAGTACTCTCTTTACGTACATTAATACAGTGTCTAGGCAAATTTGAATCCCCCCACACCTAATATTCAAGATGCATAAAATTTGAAAACTTTCAAAAGGGCAACGAACCTGCAGCCAATATAATACTTGTGAACAGAGCATGTCTTAAGCACGGTTCTCTTCCTAATTTCGGCTTCAAATCGGTACTTAACGTACATTTTCTTTTCTAAATTTTAGGAGGCACGTTTGTGCATTTCAGTAATCATTCGTCCGGCACAAGTACTAACAATTCGTCAAGAGGTGGTGATAATGAAGGAGGGTATGTGTACTCTTCTTTCGTTTATCTCAAATTTGTCAGATTCTGTACCTTCATCATGACACAAGTTTAATATATAGTAGCGTTTGAGCACTTGGGATATGCTGGCGTTATGTATTCTTCATATATATTGAAACTGCTTGCTTAATCGCTGTATAGCTAAACTATGTGGCATACATAATGGGAACATGCATGCAGAGACCAATTAAGCAACCAGCCCCCCAATATCTGCCAAAAACAGTCTCTTTTTTGGGGCTTTTTAATGGGTTTTTTAAAAAAAATAAAAAAATTGTATTGCATTTTAGCCTATCAAAATGTGTTTTTATATAATTGGCCCACTCGATAATAAATTTCTAGTTTCATTCCTGTCAACATGACCCTCAGTTTGGAACTCAATAGAGTAAAAATGTTCTTTCAAACTGAATAAGATTCTCTCTAATTTACTATCCGAATTAAATTATCTAACTCAGAGAGAAACATACCACATATATATTGAATGTTTTAGAACCCACATATTGTAAGAATTTGCCCTTGTTAGCTGAATTGTAAGAATTTGCCGTAATTGTTCCATCCTCTATCCTCCTTACTGGCTTTTATTATTTATCGCTAATGATAAACCACTGCTATCACGTTATTTTATAGCTACTGCTTTGCATTAAAAATAATTAAATACTTGAACATATTGAAGTACCCGTGTTAGTTACTAAAAGTCGGTTGAAATAGAGGCATACATGCATCTTCTTTTTCGTTGTTTTATTTTTGGCCAAGTGTTTATCCCATAACACAGCATATACACGATCGCTAACTTGGATGCTCGATTTCACTGCTTACTCACAATCTTAGGGATTAAGCTCTGCTAATTACTTGTACATAGAATGGAATAGTAAGCGATATGTTAAATGTTCGCACTTTAGTTGAGTGCAAATATATTGAGCGAAAGAAACGAAGAAGAGCAAAAAACAGGGGAAGGACAGTGGTGCCTCTCGTCTGCGCTACTGAGATTCGTCCTGCCTTAGAGTGTGATGCTTTGCTCATTTCTGGAACTAGAATCATTTCAATTTCGTCTTTTGACTTTCTTTAGTAATGCACCCACTTGATACAACTCATGCTGCAAACAAAACAGAGAAATCCCCATTGCAGAGGCGCTGAAATGTCAGCTTGAAGTTCAGAAAAGATTACAACAGCAGCTTGAGGTAAACCTATTTGGGCTGTTTTGCTTCAACATTTTTATCACTTCCTTGCCGTATTTTGATCGATTAGAACAAGTTTTGCTACTCCATGAACTAAAAGTTCTTGATTCAATGTGGTTGAACTCCTTGCTACCAACAGGTACAGAAGAAACTGCAAATGAGAATAGAGGCCCAAGGGAAGTACTTGCAATCAATATTAGAGAAAGCTCAAAAGAGTATCTCCCTTGATACGAACGGCCCGGGTACTCTAGAAGCGGCAAGAGCCCAACTAACCGACTTCAATTTGGCTCTATCGAGCATTATGGAGAATATGAATGGAGAAGATAGAAGAGAGCACAGGCTAGAGATGAATGACATTTATAGAACGGCTAATGGTTCAACCATCCAAATTTACCAAGAGGGAGGAGGGCCAGAAAAAGACAGAGATGTTAAGCTCAAGGTTGAAGAAGGTTTGATACAGTTTGACTTGAACACCAAAAGTCATTATGACTTTGTTGCTTCAAATGGGGCTGAATCGGAAACGGACATGCTTTCATATAGGAGATAGAAAAGAGGATAGGTAAGTGGTTTCCACTTTGACGATTTACAAGTGACATTCTAATACCTTATAAATGTTGGCCTTGAGGTTTAACAATTGTAAGTGAGAACCTTAGCTGTATAATACACCTTTTTTGGGGGAATACCTCTATGATGCAGATCTCTTTGTTGATATAATGATGACCACCAATAAAATTTAGGAACCATATATATGCTAGAAACCAAGTCTTTTTTTCCACAAATCTCCATCGCCTGGTCTATCCCTACCATTATCTTCTTCAGTTGCTTTGTCTGATAGGTGAATCAAATCCCCCGTAAGCCCCCCATATCCTCCCCCTCAAGGCAAAAGGTTGAAGACAAACCATGAGCTTGTCCGTGAGGAAATTAAATCGACCTTAGAGTGTTAAAACAATCGGCATAGTCTTTAGAGAGTGACAAAAGTGCTCACCAGCCAGGAAAACCATATAACTGTCTGGAATATTACTGAACTTTCTTCGTTTCCTCTTGTACATTTTATTTTCCAACATGATTTGCAAATTGTACTCTTTTCCAGCAACTTCATGATCCCACTGTAGAAGCTTCTTTTGTGTGTGGAGTATGGTAGCAGAAAGAGTGTAGAAAAGCAAGTGTGCGCGTGAGACAAGTGAAAGAGTATTGTAAGGAGTCCATGGTGTGGCGGAAATGGCGAGGGTGCAAACCTTCTAAATGGGAGGTCCTTCGTTCCGGTTCTCATAGCAATAAAAAGGGAACTACAAACGAAGTAGTACTTCAAATAGTATAAGCAACAAATGTATATGAACTGCATATGAAGTAACAAAGCATAACGAAAGAAGAAAAAGATGGGATTATTAAAGTATGAAAAGATTTTAAAGGGGGGAAATTCTTTTAGCAGTGAAGTCCCTGTTTTTGCTTCCTGCTTCCTTAGGTAAAAAAATCCCTCTTTTTCAGCTCTAATTTTTGTCAGCTCGATCTCCATTGCCTACAGCGCCCAACCTCTCTTCTCTTCTCTTCTCATTTTGTTTTCTTTCAATCCGGACGGCATTTCTCAATTTTGTCAGCTCCTTGCCAACAGCGCCCACCCTCTCTCTCTTCTCTCTCCTGAAGGGCATTTGTTCCATGTGGTGAAGATCTTCTGTGACTTTTAGCAGTTTCAAACGCTGCTACAACAACTTTTTACCAGCGGTTTTCAAAACGCTGGTGAAGTCTTATAAATTAAGTTTTTGCTAGCGTTTTTCAAAAGTCGTTGTGCGACCACCGGGGGAAGAGGACTTTTCACCAGTAATTTTTTTCAAAATGAAGGTAAAATCTTTTCGCGACCCACCTATTGCGGCGCATTGCAAATGCCGCTTAAAGTCACTTGTATAGGTTGTAGTATTTGATGCTAAAGTTAATTGTGTTGTTTCACATTTTCATTCCAGTAGTAAGCTCTCTTTCCAACTTTTATCCTATGTACATCAATTCTTCCTAGAAATAGAATAGAGAAACGGTAAGAATTTTTGTCAAGAGCTATGGCTTTTTAAGGAGCCAGGCCTTTAGTAGACAATAATATTTGTGGTAACTTGTTTGTTAACTAACAAGGGTTAGAAACCTGATTAGAAACTCTTAACACAGTGTGAAGAGGTTGATGAAAACCACAACTCGATGGTTAGCTTGTGGTGTAAATCTAATTTATATAAAATTGATTCTGTACAAATGTAGACAACTTTACAGCTATACATATCAATTACATTTAAAACATATCAATTACTGATTCCTTGACATCTAGCATGAGTTTGGTTTCCTTGTATAGAAAATTTTGACGAGTTAATCTTTCTATGCGAGGACTTTATTGATGTATCCTCTACAGCCATAACATTCACCTGCAAGCTGAAAGTGGGAGGGCGCATATTAAGCTTGGAACGAAAAAAAGCAAAGACGGGTCAGGGTTGGCTCAATAAAAAAAATGACATTTACCAAGTTGACAACCTGTACAAATAGTAGGTTTTGGTAAAAGAGAAGTAAGAGATAAACTTCCATTTTTATTAAGCAAAACAATAGTCTTAGAAGCTACATGACCCAGACGAGCATGCCATAATTCGTATGAGCTACACAATTTATTTGAATGAAGCGTGAAAAAAAAAGGCTTGATGGCCACGCTCTAGCATATATAAACCATCAACACATCTACTGATTGCCATCACCACCTTTCCCGTGACGAGGTCCTGTATGTGAAAGCCCGAGTCAATAAAGGTGACAAAGAGAGGAAACTATTTGGTTAATTTATTGATTGACAAAAAAAAATTGGTCAAGTCAAAAACATCTAAAAAACACAGAGAAGAGGAACCGCTATGTGTAATTTGTAGAGATGCTCAATTTCCAACAATCACTTGATTCGTACCAGTATAAGTGTCTGCATGATTTAAATTTTTAACATCATTCGTCATATGAGCTGAAGCACTTGTGTCCTTGTACTAATCAGAAGGGGAACCCTCAGTCAAAGAGCAATTAACAAAGGCTTCAGCTAGGTGTACAGTCTGATCAGTTCGAGTATAACGATTCGAACAAACAGAAGCAATGTGTCCATCTTTGCCACAAATCTAACAGCGAGGCTTGTACGAAGGGGCAGACTGAGATGGACGATTCTGATTGGAATGTTGAAAGGATTTTCGATCTGCTACCACGACCACCATTTTGACCGTCATGACCACCACCACGATTGGGTCCAGAATTAGAGAACGTACCAGAGTTGCCACTTTTGTGTGCAGGGAAAGACGACAAAATGCCAGTAGATTGTTCAAGAGATTTAACAAATATTTGATAACTTTCAGCTTTGGGAACATTATCTTTAAAACTAGGCAAGGGAGACTGAGAAAGCATTGTGGTAGAGAAAGTAGAAAATTCAGCACCAAGACCTTGTAAATACTAGTGTACCTTGTCAGTGTCCTCCACAAGACATTCCATTGTAGTAAGTTGATCACACAGAGTTTTGAAGGCACGAGACTACCCACCAATACTATGAGATCCTTTCTTCAACAATTGAAGATCGTCTTTTAAACGTACCTCGTGAGTCTTGGATTTACGGGAGAAGGAATGCTCAACCGTAGTCCAAACTTCATTGGAGGTGGTAAGACCGAGAACTTATGCCATGGCTTCTTCAGACAAAGAGGAGTAGAGAAGACTAACAACGAGTTTATATGTTTGCTGCCAAGTAAGGAATTTGTGATTAGGAACTATGGAATCATTCTTGGTGATAGTGGAAGATGGTGCTTTAGAGGAGCCGTCAACTTGCGGGTGTATTACAGCATGCATCCTCTGGTGATAATGAGACGAAGAAGAGTTAGCATATAGAGCAGAAGCACGCAACGTCGTCCCAAGCTGACTTGAAGAAGAAGAAGAGTATTGACCTGAGGAAGGACCTGTCTGCTAGTGCGAATACAGTTTTGGAAGAATCTTGCTAAGCTAGAGTTTGTTATTTCCAGTTTCTCTCTTTCTCTCTCCTTGGTTGAGACTAAGACTGATCACCGGTACCCGCGATGGGCCAGTTAATCGGCACCGATACCGATATCGGTGAGCAAAATCCCCAAATAACGGAGATTTTGCAGGTGGCGGTGGGCAGTTTCACTGCTTTCACCGTTTTTCATTACATATATATATATAAAACGACATTTTTCTCCTTAATGAGAAACGACGACGCTTCACTTTTTCTTCTTAACCATAAATCCCAAACCCCTCCCCCCTTCTCCCTCTTCGCCACTTCTTCTTCTCTCAGCGAAGCCGCCGGTTCACCTGTACCACAAGATCACAACAATCTGCAACTCTCTCTCTCACCTATGCAACTCCCTTGCTCTGTCTCTCCCAGTTTCGTTGCGATATGATAATATAGTATTGATTATTTTGTTGTATTTTTGGAAAAAAAATTCTAGTCTCTCGTGATTTGGAATCTGCGAGTTGGTTTGGTTTGATTTGATTTGGTTTGGAATCTGTGATTTGGTTTGGTTTGGAATCTGCCATTTGATCTTTGTTGAAATCTTGCGATTTGTTATGTTTGTTTCGATTTTTGTGGGATTCAGATTCGGTTGGAATCTGTGAATAGACTGCGATTATGTTGTGCGAATTAACCTCACGTCATCACTTTATAATTTTGTAATTTTTTCTGAATATTTTGAATTTTCAGTGATTGTGGCAGTCACTGCCCACCGCCACTGTTAGGCGACGAATGTTCCCCTTACGGTGGTGGGGACGATTTTTGTTTTTGGAGAACCGCCTATAGCGATTACAGTGCCGGTGGATGCCATACCAGCCACCGGTTATGCACAGACCTACTCGAGACTTTGTACGTCGCCTTTGTATTTCATTATTCATTCAATATATTGGAGACAAATTTTCTCCGTCACTCTGGATCTATTCTTTTTCCTTTTCTCTGGTTCTATGAAAACTTTCAGGCTCGCTGAGTTTTGACTTTTGTGGAAAGCAAAACCAGTAGCGTCTGGCGTATATAAAACTCCAAAAAAGAGAGCAAAAGATTCATCTATTTCCTCTAGTACACGAAAACATGCCACAAAACCAAAATAAAATATTTGTTTTCATCTATTCTTTCTTCCTCAGGAGCCATGGCCCATACACATCAATAAACAGAGTGAAAAATCATGTTTAGACCTTATTAACACCCATAGGGGTAGAATAGGTGTTTCCTTACTTTTTAAAAATTCAGTAACAATTTTATAACAAATCCTAAAATTGTTGAGTCTAGATCTAAATAATCAATCAACAAAATATATATGCAGCAGAATAATAAAATAAATATTAATCACACAATAGACAAGGATTTTGTTGACGAAGTAAAAAATCTTTTAATTTACCTTTCAATGGAAAAACCACTCTAGGCTAGCAGCTACCAAAAATACACTAAGAATTAAAACCTTACAACGGTGATTCAGACACGGGCAACATCCAGTTGCTTGACTCTTACTACCCCGATGTAATAATCTAAGTAATCCAACCTAGACCCGCTTCTTACGTTTATCCTAATTGTACACTTCGGGCATACTGTGATTCGGACTGGGGCTTTTTTCCAGATATTCGTCGTTCAGTGACTAGTTTCTGTATTTTCTTTGGATCTTCTCTCATTTCTTGGAAGTCCAAGAAACAAATTGTGGTCTCACGTTCCTCAGCTAAAGTTGAGTACAATGCAATGACAACTACTTGTACAAAAATAACTTGGATTCATTATCTCCTTCAAGTTTTTCACATCTCACATCCTTCTGTTGCTACTCTGTACTGTGATAATCAGGTTGCGCTCCATATCGCTGCTAATCCGGTCTACCACAAACAGACGAAACATATCAAGCTCAATTGTCACCTTATTCATGATTTGATTCAAGACGGACTCATTCGCACCGCTCATGTTGACACCCATGCTCAGCTTGCCGACATTCTTACCAAAGCACTTCCTGCTTATGCGCTCTCTGGCCACCTTTCCAAGATGGGAATCGTTAATCTCTATTCTCCATCTTGCGAGGGGGTGTTACAGCATGCATCCTCTGGTGATAACGAGACGAAGACGAGTCAGCATATAGAGCATAAGCATGCAAAATCGTTCCGAGCTGACGTGAAGAAGAAAAAGAGTATTGACCTGAGGAAGGACCTGTCTGCTAGTGCGAATACAGTTTTGGAAGAATCTTGCTAAGCTGGAGTTTGTTATTTCCAGTTTCTCTCTTTCTCTCTCCTTGCTCGAGACTAAGACTGATCACCGGTACCGGCGGTGGGCTGGTTAACCGGCACCGATACCGGTGAGCAAAATCCCTAAATAACGGGGATTTTGCCGGTGGCAGTGGGCGGTTTCACTGCTTTCACCGTTTTTCATTATATATATATATATATATATATATATATATATATATATATATGAAACGACGACGTTTCACTTTTTCTTCTTAACCATAAATCCCAAATCCCTCCCCTTCTCCCTCTTTGTCACTTTTTCTTCTCTTAGCGAAGCCGCCGCTTCACCTATTCCACAAGATCATAACAATCTGCAACTCTCTCTCTCTCTATCCTCTGTAACTCTTTCTCTCTCGGCTCTGCAATTCTCTCGCTCTTTTTCTCCCACTTTCGTTGCGATTTTATATTATAGTATTGATTTTTTTGTTGTATTTTTGGAAGAAAAAAAATTCTAGTTTCTCGGGATTTGGAATCTACGATTTCGTTTGGTTTGGAATCTGCGATTTGATCTTGGTTGAAATCTTGCGATTTGTGCGGTTTTTTTTCGATTTTTGTGGGATTCAGTTTCGGTTGGAATCTGAGAATAGACTGCGATTATGTTGTGCGAATTAACCTCAGGTCCTCACTTTTTAATTTTTTCTGAATATTTTGAATTTTTGGTGATTGTGGCGGTTACTGCCCACCGCCGCCCCCAAAACTGCCACCGTTATGTGATAGTTGTTCCCCTTACGGTGGATCTGTTCTTTTTCCTTCTCTTTGTCTCTATGAAAACTTTCAGGCTCGCTGAGTTTTGACTTTTGTGGAAAGCAAAACCAACAGCGTCTTGCGTATATAAAACTCCAAAAAAACAAAAGCAAAAGATTCCTCTGTTTCCACTTCACATACACGAAAACAAGCCACAAAACCAAAATAAAATATATTTTTGTCTATTCTTTCTTCCTCAGGAGCATGGCCTATACACATCAATAAACAGAGTGAAAAATCATGTTTAGGCCCTATTAACACCTATAGGGGTAGAATAGATGTTTCCCCGCTATTTAAAAATTCAATATCAATTTTAGAAAAAATCCTAAAAATGTTGAGTCTAGATCTGAATAATCAATCAATAAAATATATATGCAGCGGAATAATAAAATAAATATCAATCAAACAATAGACAAGGATTTTGTTGACGAAGTGAAAAACCTTTGAACTTACCTTTCAAAGGAAAACCACTCCGGGGTAGCAGCCACAAAAAATTCACTAAGAATTAAAACCTTACAACGGTGATTCAGACACTGGCTACATTCAGTTGCTTGATTCTGACTACCCTGATGTAATAATCTAAGTAATCCAACCTAGACCCGCTTCCTACGGTTAACCCTCAGCTGACTGAGGCTCTTCTTATGAACTCTTCGTGAATGTACTTGTTCTTCAACATCGGGAACTCCGGCAACCAAACTCCCACAAGAAGGTTGGTTTCAATGGTGATTGAATCTAAATAACTGGAGAAAATTTGAACGGTTTATAATCAGAGATATCTGAAGGATTTTCTCTATGTAGGGAGGATGCTTGAATTTGAATAAAGCTTGGAATGACCTCCTCTAATGTTATTGGTCGATCTCTCGGTTCGAATGTATATATGTGACACCCCTTCCTTAAATCCCCTAATTTATCTAAATTGCTTAATTTCCTCGATTCTTGTATTTAGCCTATTAATGATTATGATCGTGATTGTCTCTATTTTTACCGGTTTCTATGCATTCAAAATTCTTCCAATTTCTTATTAAAATCTTAGTATTCATATTGCTTGATTTAGCCACATGATATTTTTCCTAAGTATACATCAATAGCTCATATTTAACATCATCTAAATACTAGGTTTGATTTCTTAACACATGATTCATTCGGTTCTAATTGCACTAATGAATTTCGGTATGCTTAATCTCTTTCCCTAGTCATTCTCTTGCTTACATCTAAAATCTTTACCTAGTGTCAATCTTGATTACTCTATCACTAATCTCGATTAGGTACTTGACTAATTACCTATTTTCTTTTATAACATATGCATTGATTAACTTTGTAACTTAGCTAATTATTTTGTTAACCTAAGTCTACTTTGATGTCATGTTGGTCCCACTCTCTCTCCTCCCTAGGGCACACGGCACACACATGAAAATCTTGGCTTTGTCTTGTTCTCTTTGTCTTTTTCCCTTGTCCCATGTTTTTGGCCTTTGTTGCATGAATAGTGAGATGGAAAATTGGACCAACCGGCCATGCTTGCTTATAATCACAAATTGATGTGATTTTGAGATGAACTTAGCTTGTGTAAGTGTCCTTGATCAGCACCTAGGGAAGGGAGAGTGTGCCATTTGGCTCCTCCAACCCTTATGCCGCCCAAGCCACCCAATCAAGGGGCTTGCTTGTGGCAGCCACCTCTTGACCCAATGATGGCAAGGTTGGCTATAAAAGCCAACCCTTGCCATGCATTCCTCACACCACAGCCGGCCATTTGAGTTAGAGAGAAGGGAGTGAGTGTTGAGAGCATTCGGCCAAGAGGGAAAGGAAGGAGAGAAAGAGGAGAGGAAGAAGAGAAGGAAGGTGAAAACTTTCATGCCAAGGTAGGTTGACAAGGGGTTCGGCCAAGGCCTTGAACACTCCCTTGCATCTCCTCTTCTCTATTTCCTCATCATCACTTCCACTTCTTCTTAGCCTTAGATTAGTTTCATTAACCTATAGATCTTGTGTTTATAGGAGAACATCAAGAGCTACCTGAGATCACCAAGGTAAGGGTTAGAACTTCATGCTTTAGTGAGGGTTTAGGCTCTTGTGTTTTGTGGATGGATAACATGTTCTTTTGTGATGATTGATCATGCTTATTGGTGTACATAGAGCTGTGATTCAATGATGAATATGTTAAGGTCATGTTGGGTTCAAGATTTTGGAAAAAGAAAGGTTCAAAGATGTCATGAAGTAAAACCTAATCTAGAGCCCCCTTGCATGATAAAGCTTGTTGAATATTTCTTATAACATGCTTGCTCAGTTGGTTTGATGATTCAAAAGTGTTCTTGATATAATCCATGAGCTATGACAGTAGGGATAAGTCTTATAGACCACGAGTTGATCAATGAAAATGGTGTTGCATGTTGCATGTTGCACTCCATGGTTCTATGATACAATGTTATGCATATGTGATATATAACGATGACCAAAGAGGCATGAAAGTATCCCTGATCAAGAAGAGGTCTAATGGGGCCAACGAAAGGAGCCTTGAGCTCAAGAAAGAAGTTATGAAAGATGAAAGAGGTTATGAAAGATGAAAGCATGAAAATGATGCCTTGTGCATATTCTATGATGATGTTGCAAATGATCATTGTTTGCCTTTAATTTTCTTGAAGAATACTTATGTTATGTGCTCTGTAAGTTCATATGTATTGGTAAATTAGATGTATCATTAGCCTAAAGTTATAAATGTGATGGTTGATCAAATACATGAACAGTTAGCTAGAGTTTTTAGTCAATATAGACACTGTCCAAACCGACCCTAAGTTACAGGTTGTATTTTTGCATGAAAATTTCCAGATAGTATTCTTATCTTATATTAGGATGACTGTAAAAATTTTAGCCCTAAATAACGAGGTAAAAGGTCGAAAATGCCCCTGGAGGTCTCTGAGGGAAGATTCAACATTTTTCCAAATTCGTTAGGGTAAAAGGGTCTAAAGTGAGAAAATGATTACATGGTTGGATAGAGCACAAAAAACGGATGGGAGAGCCCAAATTTGAGCTAAATCCGAGTTGGAATAAAGACTCAAATCACAAAGCCCTAAAAGAACACTATGTCCACTAATACCTTGAGAAAGGGCCCAGTGTGGTCTAAAGAGGCTTAATAGATTCCCTATTGTTACTTATGTACTGTAATGTCTGGATATGTTATTGCATTCATGAGAGGGAAAATGAAAGTGAGGAACCCCCTAGCCTGCGAGGGTTCCCCGAATGGTAGTGACGGTACCAGGTACTTAGGAGATATGCAACCCACCACTACAGGGAGTGGGTGAGCTCCTTTATGAATGCTAAGGCGTAATGTTATGATAAGGATCCTGGTGCTGGAAGCACGAGACAGTCCCATAGAAGGGGAGGGGACGCACAACCCGACTCTGGGGGTGAACAGAGCAGACACCGGGAACTCCTTAGGAACCAATGATGGTGTGATGCATTGCATACTTCAGATTGTTTGTGCTTATACTTATTGTCCTGGAAGTTTGTTCTACATCATGCTTTGAAGAATTATATGCATTGTATTTGTTTGATCATGTTTTCCCCACCCCACCTTACTGAGTCAATAGGACTCACCCTTTCTCTCTTATGTTGTTTTTTGCAATACTTGGCGACTTGGGTATTGAAGAATGAAGCTATTCGAGGAAGAGTTCACGTATGATTTCCACCCCTATGTTTTGGTGCTCAAGATTCAGACACGGGTCTTGGATTCCCTTGGAGTATCAGTGGAGCATGAGACCCACTGGTTCTTCAGGGAGGCCAAACCCCCATCTCATGTACCCCCACCCTATGTACCCCAATCCCCTGTGTCCCTACCATTCCCTGTACCCCAACTATCTTCATCATCCCTGTTACCCCGATTTAAGGACTTTGGGTTACCAGATGTACCGCCTGAGTGACTGAGGCTCGATTATGTTCTTTCCCCACTGACAGGAGATAATAGTGCATTTCAGAGGTCTAAGCTTATAGATCTTTCATCGGACTCGGACAGGAGGTTTAACATCTTTCTTAGGCTTGTTAGAATGTTTTCTCTAGAGTTTGTTCCTGTGTATCAGGAAGTTTCTGAACTTGTAGCCTTTTTGTAGTCACGGGAGGATGTGGCTCAACTTTTAAAGTTGTCCTTATTATGTCAGGTTTTCAATCTCCTTTATGATGCTTTTCTCATCTTTTATCTCAAGCTTCTTATTTCTACTCATAAGCTTATGATCCGACACTTTTGACTTATTCAGATTTTATTATCTCTCTAACCTTTTGTAAAACGTAGAGTTTTTACCTTATGACCTTTTTCCAACTTCTTATTACGATTTATACGCTTTCCGCTAAGTTCCTTGATAAATCGACTAAGACTCATAACGACATAAGTGTCATAATCCCCGTCTATGTGCATACCATTACTATAGGTGAGCCTAGGGGGTAAGTATGAGCACGAGACGTGACAATATACAAAACATTTCTTTTTTATACTATTTATAGAGTTGGTTGAGTTTTATTTCAAAAAGAATTCTCAAAGGAAGGAAATTTTTCACAATCCAATTTTGGAAATAGTTTCAAAGACTTTGAATCAACATCTCTTTGTTTATAGCACTTCATCTTGATGATATCTTATCCTTTAAACTTTGAAAGACTTTTTAATCTCTTGAACAATTTGACCAAATTTAAAATATAACGAAATTTGAATTTGAATTTTGACACGGAATTACGCTAACATTAAAATACTAACACATAGTACTCAATATTTTGCACGGGAAGGATATCCTACGCTATGGCTGTACAACAGATTTGCTTCTTTGGGCATGAAAGCAATATGGCTGTATGAAAATCCTCTGCTAGCTTTTTTGGGCATGAAAGCATTAATATGGCTGAATGAAAGCAATCTACCGTCACATTTGCTTCTTTGCTTCGTGGTCGTGCCTTTGGTGAGCTTGCAGAGATCCTGTGCTGTACAAAAACTAGTCTGTGTAAAAAGGCTCTAATGGAAAGCCCAACAGGATGAGGTTCTTATCTGTTATGGTCCTGACGTGACTCTCTTCTCTATCGCAGTGGAAATGGAAAGGGTGCAAAGATGAAGACAGTGAAGAAGAAAATGTGGGAGGCGTGGTGTTGGGGACGACAGCTCAAAAATGGATGGTAAAAAATTGAGCCAAAGCTGAGTCAAAACTTAAGCCATTTTCGGTCTCACCTCATTAAATGAGGTGTCTTCATCTTGGCCGTTGGATATAGGAAGGTTTATTCTTTGGTTTTCTTTGAAGGGGTGTTCTTTGAACCGAATCTTTTCCCTCCAGGGAGATTCAGGATGTGGAGATCATCTTGATATGGAAAGACCCGTGGGTGGCTGGGCTGCCGAAATTTACCTCTCGTCCCTACACTATGATCATGGAGGATTAATGGGAGGAGGATCGTGTGTGTTACCTCATCTCCCCCGTGACTCACCAGTGGGATCAGGAGCTTCTACACCTACGCTTTGATGAGGATTCAGTACACTGTATACTCGAGACCCATCCTCCCACTTTGGGTCGCTCTAATCGTTGGATATGATGAACTTTGGAAGTCTCGTGGAATTATTCAACCAAGTCAAAGTATCGCGCTTTGCTACCGCCTTTTGATCCAGCAGTGAGTCCTTTGGGAGAGGCACAACGGAAAAAACTCTGGAAACTTAAAGTCCATGCACGGCTGCTATTGTTTTTGTGGAAAGTTGTTTGGAATATCCTCCCCATTTGTAAATGTATGATAATGCCATCCACCAGCAGGTTTTCGACTCTAGCCTCTGTCTGCTTTGTACAAGGCCTTTTGAATCGACGCATCATTTATTCATCTCTTGCCCTGTTAGTCGCACTATTTGGAGGAGGTACCTTGGCCTTTTTTTATTCATCGTCTTGCTGATTTTCCCTTATGTGATTGGGTGAATATTATTCTGAATCCTGGGTTGTTGGGCATTTCGTTGGAGGATTTCCATTACTTTCAACTTTTTGAGGCTAATGCCATTGACATGGTGTGGCACCAACACAATCGTGTGGTGCATGGTGAAGATGGGTTGGAAATCCTTCATCTGGTTGACAGGGTTCGTCGCTCCTCTCTATCTCATCTGGCTGCTTGGAAGCCTTCTTGTCCGCTTTCCTCTCCAGTTTGGCAGCCTCCTATTTATTGGGTGTATCAAGATTAATGTTGACGTTGCAGTGAAATCCATTTTTTCTATGGCAAACATCATTGGCATGGCCGAAGCAAGAGGAAAACAGGCCGTGAAGAAGGACCTGGGCGCCGTTTGTAAGGGTTGTGAAGTGGCGGTATTGAAGTCTCTCTTTTTCATTTAAGGGAGACGATGGGTGGAAAACATCAAACAATAAAGAGAGAGCGTTTTTTTTTTTTTTAAAGTATAAAGAGAGACCCAGTTTTGTTTGTTAGAGCATACTACTCGTGATTATAAATACATGTGAAGAAACAGTCTCCCCGAGTACCATTACTGTTTACCAATTTTTTTTCACATTTATTTCCATAGGTCGTCACACTTCAATGGCAAATACAAGATGGAGTTTTGAGATCACATAGTTCTTATAGAAAGGATTCAATCCAAAGAAAGGATGTGCAAAGGATCATTCAAAGTCAAGAAAAGCTTACAGGAAAAACTTTAGGTTGTGTAGACAAAATGGATACTAAGAACAACTTATGGGGTTGTAAATCTTACAGGAAAAGCTTTAGGTATTCATCCATGCGTGTATACTTAACATCTGGATAAAGCTCTGAAGCTTCTTCTCCCTCTTCCCCTATTTCAAAGTTTGTCAAACAACCTTCATAGAAAATGTGATAGAAATGCCCAACTCCTACCTGGGCAGCATATTCCAATCCTGCAGGTTAAAAAAAAAACACATTGAACAAATTACGAATAATAATTATATATCGCATGCGTTGTTTTTTTGATCGATGCAACTTATGATATGGTCTTTCTTTCCCAGTACCTGGAGATTTCAGGGAGGCAAGGAAATCTTCGGCTGAAATGCTGATCTTCTCTAGTGTCTTTCCACTAAGGCTCTCCCACTTCTCAACTAATTCTCTCTGCGACAGAATGTTCTCCCGTGGCCGAAGGTAAAGTGTCTTGTTCAGAGTTCGAGGATCGTCTATTGTCTTAATTGTGTATGTTGCCACGTCATCTTCGTCCATGTAAACCACTGCAGGAAGTATTACAACATATATAGGTGCAAACCAATATTTGTTTTCACTCTATATATGGAAAATCAAACATAATGCGAAAAAAAAGAATTTACACTGTTCTTATATTTAATGTTAGGTATTGACAGGTAGCATTTGAAAATATTAATTTCGTTATATTTTGCTCGTCAACTATTGTTATTGTTATTATACACTTTACACTTCACCGTTAATTTTGATCAAAATTAATATTTTAGTTCGATGAAATAACTACTTTATTCCTAAACAAATATAATGACAAAAAATTATATGATAAAATCGTCATTTTATTAAATTAAAATATTAATCGATAGGAATCTAGATGCAAAGTGTTGAAATCTCAATGTGAAACATGAAAAGTGTATTTAACTTAAGAATTATATATTTAATTATAAGATATATCAAAGCGTATTGGACAGTACTTTACATATCAGCAACACCCGTATGAGCGAAGCCTTAATAATTAGCTCTCAGTTGGTTTTTGTTAGCTTTGACATCTCCACATCAGTTGATCTCATGTTTAGCGTACGAGGTGTATTGTCAAGCTTATATAAGATCAACTAATTATTCAACAGGATTTAACTATTGATTCGAACTACTCTTCTCTTTGACATCTTAAACAAGAAGAGTAGTTATATAACATCTTCCTAGCTAACATCTTAAATATTTGAGATAGTTAGTGATTTCACAATTATTAGTCAGTAAAATTTAATTTAGCAAGCTATCTGTCATTCAATACTACTGGTAAACCATTCACAAGACAGATGCTTTTTAAGTACCTTTAACATTGCCATCTCCATATAAATGGACCTTTTCTTTGGGAGGAAAGAGGGTTTTCATTTGGGAAAGGTTGCCAACAAAGTAACCCGCATAGCAGTTTGCAGATACGTAAGTGTGGGGGATGCCAGCATCCTCTATTGCTTTTCGCACTGCCATTTTCTCATCAAATGACACTCTTCCTGGTTCAAGAGCATGCTCCATCCGTGCCGGGTCCATTCCAAACTCCGACGGCAAGAAACGCTGAAAAAATTTCGTTCAAATTATTGCTCACAAATGTTAGTATTCTGATCCCCAACCTCTACAGAAGTGGATTTGTTAATATCTAAATAAACAAAAATACAACAATTACTTGCATAAAAAAAATTAACGTACCCATTTTGCCTTGGTACTAAAAAGGAAATAAATTTCTCACGTTTAGTATCTAGGCTTACAAATAATAATCATACATATAAGCTCTTTAAAGGTAAAGGAAATTAAGGGCTAAGTATTCATTTAGCCCTCAAATTTTATCCTCATCAATTCTCTCTTTGGATGGTAAATTACAATCACATTTTCACCGGTTCTAACAAAAAAAAGATAAATATAAAAACAATATATGTGCTGATAAAGGGACCAACAGTAAATGAAAAATGAAAGTAGAATAAAAAATATTAATTTTAAATTTTCATTATCACGATTAGAGATGAATAGCAGATTAGTCGAGTCGGAAGCGAAATTTGACATTTCGACATCCGGAACGCTAACTAGCGGATGACCAAAATAGAATCCGTTTTCGCTTCCAACTCTTAGTGGAAGCTTATAGCGAAATTTTGGACAATATTTTGGGCCAATTTAAGCATTTTTTCACAAATCTGAAATTCACATACAGATTCACAAATCATATAAACCTGAAATTCACATACAGCATCAATGGTATCTGAATATACATTACAAACTAATTCAAGCCTATAAAAAAATTCGTACTAAGCCTGTTCAATGTGAAAATTAACCAAATTGATTGTATAGCAATAATCAGTCACAAAATGCAAACATACGTTACCAACTTAAATTCTATACAAAATTCATTAACAGATTCAAAATAACTAAATAATTAACAGATTCGCAGGTTCACAATAACTAAACAATTAACTGATACAGTTCACAATCACAACAATTCACATTTTTGAACAGGTTCACAAAAATCACAAGTTTACAATAATTCACAAAGATCTGTTAACAATTTGAAATTGAGAGAGAGAGAAAGAGATAGAGAGTGGAGACAAAGACTAGAGAGAGATAGAGAGACAGAGAGAGAGATTGTATGAGAATAGAGAAAAAGACTAATGGCAGACGAACAAGATTAACAAAGAGAGAGAGCTGAGTGAGTGACTTGGAGGATTGAGGAATGAGGGGGTCGCAAAGGAGAGGGTGGGGGAAGGAAATTAAGTTTTCTATAAATTTGGATCAAAAAGACATTATATTTTTTTTTCAAAAAAAAAAAATCAACTAAACGACGTCGTTCTATTTTGTTCTATTTAATATAGAACGACGTCGTTTTACTATTTAGTTAATAAAAATTGCTAAATCGGCGAAAACTTCCGATTTCAGTAAAACTCAAATCGACCTCCAATTTCAGTTCTTGGAGGAGTCAAACCTCATCTTTTGAGAACGAGAATCGAAACTCCTCCCGAAAGGCAGACCGGGCTTGCACAGTAATCCAGGGATATGTTCGTTTTCACAGTTTTTTCAGGATTCTGAGTATATTCACACTACTACCACCGAACATATTCAAAATTCAAACACAAACACCAATACATTTTTCACAATCTCTAACAAATTTTTAATTTTTTATTCAACATAAATTTTCTCTTTCTATATTTTTTCACATAACTCCAATATTTTTTTTATTAAACAATTACATCAAATCATTTTTCTCTTCACTTTACATAAATACTAATAAAATACTATTCAACATAAATATTCACAACTTTAAAATCCATCAATTTTTAATCAAAACGAAGATAACCCAGATTAGTACGGATTTCACAAAGTAATTATACATTCGCACATATAACGGATTTTGCAATTTTTCTTTAAAAAAAATTCCTTTTAACAGTAGGTACATAGCGTCCTATCGGACATTCCGTCTAACTTCCAGCTAAAACATTTAATGGCGTGTCATGCTTATGACCAATCACTCGATGACAAACATTTTATCTTTGACGTGACAAGCCACGTCATGCCCACGTACGTGTTTGATCATTGCTACATTTAAAAGGTCACATCATTATTGAAAGAAAGAAGTGTTAAGATCTTAAAAGATATACATTTGTAAAGAAATCAGAAAAAATATTGGAAAAAGAAGCAGCCAAGCCAAGCCCAAACAAATGCAATAATTTTTTTGACGCGTCGCTGGGAATCCATCCATGTGGAGCCCCAGATCACAGATTAGACTTCACCCAGTGGTGCCGTACATCCTGATTTAAACAAAATATTTTTAATAGATAAAAATATAAATATATTTATATTTATTCATAACTTAATAAGGCGTTTAGTAAAATACAATTTTAATAAAATCTTATTTTTATTAAATATATTTTAAAATTATATTTTTATTTTTATTTTTATTACTTAATCACCAAATTCAATATCACGTCTTTTTTTAATACCAATACAAAATTTTATTAAAATTTTCAAATCTTTTTTTTTTTAATAAAATTTTCAAATCAAACCCCTTGTAAATGAGTTTTCTGAGCTCTCCAGCTTGTTAGAAAAATTATATCACTTGTTTGGAAGTATGAGCTCTCTACGCAACCGTGGATAATTTCAGATTGTAAATTTCCATATTTGATTTTGTTTTCTTTCATTCTCAGGAAATTAACAAATTAACATATAAATATAGGAGTTAAAAAAAAAGTAGGTACGGACGGACGTACCTTAATGTTTCCAGCTTCCTTCATGGCCTCAACCAGCTTCAGTTGCAACAGAAGGTTGTGCGACCGGTAGTGCACCCCAGACATGGTGCATATGACGACGTCAACTTGTTTCAGGGCATCGACAAGGCTCCGGTGATCGGAAAAAGAGCCTTCGATGAGGCCGGCTCCTCGCTTCTTGAAGGAGAGCAGCATTTGTGCCTTGTCAATGTCAAAGCCCACCTCTGGCCGATGAAGAACGTAGGTTCTATGGCCCTGGGCTAAGCTTGCCTCCACAATTCTCCTCCCAATATATCCGGTACCACCCACAACCAGAACCTTGCTCTTTGCCATTTGCCTCGTCTGCCCTTCTGGTTTCACCAGAGATTGCACCCGGACTTCTATTATATATATACACAGTTTTGCTTTTGCATTTTTTTTAAGCTTTGTACGTACATTAATCCTTCCGAGTATTGCCAAATTCTAAGATAAGGCATATATTATTATAGGTACTCTCGTTGGTGCAAGACCCCGCTTTCGCCTTGAAAAGACAACCCATAATATAATACAATATTGGGCACGCCGACACATCGACTTTTGGGTCCGGGAAACATTGACAGGGGTTTAGGTCACCTACTACGTATCTGACCAAGAGAGGCCAAATGGTCTGAACTCTGAACAGTTGTTTCTCCGTTCTCGTCAAAAGCTTCCGTGAATGACAATGTTGTATTCAAGCTAGCGTGTTGATAAAGGAAGAGTGAAGGCTGAAATCGATAGTCCTCCTACTGCGAGATTTATTATTATTATTTAAGTTAATCACATGGCAAATTCCCGTGTCAATTTCTGGTACATGTATTGGGCGTGAATAATTTCTTGTGTAGGTTGGAACGTAGCCCGCTAAAGTATCGATTTATATATATATATATATTCCGTAGATTATGGATCAGTGACATTTTCCACCCTACATATGTGATTTTAGTTAAATTAAATGAAAAAATAGAAAGATAATGAGATGTATGCCTTGTATCTATCTACTTTGATGCAGCCTGATAGTGATATGTGAATTTAATGTGTGGATTTTGATGTTATGTCTTGAGATTTGTGTGGTATTCTGCCCTCAGTGATAATTTGAGTGCTGCTAATATTAAGTTTTAGGTTGGTGCGAGTCCAAATAACAATTCAAGATAGAGGTAATAGAGGTAAATTGAATTTTGATAAAAATTAAAAATTATTTAAATAAATGAACAACGAAGCATAAAATCACCACAATATTAATATGGAAAGTCTTGAAGTGTAAAGTTTGTAGTAATGACTCATAGTTTAGGGGTAAAAATATATTTAAACCGTAAAATATGAAGTCCCGCTTACAAGGTATGGGGATTGGAGCAACTATGCATGACACCTAAGTAGACGTGTCATTTGCCAAGCAACTTGCGTTCAAATACTCAATGCATCGCGAGATTATGCAATTCACATTGAGTATCTCATTTCGCTATATTCTTCGTCAATGCCAGTGGAGATATCAATTGCCGAGTCAGTTTCTATAACAAGTGAAGAGCTCCCAACTGACACATTGTTTTCAGTGCAGTCTGCACAGGGTTTGTTGTTCGGCTATGAGGGACACATGCATATGTTGTCTATGCACGTCCGCGAGTCGACGGGTAACGTCACGTGCTTCCCAACCCTTTTTGGGATGAACTTGTAACCGCTTTCCGCTCTGAAGAGTTATGCTTTGGTTTTGGTTTGGTCTCAAAAAATTTTAAAAAATTTTCACAATTATTTTTTTATTAATTTTAATATATTTTTTAAAAATTTAATAATTTTTTATAAATTCCAACAATTTTTAACCAACTTTTCATTAATCCCAAAAGAATTTACACCACCTTCAAAAACACAAACTCAAAAAATATTTTCAAAACCAAACCAAACATAGACTTCCGATCATTTTGTTGGGCAAGTTTAGATAATACATACTTAATTTGGGGTATAATATGACAAGATTAATTATTTAAACTCTAAAATGACATTAATAATATAGTTAGGGAGCAAACCAGGTTTTTTTTATTCTAGCCAAGGTAATAGAGAACATAAAAATATAATATGTTGGAGACTTTAAAATACTCTAAAACTGTACTATTTGCTTTCAGGAGAAGGAAAATCAAAGTAGTGTGCAAGGAATGGAGACGGCGAGAGTGTTGTAAAATATTTTCAAAATATTAATGTACATTATATTTGTTACAAATACTGGGAATGTATTGGTGGATAGAATTTCACTTGGAAGGTAATAGAATGTGAGCATTTCTTAAAGTTGAAGTGATTAAATGAAAACTTTAATATTTAAACCATTTTTATTGTACGATCTCTTGATCGAGAGATACCATTTGCAAATTATTTAAATATATGTGCAATACAACGGTCAGATTTAAATTATGTTTTGGTTCAAAAATAGATGATCGAGATCAACTGATCTTTAAACCAAGGGCCAGTTTTTTGTTGTTATCTCTTTTGAAACAATATGTCCATTAATGAAATGTCAACTCTTATTTAAGAGATATTTATTCATGGAAAAGATTTTATTTAACATGAAAAATGTATCCTTCGGTGACGAAGATGTACCCTTCAACGAAGAGATACTTATTCACTGCGACGAAGAACCTGTTGCAGTGGCGGAACCAGAATTTTAGTTAAGGGGGATAAATTCTTAAGACAATATGATATCTCAATTTTTTTTTCTACTTATTACAAAAGTGGTTTAAATTTAAAATGAGAATATTAAATGTTAAAATATATATATGGTACATGTTAGCTGCAATTATTACTATCACTGAAAAAATAAAAAAATAAATAAATTTATTTATTATTTAATCATATTATTATCTCTTCAAATTATACCAATAATTTATATGTCCTATAAATATGGGAGAATAGAACATCAGCACCGCTGCAGAGGAAACACTGCAGGCCATCTTAAAGTATCTCAACTACTAATATGTCAGGAAAATTCTGTAGTATTAATTTTTTACTTTCAAAATGTAATTATCTTGCCAAAAGGGAAAAAACGCAAGTGGTTTTCCAAGTAGATTTGTACAATATTTTAATAGAGCAAGATCACGAGTCAGTGTTAACATGGGTAGAATCTCACAAAGCAATCTTTTTTTTTCTAGGTCAAGACCCAAATAGGGACTGATACAAAGACCAGGCGATAAACACCGGCGGGATCCATGGACGGATCGGATACAACCGCTATATGTCCATGCAAAGCAGTGGGAGCGGCGGCCGGATGCGGTAGACATAACTACCGGGACCTTTACAAGCCAGTAAAGAAAGCACCACAGCCCGGTACAGAGAGCCCATGCAAGGGCAGAAAAGATCCACACAGGATCAGACAAAGCTCACGCAGGAGCCGGACAAAAAACAACAAAACAAAAAACAGACCAACACAACAAAACCTAAAAAACTCCAAACAAAGATGGAACCAGCACCACCACCAGCCAACAAACGGAGAGGCCGAGACACTGCCTTCGCAAGGAGAGAGCTCGGCGCGTGTGCACCACGCGCCACCAGTGTCTCCGGTACGTGTGCACCACGCGCCACCTTAAAACTGCAACGATGAGCGCTGAGCTCGCCGAGGAGAGCAGGACCCAACCATGCGGCGCGAGGCCTCCAAAAACGTCGACAACCGCCCGGAAAAAATGAGCACAGGGACAGGCGCGTGAGATCCATGCGCGGCGCATGGCGCGCGTGAGACCTCACGCGCCGTCCAATGGAAGTCGGACCGGTGCCGTTGTGCTCGGCTGGAGGAGTAGACGACGATGAGCAAATCTGTGTCCACCGAAGATGCACCAAATCCCCGGGATCTACCGGCAAAGTTCCGAACAAAAAAAGGGGAAGGAAAGGGAGAAGAGAAGAAGAGGAAGAAGGAGGGGGGAGCGGAGGAGAAGGAGGGAAAGGGGAAGAAGAAAGAAGAGAGGGGGAAAGGAGGGAAGAACCGAACAAAAAAGAGAGAAGAAAATGGGGAAGAAGAGGGAAAAGCACGGGGGGCAGAGGAGAAGAAAGGAGGGAAGAGAGGGGGAAGGAGAAGGAATAGAGGGGGAAAGAGGAGGGGGGCTGACGACGGGAGGAGCCGGAGCTCCTCCCGCCGCCGGGAAACCAGAGATAACGGGGGGGACGCTAGGGCTAGGGAGGGAAGGGTCGAGAGAGCAAATCACAAAAATGTTTTTAGAATGTCCTTACAAAGCAATCACTGCTATAAGTTAGACCCAACACTTAGCCTAAGTCGAAGAGGCAGACAAACTAAATTCTTTGGATCTACGTTTTGTCCCTTTCTCCCACATAAAAGGACGGACACCTATGGCTGAGAGGGGGCCTGGCATGCCTAAAGGAAGTTCAAAAATAAATAAATAAATAATTTTTTTAATTTTTCAGAAGAATGAGGGAGCCGCCAGGGCACCCCTGTGTCATTTCGCTACTGCTTGTTGGCAAAGTAGTATATATTGATAAAGAGTCATCACACTTGATAAGAAGGTGTCCCAATACATAGACATCTTTATTTGCATAGTTAATAATAATAGAAATTGCTTCCAGATCTCTTTTTCTTCTAAATATTTTATAATTATGCAAATATCTTTCTTTTTTAAAGTATCAGATTCTGATTACTACATAAGTAAAATTCTGATTTATTGACTACAACGTACAAAATGATGGTATTCTGATCTAACTTTGTTATTGCAACGCGTTAAAAAACAAATTTATAATCTAGACTTTGTTGTATCTTAGAAACAAGGCACGCCATTGTACAGAACTAGTGCTAGCAAATATCATCTTAAATGCTGATGATACCAATACTGAATTATATCCGGCCCAAATTGGTTTGGGCCGGTAAGGGTAATTACATCTCTTCGAAACCCAAAGGCTACACTCAAGCCCATTGTGCATGTAGGTGCATAAATGTAGATCTTCGAACGTGCTCTAAACGGTTTTTCAATCAACCTCTTACAACTGTCAGCTCCACGATTCCTTAATACCGAAGGTGGGAAAGAACAACCACTACTCAGATGTGTAATAACCGTCGAACAGCGCACGATCGCACGAGGGGAAATTCTAGCGAAAAGGGAAGCAAGAGAATGTGGGAGAAAGGCTATAAAAGCAAAAAAGAACGATAAAAGAGGTACACATACGATAACAACTCTCTGAGCAACAAAAACTCACATAACGCCTTCACAAAGGAGACTGACCTAAGCATCGGAGGCTAGTAACCTCGGTGTCCGAGGCTATTCTCATGATTTTGCAGGAAGGATTCAAGAAGATCGAAACGCCTCTACTCGGACGTGTTGACCATAAACCAACTGATTCATTAGTTGGCGTCATCTGTGAGAAAGTTTATAGTTCTTTTGATAAAAGGTTTATGGTGACCACCAAGGTAAAGGAAAAGCGAAAGTCGGAGGTAACTCAGAACCTCCTCAACAAGAAGTCGAATGGTTGATGGAAGCCATCAACGAATCCTACAACCAGGGGAAGAGAGACGAGCCAAAAGCACGGACAACCGGGAGAAGCGTCCATCCAAGGAAGGCTTGCCAGGGAAACTAACGTACCGCAGATCTCAATTTCAGAAACGCATGATGAAAAGGCCTATGTCCCACCATACAACAGAGGCTCACACTCTCCACCTGGAAGGAACGAAGACGCTGACGCAGTGCATGCAAGGCTGGAAGAAGTGTTGGCCGAGCTAGAGAGGATGAGACAGAAGGTGGACAAACCTCTGACGTCCTCTTTGGAAAGCATGAAGCATCAAGTAGAATCTTTTTTCACCTCAAATGTTCTGACAATCCTGTTACCATTTAAATTCTGCATGCCAACGATGGATAAATACAAGGGAACAACAGACCCGCTCGACCACCTGGAGATTATCGATCGCAGATGGATCTGCTGGACACCCAAGATGCTATCAAATGTAAAGCATTCCCTACAACATTATCTGTACCAGCACGCGTGTGGTTCAGTAGATTGAAACCAGACTCTATTACGAGCTTCAAAGAGCTCCGCAAAGACTTCGTCAGCCACTTTACCGCGAGCAAAAAGCAAAAGAAGCCGGTCATTCACCTCACTTCCACCGACAGAAGGAAAATGAAAGTCTGCGAGATTATGTGGCGCGTTTCAACTAGGAAAAGCTCAACGTAGAAGATCCAGAAGATAAAGTGGTGCTCACCGCCATCGTAGCTGGCTTAACCGACATGAGATTTTCGTTCTGACTGGGGAAGAAACCATCGGAGACCTTCGAGGAATTCATGGAAAAGGCTCAGAAGTACATGAACATCGAGGACATGGTAACGGCCCACCGACAACAAGTTGTTGATCCAAGAGGAACGTTGACGAAAAGGAGGAAATAATGACCTCCAACTAGGCTCCCCATAACAGAAAGGGAGCAACGACTGCCCCCACGGCTAGAACCGCGAACCAACTTACACTTCACACCTCTCAACACTGCTCCGGGGAAGATCCTCATGGAGATTTGAAACTGCCCCAAGATACAGTGGCCCCAGAGAATGTGATCCGATCCCAACGGACGAGACAGCCACCAGTTCTGCTGCTTCCATAACGATCACGACCACGACACAGACAATTGCATACAACTGAAGAGACAAATCGAAGCCTTCATTCAACAAGATCGTCTCCGACAATTCACCACAACAATGCCAAAGGAGCCATTCCGGAACGCTCTGAGGGTTCCCGAGGACCAGTGCTTGGGGCCTTACCGAAGAGACCAAAGGGAGGAACCACGAGGAGGTCGAAGATGTTGGCTTTTAGTCAGAATCAATGTTTTGATGATAACAATAGAAGTAATTGAGATGTGAAGCAAAGTAGATCCAAAATGAGCACGGAGCGATCAAGTAACATCACCTTCAATGGAAGTGGTCTTAAAGTGAAGACTCAAGATGCTAGGGTAATCTTTGTAACTCTAAGACTTCAGCTTTAACAAGGATTTCAATCACACACATGCATAAGTCTTCAAAACTAGCATAAACCGTTTTAACGTTTGTTGAAAGATTAAAACCTTTTCAATGGCTTCAAAATATCCCAAATATACTCCCAAACCTTTTTATATACTTCTGAGAAGTTAGACTTTAAAATTGGGTATTTTAAGTTGGTCAAAATCGAGTCTTTAAATCAACCAGATCATGTTTAAGTTGAGGAGGTCGACCGGCTCAATGAAGCGGTCGACCGGACCCTACGACCGCTTGATGTAGCGGTCGACCGGTTGCATTTATTAAAGTGTTGTTAAGCTTCTGACAAAATGACTGTTGTGTAACGGTAACTTGAAGCGATCGACCGGATCGTTTTAATAGATCACTATAACGGCTATAAACTGTTATTTTTCTCATGAGGCCTATATAAAGCCATTCCCACGCCTTTGAAGCTTAACAAAATCGTCCAATATCATTTTGCAAAGGCTAAGAGAGATCAAAAACCTTCCAATTCTTATTCAAACATCATTCACACATAATCTTCTTTGGGGTAATTTTCGAAAAAGTATTGAAACCCAATTCACCCCCCTCTCTTGGGTTGCCTTAATCTTAGGAATATCAATTGGTATCAGAGCTTGGTGCTCACTTTAGTAAGATTTAAAGATTTTGAGTTAGAATGACAACATCAAGCAACAATTTTCATGTTGAGGGACTCTCAACATCTAGACCTCCTTCCTTCAATGGAAGTGATTACACCTATTGGAAAGCAGGGATGAAAATCTATTTTCAATCCATTGATTATGATTTATGGCTTTGTGTTCTAAATGGACCACATTATCCTATGAAATCCGTAGATGAGAAAATTGTCCCTAAGTCCGCCAGTGAGTATACCGATGATGAAAAAAAGAAAATTTTCATAAATGCAAAAGCCATGAACATTCTTTATTGTGCATTAGATAGAAAATGAATTCAATAGAATATCTATTTGTGATAGCGCAAAGGAAATTTGGCCTACTCTAGAAATCACACATGAAGGTACAAACCAAGTAAAAGAATCTAAGATAAGCATGCTAGTTCATAACTATGAATTGTTCAAAATGAAACCGGAGGAAAACATTAGTGACATGCTTACTAGATTTACGGATATCATAAATGACTTGGGATTCTTAGGTCTCTACCAAAGACTTGGGAATCCAAAGTCACCGCTATTAAAGAAGCAAAAGACCTCACCAAATTGCCTTTGGAAAAGCTTGTTGGATCTCTCATGACTCATCAAATCACCATGAGGGGTCATGAAGAAGAAAGTCCAAAAAGGAGGAGTATAGCTTTGAAATCCTCCGTTGTTGAGGTTGAAGAAGATGATGATGAAAGCGGAGACGAGGATATAGCACTCATGACTAGGAACTTTAGAAACTTCCTCAAGATAAAGCAAGCAAGGAAGAACTTCAAAGATTTCAAGAGAAAAGAGCCAGAGAATGAATACTCAAAGGTGGACAACAAGAAGGACCACATCACTTGCTACAAGTGCAAGAAACCCGGTCACATTAAGGCGGATTGCCCCTACTCAAATACAAAAAGAAAGTTATGAAAGCAACTTGGGAAGATAGCGATTCAAGCTCCTCCGAAGAAGAAGATGAGGGAGAAATCGCAAACATGTGCTTCATGACACTAGAAGATGATGAGGTATATCTCTCGGATCTTGAAGATTCAAAACCTTCATATGATTAATTAGAATATGCTTTTGATGAGTTATACACTACATTTGAAAAGTTTAAACTCAAATACAATGTTTTAAAAAAGAAGCATTCACTAGCTACAAGTGACCTTGATTACTTAAAGGATGAACAAGGAACTTTGAAGCTGGAGAATGAGGAATTGAAACTAAAAGTTTTAACCTTGGAAATTGAGAACAAAGTTTTCAAAGATAAGGTTACTCATCAAAACACCATTCTTGAAAAGTTCACTCAAGGAAGCAAAGCTTTGGAAAACATTCTTAATAGTCAAAGACGTGTCTTTGACAAAAGTGGATTAGGCTACAAGCCTTATCAAAATGACAAATATTTCAAAAATTTCTTTGTCAAAGCTAAATCTTCAAATGAATCTTTTCACATTTGCAATTTTTGCAACAAGAATGAACATCTAATATTTGATTGTCCACTTAAGAAATTTGGGTGCAAAGCTCTTAGAAATATATGGGTTCCAAAGGGAAATATAGCTAACCCAAAATGACTAAAAAATGTTTGGGTACCAAAAGCTTCATCTTGAATTTGTTTTGTAGGATTCAAGAAAGAAGAAATGCAATAGTTGGTTCTTGGATAGTGAATGTTCAAGACACATGACCGGTGTCCCATCAAGATTCTCAAGTATATCAACCATCAAAGGTGAAAATGTAACATTTGGAGACAACTCCAAAGGAAAAATAATTGGTATAGGTAATATTGGCGGTAATACCTTTCCACTTATTGAAAATGTGTTATTAGTTGACAAATTGAAGCATAACTTGCTTAGTATTAGTCAACTTTGTGATAAAGGTTATAGAGTTGTGTTTTAATCTTCTCGATGCCTTATTGAAAATGTCATTGATGGTAAATTATTGTTCATTGGCCATAGGAATTCAAATGTGTACAAGATTGACATTGATCAAAATGTTTGTGTGGAAAATTACCTTTTGGTCAATGTAAATGATAGTTGGCTATGGCATAGAAGACTAGGTCATGCTAGCATGCATCAAATTTTGAAAATTTCTAAGCATGATATTGTGAATGGTCTACCTAAGTTAAATTTTGAAAAAGACTAAGTTTGTGAAGCTTGTCAAATAGGAAAACAAGTGAAAACCTCTTTTAAATCCAAAAACTTCATTTCAACTAGTAGACCTCTACAATTACTTCATTTGGATTTATTTGGTCCATCAAGAACTCAAAGTCTTGGTGGAAAGACCTATGCTTTTGTAATTGTGGATGACTACTCTAGGTTCACTTGAATTTTGTTGTTAGCTTCAAAAGATGAGCTCATTCATGAATTCATCAAATTTTCAAAAAGGGTGCAAAACGTAAAAGGATACACCATTGTAGCCATTAGAAGTGATCATGGTGGTGAATTCGTTAATGAGAAGTTCGAAACATTTTGTAACATGAATGGTTATGAGCATTATTTTTCAACACCTAGAACTCCTCAACAAAATGGGGTTGTTGAGAGAAATAATAGAACTATTCAAGAGATGACAAGAACTATTTTGAATGAAAACAAGTTACCAAAATATTTTTGGGCCGAGGGCGTAAATACATCTTGCTATGTTTTGAATAGGGTATCTATGAGACCCACTTTGAAGAAAACTCCTTACGAGCTTTGGAAAGATAGAAAACCTAGCATCCATTATTTCAAAGTCTTTGGTTGCAAATGCTTCATTTTAAATACCAAAGACAACCTTGGAAAATTTTTTATTCTAAAACCGATGTTGGAATTTTCCTTGGATTCTCTAATTCAAGCAAAGCTTATAGAGTTTATAACAAAAGGACTCTTTGTGTTGAAGAATCAATGCATATTACTTTTGATGACTCTAATAGTCCATTTGAGAAAAATGCAAGTTTAGATATTGAAGATATTGAGGGGGAGATGGAAGGACTTGAAATCAACATAAACCCCACTCAAAGTGAGGATGCTCAACCTCCAAGTGAAGAAAATGTTCAACCAATTCAAGAAGAAGGTACTTCACAAGAACTCCCTAAGGAGTGAAGGTATGCTACTAGTCACCCTCAAGAGTTAATTATTGGTGACCCTTCACATGGAACTAAAACTAGAGCTTCACTTAGAAATATTTGTAATCATCTTGCATTTGTGTCTCAAATTGAACCTAAGACTTTTCTTGAAGCCGAAAACGATGAAAGTTGGATTTTGGCAATGCAAGAAGAGTTAAATCAATTTGAGAGAAATCAAGTTTGAGAACTTGTCCCTAGACCCAAGGATCAAACCATTATTTGCACAAAATGGGTCTTTAGGAACAAGGTTGATGAGCACGGTACTATTGTTAGAAACAAAGCTAGATTAGTTGCTAAAGACTATAATCAAGAAGAAGGAATTGATTATGATGAAACATATGCACCCGTAGCACGTTTGGAATCCATTAGAATGCTTTTGGCCTTTGCTTACTATAAAAATTTTATGCTTTATCAAAAGGATGTGAAAAGTGGTTTCTTAAATGGATTTATCTTGGAAGAAGCCTATGTAGAACAACCACAAGGTTTTCAAAACGAAGCCTATCCAAATCATGTTTTCAAATTGAAAAAGACTTTGTATGGACTAAAACAAGCTCCTAGAGCTTGGTATGATAGACTTAAAACTTTCCTTGTTGAAAAAGGTTTTTTCATGGGTAAAGTTGACACAACACTTTTCACCAAGTCCAAAAACAATGATATCATAATTGTACAAATATATGTGGATGACATTATCTTCGGTGCTACTAATGACTCTCTTTGTCAAGAATTTTCTAAGTTTATGCATGAAGAGTTCAAGATGAGCATGATGGGCGAGCTCAACTTTTTCCTTGGACTTCAAATCAAACAATCCAAAGAAGGAATCTTCATAAACAAAGCCAAGTATATAAAGGACCTACTCAAATGCTTTGGAATGGAGACCTAAAGCGACCGAAACCCCAATGAGCACATCGCTAAAGCTTGATGCGGATGAAAAAGGTAAAAAGGTGGACGTCACCAAATATAGAGGTATGATTGGAGCTCTCCTCTATTTGACGGCTAGTAGGCCGAATATTATGTTTAGTGTGTGTTTATGTGCTAGATTCCAAGTTTGTCCTAAAGAATCACATCTTGTCGCCGTAAAAAGAATTTTTCGATATCTTTCGGGAACTATCAACCTTGGACTTTGGTATCCTAGAGACACTCACATGAACCTAGTAAGTTATTCCGATGCTGAATTTGCCGGGTGCAAAGTCGTTAGAAAAAGTACTAGTGGCACTTGTCATTTTCTAGGTTCATCTTTAGTTTCTTGGAGTAGCAAGAAACAAAACTCGGTTGCATTATCAACAACCGAAGCGGAATACATAGCGGCCGGTAGTTATTGTGCTCAAGTGTTGTGGATGAAACAAACACTCAAAGACTTTGGACTAGGATTTGATAGTATACCCATCAAATGTGATAACACTAGTGCTATCAACTTATTCAAGAATCCTATCCAACACTCAAGGACTAAACACATTGAAGTGAGACATCATTTTCTAAGAGATAATATTCAAAAAGGTGACATCTCACTTGAGTTCATTAGTACCGAGCATCAACTAGCTGATATTTCCACAAAACCCTTGAGTAATGATAGATTTCGTGATCTTAGACGAGACATTGGATTTTTAGATGCAAATGCTCTTTGAAATGCTATCTTTTTTATTTCAATGATTTTTATTTGTTTTGATGTTTTTAAACATGTTTAAAATGCCTTTATTACTTATTACATGTTTGACATTCATCAAATGCATCATTTCATTTCATTTATGGGTCTTAAAACCTCATTTCTCGAGACTGTTCTCTGTAGCGGTCGACCATGTAGAACCGCTACACAAAGAGGTCGATGGTCATGTGAAACCGCTACACGTAGCGGTCGACGGTCATGAACCGCTATACCAAGCGGTCGACCGCCTCGTCGAATCTATATATACTACAGTTCTCATTTCGGTCGACCGACCTCTCATTTCTCCCGTACAACTTCGCCTCTCTCGACCCAAACTCTCTCCAATCCTTGCCAAAACACCATAACTAGCCCTAAAATCGTTCCCCATCATCTCAAAACATCATTTTCGGCCTAAGCCCTCTGTTTTTTAGTTGATTTACATCAAAATCCATCAAGCACGAGATTTTTAGGGATTTCGGCCTCTTTGAAACCCTAACTCCAATTTTTCGGATTCCAGCCTCTTTTCTCTCCAATTCTCGAGTTCAATCATCATGTCAAGGACGAAGCAACCTGGCCAACTCGTCTCTGAGCGCCCGGGATCATCTCGGTCATCAGCAGCTCCTTCGGGTGAGCCTGATTACTATTTCCTTAATGTTGAATGTGCTTCGAAGTTTTATAGTGACTTCTCAAATAGAAAAGTCATGTTTGGTGGGAAAGTGGATATAAAATCACTTTCGGATTTTGAGATTGAGCGTCCTTTTGTGAAGCAAGGTTGGCGAAATTTGTTGGATATGGGTAACGAAGTGTTTCCCAAATTGTTAGGATGTTTTTCGCTAACATGTTTACTGGTTGGGAAGCAAGAGACTTGTTTACTGTTAAGAGTAAGGTTGGGGGACGGGATATTGTCTTAAATGAAGTAATTCTCATTGAGATTTTTGGTATCCCACATATTGGGATTCGGGCCTATGAGCTTAAGACATGGCCCATGTGTATGAGCTTTGATTATGGAGCAGCCCTAAGTATCCTCCTAGGAGATGATGTGGCGTAGGATGCACCTAGAAAAATCCATGTCAACCAGTTACATGTTCGTTTGAGACTGCTTCATTTGATCTGCACTAATAACTTGATGCCTCGGGGTGGACACCGAGAGGAGGTGACTTATATGGATGTTTTTATCCTGGAGCGTCTCTTGAAGGAGAAAAAGTTCAACCTTCCTTACATTATGCTCAAACACATGGAAGCAGCTTGTGAGTCCAAGAAGAATCTACCTTATGGCCTGCTGTTTACCCAGATTTTTAGACACTTTGGCATGGCACTCAGTTCTCGAAAGCAAGACACTTTGACCAAGTGTGAGCTATTTGATACTCACACTTTAACCTGGATGGGCTATAGACGGACTTCCAGAAACACTTGGGTGCCTAAGCGTCAGGAGAGTGATGAGGATGAGCCTGAGGAGGCTGATGAGGACATTGAGGCTGAGGATGAGCCTACTGGTGAGGAGGTAGATGCTGAGGCCATGGAGTTTGATATAGACGCTGATTTGGCTAATGATCCTCCTTTTATTCCTTATCCTACCAGAGCTCCCGACCATACTTCTTCCTCTAATTCCTGGAACACCGCTTTTGAGCGAAGGATGCTTGCTATGCATGAGGCGTAACGGAAGTTTCTTCATGACAGTATCGCTTCTATGCAAGAGGAGCAGAGGCGGTTCTTTGAGGAGATGAGGACTTTTATGGCTCGTTTTCCTCCACCATCAAGATTCTCATCTCATATGCATTTCATTTTGTTGCTGTTTATGTATTTCCTTTGCTTATGTATTTCTTTTTCTATGATGACAAAGGGAGAGAAGAAATGTGGTGTCTCTTTTTGTATCTCTATACCCCTTTGAAACTTTGATGTACCGCTTTATTTTGATATGAAAGCCTCTTTATTATTCATATGTCATTCCTTCATATTATATACTAACTTGTGTCCATGAAGTATTAAAATGTCCAAAAACTCCACATCAAAGTACAAAAGATGGGGGGAGACAAGATCAACAAGAGAAAGATCAATTAATTTGTTGTCATCATCAAAAAGGAGGAGATTGTTGGCTTTTAGTCAAAATCAATGTCTTGATGATAACAATAGAAGTAATTGAGATGTGAAGCAAAGCGGATCCAAAATGAGCACGAAGCGATCAAGTAACATCACCTTCAATGGAAGTGGTCTTAAAGTGAAGACTCAAGATGCTAGGGTAATCTTTGTAACTCTAAGACTTCAACTTTAACAAGGATTTCAATCACACACATGCATAAGCGTTCAAAGCTTGCATAAACCGTTTTAACGTTTGTTGAAAGATTAAAACCTTTTCAATGGCTTCAAAATATCTCAAATATACTCTCAAACCTTTTATATACTTGTGAGAAGTTAGACTTTAAAATTGAGTATTTTAAGTTGGTCAAAATCGAGTCTTTAAATCAACCAGATCATGCTTAAGTTGAGGAGGTCGACCGGCTCAATGAAGCGGTCGACCGGACCCTACGACCGCTTGATGTAGCGGTCGACCGGTTGCATTTATTAAAGTGCCGTTAAGGTTCTGACAAAATGACCGTTGTGTAACGGTAACTTGAAGCGGTCGACAGGCTCGTTTTAAGAGATCACTCTAACGGTTATAAACGACTATTTTTCTCATGAGGCCTATATAAAGTCATTCCCACACCTTTGAAACTTAACAAAATCATCCAATATCATTTTGAAAAGGCTAAGAGAGATAAAAAACATTCCAATCCTTATTCAAACATCATTCACACATAATCTTCATTTTCACATCTTTGTTATTGTGTGAAGCCTAAGAGCTAGTTATTTCTCATTGTAATATCTACTCCATCAAGGGAGTTTTAAAGGGAAATTTTGTTCAACCATACACATTACTAAGAGAGTGATTCTCTTGTATCCTTTCGGTGAGGTTTGTTCATCGAAAGAAGGAGTTTGGAACCATTTTCGGAGGCTTTGCAGTAGGAGGATCCTTCAGATCCTCGAGAATGACCTACGGGAGACAACTACTTGTTGCAAAGATAAAAAACGGAGCTCAACGTCCGATGTCATGGGAAAAAAGGCTTATCATGTTCACAGCAAAGGACACAGTCGGAATCGAGTACCCTCATGATGACGCACTGGTGATCAATGCTTTAATAGGAAACTACAAAATCCGACATATACTCGTCGACACCGGAAGCTCCGCCGACATCTTGTACACCACGGCCTACGATCAAATGAAGCTCGGAATGGAAGCACTGAGAAAGGAAAATACTCGATTCACCGGTCATGAAGTGTTTAGTTTTGAAATAAAGGAATTGTCATTCACAGTGGGAGACCCCCCGAATGAATCATCCCTTTCCGTGAAGTTCTTGATTCTCAAAGGAGAATCTTCTTAATTATGGCTATCGATTACTTCACCAAATGGTTAGAAGCAGAACCATTGGCAAAGATCACCGAGCAGAACACTCATCTCGGAACTTCATTTGTCGCTTCGGATTACCTCGAACTATAATCACCGACAACGACAAGCAATTTGACAATAGCGGCTTCCAAGGATTCTAAAATGAGCTCCACACCGAGAACCGCTACTCATCTCTGTATTACCCACAAGCTAACGAACAAGTGGAATTGGCGAACCGGTCGCTGCTGGAGATTATCAAAACGAAGCTGGATGATCATAAAGGCTCTTGGGAAGAAGAACTGTCGGGAGTTTTATGGGCAAATCGCACAACCGTTCGGACAGCCCCTGGGGAAACACCATTTGCCCTCACTTACAGAGTTGACGCTGTAATCTCGATAGAAATCGGAGCGCTCTCACCACGAGTAGTAATGTTCACTCAGGAAAACAACGAGGAAGGAAAGAAGCTGGATGTCGACTTGTTGGAAGAAAAATGGAAGAGGCGCGACTCAGGATGGTGGCGTACAAACAAAAGGTCGCTAATTACTACAATGCCAAGGTAAGACCCCGTCATTTTATGCCCAGAGACTTGGTCCTCAAAAAGATGTCACCAGGAGCTAAGGATTCTCGAAAAGGCAAACTCTATCCAAATTGGGAGGCTCATACCGCATCGTCAGATCCAACGACCGGAAACATACTACCTGGAGGACCTTCGAGGCAAGACAATCTAGCATCCGTGGAACTCCATGTATCGTAGAAAGTACTATGCATGAATATTTACATAGATGTCATGTGTTTCCACCATTATCTGTTCTTTCCATGAATGAAATCCAAGAAGATTTCACTTCAAATATATCATCTCGGACATCAGTCCAGTCCAAATGTGTAAGGCGACCTCGGAGGACCTCAATCCTCAGGCGCGTCCACAAAGATTTCTCTTCAAATATATTATCTCGAACATCAGTCCAGTACAAAGGAGTAAGGCGACCTAGGAGTACCTCGATCCTCAGGCGCATCCGCAAAAGTAAGGCGCCCTCGGAGGACCTTGATCCACAGGCGCATCCATAAGAGTAAGGCGGCCTAGGGGGACCTCGATCTCCAGAAGCATCCACATGAGTAAGGCGACCTAAGGGGACTTCGATCCCTAAGCGCATCCACAAGATTAAGGCGACCTAGGAGGACCTCGATCCCCAGAAGCATCCACACGAGTAAGGCGACCTAGGGGGACCTCGATCCCCAAGCGCATCCATAAGAGTAAGGCGACCTAGGAGGACCTTGATCCCTAGGCGCATCCATACAAGTACGAGACAACCTCTAAGGACCCTTGTCCCCTATGGCTTTCACAGGCTCAAGAAGCGGCGATAGTTTTTTTTTTACAAATTAGTACTGTGGTTCCCAACCTTTATAAGAGCTTTTCACAGACTATGAAACGGTGTTAATCGCGTTCACAAATCGGGACCGAGGTCCCCCGAGGATAGAACTGAAAGGTCTCGCATTCAATCAGAAGCAAACAAATGATAGCAAATCATCAGATGACCAGCATACAGAAAAACGAAGCAAAGGTACGATAAACTAAATATGAGTGTGTAATTACAATTTCTAGCATTATTACAAGTCTTCATCTCCCGTGGGAGGAAGGGAATCTCCGCGATTCCCCAATATCTCCACGAGTCTATCGTAAATTTCTTAGGCACGCCCTGCTTTATGGACCTGGATGCGGCTTCCTTCGGTAAGGCGAGCCGCCTCAAGTACCCTAATAGCTGCGCCGACGTACCTGCGCGCTAGGACTGTCAAGTCACCAGGAAAATCGGGCGTCGCCGAAAACTCAACAACACGAAGAGAAAGACCCATACGGGATTCCTACAAATCTTCTACTTAAGCGCAAAGCAATCAGAGGCCTCAGGTAAAGCCCTGCGAACATCCATTATTTCAGCCTGGAACGACTCCTCTTTCTGCGAGGAAGATGAACGAAGCTCACTCAAACGTTGCAAGAGCCCTGCTTTCTCCTGAGACAGGTGCAACTCAAAATCTAACTGCTTCAACTCGGCAATGGTAGTATCCCTGGAGGCAATTCTCGCTCCAAATCTACTACCCTAGCCCCAACCGTTTGAACATGGGAATAGGCACCTCGGGCTATGATACAAAACTCCCCAACCAACTTCCGTTGGAACTCCAGCTCTCTTTCGACCTCCGCCAACCAAAGGCACGTAGCTTCTAATTCCTCATCATGCCTCAACTCCGCAGCATCGAGGGCAACAATCATTGACACCCAATGGGACAAATTGTGCGTGATCCTATCAACTTTCACATGTCGGGGAGCATTCAAAGCTTCTTCCATCATCTTCTCATTAAGAAAAGGTTGAGCATACGGTATTGAACGCCAAGCAGGCGGCACCGGAGGCTCCGAGGAAAACTCTTCAACATCCTCCGGAGATTTAGGACCAGCGGCCCCCTCTCTTCGTCCCTTATTGAGAGAGAGAGACGAACCAAGGAATCACCAGCAACACCAGTCGCTGACGTGTCGACCTCATCGGCCAGTCCGAGCGTAGGAGCGTCAGAACTACTAGAAACAATTGGCTCATGCCCATACTCTGGGGGCTGCTCTTGAAAGGACCAACAACCAAGGGAGAGATAGGCGTCAAGGCCTCCGAAGACGGAACCATATTACTCTGCATCTCAGGGTTCTCTCCAACTCCTGGCAAATCCGATCCTTCAGAAGAAGCAGAATAGGACAACAGAACCATCTGCTGAAGATCCAGAGAAGCCATGAGCTTGTCCCTTTCATCGGCCCCTGGAAGATCCATGTCAAAACCCAAGGCAAATTAAAGGTATGCTTTTCAATGGGATTAAATGCCCTAGAAAACGAAAGCTCACCTTGTGCAGAAGGAGATGTCAAAGAAATACTGAATGAGGGAGTCTTAATTTCTCGATCTCCTTCACCAAAGGAACCGATACCTCGGCAAGTGCCCCAGAGGCAGAATAAAAGGCTTGGGAGGCATCATCGAAACCTGCAACCAGACAACAGCAGAATGACAACCGGCGAACGACCAATAAACAACACAAAGATCCTGACAAGAGAACACATACCTTTGTTTGCCCTACGCTTAGAAGAAGCAAGGGCTAGAGAAGTCCTTTCTTCCTCCTCAGCATCGGAGGCCAACGGGGGGATACTCTCTTTCTCATAGAAGAAGGCCTCGGAGAAGAACCCCCAGCCTCTCGAGAAGGTTCTCGCTTAGTGGATACACTCGCAGAAGGACGCAGAGGGGACTTTTGTTGCAAACCCTCACAGGAAGGTCTTTCATGAGAAATCCTCCCAGGTTAGGGGTAGGGTTTGCTCTAGGAGAGGAGTCAAACGTGGTGTACCCTAACCAGCCCTTGTTCTTTCTACAAACCAGAGCGTTCCAATCCACGGAACTCACCTTCACAAATGCGTCCACGTGGGCCCGCTCCGCCGAGGTAAGGCCTGTTATATCTCTTCTATAATGCTATGGGACAAACCCAAAAACCCAACACAGGGAGGACTCGCTCTGACGATCCTCCCCGGGAAAACGCTCTCATCCATCCTAGACATGAAGAAATACCGATCATAGGTCGAACGGATGGATGTATAAAACCATAGAAATTCCTTCAAAGTAAGTTGATGTTCGAGCCCAAGGTACATCGGCCACATAGTGGCGCAACCTACTAATACCCTCCAAGCATTCAGAACTATTTGAGTTGGACACAGATGCAAAGATCTCAAAATCTTCCGAACACTCAAAGGAAGAGAAAACGTTACCCCAGATCTAAGAGGAGCCTTGAAGAAACACATTTCTCCTTTAGCACTATTGGTGTAAGTCGTCTTGTTGGCCAGCAGGGAAACGAAAGCGGGTTTCTCTGGGGAAGCGGTATTCATCGTGACATCGTATGAAAGCAGATAAGCAAGCAAATGACTGCGCTCAAAGGATGGAGGACGAAGAATCGAGAAGAATTCGAGAAATGAAAAGGATAAGAGGGAACAACCCTAAAAAGGAATACACAATGACCAATGGGCCCCTCAACCGAAAACACACAATTTCGAGGAAATCTAAAGAAATCCTGGAACGACATCAGGTAAACCTGAAGTTGAACATTCGCGAAGAATGATGGTTAATTAGAGACTGGAGCGGCATCCGAAAATGGGAAGCGACTCGTCAGAAGATTCTGTAACTCCCAAGGCGGTTCCTACCAAGCCACGATCGCATGACTCACCGGCATTAAATTACCGAACTGACCATCATTGTAGAAGGCAGATAGAGTGCTTCTCAGGAAACCCTACGAGCATCAAAATAATTTCATGCTCCTCCAAGGCCACGACCGAGCAAATACATCGGTCACAACGTCTATAAAAGACTATACAGACACTCCAACGAGGAAGGAGAATTCAAAGAACAACAAAGAAGGAGGCCAACATACAATCTCAGCAACCATGGCTGAAGACAATCACCCCTCACTCCTTCCCCTCGATGTTCTCACCATCATTGCCAGCTATGTTGCAAAACGCGACATCAATGACTTGAAGTAGTTCAAACTGACTTCCCGAGAATTCCGCCATGCAACCTCCAACGATTTATCATTCAGGAGGATGAACCTGGAGGAATACTCCACGCCCTGGACGCCAACTCTCGTTTGGCATGAGGTCAGGCAAATTTTTCGACAGGTACGTAACCCTCACGAAGTTTTTGTAGAAGCAGAGCGACACCTTCGAGAACAGTGAGTGACTACTCTTCGAACGAGGACATCGGCTTCGGACTGGCACAAGTCAGCACGCGTTTTCCTGGCCATTCTCTACTACTCTTCGGACGAGGAGGCCTTTCAAACACAAGCCCGAGATATGATCTGGACTCTACGAACTCAACTCAGAAGAAGAGAAATGCGGGCACTAGTGAGCACCGCGCAAGGGTGGTTGACATATCACATCCGAGATTGTGGGCTAATGTTTCTCATGGAAAAATATGCCCTTTACCCGGATGGCCACAACCCTCCTTTCATGGCGGATCACAGGAGAAAATGCCAAAAGAAAGACCTCTGCAAAAGATGCTACGGAAATTGGGTGTTCAAACGCCTTCACGAGTACATGTTATAACAATGACATAATCTAAATGTTTTGTACCCTTTCCAAATCAATGAAAATAACTTTTATTCTATAAAGGTTCTTTTTTATTCTTTATGATTGTGGCGTGAACAACGTACCAACTAGATCAATTGGTTACAACATGAAGTTACCGGAGAAGAGCGTGCTAATCAGACCAATTGGTTATCACGTAACATTACCACAGAACAACGCACTAACCAGATCAATTGGTTACAACGTGACATTACCAAAGGAGAATATATTAACCCAATCAATTGGTTATAATATAGCGTTGCAGAGGAAATAATCTTGCCAAAAATGAGCTAACATCAACATGGCGTGCGTTGATAAAAAAACTGGAATCACACTCGATTCAACTAGAACGACGTACACCTCTCCAAGCCGTCGGATGACTCAAAAGTTGTCATCATAAATGCGGACTGTTTCGAGACGTGATGAAGTGATGTGCATCAGCCCGGATAACTCATTAGAAGGTCATGCGTTGTACGAACAAACAAAAGCGGTAGGTATTGTGAGTCCTAGTTTCAGGATTAAGGCAACCCAAGAGGGGGGGTGAATAGGTTTTCTAAATTTTTCGATATTAACCCCTAAAAATCGTGTTTGCAAAGTAAATACTAATTTAGCACAAGTATAATGATGTAACAAGTATGTAAGTGCTAAATGTAAAGAGCAGGGATAGAGAAAGCAAACACGTGATTTTTTAGGTGGTTCGGCAAACCCACCTACATCCACCCCTAAAGCTCCTTCACCGAGCCTTGAGGTTTTCCACTATCTTCAACCAATAGCTTACACACTAGTTTCTGGGTGCTAGTTAAGCGTACAAGTATTTTCCCAGGATCAACACTCAAAACCGACCCAAGTGGTTTTCTGGCTCACCGCTCACAACCTCACCAAGCTTGAGATATACACTCTCAAAGCTTCTTCTTTAGTGAACAACCTCACTAAAGGAAACACCTCTTTTGATAGGTAGATTTAGGAACAAGACTCTCTCAAAGAGTGGATATAAAAATGGAAAGCTCTATCTCTTTATTCACATAAAGACAAGGATATGAAAGTGTGTTTTGTGTGAATGCTAAGAGAAATATAGAATAGGAAGGTTTAGAATATTTCTCAAGTAGTAGAAATGATATGTGGTTGTTGGGTACTCATTTTAGATGAAATGAAGGTGTATTTATAGGCCACATATGAAAACTAGTCGTTTATAGCCGTTGGGAGTTTTTGCTAAAACGAGCCGGTCGACCGCTACATGAACCGGTCGACCGCATCAAGTTACCGCTACTCCAACGATCATATTGTCAGAAGCTCAACGGCACTTTTATAAAAGCAATCGGTCGACCGCTACAAGAGGAGGTCGAAGTACCGGTCGATCTCCTCAACTTAAGCATGATCCGGTTCTTTAAAAATAAGGTTTTTGAACACTTTTAAACACCCAATTTTGAATACATACTTCTCATAAGTATATGAAGGTTTGGAGGTTTGATTGGGGTATTTTGAAACCTATAAAAATATTTTAATCTTTCAAACAAATCTTAAAACGATTTATGCACATTTTGAAAGATATGCAAATGCGTGATTCAAATCCTTGTCAAATGTGAAATAAAGAGTTACAAGGGTTATACCCTAAGGTTTTGAATCTTCACTTTAAGCTCCTTGCATTTTCTTGTTCCTTTTTCTTCAAGGTTTGGCTCTTTTTGTCAAGTTGTCTTTGTCTTTGAAGATGTCCATTTTGTAAACTCATCCATTTATTGAAATCATCAAAATTTCGATTGTTCACAAAATCCAACAGGTATTAAAACTTCAACACTCAAGGCGACGCACTGTCCCAGACACTACGAGATGATACGCCTGATACGCAGCACCTACGGATGAATCGAAGGGAACCACGTGTTGTCGTCGACGACAATTAGTCGAACCGTCAAATGCCAGAAACGGTCACATTAAATTTAAGGTGTCATTCAAGACAGGCGGAGAGGGTTACCCACGATCGTACACGAGGGACTAAGCAGTCACATGTCACAACAAGCGGAAAAAAAAAGAGCAAAACATGGGCGGCCTAACGTACGAAATCCAAGGTACGTGCAATTTGAACGAAAGGCGACAAAATGCTGGGAACCAAACGATATTCCCCAAATAACTTCCCCAGAGGATAACTGTCAGTCGGATAAAAGCATAAAATGAGAGGCAGTCTCAACCAAAAAAGAAAAGAAAAACGCCACACAAAGCAGAGAGAAAGATGTCGATGTCGAAGTGAAACCCTAGAACCCTACTTGACAAAATATGGACCGAGGTGATAAGCAGGGTCATACGCGACAAGCCGCAAGAATGGAAAAATCTCTATCTTGTATCCCATAAATTTTATAGAGTCGTTCATGGACCGGCAGTTTATCGAAGATTGAGAATAGAAAACATACTGCCCCTGTATCCTTTGACGGAAGAATGGAGAATCCTTCGCGACAAGTGCTACGCGAACAAGAATCCACCTAAACTTTTCATCCGAGATAGCAGGAAGAATCCTTTGGGGGAAGTCTGCACCTCGGCCAAAGAAGGAAATTCGATGGCCAAATATCTACTCGCCTTGGCCTATCACCACCAAGGAGGGAATGCGAGGCAGGACGTCGTGGATCTGATTATAGAGCTTCGACGAGAGTTAAATGCATAACAAATGGAGACCGTAAGAAACGCCATCGTAGAATGGGCAAAAACCAGATACGGTCGGACTGAGGGGCATCGGTATAGACTAGAAGACAGACTGAAGTGTCCGAAGGAACATCCCTGCCATATCCCAACAACAACCGAAATTCCAGCATCATTTCCAGAATGGTGGATTGTCTATCACCAATATCTCTTCAACACTTGCTATGTGAATATTTAGGTTTTACAGGGGGTGTAAGCGAATGGAAGATTCCCCCATGGATCGAGATGTAATCACTAATAAAAATTCAGCGTTTTGCTATGCATTTAGCTTCACCGCCCTTGTACCTCGGCCTCCGAAGCACGGCAAGCATTCTTAACCAGATTCCCATTGCGAATCCGCTTGAGAATGGGGGGACTCTGATGATACCAATACTGAATTATACCCGGCCCGAACCAATTTGGGCCGGCAAGGGTGACTACATCTCTTCAAAACTCAAAGGCTACACTCAAGCCCATTGTGCATGCAGGTCCAAAAATGTAGATCGTCGAACATGCCCTAAACGGTTTTTCAAACAACCCCTTACAACTGCCAGCTCCACGATTCCTCGATACCGAAGGTGGGAAAGAACAACCCCTACTCAGACGTGTAATAACCGTCGAACAGGGCACGATCGCACGAGGGGGAATTTTCGCCAAAAGGGAAGCAAGAGAACATGGGAGAAGGGCTATAAAAGCAAGAGAGAACAATAGAAAAGGTACGCATACGATAAAACTCTCTGAGCAACAAAAACTCGCATAACGCCTCCACAAAGGAGACTGGCTTAACCATCAGAGGCTAGTAACCTCGATGTCTGAGGCTATTCTCGTGATTTTGCGGGAAGGATACGCAAAGATCGAAGGGTCTCTACTCGGATGTGTTGACCATAAACGAACTGATTCATCAAATGAAAATGACTCTGTAACGCGATTTGAAGTAATTCCTTTATTTGGTTTGTTTGTCTACATGAAATCTCCTCCATATCTCACCATTTCTACCAACAGAGAGGACTATACCTTCGATTAATCTTCCGAGTAGCGTTGATTTCGTAAGTCGGAAAGCAGAGTTAACAACTTGTCAGAAAACTCTGATGTTGTTTAGTTTTAAACTGAATCAAATTAAAATCTAACGTTTTAACTTTATCAAGATCAGATAGTACACGTACAGGTACAAATTATTTCCATCTTCATGACTACGAACTGCACATTTTCATTCATTATTTGTGAATTGTAACTAACCAGTTGTGCCCCAAAACTTGATCAACCAATTACAGAAGAGCTAATTAAAAGGCTGTGTTTTCTAATTTTTTGGGTGGAGACAGCAGACCCAGTTTTTGGACGTCATATACCATCTGAAAATACCTTGAAGATAGGAACATCTGAACTGCAATTGTAATTTTGAAGATAACGCAATGGTCATTAGCAAAAGTGTACAAGCAAGACAAACATGTTTTAAGCTCAAAGCCACAGAAACCTCAGACATTTATGAATGATATAAGGATGTGGCAGAAGATCGTGTATATATATATACAGGTCTCTAGCTACCACCAAGAGAAAAATTAGAAAGAGATCAGATCATGGAAAAGAGCAAAGTGCTGATTATTGGGGGAACTGGGTATCTGGGGAAGAGGTTGGTAAAGGCGAGTTTAGCTGAGGGTCATGAGACATATATACGTCCTCCATAGACCTGAGATTGATGTCATTGAGAAAGTTCAAATGCTTTTGTGTTTCAAGGAGCAAGGAGCTCACCTTGTATCGGGCTCCTTTGCCGACCACCAGAGCCTTGTCAATGCCGTCAAATTAGTTTTTTTTTTGTTTGCTCCGTGTGCCGTCAAATTAGTTGATGTTGTTATCTGTGCAATATCTGGTGTGCATATCCGGAGCCACCAAATTCTCCTTCAACTTAAGCTTGTCGATGCAATCAAAGAGGCTGGTAACGTTAAGGTAAACAAATTTACTTGTTGCCGTCTAATTATCCACCAACTAATTCCTTCACTTGGTAGTTTTCATTTTTCTAATGATCAACATTTAGCTCAAATTGCCCCTCCTTTCTTTTGATTATGCAAAAGTGATTACTGAAAGAAATTATAAAGGCGGTGCGTAATTGAAAGATAATGTGGAGAGACAGAGATTTAAGTAGTTTGGTCAAGAAGACCTATGTCACTACAGAAGTTAGCCAGTTAAATTTTGTAGTATATATTCATACAGAGTACAAGTTGAAAGTTTCTATTTATAAACACAAAACAAAGCATGATATGAAATATATTCTAACATTTAATCTTGAATCTAATATCAAATCTCATTGATTAATGATATTATTTCTAACAATTACTTGTTACATATATATACCAAGAAATTTTTGCCCTCTGAGTTTGGCATGGATCCTGCGAGAATGGAAAATTCATTAGAACGAGGACGAGTGACATTTGAAGACAAAATGGTAGTAAGGAAAGCTATCCAAGAAGCAGGAATACCTTTCACATATGTTTCTGCAAACTGTTTTGCTGGTTACTTTCTGGGTGGTCTGTGCCAGCCCGGTAAGATCCTTCATTCGAGGGATTCTGTGGTCTTGTTGGGAGACGGCAACAAAAAAGGTAATTCCAGCTTCCTTATTGCCACCTTGTAGAGAGAACTCATGATGATCATGGAATTGCACCAAGTATATATCTAAATATCTTATATTTCATTAATTTATAACTTCGAAAGGATCGGAGTTCCAAATTAATTAATTTATTGTCTTAATATTTTTGGCAGCAATTTATGTCGATGAAGATGATATAGCCACGTACACTATAAAGACCATAGACGACCCTCGAACGCTAAACAAGACAATCTATATCAGGCCCCCCAAAAACATTTTATCTCAGAGAGAGAGAAGTTGTTGAGATATGGGAGAAACTAATTGGAAAGACCCTCGACAAGTCTTCGATATCCAAGGAAGAGTTTCTAGCTCTCTTGAAAGGTGAGAAAAATAAATAAAAAATAAAAATAAAGTCTAAAATAAATACATATTTGTTTTCCTCTTGATTCTTAGGGGGATAAAATAAAATAGAAGAGACCAGTATTAATTTTCAGTCGTTGTACTCTTTTCCTTTTAAGTTATCTGACTGAGAGGTAATTAATTATTTGTGTATGTTGTGTTAAATGACGGGAAAAAGGGCAAGAGTATGCGGAGCAAGTTGGATTAGTGCACTACTATCATGTCTGCTACGAGGGTTGTCTGACAAACTTCGAGATTGGAAGGGATGGAAGGGAAGCTTCCGAGCTTTATCCATGGGTTAACTATACTCCCGTCGAGGACTACATGAAACGTTACTTATAACTGAAAATTGTAACGCGCTGGACAAATGCTATTTTCACAAATATAAAAAAGCAGCATTGTCTTCGATAACACATCCAATACTAGGGCTGTTCATGGATCGGATCGGGTTGGGTTCAATCGGGTCTGTACGGGTCAAATTCTGTTGGATCACCCAAACCGAAATAACTGTTTTATTGGACCCGCCCGAACCCGATCCATACAGTGTTCGGTTTTTTTTTTGCACCCCCATTATAACAGCTTTGCCTCATTACTCATGTATCGAAAAGTTAAATCATTACAAAAAAAAAAACAACTCTACATATAAGTGTCACACACTACCTAAAAATAACAAATCAACACAGATAAAACCAATGAAGACAAATTGGTAGGATATAAGAGCTAGCATGTAAAATACAACGTGAAACTAATATTTTGCAAGAACAATTCTGTGATGCGAATGCCCCCCTTCCCTTGCTGGATGCACGTTTCCATCTTCCCCATGATCAAATGAGGCACCCTTAACAATAAGTTCTCTGATTCTGTCAGGTCCTTCTGTACAGACAACCTGGATGTCATAGCCAAACTTGAGAAACATGAATGTTTATGCAAGAGGCAGTGGTAAATAACACTCAAATGAGACAACACTAGGAGAGCAAACACAACCAAATAAGATGCTGAAAAATCAGAACATTTCCATAACAAAAGAATACATTAAATCGAAACTAATTTAGAGGAACAGTATGGATAGACCAATTAATATAAACCAGGGTAACAATAGTACCGTGTGCTAAACCCTACAGTGATCATTCTCTTTCAATTTCACTACTAGTTATACTTTTATAATAATTTATAGAGAAACTTTCAATCTACTTGTTTTTACAACCCTTTATCTGAAAAACTTTCAGTTTTTCCTGGAGGCCAGTGAAGTTAAGTTTGCAAGGCAGACAGCCTTTGAAGGAACCTCCTTTAAGTTGGAATATTTGACAAAGCCATCATTTTTTGAGGATTTTGGTTTTTTCGAAAAGGTGAAAATGGCAGATCGTGTTAAACTAGAAGATGAATTGTTCTTGGTCGCATACCCATACTTTAATGTCAGTGGTAGCTTCAAATATCCCTTCTTTCTATACCACACCAGAAAAAAGATTAATGTCTGGTATTGTCTTGCATTTCAGAAATGCTTGTGGTAGAAGAGCTTTACAAAGAAGCTGTCGAGAACACTGCCAGAAAACTGACTATTTTCAATGGAGAACTCGTCCGTATAAGATCTGGATGTATCCTTGACACTTTAACATGGTTCATATATACCTCATATTTGAATTTGTCTAATTGGTTAGTTGTTCGGTTTAAATGCTACTTCGCCGTTTTTCCTTCTGTTTCAAAATGCATTGGTTTGTGTTTTTGAGGTTAGAGAGAACGGTATAGCTCATCTTGGTACCCACTGGTGCTTTATCTCAAAACAGAAAAAGAACTATAATTGAAGACTCAAAAGTTTTATGGTGTAGTGGAAGGAAGTCTGAGAAGGATGTGGGTCCATCCCTTGGGTTATATATTGGCTGTTTTGCTTTACTCAGGCTACACTTGTCCTTGAATGAATTAAGATTATCCTCCATCGTTCTACCCAGAGCTGGCAAAACTCTCCAAGACCCTCCAGCTCATGATGTAGGATATATGTTTACATCCGTGGGTCTATATGTTGCCTATTTTAGTCTGCTCAGACAGCAATTGTCCTTGAATAATTTAAGATTATCCATCATTCTTCTACCCGAAGCTGGCCAAACTTTCCAAGACCCTCCTGTCTATGATGGAAAGTATTTATTACATCCACAATTTTAAGGGACGCAATGGAGGAACCCTTTTCAGGTCTCGTAACGCCAAGAACTACCGATTGCGTAGCTTCATTTATATTTTAGTGCTTTATTCTTTTCCTTAAATTGCTGGTGGCTAGATGCATTCATTTTTAGTTTTGACTTCTTGTTTGACTTTTTTGAAATTGTGCGTTAGGTGTTACCCTGGTCCCTGGAAGGTACTCAGAAAAGTGGGGAATAAATATGTTTGTCTGCATCAGCAAGAAGTTATGCCATCCCTCGAGGAAGTTGCATTGGACATTCTACCTTCAGCTTGACATGTCTGGTATGAACTTATCTAGGAACAGTTTCTGTTTACTAGATCGTATCATTTAAGAAACTTCATGTTCCTTCTATGTATTTGACCTGTCCATTCATATCACAGTATTGTGTGAGGAGTATGATGTCAATATGATAACCAAATTAATAATCATCATCATAGTAAATAAACTGTAATGGCAGCAGCTTCATATGATGAAGGAATCTCATTGAAGAGAAAGGTTTCTATTTTTTTCGGTTTTTGTTGTAGATAAAATCCATTACAATGTCGCTGTGTGTCACTAGCCTAAAAAAAATAATCCCAAACAATCTCTCTCTCTCTCCATTACAATGTCGCTGTGTAATGGAGAGAGAGAGATTGCAAAAGTTCGGGATCCAAACACCATTCTTGAATAGTCCAGTGATTGCATAGTTTTCAAACTGATGCTGTTGCAGAGCAATAGTATCTCACTATCTTGAAACCACTTTTATGTTTCACTAATGTCTGAAAAGTATGTCGGACCTTGAGTATGTTGACCATGTTTATTTAACAGTCGCCTAAACCTGGATCTCCATTTGCTCCTGATGTAAGAGCTTTTTGCGTGCATTAAAGTTTTGGTGTATTACACATGTTATTTAATGAGTCATAAGTTAACCCACATTAAAAAGAAATTAACCTTAGGTACATGTGGTTACTGATCCAACTGAATATCGGACTGTCTTAATCTTTGGATTCTTAAGGTTTTAATTTCTTCACAGAACCATGATCTTGGTGACAGCCAACAGATGGGCTCGGAAGTGCTTAGTACTTGTACAGGGGATTGATTTAAAGGGCCAAAACACCCAGCCTACATGATTCTTCCCTATAGTGAGTACAAGAAAAGTATGTGTAAAAAACCTCTGAGGAGACAAGCTGGAATTGCTTAGTGACTTTTTTGAAGGGAAATCAATGGGCAGAAAATCAGCAAGAAGTTCTGGTGGAATTCCATGCAGTACGCAATAGGCATATAGCCTAATACAGAGATGAAAAGAATGCATTGTATTACAGGATTACTACTTACAAGTCATAAGTTCAAGTTTATTGCATGAACATTAGTAATTCAGCGAATAGTCTTCTGAATGGAGTGTGAATCAAACAACCCCTAGGATTCTCTGGAGTTTTTCAATGGGTACATCATTTCTAAATCAAGATGAACCAAGGAGCTGAGTAATGGGGTAGAAAGCTTTCAAATTACCCTGACAGCAGTAGGCCATGAGGTCAAAGTTTGGTATCCAGGTGCTCAATATTATGTACATTTGTATGTAATGGATGTAGGGCTGTGTCTTGTCATCAACTTCTGCACCTCCCACATCAATGATGGATCTTACTAAGATTTTCCTCTGTACATTTTCATATCAAAGGGAGACAAGACAGACATGCAGAGACCCCCGACTGTTAGTTCTGGAGAATTGCGAAGTTGTCAATATTCAAGTGTGGTGACCATGATGAATGACTTAGCGATCACAAGTGTAATCTGTTATCTGTTAAGACAAACCTGGGATCAGTTATACGTGGAAATAGAAACAGGTCTGGTGACTATCACATAATGCAAGTCGAACGACCACAGTCAATGTGTCTTCAAATGGATCCCCAGGAATGCTAATGAAAATGGCTCATATAATAGCCAAATGGAGTAGGACCGGTAGATTCTCTGGTAACGTTCACTACTACATTATGATATTGTGAGGTGTGATCTTTTTTATTGGAGTTCTGATTACTTAAAACAAAAAACAAAAAAATTGGAGTTCTGATTGTTGAAAAAAAGACTCAAATGCCTGTGATTTAGAGTTTAACATAATGTCGTCCTCGTCATCATTGACACAACCGCCCAAGTGTTCCAACCAAAAGTGGACATGCCCCACGCCAACAACAAATCTTCAGAGTTCATTGTCGTTTTCCTCCTCTTAATACCATCCTCTATTTGTACGCTCTTAATACCATCCTCTATTTGTACGCCGTACCTTCCATCAGAAGTTTTTTTTTTCCTTTCTTTTTCTGAAATTATCAGTCAGTCAAAAGAACTTGCTTTCCTCTGTTCTACTACAGTCCTAGTCTATAATGAATCCTCCATCTTCTGTTGTCATCTTCGTCTTCTTTATATACGAAGGAAGTGCTCACAAGGAAGGACCCGAGTATACCAGACCCACGAGAGAACAAAAACTCAAGTGAAAAGCAGCATGCCAGGTGAGATCTTTGTCGTTACAGGTTCCGGGCAGGGACATTTCCATCCTTGCATGGAGCTCTGCAAGCACATATCCTCCCGTAATTACCATGCTACACTGGTCATTCCGCCGAGATAGCTGGTCTTAGTGCCCTCCCCATCGGTGGCGGATTCATGATCAAAATTCAATAGGGTCGAACTTTAAAGGTAAAATGATAAAAAAAATCTTTTGTAATGAAAAAAATTGTCTTAAAGTTAGAATATCAAAAATTAAAGATTAAAAGCATTAAAAATATTATAATACATGTATCGTATTATGTCTGCTACTAAGAGTTGACAATTGCATCCTACATTTTTGCATCTTTTGAAAATGTTGCAAAATGGCTTCGTTCTCAATAGTTTTAAAAACCTTTTGATCAATGTACACTATCATGCAATCATTCGTCCAGTCATCTCTCATCATATTACGCAAATCACTCTTGATGATCTTCATCGCAGAAATAATTCTTTCAACGGTTGCAGTCGCAACTGGTAAGACAAATTTCAACTCAATAAGTCGATAAACTAATGGAAATAGAGTATTCTTTTTTGTGTCAACCATCTTCATAGCCCACGAAAAGTTAATCTTTGCCCCAAAAGATAAAGAATGACATCTAAAACCATTGTTAAACGGATCGAGAAACCTGAGCTTTAGGGGAGGATAGTAATTCATCCTCACCGACTGCACCCCCTCACCAAACAACTCTCTCATTTCCTCATGATCCATCTTCAAAGATTTTGTCATGTGACCTAAGATTGCTATGGCTAGCTTTTTCATTTCCATGAAGTAAACAAACCCAAAGTTGAACTGAAATGAATTATGTGTGTTATAACTCTCAACTAGTGCTTTTATATCTATCTGAAGGGATCGAGAAACCTGAGCTTTATAAGTTTTTAAAATAGATCACTCCTCCTTAGATTGAGCGGAAGTGTGGTTATATAGAACACGCTCGACTAGTCTAGCTTCTGGTCATCTGAAACCACAAACAACTGCCCAAAGCCCTCTTGATTGTCAGGTTGTTGCCAAAGCTTCTTCTTTTCTTCATAAGTCTGAAAAAACTCTTCACCTCTGTCCTTAATTTTTTGAGCAATGAAGTACTAACTCCATGGTTTACAACCTGCAGTTAAGTCACATAACACAAGAAGAACTATATTTCTCAGAAAAAAAAAAAACACTTTTTACACACTAATTACATAGTATTTTTGCACTTTGTATTGAAAATTTAAGTTTTTTTAAAAAAACAAAAGGTCAATTATGTCTTTAGAAAAGTCAAATTGGTTACATTTAAATGTCATAAGGCCTTAGTAGTCCCTCTATCTAGCCCAAGGTCTGCAATAGATCTTGACCTTAGTGTTGTTTGGACGCACAAATTTCAGGGTTTAGCAATTATCCGGACACATGACAATGTCTATCTACCGAGTCTTTGATCCTCTCGCACATACGGAGGTGGGATAGGGGGTTGGCCTGGGCCAATGGGTGTTGGGCCCTAAAGGCCCAGGCCAAGTTATGAATTAAAAAAAAAGTAAATGAAAAAAAAATTTGTTTTTGGGGATGCAATGGGTGGCGGCCGCACCCCCTGCATCCGCCTCTGTATATGAGGCATATGTCTAAAGTCTTTAAGATCTCCATCTATATAGTTTTTGATGCATTCTATTTTTTGAATTGTTGGTTAATCATTTTAGATTTTGGTTGCTACCTAGCTAAGAGCCTCCTACATACTCAAGGTGCTTTACAACTTTTTGTCTTAATCTTTACATACCAATTAAGGCAATTAGGTAAGAACGTGTCAAAAGTCTCCCTCTTCCTTTTTTTCATGTCTCTATTCCCACCTAACTCCTTAATCGCGATCTCATGGAACGGAAATCGAGCTTCAACTCCTTCTCTCTTCCCTTCCTTCTCTTTCCCCTTTTCTCATTTTCTTCTCCTTCTTCCTTCCCTCATTCCGTTCTCTTTTTTTCTTTGCGTAGTTTTCTCTTTTTGTGGGTTTTTCGTTTTGAGAGAAGAAGATAAGATCTACCACCTCTGGTGGCCGAATGCACGCGCCCTCCCTTCATCTCTATGGTTCTATGATTTGCCATCTCCTTTTTGTTCAGTGGCTTTGGCCTCACTCGATTTTTCACGTCTGTTTAGGGTGGCATATGGATCTTACGCGTCTCCTCTATTGTGGCTCATTTTGAGTTTTCTTCTGGCTTTTGATATAAGCCCTTGTGTGCTCATGCTCTTAAGTTACCAGTTGTTGGTGTGGTGTCCAGCTCAACCAACTCCAGATCTGTCATTACTCTCTTTCCTGCAGCGATCTCGCCTCTTGTTTGTGATTGTTGCAAATGACTCCAAGGCCGCTTGGAGTTCTTCAGTTAATTGCCTTCAGGGCGGTCCTGTCTTGGCTCTCTTCTCCAATCATGGTCAAAAGCTTATTTTTCTTTTCTTTTATTTTATGTTTGCAGTGGTTATTTGTGGCTGTTTGTAGGGTTCCCCACCCTCCGATGCACTGTCTTTTGGTTTGAATGCTATGTTTGCTTGCTTAGGAAAAAAAAGGCAATTAAGTTTTACGGCAATCAAAATAAAGCTTAACCAAAAAAATTCAGAAAATGAAGACCAGAAAGATGCTAAAGATATAGATCTTTTATTACCTCTTAATAAATATAAAAACTCTTAAATAACTCGAACAAGCAACTTGAGCAAGACTGCTACCAATTTACAATACGAGTGACTTCAACTTCAAAGAGAAAAATAGTAGAGAAGTTTTTACACAGAATGGAGATAAGGAATTCTAATGATCTCCACTTACTAAAAAAAAAGAAAAAAAATATTCTAATGAACTATGCTCTGTGTATTTACAATTATTTAGATCATTTTCATGAAAAAGTATATACCATATATATTATTTCTGATAAAATGTGCAGGATTACACAGGTCAAAAAATTGATGTGTTTCTTTTCGTGGATAGACTCGGCGTCGACAGCTGAACAAATATATATATACAGTTATCAAACTCCAGTCTTTGATCATCTCGCACATACGGAGGTGGGATAAGGGGTTGGCCTGGGCCAATGGGTGTCGGTCCCCATAGGCTCAGGCCAAGTTATGATTTTTTTAAAAAAAACATAAATGAAAAAAATTCTTTTTGGGGATGCAATGGGTGGCCGCCCCTAGAGCCGCACCCCTGCATCCGCCTCTGGAGGGATGGGCACCCCAGTTGCTGATACTGAGCCATCCCTCAACTGGTGGGTTTTTGTCACATTGCGGGTGGAACTCTACTACTGAAGCGATAGGGCGTGGGGTGCCATTTCTAGCATGGCCCGTAAGAGGCGACCAACACTACAACGCCAAGCTGGTGGTGAGCCGTCTCAAGGTGGGGTATAAGGTGGCTGAAGATTTATCTCAAATGGTGCAGGAGGAGGATATTGTGAAAGGAATAGAGAGGCTAATGGGGGACGAAGAGATGCATGAAAGGGCTGCAAGGCTTCGTGGTAAGTTTGAGAGTGGGTTCCCGGCGAGTTCGAAGGCTGCATTTTTTTAATTGGATACTTTTGTGGATTTTATTAGCCAAAAGGCAGACAAATAATGACGCTATGTATGTCATGTTGAATGTGTCGTAAAGATTTTAGCAGTGAGTGGTAGGGCTGTGCATAACCGGTGGCGGTGGCTGTTATGCCCTCCACCGCCACCTACACCGTAGATCACAAAAATCACATTAACAAGACACAAATCACAACAGAGCACATCGCAATTCAAATATCAACAAACTCACAAACTATTATGCAAACCCAGCAGCAAATATGAACCAAATCGCAACAAATCCACACGCTATCAACAAAATGAACCAAAGCTTTTCAAATCGCAACAAACTCACACACTATTATGCAAACCCAGCAACAACTATGAACCAAATCGTAACAAATCCACATGTTATCAACAAAATGAACCAAAGCTTTTCAAATCGCAACAAACCCACACGCTATCTCCATTTTTTTTTCACAAATCGCAACCAAATCGCAACAACACTGGAGAGAGAGAGAGAGAGAGAGCAAAGCATAGGCTAGAGAGAGAGAAGCGAGAGAGGGAAAGGAGGAGATAGGCGCCGATCGGGGAGGGGGAAAGGAGAAAGGGGAGGGGGCTGTCGTCTGCAATTCTTCGAAAATGGGAAGGGAGAAAGGGCCTCGAAACGTTTAGGGTTTCGGGGCCCCTCAAACGACGATGTTTCTCTTTAAAGAGAAACGTCTTCGTTTTGTATAAAATAAATGAAAAAAAAAAATTAAAAATGGTTCTGGCAGTTAACCGGTCCACCGCCGATACCCGTGAACAACCCCAGGGTGATTTTTTCGGTGAGTCGCGTCTTTGTGCCTAGAGAAAAATAAAATAAAGTCGGTGTCTTTGTAAAGAGCGGCTTTAGGCATCTCAACCTGCCCCACATGTTTTGTGCATTGAGCTTGATGTTAAAGTAGCTCCACTGCAGATATTCTAGAGAAGGAAAGAATAGGCGTCCCCACCCAAACAAAAAAAATTGAAAAAGATTACATTCCCTGATTCCCACCTGCAATAAGTGGGGCAGGTGTTATTTTCTTTTTCTCTTCCGTTCTTTTTCACTGTCTGTTCCTTTCAAACTTAGAAAAAAAAACTTTTGTTGTAGTGGGCATATCAAAAGGGCCCAACCGAATAGTTGAGAGAGAAAAACATACATGCAGAAAAGCTGCAAGATTCCCACTTTCACACCCATACGAAAAAGAAGATATCAAATTTTTGACATGATTCAGGAGAAAATACAATTTTTTACCTACAAATTAATATAGTTTTTACACTTTACACCTTAAACTATCAATTTTGATACATTGCACCCTTTAACTAACAATTTTTGACATTTTACACCCTATGTCAAATTTGTATACTAAAATGACGATAATACCCTTGACCCATTTTGTATATATTAAAGATATTGTTGTCAATTCATTAATTTATTAAGAGTGTTATTGTCAACTTGAGGGTGTAAAGTGTTTAATATTAGTAGTTGAAGGGTGTAATGTGTCGTAGTTTAAGGTGTAAAGTATCTAACATTATTAGTTTGAGGGTGCAATGTCTTAAAGATGGTAGTTTGAGATGCAATGTGTCACTGTTCTGATAGTTTGTGAGTGAAAATTGTATTTTCTCTTATTATTTATAACCGGTCAAAAATTATATAATTAATTAATATCTATTTTTCATAAAAAAAAATGCTCCAATAATTATAAAATAGATTATAAAAAAAAAGATTATCCTTACACAAGGAAGCATTGCTTATTATAATTCCTTTTGTCCCTTCTCCGTATAAAAACTTCTCTACTACTTTTCCATTTGAAGTTGAAGTCGCTCGCATGATTGTCCCTTCTCCAAAATGACTGATCCAACCATTCAAAAAATAGAATGTATCGGAAGCTATATAGATAGAGATCTTAAAGACTTTAGACATACGCCTCATATAGATAGATCGACAATCAGAAAATATTAGTACTTGGCTTGATAATCTAAGGGCATGTTCGTTTAGGAAGAATCCTCAAGATTTTTTGAATCCTCAGGATTCTACAACCAAACATAATTTTTCACACCATATAAATATAACTACAACACGCATACCAATAAAGTTAACATCACATAAAAATTCTCAAGACACAAAAAATCCTCACAATACACCTTTACCGAACACACTCTAAGTGATACGTGTTTATCTTTTTTCAAAATGACTGAAATGCCCCTCCAAGATATTTTAAAAAATAAATAAAAATTTTTTCCCACTGTCGTAGCCAATATGCCAATACATCTCATTGAAGAGTAGTTGCAATGCAATCGTTTGTGTTTAGTTTTGTAGTTTGTGATGATTATAAACAAAGATTAAGTAGCAACCACAATCCAAAATGACTAATCCAACATTTAAAAACTAGACTGGTGTAATATGCAAATATGAAAAATAATTTCAAACTTTTAATAAATATTATTTTTTGGTAAACCCTCCAGAAGATAAATATTGGTTAAGAGCAAGTCTTCCATAAGTTACCAGATCCTCGGGATGTGCTAACTCATAAAGGATATCTTGAATATTTATCTAAGATAGGGAAAGCTGATAATCTTGAATTTATAATCAATTATATCCTTAGGTTAATAAGTGATCATTGCTTAGCTACTAAAGCTAAAAAGCAGGTAAAAAATTAGATCAGTAATACAAAATATCATGAACAACAATATTGTTATAAGATTTTGGTTGCTACCTAAGAGCCTCCTACATACTCAAGGTGCTTAAAACTTTTTGTCTTAATATTTACATACCAATTAAGGCAATAGGTGAGAACGTGTCAAACTCTTTAATCGCTATCTCAGGTAAACGGAAATCGAGTTTCAACTCCTTTTCCTTTTTCTTTTCCTTCCTTCTCTTTTCTCTTTCCTCATTTTCTTCTCCTTCTTCCTTCCCTCATTCCGTTCTCTTTTTTTTCTTTGCGTAGTTTTCTCTTTTTGTGAGTTTTTTGTATTGAGAGAAGAAGATCAGATCTACCACCTCTGGTGGCCGACCGCCATGCTCGCGCCCTCCCTTCATCTCTTTGGTTCTATGATTTGTCATCTCCTTTTTGTTCGGTGACTTTGGCCTCACTCGATTACTCTTCACGTTCGTCTAGGGTGGCACATGGATCTTACGCGTCTCCTCTATTATGGCTCATTTTGAGTTTCTTCTAGCTTTTGTTCTAAGCCCTTTGTGTGCTCATGCTCTTAAGTCACCAGTTGCTGGTGTGGTGTCCAGCTTAACCGCCTCCAGATTTGTCATTACTTTCTTTCCTGCAGCGATCTCACCTCTTGTTTGTGATTGTTGTAGATGACTCCAAGGCCGCTTGGAGTTCTTTAGTTAATTGCCTTCAGGGCGGTCCTGTCTTGGCTTTCGTCTCCAATCATGGTCAAGATCTTATTTTTCTTTTTCTAATTTTTTCTGTTTGCAGTGGTTATTTGTGGCTGTTTGTAGGGTCCCCCGATGCACTGCCTTTTGGTTTGAATGCTATATTTATTTGCTTAGGAAAAATAAATAAATAAAAGGAAATTAAGTTTTACGGCAATCAAAATAAAGCTTAACCAAAAAAATTCAGAAAATGAAAACCAGAAAGATGCTAAAGAGATATAGATCTTTTATTACCTCTTAATAAATAGTAAAAAATCTTAAACAACTCGAACAAGCAACTTGAGCAAGACTCTGGTACCAATTTACAGTACGAGTGACTTCAACTTCAAAGAGAAAAATAGGAGAGAAGTTTTTAGGGTAAATTACTCCACCAGTCCCTGGAGTTTAACGTTTTCCCAGATTGGTCCCTGCGGTAATTTTTGTCCTACGGGTGTCCATGTGGTTTCTAACATTTCCCATATTAGTCCTGCCGTCAGATAGGTAACGGAAAACGTCAGAACCAATACATGTCTGACACGTGTCAAAAAATGCCACATCATTAAAAACGTTATAAAAACGTGGGTCCCGCCTCCAACATGTCATTCCACGTTGGATTCTCTCTCTCTTCGTTGACTAGCTCTAAAAAAATTCTCTGAGAAGGACAATCTACTACTTCACTGATCGTGGCCTCAGCCTTGAACTGACGAGGCTTGCTAGTGTTAATGATGCGGCGCCGAAGAATTCCTCGTAAATATCCATGAAAAACATGTCGACAATGTCCAGGTAGGTCGGGCAATTAATGTGGGAATAGTAATGAAGAACGTCTTCTATGTCCAGAAGATGATCTACATTGCTCATATCCAACATCTCCAACTCTTTTATCTTCTGTGCCACCAAGCAAGTCCTCCCCTCTTTGATCAAACCTTTAGTACAATAATCTTCTTGTCGTTTCCCTTGGTGGGTTATACGTGTCGTATCAACACGATTATGACGATATTCTTCTCTACTTTCTGTATGATTCTTCTTCACCGGGGTCGTCTGGGGAAAATTTATGGAGCTCCCTCTATAAACCTCTTTTTCTTGTTTAGTTGGGGATGGCACAACAACTTTCTTCTTGCTTCCCTTTCGTTCCTGGTCTTTTCTCGAATCATATGGCTCGACAAATTCCTCGTAACTAGAATATTGGACAGTCAAGTTTACGTTGGCCGCGTAGGATAAGGGATGAGGAGGATTGCTCTTGGGAAGCTTTTCGTATCCCCCGGAAAACAAAAGACTTAAAACTTTGTACGGTTTTCGGAAGAACTTCTTGGTGTTGGAAATGGAGTTTCTTAGCAGCATTGGTGCAAATATTGATGTTCAGAGAGATTTGTTGGTTCTTTCTCTGCAACGAAAAGATAGAAAGATGATTGACTCCCTCTTTCTCAGCTTCTTGTGGGTGATGATCTCCGTGGATGTTTCTTTATAGGGATAAAATATACAGAGGAGTCATTCAAGGTTGTTTAACTCAACTGTTATACAGAGATGGTGCCCCCATTTCGCCAAACCCGTGATCATGACATTCCAGGTGATGTTGTTCCTCTCAGGCATTTCGTGGAACACATGCATGACTTCAACATAGGACCCAGACCGGTGGTTGTGTAGCAAACCAGGGGTGATAAGGTGAGAGTGGACTTGCTGGGCGACTCGACGAGAGCTATTTCCTCTCATTCCCAATACGAGAACGCCGGAAGTTAGCCCCGTCCCTTCCCCTCCTCTATTTCTAATTACTTTTCTCATTTCATTTTCATTGATTTCAGATTTCGATCAACTATTGCCTCAATAATATATAGCGTTGATTTCATTGGATTTTCATTGAAAATGCGGATGTTATCTGCATGATGTTGTTAAAGTTTCGTACCAGTGGTATGAGAGAGAGAGAGAGAAAATCCAATGTGGAATGACATGTTGGAGGCGGGACCCACGTTTTTATAACGTTTTTAATGATGTGGCGTTTTTTGACACGTGTCAGGCATGTATTGGTTCTAACGTGGTCTCCGTCAATCACGTATGCAAGTTCCGTTACCTATCTGACGGCAGGACTAATATAGGAAGTGTTAGAAACCACAGGGACAACTGTATGACAAAAATTAACGCAGAGACCAATCTGAAAAAACGTTAAACCCCATGAACTAGTGGAATAATTTACCCAAGTTTTTACAACGGAGATAAGGAACTATGCTCTTTAGTATTTACAATTATTTAGATCATTCTCACGAAAAAAGTATATACCACATTATTTCTGATAAAATGTGCAGGATTACACACGTCAAAAAAAAAATGAAGTCTTTCTTTTCGTGGATAGACTCGGCGTCGGCAGCTGAACAAACTTATACTCAACAGTACCAAACTCCAGACATCAAACGTGATACCTACTCCGCTCTAAATTTTGTTGTGTAATGACCGCACCGACCTACATTTTCTGATCTTGTGGGTTAATTGCACCGACCTCGCATGACATCTCCATACTTGCTTTATTCCTGGCCCATTTCTTTTGGGTAATATCCCATTCCGATGCTTCCCAAAATGACCTCATCCCTGTCTCTTGTCACCGAGAAAGTCCATGTTCTCTCGCACCTACCTGTCCGACTCACGCCTACCAGTCTCCCTCTCCCTTCTCGAAATCAGCAGCATCTATTCTTCTACCTTCTTCTCCTCCTCCCTTCTATTTAAATTCTTTTGAACGAAGTTTCGAAGTATAGAAGATCGTTCACTGCCGAAGAGGAAGAGAAGTACGACTAACGACCTCAAAGATGTCGAGGGAAATCTGGGTAGTTCCATTTTTTGGGCAAGGCCATCTCTTCCCATGCATGGAGCTCTGCAAATACATCACATCCAGGGACTTCAAGACCACCCTCCTCATTTCCTCCAACCTCTCCTCCTCCATTCCCTCCTCTTTCCGCCAATACCACCCTCTCCTCGATGTCTTGGAACTCCCGTCTTCTCCCCCGCCTCCGCCGCAGCCGGAATCTGACCCCATGCTCCACCACCACAGACAACACAGCGAGATGGGTATGGGACTTGAAAACATCCTCTCGAGCCGACACGGGAGCCTGAATCCAGAGCTCCCCGTTTGTGCCGTCGTGGACACCATGATGAGCTGGACCGCTGAAGTATTTGGAAAATTTCACGTCCCAACCGTTGCTTTCTTCACCTCCGGCGCGTGCTCTGCAGCCATGGAGTATGCCACGTGGAAGGCCCAGCCCCAAGATATGCAACCAGGGGAGGTCCGAGTACTCCCCGGGTTACCGGAAGACCTGGCGCTCACGCACTTGGACCTCAAACGACGACCTCATGGGCCGCCGGGACCGCCACTGCCGACCGGTGGTGGACCACCAGGCCCAGGACCTACTTTTCCTCGACCACCGGGTGCTAGGCCAATGAAAATGGGCCCACCCAAACCGGGTAACCAGCCACCGTGGGTGGAAGAGGTGGGGGGCGCGATTGCCTTGATGATAAACACGTGTGACGATCTCGAGAGTCCATTCATCAGCTACCTCGCTCATCAAATCGGGAAACCGGTATGGGGCGTAGGCCCGCTTCTGCCCGAGCAGTACTGGAAATCGGCCGGTTCTCTCCTCCACGACCGCGAAATCCGAACCAATCGACGGTCAAACGTCACAGAGGAAGAGGTAATTCAGTGGCTAGATTCGAAGCCACGTGGGTCCGTGCTATACGTTTCGTTCGGGAGCGAGGTCGGTCCTACCATGGAGGAGTACCCACAACTCGCCGAGGCTCTAGAAGCATCAACCCAGCCATTCATATGGGTACTCCAACCGGGCTCAGGTAGACAGGGTCCTCCACGCGCATTCCTCGGTGGACAACCCGGTTCCGACGCCACAGAAGCCGACGAGGGTTACTTCCCCCATGGTTTAGACAGCAGAGTGGGCAACAGGGGATTGATCATACGGGGATGGGCACCACAGCTGTTGATACTCAGCCACCCATCAACGGGCGGATTTCTGTCGCACTGTGGATGGAACTCGACGGTGGAAGCGATTGGGCGAGGGGTCCCATTTCTGGCTTGGCCGATCAGGGGAGACCAATACCATGATGCCAAGTTAGTGGTGAGCCATCTGAAAGTTGGGTACCCGATTTGTGAGGACTTGTCGGAAATGGTAAAGAAAGAAGATATAGTGAAGGGAATAGAGAGACTGATGGGTGACGAAGCTATGAAGCAGCGAGCGGTGGTGCTCAGTACTAAATTTCAGAAAGGGTTTCCGAAGAGTTCAGTGGCTGCTTTGGATTCTTTTCGAGATTTTATTAACCAGAAAGCTGCTTAACAATTTACTTTCTTCCCTTCTAATTGGGTCTCAGTAAACTCTAAATAAGTGCATGTAGAGACACCATTACAGTTTGATCCGGTTTGTAAAAGATGTTTGAGTCATATAAGACTTTGATCTTTTTTCCTATTCCAAAGAATTTGTTTTGTGAACATTAAGGGCAAGAGTATTTGCAATCCACTCCCGATTGGATGATAGCAGGAGATATTAGCACCATTAGAGATTATCTGGAGGCCAACCGGAATTGGATTTTTAGATGGGACCCCTAGAGAACGAAACTTCATGACACATTTTGTTGCTAAATGGTGTGTCACCAATAGGCATTGTGGTTCTATTGATATTTCCTCTCTCCAACAGAGATCACTGTATGCGATTTTGGTTGATAGAATGTCCTTATATTGTTCAGAAAAAAAGGGCAAGAGTATTGATATAAACAAATTCTCATTTAGTTGTTTTTTCTCCTTATTTTTATAGTGGGAAAAATCCCCTAAGCTGTTCTTTTTTCCTTTATTTTCAATGTGTTTGTATTTTTTCCAGGTTGAAGTTTAACATGCTCTAAAAAAGGAAAATTTCCAGCCAAATTAGATTATCCTCCTTCATGAACCCTACAACTTTATTAGCAGTTTTCTTCTGACAACCATCTTGACAAATTAGATTTTAGATATCCGGTTCCAGTGTCACAGTCACCCCAAATGTATGTATGGTGTGGGAAGGCGGTGTGGGTTTTACGGAGGCTAATTCCATCAAGGAAAAGCAAAGAAGTCAAATTTGAAGTAAATGATGGTAGGACAAGGAACTGCCCTAAAACTAATAATAGGACTTTAAGAGATCTCTTAATTTGCTTGCCGAAGTCATTTCTTTTCCTTTCTTTTGTGGACTAACGATAAATGGACAACCTTTATACTGAGTTCAATGCCCCTCCGATCTCCCACGTCTCACCGACCAATCCCATTTCACATTGACCAAATCATGCAGCCTTTCATTCCCCCGTCCTTCCATTCTTGTTGTACCATACGGTCCAAACCTCAGTTCAAAGAGGAGATACAGGCAACGCTTTAATAGCGTTATTTGTTTTATTTCAGGATAAGATCAAAACTATTTAAAAAAAAATAGAAACAAAAATTAGTGACCACAATGACACCTGTTAGGATTCCTTTTTTTTTTTTTCTAGGCAAACGTGAAACTTCATTTCACAAAGGAACAGTACACAAGCGCTGAATACAGAAGGCCTCCGAGGCCGATTACAAGGCACAGGGACTTGAAGTCCATCACAGCAATATTAAGGACCCAATGGGCCATACAACAACAGGCCATAAGGGCCGAAATCATATTGGCCATAAAGGCCACATACAGTCGGACCAACAGGTCCATAATTTTGAAACGGGTCCAAAGACCCAGAGCAAGCTCCGCCGCACACGGAGAAAACACAGGCCGGAGAAGAGAGCAAGCAACCATCGCGCTCCTGCTGCCCCGGAAGCTTATCCATACCAGCACAACCAACGTAAGGGAAACAACAATCCACCACTGAACCAACAGGTTCACATCCGCCGGAAGTCCACACAACAAACGGGTTGCTGCAATACCCTTACCACAAAAGCCAAGTGAAATGAACTTATTAGAAAAAACAAGAGAAAAACAAGACCAAACAGCCAACAGACCGAACCACCACACGAAACCACCCAAAAGCCCCACAAGGATGGCGAGCGCGTGAGATCCACGCGCGCGCGTGGGCGCGCGTGAATCGCCACGCGCCGACACAGCAGCGCCGGAAGAGCACGACGAGCAGCGCCGTGGGCCGAGGAACCCGGAAGGGAGACGCGTGGCCACCAAAAAACCAACAACGAGCCAAGATCTAGCCTTAAAGAACGACAAAACCGGGAAGCTGAGGTCACCGGAGATGGAGGCTAGCCGAGAGGGAAAAAACCAAGGGGGAGGAGCAAAGGAAGAGCGGGAGAGGAAGGAGAGAGACGGGAGGAGCCGCAGCTCCTCCCGTCGCCGGAGAAGAGAAGGAATGCCGGTCAGGTACTGGAGAGAAAGGCGCTTTCTAGAGAGAGGGCAGACGCTCTCTCTCTAAAAAGCCCGGTCTAAGGGTGACACCTGTTAGGATTCCACAGTGAAATTTGTAACTTTTTGCAGAGGGCTGGACTTTAAAAACACTTACTCCATTTGCTACTCCAAAGTACACTGAAGGCGTTCTAAAAAGAATTCGACCAAACTAAACATGTCGTCGAAAGAGATTCTGGTGGTGCCCAAAAATGGCCAAGGCCACCTCTTCCCTTGCATGGAGCTCTGCAAGCACCTCATCTCCCGAGATTACAACATCACCCTCGTTGTTGACTCCGATATTACCTCTTCTATCCCTTCCTCCCTCCTCCAATCTCATTTCTTCCAAGTTGCCGATGTCTCATCTCTAGCGCCACCTCCCGTATCAGACACCAATCCACCTTTCCAACGCCTCCACCAGCAAATGGGCCACGGCATCGAGGCGCTGCTGAGCCGACGGGATCCATCTTCGGCCCGACCTGTTTGCGCCATCATTGACCACATTATGAACAAGACCCAGGAAGTGTTCTCCAAGTTCGGAATCCCCACTGTGGTGTTCATCACTTCAGGAGCATGCTGGGCTGCGGTCCAGCATGCTATATGGGTGGTTCGACCCGCAGATATGGCGCCGGGAGAGGTCCGGGTTCTTCCTGTATTCGGATCTTAAGCAACGGCGTCACTGGCTCCGTGGACCTCCTAAAAAGGATGAAGGGGCCCTACCCAGTGGTCCGAAACAGCCACGTGGCCCGCCTTTCCCCGGTGAGCCGGCACCGTGGGTGGAAGAAGTGGAGAGCTCAGCTGCGATATTGATCAACACGTGCGACGATCTCGAGCTTCCGTTCCTCAAATACGTGGCCAAGTTGACCGGGAAGCTCGTTTGGGGGGTGGGCCCGCTGTAGCCGGAACAGTATTGGCAATCTTCGGACTCCCTGCTACGGGACAAAGAGATCCGATCCAAAAAAGCATCAAACTACGGCGAGGACGAGATAATCGAATGGCTCGATCAGCAGACACGCGGGTCGGTGATGTACGTTTCATTTGGGAGCGAAGTGGGTCCGTCGATAGAGGAGTACCCAGAGTTGGCGGCTGCACTGGGGGAGTCCACCCGGCCATTCATATGGGTCATCCAAAGAAAATCCGGTAAGCAGCCCGGTACTGGCGGTTCAGAAGCTCAAGAGGATAATTTTCCACACGACCTGGAGGGCCAAGTTGGGAAGCGAGGGCTGATAATCCACGGGTGGGCACCACAGCTGCTGATACTGAGCCATCCGTCGACGGGAGGGTTTGTGTCGCAGTGTGTGGAATTCTACCGTGGAGGCAATCGTGCGTGGGGTCCCACTATTGGCCTGGCCCATCAGGGGTGATCAGTACTACAACGCCATGTTAGTGGTAAGTCATCTCAAGGTGGGGGGGGGGGCATTGTCTCTGATGGGTATCCAGCAGAGATGGTTAAGAAAGATGATATATTGGGTGGCATAGAGGTGGTCTTGATGGACGCGGAGATAAGAAGGCAGTCAGATTATTCGTGGGAAGTTTGAGAAAGGATTTCGGTGACCTCATTGGATGCATTCAATGAATTTGTAAGGCAAAACGCAGCCTAATGTCCGAAACAGTCCCAGCTTAATTTGTTGATAAATATGACTCGGAAGTTGGGGGTTGAAAATAAGTAATTAACTGCGCTTGATTTGGCTGCTTTTGGTTATTCACTTTAATTTTTGTTTCAACTTCGAAATCTATCCAATCCAAGCGAACAATAAAGACTCTTCATAAAATTCAAGAAAGATACAGATACTTCTCACCGTTGAGCCAGAGAAAGAAAGAAAATTATACACTAATTTTATATGAACAAAACGATTTACCCCCACCATGTTCGGTTTTTTGTGTGATGGACAAAAAAATCAAGGCTATTATCACTATTTTACACAAAATCCAATAGGAAAACATAGATAACATGCTTTCCTGTAAATGGAATTCATGAATATCTGAACAAAATGATTTTGAATAACTAGGCAGAAGAGATCAAACATCCCAGTTGGTCATGATGGATCTGTGTCCAGCTTTGGGACTATAGCCGACTTAAGCTCTATATGAGAAACACGGACAGCACTAACCAGTCGCTCTGGCAATTCATCAGTAGTATTTGCCTGTCCATCAAAACAATCACTTAACCACACCCTAGGGAGAGATGAATAACAAGTAAAAACAGTTACAAACAAATCCAGAACCCTGAAAGTACCGAAAAGTTTGAGTAGGACATCTACGGGGTTGGCTTTTAGTGGCCAAGGGCATGACATCCTTGTTTATCAAATATAGACCGAACTAAACAAGAACTCAAAAATTTCACCTTCAGGAAGCTCTCTTGCTTTGAAAACAAAAATTACCTATCTAATCCCTGATTGATATCAATTGAAAATGATATGGGTCTCATATTAACAGGAAACAGCATTCAGTGGAGATGCAAGTTTTAGTGCAGATAGTTTGTCGCAGTGAATGTTTTGTAATACAAAGACACATTCATTGGTGCTTCCTTTAATTTGAAATATCTTCAGCCAGGAATTTAAAATCCTTCATTCAGAATTGAAGTTATTGACATTTTTCCATCTGTGTTTCCTTCATTTAGTTGCATACTTGCATCCTCTTTTAGCCACATGAATCAAGTAATGTCACTGAATATGGTCAAGGTAGGGTCCAACCTAGTCAGATGTCCAAGTCAGAAGCAAGTGAAACCCAGCTAAATTGTATAACACCTTCATACTGAAACACTGTAGACTAACAACCAAAGTTCTGAATATTAAATATAAATAAAAATGAAATTAAAGCTCAATTTGAAATTGCTTTTATTCCATAAGGGTAGCCAGATGAATGACAGTTTTACTTGAGTAGCTGATTCGCACTATGTTGGCCCCAATAAGAATGGTTGCTCTTCATCAAAATACGTTGCTTGCTAGAATCAACTAGAATATACCATGACTAAAAAAAGACATACCTGTACAAGGAAAGCCATGTCTACCACTAATGTTGTGATTACCCCAACGACAAGCCCCAAAACTCCTTTAGCAACAGTTGAAGAACCAATGTCCACATCAATCTACAGAAGATGACCAATGTTAAAACATCTAAACAGAGATAATACTATCAACAACCTTCTCTGTAACATCATTTATCAAAATCTTGCCCAAAAGAAAAACAAAGACAAACATGTATTAGGGAGATTGAAGGATCTTTACTTCCAAGTACTTAGGACCACGGATATAGTTACAATCGACTGCTTTCCCCAGCAAACAGGGCATGCTCCCAACACTCTGGCGCACAATCCATGAGCCCTGCATATGATATTGATCCAATAAAGGATGCATGAGATACATATGGCTTGCAATAATAACACAGCGGGGAATGCAGGGAAGTGTGCATACACATGGTATATGGGTGATAATTCTGAACTGTTTACAACAGAGAACGAGATGGCTAGAATCACACAGGAAAATCCAAGGCTACTGACTGCAATGATTTACGTGTTTGTGCCAGCCCAGACATATTATTAATAGATGAAAATGAATTTGGGTAGGATTTGGATATATGCTTGCCCAGTCCGATTTCAGACACCAACTCAAGGTTATAAATGCAAATCACTCCCAACCTAACAAGCATATCATTTTTTATGGCAATGCAGATTACTCCGCCTAATTGATTATCTATTTCACATCCCTTACGAAATTGAGCCTCTAAGGCAAACAGTATTTGGAATATAACTGCGTTGGATATTCTTCTCTGGAAGAAAATAATAACTAACATGCTGAATAAGTTGGTGGAGAGTGGTTTCATGGAGGGCTTCTCTGTTGGGAGTGGTGGGATGAGCATTTCTCACTTGCTATTTGCTGACGATACCCTTATTTTGTGGAAGCGAAGCTATCTCTCAAAAAGAGGTAGAGTCACTTTGATCAAGTCTACCCTTGCTAATCTTCCGACTTATTTCTTGTCTCTTTTCCTTATCCCCTCTGTTGTGGCTAATAGATTGGAGAAGTTACAACGGAATTTCTTGTGGGGCAGCGCTGGTGATCAGCACAAGTTTCATTTGCTTAATTGGGATAAGGTTTGTTGCCCTATTAAAATTGGTGGTTTGGGTATTAGGCGGCTATCCACTTTCAATAAGGCTTTGCTTGGGAAGTGGTTGTGGCGTTTTGCTTGTGAGCGTAATTGTTTGTGGAGGAATGTTATTGCGGAGAAGTTTGGGTGTGAGGTGGGTGGGTGGAGGACCACTCAGAGGAGGGGTTCTAATGGTGCTAGCCTTTGGAGGTATATAATCAAGTGGGGTGGATGTTTTCAATCAGAATATACAATTTGTGGAGTGTTGTGGTAATAGTGTTCGTTTTTGGAGTGATCTTTGGTGTGGAGATCGACCTTTGAGGTCTGCTTTTCCGCTTCTCTTCGCCATTGCAAGAGAGAAGGATGCTTTGGTGGCGGTTTATTGGGATGAGAATTCAGGTTCGGGGGTTTAGAATGTCCAATTTGTTAGGGCAGCAAATGATTGGGAGCTTGAGGTTTTTTCGTCCTTTTTTACTCTTCTCTATGTCAAGGTCATAAGGAGTAGGGTTGATGATAGTTTGTACTGGTGGGTTCCAAGTCCGGCAAGTTCTCGGTGAAGTCATTCTATGGGCTTCTTTATAGCAACCCCTATGTTTCGTTCCCTTGGAAGCAGATTTGGCAATCCTTTGCTCCCATGCGAGTCTCCTTCTTTGTGTGGGAGGCTGCCCATGGAAGAGTTCTGACCATCGACAATCTAAGGCGGCGGGGTCTTTGTTTATTGGATTGGTGTTTCCTTTGTAGATGCTGCGGGGAATTTGTGAATCACCTTTTTCTTCATTGTAAGGTGGCCAGGGACCTATGGGCTCGTGTGCTAAAAATAACGGATTATTGTTGGGTTATGCCTCCGACAGTGATAGATGTGTTGTTTTGTTGGAAGAGGAAGTTCGATGATCCTCATGCTTTGATTGTGTGGAATTTGGTCCCCCTGTGTATTTGGTGGACCCTCTGGAGGGAGATGAATGATAGATGCATTGAGAACATTTTCTTGTCTTTTGAGGGGTTGAGGGGCAAGCTGATGAGTTCTCTTTTTTCTTGGGCAAACGTTGTGTTGGGTTTTCGTTTCTGTGATTTTTCTGATTTCATTAGTTTTGTAACTTGTTTGGCTTAGGTTTCAGTATAACTCTTTGTATTGTTCCTTCTTTGGTTTTTTAATAAAGTTTTCCTTATAAAAAAAAAATAATAACTAACTTCACAAACCAAATACTAATCGATGCCCTTGATAAAAATCGCTATAGGATCGTTGCCACTGAAATGTCATTCCTTTATGGATAAGACACGAGAGGAAGGGCATTTGTAGGTTGAGTGGCCTTTTGGCCATAGGAAATAATCATGGTTGGTTTGAACATGGGCCTCGGAGTAGAATCAGTTTGGGGCCACAATCTAAATGATCTGAATATGCCCATGGACAAGAAAACCGGGGCGCGGGGGGTTAACTCTATAAAAAGAGGGCAGCCTACAAAGTGAACATATAACATGTGTCACCCACATGGTTCCATTCTATCTACCTGGTATACATAGATAAATCCATGCCTGCCTACAAGATTAAGAGTAATTGGGTGAATGCACCGATCTTTGCAGTCATGGGTTCTCCTAAAGGGTGAGTAGACTTCAGTGTTCACAAATTGAACCACAATGCTGAACTACAAGTGAAATTATTACCTTGGGAACTGATGGGATGAGCTTCAGCCTACTATTGCGGAATTCATCATCACCATCGACAAATCGTTCCAAGAGGGATCCAGGTACTAACTCCTTTGTGACAAAATAAAATACCATGCTGTAGTGTGTTGACCCAGGTACCTGTAATAAGATTAAAGCACTATTTCCAAACCAAACTGATACATTATGTCTAAAAGTCAAATCCAGCTGAACATAATCCACTTACTTGCAAATTCACAATCAGAGAGAAAAACCCTTTTTCAGAGGCTACCTATATAGACAATTAAAAAAAAAGGTTGTCAATACTGAATACCCTGTTAAGAAATCTAAAATAAATAACTTGTATACAAATACAGTTCTTGAGGCGCATTAGAAAAACAGAAAACCAAATCTAAAACTTGGTTGTCTAATACATTTGGTGGGCTTAAAATTGACTTCGATACTGATTTCATAAAATTCAAGTTACAATCCGAAAGTAAAACCAAAACCAAAACCACATCCACACACATCTTTCCAAATGTAGCCCTTTTAAGATGTATTTATAGCTAAAACAAAACCCTGGTGTTGCCCTAATCATTGAACAGACTTTATTACCCCCCACCCTTTTCTGTAAGCACTATATTACCCCCTCACTTGATTTGTGTGATTGTCACATGATGCCTCTTATCACCTATAACTTAGAAGAAAATAAAACAACCCATACTTGGGGGACGTTCGTTTAGGTGAGATTCTTAAAATTTGCATTCAACTTTCTACCAACTCAAACCGAACAAGTTGAAATTGAGGATGCTGTTAAATATTTTTCAATTTTGCCCTGGTCATACTTATGAAAAATTACCAACGTATCTCTCAGTAATACGTTTGAGGGCATAAATAATGAAGGATAAAACGAGATTTTAAAAAACACACGGCCCCCATACGTTCAGTGCATTAAATACCCGGACATGTGAATGGACAAAATACCCCAATTGATTTACCCAACGTTGATGCTTTGGTTGAGGGCAATATGGTGATTTTATCTGACCACATCTGACAACAGCTTTTCACGTCTGTTTTTTTATTCCCCCCAAGTGACAACTCTTGACGCGAAAGAGCCCATCCGTACTTCAACTCCACTCGTTTGTCCTTTTTTTTAATGTATTCAATACTTTTCAAATATTTGTATCATTATAAAAAAATAAAAAAATCGAAATTATAATAAATACTATAAATAAACAATATTATTTTATATTTTATCTTCTACACACATCCCAGTAAAGGTAATCTACAAACAACCTTAAAAATAATCATTACTTTTTTCACACCTATTAATACAACTCAACAACTTCTACACAGACACCAATAAAACTCTTAACATCACCAAAAAATTCTCAAAACACTTCAAATTCTAAAAATCTCACCAAAACGAACATCCCCTTGACTGAAGGTAAGTACACAAACAAGATTAGGTCAATGTTAAAAGACTTAATAAGAGGGCTTGGATCACTCTAACTGCAAAGGCATGTCTTTTGGTCTAGAGCACAGGTCCTCATCAATTGGTGGCTCATGCGTCTTTCTTAGGTCGTGTGGTGGCTTGCATGAACCCATTTTCATCGACCCTATAGATCCGGTACGGGTCAGGGTAGGCCCAAGTCCGGTGAAAGCCCCTATAAAGGCTATGTGGGAGACGAAGACGACGAGGGTGTCGGTCTTCGAAGGATAGGGGATTGTTGAGATCCCACATTGCTTAGGAGAACCTAATTAAAAGACTTAATAAGAGGGTTTGGATCACTCTAACTGCAAAGACATGTCTTTTGGTCTAGAGCCCAGGTCCTCATCAGTGTGGGGAAAGCGCAAGAGACCACTTAACCTATGTAGAAGGATTCTTAAAAACAACACCATTGTTTAAACAAATTGGTGTCTGTCCATTGCAAAATGTATACGAGCAGGAATTCTAGCTACTAATACTTACTTGTGCTGCACATCCTTGACGCCTAGCAACATGGTCCATTCTTTTAGTGTCCTTGAACCAATCAACAGCAACAAGATCCATGATATGTTTCCCTGCCGGAATCTTCAAATAATAATGCCAACTATGGAATTAGAACAAAACTAACAAGGTCTTATAATTTACAAATAAACAGAATGTGAAATGCTTAGGAAACCTTTGATTTATCAGAACAAAAATGTTTGCTCCTGACTCTAAAGTTGTTCCCTTCTGAAATTCTCCAGCAGTCACGTGCATTATCACGATCATCACGGCGGAGGTTACCAGAAAAACAGGATAAATCAATTGGGACCACTGGTTCTTCTTCCAAGGCTTTACTTCAAGAAACATTATGATCAGCTCTTCCACTTAGATCCAAATATAAGATCCAATAACTGGTAAAAGAACTAAGGGTCATTTACCTATTCTCTTGAAATCACTCTCGAGTCCAGACGGTTCTGCCTGAAAAATGGGAAAAACCAATGTTCAGGCTTCAGGGAGAATATGCAGAAACTATAATGCACTGTTGCAAGACAAAACCTATTGTTCAACCTCAGCTATTTGGAATTCCTCATCATCGTCAGAGTATTCTTCCATCATCACTGAATTTCTGTTTGAAGCAGTTGCATGCTCCATCGGTGCACTAGGATGATGGAGAGAAGCATGTAGCTTCTCCTCCTTTACTGATGAAAGAGAAGATGAGGTCATATTAACCATTACAGGGATTCTTGGAGGAGCAGTCCTCTCATCTGTTTGGGAAAACCATTCACGAAGTCCTGTAATGAACAGGATTTAGAAAAACAATCAACAACAGAGCAAGGTTACAGCAGTCAACAGAAGAGTGCACTAAAATTGAACCGAAGTTCAAATTACTGTGTTACAATTAAAACCATTGGGAACTATCTAAATTGCAAAACCATCAATGAAAACTAAAGTAACAGAAAAGCTCACTATAGTCCCCAGAAAATTCTGTAAAATTTAAACATACTGGAAATAAGTTGCTATGAACTAAGCTTTCAACAAATATACCGCTGTCTGACCAACCTCACTCTCTCTGAGTATGTTTTTGTTTTTCTCATCGAGAGAGAGAGAGAGAGAGAGAGAGAGAGAGCACAAAGAAAAACACCCACGATGAAAATGGACAAAACACAATGGAGAAAAGGAGAAATCATGCCTAACAATTCAAAGTTGTTTTCATTAAATCATAGAAGGGCCATGTTAGACATTCCAGCAAGCTATTTTCAGCTCTACATTCCTCCAACTTCAATCTTCTCAAATCATAGTCAACCTTATCCTAAACCCTCCACAAAGAACACGAGAGGTTTCCTAAATATCCAATGTCACAAACTCCAATAGGTTAGCTGTTTACGGGTATGCGATCAAAGAAAAGTTTAGTCCGAGTGATAGCCCAAAACCAAATCTAGGCATATTAAGTATTTTCCTTCTCTCTGCTGCTTCCAAAACAGAGAGAGAAGTGGGTATAAATGTTATATAACAATGTGACATTTCTGGCATCAGACAACAGAAATGCTAGCATTATGCCAATAACGACCAGAAATTTTACAAATAAAAAATAGCAGAGGAACTCACCAGCAACGCTATTTAACATTTGAAGCAGACAATGTTGCTGAAATGAAGGCATATAACCCGCGCCCCATCCTTTCAGATCAATCTGCATAAGATGCTGCACCTGTGACCTAGGCCTCCCATTTCGAGGTTTTAGAGGTGAAATGTTGAATCCCCCACCTTAAGAAATCCAAAAACATAGTGTTGTACATGCTCAAGGTAAAGCTACAAAAGATTTCCATCTCTTGGATTTTCAGAAAAACAGGCATTAGCATAATCAAAGAAAAAAAAATAACACTTACTCTCAATATGTGCCCGTACATATCCAGGCTGTGGACTACAGTTCTCATGCTCCCTGGAACAAAATAAGACAACTGCAAATAACAAGAAAGACAACACGTGAATGTCTAAGAGGAGAAACAATACATCAATTTATGAAAAGAAGTGAACAAGCAGAACACTCACCATAACTTCCATCATCATTTCGGCGCCAATACCGTACATAACAAAGATCACGGGGCCACACAAACCTGAGAAAGCATGGATTAGCGGGTATTAGAAAAAGTAGAAGATTATGGATATGATGGTTCCTCAAAACTGAACTACTACAACCAAATTACTAATGAATATTTACGCTATCTGTCAAGAAGAATAATAAAAGAGAGAAAATTGACCTTTTACTTGAAGACAAATTTAGTTAGAACAGCAAGTGACTAATATTACTTGTTTAACATTGTGAAGACCTAGAAGACAGAAAGACCCCAGGGAGTGATCAAGAGGTACAGGCATATTTATTGTTCTCAACTATAGTACGCCCAGACACTCCAGTTAATGGAACATTCAACCTAAGGAAGAAGGAAATAATGTCCTTAAACATTAGTATACTGACCAAATGGTTGCATGCAATGCCAGCAGGGCAGCCACCATTAAGAAGCTAACCACTACCACTAATTAAAAAGGCACAAGGAAAAACTTTTAGAGAGGATTGCTTACAATGAAGTTTCCAGGTAGTATGAAGAATTCTTAATATGAAATTTAAGGTGTTAAGGTATACTAGGATGTTTTACTTCTGTGGTTAGACAGAAACAAGCTAGTCCAAGCTAATAGTACAGTGAGCAATTCTCTCTTCTCCACGTAGGGATGCAACTACATTTAGCAATCTGAATGGCAATGTATCCTGGCCTATAAAGTTATTAACTGCATAACATCAAAAAACAAAACCATCATGCCAAAGCACCGCATGCAAACGGCTCACTGGCTCAACAACATCTATGAATAGATAAGCGACTCCATGGTTCAGACATTAATGATACGCAGCAATGGTAACATTTTTAACATGGATGTGCATGTAGCAGCCTGAATGGCAACATATCCCCTCCTACCAAAAAACTACAAAGCTGCCAGCAGTATGCAACCCCTAGATGTCAGAGAAAGCACCTTCTGTTGCTCAACATATCAAAAATAAACAAGGAGCTCATGGTTCAGAAAATATGAATTATGTGCAATCATGAAATTTCAAGCATGCATTGCTGCAAGCCCCCAAACAAAAATCCTCCAAAGATAATGCAATATAGCACACCCAGCCAAAGCACCAATGAACTTCAACAAAGTTAGTGACCGCTTTATAGTTCCACTCAAAAGAACCACCATTAACAAAAAAAAATATTTTTCCTCCAGTTTTATTCAATTTGGGAACCTATACATAACTACAAAAAGAAACCATCTATACTGAAACTGCTGAAAAAACTATCTAGCAAACCAACCAGTCATGACTACAACAGTGCATCCACACTGAACAATATTAAAGAGATGACGTAACAATACTGCTGAAAAAATTTCAAGACAATAGAACTACATCCAGATCCCCACTTGGGTTTGCATGAGAGCACCATCTTACTCAGGACACTATGAACTTCTACTTGCACTAGAATATATATTAAGAATTCAGTTACGTATCAATTTGGAGACTGTATTACATTGGGAACCAGTCCAGCTGAAGTGTCTGATAAAGTACTGCCGTATGTCCATCCACCTCCTCGACTAATCTACCGTATTGGAAACTGCAATCCCACCTGCCCAATGCACGAAAAGATGTTGCAACACAGAGTTTAGAAGTACATAGACTGTAATTAAATCTCCAAGGGGGGGCCTACTTCAAAAGATTCAGGAGCGGTTAAGATCCATTAAATGATTCCACAAAGTTGAGAGACAGTAAAATTGTTATAAATTCGCACAACATCATGACACATTGACATAGTGATACAGAACAGGAATGGAGAAGTAAATCTCTGAATGTTGAATTAGCCACCCTATACGTCAGTACAAGTTCGACACTATTTTCGCCAAAGAAGTTAGTCAAGTACACATTTAAATTGAAAAGCCTCTGAAAAATGCCAGGTGAAAAACAAAGTAATAAAAAATCCAAACACGTCGAACAGAGGTACTGCGTTTGTGAACAAATCTCTATAACATCCTATCAGAAATCTCCCAAATGATCATATAACTGCCCTCTAGATTCAGAGAGCAGTCTACAACCAACAAGAAAACACATAGGGTAAGCTCAACCCATAAGTTCTACAACTAGAAGGAACGTAATAGTAGATGTTTTGAGAACTGTTCCTTGTCTTTGGCGAAGTTGAAAGAAAGTTTGTTTCTTTCCCTGTTTAGTTGGGCTAATACTGTGATTGACTGCCCTTTTGTTGATCTTGTTGATTTTCTTAGTTTTTTGGCTTGTTTAGACTAAGTGATATCGGTATAGCCCTTTGTACTGTTCTCGCTTCTTCTAATGAGATTGGTTACTTATCAAAAAAAAAAAGTTCTACAACTAAATGCACAGATACAGCATAATAGTCAGCCTGCAGCTACCTCCGAACTTGGAAAAGAAAGGCCAAAGGAGAATTAACATAGTACAGAACATATGGTTTCCAGAACCAGGCTGAAAAGATGTGCTTGAAATGGATGACTATCTAGGGCATGTTTGAAACCAAAATTTTGGCCAAAATTCTCTCCATTCCAAAATTATCATTTGCAAACATAACAAACTCAAAATTTTGATCAAGAAAATATCAAAAAAAACTTCAAAATCATCTCTCTCCCCATCAAATCAACTTTTTCCATTAAAATAAACATAAAAAATTCACTCAAATCATCTCTTCATTTGTTCACCAACTCACATAAAATTCGACTTCTCACTATTTTCTCTCCAAATCTAATAAAACTCTAATCTACCTCAATTTTCAAAACATTCCCAAAATTTTAGTTTGCAAATATGGCCTTAATAGCTAGACAAACAACGAGAATTGAAGTTTCTTCCCCTTCACGTTGCCGCTTTCAAGGATCTTGTCCCCCCCCCCCACCCAAAACCAAAAAAAATTCTAAAACGAGTCCCAAAAATTGCTTCCTCCAGTTATTTTCTATTGTCACGACATCAGGTCCATCGCAATTCAGCTGGTCTGTAATCACTGCAGTTCAAAAACTTTCCAGAAACCACCGAAAGACCAGTATATGTCATCTTGGGAAATTGTCCTAAATCATGAGCTAATTTCTCAACTAAAATGTTAGTGTTGAGAAGAGAATATCAGACGTGCTAGAAACATGAATGGCTTATAGGATTTGGATGACCTAGTCCATAGATTTCAAAACAGACTATCAATCACTAAGAATAAGTACAATTAATAAAAGAAAAGGACAGAGTTGACTAAGATATCACAGAATTAAAGGCAAATAAAGGCTCAAACAAAAAAGACAACCAAACCCTGCATTCCTAGCCATGATTGCCAATTGTTATGCTTCCCCATTTTAGTCCCTAAGATTTGATACCCGATGACAGAAATAAAGCATTGGGTCAAACTGTTTGAGAAATAGCAATGAGATTCCCACAAAAAAAAAACCGAAAAAACATGACCACTCATGTAAAGGAGATTAGTTGGCCCAAATGTTTGCAAGGAGTTTTCGAGTAGAGGCTAAAGAATTTCATGTCTCTGTTAGTGTTGGAGGCGTGGTCAAGCTTACGGAATGGAGTAGGAAGTCTGTTAGTCCGATATCCTTTGGGAAATATGGAGTTGTCTGGGTGGTTAACATGGGAGCCAAGTTGTTGGCAGCTGATGGAGATAGTTCCTTTGTATCTAAAGCCAATGATTACTCCTGGGCGTTTCTTGCTCAGAGATGTGTTAACAAGGCGGGGAGGTATGTCACCCTACTGGAGTACAGAGAAGGTCGCCGTAGGGGAGTGGTCATGGTCCCTGAAGGTAAGGGAGGAGAAGGTTGGCGGCTATTGACTGGAGTGTTCCAAGAGGTGGTCGACCACCTTCGTAAAGTTAACGGCGGAAAGGTTGGTCAGAGGGTTTCTGGAGGCCATGGGCATCAAGGGCCGTCTTTCGCCGACCGTTGGTGGATGTCGGCATGCAGGTCTCGTCTGTGGAGAATTATGCTGAAAGAGGAAATAAAGGAGAGTCGACACTATGCCTACCGAAAAAGCTTGCCTCTCAGGACTTAGTTCTCCGGGTCCACATCCCACGTGGATGGCTGGGTCCAGATCTGATGGGTTTGGGGTGCCTGAGGTGGGGACAGAGGTTTTGGATACCTCGGTTGTTGAACAGGGCGAAGAGGGAGGGGTTGTTATCTGCGCAGATAGTGGTGTTGATGGGGTTATGGACAACCCTTTGGCGGTGCGTCCCCCTGTGTCGGGGATGGAGAATTGTCCTATGACTTCGGACTGGGTGTTGGAAATGGTCTCGTCCTTTAAAAATTTGGTTGGGCTTTCATGCGACAGTTACGATAGCAAATTGATGGCGCTCTTTGCAGCTCTAGAGAAGGAAAGGGGGAACAATGGAGTTGTTACTCCAAGGAGATCAGGAGGCACGTTCTTAAGGGAGTTGAAAAGGTTGCAGTCCTCGGTCAATTATGATGGGAAGAAGCATGTGTCTAGGAAGAGTCGCAAGGGAGAGAGGGTTTCGATCAAATCGTTATGAAGCCCAAAATTTTAAGTTGGAATGTTAGGGGGTTGAATGATAATCAGACAACGTAGTGGAGTGAGAAATTTGTTGCGGGGATGGAAGCCTGATTGAGTTTGTATTCAGGAAAATAAGGTGGGAATAGTATCCAGAGCTCTCATCAGGAGTTTGTGGGGGGGCATCATGTGGGCTGGTGTAGTCTAGTGGCGACTGGAGCTTCGGGCGAAATTTTGATTTTGTGGGACTCGAGGACTTTAGCGATGGTGGACTCTTGTGAGGGTAATTTTTCTATGTCAGTGATTTTTAAGAATGTGGAGGACGGGGTCCAATGGGCGTTTTCTGGGGTGTATGGTCTCAATGATGACAGTAGAAGGCGGCGGCTTTGGGAGGAGTAATCGGGTGTCTTTGCTTGGTGGAACCTTCCATGGTGCATTGGGGGAGATTTCAATGTCACGCGCTTTCCTAGTGAGAGGCTAGGTGTCGGGGGATTCGGGAGAGCTATGATGGATTTCTCTGATTTTATTTCAGAAAATGGCTTGGTGGACTTACCGTTGTTGGGAGGGTCCTTCACTTGGTCGAATAATAGAGTTTCTCAGTCATGGTCTAGAATAGACCGCTTTCTCTTCAGCCCTTGTTGGGAAGCCTTGTACCCCGAGGTTACCCAAAAGAGGCTCCCTCGTCTGTTATCTGATCACTTTTCTATTCTCTTGGAAAGTGGCAGATTTGGGGGAGGAAAGAAACTCTTCCGGTTTGAAAACATGTGGCTTAAGGAGGAGGGTTTTGTGGATAAGGTGAGGGAGTGGTGGAACTCCTATGTTTTCTTGGGGTCGCCGAGTTATGTGTTTGATTCTAAGTTGAAAGCCTTAAAGAAGAACCTGAAATTGTGGAATCAAGAGGTCTTTAGGGATCTGACTTTTCGTAAACAGGTGTTGTTAGGTGATTTATCTATGATGGACCGCTTGGATGAGGAAGGACGCCTTGATGAGGGGGGGAATGAGAGGAAAGTGCAAGTGTCCAGGGAGCTGAATCTTCTGATTGAGATGGAGGAGACCAATTGGAGGCAAAAGTCGAGGGCTCTTTGGCTCAAAGAGAAAGATCGGTGTACGAAGTTCTTCCATAGAGTGGCCAACTCCAATAGAAGGAACAACTCTATATCGAGCTTGGAGGTAGAGGGGGAGATGGTGGAGGAACCCGGGTGGATTTCTTGTATAAGGAGCCTCACTCTTGGAGACCCCTCCTGGAGGATCTAGAGTTTGACTATATTTCAGGGATTGATGCAGAATGGCTAGAGAGACCTTTGATGAGGAGGAAGTAACGGGGGTGGTTAGGAGCTTCAATGGGGACAAGGCTCCGGGCCCTGATGGTTTCTCCTTAGTGTTCTCTATCCCGAAGAAACTGGGAGCGGTCGAGCTAAAGGACTTTCGTCCCATAAGCTTAGTGGGGGGTGTTTACAAGATTTTGACGAAGGTATTAGCTAATCGCTTGAAGGTTGTCTTGGATAAGATCATCTCGCCGTCCCAGAATGCTTTTGTGAAAGGTAGACAGATTTTAGATCCTGTGTTGATTGCTAGCGAGTGTATTTACTCGCGGTTGAGGTCCAATGTGTCGGGCGTGTTGTGCAAACTGGATATTCAAAAAGCTTACGACCATGTCAATTGGAATTTTCTTTTGTATTTGTTCCGGCGATGTGGTTTTGGGGAAAGATAGTGTAGGTGGATCGAGTTTTGCATCTCTACTGTTAGATTTTCGGTGATGGTGAATGGCTCCCTTGAAGGTTTTTTTGGAGGTTCTAGGGGCTTGCGTCAAGGAGACCCGCTCTCACCCTTTTTGTTTGTACTCGTTATGGAAGCGTTTAGTAGAATGATGAATAAAGTGGTGGATGGGGGTTCCATTGTGGGGTTTGGGGTCGGCGGCCGGGGGGGAGGCATGAGTATTTCCCACCTTTTTGCTGATGACACCTTAATTCTGTGTGGGGCGGAGCCGAATCAGTTTCGCAATCTAAGATGTTTATTGCTCTGCTTTGTGGCGGTGTCGGGGTTGAGAATTCACCTTTCTAAAACGGAAGTTATTTCTGTTGGGAATGTGGGCAATGTTCAGGAGTTGGCCACTATTTTGGATTGCAGAGTGGCGTCGTTGCCTACCACCTATCTCGGGTTACCGTTGGGGGCGCGTTTTAAGAGCAGACATATTTGGGATGACATTATTGAGAGAACTGAAAGAAGGTTGGCAGGTTGGAAGCGCAGCTATCTTTCGAAGGGAGGTCGACTCACGTTGGTCAAGTCTACCCTCTCTAGCCTCCCAACCTATTTTTTTTCCATCTTTCCTATTCCTGTGGGGGTTGCCAAAAGATTGGAGAAGATCCAAAGGACTTTTTTGTGGGGAGGCGATGGAATCGAGCACAAATTTCATCTTGTCAAATGGGGGAGGGTTTGCACTCCATTGAGTTGTGGAGGGCTGGGTTTAAGGAGAATCCATTTGTTCAATAGAGCTTTATTGAGCAAGTGGTTGTGGCGTTTTGCCTTGGAGAGGGATAGTTTGTGGCGGGTTGTTATTGAGGAATAAGTATGGTCGCGTTTCGGGAGGATGGAGAACCAATGAGATCCGTAGTTCCTATGGTGTGAGCCTGTGGAAGCACATAAGCAACGGATGGACCTTCTTTTGTGGGAACATTCGTTACGTGGTGGTGGGGTGTGGTCTTCGCATCAGCTTTTGGCATGATCTATGGAGTGGAGAAAGGCCTTTGAAGCTTGCTTTCCCCATTTTGTTTTCTATTGTTATGCATAAGGATGCGATGGTTGTGGATTGTTTGGAGGGCGATTCCGGTTATGGAGTGTGGAATATTCAGTTTACTAGAACCGCTAATGATTGGGAGCTCGAAGACTTTTCCGCTTTCTACTCATTGTTGTACTCTGTGGTCCTAAGGCGACGGGAAGAAGATAAAATGATGTGGCAAGGAGCTAAGAATGGGGTCTTCTCGGTTAAGTCATCATATGGGTTCTTTGCTGGGGGGTCTGGCGCGCCCTTTCCGTGGAGGCAGATCTGGAAGAGCGTTGTCTCGCCCCGGTGTAGTTCTTTGTGTGGGAAGCGGCTCATGGGAAGTTCTTAACCATTGACAATTTAAGAGGGAGGGGGTTATGCTTGATTAATTGGTGCTTTCTTTGCAAGAATGATGGGGAGTCTGTGGATCATGCGCTTATCCATTGCTTAGTCGCTAGAGAGATGTGGACACACGTGCTTCGTATCATCAACTATCCTTGGGTGATGCCTAAGAGGGTGAGAGGGGTGTTGCAGTGTTGGAAGCGCAAGTTCGACAATCCTTTAGCGTTGGCTGTGGAACATGATTCCGTTATGCATTTGGTGGATCCTATGGAGGGAAAGGAATGGACGATGCTTTGAAGATGTGGGACTCTTTAGAATGTTTGAAAGGAAATCTGGTGCAGACCTTGTTTCTGTGGGCTAATGGGGTATTGGGATCCCCTTTTGTAGACTTCAGTGATTTCATTAGTTTCCTAGCTTGCTTGTTGTAGCTGTCTCAGTACAGCCTTTGTACTGTCTCATTTTCCTTTCTCTTTTAATAAAACTTCTCTTACTTATCAAAAAAAAGAATAAGTACAACTGGAAAATGTTCCTTGTCACGGAAGGCAGAAAATACATGCCTACCAGGAAGAAAGAATTAACATAGAAGCATGTGAACCAAACTATGCAGATTCAGATCTCAGATTTCAGAATAATTTATCTTCTATGTCTAGGGTATAATGTGGCACAAAGTAGCAAAGGCAAGTTAATAGTGTTTGCAGAGCTGTGTCAATTTATAATGCTAGTAAGTTGGTCAGACTGGTTAATGAGAAATAAAATCTGTTACACACACAGAGAGAGAGAGAGAGAGGCAATGGAAAACAAAGGCTAGTCTACAATCACTGACCTAATCCTAAAACCAACAAAGAGAACTGTAGAAACTGTAATTTCAGTCACCGCCAGAGCTGGTATTTTAAACACCCTAGCTGTCAGATAGTCCTCCCGCAACAGTTCCTCATTAAATTTTAATATGAGTTTCTGCCAGCAAGCTCGAGCAGACATTTATTTTCCCATAAAAAAAAGGAGAATGAAGGGTAAGGTCACGGATTCAAAATCAATAGGACAGTTGTACCTTAACGTTCAAAGCAATTGAACTATCCATTGCATTTCTCGACTGTAGTGTTTACCAGCTGCTACACTTCCATCTTCGTATACTTATCTGCTTCTGACTATGTCCATAATTAACCTTTCTCCCAAACTACTTTAAAAAAATAATTCTGGATCCAACATGAGACAGCCGCATCTTTTTTACTCTACCAGGTATGAATTCTCGAGCAAGATCATGTAACATCATAGGTCTAGATCTCTTGAAATATTAAATTCATTACGAACTACTAAACTAATTATATCTTTCAATCTTCCATGCCCTTCATATACCTAAGCGGAAATCAGATTCCAATAGAAGGTCTCTGTCAACATATACAGCTATATGCCTACCGTCAAACAAATGTTGCATATAACAAGGAGAGCTACAACATTGAACTTCCAGTTAATCAGGAAAAGGAAGAATTGAATAAGGAAAACACCTACTCAAACCGTGTCCCATCCATGCTCATAACAAGCTCAAATATTTCTTCACAGGCACCCTCCACAACACCAACAGCCTTCATTGCTTTACTACAACTCCTTGGCTGCAGAAGGAAGACAGCAAATAATTGTCTCTAACAAAAATATCCTAATGCAAAACTAAACCATGTCATTTATACAAAGCACAATAAAGAAACAATTCCATACAAGGTAGTCAACTTCCAGAAGTTCTTCAAAAATGCGAAGTCCTGTCAATGAACGATAAGCAATAAATAGTTTATCGGGGCCATTCTAATGGTACCAGTACTCAAATTGCCAAATCCAATAGTAAATAAATATTTTAAAACTTGTTATTCTGAGCAAATCTGCTACATAATTAGGTCATAACAACAACTTGCCATTTTGGCATTGCAGAAGCCGCCAATGCTTTCTGGAAAATGCTTGATTGTTGGTATTCTGGTTTGATAATTCCGAGTCAAATTCCCGCGTCCAGTCAAACACTGACTCTGGAAGACCTGACACTTTTTTTTTTGATAAGTAAGGGAAATTTTATTAGAATATAAAGAAAGATAACAGTACACAAGAGCTATACTGAAGCAACTAATCCATACAAGCAAGAAAGCTAAAGAAATCAGAAAAATCCGAGAAAGGATAACCAAGAACAATATTAGCCCACAAAAACAAAGAACTCATCAGCTTTCCCTTCATCCCTTCAAGAGACGATAAAGTGTCGTTGAAGCATCTATCATTCCGTTCCCGCCAAGTAACCCACCAAATGCACGATGGGATCATCTTCCACACAACCGAAGCCATAGGGTCATGAAACTTCCTCCTCCAACCATACAACACATCCAGCACCCGAAATGGCATAACCCAACAGTAATTCGTGATTTTCAACACCTGATGCCAAAGCTCTCTAACCACCGAACAATGAAGAAAGATATGATCCACCGATTCCCCACAACTTCTGCAGAGAAAGCACCAATCTAGAACGCATAAGCCTCTTCTTCTGAGATTGTCGGTAGTCAAGACTCTCCCGTGAGCAGCCTCCCACACGAAAAAGGATACTCTCGTAGGGATAGAAGACCTCCAAATCTGCCTCCATGGAAAACGAGGTCTAGGAGAGCAAGAGATTAACCCATACATTGACTTAACAGAGAAATTTCCAGATCTGGACCCCATCCAACACAACCTATCATCAACCCCACTCCGAGGAGCCAAGGGGGAAAGAAAGGAGAAAAAAGAGAAAAAAATCTCCAGCTCCCAATCATTAGCCTCTCTGACAAACTGAACATTCCAGCCCCCCCTCCTCCCAGAATTTCCATCCCAACAGTCCGCCACCATGGCCTCTTTATTGCGAGCTAAGTCAAAAAGAAGCGGAAACACGAGGCACAAAGGTCTCTCCCCACACCAAATATCACTCCAAAAACGAACTCTACTACCCCAACCCACCGCAAAACGAATGAATTTACTGAAGGTATTCCATCCTTTACTGATATATCTCCAAAGACTGACACCATAAGTACCACGACTCGGAAGGGTTCTCCACCCACCCTCCCCACTACCATACTTAGCCAAAATAACACTCCTCCACAAGCTATTAGGCTCACACGCAAAGCGCCACAACCACTTCCCAAGCAAAGCCACATTGAAAGTGACCAATCTCCTTATACCCAACCCACCATACTCTATGGGACAGCACACAGTATCCCACTTGAGGAGATGGAACTTATGGACATTGGCATTGCTCCCCCATAAAAAATCTCTTTGAAGTTTCTCCAATCTGCAAGCCACAGAAGAAGGGATAGGAAAGAGAGATAAAAAGTAAGTCGGAAGACTACCGAGAGTAGATTTGATTAAGGTGACTCTGCCACCCTTCGAGAGATAGCACCGCTTCCATCCCGCCAACCTTCTTTCCGTACGTTCAAGAATATCATTCCAAATGTGAAGGCTCTTAAAACGGGCACCCAAGGGAAGTCCGAGATAAGTAAAAGGGAGAGAGGACACTCTACAGCCCAAAATACCAGCCAAGTCACTAATATTACCCACCTCACCAATAGGAATAATTTCAGATTTTGCAAGATTAATCTTAAGCCCCGACACCGCCTCAAAACAAAGAAAGAGACAGCGTAGATTGCGAATCTGATTCTCCTCCGCCCCACACAAGATAAGTGTGTCATCAGCAAAAAGCAGATTCGAAATACACATGCCACCATGCCCGCCTCTATCTACATTGAAACCCTGAATGAGTCCATTCTCAACTAACCGCTGCATCATTCTGCTAAAGGCTTCCATAACCAGGATGAAAAGAAATGGTGAGAGGGGATCACCTTGACGCAGACCACGGGTGCCACCAAAAAAACCTTCAGGAGTGCCATTAACCATGACAGAGTACTTCACAGTTGAGACACAAAACTCGATCCATCTACACCATTTATCCCCAAAACCACACCTCCTCATCAAATACAGAAGGAAGCTCCAACTTACATGATCGTAGGCCTTATGCACGTCCAGTTTGCATAGCACTCCAGGTGACTTGGAACTCAACCTGGAATCAATGCATTCACTCGCAATAAGAACAGCATCCAGAATCTGTCTTCCCCGCACGAAGGCACTTTGCGAAGGAGAAATAATTGAATCCATGACCACCTTCATCCTATTGGCCAACACCTTGGCCAGAATTTTATAGACCCCACTCACCAGGCTAATAGGACGAAAGTCCTTCAATTCAACAGCTCCATGCTTCTTGGGGATCAAAACAATGAAAGTGGCATTAAGACTTCTAACAAAACGCCCCTCCTGAGCAAACTCATTAAATGTAGATAGAACGTCCCCCTTAATAATATCCCAACAGGATTGATAAAAAGCCAAGGAGAAGCCATCCGGACCTGGGGCCTTGTCTCCATTAAGACTACGCACCACTCCCGTCACCTCTTCCTCATCAAATGGTCTTTCAAGCCACTCCGCTTCCGCTCCCTGAATCAAATCAAACCCCAAACCATCCAAGGAAGGTCTCCACGAGTGAGGCTCCGAAAAAAGGGAGCTGTAAAAGCTCACAATCTCCTCAGAAATACGACCAGGATCCTCCACAGGTTCGCCCTCGACCACCAACGAAGAGATGGAATTAACCTTCCTATTAGAATTAGCAACCCGGTGGAAGAATTTGGTACATCTATCACCATGTTTGAGCCATAGAGCACGAGATTTCTGTCTCCAGCTAATTTCCTCCATATCAATCAAAAGATCCAACTCCCCACTAATATTCGTCTTCCTGGTTTGACCCTCAACATCCAACCGACCTTCCTCATCCAAAGCATCCAAAGAAGAAAGTTCATGAAGCAACAGGGTCTTTTTATAGGCCACCTCCCCAAAGACCTCACGATTCCACTTCCTGATATCCTGCTTAAGAGCCTTCAATTTAGAAACAAGCACAAAGCTTGGTGTCCCAGAGAATACATATGACCCCCACCACGACCCAACCTTATCCACAAAACCATCAGCTTTAAGCCACATATTCTCAAACCTAAAAGGCTTCTTGCCTCGACCAACCAAACTGCACTCCAAAGAGATAGGAAAATGGTCGGAATACAATCTAGGCATCCTTTTCTGAATAACATCTGGGAATGAAAATTCCCAACAAGGACTGAATAAGAATCTATCAATCCTGGACCAAGCTTGGGCAAATCTCCCATTAGACCAAGTGAAACGACCACCCTCGAGAGGTATGTCAACCAAGAGATTCTCATCGATAAACTCTGAGAATTCCAGCATAGCATTGCTGAATCCTCCCACCCCCGACCTCTCACTAGGAAATCGGGAAACGTTGAAATCACCCCCAAAACACCAGGGTAGATTCCACCATGCCATCACCCCAGCCAATTCATCCCACAAAATTCGTCGGCGACTATCATCATTGGGTCCGTAAACCCCCGAAAAACCCCAAAGAGCTCCATCCTCAACGTTTCTCACCACCACCGAAACTGAATAGCATCCAACACATGACTCCACCATCTCTAACACCCTCGTATCCCAAATCAGCAGGATACCCCCCGAAGCACCCTCCGCATCCAAACAACTCCAATCAACATGTGAGCCCCCCCACAAATTCCGGATTATGGCTCTAGAAATAGACGTCAACTTCGTTTCCTGAAGACATATCAAATCGAGTTTCCAACTCCGCAACAAGTGACCAATTCGGCAACGTTTGGCTCTATCATTGAGCCCCCGCACGTTCCAACTAAGGATTTTTGGCTTCATAAAGACTTCGACTGATCCCGTCCTCCCTTCCTGTTCTTCCGTGACACATAGGTTTTCCCCTCATAATTCACCGAGGAAGTCAATCCTCTGAGTTCTCTAAGGCATTTACCTCCGGATTTATTGTTGGTGGAGGAACAGTGGTGATATCTCTCCTGCTCCAGGGCTGCAAAAAGAGACACTAATTCCTCCTCATGCCCATCACAAGAAATACCCACAAGTTGTCTAAAAGAAGACATCATGCTTAAAACCCATTCAGATTCGGCACTCAAGGAGTGCGACTGCATATGAGCATTACCCATTGGTGCTGGAATCAGGGCCACCCCAGACTCAGAATCCTGTTCAACCACCACCCTATCCCTCCGAGCTAACTCCCCTACCTCAAACTCCACTTCCTCCACCCGATCTCCCTGAGAAGACTCCCGAATAGCATAATCTTCATGCCCGTTGATGCCCCCCTCCTCGAACAACAAGGCAAGCTGAAAAGAATGCGATGGAAGCTCAGCCGCATCTTTCCCATCCTCAACCGAAGAAGATAAAGGCACCACATGCATCGACGTCATCCCCTGAGACGACACCCCTCCATCCCGTGACTCACCGACAGCCAGAGGATTCCCGACTACCCCCGCGACATCGACAGACAATTCCGACGATGAACCCGGCAGGAGGACGCATGAATGATTCGGAATGACGAAGCTAAACGTGCTCCCGGAAGCTTCGTCGACCGCGTTAACCTCCGGTGACTCCATCGGACTCGGGTCGGAAATTTCATGGCCACCCGAGATGGCTGACCCATCCAGCATCCCAGTCAGCGAAACCGGCCCAGTCGAAACTTCAGAATTCTCGGCCTCCACGATGGGCCTCGTTGTGACTTGCTCACCCAATATCGGCCCACCAACAACAGGACGACCCCCAGCCCGCCACACACCTTCTCGATTCTTCTCCAATCCAACGGGTTCGAATTCCATTTGGCTATTAAATGGACAAGGCCCAAGGCCCAGACACAGGCTATCAGCTCTCCTATCCTTACCACCACCTTCCATACCACCGAGGCCCATAGTAAGTGAGCCTGCCCTAGCACTCCTAACCTCACCATCACAGTCCATACAACCGAGGCCCAAACCAATTGAGCCAGCCCTACCCATCTCGCCCAAGGCACCGAAAAGACAGTCCAGCTCAGCCTTAATCCCCAATAATCGCGTGCGAAAATGTTCAATACAGAAGCACCCTCCCGCTCTGTCATCAGCCGAAATATCATTAATAGTCACCTCCTTGGAAACCGAAGAGACAGCCGCCAATCCTGCATGCGAATCCTGCCTAGCCTCACGCGTGAGAGAAACGTGAGCCATGCCAGCAGCTGTCGAAAAATCCCCACCGGTCGATGGATCTATACCAGAGAACTCCGGCGGAGGTAGAACCTTCACAGCATCTGCGAAGGATACACCTTTCCTTCTCCTAGCCTCCATCCCTGAAGTATTTTTCCGGCTCGACGAGGCTAAGAAGTCCACAACCTCCTGGAAACTATCTGCCCACCTGCTCCATCCCTTGCCATTGACACCTTCCGGGATCATAATCACACCTCGACGACGGCCTTCTCGGTACTCAATAATCGCAAGATAACGCCCTGCCTTATTTCCACACCTTTGAGCCAAAAAAGCTCGGGATGCTTCGTTGAACTTCGATACGAAAGGTCGTATTGCATCAGCTGTCAGCACCTTACCCACCACATTAACCATCCAAACTGCTCCGAACCTCCCAAGCGAGATCGAGCTGAAGCTTTTCCTACTCCATTCAGACACCTTGATCACTCCCCCATCACTCACAGAAACTTGGAACTCTTTGGCTTCTATTCGAAAACACCGCGAAAAACCCATTCACCACAAAGCCTTAGAAGTCACAGTTCAAAAGGGAGAGCGATAGTTCTTGCCTTCTACATGACCTGACACTTACAAGACGATCATGAGATTCAGGTAGAAAGTGCATCAAAGCAGCTGGAAAAAATAGATAAAGGAACACAAAGAAGACCTTTTCCAATTGTTGTTCTCCGCAACAAATTTGGATGAGAATCATCTTCATCCTCCTGGGCACTGAACCTGCCAAAGAGTCAGAAATTATGTTTCATACAGGATAAAAGCACAACTTGGAAACAAAAAGATAGCTTTATCCCCTCTTTTATCACTCAGCTATCGCTTCACTGTTCGTTCAGGGAGGTTCAGGAGAGAATACATGAAAATCACTAAAGAGTGCTTTAAAATTATTCAATGTGTGCTGCTGAATCACATAAATTGCAACAAAAAAGGGAAGGTAGTAATCAACTACTAACACTATATGCAATTATATTTCTGTCAAAGATACAAACTTAAAGTAAACTTATGTTAAAATCTTGTAAAAGAAGGCAACAAAAATGCAACCATTGCACAATTCATAGGAGCAGCTTCACTAGTAGCGGCTTTAACTATAACCAAAACAAGCAGAGGAACCACCCTTAAAACTAATATTTCTTTGATATCCATTAAACACCTAATGATAACCTTGTAAACTAAGGCAATTAGATGCAAATATTGTACACAAATCTTGTCCAACTAGATTTTCAATAGTACTGTGATACCATAACCAAAAGAAGAAAAGCAAAAGAAGTTCAGAGGCACTTACTGACTTTCATGATCAGATGATGAAGCAGTCCTTCCATTATCCATCCCAGATTTATATTCAAAAGAAACATATTTGTTCCCATTTGCCATTTGTGATCCTTGATGCTGCGCAGACGAACAGGCAAGAAGTACTATATGCATCAATTCTTACAACGTTGGAACAATATTTTCTGCAGATAAATATATAAAAGGCTGCAAGCAACTAATGTAATGATTCACCAGAAACATTCCTACTTCCTACCCAAAAGTGCAATAAGATCTGCATCAGTAAAGAGCAGATCAAGAATGGGGCGTTATCTTCCTACCATTAGCCATAGTTCAGTACATTGGAGTGGAAGGAATTTTTTTAGCAATCTAAAGACGAGACCTGATCAATAACAAGCTCAATCTTTTCTTTCCAGCTCAATGCCTCCTGGATGTTGAATGCTGCCATCTGGAACAAGAACACAGCCCATTTCAATAGTTGGTCTCAACAAAAGGACAGTAATGTAATATAACCAACCCTTCAAAAAATGCAGCCGTATTATATAACAAAAACAACCACCAAGAACATGAAGCTAGCTTATAGTAGAATGACGAACATTTTCACATCTCAGCAAATTGCTACAGGCAGTAACTGAAAAAATGCACATGCTGTTCCTATTAAGGTTCTAACACTGCAGATCATGTTTAATTGGCAACTGTGCTAGTTACTTCATTATCTATCGCGTGTACTTTTCAATTAGATTAATTTCTTCGTTATCTATCATTGCTTATCCAGACAATCACGACAGCTCAAAGGCATGAAGAGTAGTAATGATGTATTAGGTTTACGAACATGCTTACTCCCACATATACATGGCATAAATCTCCAAATTCTATTCTTGAATTTGTTATTTAACTTTTGGCATTGAAGGCGCATCTCTCATTGAAAAGCATGTCATATCACTAACTAACAAAGGCCAACCATTATTAATACAATTTACTGGGTACTGAATTCATACATCCAACAGATATTATTCATTAAAGCCATTTATGTTATAGAGCTTCCCAGTCCACACAAATACAATTGTGAAAATACTAGCAACAAATCATGTTTTGTGCAACAAAGAAACTAACGAACTGCAAAAAAGTGGATGATAATCCAATTGAAAACAGTACAAAAGGATAAAGGGGATAAAAAAACAAGATGGGTGCAAGTAATGAGGAAGGCGTCATTGCCACAATTTAAATGGAAATACTCGCTTCTATATGCTAAATAAGAAAAAATAACTAATATTCATCCATAGGCCCAGTTCCACCAAGAAATGTCTCAATGTGGTACTTGGATTTTATAGAGCCTATTTTTCATTCCTTCCTCTCTCACTATACAATATTCAAGGTATCACACTCTTCCTCCCTCAAAACTCGCGACATTCTCATCAAGGCCCACCAAACCTACATTTGTTGTTACTAGGCTCACTTGAACACAATTTGTAACATCCGAAAGAAACGCTAGCCACATCTGCAATTTATCTTCAAAAGGACAAATCAAGGTTACTTTGAACCTATCACAATTTCCCTCCACCTTAAACCCTCGATGTTTTCATTAAGGTCGCCAAGCCTTTATTGATTGCTAACCACATCTGCACTTTATCTTCAAAGAACTAGTCAAGATTGTTTTTTAAAGCTCCCTATAATCAATATATGGCTCAGTTCCTCTTAATAAGGCCTTGTAAGAGTAATTGGCCCTTATAGAGCTCATTACATGTTTTTTCATCTCTAACTCTCTGTAGAAATTGAGGAATCACAAACTCTCCTCTTAAACCCTTGACGCCCTTGTCAAAGCCCACCAAACCCACTTAAGTTCGCTTTGATATCAACTGCAATATCCAAAAGAAGCATTAGCCACATTTATGCTTTAAGTTCAGAAGAACTAGTCAAGGTTGCTTTTCAAGCTATCACAATCGCCCCCTTAAACTCTTGACTTCCGCCTTAAGGCAGCCAAGCCCACACTGATTGTAATTGAGTCTGCTTTGATACAAGTTGTACCGTCCCAAGGAAGTGATAGCCTCACATATACACTATCTTCAAAAGTACTAATCAAGGTTACTTTTCAAAACTCCTTGAGATCATTATAAAGCTCAAATCTCTAACTTTCATTTTATTGAGATGTCAAGGTTTCACTATATAACTATCGCTGACTGTTTATAAATATTGCTCTTTACTATTTGAAAAAAAGGCCTGAATCGGATCTCGTACTTGCTAGGGAGCTAAATAGAAGGAGTCTAGATAGGTGGAAGTTGCAGGCATTCCTTGACTTGAAGCTCTATTGCACTCGCACTCCAATCCCAACAAGCATGCTAGTGGAGACTCCTGGACATCAAGCAAGGAGGAAGAAGTACATATCCAACAGGCTACCGACTTGGTTGTAGTCTAGGATACACCCTAATAGAAATTAAACATGAGACTTACCTTCAACAAAAAACCATAATCATCTTAAATTGGGATAGATAAAAAAAGACAAAAGAACCATTATCCTCCCAGCCTATACTAGCACAAATAGTATAGAACACTACTAACCCGTGAAAAGATTTCAGCAGTACTATGAACAGTAATTTTCAGAGCTAGTTATGTGCTGCCTCTATTGACTGTCTCCAAAAGAATCAGTTAAGCCCATCTTTCCTTCTTACCTTTTCCTTTTTTCCCTTCTCTTGTTTCATATGCACGCACCCAGCATTGCTGTCTTTCTGACCTCAATGTGATTAGTGTTAAGAAAATGCCCGTATGACAGAGATTCTTAGCAGAAAACTTGGGACCGGGATGCACCTTTGTTCACAAAGATAACACTTAACTACTAGTGGGATTTTTTCTTTTAATAAGGTGAAAGAAAGTTATAAGGTTACTTTTTGCTAGGACCAATAGCTTAAAGTCCAGTAGATGGCTTTATTCATTAGGAGACACGCAGGATTAAGGCAAAGAAGGGCAAATGGAAAAGATAACGACAGCTCGTTACCTGTTATGCCCAATAGAGTCCCATTTTCAAACTTCTTGGCGGTTAACAATGACTAAACCATTAGACAGTATAATTTTTCTGCAAGAGGAACTCATTTCAGCAACAGGCCAGGGAATAGATCTTATGGCAATATAGTAAGTTTTTTTTTGAGCCAATTGAAAAGGTATTCAGTTTGATTGAAAATGCAGAGCTAATATAAAGATGGAGCCAATGATGAGAATTGTGGAAACTAAAGATGAAACCCATGTGGGAGGGTGAGAGAGACACAGAACAGGTAAATGAAAGCAATGGAATTTTATTTTCCAGGAGGGTGAGCAAAAAGAATAAAATAAAAGAGGGTATGTACCTAAAAACAGGACACTTCCCAAGGCTGTTTGTAGGTATTCAATGTGTGCTTGTAATAACTTCCTCTCTCAGAAAAATTTCAATCTTTCATCTTATTTCGCTCTCTTAAAAGATGTGCACTATTAACTTCTGCCCAAATTCCAAGAAAAGAAATATCACATATTATCCCCATTCCAAGCCCCCAGTTTCATAATTTTCAAAGCTTAGATATCAGTTGCATTTTGGCTCTTAGGCCAATTCAAACAGGTACTTGAGCTTTATAAAGCTCTAGGTGCCACTCCACCTCGAAAGTAATTGCTTTTCTGATTTGATTTATTTTTATTGTTTTACATGTTCTGGTAATATTTCGAACTCAATGAGTGCTTTAGTTGCCAATCTAAGTTGTTTCAATGCTCCATCTTCAAAACTATACCAACAAAGAAAACCAAAACCAAAACCAAAACCAAAAGGATAAATCAAGGTAGGAAGTATTAACACCTATCTACAGAAAAGCTAATTCTAGCACAGTAACCCATCAAGAGAATAAATTAACCTACTACAAAAAAAACATCAACTTGTCCAGAAGAGGAAACAAGAAGATTATATTCATTCATTATAAAGAAAAAAGCACATACCGTTATTCGATGGTGCATCTCTTTCTTGTTGTATACACACAAAACATAAACCATCTGCACAATGTAAATGTACATGCCCAGTGAGATATCCCATCGGCAATCACAGTTCAGCTTACTACATGCCACCAGAGCTAAAACAGGTCAGATCTGTAGAGAACTGTGTCAGCACATGGGTGTGTGTGTGTGTGAGAGAGAGAGAGGACTATCGGATGAGACTGGTTCTGCCAGCAGTACAGCAAAACTAGGTTCCAAACAGTCACTAACCACACAACGAATACAACATCAAGATTCTTATTGAGGAAATCAGCATTTGCCAAAATATGTGCCTAATCTTCCGTGTTTATATCTTTGGTCTCACACAGATGCACAAAATGAAACGTGATTTAATCAAAGAACTAACAGATAGCCATCCAAATCAGCTACAACAAGGTCGTAAGAAAAATTGTCTGTTTACTATCTCATGGTGAATGCATATTAACCCTAAGACAACAAATATAAGATTGTTATGAGCAAATTCAGTTACACTAAAGCCTACTTTCACCATAGAGAGATAATGAGAGAGATCAATAATTCTCACTATTTCATAGATTCAGGGACCCGATTCAATTCGCTACTTCCCAAATCTTAGCTAATTTCACTCCAGAAAAACTCCAACATGTATTCGCATTCAGTTCAAGCATTTTTTTTTCTTTTTAATTTCTTGAAGAATAACAATAAATACTCGTTAAAAGAGAGAGAAATGAGAACTCACATGTCCATGGTGGGTCTTCAGGCCTCGATCCTCCACTCTGCAGTTTCCATCAATTACCGTCGTCTTAATTGGAACCTAAAGCACCAAACAAAAAAGTAAAAAAAAAAAAAAAAGGCTCAAGAATCTATGTCATTTTTTTCTCGTGGAAGTTCTTGTTCACGTTTGGCACCAGTACTCCTACTTTTGCTGAAAGCAAAATTCTCAAACCACAAAATACAAAGTGACTAAAAATTCCAGCACAGAATGGAAGAATCAAAATTTTTTAAAAAGGAAAACAACCTGATTGTCCTGAGGCTTTTTCTTGTAGTAAGCGAGCAAGCGAGACCCGAGCACGAAATAGCGCATGTGGATGAACGAGCTCCCGATCTTTCGCCGCCCGTACCGGACCATCCACCCTTCGTACACCACCTTGGACGACATCTTCGTTGCGCCGAAGCAACAAAAGAGATTTCGGAATCCAATTACGAAATGGAAAATCTTGCTGCGTAGAAAGCTCAGATTGTGGCAATCTTATGCTTCCGCGAGATCAGTGAGATACCTAAGTGACGTGATCGCTCAAGGTCTGGCACCCAGAATCTTTTTCGGGTACGTTTCGGTGCTGAGAATAATCGGAGGACCAGCAAATCTGCGAAGTGAGGTCTCGATTTCGTCAAGAACGCTCGGAATTCGCTAACTCGGATTTGAAATTCTGCACCAGAAAGGAATACAGAATTCAAATCCTGATCGACTTCGCAGGAAAGCCAGACAGAGAGCTAGTAAGGACAGCAAGAGCTCTTTTAGATTTCTCCTTGTTTTTTATTTTTTCTTTTTTGACGTGTCACGCCGATATCAGAGACAGCTGTCGAACGACGGCGTATTTGGGGAGAGAAGATCCCGCGGATGCAGGGGAGGGGAGTCCCGGGGGAGTCTGTGCCACGTGGAGGGATTCAAAAGGGCGGTGGGGACCTTGGCGCGGTGAGCCTTCTGGGATTTTTGAAAAGGGAGTGGCGTCTGAAACGATTTCTACTGCTTACCTTGTGACTCGATCTCCTCCCAACCATCCCCACTAATTAATTAATTGTTTTTTTCTAATCAACAATGCGAATGAAAATTAATTGTGTTATGTTCGTTTTGAGAAAAAAATGTAGGATTCTAGAGAAGTTGTGAATATTTATATTGAATAGTATTTTATTGGTGTTTGTGTAAAGTGAAGAGAGAAATGATTTGATGTAATTGTTTAATAAAAAATTATTGAAATTATGTGAAAAAGTATAAAGAGGGAAAATTTATGTTGAATAAAAAATTAAAAAAATTATTGGATATTGTGTAAAATGTACTGGTGTTTGTGTTTGTGTTTGAATTCTGAATATGTTCGATGATAGTTTTGTGAATATAATTAGAATCCTGAAAAAAGTGTGAAAACGAACATATCCGGGTTCCAAACATCTTTTTTCAGTGGACTTCCGAATAAAATAAATTTTTCTTAAGGTGCAAAAGATAACATAAAATAAAATAATAGCTTTTCTCTCTCTACGTAGAATAGATTAATTTCTCTGTTCCACGAGTCATGTTATTATTACGCAAAGATATTTCTCAGTTAGATGTCACGGAAGCCAAACAAAAATCTAGCTTCATTGCAGTTAGCAATGCCCATCCCCATTTTGTAAATAATTAGTGCGCCAAAATTTCTCGAGAGTGCAAATGGAGTCCATCGATTAATGGGATGTAAAATTCAAATTTATTTTCTCAAGAGTGCAGTGCATAATAATGGGTTTATCGATTGAAAGAAGAACCCGCCAGTACTTAAGCCATACAGGGCAATCAGGTTGATTGTGAAAAGGTTTCCAATAGAAAGGTAGGTATTGATTACAGTGAGATTTTTCTCTCCTATTGTTAAATTTTCTACTGTCAGAACTGTGCATAGCATTGTGGCGGTTGAAGATTTACATTTGGAGTAGTTAGACGTTATTTGAAGGAGGATAATTATATGCATCAACCCAAATACTTCTCTTGTAAGGAGACGATATGCATGTTGAAGGTTCAAAAATAGATCAAATCACAAAGCTCAAGGAGCACGTGTCTAAAGAATTTGCAACTAAGACAACAAATTCTTGTGATGGGAATAAATTGTTTTACTTTGTGGTTTATATTTTGATAGATCAATAGTTATTATGTTTTATTAGGCTTTAGCCCATAGATTTTTAGGATTTACTTAGGACCTTTTGTTCTTTATTTAAGATTTGTGAGAACCTGAAATTATTTGTATTGAGATAGCCCAATTGGTTTGGAGGTCTGAAAATAAGGGCATCCAAGAGCGGGTGTGGGGGCAAGGAGGTCTATGATTGAACTCTCTACCTCTAAATTTAATTACATTCTTATGGGGTTGTGGTGATGGTCCTTCCATTCTTAGGATAGGCAACTATAGTTCAATCCAGATCTTTTGCAGCGAATGAAGGTTTCTATAGTCACTCCTAGAGAAAGTAAACTAAGTTGGTTTCTCCCTTCCACCCTTTTATCAAAGAAAAACAAAGAATATGTAGGTAAAGTCCTCCAGAGATTCAACATAGAGAATGCTAATCCCACTAGCACCCCATCAGCAAGCCATTTCAGATTAACGAAAGACTATGGAGCAACTACATGTGAGAATCGAGAGTATATACTAAGCTTCTTTATGCCCAAGCCATCGGCAGTTTGATGTATGTTATTATCTGCACTGGCTAAACATGGTTCACGCAGTAGAAGTTGTTAATAGAATCATGAACAATCAAGTCGAGGAGCATTGAGAAGCTGTCAAATAGATATTGAGATATCTATTTGACAGCTTTGTCTTTGTATTATGGTGGTTCAGAGATAAGGTTGCATGGGTATGTTGATTCTGATTTTGCAAGTGATATCAACAGTAAGAATAGCACAATTGGGTATGTGCTTAATATTGGAAGTGATGCAATCAAATGGATCTCTCAGTCACAGAAGATTGCGATATTTCTACCACAGAAGCAGAGCATGTTGCAATGATAGAAGCTTGGAAGGGAATAGTGCTATGGTTCCGGAGATTCTTGATTGAATTGGGAAAGGATCTTGATGGCTTCAATTAGTTGTATAGTGATAGTTAAAGTGCAATACATCTTGCAAATAATTTAGCGTTTCACTCAAAGAACAAAATATATGATCATATCACACCATTTCCTTCACACGCTCTTAGAAATATCTGGTAAAATCCGTTCGACGAGATCCATAGCAAATAAGAAAAAAAAAATTATAGATATGTAGGAATTCAACTAATATTTAATTATATTAGAAAAATTAGAGAATCCATATAAAAAAAACCTCATTCTAAAAAGGCGAAACTGCTTTTGAATTCTAGATCTTTTACTTCTTTAATTAAGTCCGGCTTTCAAAATGTTCTTCATTCTAGAAGAAGAATTAGGTTCAAACAAAATATTTTTAACAAATGTTGACCTCCACTATTTCTAATTTTGAACGGAAGTTTTTCTTCAAGAAAGTATCACCTGATTAAAAAATCACATTATTTTTCATATTAATAAACTTATAGGTTATGTTTCTTACTAAGTATCGAAGAAAAAGTATAAATGGTAACTCTAACACCCAACTTAGGTATTTTAAGATGTATTGGCCTTAAAAGCTAAATAGCCCTAAACTCGGGGCAGTGGCGGATCCAGGATCCAATTTGAAGGGGGTCGGACACATAAGGCGAAATGACAAAAAACAATTTCCAACGTAATGTAAAAAGTGTCTTAAAATTAAAATATCGAAAATTAAGGATTAAAAAACATCAAAAATTTTAAAATACACGTACATACTATTTGCTAAGACTGAAAGTGGCAATTAGATCCTACTAATTTGCATCTTATATATATATAAGAAAATGCTAGTTTGAGCAGCAGGAACTCCACCAAAATTCAAGGGAATGAAAAATCCTAAACAAATCGGGACCCAAAAATATGAGTGAGTTTCTATTTATTTTCGAAAAAAATTAAAAAAATTAGAAATTTCTAGGTAGAAACCTCTATAGCCCTAAGATATCCAAACCAATTCAATCTCATCCTCCAACAATTTCACAACTCACAAAATTTTAAACCCATGGACGTCTATTTCTTTGGATACTGAAAATGAGATCAACTCTCGATCAGTGGCGGATCCAGGATCCAATTTGAAGGGGGTCGGACACATAAGGCGAAATGACAAAAAAAAATTTCCAACGTAATGTAAAAAATGTCTTAAAATTAAAATATCGACAATTAAGGATTAAAAAACATCAAAAATTTTAAAATACACGTACATACTATTTGCTAAGACTGAAAGTGGCAATTAGATCGTACTAATTTGCATCTTATATATATAAGAAAATGCTAGTTTGAGCATCAGGAACTCCACCGAAATTCAAGGGAATGAAAAATCCTAAACAAATCGGGACCCAAAAATATGAGTGAGTTTCTATTTATTTTCGAAAAAAATTAAAAAAATTAGAAATTTCTAGGTAGAAACCTCTATAGCCCTAAGATATCCAAACCAATTCAATCTCATCCTCCAACAATTTCACAACTCACAAAATTTTAAACCCTAAAGCATTTTTAGCATACTAAATAAATGAATTTTTCTACTGAATTGTAGAGAGAGAATCTTTGATAGAGGGACATACTAAGGGTCGGAGGTCCAACAATTTTCAAGTGTAAAATCTCGAGTATCCTGCAAAAATTTAAACCTTCAAAAATCTAAATAATGAGATTAAGAGAGAGCTAAGAGTCAAGGGGGATATACATTAGAATTTTCAGTATCAAGTACTACAAAAATAGTATGGACAAAAATAACTGAGAAGTATTGCATTATAATTTCTATAATAGTATGGAAAATTTGTTGTTAATTATAAATTGTCCAAATTGTTCAATAAATTGGCAGTGTCCTATAGGCTACCAGGGGATTTACCATCGTTAGTATTCAACTGCAAAGACATTAATTAGGTTTGATCAAAGTACTAGTTGCCTCACAATGTCCAATTAAGATGCAAATATCAAATTGTCAAATCTTCCACACCAAATAAAATATACTTTAAAAACTAAAAGAAAGAAGTAATAAAGAGGCAACATATATAAGTAAGATACATGTATACTCATTTACAGAAAAAACAAAACCCAAAAGACTTGATTTCTCTAGCACCAGGTGGTCCAGGTTCACGTAGAAGGAGGTCCACATTTGCCAAGTAAAAACTATCTGACGATTTCTCTAGCACCTTTAACCGGCCGAGGCTACTGAAAGTAGAGGAAATCAATACACACTTAAAACCAGGTCATGTAAGCTTAAAACTAAGGTTGGCCTGGGCCTATGGGAATCGGGCCCCCATAGGCCCATACCAACTTATAATAAAAAAAATTAATTTTTTACAAGTAAAATTTAATTTTGGCCAATCCAATGGGGGGCGGCCGCCCAAGGCCGCACCCCCTGGATCCGCCTTTGACTCGGGGCCTGAGTTGCATTATCTTTGGAAGGAATGTTCATATTTGAAAGTAAATGTTAGGCATAGTATATTGAGTACGCAAGATAGAATTTTCCCCTCCTTGGGCGCCTGAAGCTCCCCTCTCACCTCCTTCTATGGGGGCGGGAGAAGCTCACTCTTGTCATCTGTGACCAAATCCATCATAAACCTCCATTTCCGGCCACATTTAAGGGCTTTTTCTGGTGATTTCGGTGGCAAGATCTACGCTTTTCTGGAGGTTTTTGAAGACCATGATCAAGGGGGATGGTATCTACATCGACTGGAAAAGATTTTTGCACCGGTCAACCAACGACGCGTGTGCTCTCACGCGCTGCCGCGCGCGCGTGGATCTCACGTGTCCTTCCCCTTTTCTTCATTTTTTAAGCTGCAGGTGGGCCTCTCCGATATACATGTGCTAGATGGCTGGCATCTGGACGTCGAGACGCTCCTCGTGGTCATCTTCGATGACCAGCCAGGCGGCGCATGTGGGCCCACGCGCGCATGTGTGGATCTCATGCGCCTCCACTTTGTCCGATCTGGTCGGTTTGTCGCCTCCAGCTGCTACTCATGCCACCATATTTCACCATCGTCTTTTCTTTTCTGCTAATCATATTAGTTTTCTACCTATTGTGATTTTTTTGCCCCATGTGGGTCTCTGTATGACCTTTTGGTCACCCTGCTCATTAGTCTGCCGACTCTTCGGAGTGTCTAGCTTGTCCTTTAGAGCCTGTTCATGATGTTTTTCAACCTACTTGATTTTTTTAATGAAAAGTGCTGCTATTATGATTAAAAAATAAACAACCCTAAACTCTTAAATATTTCAGTATCGGATTTTATCCCTTCCACACTTCAAAAGGCATGAGTTTTTTTAGAAGCAAAGATCTTTCCCCCAAAGATTTAAGGGAGTTGTTAATATGTAAAAGGGTCACTAGTTCTTATTTTTCGAACTTGGTTTTTTCAACTTACTTCTATCTCTTAGAGTTTCTTAGAACTCTTGCTCAACACCTACATTAAATCAGTCCAATTTCCATAACCAAGTTCGCATTTATCACAAACAACACGTCTACGTTCTAAATTATACACACAATATATATAATAAATTATTTATTACATCTAAAACTCAGTTATTCATCATCTATTAACACGTACTCATTAAATTTGTAAGTCATAGATCATATTGCTTAGTCACATATATACCAATGGTAGCTACATGCTATTAAGCTATTCAATCATAAAAGAGAGAATTATTATAGTTATGCTAATCACTAATATTTTAATAACCATAATTCTTTGCACAAAATATACATTTAGTTGAATGGAACATATAATTACAATCTAAAAATGTATATACGTTAGTTAGCCACTTACAATTACACTCTTATGTTTAACACTACAAAAAAAAGGGTCTATAGCGGCGGTCGCTAAAAACGCCGCTAAAAGGTATTTTTCGCGGCGTTTTGCAAAAAAAAATGCGGCTAAAGAGGGTCTATAGCGGCGGTCACCCTCTTTAGTCCCGTTTTTTTTGCAAACCGCCGCTAAAATAGGGTCTTTAGCGGCGGTCACCGACCGCCGCTATAGACCCTCATTTAGCGGCTGTTTACAAAAAAAGGCGACTGAATAGATACCTGTAGCGGCGGTCTCTATTGCGGCGGTCTACAGTGACCGCCGCTGCATCTCGTACCTTTAGCAGCAGTTTTAAAACAAACCGCTGCGAAAGGTATACCTATAGCGGCGGTCTTTGTAGTGACCGACGCTATAGGTATAATTGTAAAAAAATGAAAAAAATAGAAAAATAAAATTTTATTAGTTGTAATTTTTTTATTTTTAATATTTATATTAATATATAATTTAAACCATGAGTTTCATTTTGATGCCGTTGAATTACCTTTAGCGGGTACATCAACGCAAGGATGACAAGAAAATCGGAATCTAACCTAATTGAGGCAGTTTTCGCGCACGTGTCGGTTTTTTGGTCATAACTTTGGCTACGAGTACCCGATTCGCGCCCATGACCCCAATTCGGAAATCTCTTTTTGGCGCGCACGTCGTGGTCACCAAGCGGAGCTTTGTGACTATGACTTATTTTTAAATACTATTATAATTTACTAACTATGTATTTTTTAATGTTAAGTAAAAAGATTTTTAATTTACTAAAAACGCATAACTACAAAATATAACTTATTATTAAACAAATTTGAAAACTACAAATTAGGAAAAAAAATGAAATCGAAAAAATAACTCAGGCTCAGGCTCTCGGGCAAACTATCGGAAGAACCTGACAACTATCGGAAGAAGAAAAAATAAAAAGACATTGGGGGTGTTTGTTTGTGGAAATTTCGGGGAATATTCCCGAAATTTTGGGAATCTTTACTTTATTGAGATTTATTGGGGTTTGTGAAAAGTAGTGTGTGTGTGTAAAAGTTAAAAATTTTGGAGTGTGTTTGTTTTGTTGGAAATTTCGAACCCCGATTTATTGGGGAAACAAACGCCCCCATTGTATATCGAAAAAAAAAAGAACAAGATGGGAACTTAAAAAAAAAAAAAAGAGAAAACGAAAAACAAAATTGGAAAATTTTCATTTAACTAGCGCCAAACGTTTTCATTTAGCGCCAAACTTTTCAATCCCATCAAAAACCCCTCTTTTGTTTTGTCCATTCTCAATCACTTCTAATCTCTCACAAAGCAATTCTTGATCTACAGGAAGTTCTTCACTGAGAATGACTCAGGCTCAGGCTCTCTGGTAAGCGGTTCCTTCAGAGTGTAAGTCCAAAAATTTCTTTCATTTTGCTTGCTTTTTGTCTGAAGTTTTCTTCGTTTTGGCTTTTTTTTTTTGTAATGGGTACTACAAGTGTTTCGCTGATTATGGCCTGCTTTATCTTGATTTGAAATTGGCACAGAAAGCTCGCATTCAGATATGGCTTTTTGAGCAGCGAGACCTGAGGATTGAGGGCCGAATCATTGTAAGTTTTATCCTATTACCTTGGCTATGTATCGTTCACTGGTTGGAGTGGCCATCTTTGTTGCATTATGTTTCATGGTGCTTCTCGTTAGAGCCTTTAGTTAGTCTAACCTTCATTTACATATAAGACCATTATGGAGATATGATAGGAGGGTCACGTCAAGTTTTATTTTCTTTTCCTTTTTTCTTTTTAATTTTTGTTGTAGGTACGCAAGTTCAGCAAACATTGTAGAAGTTGTGACAAATGCATTGATGGATTTGATCATCATTGTCGGGTAAGGTCTAACAGTGTTCTAATCTCTGTTCTTGTCATCTCTGGCTTCATGAACTTTAAGCCCTTGAGTTATTCATGAAGCTCTAGTTTCGTCCAAAAAGGACAGGTAGACAATTAAACGTAGTTTAGATACATTCTATCTTCCACTTCACTGATAGGCAGGGAGCGGACTTGGCAAAGGTGATATTCCTGGTTTTGCTTAGTTTAGATACATTCTATATCTCTAGCTGTTGTGTTGACCATCTAAAAAAATTATCTACAACTATGGCGCAGTGGTTGAATAACTGTGTGGGGAGGAAAAATTATATGACATTCGTGTGCCTTATGGTAGCGAGCCTCATCTGGGTAAGTTTTGGAATAAGATCCTCGTTTGGATTTCTCATTGTCTATGGATTACGACTTGTGTTGTGTTTAACTCCTTCGATCTGAGCTAAATTCATTCTATTGCGTTTGTTTGTTTGTTCGTGTGCATATCAGCTTGTTGTTGAATGCGGGGTTGGCATTGTAGTGCTTGTGCGATGCTTTGCTGATAAAAAGGGTACAGAGAATCAGATAGCCGACAAACTTGGTGCTGGATTTTCCCGACCCCCTTTTGCAACTGTGGTGGTATGTTTGCTGCCTTGTTTGCCTTCAGATTTCCATAATTGCATTTACTCAAACCGCAATTATAGAAGGCAAATAGGCTGGGCAGGTATTCACTTACATTTCAGATGACATTAAACTACTTTTATCCCTGGTGTGAGTTTTGTAGATTGTTATAATATAATACAATGGTGTTGCAATTCATATATTTATAGGCCTGTAGGAACCACCATGTGGAATTTTTAAATTGGCTATATGGTTGCTGATCAGTGTATATGATAAGTTATGCCCACAGCCTGCTCACGCATATTTAGATAATTGTCTTGTTTTCTATTTTTGTGAATCTCTTAGTCAAGTAGTAGCCTTTAGTTATTGCCTTGACAGTCTCATATAGGAAGCAGAAATACTTGGAAGCTCTTGATAGGTGAGTATTTGACATTAGTGCTGTCAACATCCTACTTATGCATTTCAAAATTCTTTGAACTCATAACTGGTTTTCAGTTAGCTAAGCATTGTTCAAATTAAAATTTTCCTCTTTACTAGGTAAATTCTCATCAATGTTCTTTTTTACAGGATGGAAAGATTGAAGCCAAGATTAAACTCACAGGAATTCTTAGCCTAGGAGCACTGCAACCATGGGAAACTCTTGCAAGCTTGTATATGTTAAGACATCACTTTTTAGATTACTTTAGATATTCTTGTGTTTGTTGTAATACTTTAGAGATTCTTGTGTTTGTTGTAAGATATTATTAATCAATGATGAAGTATATTTTGTTTTATTCTCGTTCTTTAATTTTTTACATCTAATAAATTATAATTATCAAAATAAATTTGTATTACCGATTAAAAAAACATGTATATGAAAATATAAGAAAAAATTAGTAGTGCATTAAAATGCTAGCAAAAGCAAAAAAAATAAAAACAAAAACAAAAAAAAAACGCTGCGAGGAAGTCAAAATTGTGTTCGGGTCTATAGCGGTGGTCACGACCGACGCTATAGACCCGAGGTCTTCACCAGCGGTTCCAAAAACTGTCTCGATATATCTATCCCGACGGAGCTAAAAAATCGCTGCTATAGGCTAAAATGACCTATAGCAACGTTTTTTTGGCCTATAGCAGCGGTCACCATAGGCCCTTTTTTTGTAGTGTAAGTACCCATCTAGGTGTTTTGGGCTGCGTTTGTGTTGTAAAATTTTACACCCTCTAAAATTTTAACATTATAAAATATTACAATATAATCTCTCTCTCCCCCATCAAATTATTACTTTTCACTACAAAAATATAAAAAATTACCTCTCTCTTCACTTTTTAACTAAACCCAATACCTAAAATTTTAACAACACTAAAATTTTACAAAACAAACTCACCTTGGTAATCGTGTATAGTACGATGTTTAAGTGAACAACCGCATTAATCGTTTGTCTACTCTATTATCTGTGGGGAATTTTGATTTTTAGTCATTAGGTTTTGCACCCATTTCATTTTTACTCCTGCACTTTAATGGTTCAACATGTTAGTCCCTCAGTTTTTTATCACTATTAGTTATTTCGTTACTCTCTTGTCAATCCTAATAATAAAATCATCTCAAACGTCAGCCAGACCCTCCACGTCAGTCTCAATTTTCCACTTCAGTCTCCTACCATCTGCCTTTCTCCCCTAAACGACACAAATTTTCCACCCTAAATGAAACGGTGTGTTCGGCAACCTCGCCTCACCTCACCTCACCCATATGCCTTTCTCCACACCGAGCCCATTAGTCTTATGAATCTCCCCTTTAAACTTGATTTTCCCCATTCGTAAACCCTAGACCAGAACAAAGAGAAAACGAAGGAAGAGGAGCTGTTGCTGTGGTGGGGTAGTTCCTGGGTGGTTTTCGAATCATTTTTTTAGCACTTGTTAGTCATCAATGAAAGAAAACAGATTCGTCCATTTTTCTTTTTGCGATCTGTGTCGATGCTTCAATTTTTACCTAGATTTTTCCTTGCATACTCGGGTTTAATAAGATGCCCTGTATTGGTAGTCTGAGTAAAAATTTTGCACATTTGCACAACTTTGACAAGTGAAAAGAAGGGCGGAGATTTCACTTGCTTTGGCCTTATAATCTTCCCTTGATTTTCATGGTTTCATAGCTCTAATTGATTTGCTTTTCAATTGCATGTTTCTGTTCAGATTCCTTCCAATTAATGACAGTTTCTTCTACCTGTAATGAGTTTGATTAGATGATTTATAATATCAGTTTCTGTTTATATGCTTTTATTGCCTCTTCGTGTAGGGTAGAGCGTTTGATTGTAATGCCTTGGTTGTAAACAAAGAATATCAGTTTGTTGGCCTACTACAAAGGTAGAGAACACCCAATCAGTAGCTTTGGCTTTTTCCGTCGAACATTTTTTTGTGGGTTGAACAACTATTATTGGCTAGTTGTTGCATAATCTATACAACTCGCGTTCCTTACCTTCCATCACTGCCAATGGAGCTCACGGGTTAGTGCTATGTTATTGTGAAATGATAGCACATGTAAAGATTAATGGACGAACTTTAATCCTATAAGACATTTCTTTGGGTGCACGAAGTGGATCAGAATATCTGTAAGTTAGCAATTTATTTTCTCTCTCTGTGTTTATGCTTAGAATTGGTCAACCATATGTCACGTAGTTTTTTAATTACCCAACTTCGTGCATCTGTTAATAGAAAAACTAGTCGTGCAACTTCTTTTCTTGGTATGATCCTCATAATTGCCCCTATGGGATGAAGGTTGGGTCGTTGTTGACGAAGACAATAAAGGCTCTACAAATCGAGGTTTCAAAGCTGGAGATTATTGTCAAAAGGCTGAAATATATTTTGGGGCTCTCTTGAATTACTGTTATTGTCATGGGTTTGCTTTGGGTGAAGAGCAAGAGTGTAATCCACTTTAAAGATCTTCTATGCAATAGGTTAGATTGTTGTGAGTTGTGTTAAAATATTTTAATGCAACAAATAATTTTATAAATTTTCTTATTAAATTAAATCAAGGTGTTTTATGTGGTTCTTTGAGTTAATAAATAAGATTTGAAGAGTACAAATTTTTTTGATTAAAACTTCTTATAGATAGAGATTAGATTAATGGTATGTTTGTTTTGATGAGATTTTTAGGATTTGAAGTGGTTCGAGAATTTTTAGGTGATGTTAAAATTGTATTGGTGTTTGTGTAGAAGTTGTTGAGGTGTAAAAAAAGTAAAGATGATTTTTAAAGTTGTTGTTTGTAGATTACTTTTATTGGGAATAGTGAAGAAGATAAAATGTAAAATAATATTGTTTATTTATAATATTTATTTTAATTTTTTATCATTATATAAAATTTGAAAGTATAAAAAAAAGGAAAAAGACAAACGATTAATGCGGTTAAAAAAAGAAGAGAAAGAAGAACACAAAAGCGTGATTGGACTAAAATTTTACCTTGAGATTGTCTCATTACATCCATAAACCATAAATTCAACGTTGCACCCCACAAGTCTGTCTTGTTTTTATTTGTTTAGAGGGTGAAAAATATGCAGCTGCATAAGATCCTGGTACGACATGATGTGGCCTCACACTCATGTAGATCAAATCTCACAGGCTTTTCAAAGTACTTGCAAGTCGAATTGAAAGACACAACACATTCAGGTTTTGTTTGGGTGTTAAAATTTTGGTTCATTAAAATTGATATAAAAAGTGAAGACAAAGATAATTTGAATGTAATTTTTATATTTTAAAATAAAAATAATAATTTAATAAAAAAATTATATTGTAATTATTTTATTAGGTTAAGAGTTAAATTTTTAGTAAATAAACATGCGCAGGCAGGAGTGGATGACACCTTTCTTTCACATAGTAGGAGCTCCGCAAGGCAGTAGAGTTCCATGTAGGGTTGGACTTAGTAAAAGTTGACGGAAGACCAAGGAAAGCAGAGCAATAGGTTTTCATATAGTGTCCACTGCGAAGAGAGTCAGACACCAGAGAAAAATGACAAAAAGGACACTAAACCCATTTGTGACTTGTTGCTGAGATAGAAGAAAACTGGCTAAATCCCTGGCATAGTACTGATTCCCCTGAATAATGCTACTCTACGACACGCTGGTCGCTAAGGTCAGAGAAATAAATATAGCCCTTCCGCTAAGCCAGGGAACCGTACTATTTTTAGCTAATGTAAGATTCTCAGACCTTAGGCCCTAAACCTACCATTGGAGACCCAAAAAGACTATGCTCTAGAGTTCCAAGTTTAGCCCATCAACTTGGTGGTAGCTAGCATTCTGCATCTCTCTGCTTTTTAGCAGAAACACCACGAAACTAATACATGCGTTTTTTATCATAGCCTCGTATAATCACCACGAAGAAGAATACTAATCTTACATCATATGTCTCCACGGATCATCCGGATAGGCCCATGTCCGTTGGGCAATTATCCCATAAGCAAAAAGCACTTCCTGTGTAGCTGACAAAAATATGATTTATGGCGATGATCATCCAATCTACTCCAATAATAGATACTCTCAGTTCCTACACTAGTAAAAAACTTGTGTTTATTTGTAAGGACTTACACCATTAGATCATACTCACATAAGTTGAAGTTACAGAACAAACATAATCAAATAACATATCATCGGCTCGTAGGATTTGAGGTAAGTTGCCATGCGGTACTAATTCGCGACATAATCTTCGGGTCGATGTCTACCACTCTACGTGTCTCTAATGGATGATTGACTTCAAACTCCAGCCCATTTTACCATCAATACAAACAAACCCTTGACTTGCTTTTAATTTTTTTTTTTCAGTTTTTTAAATATCTTGGGACACAATGCCTCTGATGCCTATCTAATTGCAGCTTCTGCCCGTGCTTTTTTTTTTTTTGTAAAATCTAATCAGCAGTTGTCGTCTTATTGCTTCACATATAGTAATGATGGGCTTGTCGCGTTCTTCCTTTATCCAAGCGTTGAAAGTTTCAGCAACGTTATTGAAAAGCATGTCGCTCTTGCAACGTAACCAGAATGCATGTCTTGACCATAAGGCTGGATTGTTCTTGCTCAGTTTTTCATGGGCAAAGGAAAGTAACTTCAACCTTCATCATACAATCGTCAAAAGTAGTGCGGTTTGTTGATGTCCCAGCTGCCCATAAAGCATCGTTCATTACCTCGCCCTTATACCCAATAGATTTAAGGTTCGCATGAAGATGACGTAGACATCATCTATAATCAACTTTAGATAGTTTGTGTTCATAGGTGAGGCCCAATCCCTACATTATGATCATCAACTTGTATAAAGTTTAAGTAATTCATTACATCAAACAACACAACATATAACATATGATGAAAGACTAAACTACAACACAAACCTTTTGTCTTTCACTTATGAAATCCACCCATGAACTTCGACTGGTCCAATATCGTCCAATAATTGATTCATCAACCATGTCCACGAATCTCAAGTCTCTACCTCTACCACAACATATGCAATGGAGAACATGTCGTCGTTCTCATTCTTCCTAATAGTGCATGAGATTTGCCCTCCAAACTGACCCTTCAGATGGCATCCATCAACACTGATGATGGGTCTACAATGCATTAGCCTCAATTTGCATGGAGCAAAGAAGATATACAATCACTTTAGTGATCCCAGTCTTTAGAAGGGTGACAATGTTGCTTGGGTTCCATTTCTGAATGGTCAGCCAATATTGAAGAGTATACTTGAACTGCTCAATTTGGTTTCCATAGACTTTCTCACATGTCAATTTCATTGCTCTATAGCAGCGGTGCAAGACCACTTCAAAGTTAAAGTCCCTCGAATCTGGGCCTGAAGTGCAAAGGGAGGCTAGCTAGGATGATCTCTGAAATTTGGTAAATATTGACCCAAGAATTAAACATCACACTTTCTATATTTACGTAGGGAGCACCACATTTGTGCTCATGAACAAAGGGCTTGATCTAGAACCTTTTCCGGTCCCTCGTCCCGATACGAAGATGTACCAATCACATGACTCCTTTTTACAAATGGCTTACACTCAGAGCTTATCGTTGTGCAAGTATATATAGTCAAAATATTTATGCACCGCATATTGCCTCAGAGCCTTCCTCACTAATTTAATAGTAGGAAAAATAAGCCCAAGCTCTAAAGAAACCTCGATATGCATATCATTCAAATTGAACTCGGGGCATTTTCTTCTTCGTAGGGTTACATCACTATCAGACCCATCGCAGCTATGTAACTCATCGCTTGGTATGTATTTAGAAAAACATCACCCTCCTCGTTTTCTCCCGATGGGCCAGGAAAAGCCCCAAACCAGTCCACTTGTGGGCCACTTTCTTGCTTGACACCCCTTAGACTATCTTAACTATCAAACAAATCTGATTCCCCTTCCTCTTCCTCCGCACCAGTAAGTCCTGAATGTCAGTGCCATAGGCAGATCCTTCACCATCCTCATCATCAAATTGGTAAACCAGATTACCAATCTGAATATCTCTAAGTGGCCTACCAGTGCCCTAGGCAGATCCTTCACCATCCTCATCATCAAATTGGTAAACCAGATTACCAATCTGAATATCTCTAAGTGGCCTACCACATATTTCACCCATCCGACCAGATCTTCTATTGACAGCCAGCCTAGAATGGCCAGCATCTTTATCTGATATATCTTCCTCAACTATTATATCATCATCCTTTTACACCAAGTCCACCCCATCCCCCGCATCTGTATCGTGTCTATCCTCATGTGCTCTATCATCAACTTCATCTCCCTTCTCACGACCTACATCCGCACCAACTCCATCACCCTTATAATAATTCCTACCCTCTCAACTATCTCCATCCCAAGATCATCTATCCTTTTCACCAATTTTAGGCCATGCAGTAGCTGTCAATCTCAGAGGGGGTCTTCTGCCTAAAAAATCTCAAGAGTATCAACATCATGCTCTACAAATATGTTCAGAACCTCTTTACTTTCAAATTAAGATTCATCAATTTGATCGCATCTTTGTCATCCTTCAGTGCCTTAACATGAAGTCAATCCTCATCATCAAAAAGTATATCACAGATGGCCTACTGAGCAATACCCTAGTTCTCTAACACAACTTTGAAACTCCATTACAAACATGTAATCAACATTCATTCGTCCCACATCCTCTGTCTTGCCTCTCACATAAATTTGACCTTGGCAGCCTAGAAAATGCCCACCATAATGTACTATTATTCGCAGTAGACTTGAAAATTTAATAAATGGGATTAAGCAATTATATAGAAAAAAATGGCTTTCGGTACTCAACAATCATGAAGTGTTGGGCAAAATCAGTGAACAATAAAATGTTCAATATGTCCAAAGAGGCAAAAGAGCATAAGATGAGACCACACCCATGTGCATTGAAAGTCAAATGACATATACTAGTAGTATTGGGACCACAATAATCAATGACATTCACTTGTATAAAAATATCACAACATTGACAAAAAGGCATGACCCTCAACACCCACTTGAATAAAAAGTATCATCGATATCCCAAACCATTATCCGCAATGTGTAAATGACTTGGTTTGACCTAGATTACAACACAAATCAAACATTGTGACATGAACACAACCAAACAAAAATGTTTACATCACACATAGTTTAAAAATATGTGACCCATATTTTACGGCCTTTGTCTGATCGTTTTGAAATCAGAAAGACACGATGGGTTATGCAAGATTTTCCTTTATCACACACACAATAGCACAAACTCTAATAGTTTAGTGGAACCCATAAGAACATTGTCTCACACAATGGCTTCAAAAAGTTTTGCCTTTTACACACAATAACAGAAACTCGACTACTTTAGTGGAACCCATAATAATATTGACACAATGGTGGGTTTGAAAACTTGTGCCTTTTATACACACACAATAATACTTTATAAAAATTACTCAAATGGTTCTTGTGGTTTCACTATGTGACAAAATCACATCTTGAAATGACGAAATTATCCTTGATATTGTTGAAATTGACAAAAATATCCTTCAAAGAAACTGACGGTTGATGGCTTCTATTTCTTCTGATGATAAATCAATGTCATAACCTTCATATGGATCTTGAGCATCTTGATATTGTTGATTTATTGGACTGAGTTCTGAACTGGTATTTGAAGCAGCAGTATCTTCATCATCTTGAGACAATTGGGAAAGAACTTCAAGCAATTGATTTTTATAATCATCCTTATCCTTTGCAGCAGCAAGTTTTGCCTGTAATTGACTTTTCTGGGAAATAAATTGAGGATGGTTTGCTATTTGATGTCTGGCTCGAGAAATGACATTAATGATATTGTCTGTAATAAAAACGGACCACCATTTGACAAAAAAAATTTGGGAAAGGACTTTGGCATTGTTATCCTTGGTAAAGACAAATTTCCAGCAAAATATCCAAGGAACAAGGTTGAACTGTATGAAAAAGCGAAGGAGAATGGGTATATCTTTATATGGATGGGTTTTCATTGTTGGGTATTTTTCAAGAGAAAGGGTATCATGTGGGTTTACAGCCCATTGATCATATGCGTGTTTAAGATTATCTGGGAAAAGCTTTTCATTAGGCCCAAATCGATCCCACCACTAGATAAACCAATGAGGAATAGGTTAAGAACTTTGAAATCCTTTAAAGCGAATGAACCAGGTATGACGATGATTATTATTTTCAAAATATAAATAAAAGGTCCATGCATCAATATAATCATAATAAGAAATATTTTTAATATTGCGAAAAGGTTCAGATAAAGCACGAGGGTCCAAGGTTGAGCTCATTCTTCTGATGAAATTATTCTACGAATGGTAATTTTTGAAAAACCAACTCTGGAAGAGTCGAATTTATATGAAGTTTGTTCAAATTCAACTGATTTTGTATCCTACAAAATATGTTGATAAAAAGATTGAGTGAACAGTGGATTCCTTGGAATATAGTTCCATCCTGGTGGTAATATTTGAGAAGCTGTCTGATATGGGTCACTCAAAGTATGATATGGATCTTCAATATAACACACATGTCTGATATATGACTTAGGAATTAAAAGGTTATTATTGGGTAATGGAGGTGAAGATGCAGAAGATGCAGAGGGAGATGATATTACTTTTTGCCTGAATGTAGTATTCATTGGAGGAAGAGGAGGGGGGACACGTGGTTATTGATTATTTGTTGGAATAGATCCAGGACGAGGTCCTGGAGGTCTTGGAGTAGTTCCTCAGTAGACAAAGGGAGGTAAAGGATGAAAATTAGAAGATGATGATTGATCAGAAGAAGATTTTTTACTCATTTTCCCTGTAAAAATTTACGAGTTAAAAAATCAGGAATAGAATTTTGAGATCCTTTGATGTATTCAATATCAAAATCAAAAGCGGAAAGAATTCCTTGCCATCTAGCAAAAAAATGTTTAGAAGCAAGGTTTTTAACATCCTTTAACAAAATATCATTTGCAGAATGACAATCAACAAGAATTAAGAATTTTTTATTTAATAAATCATCTTAAAATTTGGAGACAGAAAGGACTATTGCCAAAACTTCTTGCTTAACAGTATTATATTATTGTTGTTGATATTCCATGCATGAGGTGATGCAATGCCTAAACATGGTAAATGTTTAACATGTTTTTTAATTTGTTGTATTATTGCAGTATGTTGTTCGGTCCAAGGAGAAGGTTTTTTCTTTAAGCGATCAAATAATGGTTTAAAATTTTTGCGTAAATCTTTGTAAAATTCACCAATATAATTTAAACTACCTAAAAATCTTTGTAGTTGTTGTTTATTAAGTATTTTATCTGCAAATTCAATGGCTCATGATATAGGTATGATAGTACCTTGATAAATATTATGACCCAAAAATCGTATACTTGTTTGAAATAATTTTATTTTTGGAGCGGATACAACTAATTCATTCTGTTGAATTATATTCTTAAATTTTGTAAGATGATACCAATGTCGTTTGATAGATTTAGAAAAAATTAAAACATCATCAATATATACTAAAGCAAATGAAGAATAAGGATTAAATATATCATTCATAATATTTTGAAATTCAGAAGGAACATTTTTTAAATCGAAAGGCATAACATTCTATTCAAAATGACCAAAAGGTACTGTAAAAGCAGTTTTATATCTATCTTTTGCAGCAATTTGAATTTGATAGTATCCACATTTCATATCAAATTTAGAGAAAATACATGCATCATATAAACGATTAAGTAAATCTTTTTTATTAGGAATTGAATATCTTATCCATCTTAAAGCTTTATTCAAAGGTTTATAATTAATAATGAGATGGGGAACCCCACGTTCTTTTTCAGCAGCATTCATAACATAAAAAGCAGCACAGCTCCAAGGAGATTTAGAAGGGCATATTAATCTTTTATCAAGTAAAGATTTAATTTTTTTTTGCAGATTTCTAAATATCCTTGATTCATTTGTATTGAACTTGATTTTGTAGGTATATTCTTTTAAGAGAATTTTGGTTCAAAAGGAAGAGTTATTATGTGTGTTGTTTACGATTCCAGAAAACATTAGGAATAGAAGAGCAAATAGTATCTTCTAATATTTGTTGATATTTTTGTATATTTTGCTGTAATTGTTTATCACTGATTTGTTTATAAAGAATTTCTTTTTGTAAAAAATGAAAATGTTGTTTTTTACGATGAATCTTTGTTTGATTTAAAATATTAATTTCTTTAGATATAGAAATATTTTTTAAAGCTTGAATATCTCTAGAAAAAGGAGGATAATAGAAATCAAATGTAACTTCATGACCTAAAACACGAGAAGTTATTCCTTCTTCAGTAACAATAAATGGATATAATAAGGACAAAAAAGGATTACCTAATATAATTTTAGAAGTTAAATTTTTTACTAAAACAAAAGTAGTTTGAAAACAAAATCCATTATTACAAATATGTACATTTGGTATTTTATAATTTATTATCATTTTCTTTCCATCAGCTTGAGATAATCTTTCAGTATATTTTTCAAAATATTTAGAATCAATTAAACCTTCTTATATACAGTTTAAATCAACACCAGAATCTATTAATGCAATTGTTGTAAAATAAAACCTTTAATACGAATATTTACTTAAGAATACCATTTTTGAAAAATAATCTTATCAATTATTTGAATAAAAGCGTCATAAGGTATTTTAGGATGAGCTTCAGAAGTAGAGGGTAAATCAGATATTTGTAAAGTAAAGTATTGTCTACATTTTCATTTCTTTGAGATTTTAAAAAACAAATTTCAATTAACAAATGATATGTTATGTTTGTTAAATTTATCTGAGAATTTTTTAATTGTTTTAGAATTTTTATTTCCTTTTGTAAGTCATTAATAGTAACATGTTTATTATTAGAAGTAAATCGTGCTAGTATTTTGCTATAATCATAATGAGTTTTTGGTATTAATCTATCACGAGTAGAGGACGAAGAAGGTGCCAAATCTAAATTTTTCATCTTTAAAAGATAAGTTTGTTGTATTTCTGGGTCTTTTATTTGTGTAATATCATCTAATAGTAATTGATCAGATTATATTTGTTTTTGACAATTACAATTATCTTCAAAACAATTGCATAATTGTATTTCATCATTATTGAAGGAGTTTCATTTAAAGAGGAAGAAGAATCAGTATATTCATTTGTCAAATGTTGTGGAGGTTTTTCAGCTAAAAAGATTTTACACAGTTGATTTTTTATTTCAGGGGAGACATCTAATTCTTTTATTTATTTTTTAACATAACATTTATTAGCAAAATGACCAGTTTTTCCACATTTCCAACAAGTGATATCTTTTTTACGTTTGAATATATGTTGTGGTTTTTTATTTTAATATTAAGGTTTATATTGTTTTTTTTGTCTATAATGTTTATATTTTCTTTTAGATTTATAGTAGGATTTATCATTATAATATTTTTTATGTTTATGTCTTTTAAAAGGAGGTATAAGATTAGAATAACCATATTGTTCACAGAAAAATCCTAACTCTTTTTTAGTATTTTTTTTTCAATTTCTAAAGTTTTCTTTAATTATATATCATTACATATAAGTAAACCAACTCGATTAATAACATTTATCATTTCACCTTAAGTATATTGGTCATACAAAATAACACCTTCATCATTAGCTAAATTTATTCTAACCTTTTGAGCAAAATAGTAAGGTAATCCAGCTATTAATTTTTCTTTCCAATATGCTTGATTACAATCTTTACGCAATAAAATTTTAGTTAAAAATACATCTTTATACCAACGAAAATCAGCCATAGTAGGACATTTTAAGCTTAAAAGAAAATCAGAAGCTCTTTCTTTAAAAATATCAGGAGAACCAACAAATTTTTTTGAAATGGTATATAGTAAGGTATTAACAACATCAGCAACAATTTGATTATTTACTGTGACAAGATTACCATCATTATCTTTTTTAATAGCATTAGTAACAACAGTTCTTTCTTCATTCGTTAAATATTTATCCCACCAATTTTTTAATTGACCAGTAAAACCAGATATTAAACAATTTACAGATTCTCTTTCATTACGACCACTATTTTTTAGAATTTTAACATACATAGTCATTTCATTCATGATATTTAAAATTCATATTTAGCTACACCATCTATATTCGATTCATACATAGTCATTTCTTCATATCGTACATCAGGAGGGGTAGGTCTTGCATAGTAATTTCTTCGATTTTGTCGATAATATTTAGATTCATATTTAGGTTTAGAAGTATAATGTATTTTGTTAATATTTAAATTTTCTTGAAATTGAGATTCTAGATCAGCAATATTTATTTCTTCATTTTCATTAGTAGTACTATCGGATTCATATGTATTGGTAGATGAACTAGAGTGATTTAAAACATGTAAATTAGATGTTGAAGGAATAGAATTTTTATCTTTTATCTTTTTATTGTTTAAAGATGATTTTGAAAGCATTTCATATATTTTATCTAATTTTTCGGTTTGTGCATCGACGGATTTTAAAGGAGTCATTTGAGGTAATTCATAAGGTATAAACATAGGTTGAGGTTTGAAATTTTTAATGGAGCAATAGGTTTAATCAAATGTTCTATTTTTTTTTTCTAAATGTGTTCCTATTTGTTGTAAATAAACATTTATATAATTATTCTGTTGAATTATATTATCAAATTTTTTATCAGTATTGTTTATGGCCTTCACTTTATAGGGAGTAGCAAAATATTGTTTAGATTGATTATAAATACTAATGGTAGTTGTAGGAGGATAAAATTCGTATATAGTTTTACTATCTGTAGTTAACCCTGATATATTTTTTGTAAGAACATTTAAAGTAGGTAAATATTGTTCAAACCAAGAAAAGAAGGGAATATTTTGTTTAAAATTATTCATGAGTGTAATATACACTTCAAATATAAGTTTGATCTATTTTATCACAAGTATTTAAAAACCAAAGTCTTTTATTCATGTTTTCTAGTGATTCAAAATATTTGCGAAGTAATTCTTTATTAAGTTCAAAATCTTTGTAAAACATGTATAGTGTGAGATCTTTGCAAATACATAATTTCAGATTGAGTAGGAGAAGTTTTATCAGGCGGTTCAGTTTGAGTATCATATAATGGTATTTTTACAGAATTATCAAATTTTATACTAGTAGGAGGAATATAAGGAGGTATCGAAAGTACTTGGATGAAAAGAATTAAAAGCAGATTTAAAATTTCTAGAACTTGTAGAGAGAGATAAAGAGGAAAAAGATGAAGTAGAAAATCTATTAGATAGATTATTAATATTATCTTTATTAAAAGATAAAGTAACAGATCCATGTGTATGTTTAGTAAAATATTCAATTTCTTTATTTTCTTTTTTAGGAAGAGGTACAATCAAATGTAGTTTCCAATTATCAGGTAAAATAACATCATCCCATTTTATCATCTTAGGAATAGTAATATTTGAAATTCATTACTAGTAGTTAAAAGTAAGGTTTCACCAAAATGAGGACGAACCTTAGATCTAGGATCAAGAGTCGTCTTCATCAATTTATAATGGAGTCTATATACAATGATAAGGTATTGAGCACCTTGCATCATATCATGACCCATAGACTTAATATTCAATATTAAATAATGTAAAATAGTAAGATCAAAAAGGGACAAAGGAAAAAAAAGATAACAGTTAAAATATATAGGACCTTGATGTAAAGAAGATTCAACTATTCCAAGTAAAGAATTTGAAAACTGGTTATGTCTACCATCTCTTAAACATAATAAAACATAAGTATTTAAACCTTGGCGAGTTAAAGGGGATGCAACAACTTGTACTAAACCCATATGCATATATTTAAAACCTTGATTTATATGTTTCTTAATCATATCAGATTTAATTAAATGTATTGTTTCGTATTCTTTGCCAATAGGTATTAACTGTTATTTATAGCATAATCAGTATTAAAAGCAAAGGTAGATTGTTTATATAGTTGAGAGTCTTTTACTTTAGGTATTACCCAGTTATTTAATAGTTTATTAATGCCTAATGAAACATGATATTCATCAGAATTTAAATGAGATGCAGATGATGAGGTATTGTCTATTGCAGTATTTTCCATACTATTATTATTAGAACTTCCACTTGCAAGACTACGTCTACTGTTCGATCATCTAAACATCCTGTTTAAACTACAGTATGTTTTTACAATTAGTCATTTCAAACGGGTCGCACCAACCGAGTCCTGCCTTTCTTTCGGTTAATCCAACGGTTATTCAGGTGAAGTCCAACGCTTGCAATAGATAATAGCGAAAAACAATAACTGTAACGTAAACCGAATGGATAGAGGAATCACAGTAAAGTAGAATGTTAAGAGGGAATTAAAATAGTAAAACTAAGGGTGTTAATGCAATAATATTTGAAGACCCAGGGTGAAGGGAACAAACTTTGTTAAACCAGCAGGTCGACATTGAAGGTACATATTTGCTGGTATCCATTTGAAATTGGTCCTATATGCAAAATGTACGAATGAATGAGATGTGGCTCTGATACCAATAATTGGGCCCAGGTGTTGTCATGTGAATGATATGATACATTAGAATCGTATTCTTCATATAATGATTCATCGATGATATGATTGATATTGTCAACAGTGTATTGTTGAAATAAATATGCACCGTAAATGATATTCAGAACTAAAAATGAAAGCAAGGTATTTCAAGTACTATTAAGCAAAATATTATATTATATTGGGTAAGTTTTTTTTAACTAAAAAAAACTTTGAGTGATTTGACACTCCACGTGTGAAAATTGCTAGCTTAGCATTGTCCATGTGTTAAAAATTGGACACGTCAGTGTATTCCGTTAGTGGATTCACGATGAGGGGTTGAAGAAGGGACCACCGTGCATCGTTTTGGTGACCAGAGGGACAAATTTGTTCAAGTTGAAATCACATGGACAAATTTGTCACAAAGTGAAACCACAGAGACCATTTGGATAATTTTCCATTAGTGGAACCCACAAAAAGAATGTCAGCCCCTACCTCCTGTAATTGTTGCATCTGAATCCCAAATGTATTAAATAATTTTCCCAACCGAAGAGTCCTTTGCCGATTCTCAATAGACATCGAATGAGTTTGTATGTGGGCTAGTGTGACTGGAGGGTTCTGTGAGCTAAAGATCGGTTGGATTCTACGTAGTTAAGATTGAGTATGGGCTCGTGTTTTGATGAAGGGGAGGGCTCAATGGGGTTTGAGTTTTGAAAGTCCAAGAGCAACCCAAGAGGGGGGTGAATTGGGTTCCAAAACTTTTTATACGTTTGCAAAGAGACTTAAGCACAAGCAAAAGGTAAGGCAAAAGATTAATGAACAACAATATATGTAAAATTAAGGAGATAAAGAGATAGAGAGATGACACCGTGTTTTTAGGTGGTTCGGCCAATCCTTGCCTACGTCCACCCCAAGACTATAGACTTCCTTGGGCTTCCCTTACTATAATCGAATAGCAAGTACACCTTAGCTTCCGGGGTGCTAAGGAACCGTTACAAAGCGTTTTTAAAGCTCACGCTTAAACTTTCACAAATCCTCACAACCTAGAGGATTTCTTCTACTCTCACAAGTAGGACCCAGTGTTTACCCAACACTCTCAAGTTTTAAATGAAGTAGGTACAAGGGAAAACTCAAGTATTGGCTCTTAAAGCCGAATTTACAAGTGAGTGGCACACGAGTGAGAGAGAGAATGGTTTTACAATATAGAAGACTTGAAAAATATGATGGTGAAAGAGCAGGCCTTCTCAAAGGATGCGGAACTTCACTCTTCTCTGAGCTTTCTCTCTTTTCCCAAAAGTTAGGTCAAAGAGTAATTGCCAATGTCATGCAAGTAGGTGAGAGAGAGAGAGTTTTCTTCAACTACTGGTCTTGAATTTAAACGAAATCTTCTTCAACGGTCGATGGGGTAGGTGAGATGGCCGTTGGAAAGTTGCCTGTGAAATAAGGAGCAAATAAATGCGTCTGATTGCTTTCCGGAAAATCCTCAACTTCGTGAGATGTGCTGACACATCAAATAGCATGTGCTGACACCTAGAAAATGAGCAAAAAGTGAGTAATCGGGAGTTAGTGCAATGTGTCGACACCATGTTTTCACCATTCGGGAGTTAGTGCAATGTGTCGACACCATGTCATGTATGTGTCGACACCATGATTTCTAGTCTCGGGAATAAGTGCAATGTGTCGACACATGTTCTGTATGTGTCGACACCTAAGCATCCTGGAAAAAAAGATTCTTTAAGCTTCAAAACCATTTAAAAACCTTTTTAAAGATTTCCACAAAGGAGAAAAGTTTGTTTCAACAAGTGTAAAGATGCTTAAGTGATCTTAAGGAAGTTTTAGTTAGAGAACAATAATCCATTTGAGATAAAGCTTGGAAATGATGGATTTGACAAAGTAAAATCACAAAGTCTTCAATCATAGAGAATTTTGTTATCATCAAAATCATTTAAGGATTGTTTGCAAAACAACCTTGGGCTAACAAGTTTTGTTAAGACTAATGGGCTCTGTTTGGAGAAAGGCTAATGGGTGAGGTAAGGCGAGGCTGCCAAATGCACCATTTCATTTAGGGTGGAAAGTCTGTGTCGTTTAGGGAAGAAAGACAAATGGCAAGAGGTTGAGATGGAAAATTGAGACTAACTTGGAGGGTTTTGCTGACGTGTGCGATGATTTTGTTAATGAGACTAACGGGAGAGTAACAGAAGGACTAATTTTTTTAGTGATGGAAACTTGAGGGACTGGAATGTTGAACCATTAAAGTGTAGGACTAAAAATGAAATAGGTGCAAAACCTGGTGACTAAAAATCAAAATTCCCTAAACATAAATAGTTCCACAAAAAATATAACTCGTACTAGATCATTTTTTGTGTGTTAAGTTTGTCATTAAATCTTTTGTATAACCATTTTCTTCTTTTATGATTTATCAATTCTTTTACCAATTCAAAATTTTGTTTCTCTTTACTTCAACCTAAAGCTACTGTACCTAGTCATATTTTCTTCGGGAAAATATATTTTTCACCCACGAACTACCATAATTTTTGCACTTTGCACCATAAACTATCACGTTTGAGACATTACACCCATGAACTACCAATCCATAGCACATTGCACCCTCCCTCTATTTTTTCAGTTAAATTAGACATAAATTAACTTTTTAAAATGAAATGACGATTATAGCCTTTAATGTAAGGGTTAAATATACTTTTTGCTCCCCACACTATCAATTTCGTTACATTTGTCCCCTTAACTACCAATCGTCTACACTTTGCACCCTTACGGTTAATTTGGACGAAAATTGCTATTTTTGATCAGTGAAATGATGATTTTGCCCTCATAATTTTTTATAATTATATTTTGTATAAGGATAAATTTGTCATTTCACTGAACAAAAATAGGAATTTTCGTCCTAATTAACGATATGAGGTGCAAAGTGTAAACGGTTGGTAGTTGATGGGCGAAATGTAACAAAATTGACAGTTTTGGGTGCAAAGTGTAAGAACCCCAATGGTCATGGGCGAAAAGTGTATTTTTCCTTAATGTAAACTGCCGTTTAACTTTTTTTAATAACATAATTGACATTTCATATTTAAAAAAACTCATTTTTTGTTCAATTTGACGGAATAAACAGAGGTGCAATGTGTTAGGGATGAATAGTTTGTGGGTGCAAGCTCTTAAACGTAGTAGTGTAGAGTGCAAAACACATGGTAGTTTGTCGGTGAAAAATTATTTTTCCTTATTTTCTTTACATTTTGACCCATAGTCAAATTTATTACCCATTGAACACCACATGTGATTTTTCTTATTCTTGTCGCTCAGTTTCACTTATATCCTTAGTTTACCAATGTGTCTGTAATGCGTATCACTAGCGCCTAAGGTTACACAACATGATAATATAGTCACACATATAATGTCATACGCGTTTATCTTTTAACTTTTCTCTTTTAATTAAAAAGGTAAAATACACTTTGCACTCTAGACTATCAATTTCGTTGCACTTTGCCCTAACGTAGTTCGCTGCGCACCATATCAAACCCTCCATAGATTTTCGGGAACTTTGGTATTTCTATTTTGGTTTAGTGAAATAACAATTTTATCTTCATTTTTTATTATTTTATTTTGTATGGGAGTAAATTTATCATTTTACTAACCAAAATAGTAATTTTCGTCTTAATTAACTATTGGAGTATAAGAATTAGTGGCGAAGGATATAAGGGTTTTAAAAATGCCCCTGTCAGAGGAATGGCCCCCTCAAACCCCAAAAATTGGCTCCGGTAACACGTAGCCCCCCGCGCCCCAAAAATTGCTGGTTGAAGTATAAGAGATTTGTGTACAGGAAATGATCACACGTGCTATTTAAAAGAGTTTGCGTGAAGCCTATAATAAAAAAAAACTAATCGCGTCTGTTTGGAAGTTCAAAAAAGAATCAGTCATTTTCTACGTAAATTCACAATACCACGTAAGTGTATTATCCCTAACTTCAACTTCAACTTCAAATTTAAATAAATAAACTACCCTAATCAAACATCATTAAAATAAATCATTCTCTTTCTTTAGCCGTCAATAGACCTTTTCTCTTCATCATAATCCATAATCCTCTTCCTTCTTCACTATTTTGTAATCCTATTCTATTTATTTAATTAAATAATTTATAGATATTTTTTTCTTCATATGTGATAGTTGTTACAAATTTTTTTGTTTTTGCAATCATAGTCAAAAATATTTATTGTCTTAGTTGATTCTATGATACTTGGACTTCTTAAATAGAGAGTTTAAAAATAAAAAAAGTCGTTGCAATTCAATTAGTAAGTTTTTTCTTCTTTAGCATTTGATTGAGATAATAAATTTTGTTCAATACTTGATTGGCCTAATGTTCATACGTCTATAATGATAGAAATCAATAAAATATATATTTTTAAGTGTTTCATGTTTATTGGTTTTTTCTTTGATGATTTATTTTGTAGTCATAAATTTTATATGTAAGCAATGCTAATTTGTGCTATAAATTGTATAGAAATTTATGACTAATTAAATATTACTTTTACAATTTTAGTCTTAAATGCACCAACAATTCTTGTGGCATAAGAAAATTTCAAAGTAATCCTTGAATTAAAGAAAGTTACAAATTAGTCTCAGTGGTAAGGTTTATTTTAAAAATACGTCCTTCCGTCCATTCATATCTATTTCACTAACGACATATGTTAGTCAACACTAACCATAGCGCGCTACGTCCCCAAGTAGACCTCGTGATTTACTAGTATATGTTGTTAGCAAAAGATATGAATATTAACGAAAGAACACATTTTTAACGGAAATATTACCACAGAGACTAATTTGCAACTTTCTTTACCACTGATATTGTGGGTGCATTTATGCCAAAATTTTAAAAATTATTAGTTTCTATAATCGGCAAGCCAAAGACAATTAATTTCATTTTAAGAAAAAAGATTATCCAACTTCTGTAATGTCTTATTTTCTATTCTCTAAAACTTCATTGAGGCTGCGTTTGTCACTAAAATTTTACCCAAAATTTTATCTCTCTCCTAATAAAATACTCCAATATAATCTCTCTCTCTTCCATAAAAAAATATAAAAAATTACAAAAACTATAAAATATTACCTCTCTCTTCACTTTTTCACTAAACCCAATACCAACACTAAACCCAATACCAAAAATTTTACCACACAAACTCACCCTGAGTCTTACTTTAATAAAAAATTCTGAATTTTAGATATTCTATTTTATGTGTATCCGTATTTAATTCGTTTTAACATTTTCTTCTTTATCCTGCCCCAACACATCAATTCTTTCCCGTCACTAGTCAGAGATGAAAAATGTATTTCTTCCTAATTAAAATATGTCCATAAGTGATTTAAAAGAAATACATTTAAATATCTTTATATGTAATAAAATATTTTTATATTCAAACAGCAAAAAAATGATTAAAGCCGGAAAAAAGCAAAAAAAAAGTCCGAAAAGGGTGAGCAGTGAGCTCACTGTTTGATCCTATAACACGTACGAAGTGCAATGCCACGAGGCACATCGACATGGTCCATATGGGTTGTCCACTTCGCATTCCTGTCCCAAACCTAAACGGCTAAACCACGTAAATCTGACACGACTCTTTGCTTTGACCCTTCGTCCGTATGTTCCCCATCCAGCACTCTCCTTTCAATTCCATCACCATCGACGACCCAACTCCAACCCACCGAGATGAACGGATGCAGATATCTTATGAACCCACCACCAAGAGAACATCGCGATCGGTCAAACTCTGTGTGCAAATTCATGGGCCGGTAGAACGCACGCATGAATATCCTTTCCCCTCGTAATCACGACACCAGATATCTTCTGCCCTTCTCCTTTATTTTTTCGTTCGCAAACTCGTAACTGCACCTCGTGCGCAGGCCAAAAGGAGGATTTGTATTTTGTTCCCTTCTTCAAGATCGAAAATCTCAGATCCCCCCAGCACCACCATCATCATCAAACACCCTTTACACGTCTCTTTATTTTATTCTGTAAAAAACGGTGGCCGAGTTGTGGCATCTGCAACAAAACCCAATCAATTGTAACGGCAACTGCAACAATACCCACATGGTTTGGGTCCTTTGGGATTCCATCAAGCAGATATTGCATTTGTAAGTACAGGTTCTTATGATTATATTAGTCCTCACAAACCCAATTTTTTTTTTTTCCTGAGCACCTCACAAACCCAATCAATTGCTATTAAAAAGTGCTCAATTATTTCGTTTAACTTTTTCGATAGATTAAAAAAGTTAATTTCTTCTTCTCTCTCCCCTTTATCATAAATAAATTGTGTTTGAGCTTTGGTAATTCTTAAAGAAGACTGTTAGTTTAACACGTAGTGCAGGACTTTTCTCCACAGCTATCTTTTCTGATTTGTCGATGCTCTTTCATTTAAGAAAGGCTATTTTCAGGCTTTCAAGTTTTTTGACTTACCGGTGGGACCGTGGGAGTTTTTCTTACTTTCAACCTCTTTATTTGTCCTTTCTGGTTTAAAAGAATCCATCCTTCGAAAGAAACGTTCTGGTTTAAAAGAATCCATCCTTCGAAAGAAACGTTTGTTTGCAAGAGTCCTTTTTATTACCCTTTAAAATTTATGCCTATATGGCGTTTCGGTATCTAAAATCCGAAAAGAGAAACTCAGAAAAGTGGAAGTGTGGCAGACTTAGTCAAGTAAAGTGTTTTGATGAGTTCTTATTGATCCGAATAGGTAATGTACAACTAGTTAGAAATTCAAAATTGTCCTCTTATTATTTTTGTTTTCTTCGTTTTCGAGTCAACCAAACATAGCTGTTAATGGAAGCCCATCGATTTTCTCTCTCTTTGGTCTCAGAAAGTCAGCTACAGCAATTGAACGGATTCGAAGTACGAAACCGAAAGTCTGCCACGGAAATGGAAGTTAATCCCAAGTATGAAAACTGAAGGTGCTTCTTTCTAAGGAAGAAATTCCTGGTTGATTCAAGAATACCAAGATAACCCAGAAATCTGACAAAGGAACCATTAAAAGGCTTTACCTGTTTGCATCTCAGGGCGGTATAAATTTGCAAAAATAGATGGGATCTTTCAAGGGTCATGTTCTACCAGGAACATTATTTCTGTTAGTTGGGGTGTGGCACATATGGAGCTCTGTGGTTCAATACGTATCGAACCCGAAAACGTTCAGGGTTCGGGTTTGGAGCCCCGTGCCGGGTTGTGATGGAAGACTCAAGTACTTGGAGCTTTATCTTATTACCGTTGGTGCTTTTATTGATATGTGTATTGAGCTTTTGTATTCGACCCACCTCAAATTTTTTGTCAATGGGGTCTTGAATCCATCCCACATGAATGATTTCGAGCACTCGGGGATGCTCCTAATGTTCTTCATCTTTGGTTTGGTTGCTCTGTTCTCTGAGAAAACAAGGTTAGTCAGGAGGTTTTTTCTTCTGAATTCTCTGTCCTTTTCTGCATCGCACTAATTTTCTTCAGTTCTCTCCCCCCGTCCCTTCTGCCCGGGGGACCCGGACCATCCTAAGCTTTGACCAGGCCATTGTGGCGATTTAGCCTCTAAAGCCTGGTTTTATAATCTGCTATTTTTATTCTGGAAATCCTGAGGCTATGGAGTATGTTTGACTTTTTGTTTGAGTTGAATTGTTCTTGGTACGCTAAACAGCAGAATTAGAAAATTAAACTGTTAATTGAGATGAGCTGGTATATCCAACAACGTTATTGTTTTTCTAATTGCGCAATTCTCTGCATATACTTTGGGCTTGTTTCTCATTTGTGCTGGTATGACTCAATCCCATAATCACTTTGTGCGGTTAGGGCAGATTTTTCTAGGATACAGATACAGGCGCTCACACATGCAACTTGTAAATCTTGTCATCATCCCTTCAGCTGCTGATTCCCATACAGAAAGATGTAGTAGTTTGAGGTGTCTTTGCCCAAGAGTTTTTTTTATAGCCACTGGTAAAGAGAACTGTCATAACCATTTGAGAGTATGGTGAGCCTCAACGGAAAATCAGCATGTACTTGCAACAGATTTGTGGGGAGCACTGCTTTAGGCAGTCATGGTTTAGTTTGACTTAATTGCAAGGATGTCTTAGTAAGCTCGGAGGTCTGAATTTTCAAATAACATGTTCCTCAGAATCGAAATTCCTCATTTGGGGGTTCAGAGACTCTTAACGATCAACAGCAGGACTATTTAGGTGGTCTTCTTGCTTGTAGCCCAATTAGTTGTGGAAGCTTGATATGATGATGCAGAATGGTGACATAGAGTTGCAAAACAGAGAAATTTCCTTTAACTACAGAGTGTCCTTAAGGGGTTATATAAACTCTTGGAGAAGGTTGTTTCAGGATGTATATGATTTCAAACAATAGTAACAGTATTATTGTTTAACTATTTGAAATGTAACTTGGGTAATCTTCAAGCCCATGCCTCAAGAAATCTTTTCTAATTGCTCAGTAGTTTCATCTGCAAATTGTTTTGGTGTGTTCAGATCATTTTGAAATTTAAATGGTTTTATGCCTTCAGAATTTGAGGAACGCTGGTATTGTAACAGTGGCTAGATATGAATAAATGATAGGCACTCAAGTCTAGGGTCATGGGACAGATTACTGTTGCTGCACTCTAGGACTTTGGTCCCATGGGACATGTTACGGATTATTGTTGCACGCTGGTGGGATGTTGGTCTCATAAGTTTAAGTCTTTGTGTAACGATAGTTTTCTTGAAACATTGCCTCTCTAAGCTTCAACATGATTTTTCTCTTTTTTAGTATTTTCTAGAACTTTGTTTGTGTTTTAATCAATATATTGCTCAGTATGCCAAACAAAACAATGACAAACGGATGTGTGGTATTTAAATATTGTCATTGGAAATCAAGCGCTTCCATTACCGCAATGCTGTTTCTTTGTAAAGAGAGGGTCACCTGATCCTATTATAACCTTAGCAATTGCTATAAGTAAGATTGTAAGATGGAATGTATCACTCTAGTTATGCCTAATTTAGGCTTTTTTGTTTCTTATTCTCTTTCTATTTTTTAACATCTGCTCTTTGTTTAGGTTTCTTCCCTTACCAGAAGGAGCTCTTTGTTTGGTTGCTTCCACAGCATTCTGTGCAGAGTTTCTCCTATTCTACTTCCACTCCACAACCCATAAAGGCCTTGAAGGGTACTACCACCTTCTCCTTGTTCTCCTGATAGGCCTTTGCATATTGTCCACAGTTGCTGGAGCGCTCTTACAAACCAGTTTCCCGGTTGATTTATGTAGCGGCATTGCCATAACTCTTCAAGGTCTCTGGTTCTATCAGACTGCTTTCACTCTTTACGGCTCCATGATGCCAGATGGTTGTCAGCTCAAGGACAGTATGATCTCTTGTCACTCAACAGACAGTGAGGTCCGAGGCGAGTTGCTTGCAAATTTCCAGCTGTTCTCTTTGGTTCTCGGGGTACTTGTTGCAGTTGTGGCATCGTATGTTTTTGCAGCTTCAAGATATGGGCATTCTGATCTTCGGAGCTTGCAGGATGGAATAGATCGACATTAGAGTAGGGTATACACTATACAGTCTTTCCTAAATTCGGATATCTTAGCCTTCTCAGGGAGGCGGCATTTTGGTTTCTCTTGGAGATGAGTGATTGTTTTGTTCTATTTACATTCGGTTCAAGTGTGTGTACATCAACGGTATATACAATTGTTCCGATTAAAGAAATCTTTGCTTTCCTTTCGGATAATAAAATTGAAACACAATTTTGTATATTGCTGTGTGCCCTCTCCCTTAGGTAAAGAGTCTTCTCTGTTCACTTTTGAATATGAAATGCATAAAAGGGCTGCAATTTGTTAACCAACGACAAATCCTAGAAAGATGGAAATTTTTAATGTAAAAAACGACATCATTGAGGATGCTTCTAGCCAGGAGTGCTTTTCATGTACTTTAGAAGGTAATGATCTCATTGAACTCTGGTGTTCATTGCATTGCGTGGGGGCATTTGACTGATCCAGAATCCAAAGGGTTATGTAAACTTCGCCAAATCAATTCAGAGCTGATCCAGAATCCAAGTTCTGCTACGCTCCAAAGAAGCACCCCAGACCAAAACGGCTAGAAGAGTTTTGAGGAATCGAAGGATTTAGCAACTGCACATGATTGGTAGCCCATTTACTTTCCACATTTTCTTGGCCCAGGTGGATACAAGTTGGCATGAAGACAATCAAATAGTCAGGTATACAGCACAAGCACATGAATTTATAACATAAAGTAACTTAAGAGAAACTCTACGGTCGTACTCTTGAGCAGTATTTATTTCACTGAGTTCACCATCCAAGCCAAAAAAAAAATCAAGTTTCCTAATACACTGTTATGTTTTTACAGGATATGCCGACTCATTTAGTAAGGAATAATGGAATCTATGAGCTCTTGAAGTGGAGCCAGCTCCTTTCTGTCAATTAGCCCAAATTCCTGCAAAACACCAGCACGACAAACAATCGACTCAAGATTCCTTTAAAGACGCACACAAAAAAGAAGCGAATATCTTGCATCAGATAAAATGACATTTCAATGTAGGACATGCTCTAAAGAACTCCTCATCTGCTAAACACATTTAAGGTGTTTAAACACCTTCCGCCACTCAAAAAGACTTGAGTAATGAAATAGCTGCTCCATTTTCTGCAACCAAGATTTCTGATGTATATTCAGGTTATTCTTCTATATATATATATATATATATATATATATATAGTATATTCAGGTTATTCATGAACAAACATCCATGGAATTAATGATTTCATGCTTGGAAATGCCAAGTGTTTGCCAATTGCATGCTTTAGTTTAAAATGAGTAAATTTTCAAAACCTCACTAGAAAACCGACATCAACTTTGTTGAAAAAGAATTTTTTTGATAAGGCAATTTTATTGAAAGGAAAATGAATAGAAGGAACAGTACAAAGGACTATACTGAGACCTCTAGACCAAACAAGTTAGAAAACTAATGAAATCTAAAAACTTCGAAAAGGGAGAACCCAACATGGCATTCACCCAGAACAAAGACTGCAAAAAATTGCCCCTCAAACCCTCCATGGACAAAGCTACACCCTTAAAACATCTCCAATTTTTCTCTCTCCATAAATTCCACCAAATACAAGTAGGATCAGTGAAAACAGTACAAAGGTTATACCGCAACCACTAATCCAAACAAGCAAGAAAACTGAGAAAATCATTGAAGTCCACAAAAGGGCATGCAAGCACAGAGCTAGCCCAACAGAAAAGAGAAGACAACAATACACCCTGCAAACTTGTGCAGTTGGATTGGAAAGCTTCCTCTTTCAACACCACAGCACACCTACCATCATCTCCGACATGACCCAATGAAAGTTCACAATACAAAGCACATGAGACCACAACCTGCGAGCTAACGGGCAATGCAGCAAAACATGGTCAACCGACTCCCCCATCACATCTACATAAGAAGCACCATTCCGCAACATACAAGCCCCTTCGACGAAGATTGTCAGTAATCAAAATCTTCCCAAGTAAAGCCTCCCATACAAAAAAGGAAACTCTATACGGACACCAAGACCTCCAAATGCCCCTCCACGGGAAAGGCACAGAGGCCCCACCCGCATTCTCCAAATAGCTACGACCCGAGGGTCTTTAAAATCCCTTTTCCAGCACAACAAAACATCAGCTACCCTCCTAGGCATCACCCAATCCTAGTCCATAATAGAGAGCACTAAGGACCACAACTTCCTAGCAACCAAACAGTGCAACAAAATGTGCTCAACGGACTCCCCATCACATCACATTTGAAAAAGAATTGAAGTCAATATGAAGTCACATGACACGATATAGGCCTGTTTTATACCAAATTGAACAGGGAAAGGAAAACGTGAAACCAAATGCTATGCTGAACACAATATGACTATTATCAACACACCTCAACAGCAGAAGTTTGGGGAATTTGTTAGCGTTGCTTTTCTGATTCTTGTCTTATCTTAGTTCTTTTGGAATTACGCAAGATCTACAATGGAATTTATCTCAAGTCCATGCTGATGTTCAATGGATATAAATTCTGTATATGAAATCACCACGGCATGAAGACCTGAGCAAGACAATAAGGAAAGAAATAGTAATTGGGATGTGGAAGACTTACACAAGTGAATAGTATGAAATGCTTAAAGCATGTATTTAGATGGGCCTCCTCCTTGAGGCTTACAATTTTCTGGAAATGAGAGTGATAGATGTGAGCATATACACGGAACAATCTTTTGAATATTGTCTTCACAACATCCTTGAAATTGGGAGGGAAGGGTGCCCCTACAATAATGGAACTAGATATAAGAAAGTGAAGAGAACTTCGAAATAGGATACAATATTTGACAACTCTTACCAAGCCTTTGAGGAAATATGGATTCGTTATCAAGCTGGCCTTCAATCCAGTCCATTAAAAGTTCAACATATTTTGGAGCAGAAACCTCAATAGGTTTCTTTATTTTTTCACCATCTGCCCATCTATACTCGTACCTGTCAAAATTGGCTATGCAGATTAGAAATGTAAACCAAAATATATACACACACACACACAAACAGACACAGTTTAAGACTTGCGATTTCAATTTGCTTAAAGAGAGGGGAGGATCAATATTTGTAATTTTTTTTTATTGATTACCAACTCCAATTTATTCGACTCCTCTGGAGAAGATGGAAAAAGAATTGCTTGCACAAGCCCCAGTTCCCCCCCCCCCCCCTCTTTTTCTCTCTGGGATGGTGCAGGGGGAATTCACAAAGCATAATAGGTAGTAAAACAATAACTAAACTTGTTAGGCCATACATAAAGTGCATATCTCTCATAACTCTGCAGACCTTTCCCTTCCCCCAAGTTCCTTTCTTTTTTCATTTTCTTTTAAATGGCCAAACGAGTTTTCAATAGGAGATATGTCATTCTCACCACAACGAGTTAAAATATTTGAAAATTTATCCATAGGCAGACTATTTGTAGCAAAAAGTGAAAATGTCTTAAACATCATGCACTATGAGTTGTGCAGACATAAAGTTTGGGTAATCCAGAGAAAACGGGTGATGTGGTGGCTCGGAATGACTCTGGTCAGAGACAAAGGAGACAATACGAGGTTGAAAGGAGATATTGATCACACCTAACTATTATAGATAAACCAGATTCAGACGAAGTTGGATTCTAGTTTGATACAAATTATTGAATTGGTGAGAAACCAAACCAAGCCATCTTTATGGATGGAGTTTCAGTTTTTTTATGTTTCAGATTTCTTATCAAACAAAAGAATAATGCAATAATTAGTTTGAAATGCCAAAAGGCAAAACTCCCAATAAGATAAAACCTCAAAAAAGGTACTGAATGAGAGACCAAACCAACTTCTCCCCTCATAAGTTAACAGAAGATACATATGAATCATAGATTCAGTTTACTTTCAGGTTTCCGAGTATATTGTACTGCATTTTCAAAATAAACTAAATACCATCAAAGGAAAGGGCGGGGGGGAAAACAGCTTTTGAAATTATGCCATACTTGGGGCCTGCAGTCATCGTTGGACAATTCTCATCAGTACAGAACTCAGTGAGGGTACCGTAGAGCAAGTTCACTTGGTTGAAGAAATCGACCGCTGAAGTTGAAAAAAATAAACAATCACATTCAGATTCAGATTTAACACGAGAGCTACGGTAAGATGAAAATTGGTGGCTAATTATACTTGCCCATTTTGAGCATCGGCCAAACACAGATTATTTCTTGGGGAATCTTCACTTTTAGCCTCCCAACTTTCAATCAAATGCCAATTATAGGTCTGAACTACGAAAATCGTCATGTTTAGCCCACAAACTATCAAAATGCATCAATGTTCGTCCTATCATAGGATCCAACCATCAATATTATGCCACAACGCTTATTTTCTACATATCTCAACCGTAGGATCTTACTAAAGGAAAAAACAATTTTTGATGCATTTTGATAGTTTGGGGTCTAAATGTGATTATTTTAGTAGTTCAGAATATAATTGACATTTGCTTGGAAGTTGGGGCGCTAAAAGTGAAGATTTTCCTTATTTCTTTGTCTAGCTAATACAGCAACCTAGCAGATAACCATATTAAACTTGTTGGCAGGTATAAGATAATAATACAATAGAGAAAATATCACAAACATTTCACGGGCTACTTGGAGAGAGAGAGAGAGAGAGAGAGAGAGAGAGAGGAGAATTACTGTTGACAGCAAGCCACTCATTTAAATCCTCTCCAGTAGGAAGTTTTACTGCTTCCCTCAGATTTCCACTACCTAGGGTGGCATCAATGTGCTTTCTAAGTTGTGCCCCCTGCATTACAGCATGATAGAGATTAGTACTTTACGTTCTGCTATGCATGTAGGCTACTCACACTTCCACTGCTGAGTTCAAAGTACTTAAGTGGTTATCAGTTTCATTTTGTGAAACGGGAAAAAGAGCAAATACTTAGTAAGAGCCTCAAACTGCAGTCTAGTGAGAAGCAATAAATTAGAACAAAAAAGATTGCCCAATAAGTTAGGATAAATGCAAACTGCAAAAGCTATTCACTCTCACACATAAGACGTACTGTGAAGTACATAAGTCAGCATTCCACAAGTGGCCAAATACTTTGGCGATGAAATTTTAGTGAGGATTAGGAGGAAGCTTCCCTCTATGATCCACATATTTCTTTGTCTTATCTATATGATACATTTATACCCCGAAGATCATGTCTTGATTCACTTAATCTGGTTCAACATTAAAGGCAAACAATTAGACTAAGCTTTCCCACTTAAAATTACTATTGCTGTTTCTCCATACTTAAAGCAGAACAGTGCAACATACCCAACAAAAAAAGAAGCAGAACAGTACAATTCAAGAACTTATATTGGACTATGTCCTCGAACATTGGGTACCCTCTAACACATCCATTGGCACCGAAGGTGCCAGCTACCCTGCAAGGCCAGGGGGAGGGTTTGGGGGGAACAAATGATGAAGATGACAACAAAAGTGATGCTTCCCATGAATGTGTAAGAAACAAAACGTTTAGCAGATGTAATAAGAATAAAAGTATGGGGGTCGAGCCAACAACCGACTGTTAACAAAACAAAGGTTGAGGAGAAAGGGGGTTGAGCTTGCTGAGAGATGCATGTTTTGTTGTAATGGTGGTGAAGATCTTGACCATCTTTATTTTGACTGTGCATTCTCCAAGCGCATATGGTACCTTTTGGGAGACAGATGTTTTATTCAGAGAGCCTCTATGAGGTGGACTGACCTTATTTGTTGGGCGGCTAATGATTGGCGTGCCTAGTCCCTTAGCAACACTGCTAGGAAACTCTTACTTGCTTCGTTAGTTTATGTTCCTTTGGAAGGAACGTAATTCCAGAATTTTTGGTGGTAATGCACGTAGACTTATTCACGTGTATAAAGAAGTTGAGGGGTTGATTCAAGGCAAGCTTTGCCTCTTATCAGGCTTCTCCCACACTAGGATGAACTCTGCTTGTATCTCAGCTTGGAGTCTGCCGCAAACGCTGTTGAAATCGAGGAGAAGTTGATCTTGCATGTACTCTGTTTCTCTGCTTTGTAATTTTGCTGTTGTAGCTTGATTGGTCTTTGGCCCATGTACTAGCTACTTTGAGCTCTTTTGGAACATTGCTCCCTTTGTACTTTTTTTGGATCAATACTACTTACTAACTTATCAAAAAAAAAGAAGAAGAATAAAAGTATGCACCCAGAGTAACATATAGAAGAATATGAATTCAATCAATCCCTAGATGAGGTCAAAGTGAAACCATCAAGAACGAGATGAGGTCAACATTAGTATTCGAGAAAAGTAACAACCTTACTCCCTGAGGGTGCACTCTTTTTAGGACGAAATGTCCTCTGGTTTCTGTTCGCAGCACAATGAGGAAAGTACATCAGTGGAAGATGGCATGATAAGGGTTTATCAGGCATCAATAGGCAACAGAAGCATTAATGTATTAAGCAAGATTTACAGGACACTTCAATAGTATTCACACACACAGACATGTACCACAGACAGAGAATCTATGTCCAGTCAGCTAGAATTTTGTACAGAAATCAAACCCAGAACTTTCACGTTCTCCCCTCAGCCACATGAATCTATTTCCACTATTGTTCCCAATCAAGGCCCATACTGTCTGTCACCTTTTTTATTATCACGTCTAACCTCACTATGTCTACCTGTTACATTTTGTCTCCATCCCTCTTCTGCCTTTTCATTGTGAATCAAATCAGTCTTTTCTCATTGACACACCCACCAGTAGTCATTTCACATGGCCAAATCATCTAGAATGAATCTCTTGAATCTCATGAAAAGCTTCTTTACATTGTCTTCCACTATGTAATAGCAGTATCTATAACTTTTACCCACTTTCCACAGGGTTTTAGAAATAAGCTGTCACATAGTTCTCATTTTTAATATACACCTACTCCATCCTATCGCTAAGGGCCAAAATTATATTCAAAGTAAGTTCGGAAAAGTATACTCCCTTTCACAAATTTATACACCCAGATGCTTAAGTGTTTACATGTCCTGAATGAAAAAAGTTAGTTCCCATGCAAGCTGCAGAACAAAAACTCCGTCTCATCACTGGTTCTTTTTTTTGATAAGTAAGGGAAACTTTATTTGAAACCAAAAAAGGTTACAGTACACAAAAGCTATACTGAAACACCTAAGCCATACAAGCTATAAAGCTAATGAAATCTGAAAAATCCGAGAAAGGACAACCTAGAACAATATTAGCCCACAAAAACAAAGAAAACATCAGCTTGCCCTTCAACCCTTCGAGAGACGAAAAAGTGTCATTGAAGCATCTATCATTCCGCTCCCGCCAAATAACCCACCAAATACACGAAGGGATCATCTTCCACACAACCGAAGCAAAGGGGTCAATAAACTTCCTCCTCCAACCATACAACACTTCAAACACCCTAGATGGCATAACCCAGCAATAGTTCGTGATGCTCAACACATGATACCAAAGCTCCCTAGCCTCCGTCTCATCACTGGTTCTGGACAACAGTTAATATTTATAGTAAACTTCCAAAACATTCTCCCTAGTACTTATTTAAATAGCCCTTATTTTCCCTGCTTTAAGACCCCTACCACCTAAATCATTTAGATGAGGAACAAAAAAAAACAGAGAAAATAATTGACAAGAAACTTTAAGCTCATGCTGATATTACTCTCTTCTTACACGAGAGGTTTAACCAAATCTCATGGACATTGTCAAATAGATATCAGTTTTAATAACTGAGGGCTGTCTACATTATAAAGGAGTCACAGCTATCTCACATGGACCAGATTCAAGTGCCATGTCTTAAGTCCGAAAACTACACAGAAACAAACACTAAACATGTCCAGGGTAACCCCCGACCAACCATATGTTACCAAAAGACAATTCATTTCACCGCCTAAAACAGATGTTTCTTCCTCCTTGTTTCCTGATGTAATTTACATCACACGGTGAACAACTTCCTCATTTGCACTGTAATTCAGTAACTAGCCTATAGTACAGTGAGGCTAGACTATATTATTTATGTTTGACTATTTTGTCAAAAAGTGAGCATGTATACACATGATAAAAAGATATATTCTGAAAAGAGCAATGAGGCGAGCCAACTAACCCAAACAAAATGCACTTATGTATCATATACAGTGGACAACACACTACAGCATATAAAGAAGAGATGTGTACCATCATAAAGCAAATTCCAGTTTGTGCAGATGACACTGCAAGGAAGTATAACCACCACAAATTACTTTAGAAGGACTAGTCCAAGTTGTTTTTAAAGCTTCTTGGACTAATTATCAATCCTAGTTCCACATTGTAAGGAATTGACCAAATATTTGAGCCTTATTCCATTTCTTTCTCATTACTTCTCTTTTTTCACTCCCTCTGAGACTCGGGGTACTACAACTTTCACCCTTTAACCCCCAACAACCACCATATGATCGATACCATTTGTAACCCTCCAAGAAAGTGCTAATCTCTCCACTATACTCCAAATGGACTAGTTAAGGTTATTTTTGAATCTCTTTAAAGCCCAATTCTACCTGGTAAGGATCCAATTTCGAACTTGACACTTATACCATTGCTTTCTTATTTATTTTCCTTTTCGCTCCATTTAGTACTTGGCATTTTACAATCTCTCACATTTAAACCCTGACATTCTCTTCAAGGTCTTCCAAGCATTACACGATCGCCACCAAGTCCATTTTAATACCATTTGTAACAACACAAGGAAGTGCAACCACTGTGCTATACTCCAAAAAGATTAGTCAAAATTACTTTAGAAAATCCACGAAGTCATTATAAGGTCTAGTTCTACTTGCTAAATACTTGTTGTGGAGCTTGCACTTACAACATCCATTTCTCATTCCTTTCCTATCCAACTTCATAAGAGGCTTGACGTATTATGATTCAAATAAAAGCATTTGAGTTTAGAGTTGTACACACGTACATTATTTTTTAATTGACGAGTGGATTATACTATTATTTGTTTTGCACTAGGAGACCAAGTGAGCATGTTTTAGAAGCTAAAGGATCAAAACTTGCAGGACGTGAATGTTGTTGCCAAAATAAATGGTTTTCTATTTTAGAAAATTTTGGTACATAAAAAGAGCAGAGATGTCGGCTGCTCTTTTTGTTTGTCTATTTTTCGGTGAAACCCCTGTTACTTTCTCTCTATTATAGAAATAATTCCCCATCATATACCTAACACCCATATAGCAAAATGAAGTTGTTATCCAAGATTTTGCTTGCCTTTGCAAGTCTTCAATGTATGAAACCCAATATTTGTAACGCACTCACAGCATCATATGGTAAGATGCTAGAACAAGTGACTTTGGACCCCTTTAATGCAAAGTAAGAAATGTAACATAACTGACAGCAAAATCCTAAAACCTCAAATGCATGACACAGAACCTAGGAGAAATTCCCCAAACAAGATTGTCATAATTGACTGTTTAAACATCTAAGAAGCCAACCCCCTTATTATTTATTAATTTATTTGCCATGAAGCTCTATAGAATCGTGGTAGTCAATGCTGAAATTTGAGATTTGAAGACTACAATAGACGTGCGTCCATAATGGTTAAAATCATTCCACAACAGAAACTCACAAATACGATCCAAATATAACCGATTTAACCCTTCAGAGGCATGCCCATATAATTTTCGCATATTCACAAATACTAGGCACTTGAATCTCACAAATCAAATAGAAAATATTCCACTCACTAAAGACTGGATTAATTAGATTTGTTTCCCATGAACTACCACCGCATTCTCACTTACACTCAAAAGCTTTGAGTGCAACAAAGATCCCAAAGTGATGTCTCCTCTGTATACGATTCCTATGAATTTTGGTGGGAAAAATTACGACATATAACTAACTCTACATGTGTTACTCGTTTAATGTTCAAGATATTTTGTCAAAATAGGCAAACTTACAAAGAAACGTTAGATTAGACTGCATATGTCTACGAGTGTAAGTGATAGTGAAATATCAAGCAATTGGAGAAAAATATAATTAACATCGAAAGATTAGCATCGTATGCACACACAGATATGATAAAGCCCACAAGATATAAAGATCAGTAATTCTATGTCTATCCGGCACTACAGATCTGTCTTAGCGGATCATGTATCAATTGCATCATCTGATGCAAAATTCAAAGAAACCAAAAAACACGGTAAAGAACAGTACCAGGGCGACTTGCATAATTTCACGGATATATAACATTTAAACCACAAATTATCCCTCCGTCAAACAAGTAAGATTATACCTGCCCAGACCGAAGAGACTCATGGCTGGCGAGAGAGAAAGAGAGGGAGAGATCGTCTTTCTGCAGGTGTATTTGGGTTGAAAAATAGAAGGAAAAACAGCCAGCTTTTCCTATTTTGTTATTCTTTACTTTATTAGCGTTAAATTCGAAAGAAGTCCCTAAATATGTTGTTATTTGTCTAGAGAGCCCCAGGGACGAGAAGTTATAGCAGTACCGTAGGCTTCTGAATTTGGGGAGGCGACGACGTGATGGACCGGGCAGCGTGCCCGGAGCTGGGTTTATTCTCGGGCAGCTTCAGTGGGAGCATCAATAAGAGAGTAAGTTCTGGTGAGTGGTGGGGGATGAAAAGGCCAACACAGTTGTAATTGGCACATTCACGTGCAGGGTAGACAACTGCAACATTGTAGTGTCAGGGTACGTAGAATTTCTGAATGTAAGTGGTGATGAGATTTGTTTAATAAATTATGACAATAACAAAAGGATATTTGAAAATGCTAAAGAATAAATTTGATCTGCTTTTTCCTTTTAGTTTCTAAAGCATAAATTCGATCCGCTTTTTTGGTTAGGAGGGGTCTTTCCCGCACTGTGCACAAATCGAGGAAGCAACCCATTCTCTCAAAGAATATATGCATCCAGGTACAAGCCCTGAACGGATTAGAGGTGGGTGGGCAAGCAATAAGCAGTCCATTCCAACCTAGCCCATTAAAGGAGAGAAGGCCTTACCAAAAGGGACCCATGGAAGCAAAGTATAGATTACACATGTCCATCTCCAAAAGCCCAGAAAACTAGGAAAGAGGGCTCCGAACTTAGAACACCTGAATAACTGAACCAGTATCCAATCCGCGGAAAAGAACCAGTCAGAATGACCGCCATTGAAAATACCCCAGTTGTAGGCAGCCATCCTGACAAGCAAACCACGAAGCGTTCTCCTTTTCAGACACTACGGCTATGTTTGGTAACGAGTTTAAGTCCCGGTTTCAGATATTAAATTTGAATTTTGAGTCTAAAGTCCCGAATCCATATATGGATGGGCTCAATGTTATTTTTAAAATCTTTAACTTTAATAACGGCAAAGAACTAACGGCGATTAGGAAAAAATAAAAATTAAAGAATTCGAGGGGAGAAAATTCACTTTTTTTTTGCATCCCATCCTCCCCGTCTCTTTCTCCATCTTTCTCCCCTGTGCTATTGCTGCCTACACGCCACCCAGAAAGCCCTTCTCCGAATCTAGCCCATTAAAGGAGAGAAGGCCTTACCAAAAGGGACCCAGGGAAGCAAAGTATAGAGTACACATGTCCATCTCCAAAAGCCCAGAAAACTAGGAAAGAGGGCTCCGAACTTAGAACACCTTGAATAATTGAACCAGTATCCAATCCGCGGAAAAGAACCAGTCAGAATGACCGCCATTGAAAATACCCCAGTTGTAGGCAGCCATCCTGACAAGCAAACCACGAAGCGTTCTCCTTTTCAGACACTACGGCTATGTTTGGTAACGAGTTTAAGTCCCGGTTTCAGATATTAAATTTGAATTTTGAGTCTAAAGTCCCGAATCCATATATGGATGGGCTCAATGTTATTTTTAAAATCTTTAACTTTAATAACGGCAAAGAACTAACGGCGATTAGGAAAAAATAAAAATTAAAGAATTCGAGGGGAGAAAATTCACTTTTTTTTGCATCCCATCCTCCCCGTCTCTTTCTCCATCTTTCTCCCCTGTGCTATTGCTGCCTACACGCCACCCAGAAAGCCCTTCTCCGAATCTAGCCCATTAAAGGAGAGAAGGCCTTACCAAAAGGGACCCAGGGAAGCAAAGTATAGAGTACACATGTCCATCTCCAAAAGCCCAGAAAACTAGGAAAGAGGGCTCCGAACTTAGAACACCTTGAATAACTGAACCAGTATCCAATCCGCGGAAAAAAACCAGTCAGAATGACCGCCCTTGAAAATACCCCAGTTGTAGACAGCCATCCTGACAAGCAAACCACGAAGCGTTCTCCTTTACAGACACTACGACTATGTTTGGTAACGAGTTTAAGTCCTGGTTTCAGATATCAAATTTGAATTTTGAGTCTAAAGTCCCGAATCCATATATGGATGGGCTCAATGTTATTTTTAAAATCTTTAACTTTAATAACGGCAAAGAACTAACGGCGATTAGGAAAAAAATAAAAATTAAAGAATTCGAGGGGAGAAAATTCACTTTTTTTTGCATCCCATCCTCCCCGTCTCTTTCTCCATCTTTCTCCCTTGTGCTATTGCTGCCTACACGCCACCCAGAAAGCCCTTCTCCGAATCTAGCCCATTAAAGGAGAGAAGGCCTTACCAAAAGGGACCCATGGAAGCAAAGTATAGATCACACATGTCCATCTCCAAAAGCCCAGAAAACTAGGAAAGAGGGCTCCGAACTTAGAACATCTTGAATAACTGAACTAGTATCCAATCCGCGGAAAAGAACCAGTCAGAATGACCGCCCTTGAAAATACCCCATTTGTAGGCAGCCATCCTGACAAGCAAACCACGAAGCGTTCTCCTTTACAGACACTACGGCTATGTTTGGTAACGAGTTTAAGTCCTGGTTTCAGATATCAAATTTGAATTTTGAGTCTAAAGTCCCGAATCCATATATGGATGGGCTCAATGTTATTTTTAAATCTTTAACTTTAATAACGACAAAGAACTAATGGCGATTAGGAAAAAATAAAAATTAAAGAATTCGAGGGGAGAAAATTCACTTTTTTTTGCATCCCATCCTCCCCGTCTCTTTCTCCATCTTTCTCCCCTGTGCTATTGCTGCCTACACGCCACCCAGAAAGCCCTTCTCCGAATCACCCAAAATTCCTGCATTTGCTTCGTTGTGGAATTGTAGCTTCTTCTCCGTTAATCTTGGGATCCCTTGTTACCGTGCTCCTTGCGCCCTCTCTCTGTCTCTCTAACTATGAATATTTATGAGAGAAATAGAAGATGGAGCTGAGTTCTGACTCCTTAAGCGAAATGTAAGCATTTCTCTCGTTTTTTTTTCTTCCTTTATCTGCTATGTTTGATTATTATGTTATTTTCTCTATCTCGTAAAGTGGAAGACGTTTGAAAGAAAGTATGAAACCTTGATGAAGTCAGGGTTTCATTTTTCTTGTGAAAATTTGAATTTTTTTATTTTTGTTTTGTTCTGCTCTGTTTTCTTGCAATCAAACAGCGAGGGTCTAGGTCCTCTTTTTTGAATTGTTCGAATGCCACTATTTAGGAGTGGAATTAATGATTTCTCTTTGTTGTTTTTGGTTTTTGTTTGAGCTTTTCGTTCGATTCTGTTACTGAATTTCTTATGAGGTAGAAGAACTTATAAATGAATTTCAATGATGCATTTCTTAGATTCAGCAATTTCACGAAAATGGTGCCAGTCCCACAAAAATAATCAAGAACAATATCTAATCCATCACCTCTTAGACCAGCACAATCTTCTGAGTTTATACAAAACCTTTGCGTAACAGTGAAATCACTTTTACTCATGGGCATCAACAGCTCTAGCTTGTAAGAAGAGGTCACAAAATTGACCATGAGTTCAGGCAGACCGGTCTTGACATCCCTGGAATAAACACTAAAAATATAATTATTATGCTGAAACCATTATATTGTTGAACAACTTCCATTATATTAAAGACGACAAGGTTAGCTTAGATATTGTAGTGAGGCATACACATAACACCATTGAAATTTGTGGAAACCATTTTATGATTGACGAATTATCCAAGGGATAAAGACTGCAATCCTCAAAATTTTCAATGTTACACTTAAATGTTTCATTCTGATCACATATTAACAAACCTCACTGTTTCCCAATGCATAACGAGAAAAGGTAGGTTATAAAAAAATATCAAATTTCTTGTTTGCCACTTGGTTAGGGGAAGATTTCAAATTGAAAGTTGCCCCATGAATCCTCTAAACCAATTAATGCCAGCTCATATTCCAAATAATCAGTTTTTTGAACAATTTATTATTTATATCTGCATAAGACTATAAAACACACTACTTGTGCATGTGCTTGGATTTTTGCTTCTGTTCATGGTTCTTCATTGTTCCTACTGCCTATGATATTGCAATGTTGAAGAGAGTTAAAAATGTTCCATTGCTTTTGGTGATTCAGACGGTACCCAGGTTTTACATGTTTTCTTGGTTGTATGGAGTTGCTCTCAGACGAAGGTTGAGAGAATTTCTTGTTTTTAGTTTCCTCTGGAATCAGTAGCATGTTCGTATGTTGAATCCCTTTTAACTGTATTTCATCAATCAATATATGCTCTAGCTTTTTGAGTATATTAAGTTCAAAACTTTTTTCTTCCTCCATCCGTGATGACTAAATATTTTTGTTGCTTTAGGTCCGTTTGTTTTGCTGTAAACTTCTGCACGGAAGAGTGCTGTAAACTTCTTTGTGAAATGATGAATGCTTGTATTGTTAGTCCCTGCCTCGGAAGTAGCTTCTATTATTTTAATTACCACGACAATTCAATGAGTTATGAATGCGTTGATAATGGTGGGAGGGGCAGTTAAGGGGAAGATGGATAATAATACTAGAACTCTATTTACGAAGAGGGAGGCATGTGTCAAAGTTAACATATTTAGATATTTCGCTTAGCACGTCGGAGGGATGTTGGTTTACCTATTTTATTTTGCTCGCTCGGGTAACTTAGGGAGCATGTTGGAGGCAGTTAACTTCGTTTATATGTCGCTGGGGCACGTTAGGTAGCATCACGAAAGCATATGTTTAAAAATATATGTCAGGCATGTTTTGAAGCAAAACTTTTTTAACATATGATATTTGCTCGGGCAACTTCGTAGCATGTAGGAGGCATTAACTTCGTTTATATGTCTCTGGGGCCGTTATGCAACATCAGTGAAGCATATTCTAAAAAATACTTATTTATATATTTCGCTCGAGCCGTTAGGTAACAAAAGGGAGGCATGTGTTAAAAAAAATTTATTAACTTATATTTCGCGGAGCCATGTTTGAAGTTAGAGATCGATGACTCTAAAAATAAAACTTATGTAGCAAATCCCAACACTTTAATAAAAAAATATACCTTTGGCTCGTACAAATTGGAGTGCACAAGAGAAGCGGAGGTTAAAAAAATAATTACAATCTTGCGCGGGAGTACGAGCGCACAACGGAAGCCAGCTAGCGAGACAAGTGCGCCTTGCTAACGGACGTTAGTGTAATTGACAGACCACGTTAACTTTATTTTAAGTCAGGGTCACCTTGAACTACACACGAAACAATGAACTGAAACCCAAACCTGAGTCTAGTTACCAAACATAGCCTACACTACCCGTCAGAATTGAGACATGACCCGTTGAAAAGTGTGATTCTGAACAACGGAGAGGTAGCCGCAACCCGTTCCTTCCGCCGTAGGCTACGAGGTATGTAGAATGTCTTTTATAAAAACTCCCTGGAATGTACAATACAGAAGGAGAATCATTGAACAAACAATTTACTTTTATATTCCTATTTTCCTGACTCAAGCATCTCACCCCAAGGAGGGTTGGGTCAATATCGACCAACCCAAAATCCTCAAGTCGGGGGAGTGGGGGTAGGGGTGGTCTTTTAAGGGACCAATGGGGCTCATGCTCCACTAATATCTCGAACATGTCGGTAACCCACATTTTTATCTTCAGTACTAAGATATAGGGATCAAGTTCTAGTGTCTGCTCACTCTCAAATAACTTCATCTATTGGATCTGATATCCACTGTGCCACATACAATATGCAAAACAAAAAAATGGGTGTGTCCTATTGACTCAGTAAAGGGGGAAAAAGGGACATGACACATGAAATAATTAAGCATGAACAATCATAGCAGCAGGTAAACAATAAATAAGCACCGATAATAATATACATGATAAAAATGTATGATCGATGCAATGCAAAAATGATGCATCTGTTTTCCGGTTAATTCACTTTCTTTCTTGTTCCGGTCCGGTAGAGCTGTCCCTACTGCGCTCTGTTTAACCCCTAGAGTCAGGGTTGTGCGTCCCTCCTCTCCTCTGAGACTGTCCCGTGCATCACACACACACCAGGACCCGGTTAGACAAGCCTTGTACCATTGCCTAGGGAACCAACCACTATTCCGTTATTGGTGGCTTGCACCTCCCCGATGTGAACGATACCGTCACCTGATCTCAGTATCACCTCTAGATATAGGTTCTTTCTGGTCATAACAGTGTTTCCCATACCCATGAGATGATTATGCAGTATGATATGTCATAAGCATAAAAGATTCACAATTTATATAATCTGACTATAAACTGCACATTCTAATTATTCAATGTAAAGATATGGCACGGAAAGATTTGAACTTTTAAATAGGAAAAGAAATATTAGTACGTACTATTAATGTTCTAATTAATAGAACTTAGGACTAAGGTTAATATTCGAATGTCCTTCATTTGATTAATACTAATAATTAACACGTACTAAACTACTTAATCAATTGAAGTTTATTAACTAATTAATAATTAATAGTAAGTCAATTGAAGTTTATTAACTAATTAATAATTAATAGTATTTTTTAATTAATTAACTATCAATTATCTAATTAAGTTTTTAATTTAATTAATCTTTATTAATCCACAAGTGGCCGGACCTATTGGGCCCCATAATGGAGTGCCCCAATCAAATCAGATCTGGGACTCCTTGTTTAAAACTCATTTTCTATTTTATTTTATTTTGGGTTAAATACACTTTGCCCCCTCATCTTTGTGGTCATTTACACTTTGCACCCCGATGTATTATTTTTGACACAGTGGACCCCTTAACTTCCACATTTTTTTTATTTGGACCTCGTACCCAAATTGATTGTCAATTTAGACGGATTCCGTTAAAACGTGGGGTGCAATGTGTACATACCCAAAAAATAAGGGGAGCAATGTGTACATACCTCCAAAGATAAGGGGGCAATGTATAAATATTATGACGGAATCCATCTAAATTGATTGGCAATTTGGGTACGGGGTCCAAATTGAAAAAATGTGGAAGTTAAGGGTCCAGTGTGTTAAAAATAATACATCGGGGTGCAAAGTGTAAATGCCCTAAAGATGAGGGGCAAAACATATTTAAACCTTTTATTTATTTATTGCTTAATGGGTCGATTATGACCCTTAATGAGACCTTATGATTTGAGCCTTGAATTTAAATGAACTAGGGCCCAAATTTTTACCCTAATACCTCTAAATAGAATTTAACACTATCATGGGCCCAAATTTTATGCACATTTTTACCCCTGATTTTTACATAAATGTCGAAACTGCCTGCAGGAGTTTCCAAGGGCATTTCAAACCTTTCCTTTTCTCATTTTTCCCTGAAATTTTTAGGGTAAGACATAAGACTCCTAAACTTCATTTTTGGAAGTTTTCGTGTGAAGATGTGACATATATTTACATAATATGTTTAACAGTGTATTCGGGTGTTCTATAACTTAGGAAAAAGTTGCATGCATCTGATCCTTTGTGTTTAGCTTCATACTAAAAGTGCTAAGATGTCAAGAAACCAACAAAAATCACAGAGATACATTCGAGTATGATGATCAGCAATCCAAACAACATTTTCCATGACTTTGGTTCCCATTTGTTTTCCAAAAATCACCAATATCCATGCTTATAGCTCAATACCACCTTCTATCCCATTTAAAATCATTTGAACTTAATTATAAGGCTTCTCATAGGGCAGTGCCGGGGCTCCCTTTATTCCCAAGTCTTTCTTTTACCAATTTTACAATCTCAAGTTCATGATGTGCAAGATCATAAAGGATTCATAAAAAGAAAGACATGCAAAAAGAGAAAACCATTAAAGCATTGCATGCATGAATCTCATCCTTTCTCTATGGCCTACCCGTGGTCACAGACCATGGCCTCCAACCCCGCAAAATCCTCTTGCTCAAAGATTACACGACAACCACCATTTCCCACCGTTCATTTATACTACATACAATAATCTTTCATAAATCATCAACTTCTATACGATGATCAACATGCAACCCACAAATGAGTAAGAACTCATCAAAAACACAAGAGTTGCAACGTTTTTGTAGTGATCAAAAATGACAGTGAGCTATTTCCGATTGAGCTAGAATATTGGAGTACATATAAAATTAATATAATATTAATTGTTTAATATTTTAAATATTGGTTTTAGATGGAAAAATGGTTAAGAGACATGAATTTAAGTTGTGCATTTAATTGTTGAATTTTTATGACTTTAGATTTAATTTATTGCACATGCAATTTCTCATCTGTAGTTTGCCTACACTTAAGTCATATCGTGTCCAGATACATTTTAAAATTATTATTTTTATCATTTGCACTATATTATTGGCATTGTAATTATTTTATTAATTTAATTTCGTCAAATGATGTCATAAACTAATTAAGTATTTGTATGCAGGGTGATAAAATTAATTACTTTCTAGACTCGTAGACAACAATAACAGTCTACTGGAACACATGAGAGAGCAATAGAGATTCATTAATGGTAGTATTGTAATTCTGTGAAGAATGAGAGACACTTAAATCTAAGTCATCCATCTCTCTTTTCACTCTCCCTTCTTTTAACCTAGCATCTTACTCTCCTCCTCCCTACTTTTTCTAACCTAACCTCATTTTTCCTATTTTTTCTCCCTCTCCCTTTTTCTTCTCTCCTTGGCCGACTCTTTTCCCTATTTATTCTCTCTCTCTTTTCCTTTTCAAAAAATCTTTTTCTACCTCTCTTTTATTTTTCTAGCACACTTTCTCTCTCTCTCCTCTCTCCTTTATTTCTCTCTCTATTTGCAGCACATTTTCTTCCTTTTTCTCTCACCTCTTAGCCGAACAAACCCTAGACTTTCTCTCATTCTCTATTTAATTTTCAGCTGCACCTCTCTCTCTATTATTCTCTCTCTTTTTCCTCTAATATTCTCTCTTCTGCTAAACCCTACCTTTTCTCACTAGATTTTCTTTATGCATTACTTTATACTCTCTCTCTCTCCTTTCTCTTTCCTCCATTATTTCCTCTTTGCAAAAAAACCTAGTTTTTCTCTCCTCACTTTATTGTTCTACAGTCACTCTCTCTTCTCTCATACTTCACACCTTTTCTTTCTCCTTCTCTCTCTTCTCCCTCAATTTTCTCTCTTAGCCGCCCATCACTACTCTCTCTTCTCTTTCTTCATTATTTTCAATTTTTAGATTAGTTTCTTTTATACTTTATAATTTGAATGTCTTGTATTTGAATTCCTAGTAGTTAGATTTAAGTTTTTAGCTTTTAATTTCTTGTAATTTCTGTTTCAATTTTGGATGATGTTCTCGTTGTTTGTTTCTTTTAACTTGAATATTGGGTTGTAATAAGAAAATATTATTTAATCGATGAATCTTGTGCCTTTTTTATTCCTTGTCATTTGAATTCCGTCATTTAATTTTCGCCATTTACTTATTGTTATTTAATTTCTTTTCATTTAATTCTTGTTATTTACTTTCTTTCATTTATTTACTGTTGTTTATTTTTCTTCATTTACTTTAATGCTTGTTATATCTTAGTTTATGTTTCGTGTTGTTTTAATTTTGTTACAAACTCTCTAAAATCCAAAAATATGAATATGAACTGTGTTCAGGAAATTCTTTTTATTTTCTCTTTGCCTTTTGAGCTAATTATTACGCGACATAACTCCTATACTTTTGATGGCCTTTGCGCTGCTCATTTTAGAGTAAGTCAATTTCACATGCAAACATGACTACAACCTATTTCCTTCCATCCATATTCATCAACAACTACCCCTTACCTCTAGATTCGGTGGGTGCTAGATTCTTTGGAAAATGGACACCTGAAAAACAAGTCCTCATGTTAGAAAAGGGAGGTAAAAACAGAAATGGAAAATGGTGAAAAGAGAAAGAACGGAGAAGTTTTCTACCATGGCCAAAGGTCTTTTAAGACCTACTTTTCCTTCCTATTTTTTCTTCTTCTTTCTTTCTTCCCTCTCCTCTAACTCTCTCTCTCCCTCTCTCTCTCTTTGTTGACAAAACCAAGGAGAACAAGCGTTTAGCTCATACGGTTTTGGCTTAGAAGAATAGTTGACTATGGTTAGGAATATAGAGTTTTCTCTAACTTGCCACCTCATCTAGCTAATTAATCATTAACCTACACCTAACTAAAGAAGCAAGCTTAAAGATTGGCTCTCTTGGGCGGCAAAGGGGCAGAAAATTTCATGTGTCCTCACTTCTCTTTTCTATCGTAGCCGAAAAAAGTTGGACGCAACTTCTGCAATTGCGGTACTACGATGCATTGGTTGGACATATTTTGTTCTTACCGACAGAGACTTGTGGTCATTAACTGGCCAAGAAAGCCACTCCATCTCAGTTACTGTCTGGTCAGAAATGTTTTACTTGTTCCGTCCAAATTTTTTGTGGTCAATGTGTAATTTTTTCACCAATATTCATATGGTCTGCAATTGTTCCATTGTGACCATTTGTTGTTTATTTTCCTACCCGATCTTTCTGTTGCAAGTTTTCATTAGTGGCCACTCACAAACTGCCAATAACATACTTTTCTTGTGAAATCACGAATGCCCGCATTAGCATTTATATCAACGGCTTCAAAAATCTTCGAAAATAAGTATGTATTGTTCGTATACTTTGTTTGTTGTTACAATATTTTTTCCGACAACAGATTCTTCTATTGTTTTGAATATTTGGCCAATTCTTACTGGATGCATAAGAATAATATCGGCTATTACTGAAAACATATTCGGCTGCAGTTTTTCTTCGCAATAAATGCATTGACGTCCACAATGAAATGACAGGATAAATTGCATTACCTACCATTAACTATTTCCCAAAAAGTGGATTTTTTTTCGGCTTCTTTGTTGCTTGGTCGCCATTACTACGAACTGGACTAAATCATAAAATGGTCGGTAAGGAGTTTTATTTAATAAAACATTTAATTGTATACGACTGTAGTAAAAACATTCTCAAACCACGCATGCATTTAAACATCACTTAAACTAAATTAAACAACCAAAATATGATCTGTTCGAAATCAAATAAACATGAAAATATAAAATTCAACCAATAACCAAAAATTGGGTAATGTTGTAAGTTGTCCACACTACACTTCCGGTTCTTCCATTCCTTTGTTACTTGTTTCTCAGATTTTTCATTCATCATCATCTTGACTGCTGAGACGAGATTACAACATCTGGACTTGTGAATCTCTCATCTCGCACCTTTCCTTGTAATCCTTGCACATGAGCATCAATTGTGTCATGTCATATGGTTGTTTAAGCTGGTATTTCGACTGCTCCTCTTTGAAAGTGTCCATGTTTTTTTGTTGGACCTCCAGTTCTTAGGTAAGTTGCATCACTCTGTCTTTATCTTCACTGTGCACCTTTGGTGCAACTGCGCATTTCCCTAAACCTCTAACATAAGCAGGTGTTTTTCCTAACACTTCATGGAATACCTCATTTGCTACATCCTCTTCCTCTAAAGTTGGGTCTCTTTCAAATTGTAGCTCACACATTCTTGCCTACATATTTTTTAAAAATCAATCAAAACATGTCAAACCAATCTTTCAACTGTGCATTTCACTAAACCAAGTTGTGAATAATAGTTCGTACAACAAACTCACATAATTTTGCTCCGCAATAGGCCTGACCCATGATCCATCTGTACTTTCAATTTGAACATTACATAAACAATCAATAAATAAAAAATCAAGATCAATAAACACATTCACACAATTATATCTTCGCAAACAATATCACCTTCTCCTATCATATGCGTAGTAGCGATTTCCTTCCCGTTGTATGATTCGTCATCATCTTGCTCCTAGTAGCAGTATTTCTCTCACACAATTTCTATAAATTAATGTGAAAAAATGACAAGGAAAAACAACGGTAATGTTGTTATTTTAGAGATTATAAATATATTCATATACTGAACAAGTAATTAAAATGCCAAAATACCATGTTAATTTTCGTTCTTTACCTTGTACTTTTCATCATCCCACAAGTCACACATCTTTGGCCAAAGTTCAACATCAACATTCGGTGGTGGACATACCATCACCTTATTAAGAAGTTCGGTCTTGTCAATCTCAGGCACCACTATCCAAAGTTCCTAGCTATATATGACACTCTCTCAGAAAACACATTAGAATTCTCATATATGGTGCCCCTCTGTCCTTGAGGTATATCCAATGAGATTTGTCCAACCATTCTCATTTTTCTAAACAATTTCCCCGATGCCTTACCCAATCCTCGCTTTTTTGCTATCATTCATGATATGTGATGAACCGTATTAAAAAAAACAGAGAGATATTTCGCATGTCATATTTATGAGAACTTAATAAAGGATTCATATAATGAGAATACTTACAAGGTTTGTCAATCGTAGGTGTTGTTTCAGTCTCGACCTCCTTTGTTTCTTCTGTCTATTTCATAATCACATTAGGCTGCAAACTCTTCATCTGTTTGTCTAAATCATCATTCTTCTGAGTGTTTGTTTTTTTCCTGACCTCAAATAGAGTATTATTCTTTTTTTAGTTGGTCAACTCATTAGGTGGTTGTCTGTCTAATCCTTCATTTCACTGAGTGCTTTTACTATTTGTTAACTCAAACATGAGGTTAGCTTTTGTTTGATTCGTCAACTAAACAGGGGGTTGTGTCTTGCTATCGTCATTTTCCGATGATTGTTGGTCATAATACACATCCTTCAACAACATCATCTTGCTTGATTTAGCCTTGCTCAACATTTTGCTTGATTCACCATCGATCGACTTTTTTATGTTTTCTTTAAACCAATCAGAACCGCATCCCTTTCTACCTCCACGAGTGCTTGTTCCATACCGTCTCATAACTCAGTCTAAGCCCGCCTACAATTTACATATGTAAGTTCAAATCGTTAAATAACTAGAGAGGTTTGATTTCAAGACCAAACAAAAGAGTATACTATTACAAACAGATATGAACTGTTTAAAGAAGATACTTTTCATTTTCCATATTATCAAACAAACAAATATGGACTTCTTGAGGAGTTCCAATTATTTTTTTGTTCGCTCGGCTTTAATAGTAGACTACAAATACCTTGACTCTTTGTCTTTTAACCAACTAGAGCAATGAAATATACAAGAATAATATGCCAAAATAAACCGCCAAATGAGTATGCCGCGCATCCATACTTTGAAAATTTTCGTAAGGCCTTTAAACTTCTCCATACAGCTGCCACTTGAAATTAACAACAAGATATTGCCATATTTATAGTTAGTTATTGCCAAACGTATTCCACCCTTTTCCATTTAAGACTCAAAATTTTAGTAGACTCCTTGTTTAGTACAAATACAGGCTCTGAAGACGTCAATATAAAAAGAAGAACAAAAAAAATTAGAATCTCGAAAGTCGGATCTGCATAGCAAGGTGAAAAATAGTTATGTCGTCTATGTGTCTTTAAAGAAAAAACAGAGCATAGGTTAAAAAAAACAGAGCATAGTTTGAAACCATTTGGTTCCGTTTGTTCCCGCTAATTTCAAAATAATTTGCTCGGGATAATGAAAGCTTCGCGCAAGTAATTTGTAGTTTGAGGGTTGACATTTCAGCTTGCTCGAGTAGTTTTTACACGATCTCAGCACCGCATGGGTGAAGCAGCTTTTTCATTTTTCTCTTCTGTTCCCATATAATGCTCTATATTTTATGAGTATCCACAGAGAAACTGAGTTGAAATTGTAAACTCCCTCGTCAAGCTCTCACTTGTTATCTAAAGAGTCTCATTTTATTTGCTTTTGCTGTTCTTGTGTTTCGACTCCAAAACGATAACACGTGCAGCAATTACCAACATTATCAGCTTGCATTTTGAAACTGATGATACGGAAAATTATCTTAAAAGGCCCAAAGCCCATCTTATAGACCATCAACATAACTAAAGTCCAAAACCCGATGTAAAAATGAATCTGTGGAATAAGGCCCACAATAGTACAGAATTAAACCCCTTTGGGCCTTAATTAGCAATTGGAATAAGGCCCACAATAGTTTGAAATTTTTTGTTTTTATACTTTATTATTATTTTTGTACAGTATTGGTGGTGATGTGGCTTTAAAAAAATCTTTAAAATTGGTATTCATATATTTGATCATTTCTAATTTTATTATTTGTATACACTGTGCGTTCTGATTGTGATGTATAGCTTTAAAAAGATCTATGTAGGTATTTTTCATTTATGAGATGATAAAGAATGACCCGAAGATTAATTTTGTTACAAGTTGATTGCCTCAAGGGCTAATTTATCGAAATTAAAATCACACATAATATTTTGTCATAAATTAAATTACAAGAAGATTAAGGAATATGTACCAAAATTTAAAATCAAGGGTAACTTACCTGACATGTTATTTACCAAATTGACACATTTTAGAAGCCTTAGTCCACGATGCGTTGAAGGGTTTGGTGATGGCGACAAATTAGTTGGGCCACGATGATTCTGCCAAGCTGAAGATTGCGTGAAAGTGAGTTGTACCCCAACCTTTAGTTGGCCTTTTCGTCTTGGGTAACTAATAGTTTTTATTTTATTTTAGAAAAATTGATAATATAGTCGCTAGGTTTCATTTTTTTACTATATGGTCACTCAGTCCATACCCTCGTGACGATTTGGTCCTCCTGTTAAACTTCCGACAATCCATTTAACGGAATGTCCTGTCACGTCAGCTTTTTAACGCGTCAGCGCTACATGTCAGCCAATTAAAACGTCAGCTACAATCCTTAAATGGAAATTGGCAATATGGTCATTAGGTTTATACCACGCTAACGATTTAGTCACTTGGTTTATTTTTTTACATTATGGTCACTGAGTCCATACCCGTGCGACGATTTGGTCCTTCCATCCATATTCCTTCAATCCATTTAATGGAATCCAATGTCATGTCAGCGTTAAACATGTCACCCAAACACATCATATAGATTAACCACGAGATAAAATTATCATTTTACATGTAAAAAAAAATACTTTTCAATTATATTGACGAAAATTTTTAAATGAAAATATGAAATTTCTAAAATTAATAGTTGTTAAGTAAATGTGACAAAAATAATACCTGAAAGTGAAAATATAGAGTGTCAACATTCCCATAGTTAAAGTGTGGTAAATGTATATATCATTTAATAAAAAGATAACAGTCTAGAAGTAAAATTTCCTGCATTGGCTCATGTCTATGTGGCATCACAGACGGTCCATATTTAAGCAAAGCTCTATTAATATTAGCCCAAAAAAATATTTATTATAACCCACTACAATATTGGCGGAGCCCTATCTGGATGGGACAAGTGCTAAAAAATAAAGAAAAAATAATAATATATATCATGATTTCCTTCCACACAATACATGAATGAGAGGATATTCTAAATACGGTTAGTTGTCTCATCTCTTATCATATTTTCCATACCTCAAAGCCTAATTAGTTTTCTGCTTTAGTGGGTAATGATCTACAAATAAACTCAATCTCCTCTTCAATCATGCTACCTTTGCTGATCCACTTGCAACAACTACCGCATGATAATATCACTTTTTTTAAGCAAGTGAATATAAATTTTCACTTGCTTATAAAAAAATATAAATTTTCATGGAGTAGAAATATATTATTACATTAGGGACAGAGCTAATGCCAATGGATTTATAGTATGAGTGTAAATGGAAGCTGGAGTCACTTGTGTTTCCAAGTCGATATTTTGGTTTATAAAATAATCTTTTTTCTATTAAATTATTTTTATTACAATAAATATAAAATTCTCTCATCAGTTTTTTTAGATGTTTTGATGAAATATGAATGGAATGACCATATCATCACACGGGTATAGACTCAGTGACCAAAATATAAAAAAGTAAACCTAGTGACTAATTTGTCAGCAAGGTATAAACCTAGTAACTAATTTGTCAATTTCCCTTATAACAAAACACAACTTTTTATTTAATGATGATCTGATGTGGTTAATCTAGCTAACGTATTAAAAAGCTAACGTGGCAACGCATTCTGTTAAATGGATTGACAGAGGTTTGACAGCAGGACCAAATCGTTACGTAGATATGGACTGAGTGACTATATAGTAAAAAAAATGAAATCTAGTGACTAAATCATCAGCGTGGTATAAACCTAGTGATCATATTGTCAATTTCTCTTTATTTTATTTGTGAACTAATACTTAACCTCCCCAAATTATTACCCATATGCATAGAATCTTCAAACTACTAATAATTGTGATACTTTCTTATACCAATTCCAAACTTTGAGCTGAAATTTGCACTCTCTCCTACCCAAAACATCCAAATTACCTATCTATACCTTAAGTTGGAGTACGTGTACCCGCACCCACATTTTTAAAGGAAGGGTACACTTTGGACATTTAAAGTCTTTGAAGATTCACATTACCTTTGAAATTTCAAACCATAGCGCAAGTACAGAAATTGGAATCTTAGAAATCGAGGGTTAAAATATTTTTTTTTACTTAATTATTTTGGTAATCATATATAATCCCCCTTTTCTTCTTTACGAAGGGATAAGATTTTTCTCTCTTCAATTTTCTTGGTTGCTTCCGACTTTTGTGTATTGGTTTCGGATGAACTAGCTTAGCTAAAAAAAAAATTGATTGAGCTAAGTGTGCAACGACAAAGTTAAGACACTCGTAAGAGTGTCTTCATAGATAACTCAATATAGCCTTTGCGTGGTCCATAAAATGTTAGTTTTTTTAATGGGCTTACATACTTGATGTTAGTGTATAATTTTTTATTAAATTTATTCTATTTTTATTGATATTAGCCCAATTAGCTCAAGCCCAGTAGTCGGGGTATTGAGGCAGATCCTATTACATTTTCATGAGCTATACATCACTTGAAGATTAAGATGAGAACATGTAAATTGTCATGAATTATTTCCACATCTTATTCCACCTCGTGGTTTTATGAAAATTCTGGTTTATACCTAAATAATACCTAGAGGAGAGGCAAAAAAATACGATAATTTTAGAACAAGCACTACAAAAAAAATCACCTATAACGGCGGTCTTTTTAGAGGGGATTACTAAAACCACCGCTAAAGACTCCCTTTACAAACGCCACTAAAAGAAACTTTGAAGCGGTGTTTGTATAAAAAAGCCGCTAAAGATCAACTTTTAGCTCTGTTTTTTTGAAAAAAGCCGCCAAAAGTTTGATTTATAGCAGCGTATTGTAAAAAAAATAAAAACCGCCACTAAAGTTCGATCTTTAGTAGCACTTTTTGAAAACGCTACTAAAAGTTTGATCTTTCGCGGCGTTTTTTCACAAACGCAGCTAAAAGACGAACTTTCAGCAGCGTTTATGCAAAAATGCCGCTAGAGGTTGTAAGTTTTAGTAGAGTTTATTTGTGGCTGCGGTTTTTGTGACCGCCGCTAAAGATGAAACTTTTAAAAAACACTGCTATAGGTATAAGTAATAATAATAATTTTATTTATTAATTCTAAGTTATTTAATGTTAATAATTATTTTATATATTATTATATTCCTTTTAATATATAATTTATTTTTTCATGTATTTGAAAATTTTATTTTAAAGGACCTACTTAATAAAATATGAAATTGGAGGGAGTGTTGTGAAAATTGAAGTGTTATATGATATATGTTTAAACGCAGGATTGTTGTAGATGTTTAAATCCATGACAAAATTGAGCTATAGCAGCGTTTTCAAAAACACTACTAAAAGCCTATAGCTGCGTTTTAGAAAAATGTTGCTAAAGACCTATAACAGAGTTTTAGGGAAACACTGCTAAAAAAAAATTTCACAAATACGCTTCAGGTCTTTAGCGGCGTTTGTGACGGCTGCTAAGTGAACGCCGCTATAGCTCTTCATTTTCACTAGTGGTCTCAAAAATTGCCGCTAGAACCTCTCACGATGGAACTATAGAAACGATCACGACCCCCACTAAATAACCGCTGCTAAAGGTCTTTTTTGTACTGAAGTCCTAAAACCGTCTTGTTTAGACTTAAACGACACAACACAAAATTATCAGAATAAGTATTTGAAAATTAAATCAAATATCAGTCATACAATAAACGAGGTTTTGTTGACGAAGTAGAAAACTTTTGAAGCACCCTCTAAAAGTAAAACCATTCAAACAGTTATTCAGACACTGAAAAATCTTGTTGTTGACTATAATAATTCCGATGTAATAATCCAAGTAATCCAACATGGATCTGCTTCGTGCAGTGACCTGCTCCTTATTTATAGACTTCTTTTCTTGCTCATTCTCTTGAAAAACTCCTTATCTGTACAACTCTTGAAAGACTATTTAATCTATTGAACACTTTGACCAAACTTTTCCACTACAAAAAAGCAAGTCTATAGCAGCTGTCGCTAAAAACGCAGCTAAAGGGGGGGGTCTATAGCAATTGAAAATTAATTCTGAAGAGGTCAATTTTCATTTCCCCTATCTATTTCTCTGTGATGGTTTAAAACTTTTCATTTGCCTTCTTGTAGTGACGAATTGGGAACTTTCTCTCTTTCTTCTTCCTTGAATTTTGATGTGAAGGCGGTGGTACGTATACGTTGGCAAAGATTTATCAATTGGTAAGTAAATGGTGTATATTGGTATACTAGCAAGGTCTCTTGTTTTCATCTCTGAAGTAGTTTTCCTCCTGTGGTAGGTAGCAAGGAGATTATCAGGGAATTGAGCACCCCAAAAGCATATATTTAACAACAAGACGAACTATATTGAAGGTTTTCATGAGTTTGGCAAGAGTATGGGCTGCTTGTAATTTATGAAGGCAATCCGATGGTGTTTTCGTAGAAGTCCAAGGGGAGAGTTTACTTTTGGACATGCTCTGTTTTCCTTAGTGGGACTCACCTGACATTATCCTTTGATGGTTTTCAGGGTGGACAATTAGCTGCTATTAATCTAGAATCTATAGCAGCCTTGCTCGCAGCAAAACAGGTGAATACTTTTCCCCCCTGGCGCAAGCATGTGATTTTTCCCTTGTGATTATTCAATTCAATGTTAGTGCTATGCACTCATGAGGAGGTATAGTACTATATCAGCAAATAGACTTATCAATGCCCTATTTACAGCTAATACTTTTTCGGGTGCCATTTATGCAGTATTCTGAGATTAGGGAAAAACCGTCTTCTTGTCATAATTCAAAAACAAAAAACTGTTGTCACAATCATTTTGATGATTATCATGATAGCTCAATTTGAGAAAACATGGTAATGTATGTTTATAAATAGGACAAGAGAATGTTGTTTCACTTTGTGCCTTCTATGTATATAAGGAATTCTCATTTTCGTAACTGTGGACAGGGCTTTTTGGGTGCTGCATCGAGATATCTGGGTTTTAGAAGCATGGTGGCTTTACTCGGCCCAATGTATTGACTTTTTCAGTTTCTCAGTTTGTGCTATATATTTTGTCTGCTGAGGCTGTTTTTTTCTTTTCGTTTCACCTGCAACTTGCTTTCCTTATCTGTTTGTCACCTGCATTATTCATGCCTTCCACCTGAAGCCCCTGCTGCCTGCCTGGGATGAGTGTCCTTTGCTCTTAATTCTTAAAGGGTGATATTTTGTTACTCATGTTGATCCCACCCAGTCGCATAGGTCTCTCATCATAATCACCTCTTGCTGAGTCTTGCTCGATTCAAAAGTTTGTGATATTTACCAAATCAAAGGAAAAATTATCAGAAAATTTTGAAGGATCTCTTGATATTTTAAAATTCCCATTCATACAGTTTCTTATTTTGGCCTCTAGTAACCTTCTCATTTTTATGCATCCCTGCAAGAATTGTTGAAACCCTCCTTGTTTTACGTTGAACCAGTACAACTGAAGCAGCTTTCTATGATGTGGTGAGAGACCATTTGAAATACCCAACATAATTGTTTCACCTATCAATATACCATGCAAGATACAAAAATAAGACTATTTGGAATTGCAGGTACTGGTTTGGGTATTAAGAGATTTTTCTCTGCCACATACAGGTACTGGTTTCAAACTCCAGAAGGATGATTAATAAAAGAAATGGTGGAAGTTTTGGGGGAACCGTTCAGCATAGGAAAAGGGGAGACAACTTTGTTACACCAAAAAGCAAGAGGAAAGACATTTTCAGGGAGTATGAAACCAAGGATCATATGAAGCGCAAAGCTAGCGAGGTTGAAAAAAGCAAAGTTTTAAGAACATGTCCAGTAGATATTCTTTTAAAGCTTGTAATTACATCTTATTACAGTCTATTCTTAATTTGTAAAGATTCTTGTGTTTGTTGTAAAATATTATTAATCAATAATGAAGTATATTTTGTTTTATTATCCTTGGTCTTTAAATTTTTACATCCAATGAATTATGATTATTAAAATAAATTTGTATACCGATTAAAAAAGCATGTATAGAAAAATATAGGAAAAAGTTAGTGGTGGTTTGGAAAAAAAAAAGAGAAGCAAACCTATAGCAGCTGTCACTGACCACTGCTATAGGTGGCACTTGACCGCCGCTATAGACCTATAGCTGCCGTCATATCGGATCTATAGCGGCGGTTTCGACCGCCGCTATAAACCCGAGGTCTTCACCAGTGGTCACCCGAAGCGTCGCTATAGACCTATGCCGACGGAGCTATAGGTTATAACAGTAGTTTTTTTGACCTATAGCAGCGGTTTTCGACCTCTGTTATTTGTCGTTTTTTGTAGTGATTCCAAACTTATCAAATAAGAAATTACAATTTAGTTTGGCAAGAAATTTTGGCCAACACTCAAACACTATTTGTATATAACAGTTTAATTACTAGGGTCCTCATGACTTCAACATCTCAAATGTTTCATCTCCTATCCAGCTCATTAAACGTTGAAGCCTTGAGCATATTTGTATATAGTGAGGGGCTTGACTGCCATCCGTACCGATCCGAAATGTAAAACTTATACACTTTTTATGCTTATGCTAACAGTGGCGGACACCCCCTGGGTGTGATAGCCCGAGTTGTTTGATTTATCTACATATTATTTCTTCATGATATTTTTTATTAACAAATTCGGCATATGTATTATTTTTGATTAAATCTTTAATTATTCTTCAGCTTAATGCAGAATATAAAGTACGAGATTATAATTTTGAATATTTTTCATCATCCTTCTTTGTTGTAATACCCCTATCGTGTTTTATTATATCTAATATATAGTTTTTATGATATAAGTATGATTATATTTTATACGTGTTATTTTTACAAGAATAGTTGAGCAGGCAGGGCTGGCAGGAGCAAAAGCTATAATTACAGGGCTGGCTGAGTGGGTTGAACCCTTCATGCCCGGGAAATTGGTGATTTCATGCACATGACGTACTACTTTCTTTTGTCACTAGTCCAAGTGTCTTAACCATAGTTCATGCATTTAATGCCTTCTTATCTTCAAGTTTATGTGGAGTCTTGTGATTGGCCCGTCCATTACCTAACTCTTTAACAAAGATACGTGAGATATGAGGTACTTTATTGGCTTTATATGATTGATTGACATGTGATTCTTCAAAGATTTGCCTAGCCTAGAGTAGGGAATGTAGGCTGGCCAGGGGGAATTAACCTTAAGCCTATTTATTTGCACGACAAAGAGAACAAGACTCACCCTTCTACCGACCTGCTACCAATATTACCACTAACTTAAAGAGAAAATCCAGTTGACCAAGCAAGAGAGAAAGTGAAAAATCTTACGAAAGAGCTCGGGGTTATTTTTGGTCTGCACTTTTTCCTTTAGCAACTTTTGTCTTTTTTCGCCCTAACAAAATGTTTTATTGTTCAGGTGTTATTATCTTAGAAACTCAGAAAAACACGTTTGAGGTAAGGGTGTAGAGACTAAATTGGGTCTTGGGTGTTTCTGGATAGTCACATGTGTAAGGGGTAGTTTGCATGATGTGTGTGTTGTGTTGGGAGATTGTAGACAACCAACCAAGCCGTATACGTTGTTGGACCTGTCTATTTCAGCATGTTGTACTTATGGTGTTCTATCTAAAGTATGTTAAGATTATAAATGATTTATGATTATAGACAAACAGATCATAACACACGAAGAACATATGAAATAGGTATGCCTTGTTAGTGAAAATAATGCACTGCCCAAATCTTCCCCCAAGAAATCCTTGAATTTTTTGCCTGAAAATTTGTGTAATTGTATTTTATAGTCACATCTGGTCCCAGTAAAAATTTCAGGGCTATCCGAGGTCAGTATAGGTCTAAAATGCCTCTGGATACCTCTAAGGGCAGTTTCAATATTTCTCAAAGCAACTCTATGAAATTCTTGTATTTTTGGCCTGAAAATTTGTGTGCTTGTATTATATGGTCACATTTGGTCCCAGTAAAAATTTCAGGGCTATCCGAGGTCGGTAAAGGTCTAAAATGCCCCTGGATGTCTCTAAGGACAGTTTCAACATTTCTCAAAACAACCTAATGAAATCCTTGGATTTTTGGCCTGAAAAATTGTTTACTGCTGCTATTATAGGATAAAATTAGGTTCCAGTAAAAATGATAGGAAAATATGAGGTCTGTAAGGGTAAAAAAATGCCTCTGAGGTTTCAAGGGTAGTTTCAACATTTCACACTAGCGTTAATGTAAAAAGGCCCGAACTCGAAAAAATAACTTTATGATCATGTAGAACATGAAAAATAGATGGAGAAGCCCCATTTTGAGCCCAAACCGACATGTTTAGAGGGCCCAAATCACACGGCCCGTTAAGGTCCACAAATGGATCTTTGAGCCCGTTACTTTTAAATGACCTTAGGGAGTCTTTTGAGTTTGAAAGCTGATCCATCAGGAGGCCCAAACAGTACACAATTACACTTGTAATTGAAAAGAAGAAATCGTGTGCTTAAAGTTCATAGTCTTGATCTTCTATCTTTGATACGTTTTATGCAACATGTTATGAGTTGCTTGCGCATGTTTGATCTATGAACTGAAAGATGTAAAGATGAAATTGATTGATGAAAGGGGGTCACGAAAGTGCCCTAATGAAGCTCAAAGTGAGCAAAATGGCCATGGAATGACAAAAGAAAAGAAAAGGCCCGAAAGGGTACACATGCAAGAACCATTATGAATCTATGAATAAATGATGCAATTTTTGTGCTTTATTATGCAAATGAATGAGCATCATTGATTGCATCCATATCATGAATCATTGAGTGAACCAAGATCGGGGGATGGAAACCAAATTTACCGATATGTTTTCCGTAAATGATGGGTGACGGTACCGTTCACTAAAGGGGAGAGTGCAACCCACCGCTTTGAAAAAAAGGGTGCTCCTAACCAAAAGGGGCAAAGTGCCTAACTATGAAAGGGTCCTGGTGCAGTTGGCACGGGACAAGTCTCAGAGGAGAGGAGAGACGCATAACCCAACTCTAGGGGAAAGAACAAGAGCAGACGGCGGTAACACCTCAACCCCAAAAGAATGGATGAGAATTGGGTGCACAACATCATTTCATTTCATGTGCATCGATAGATGTCTTGATTTTATGAATAGTATGAAAGCATGCGCATACTCTATATCATATTGTCATATGCTATGTATTGTCATGTCTCCGCATTCTCTTTCTTTTTGTTAACTAGTCTTTTGTGTTTTTGGAAGAACATACTTCTGTAACTTCTATTTGTTTTTAATTTTTTTTACTAATTCATATGAGGTTTATGTTGGATACGATCCCGAATGGTACCTAAAGGACCCTTTTTAATGAATCCATAAAACTATTATGTGTCCTTCCTTAATAGACTTATCATTTTCCAATAAAAACGTTTCCGCTAAATGCAAGTTATCGGGCTATGAGAAGATTAGTTCGTGTCGTAATCTCCACTTGTGTGCATTCCATTACTATAGGAGAGCCTAGGGTGTATGTACAAACACGGGGCGTGACACTGGGCCCTGCCTATATGATATTTTTTGACAAAATATATTATTAGCCCTCCAAAATTTTTAAAAATGTCCTCTCAAACTATTTTTTAGCCTCTTAAAAAATTGAAATGCAAATTTTGGCCTTGAATATTTAACAATAACCTGTCACTTTTAATTTGGAAAAAAATTAAAAACATGTACATTTGATAGGACTAAAAAAATTAGAGATTCAACTTAAATCTTCAAAATTCTAAGAATTTTTCTTAAAACTCAAACTTTTGAATAGTAAAAGGTTTTGGAATTTAAAAAAATATATTTATTTTCAAAATAGAGAATGAGTCTTTTCTCCTTTTTACTATTTTTAAACTTTTTTTATTTATATCTAGTTCTGTATTATCTTGGCACTGTATTTGTTTGTATTATCTCTACAGTATCTTTACAACATACTCAATTTTTAACTAATATAAACCCGTGTTATATATTCTTAATTTAAGAAAAATCTTTGAGAATATTTTCATAATCTGAATTGTATTTATACAAAACTTTGTCATATTTTACATATAGTAAAACATATAATATAAAAATAAAAATAAACATCATAATATTATTTTGGCCCCCAAAGATGAATTCCTAACTCCGACACTGCGAGCAAACATTTGACATTGCATGAATAAGATTATATTGATATTTTAACTATAAAACACTTTTTGCATTACGTAGGAAAAGAAAAAAAAATTGTCATTTCGCCTTAGGAGTTTGCCCTTCCTCAACTTGAGTTCTGATTCCTACATGATGTCTTTAGAAAATAAATCAACATCCTCGTATTTCATTATAAATGGGTACGGCAGATTCACATGGTTTTTTGATACTAATTATAAACCTTAAATGTCTACTAACGGTCTTTCTAATTCTATACATATGATTAAAAGGGAATGAATTGTTTAATCACCGGCCTCACATTAATATTTTTAAAGGATCTATAAATTAATCACAGTTTACTTGATGTTAATCTTTTTATATTCAAATAAAAGAAACATCACTCGACATATATATATATTGTACTTGACTACACTAATGAGACAAATAAAAGCCGAGGAAGTTATCCATATATATCTCTGCGGGATGAGGCCAGACAGTGTGCCTCTTCCTTTGGGTCCAGGGACCATCAGCATGGTACCCACTCTTCTTTCTAGAGAAACGACTGGGGTTCGCCCCCAGTTCGTCTCGCGTTCGCCTACCGAATATAATATTATTATTATTTATTGTTGGTGGCCCCTCTTAATAGGACCCACCAACAATAAAAAATAATAATATTATATTCGATAGGCGAACGTGAGGCGAACCGGGGGCGAACCCCAATCACTGCTCTTCTTTCTAGGTCTCATTTTTCTTCAGTGATTGCAATTCAAACAACAGAAAACACAAACGATCCTGCCCCGGCCGGCCTGCACTCGTGGAAAACAAAAACAAATCCCTGCCTTAGCCTGTACTTGTAATCGCACCTTTTTGGTGGGCACAATCGTGTCTGGTGTAGGCATCAAGACAACACATAGCGTGAAGATTCCTGCAGGTAGGGCTTCAAATTTTCTACCATGGGGGGAGGAATGGGAAGTTTGAGAAAGCTACTTGAAAACACGTAGCAGTAGCTCCATGCAAACACACAGATAGCTGGCTAGGGGGTACGCAGAGGCTTAAAAGCTAGTCATGTATTTTGCATGAGACAGACCACTTGGTCTCTTCTTTTAACATGGAGGGGGTAAGCAATAATGTTTTTATATCTGGAGCAGAAAATCAAAAGACACATAAATAACCAAAGCAATCAATCTATCGTTGGAAACAGGGAAAGAGTTGGGGATCGATATAGAGATCTACTTTGAAAGGATCGGTGATTGGCTTTATAAACACTTTTCAAAGTGCATTATTATAGACTTGAAAACCGAACATTCCTAACGTTAAAAGTAGTCTACTCTCCAACATGTCTTTCATGTTTTCTAGGCTTTCAAATAATTAAAAACATGATCGTTTGTCCTTTTTTTTTCATGATCGATAGAGACAGAGACTAAAGAGTTTTTGAAAATCCATCATTATGCTTGCCTTGTCAAGGACATTCGTCGATTAATGGCCTTATATATGGATCTGAAATGTTTGAAGAGTAAATTTAATTTACAAAAATTAAGGGGAGAAATTACTATGAATAGATTATAGTCCCCAATGCAGCAGCTCACATGGGTGTCTCATCTGTTAAAAATAAATCTTTCTTGCCCCATTGTTGGTTCTTTCTCTATATATATACATAGAGAATAGATAAAGAGAGATGGAAAAAAAATAGAAAAGTTGTATTTAAAGTAAATGGGATTTTGAATCAGCCTCATAACCAAACTAATGGGGGGAGGGAGAGAGGGGGGAATGGCTTTGGACCTTGACTATGCTTTTCTTGCTTAAGAAGATCTTGTAAGAACCTCTTTAGCTAAAGCTTGGCACCCCACATGTTGCCACGTGGCATGACCATCTAAGAGGAGTGGAAAGAGAGCCATATTAACGTCAAAAGAACACTGTTGGTGGCAGTCTAGAGAGAGAAAGAGTGGTGTCTAGAGAGAGAAAGAGGGGTTTGTAGTATGAGTTGGGGTTTTGCTGTCCCTCTATCCCAAGCATTCTTTGCTTAAAGAGAGGTTAGCCCCAGGAATAAAGCTAAGGACCAAACGGCAGTACTGGGTTAAAGTTACAAAAATTATAAAGCACCTGGCTTGCCCGCAATGCCAAAGCACCAAATACCCCTGATACCACCCCATGCCAACCAATCGCTGACAAACCGACAACAGCCAGTACACTCTCTCGGCCCGAGAGGGCGTTTAGTCACCGGTCGTAGCCGGTAGTCAGTGGCTTGACTGTCTAGTTTCCGTACTAAATTTCTCTGACTAGAACCACAGCCATCGGGGGGGCTGGGCCTTGACCATCAACATGCCTAGTCAGGTAAAGGTCGTAGAAGAGGACAAATACATGACCTCGGAGCCATGGGAACCAAATAGCTTTTGCTTCGCAGAATCTCTTTTCGGTGGTGTCATCACTTGGACAAGATGATTGAAGATCTCGTTACATTCCAATTTGGATTTGTATCAGTCTTTGATTCCTTCACCAGCGGCGGGGCCAAGTGCTCGTGCAATCCGATTGGACCTCACACAGCAGGTTTACGGATTGTACCTACCTTGCCCAAATAAAGAAAACTAGTACTACTTAGTCAAGGCTGGTTCTATGTCCCTTTGAATACACGAGCTAACAGTCATATATATCATGTGGTAATTATCCTAATATATGTTGCTCGTGATACACTTACATTTCCATGGACTGTTTTTCTTGTTGCAGAATTTTTTCGATAAAACTGTTAAAATAGTTCTCCAATCCAGTCGGTTGCGATATGACAAAGAATATAGAGCTGTTGTTATGCTAGCTTTAGGCCGGAGGGATATATATCGTGTAAGAGTCGAGACAATGAGGACCTTTTGGAAAAAGCAAAACATGGGGCAAAGTTGACAAATCATTCAAGTTAAGAACACATGTGAATCGCATTCGTTTCAGTTAACATAGTCTCCTAGCTGGTTAGCTTGGCTAGACGCTGCAGAGGCATCAGGCATATATCATGCATGCAAGACATGACCTGTAAGCATTTGTTTATTTGTCTTGTTTGCCTTTGCATAGCAAGCTTAAGGCTACTGCCTAATACTACATTTAGCCATGGACGTTTTCAATCCAAGCTGTCCAATCTTTCCTTACGAATGCCAGTGAATAAAGTAATAAAGAGAGTATAGTATATATATATATATATATAGAGAGAGAGAGAGAGAGAGTATATGAAAAGAAACATTAGATTGGATTTCTATGCTTGCCCCAACACGTGCACTTTTGAACTAAGGTGATGTTCGGTTAGAATGTTTTTTTTGAAAATTTTTAATTGATGTTAACTTTATTAGTATGCGTGCTGCAGTTGTTTTTAGGTGATGTTAAAAAACATGTTCGGTTTTGGAATTGTAGGATTCAAAAGAATCCTAAAAAAACAAAGAAAACGAACGTCTTCTTAATTAAATAGGAGTACATATAGCCAAGAGTAGATTCAAAATGCAGAACGCACTACTTAGATTAAGATTACACACCAACTATACATTCTTAAGCACTAAGGATACTACATTAATTAATACGCCATGGCTTTGTAGAAAAAAGTTTGAAAGAAACCATATTTTATAATGTGGATGAATTAGTAATCAAGATTGAAATAAAAAATTTAGTATATACTTTGTGAGAATTGGGAAGGCATGATGTATATATATTGTGTATGCAAGTAGATCGCTTTATGTGTAATGCAGTAGCACTATATCAAATCTAAATTCAGATCTTATAGACTTAAGGTATAATTTAAAGTATGTGACAGAGTTTAATTTAAAAGCGAAAAAGATCTAAAATCCTGATTTTGATTGGAATAGAGATATGGCCGTTTTGCTTAACTTTGTTCTAATTAAGAAACAACATAATTAATGAAAGTCCAATGTCACTTATACCTCAGAACTTCATGCTATATCGATTTTGCACTTCCAAATTCAATTCTTGGGTAATTTGTATATGAGAACATCAATTACAATAATAATTAGTAATTAAGATGCTTGTTGATATGTTGTGTACCTATTTTTCCTGATATAGAAGAGATCAAACTTGCCAAATCAAACTTTTTACTTTTCGCTTAAGAACAATTCAAATATAAGCATCATTTACATGTTTTGTTAATTTCTGATTGGATGGAAAAAAAAGACACCAAGAAAAAGATAGAAAACAAAAGAGCAACGATGCATATGTAGAATATCTCTTTTGCAGGATGGTTCAATCAGTGACATATGCTGATATTACTGAAGATGTTCATTAAACAAATAGTTTAGAAAAAAAAAATAATTTTATGCACGAAATATAAAGTCAATATCACTTTGGGATTCGAAAATATCAAATTCATCACATTAAGTCTTCAAATTAATAAAATTTATCAATGTGCGCTCTCTAACTAAATCCTATAGTTAAAATTAGGGGATAAATACACTTTGTCCCCCTTGTCTTTGGGGTCATTTACACTTTGTACCCCGATGATTTATTTTTGATACATTGGACCCATTATCTTCCACATTTTTGCAATCTGGACCCCGTACCTGATTTGGACGTTAATTTAGACGGATTCCGTTAAAACGTGGGGTGCAATGTGTAAATGTCTCCAAAGATAAGATGAGCAATGTGTAAATATCCCCAAAGATAAGGGGGTAATGTGTAAATTTTTAACGGAATCCGTCAATTTAGACGGCCAAATAGAGTACGGGGTCCAGATTGCAAAAATGTGGAAGATAATGAGTCCAATGTATCAAAAATAAAACATCAGGATGCAAAGTGTAAATGACCCCAAAAACAAGGGGGCAAAGTGTATTTATCCCTAAAATTAGTAATAAATAAGCCAAGTGACACGAAGGGTGTTATATTGATGAATTTGGATATTTCGTGGGCTCAACTTGATGAATATAGTAGTCTAGAATTTCGAAATAACATTGACACTAAAATTCAGGAGGTGCAAAATAAGGCTGTGTTTGAGAGTTGCTTTCAAGGTTACTTTTTTATTTTGATTTTAAAACATGTTTGAGATTGATTTTTATTGGAGTTTGTAAAAATAAATCTATAGGCTTGAAATTAGTTAGAAAGTGTTTTGCATTACCTATTTATTTATTAGAGTTTGTGAAAAAACTAGTTTGGAAACTGTTTCTGTGAAAAAATTTAAATTAGAACCGTTTTGGAGTACATAATTATTATGATAACTATATAATATAACTATATAGTTAATTTATTTTCATTTTTTGCACCTACATATATATATATATCATACATACATGTAAACACACGCGCCACGTTTCAGCTATACTTCCTACCGACTAATCACATCACGATGTCATCGCTCATAACGTAGTTATGTTTAGGATGTATTTAATAATATATTTTATAGAGGGACAACGTTCATGACCAAAACGATTACTTTTACTTATTCATTAATTACATGATCTACGGTGTTCATTTTGCATTAGTGTCCATATTTATTATTTTTTCAGCGTGTGTTTATGCTTTTGATAAAACGATGCAGGAAAAATAGACGGAGTACTTAAATTAGGAACTCTACACATACATTATGCACTACAAATGTTTGACTAAAAGACTATACAAAACAACATAAAGAGAGTTGGACGACTTAAATTAGAAACTTCACTATTGTTACTAACAAAAAAGTAATCAAGAATGACAACATTTCGCAAATGTGTCTATGTTTTTTCAACAATGCTTAAGGCCCCGCGCGCGGCGCTTGAATTTCCAGCGCTTTGTGGGGCGAGTCTCGCCTGCATGGGATGCTGGAAATTCCGGCTTCCTATTGCAGCCCAACTAGGGGTATGCATCGAATTTTCCGGATTCAGATAGTCAGATTTCGGATCGGATTTCAGATTTGGGCATGCTTTGGGCCTGACTAAATTGAGATTTTTTTACTGTTTAACGGGCCATTTTTTAACTTGTATTGCAGTGTGCTTTAGGCAATCTGAATTGAACCTTAAAGTGTTATTTGGGTTTTTTTTTTTTTAAGTTGTTATGTTAAGTTTGTTTTGTTTTGAGCTAATGTTTTCTTTGCAGAAATTGTCATGTAAAAAAATAAAAACCATTTTAACAACTATATATCTAATATAAATTCACTTCCATACATCATAATTTATACATGTATATGGATCACATATTAATAAAACAAAAAAAAAATACACTTCCACACTTCTAAACTCTAATTAACAGAAATAACAAAATATAACAAATGAAAACAAAAAAATACACTTCCACACTTCTAAACTCTAATTAACAGAAATAACAAAATATAACAAATAAAAACAAAAAATATACACTTTCATACTTCTAAATTAAATAACAAGATATAACAAATAAAAACAAATACTTTCACACTTCTAAATTATAATTAACAGAAATAGCAAAATATAACAAATAAAAACATAGGGCAACTAGCTAGATGATTGAGCAAAGACGAATGTCATATCTTTACTCTCCCCACTATTCTTAGACTCGAAGCTTAAATGAGATTGTCTCTTGTCCGTCTTTCCCTTGATATAAAGATACTTAGGGCAACTAGCTAGATGATTGAGCAAAGACGAAGTGCCTTGTAACTTGGAGTGACAATTAAAACTTTGTCCACAATAGTTACATGTACACTTCGGAAGTTTACCACCACCAATCGGTAATCTTGTGAAATGATCTCAGACCTTAGATCTATTGAACTGCCTCCTAGGCAATGGTGGTCGCCCACCACGAGTAGGTTAAGTAGTAGCAGAATGCCTATCTGCCTCTGCATCAAGCTCAATAATAGGAGACATGGGAATGTCCGGATTACGGAAAGATCCAGCACCCGAAGTAGGGATACTACCTGTTTTGGGGGTACCAGTACCACCTCTTTCAGGAGTACCCAAATCATCAAAATTAATTGCTTCCATCTGTTAAATTAATATACAAACTATATATCATTATATTGTTCAACAAAGAATCAAAGATAAATCATCAACCAATTCAGCACTTCAATCTCCAATCACCAACAACACAACAGAACCAACAAACCAATTCATCAAGCCTTGACCTCCAATCTCCATAGACAAAATATAATAATTTCTGAAATACCAAAATGATAAAATATACACTTACCTGAGCAAGTTAGCAGCAAAGAACAACAACACTCCAATAACAACACAGTTACACAAGTAGCACAACATCTACAATAACTTCAAATCAGAATTCATAATCAACAAATAATGTTTGTTGTTATAACGTATCAAGCAGCATACAGTTCCCATAGTGAATAAACAAAAATAAACTACTGGTGAATCCTCAACAGGCTACAGCAGTAATATAATGAATATAGTGAATAAACTAACTACTAGTAGAGCCCCAACAACAAACAAACAAAAATAAACAAAGCAATCAGGTATTAGCAAGGAGCCAAGGACTTTACAAAAATAAACAAAGCAATCAAAAACAATAACAAAAACTACCTACTAGTGTATCTACAGAAACATTTTCATATATTATTCGGGTAGGACTTTACAAAAATGTTTATCAACCAAACAAATAGAAAAAAATTTTAATAATAGAAAATGAAAACTAAGATTAATAGTTCCAACAACAAACAAACAAACAACAAATTACCTTGTCTTTTAGCTACAACTCAGTTAAGCAAAGTTAGATCTGCAGACTGCAATCAAAATAAACAAAGAAATCAGACATCAGCAAGAAATCTAGGGCAATATATCATATGAGAGAGAGAGAGACTGACAGAGAGATCTGGAGACTCGGAGAGAGCTCTAAGAGGAACTTGCGAACTCGAAGGGGGTACAGCGACTGGCGACTGAGGGGGGTGTGGCGACTGGAGACTGGCTGGCCGGCGGCACCTGACAGCTCACGGTTAGGTTAGGGTTTTTCTAAGTGGCGTGTGTTTTTTAGAGGAAAAGGGGACTGAAATTGCGAAGGGGGGGGGAATCGGGGAGGGGCAAGGCTGAAATGCGCGTTTTACTAAGGCCAAAATGCGTGTCAGTTATTCGGTTATTCGGGTCGGATGGAAATAGATTTCAAGCTGGGTATCCGACTCCGAGCCGAATGTTTGATTTTTTTATACACGCTATCCGAATCTGAATCCGGATCCGAGCCCATCCAACCCGATCGGGTCGAGCCGGGTGGGTGATTTGGATCGGACATTTCTTGCATAGCCCTAAGCCTAACGCCTTGTTGCACTTCGACGTTGCATGTTATTTTCCCTCTAGCTCAAGCAATTATGTAATTTCCTAGCCAATAATTATGTACTCATAATTTGTTTTATTTATTGTCAAAAATTCATTTGCGTGGATGGGGATCTCATGCACTGTATTGTGATCACAAAGTTAAAAACACAACAAGTTTTAACTCCATTGATAAAAACTCGTGCACGAGTCATGTGCACTGGCAGTTCCAACGCAAGCAAAAGCTGGATCAATAAGAAAGTTTAACAGAAAACACTAGAACAGATATGACAACAACCCGGTAAACATAATAGCCTTTAGCATATATGCTCAGGTACTTTGCGGCACATAAGAGATTTTGCATTCATCTTTCTTATCAGCCACCAACTGAAAAAATATCCATAGAATCTCTCGCATAGAAAACACTATCACCTCAATCTGTTTCAATGGATACACTTCGAGCTAAACCCCAACTAAATCTCTATAAGAACAGTCACCTAAGAGCTCCTTCAGTGGCACAAATTACAGAGAAGGACTTGTGCACTGTGAGAAGAAGAGTGGCGTCTATAGCCAAACACCTTACTCTGGTTCATTTGACTCAAGATTGTGGCTCCATCAGGTTACATAATGCCTTGCTGGGCGATAGTTATAATCGGATACACGGTGTAGTTCTGACACACGAAGTCGTCTGGAATTTTGTCTGCGATGAGTCCAACAAAGAGTTTTAGTTCACCAACATTCTCTACGAGAAAGTTGTCGGGGAAGGGATAGCGAAGGTGCGTTCACTGAGCTTATACGCTGGTGCTTGAATTTTGGGTCAGGGTAGTGTTCCATTGGTTACATACTACAATGACAAAAGTTTATTAGAAACAGTGAGCCGTAAGATCCTTTGAAATTTTCTAGATTCCATAAGGCCGAGATCGAATTGTGTGATTGAAAGTTTATTGAAAACAGTGAGCCGTAGTATCGTTTGAAATTTTCTAGACTCCATAGGGTTGAGATTCAATTGCTTCGTCTTCGAAAAGGAAAAAGGTATCCAAGGATGGAAGACGTCAAAATGAGATATTTTCTGAGTTCTCAAACATACCCTAAGTTTCTCAAATAGTTTACATAAATAATGTCTAGATTAAGGGTGAGGACATTTTTTACCCAAATAATACGTACTGATATATTAAAATTTCTCTTAAGAATTTTAGAACAAATAGTTGAGATTCACATAAGTGTACATTTGGGTTTCCTGCACCACACCTTTTTATATATGTCTCAAAAAATTAGTTTTACATTTCATTTTATTAATAAATTCAAAAAGTACATATGATTTGTGATTAATCTCCGGTGAAGATGCAAGCCCATTCTATACACAAGCAGAAGAAAAGTATTTTTTTTGGTTTATTTTTATTTACTCTATCTCTGATTAAGATCCTTCTTTTTTTACTCGGAGAAGAAAATGCCAACTGATTCAAATTTCATTGAAAATCTTAAGAGATTATATAAATTTAATTAACTTTATTATGTTTTTCTAAAATGATTTTTCCAAGATCTCTGTAAAATAAAAAATAGGATTTCCATCATTAAATAGCAGGAGATGATTGAAACATATTTATCTTTTTGAATAAAATCTAGCCAATGACACTATGCCACGTACTATCCCACCAGTACACGTTATTAGATCCCCCTTTCCTTACATCGCCTAGACATGTGGACCCAAAGTGTCGTCCGTTCTCACGACCAGTGGTTCGACTCAGCTCCCCTTAACGGTTTCAAACTAACGGACACACTCCTTTTCCGTTATTGCAAACGGCAAATCCGACGCCGTGAAGTACCCCGACTATATAAATACGCGAACCCCATTTTCCCTCTCCTCTACTGTCTCTGATTTTCCCAATTTTTCGGACTGTATTCTGTAACGTGAAAACCGGAGCTCCCGTCCGAGACTTTTGCTTTTCTATCATTTCGGATTCCAACCCGATACATCACCGGATATTTGTGCCGGCCAAGATTTTCCCGCTCTAAGTTCACCAGGCTTTTGCTTTTTCCGCTTTATAAGTCTTTTGAGTTAAGATTCTACAGCGAGATTATTGGGATTTGGATATCAGCAGAGGAGGGAGAGATCGAGTTTTCAAAAACATTTTGCTTCTTTTATATACCATTTACAACTGCCGAGTTGAAGGAAAGAATAATAGTATTGGGCTTGTATTGAGAAGAGTTCTCGCGAGGTAAGAGTAAGAATTTGCTTCTCTGTTTTTCGTGTTTTCTCAGGAACCAAATAAGATTCAGTTCGTTCTCCAAGTTGTCAACAGATTTGGATTTGCTTTTTCTTCTCATAACATCACGGTTTGCATTTCAATGTTGACGATGTTAGTACTTGGCTTGCAGCCGGAAGACTAAGAGAGACTGTTTTTTTTTTTTGAAGAGTTTACCTGTGATTGGGACTCGCAGTGGAGAGCGAGAGCAGCACTTTTCACTTGCCAGCCCTAAAGAGGGACTCGGAGTGGGGGAGGAACAGTTTCGTTCAGGGTTGGCTTTGGGTAAGTCGTTTTCGTATAGTAATGGCGGTATTTAATAAATCGGGTACAACTTTCTAATGCCAGTGTGTGATCCTTACTCATATGTCTCCTTGTCCACTCATACACAGCTTTCATACCTCGACCACCAAAGAAAAACAAAACAAAAGAAAACCAAAGACACAACACAGAGAGAGAGAGAAAAAAAGCTTTAGTTTACTCTGCTGTCGTAAGTTGCTTTTGGAATTAATCGAAGAGCTAGGAGGGGGGATGTGATTTACACAAAAGGAAAAGGAGAGGAACCCAAATTTTTGTTTTCTTGTGATAATTGGGGTTTGTCAGAAACTTCGGCTTGCACGAACTTTGGTTCTTTATGCGGCTTTGTGCATTAAAGCACGCACACAAAACCACAGTCGGTCGCTGTAATGAGACCACCCTCAAATGCCCAAATGCCCGCATTTTTTCTTCTTTCAATTCTTCTTTTTCAATTATATCTCAACTGCTTTCTTTAGTCTCTTCTCTGATCCCGAGCCGACCCCTCTTTTCTTTTGATACGCTTTACTCTTTCTCTCCGGGACCAACCTGTATTCTCGAGAAAAATCAAATGGGCAAATGAGGAAAAAGAAGAAGAATTTCCATTTTCTGTTTGACTGGATTAGTTATTTCAGTGCTGTGTTTGTGTGTGTTTTCTTTTTTCCCTGTGATTTGGTTAACTTACTAGATTTCAGTGCACCTGGTTTTTTTTTTCTTCTAAGCAGTTGATATGGTTATTTAGCACTAAGACACTAACGTTTATTTCCGAAGTTCGAGAGGTGTGCGGTCCACTCGAGGATGTATACTGAACCAAAGAGCAGACGCAGATATGTACTTTTTTTTTTTCTTCCCCTGGTAATTGGCCAAATTTACCCCCAGCCAAATCCATGCAGGCATGGGCAGTGTAGTAATTTCGTATGAAGAGATTAGATTCCAAAAAGAGAGTTTTTGTATAGTCCGAATTGTACCAGAAAATATAGTAAAGTGATAATTTGTATTCTCTAGTAATGTAAAGTAGAGGGATAATATTAGCACCATTTTCATCTTATATAATAAACACGAAAAGAATCACAATATTTTCAACGTTTATGGTGTTGAAATGTAAATGCATTGTCTGTGCAGGGGTAAAGAGGTATAGAGGGGGGAAAGATGTTTACATGCATATCATGCTCGAAGGGAGAGGATGGCGGGGAAGAAGTAGGAGCTCGTGACAGTGGGACACCGAGATCCAAAGAAGCCGTCAAAAGCCTGACGGCGCAGGTTCCTAATCCTACACCTTCACTCTCTCTCTCTCTCTAAATATATATATATATTTTCTACCTCTGTCTCTGGTTCCTTCGTCCACAATCTCGCTTTTTCAGCAACTTTCTTTGCCATATTCGTGAACAAAACCAAATCGTAACCCCAATAGGTTTGGGTCATATATGGTGGGGACTGGGGACCAGTCTTCGGCATCTTTCACACGCCAACAGAGATATACGTACTGCCACTGCTCTTTCCCCGCTCCCTAATGTTATAGGGTGCTATATTGAGCTGCTTCCCTTGCGTGTGATGCACTATGGAATCTCCTTTCTCCAGCTTTTATTCCAATTTTTGTTACGTGCGACTTTTGACGTGCCAAGGCTTAACTCCACCCCCCAGATTGGCATTCTTTCGAGAGTCACGCCACGCTGTTGATTGATATTAATACATATCCGGTGGATATTTTCGTTTCCTTGTTCTCGAGTTTTTCTCGAGTTTTTCTCTTCTGTTTTTTGCGCAACATAATTTGTACTCCTCCATCGGCTTAGCATGAAATCCCTCCCAACTTTTGGTTTTTATGGATGTTAATAGATATAAGGCCAAAATTCTCTTCCAATCAGTGGGCTAGCTGACCACTTCTCGACTGAGCAACACTTTACAACTCCAATCATCTTTCATTAGAGTGGCAACTGTATCTGCGTGACCCACCTTGTTCTGAGGAAAAAGGAAAGACAGAATATGAACAGAATCCCCTTATTTAGGGGCTGCTCGAGTCAGGGATATGCCCACATCTGCCTACTTTAAATAATTCTTTGTTTTGTTAATTCCACATTAGTGGGTTCTCAATACATTCCTTTTTGCCCCCCACTCGAAGGCTTAGGCGTTCCTCGTATTTTTATTCCACGTTATAATGTGTTTTCACTTTTATTGAAGATTTCGTTTTCACTTGTTATTGTTTCTCTTTTTCTTTCACTTATATAGGGGTTGTTTCGTATGGAAACTATAAATACAATTACATTTGTCTGTAACCAAGAAGCACGATACATTATTTAAAGTTTTTCCCTCCGAAAAGCTTATGCAGTGGGTTAGTGGAGCCGGTTTCCTAAATCACCTGAGTTCTAGGTTAGTAGGAGTTGTTTTTGTTCTCTTCAATTGATATGAGCTGTTTTTTTTTTAAAAAAAAAAACGTTTCCATGGTGAATTTGTTCACAGATGGTTCCCATACGCATCCCGGGAGACAAACCATTTAGTTCAAAGCGATCGACTTCGATTAATTTGAGACTGGTCTTTCGTTTTGTTTCTGTTTTCAATCAGCTGGAACTTTTCTTGTATGTAGGCCGACACTAGAGATAATCTTTTACTGTTGGGAAGTGGTAGTATTGGTCTTTTGGCCTAGTCTTCGTCGCTGTAGGTAATTGGGGAGAGAGAGGTAATGACTACCACATTCCACATCAAGCAGTCTTGGGGATCTGAGAAAAGACGCATATCAAGAAAAAAGACTGCCTTATAAGTATCCTTTTGAGTGACCCACCGCTGAATTCTTGTCGATTTCACTGGATTTTATGAGCCACCATCAAATGACATGGAAAAAGGGAGACTATTTGCATGACAACCCGACCAAGGCTCAGGACCTAGCAGAAAAGTGCATATTCATTTCAGATTGTGAGCTCTGACTGTGTCTCTTCCTACACTGTTTCCATTTCCAGATCACGCCTAAACAAGTAACTTGCTAGGTTTTGTTTGTCCTTTTTGTAAACAGTGACTCATTGTTTAGAAGTTTATTAGACAATAAGAGAATTTAGCTGCTAGGCGAAGTGCTTTTTATTATTGAGCAAGTTAACTTGACCCGTACAAGTGGATATAAGTTGGGCGATAGTTTCGGCATTTAGGAAATTGTATAATTTTGGAAAACATACACCTTGTATAGAATATAAGCTGTTTTGAAGAGAAGAGTATTTCAAACCTGTGTCTCTATTCTCTAGGCTAACTACTAAGTTTGTCCTCGTTTTAAGCCTTTCTATTGAAATTTCTCTGTTCCGTTGAACAGGACACCTCTATCTTAGCACCCAGTGGAGAAGCCTTAAGTCATGGGTTTCGTGCGTTTCCTGTATACATTCTCTCTACTAAGTAGTAAGTTTGTCCTCGTTATCAAAGTATCGGGAACCATAACAATAAAGTATCCAGGCTACTACTTGAGAGTAGAAGGAGCCACACTGAGTTTCGGCCTGACTGGCATATCCCATCATTAGGAGAGAAGGGAGTGGGTTTGATCCCGATCACTTTGGGTGTGTGGGATTTGAAGATTGTTTGATAAGTTGGTCTTGGAGCTGTAGTTTTCTCGGCCGTGAATCGTTTGGCTCTGTTGACAGAGGATTTATTTATTACTCACTGGATGTATTAATAATGCATCACAAGTGGCTTCACGTTATGGACCCTTTATTCTGAATGGTGAATCTCGATAATTTTGAAAAAATAGCACCTCGCACTGCTCTGAGTTAGAGGCTGGAATCCTGGATCCTTTGTACACGAACAAAACATTTGACATGTACAAGCGGAATCCATCCATAGAACATGAGGCGATTTGCAAATGCTCTTTCTATAGAAGAGGTCCCTAAACTTCTATTAGATGAAAGATACTTTCAGAGGCAACATAAGCATGAAAGCTCATTTTGAAACACTGAAAAAGTCTTTCCCGACATTGATGTCTATAGATTGCGGTATGGTACATACGCCGGTCTCTATACTCCTTTTTTTTGTGCTTAACATGGTCTCTATACTCAAGTTAAAAGAATTGCATGTGCCACGTATTTGTCAAAACTTGTTTGTGCGCCTGATTTGCTCCATTCTTGGGTTTCCCATTTTTCTATTCAATCAGACCTATGAAATTTGAAAGACTGTCCATTAAATTGACACCCCCTGGTGTATTACTTACTTTCACCTTTGGATACTTTTATTCTTCCAATTATTTCATAGCAATTTTTTATTTCTTGTTTGGTTTCCTTCTTCAATCGATTCTTTCCAGTCTTGTCTTTACTCATACCATTGAATTTGTAATCATGTTTTAGCCAAATTTTCTGCTGAACGGATGGATGGAACTAGCAAGTATTTATTACTCATTAATTTTAATGATGTGTAGATCAAGGACATGGCATTGAAATTTTCTGGTGCTTACCGGCAATGCAAGCCCTGCACAGGCCCCAGCAGCTACAAGAAAGGTCAGCGGCCTTATCCAGATTTTGATACTATCTCTGAAGGGGTTCCATACCCTTATCTTGGAGGTGCAAGCTCAAGTTCAACACCTGCATGGGACTTTACAAGTACCGGTCACCACCCTGGTACAAGATCTGACTCGAGATTTACTGGGGCATTGAGAGGTGACCAGACACCTGGAGGGGCATCTGTGTCTGCTCAGTCTTGTGATGTGGTACTTGAGGACGAGGATGAGCCTAAGGAGTGGATGGCACAGGTTGAACCTGGTGTGCACATTACGTTTGTGTCCCTTCCCAATGGTGGAAATGATCTTAAACGAATACGCTTCAGGTATGGTGAAGATTAATTCCAGCATCGGGAATCTTATATGTGGGAAGAAAAGGAATAAACTACCAACCATCTTTTCTCCCCCCACCCTCTGGGTGTCTAAATAAATTGAGTTGAGAATTATTCATGATTTTGAGGTGCCTAAGATGTCTTGGAAATCAACCTCTAGAGGACTTTAATTTGACCGACTTATGATTAAGCCCTAGCACGGCCTACAACTGCAACTGCACTGCCAGGTCCTTGTAGCTCCCTTTGGTTGGATTTAACAGTCCGCATTGATTAGGCCTGTCTCCATGATGATAGTGTATGAGACAGATTGTCAAACAACTGGGCCCATTTGAAAGCTATCACTGAATAGGAAATGGGCCTTTAAAACACAGGGTTTCTTTAAATATCTTCAAGTATTTTTGTTAGCAAATCTTAATTGCATTGTGCAGCCATAAACTGATGTTACTTGCCATTTGAATTTGCAGCCGAGAGATGTTCAATAAATGGGAAGCACAGAGATGGTGGGGTGAGAATTACGACAGGATCAAGGAGCTCTACAATGTCCAGAGATTCAATAGGCAAGCTCTTCACACTCCCCCGAGGTCTGAGGATGAGGTAAATAGCTTCTTATGTCATCACTTTTGTCATCCTCTTACTTGATTAGCATATTTAACCAGTGGGCTACACACTATAAATGCTTCAGACTTTGTCTAGTCACATACTATGCTGTCCATCCTTCACGGAATAATCAATTGTGTCATCCGCAGTACAACATCGTATTCCCCTCTAGTAATGTTGAACCCCTGAATATGCCAACATTATTCCTCCTTAATTGGGACAATATTCTATAGAGCCAGTGAGGATCCTTTGGCTCGGGTGAACAGCTTACTTCATGCGCCAGGAACACAACATTCATGCAGATTATGACTGAGATGCTTGCAAGTCTTGAGGAGAGATTTATTTTTTTGTCTGGGTATACTGGATTATTTGCTTAATGTAATCCTTGACCACTGCCAGGGACTCAGGTTGTGTCCGTTCTCATGAGAGATATCAAAAGATGTATGCAGACTTGGTACCTTTCAAAGTGTTTGTGTAGGACATGCACTTTAAGCATTTTCTTTGTGTCTTCCACCCCACAACAACACGCGATTTTCTTTGTGTCTTCTATGACAACCCAATTAAGCATTTATACACAATATCTGTTTTCAGAAACAGACTCAAGAAACAGTTTCCTCCATGCAGTTTTTCCTATCTTTCCTTTTTTGTTGTGACTCAAAAACTGGCACAGTGTTTCAAAATATAGTATGCAGACTTGGGACCTTTCAAAGTGTTTGTGTAGGACATGCACTTTAAGCATTTTCTTTGTGTCTTCCACCCCACAACAACACGCGATTTTCTTTGTGTCTTCTATGACAACCCAATTAAGCATTTATACACAATATCTGTTTTCAGAAACAGACTCAAGAAACAGTTTCCTCCATGCAGTTTTTCCTATCTTTCCTTTTTTGTTGTGACTCAAAAACTGGCACAGTGTTTCAAAATATATGGATCTTATTCGTGTGCAAGAGATGATTTTGGGTTCCCATTATGCAATTTAAGATATTTGTTTATGTAGTTTACACCATCATAGCTGATATGTAATCTGCTGTTACTAACCTTACTTTTACTCTTCAGCAGCAAAGAGATTCTTCGTACACAAGGCTTGGATCAGCAATGGAAAGCCCTATAGGAGCATCATTGAACAAGGAGTGGACACCAAGGAATTACCATAGAACCTCAGGAAGTAAAGGGTACTACCCATCTGACCATGTGGATCAAGGTGGCAGCCACCATTACAATGCAGGGTCAAGTACTTATGGTATGGGTGGCCCAAAGGGAGAGGCATCATCTATGGATGCATCACGGACGACAACCTCATCTAGAGACGAGGCTTCGGTTTCCATTAGCAATGCCAGTGACATTGAGACAGAATGGATAGTGGAAGATGATCCTGGGGTATACATTACTATCAGACAATTAGCTGATGGCACTAAGGAGCTCCGTCGTGTCAGGTTCAGGTAATTAAATTAAGTTTCTCTTACCTCATTCTCCTTGTTGCATCATTTGGTATGTCATTATGCGACAGAGTTTTAACTATAATGCTCTGAATATAACTTCTTTCCAATATTCGTCAACTGCCTAGGACAGCACATTAATAAATTCCAGAAACCACAAAAAGATGTCATTAGAATGAGTCGGTATATCCTTTATTCAAAACAAAACTTTCAGACTTTCAAGAGCTGCTGATATTTTTGCTTAGAACCGATTACTAATCCCCTTGAATGTAAGCTCTTATGTGTTAACTTTTCGGAGAAAAGGATGGGAGAATTCCATTTCATCCACTTCTTGTTCTTTAGTAAAGGTTCCAAAGGCTTTGGAGAGCAAGATTTTAGTTTCATTGTATATCAGCCTGAGGCCTCTCTAATTTCCTTTAATTAGAACTTACCAGTGTGGAAAGACAAGTTTAGCACTTGAATACGAGCTGTTTGCTCTATATCTGCTCACCATCTTTAAAGACACTGCCACATTGAATTATGAATTGATGTCAATGGTGTTTTTGTCATATTTTATGAGGACCTTTTATTCTAGGGTGAGGCAGCTTTGACAACTTTCACTTTTATTTGCACAGCCGAGAAAGGTTTGGGGAGGTGCATGCAAAGACGTGGTGGGAAGAGAACAAAGACAGAATACAGGATCAGTACCTTTAGAAATTCGATTGAAACGACATACATTACGACAGATAAGATAAAGAAGTCAGGGTGCATCTGGATATCTCAAGCAGGTGGAATCATTAAACTTGTATTCTTAGACCCCACAATGCTGTGATGGAGCCTTTTGCCGAGGAACTGAATGAAGATTACTTCATCAAACCATGCCTTCTATCATATCAGTTTTGGTGATGTTCCGTTTTTGAGTAAAGGCTCATTTCAGTGAGATGTCCCAATGGATCCTTTTTTTTTTCTTTCTTTTTTGCTTTTATGATTATTAACACTACCAAGTAAAATTTTTTTGGTCCCCCCGTCTGAGACTTTTTCAAGTCTTTGGGCAACATGGGATCCTCTGGCTCTCTACTTAGACACTGTTATTCGTTACACAGTTTAGAGAAGTGGAATTGAAATCATTCCGCCCATATAGAGCTTGTATTTGATGCCTTCTCTCTTGTACGGAAGCAACGTAGACCCAGAAATCCATTCAGTTGGATCTCTGTAATATGGTTGTCGAGTAGACATCAAACGTTGAAAGCTTCTGCCCTATAGTCTAGTGCCACTTTAGCTATGTCGCTAAATGGACGATTTTTCCAAGTTCCACTCGTTATTATGATTATTTTTCCTAGTTCCACTCCTCTTTTCGCAGTTATTTTCTGGTTGGATTCGCCTTGTTGCCTTTTTGCGGGCGACGGTCGACATGTAGCACTGAACTAGAATCCTGGTAACCAATCACCCGCTTGGTGTTGGCACGTGCCAATCCACGCACCGATTTGGTAGGCGTGGATCTCACGTGCACGGCTTTAACCGGGAGCCTCCTCCTGCCTTTTGCGCTTCCCCATTTGGTTTAGGTTCTTGGATTCGGGCGGTGTTTTTGGCCTTTTGTGCATGTTTTTGTTGAGAGCCTGTGTGACGCCCCACGCCATTATTAACCTTTAAACTCTCTAAATAGAAATATAATGCTAATTAAAACGTGATTACTATAGTAAAAATTGCTATTTGTTTTGTCAAAATATAAGGATTTATTATCTCCTTATTGAAATCAAAGTAGGCAATTAAGTAGTGCATGGGAATATTTATTGATAGAGAGTCTTATGCGCGCTCTATTAAAGATAAAAGGGAAAGCAAGTATCAATTAGTTAAATGACATTAGAAGCATTTGCTCTAAGTAGATATAGAAATATCAGCATAAAAGTATTAAGACAAAATAGGTCGTCCTATACTATGAGGATCTATAAAGAGTTAAAATTATGGGCTATAATCTAAATACGGGGTTCACTGGCCCATCCTAAAATATATATCCATCAAAAGTATGGCCCACAATAGGAAAAGTTCATCATAGGAAAAGTAGGTACAAAAGTCTATAACTCCAAACAACCAAAATATTTATGTATGATTTTAAATACCATATTTGCTGGTAGAATGCCAATTACTTTATTCACAAATGATTTACCTTTATGAAATTTAATGGTTGCGGTATATCCTTTTTAATTCTTAATATCTCTTTCTTTTATTTCTTTTCTATTTGATTACCTGCTACTTTAGTTACTGATCAATCGTCCTTTTCCAAATGCTACTTTATTCCAATAGATATATTTAAATCATTACATAAATCAGTAACCAACTAAGCATCAAGGACCTCAAAACAGTACACAAGAGCCGGCACTTCCAAAGAACGACACTAACAAACCACTTTCTCCCTTTCTTTCTAATTCATTTCCATCCATTTAGTTAGTTATTTGAAACATTATTACTTATCACATTTCTATTCCAACTATTAGGTTATGCAAAATAATAGCTTATCTTTTTCTTTTCCAAATCCATTAATTTGGTCCTTAAAAAAATTTGGTTTTAAGTAAATGCACAAAAGCTAGATTTCCTATTTCTTTCCAATATTATGGAACAATAATAAAGTCTTTTCAATTATGTTCATTTGTAATTAGTACTATAACAAATTAGGGTTATAACAAAACATTTCTTTTGCCCCAAGCGTTTCGAAAAATAGTTTCGATATTATGACATACTTTATAGTTCACCCAATTTCACTTGGCTTGCTAGTTTTGTGTTTTTTTTGCCTATTTTTCTTACTTTATCGAACTATTAACTCTTAATCAAGTTTTCTTAAATCACTAAAGTACGTACAAAGAGCTTATAAGGCAAGGTACACAATAAAACTAAACCAACAGTAAAATAAAGACTACATCAAACCATCCTTCAAATTTAGTAGCTTTTTAAACATGTGTTTTGCTCCAATAATTCCATCTCTTTTCTAGAGCAGAATACACCAATTAATGAACATTTTTTCCTCTAAATAAGAACACAAAATTGGTCATTATCAAGGCAAAACAAAGTGTTAATGTTCAACTTCTCAACAATATGTTGTTCGGTTGCAAACACCAAGTATTTGGTCTTTCCTTACATTAGTTGTAAATCTTAGCATGCAAATTATATAACGATTTAGATCCTTATTAACAATACCAAAATAACAACTATTTCAACATATTTGACACCTCAATGTAAAGTAAAGAGGTATGTTAATGAGCATCAACCAAGTAGTCAGTGCAACCCATGAGTTTATTGGCTTTAAAATGAAATGATTTAACATATGCATGTTCAGATCTATATGTAACATATTATCCTACATCAAGTTTACAATTTTCCAAAGAAAAGTCGCATACTTCATCTCATCTAACAAGTTGAACAACTATAGTTACATATATGAGCATAAAAGTCATTACATTACACTATTCGGCCATGCATGCACTAATTTCTTCAAGATCGTTGCAAAATCATCAAAATAGAACTCTACGTGACACATGCAACCCAAAATCTAAACTAGAAGCACAACTTTTTCGATGACCAATGCAATATGCAACCCTAGTTCTCTTATAATTCAAACTCTTGCAATATCTGGCTAAACGTTACCTCAATCTAGCACCCTTCTTCCACTTGGTTTCCCTAGAAAAAATATGAGTTAGACTAGGGATTTTACAAGAGAAAAACATAGGAGGAAAATGAGAGAAAACGGTGAGAAATGGTGCCCATTACCAATCGATTCTCCCTTTCTCCTTGACTCTCTTCTTCTCTTGCAAATGGTTCTTCTTTGCTCTGTCTCTCTAATTTCTGATTATGCGGGCTGAAGAAAAATGAGACCTCCAGCCTCTCTCTCCTTTAAATAGGCTCACTTAACTAAGATTACTATTAGGGTTAAACCTATGCCTAATTAGATATAATCATGCTAACTTATGTTGTCTCATAGAATCTAGATTTTCTAATGGCTTTAGGGTTTGCAAGCCCTCTAATCAAATCAAGATGATTATTATTCTCTTCTCCCGAAATGGCCGGCTAGCACATCTCTATTGGGCTGGATTTTCAAGCTCACTTCTAGCTCTATCAAAGCCCATCTTCAAAGACCAGTTAAGCTTAATATCCCTCAATTAATAGAGCCCACAAATTAGCAATTATAGTTCCAAGTCGAAGCCCAAGGGCCAGTCAACTTGAGGTCCGCTTCTCACTCTCTTTAATTCTATGACTATTGTAACTTAAGCCCCTTTCAAATAATTAACCTTAAAATTAAATAAATCTCTAAAAGTAATCAATAAAAAAGGCTTAAAAATTAAGAATGAGAAGTATTATATCCAAAATTTAAATTAGAGCTTCAAAGATTAAAACTTAATCATAACAACAAATAGTTACTACGGAGAAATTATCCGAGAAATTGAAGCATAAATTATATTCATCAAGTGAACATGAGAAAAGTATAGAGAACAAATCGATGAATTAGGCATTTAAGTACCAAATAAATTCATCATCAAAGCCTTTAATTAATCAAATTAAATAAATTTTAAAATGTATTAATAAGCAAATAATGTATGATTAAAAGTAATTAACTAAGAGCATGCATTGTGTTTTGTAATTTAGCCACAATTGAATAAAATTATAATGTACCTGAAAAAATTAAAGTCATATTGCATGTGAAGTTTACAATACTAAGCTATAACAAATAGAATACAATGAAAGCAACTAAGTGAAAGCAATGAGAGTTCATGGTCAGGCTTTAACACTAGGTGAAGAATATTATTTAGCAATTATTAATCTCAAGCTTTAGAAAAAACATATAAAAGTTCGTGAATTTTGTATCTATTTGGATAAATTTATTGTCCATCAGAATTTAGGTATTACTAAAATACTACTTCTCTGCATTTTATTAGAACGAAAAGACTTTAGGCAATTAGGATTAAATAACCTCATAACTTATTAATTTTGACAATTGTCAAATGTGGGGCATATAATGTGGACATAAACTTTCAGTTAATTTCGTGTTGAGAATTCTGATATATGAAGTTTAAGTGATGATTTTAAAGAACCAATGAGTTAGAGTTGTTAGGCAAATAATGAAAGTATATGAGTGTCACGCCCCATGCCGTAGTTACCCCCTAGAGTTCAGTGAGCATTAGTAGGCTCACCTTTTGTTACTAGCATTTTGTTTTGTAGTCCTCGAAAGGACTTTTTTGTCACTGTGGTATATAGAATACGTTTTGGGTTATCAACATTAAGTTTTATCACATTTTCCCCACTCGTTTCCTAAAACACTTTACTACACTTAATAAGGTAACAAAGTCTTGCCAAAACTAGTGCTAAAACTCTAACTATTTTGTGACCCCTATGGTTACCCCTTTAAATTCATAAGTCTTTAGCTAAACTTTTTCCTGAAGGAAATTTAGTCTTCCATCAAGAAGTTAGTTTTTGTGCCGTAATCCCCACCTTGTATGCATACTAATACTTTAAGTGAACCTAAGGGGTAAGTATGGACACAGTGTGGCAATAAGACCTAAAACAAGTCCAATAGAGTCATATTCCAACACTACAAGAATTGCACGCTTACACGACGAAATTCTTGGCCGCTGCAAGCATCATGTCGGCCGAGCCTTTGCAATCCCGACCTGGAACTCATTCTTGTAGGCGATAGAAGATAAAACGATCTTGTGGCTTCTAAACTACCATTTATGTCGGCAATTTTATCTCGGTTGGTCGACACAGGGTGAGTCCTACGAATTGTCCACCGCTCCATCAACTGTCGTTGAGAGCCCGAAATCGCCAACAGATTTAAGCCTTCACTGACATTACAATTTGTTCAGTGTCGGCTTGTAGGGAGATATATGCCCTTCTCTTCTGGCAAGTTTTATTTCCCATCGTCGAATTCATCGTCATTTAGAACAGCCATTTCAATCAATTTTTCCCCAATCATTCCCGAATTGCATCTTCCACCCTTAAAATTTCTGCGAGGAAGCCCTAGCCGTGTTCCCACCATTGAAGCCGTGTTCCCACCATTGAATTGCAATCTCAATGATTTGTAACTGGGTTATTCGATTTACTTCAGGTAAGCATGCATTTCACGGAAGCAATTTCTTAAGAAATTAAGATTTGTTTGCTTAAACACATCTACATCTATGATCAGTCATTTCTCTTGTATCTTGTTATCACGGTGCTCTTAGTGCTACAGGAAAATTTCAATTATGGACTAGTGCAACGTGACTCTGGTTTTGCAAAAGCAAACGAAACCCATTTTGTTCTAAATTGGAACCCAAGTATTGCTAAATACTTTTTAGTAAGAAAAGTAAGCGTTCCATAATATTTTCTGGAAAAGATTTGTTCTGATATCATGTTATCTTGCAATCCTAGATACCAACAAATGTTTGATAAAATATAGAACAGTGTAGCACCTTTTTATTCATCTATTTCTGTAGATTTTTTTCCATCCATGCAAGTTCCTCACATATTAGTTTAAATACTTTGGAGCTTAATATTCTGAATAAGCAAGTACATCTAATGAGTCTGATAATAAGATGAATTGTTATTCAGCTAATGAGCGTGATAACAGGATGAATTGTTAGTCCTCGACCATAGTTGTTAAGTGTGGATCAACCACAATTGGAATGTTAACATTTCATTGAGATGGTCCAAAGGTTGCAGGGACATGACTAATGGGTTCCATGATCTGTGTAATCTGGTTGTCTTTCTATAAACTGAGTAGGTTAAGCTTTGAACCATAAGGCTATAAACTATTCCATCTAAATGTAGGCCTATTTATAGATACATAAGCTTGCTTGCTTGAACTCTAGTATAGTACAACGGAGACTGGCCTTTAAGCTAACTAGGGTTTATTTGGCAGCAGAGAATAGGTCTCGGTAGATTCAGGCCGAATCCTATGAGGAAATATAGAATCTAACGGTGCAAGGGAGAGGTGAGACTTTTGAAAATGAAACGAAGAATAAAAATGAGAGTTTAGGTAGCTGTTCCTAGATAGTGGACAAAAATTTGTAGTAGTGTTTGGGCTTTTGTGGCTGGTTAGGCGGCTATCGAGCAATGAATGGTTGAGGAATTTATTTTAATTTATTTTGTGGCTAAGCTCATAGTTTCATTACCTAATCCCTCCACCTGGTTGATCTCCCATTGGGTTCTCAATTACTACACCCTCAAGTTTTTGTTACAATTAAGAGAGTTGATTCACTAGATTCTAATATGTCATTCCATCAAGAGCTGCAAATTTTCTTAATGTTGAGACATTAAATTTCATCCATAAGATAAATTTTGTTGATGTGATGAGCTTTTTCTCCTCTTTCACATGCAACTATGAGTGTTATATATGGGCAGCTAATATTTATGTTATGATCTCTTTGAAACTAGAGGTGGTGCAACGCTAGTATTTGAAACAAGGTAATCGCTCTGAATGGTGGCCCAAAACCCTTTTCCATTTTGCTACTTTTCAGACTATAGTGAACATTTTGGTTTTGAATCTTAAGTTACTAGAGGTCCCTGTATGTGGAAATTGAAATACTTCTAAGTAAGCATGTTCATTTTCTATTATTGCTCTACTGGATACTTAGACTGAGAAATTATAAGTTATTCATTTCAGTCAATAAAAAATAAAATAGCAAGTAAATTACGAAGTATAGATACACCACTATGTTTATGTAAGTTTTGGTTGCTCCAACTTAAAGCTTCTGATGGCCACATGACTAATGACTCTAAAATTGTATTTTGCAGGTACTACACTATCTTTAGTTTGGATTAGTGATAAATAATTTAATATGGATAGATCTTGGATGAATGCGACGAACATGTTTAAGGGCCTTGACTATTATGACGGGGTTAAGGAATTCATGGCATTGACTCGTAAATGTGCTGATGGGGCCAACAGGGTTAGGTATCCATGTTGAATGTGTAATAATAGCTAATATAAACCGATAAGTATCGTTGAAGGCCATTTGTGATTAAAAGGCTTCGACCAAGACTACATCCAATGGATCTTCCATGGTGAGGAGACTATGAGTTGTCTCATTGTGTGGCTTGCAATGATAGTGATGAGGTGGTGGGAGAGGTTGATGGCTTGGAGCAGATGTTGGACAATGTTTTTCATGGAGACATTTGCAAGTGCTAAGGACGATGTACCAACAAGTATCCTTCATTGTGAAGTTACTCCACATAAAGACCGTGAACAACTTAAGCATCAAATCGTTTGACATAGTGATTGATTTATTACACAAAGCATTCGATGAAGTCGGAGTGTAGTTGCTGAGGTCACATTCAATTGAGATGAGGTCATCGCTTTAACTAAGAAAAAAAATATATGCCAACAAGAATAATTGTATACTTTATTGGAACGATCATTCAAACCTCGATGCTTGTCTGACATGTAGTGAGCCGCAGTGGACTTTTGAAGGAGAAAAAGAAGTTGATTCCACAATAGACTGAGTCATTTTTTGCTAAAGCTGAGGCTTCAAAGGTTGTTCATGTGCTCGAGTACTGCCAAGGATATGAGATGGCATTTAAAGGGAAGTTGTGCAAAACCCAACCAAGATTAAGCATCCTGCTATTTGTTTGTATGGAAAGAGTTTGATCAAGACAACCCATGGTTTGCACAGGAGATTTGCAATGTGCAACTTGGGCTTGCTAGCGATGGTTTCAATCTTTTCGAAAACATGAGTACGAGCTACAATGTTTGGCCTGTTATATTAACATTGTACATCCTACCTCCATAGAAATGAATAAAATATCCTTACTTCATGATGAGTTTGCTCATTCTGGGGCCAGAGCACTTGGCAACAACATAAACTTCTATCTCCAACCATTAATAGAAGAGCTCCAAGAATTGTGGGTAGAAGGTATCTTAACTTATGATGCATATAAGAACGAGACGTTTAAGTTGCACGAATCTTTGATTTGGACTATCAACAATTTCCCGACATATGGAAATCTTTCTGGGTGGAGCATCAAAGGTATAATGGCTTGTCCTTCTTGCAATGAGGACATGCGTTGCTCATGGTTGAAACATAGAAAAAACTATTATTTTATGGATCATCGATGCTTTTTGCATAGCAGGCATTATTGGCAGAAAAAAGTATGCATTCAGTGGAAAAATTGAACTTTGGGTACTACCAATTGCATTGTCGGGAGCAGAGATGTATTGGAACAAATGAAAAAAGTTAGAGATGTGAAGTTGGGGAAGTCACCCTTGCATAAGAATGGCATGCGAACACTGAATAACTAAATTGGTGTAAGAGGAATATCTTTTTCAATCTTTCCTATTGGTGCTTTTTGAAGTTAAGGCATAACTTCAATTTCATGCACATTGAGAAAAATATGTACAAAACTAAGCTATGGGCTTTGATGAGCATTGATGGGAAGAAAAAGGACACCGTTAAATCTAGGATAGACTTGGAGCAAATGGGAATCAGGTCAGAGTTACACATTTTAAGGCATCATGGGCATGCTTTAATGTCGGTTGCTTGTTACACATTGTCCAAACCCTGAGCGGATGACCTTCTGTCGATGGCTGAAATCCATAAAATTTTCAGGTGGCTTTATTTCAAACATTGGTCGGTGCGTAAATCTTTATAATGTAAGATTTCAGGGATGAAAATCACATGACTACCATGTTTTCCTTCAACGTCTGCTCCTAGTCAATATTCGTGGGTTCTTAAAAGGTGATATCAGCAAGGCGTTAATAGATATTATTTCCTTCTTTCGGCCTGTTTGTTTAAATACATTAGTAATCGAAAATTTATCAAGACTTCAGGAAAAAATTGTTATAACCCTATGTATGCTGGAGATGATATTCTCTAGTTCGTTTTTGTATCCCGTGGAGCGATTCCTAGGAAAGATAAAATAGTTTTTGCCTAATAGATCTCGAGAAAGGACTCGATCGTTGAGGTATATATTCATGTTGAGTGTTTGACATTCTGTTCAATGTACCTTGACGATATTGAGACGAAGTTCAAATATGTTGAACAAAATAACAACACTGTTTCTCCCATTAATGTATGTCATTGATTTATTTGTTTTTACTCATTCTGTTCAAACACTTGGCGCTGCTACACACCGATTGATGGATGATGAGCCTTTTGCTAAGGCCCAATGGTACATCCTCACCAATTGTTCTGAACTTCATGAGTACTTGAGGTATTTCTAAATTCTTGTCGAGTATTTATATTAAAGAAGTGACCACCTTTCTCTGCACAATTTCTCTATAATGATTCCTTGATTTGTTTTCTTCGGTCAACATTACGAGAAGGTGATGAATGAATCTCTTGTTGATGTTGATACAAGGCATGAAATAGGGTTTTCCTTGTGGTTTAAAGATCAGGTGAGGACAACAATTGCGTTATACACATAATTTTCTTCTTTTAACTATGTTTTAGATGATCCATTAATACACGTTCTATGTATTGTGTGTAAATTAAAAGAATGCACTCACATAATGGAAAGTGACGTTAATCACTAAATGTACGCACTTGCGTGTGATCCTGATCAATGGGTCAGCAAATATGCGAGGTGTATCATGAATGACTTACAGTTTCACATGTATCGGTCTGAACAAAATCATCGTACACAAAATAGCGGCGTGGTGGTGAAGGGATGACATGACTTTAATCTTTATGAATTCTATGAGCAAATAATCAACATCTTAGAGTTTCATTAGATGACCGAAAATAAAATATACTTATTCAAGTGTAAGTGGTAGGACACAAGTGATAAAAAAACGTGGAGTGTTGGTTGAAGGATAAACAACGAGCATGAATACAGGACGTTGTTGGTACAAAGGGGCCCATTTATATTTGCAACACAAGCACATCATGTGTTTTACATTGACGACCCCAAATACGCGTTTGACAAGAAAGTGGTCCAAAAGATTGTCCTTAGAAATGAGTTTGATGGGCCCCATTAATGACATCTGTTCAACTGAAGGTAGATAGAGTTGTTGATGCTTACCAAGAGGATGAAATAAAGCCTTCAATGACATAAAGTCAAGCTACAACGTTAGAGTCAGAAATAGCTTTGTGTCAGGAAGATGTCATGTTCGAACCAATTGATGTGTCAATAATAGTGAATGTTGAAGCTGAGGTTGGAGATTATAAAGAAGATTTTGTCAAAGATTAAGATAGTGATGAGACAGATTTATCCGAATCCACCCCATCTGAAGATGACATTTTTGAGCCAACACATGATAGTGACGAATCGGATGACAATGCCTAATATTTTGGTTAGAGTCTTGACTTGAACACAGGTGACGTAACCATAGTTGGATACCACTCTCATGTTTTTCTTTATTAAAAGATTAGCACTTGACTTGAGCTTTTAGGTTTTACAGCTTAACTACTTTTAATCTGTTTTGTTGCAGGAACTACCCCATCTAGTGGAAGGTAAAGCTTTGTGACTAACTTAGTTTAAGTGATCCTGATGTGTTTGGCGACTCACAATTTATCTTGAATTTGCTTGAAAAGGTTTGCTGACTTTATTGCAAATAAACTAAACAAGTCATCATCAGAAGTCTGCGTTTGCCTGCCACAGAAAGACATCTCTACTTTTGATGCACCTAGAAAACCCTTTTCACGAACATGGAGTTTGATATTTTGTCAACACACTCGGCTCTTGCTGCAGAATTTTGTGGATAAAACTGCTAAAAAGGCTCTCCAATCCAATTAGCTGCGATATGGCAGAAAATTTAGATGCATTTATTACAGTGATGCTTCAGATATTAGTTTTGTTCTTTTTCCAGGGCCATTTGTTTCTAACTCCAATGAGATACCAATTGCATTATCTGTATTTACATTGTATTTGCAAGTAAAAATACATGTTTCTTGTATTTCTTAGGTACCCACACAATATTCGATGGATCCCAAAGCTACAAGAGGTGGAGGCCGGTGTAGTGGTGCCCAAGTGGAAAACTTGCAACAGACAACACGTTATGCACTCAGAGGGCCTTCTCCGGTGGGATCCGAGGATTCCAACCAAGCACTTGATGATTTTAAATTAGAGTTAGAGGGGTTAGTTCAGTAGCAACATGTTCTCAATGACAACTAGGAAGGTATTTGTCATTTGTATGTACTCTTTGCACATTACGATGGAATGATTGAGTCATTATAGTCAAATCGGACTTTCGGTTGCAAATACTCAGATTTTGACTAAATATGTCATGTTTTATGCATGTTGGTTACTAGGGAAGATAACCAAATCTAGTGATGGGCATGAGTCAAGGAAAAGGGGTCGGAGTTCCTCAAACTTCGCAAGCTAGGTCGTGTACAGGTAAGGTTACCAGATGGTTCAAGAGGGCCTTCGAAAGGCAATTGCATTGTCGTCACATCTAGGGTGACAAGAAAATTGTATAACTGTGTGTTGGTGCATAAGAAAATTGAGTTTGTAATTGTGGAAAGTGAATAGGCTATGTGTACTAATAATATTGAATCTATAATATAAAAGTAGTGTACTTTGGAGACCAATTTGTTAAACTAAGAAACTGTGATGTATTTTGTGTGTATGTAATACATCTTAAGACTCCTTTATATAGGAATAGGGTCATATATAGAATTAAAACAAATTAAAAGGGTACATAATGGTGGGAAAACCAAGAGGTGGAGAAAATAAAAAGGTGTAATGGTTATCCATAATATTTCATAATTATAAGATTAATGGTCACCAATAATAACTCATAATTATAATATTCATAACACAATTATTATATTTTCTAACAGCTTACCTGGGGTTCTAGGGAGACTTCGAGATAGATTGGGAACGATTCAAGGATCGCAAATGCATCAAAGTGAAATTGGCTTACAACTATAAAACATATAGGTATGACCTACACAATGTTTACAAAATGTATCTATCGAAAAAGGGTGTCTTGCCCAATGCTCTTGAGAAATAAGCGAAGAAACTTGGAAGCAAATGTGTGAACAATGGGATGAAGAGTAATACAAGATAAAAGAAGCAAATTTATATTGTAGGCTAAAATTATGTTTCGCATGAATTTGTGCACTTCAATATATTTGAAAAATTAATCATGTGTGCTATATAGTATTCAATTTTTAATGCTCAGAAGGGGTTGGATGTTTGGTTGAAACACTTGTTTTTAATTCATTGCATCTATCACAAGAATGTGTATTAATTTTAAGGGACTTCTGAACAATATGCTGGAGAGGGGCAAAAAGGAAGTCATAAATTTCTTAAATTGAGCTTATGTTGTTTTAAGTGACATGTTGCTCATTTCTTTGTTAACATCTTCAATATTTGATGGACTTGTTGTCGTTAAAAAACATAATTTACTGTAACTTGAGCTAGAAAATCCAATACAAAAAACAAGACCTTGCTCTAAGTATTCAAACAAGCATTTTGAAACCTCAATCATATGATGCAATTTATAACTAAACAAAATATTCATCTCACTCCATTCTATTTATTGAAGGCATACCTCTATCAAAATTTGTGGAAGTGCTTGTCAGTATCTCAAGATCTGCCGAAACTATTAGCACTCGTTTTGTTGTTAAAATTTCAGCAACATAGCCTCTACCTTTGTTTGTATTCGCTTTGAGTTTTCTTTTGTTATTAAGAAATCCTTCTCTACCATTATAGAGAAGGTTTCATCATACTAGGTTTTCTTCAATTGTATAAAGGGACCCAACATTATTCCATTTGCAAATAATAGAAATTGATTAGGTTAGCAATGCACTACACCAACATGTGTGCCTCATCTATTATCGAATATCCAATGAATCTTGAATTTGCTTAAAAATTGGATGTTGTGGGTATTTTCCATACGTGATATTTGATAAAATGATTGAGTGTTGTGTAAAGTGTGTGCAAGAGCAACATGGTTAATCAACGCAAGCTAGCTGTGCCCCACACATCGGGATCAAAGTCGCTACAAAACCTTCGTGCTAAAAATTTATATAAACATTTATTCAATAATTTGTTTGTGTCCATTGGATAGTTTTATTAGATGATAGAAGTGAATTGTTTTTTTTGTCAGAGTGCAGAGTGTGGAAGAGGAGAATCTAATCAAGTTCTACAAGCCCTCTCATGTCACAAAGCGAGATGGCAACCTCATAAATGACAAGGTTGAACAAACATATGTAAGTCTTCACGGTGTCATTTAATCCTTGGTCATTTCCCAAATAGTCAGTAAGAACACTAGTCATCTGAGCGTGCACTACACTGACTACACGAGAGGAGATGATGAAACTATTTGTTGAGAGGGATCCTACTAAACGAAATTTGGAACTAGTTGAACATGTGTTCCATAAGGTGTTAGGGCACAAATCCGGATACACTCGAGGTTTGGGAAAATCATTGATTCCCACACCATCTCCCATATCACAATCAACTTATGTCACCCACCTAACACAACAAGTGGAGAAAGCGAACATGGAAAATTGCAACTTATGTCCCACACCATCTCCCGCATTGCATTCAAAGTGCAATACTTAGAGATGAATGCTAACATGGCAAAGTTGTTCGTGCAGTGCCACTCCTATGATGAAAAGTTCGTTGAGGTCAATAAATAATAAATGTTCTTCGATGATGAGACTGAGGCCCCTACCTCCATGACATGAATGCACGAAAATAGTATGCATCATTGAATTCCAATGTCGATGTCATAAATATCTTGGACATCCATTTCACCTAATAGATTCATTTATGATTGATTGGTTGGATTTAAAAATTGCAGTATATATGCCTATTGCAATTTTTCGGAAGGTATTATGCCATGTTTTTTGCAAGGTGTGAATCAATATACATTTTTTGGTTGGTTGATGAAATTTGGTACGATTGGATAAATGTTATGAAGGGCATATTCATTTGTTTTGATTTGCATATTTTGTGTGGGGTGCTCTCTCTTTTATTTGACTACCTTTATATTTTTGGATGGGTAAAAAATTAGTGCTGCTGATGAACAAATATTATTTAATAGTTTTTGGTTAGCTGATGAACACATTTCTTTTTTTCTTTTTCCTTGGTGCTGATGAACGCATTTCGTGTAGTGTGTGACCAGATTTTGTTTTGGGGTCTTCTTAGATAATTAATAGTTACAAATGAATGAATGAATATTAGAGTATTTCGAATGATCATTATATATTGTTCTGAGTACATTAGACAACATATGGCTTAGAAAATGTGAGATCCCGAATTTACTTATGTCATTGTATAGGAGAGAGAGATTTTGCTATGATTTTCCTCAGGATGTAGGTATGTTTTAATTGGTGATTTTTGAGGTAAGTGTCGACACATTGGAACATAGTGTCGACACATTATACTAACACCCGAAAGTTTACCTTTTCCTGGAGACCAAAGTGAATTTTGACTAAGTGTTGTAAGTGTCGACACTTTGAGTCATAGTGTCGACACATTAGACTGGTACCCGAGCGTTTATATCTTTCCGGAACTAGAGTGATTTTTACTAAGTGTTGGAAGTGTCGACACCTTGGGTGATGGTGTCGACACATACAACTGAAACCCGAGAGTTCGCCTTTTTCCAGAACTCCCGTGGATTTTGACCAAGTGATGGAAGTGTCGACACCTTGGGTGATGGTGTCGACACATCTAATTGAAACCCGAGAGTTTACATTTTTCCCACTATGGCTAAGTGTTGGAAGTGTCGACACCTTGAGTGATGGTGTCGACACATCTTACTAAATATGTTGTAAGTGTCGACACCTTGAGTGATGGTGTCGACACATATAACTACATTCCGGAATTTTACCGGTTTGAAATACGCAAGTTGAAATTTATGAAGTAGGGGGAGGGCAAACTTGTCTTTTCCCCAAGCCCTTTTCGCATTAAACCTCCCTCTCTTTCACGAAGTCTCACATTTTCCTTTACCCCAAATCATACCTCCCATGCCCTAAGTCACCCACCCGAAAAGGAAGAAGGAAGAAGAGAAAGAAGAAGGAAGAAGGAAGAAGGAGAAGAAAAGAAGGAGGAAGAGGAGAGAAGCAAGGTAAATCCTTGCTGGCCAAAAATCGTGCTACACTCTCTCTCTCTCTCTCTCTCTATTCTCTTCTTGTTTCCTCTTGTTGGTTGGTTGTGGTTTGATGGTAGTTTGTCTAAGTAGTTTTCTCCTTGTGATTCATGGATGTTTAGTGTGGATCTATGCATGTTCAAGGTAGATCTTGTAAGTGTTTAAGTGTAGCATAGATTTTTACATGAGAACATGTGGAAAAATGACTAGATCTGAAATGAGGGTTCAAGAGAAATTGGTTATGTGCTCTAGGTGTTTGATAAAAGGCCTAAGAGGGGATTGAAACCTAAGTTGAGCAAGTATGGCCGAATCTAGGGTTTGATGCATTAGATAGTGTATGTATGCTAGTGATATTGAGAACCACAAAGCCCTAAGTGTTAGGGATATGTTCAGATCTGGGAAAATAGGCAAGAGGACCAATAACGCACACTAGGTGTTTGGTAAACAGCCCAAGAGAAATGGGTACATGCAATGGTGTTAACTTGATAATTATGGAACCATGATTTGGTTGTAAACTTCGAGTTGAAGTTGTAAGTGGGAGGAAGGTGAGAGTATAGTTGTTGTTATGAGATGTTAAGTTAGCCTTGGATGTTGGTTGTGACATGTAGAGATTCGGATTTTGGTTGTTGGAGATTGTTGTGATTTCTGGAGTTACATATGCAGATTTCAAGGCTTTGTTGCATTGGTGGTTATCTCTTGATATTTTAGTCCAATTTTACGGGGTTGGTCTTGGAATTTGTTTCAAGTTAAGAAAGAGAGCGTTTTAAGATAACTTGCATGTGAATTAGAGGTATGACGAATATGTTATGGTATGAAAAATTAGTGTGAGGGTCTATTAAAACAGATTCGTGTGAGTAATGTATTGATTACTATATACGTTTAGTGAACCTATGAATGACAATAGTACGGTTCATTGTAGGTAACGAGACACACGATACTCAAGCAAGCTTAAGGTAAGTGAAAATCTTTACAAACTGGAATGATACACTGCATGAAGAATATTCATGAATAAGCATATCAAGCATGACATTACCAAGCACGACATGAATGCATCATGATCATTTGCATTCATTTTTCACATGAGAAAGAAGGAGAAATTTTATGCAAATGAAAGTATCATTTTTATGCTACTTTATGACAAGTTAGTTAATGAACCCAAGTCGGTTGGTACCGTACCAAGTCAAGAAGGTGCATCCATGTTCCGAAGGACGTTTACGTGAAGGATGGATGTCACCTAGGACACCCATACCGAAGGATGCTTGCAAGAAGGATGGGTAGTCCATGAGGTAAGTGCAATCACACTGAAGGATGCTTGCAAGAAGGTGTGAACCTCAAGGGTCGTGTCTAGCCACTGAAGGACGAATGAGAGAAGGTGAGCTAGCTCGACCATATGTAAGGTCCCTAAGGGAAATAAGGGACTGTTCCTACGGGAACGCACAACCCTGATGTCAGGGGTAGGTGGAGCTCAAGTAGCCCATAAGATAAGGATTGGAAAGATTTTCCAAAAGCAAGAGACTTATAAGTAATAGTGGTAGTTTTCAAGAGCAAGTGCATGTGCATATGCAATCATGAGGCATACACGTGCATCAAAATTCATGATCATGCATGAATTACATACGTTTACATGATGTTTCAAGTTAAAGCTCATGATATTTCAAGTTCAAGTACGTGAACTACATTATGTTTAAGTTCATGATTATTTAAGTTCATGATGATTTCAAGTTCAAGTGCATGCTTACAATTTCAACCCATGTTTTAGCTATAATTCCTTACTGAGTCTTTCGACTCACAGTTTTAAATTGTATCATTCCAGATGATGTTACAGGGGTGGAATCTTAAGAAGAGGACCTTGAACCCTAGGAGAAGGGTTGATGAAATGTCTCTCTTGTTTGCTAACGTTAGGAAAGATTTAGCTAATTTTTGTAAAAGCCGGCATGAGCCACCGTGATGTGGTGGTCATGGGTTTCATTTGGCTTAGTTAGTTAATGTTTTAAACTGGTTGATATTTTGAGAATATGTTTAACAACCTTGAGTTATCAATGGAAAGTATGTTCTTATGCACGTTATACGCTAGCATTAAGGCTTCTTTTTAACATTGAAGCATCAACGTCTTTTCCGCTGCAAGTATAGTAGTAGGTACGCTGGAGCGTCCCATGCCGGGAATGCTCGCGGCTGTCATTAGCCTCGTTTAGCTAGCGTTCGGGGCGTGACAGTTTAGTGGTATCAGAGGAATTTAGGAGTTTAGTGAACTTAAGATTTGCTACTCGCCTATTTGGATTTCGAGTATACTATATGCTAGAAATCTCATGCATCAACTAGTTGTTAGGATACTTATGCAGTGATGACGATATAGTGCAGGATGCCACCTAGGAAACAACCCAGGAATAGAAACACGGAGGAGGAGCCCGAAGAATCAGGTGTCTCTACCAATGATGTTTTAAGGCACATGGCTCAGCTCATCGCTGAACAAGTGCAGCAAGGGGCAAATGTGCAAGGGGCAAATGTGCAAGGGGCTCGAGATCGCCCTGAAGGATGCACCTTTGACCAGTTTAACCGCCAACACCCGCCGGTATATAACGGTAGAGGAGATGCCGTTCTAGCAGAAAACTGGCTTCTAGAGATGAAAGAGTTGCTGGAAGTCATGGGGTGTACAGACTCCCAGAGAGTGAGCTTTGATACCTTCAAGCTACAGGGAGATGCCAAGAGGTGGTGGCTATCCAAGAAGCTCCTACTGAACCAAGAATTGGGAGAACAACCCATAATCTGGGAGAGGTTTCAACAAGAATTCCTGGACCGCTATTTTCCAAGGACGACGCGGGAAGCAAAAGCGAGAGAGTTTGCCAACTTAACTCAGGGATCAATGACTGTTGATCAATACTCTGGTCGATTCATGGAGTTGGTGAGGTTTGCTCCGTATTTAGTACCAGATGAGGAGAGGAAAGCCAGGAAGTTTGAAGAGGGACTTCATCCCCGAATCTTTGACAGAGTTATGGCCCATAACTTGAAGACGTTGGCAGAAGTCATAGAACGGGCAGTGATTGTGGAAAGAGGTCTGCAGAGGACAGCAGCATTTTACGACCAGCAAAAGAGGAAGGCTCCTCCCAAGCTGGAAACGTCACAGGCACCCTGGAAGAAAAGCAAGCAGGGTTTATCACGGGGCCAGAATCAGAGACCTGGTGGAGCCCAGAACCAGAGACCTGGAGGAAGTCAGATTGCAGGAGGGAATCAATTCCCAATATGCAACAAATGTGGCAAGAAGCATCCCGGAGAGTGTAGGCAGGGAGTATGCTTCCAGTGCGGGAAGCCAGGTCACATTGCCCGAGATTGTAGGGCAAAAAGTAATTCAAGCCAAGCATCCCAACCCGCACCGCAAGACAATTCGAGGAGGCAAAGCGGTCCAACTCAAGCAAGACTATATGCTCTGACCCCGAGGGATGCGGAGGACCAAACCAGAGTAGTAACGGGTAAGTTGCCCTTGCCACAGGGAGAAGCCCTTGTATTATTTGATTCAGGGGCCACACATTCATTCATAGCATCGGCATATTGTAAGGCAAGAGATTTAAAGCATGAGCCATTAGGATGCCATGTAGTAGTATCAACACCTACTGGTGGGAGGATCAATTGCGATCGAATAGTGAAAAATTTCCCGATAGAAGTTGAGGGGCAAATTATGCCGGCTAACCTGATAGTGATGGAAATGGGAGGGTTCGACCTCATTTTAGGTATGGATTGGTTGGCAACACACGGTGCTAGCATAAAATGTTACGAGAAGAAGGTCGTGTTCCAAAAGGAGGGGAGACCGGATTGTTGTTTTGTAGGCATGAGAAAGGTGGAACGAAGACCGGCGATCATTTCAGCCATGCAAGCCAAGAAATGGTTGCAAGGAGGAAGTGAGGGGTTCTTAGTTTGGGCAAATGAAATGCAGAGAGAGACTGCTACGGTAGAGCAAACCCCTATAGTGAACGAATTTCCTGATGTGTTTCCGGAAGAATTACCCGGATTACCTCCTGATAGGGAAGTGGAGTTTGGCATCGATTTAGAACCAGGGACAACTCCAATTTCTAAAGCACCGTATAGGATGGCACCAGCAGAGTTGAAGGAATTGAAGATTCAGCTGGAGGATCTATTGGATAAAGGGTTCATTCGGCCGAGTGTGTCACCTTGGGGAGCTCCGATCTTGTTCGTAAAGAAGAAAGATGGAAGCCTCAGGATGTGCATTGATTACAGGGAGTTGAATAAGGTGACTATCAAGAATAGATACCCGTTGCCTCGCATTGATGATCTATTTGATCAATTGCAAGGGGCACAGGCATTCTCGAAGATTGATTTGAGATCGGGATATCACCAGTTGAAGGTGAAGGGGGAGGACATACCGAAGACGGCATTTCGAACGCGATATGGCCATTACGAATTTATGGTGATGCCTTTTGGGCTAACCAATGCTCCAGCCGCATTTATGGATTTGATGAATAGGGTGTTTCGGGAATTCTTAGATAAGTTTGTGGTTGTCTTTATTGATGACATACTGATTTACTCACGGAATAAGGAGGAACATGAGAAGCATTTAAGGATTGTTCTACAGATTCTTAGGGAGAAGAAGTTGTTTGCCAAGTTTTCCAAATGTGAGTTTTGGTTGGAACAAGTTCGCTTTTTGGGGCATGTAGTGTCTGGAGAAGGGATTGCCGTGGATCCCGGAAAGGTAGCTGCTATATTCAAGTGGCCGAGGCCTACGAATGTGAAGGAAGTAAGAAGTTTTCTGGGATTAGCAGGGTACTATCGGAGGTTTATCAAGGGATTCTCAAAGATGGCCAAGCCTTTGACGTCTCTAACAAAGAAGAATGTCAAATTTGAATGGACTCATGAGTGTGAGTGGAGCTTCCAAGAGTTAAAGGCCAATTTAGTTACTGCTCCAGTATTAGCACTACCCTCGGAATATGGAGAGTATGAAATCTATAGCGACGCATCGAAGCAAGGTTTAGGTTGTGTTTTGATGCAAGACAAAAGGGTAATAGCTTATGCTTCTAGGCAACTGAGGCCTCACGAGATTAATTATCCCACGCATGACTTAGAGTTAGCTGCTGTAGTCTATGCGTTAAAAATATGGAGACATTATTTGTATGGGGTTAAATGTGAGATATTCACCGATCATAAGAGTCTTAAGTATTTTAACACCCAGAAAGAGCTGAACATGAGACAGCGGCGATGGTTAGAGTTGATTAAAGATTATGATTGCACAATAAGTTATCACCCTGGAAAAGCCAATGTGGTGGCCGACGCATTAAGTAGGAAGTCGGCAGAAACAAGTTCAGTAGAGGCAAGTTCAATGGAGGTGGTGCCCGAGGAAATCAGGAGAGACTTAAAAAGGGCAGAGATTGTGCTTATCATTGTCGATCAGTTTGTCTCCATTGCAGGGCTCTCGTTGCAACCTACCCTGGAGGAGCAGATTCGAGAGGCCCAGAAGAATGATAAGGTGATTGAAGGGATTAGAGAGCGAATTGAGAAAAAGGAAGACCCCGACTTTGGAGATAAGGATGAGTTATTACGATATCGAGGCAGAATTTGTGTGCCAAGTACAAGGGAGATTAAAGATTTGATTCTAGCAGAGGCTCATTCTACGCCTTATACCATCCATCCAGGAGGCACGAAGATGTATCAAGATATTAAGAAGGTCTTTTGGTGGCCTAATATGAAGCGGGAGATAGCCGAGTATGTGGCTCGATGTTTGACTTGCCAGAAGGTGAAAGCCGAGCACCAGAGGCCAGCAGGAACACTAAAGCCTCTAGAGATCCCTGAATGGAAGTGGGAAGGGATAGCCATGGATTTCGTAGTGGGGTTGCCTCGAACTACTTCGGGTTACGATGCTATATGGGTGATCGTGGACCGACTAACCAAGTCGGCACACTTCTTACCCATTAAGGTGAAGTATGCCCCGGAGAAGTTAGCGGAGATTTATCTTCAAGAGATTGTCAGATTACATGGAGTGCCTAAGAGTAGTGTCGGATAGAGATCCGAGATTTACATCGAGATTCTGGAAACGATTGCAGGAGTCATTGGGAACTCGGTTGAATTTTAGTACCGCTTTCCACCCACAGACAGATGGGCAGTCGGAAAGGACTATACAAATTCTGGAGGATATGCTCAGGGCTTGCGTTGTGGATTTCAAAGGAGGATGGGCTCAATACTTGCCTTTAGCGGAATTCGCGTACAATAACAGTTTTCAAGCAAGTATTGGTATGGCACCCTATGAAGCCTTGTATGGGAGGAGGTGTAGATCACCTTTGTATTGGGATGAGGTAGGCGAAAGAAGGATGTTAGGGCCGGAAATAGTTTCAGAGACACGGGAAAAGATCCAAGTAATCAAAGATAGGCTTGTGACAGCCCAATGCAGGCAGAAGAGCTATGCTGATAATCGAAGAAGAGAACTTGAATTTGAGGCTGGGAGCAGAGTATTTCTGAAGATTTCTCCGAAGAAGGGGATAACGAGATTTGGAAAAAAGGGGAAGCTCCAACCCAGATTCATAGGACCCTTTGAGATCCTAGATAGAGTTGGGCCCGTGGCGTACAGGTTGGCCCTACCCCCTTGTTTAGAGGGAGTTCACAATGTGTTTCATGTATCGCTCCTAAGGAAGTATGTAACTGACCCTACCCATGTATTAGATTATGAGCCTTTGCAGGTTAGAGAAAACCTTACGTATGTGGAAGAACCTATAAGGGTTTTGGATAGGAAGGAGCAGCAACTGAGGACCAAAACCATACCTCTTGTTAAGGTCTTGTGGAGAAACCACGGAGTAGAAGAGGCCTCATGGGAATTAGAAAGTGAAATGTACTCGAAATATCCCCACTTACGGGAAGGACAAAGTTAAGAAGGATAATGTTAGAATTTCGATATGACTTGCCTGATCTGTTTTTCTTTTCATTGATACCTTTATATTGTCTCACTATACATATGAGCTATAGTGCTATGTTGAAGTATATAAAGGCATATATATGTGTATTATGATAACGTTAGTTGTGGGGCCAGTTCGAGTATTCACCCGTCCTAGACCTCCACCATCAGGACAAATCTCTGGTAAGGAAGATCGAATTCCGAGGACGGAATTTTATAAGGAGGGGAGGATGTGAGATCCCGAATTTACTTATGTCATTGTATAGGAGAGAGAGATTTTGCTATGATTTTCCTCAGGATGTAGGTATGTTTTAATTGGTGATTTTTGAGGTAAGTGTCGACACATTGGAACATAGTGTCGACACATTATACTAACACCCGAAAGTTTACCTTTTCCTGGAGACCAAAGTGAATTTTGACTAAGTGTTGTAAGTGTCGACACTTTGAGTCATAGTGTCGACACATTAGACTGGTACCCGAGCGTTTATATCTTTCCGGAACTAGAGTGATTTTTACTAAGTGTTGGAAGTGTCGACACCTTGGGTGATGGTGTCGACACATACAACTGAAACCCGAGAGTTCGCCTTTTTCCAGAACTCCCGTGGATTTTGACCAAGTGATGGAAGTGTCGACACCTTGGGTGATGGTGTCGACACATCTAATTGAAACCCGAGAGTTTACATTTTTCCCACTATGGCTAAGTGTTGGAAGTGTCGACACCTTGAGTGATGGTGTCGACACATCTTACTAAATATGTTGTAAGTGTCGACACCTTGAGTGATGGTGTCGACACATATAACTACATTCCGGAATTTTACCGGTTTGAAATACGCAAGTTGAAATTTATGAAGTAGGGGGAGGGCAAACTTGTCTTTTCCCCAAGCCCTTTTCGCATTAAACCTCCCTCTCTTTCACGAAGTCTCACATTTTCCTTTACCCCAAATCATACCTCCCATGCCCTAAGTCACCCACCCGAAAAGGAAGAAGGAAGAAGAGAAAGAAGAAGGAAGAAGGAAGAAGGAGAAGAAAAGAAGGAGGAAGAGGAGAGAAGCAAGGTAAATCCTTGCTGGCCAAAAATCGTGCTACACTCTCTCTCTCTCTCTCTCTCTCTATTCTCTTCTTGTTTCCTCTTGTTGGTTGGTTGTGGTTTGATGGTAGTTTGTCTAAGTAGTTTTCTCCTTGTGATTCATGGATGTTTAGTGTGGATCTATGCATGTTCAAGGTAGATCTTGTAAGTGTTTAAGTGTAGCATAGATTTTTACATGAGAACATGTGGAAAAATGACTAGATCTGAAATGAGGGTTCAAGAGAAATTGGTTATGTGCTCTAGGTGTTTGATAAAAGGCCTAAGAGGGGATTGAAACCTAAGTTGAGCAAGTATGGCCGAATCTAGGGTTTGATGCATTAGATAGTGTATGTATGCTAGTGATATTGAGAACCACAAAGCCCTAAGTGTTAGGGATATGTTCAGATCTGGGAAAATAGGCAAGAGGACCAATAACGCACACTAGGTGTTTGGTAAACAGCCCAAGAGAAATGGGTACATGCAATGGTGTTAACTTGATAATTATGGAACCATGATTTGGTTGTAAACTTCGAGTTGAAGTTGTAAGTGGGAGGAAGGTGAGAGTATAGTTGTTGTTATGAGATGTTAAGTTAGCCTTGGATGTTGGTTGTGACATGTAGAGATTCGGATTTTGGTTGTTGGAGATTGTTGTGATTTCTGGAGTTACATATGCAGATTTCAAGGCTTTGTTGCATTGGTGGTTATCTCTTGATATTTTAGTCCAATTTTACGGGGTTGGTCTTGGAATTTGTTTCAAGTTAAGAAAGAGAGCGTTTTAAGATAACTTGCATGTGAATTAGAGGTATGACGAATATGTTATGGTATGAAAAATTAGTGTGAGGGTCTATTAAAACAGATTCGTGTGAGTAATGTATTGATTACTATATACGTTTAGTGAACCTATGAATGACAATAGTACGGTTCATTGTAGGTAACGAGACACACGATACTCAAGCAAGCTTAAGGTAAGTGAAAATCTTTACAAACTGGAATGATACACTGCATGAAGAATATTCATGAATAAGCATATCAAGCATGACATTACCAAGCACGACATGAATGCATCATGATCATTTGCATTCATTTTTCACATGAGAAAGAAGGAGAAATTTTATGCAAATGAAAGTATCATTTTTATGCTACTTTATGACAAGTTAGTTAATGAACCCAAGTCGGTTGGTACCGTACCAAGTCAAGAAGGTGCATCCATGTTCCGAAGGACGTTTACGTGAAGGATGGATGTCACCTAGGACACCCATACCGAAGGATGCTTGCAAGAAGGATGGGTAGTCCATGAGGTAAGTGCAATCACACTGAAGGATGCTTGCAAGAAGGTGTGAACCTCAAGGGTCGTGTCTAGCCACTGAAGGACGAATGAGAGAAGGTGAGCTAGCTCGACCATATGTAAGGTCCCTAAGGGAAATAAGGGACTGTTCCTACGGGAACGCACAACCCTGATGTCAGGGGTAGGTGGAGCTCAAGTAGCCCATAAGATAAGGATTGGAAAGATTTTCCAAAAGCAAGAGACTTATAAGTAATAGTGGTAGTTTTCAAGAGCAAGTGCATGTGCATATGCAATCATGAGGCATACACGTGCATCAAAATTCATGATCATGCATGAATTACATACGTTTACATGATGTTTCAAGTTAAAGCTCATGATATTTCAAGTTCAAGTACGTGAACTACATTATGTTTAAGTTCATGATTATTTAAGTTCATGATGATTTCAAGTTCAAGTGCATGCTTACAATTTCAACCCATGTTTTAGCTATAATTCCTTACTGAGTCTTTCGACTCACAGTTTTAAATTGTATCATTCCAGATGATGTTACAGGGGTGGAATCTTAAGAAGAGGACCTTGAACCCTAGGAGAAGGGTTGATGAAATGTCTCTCTTGTTTGCTAACGTTAGGAAAGATTTAGCTAATTTTTGTAAAAGCCGGCATGAGCCACCGTGATGTGGTGGTCATGGGTTTCATTTGGCTTAGTTAGTTAATGTTTTAAACTGGTTGATATTTTGAGAATATGTTTAACAACCTTGAGTTATCAATGGAAAGTATGTTCTTATGCACGTTATACGCTAGCATTAAGGCTTCTTTTTAACATTGAAGCATCAACGTCTTTTCCGCTGCAAGTATAGTAGTAGGTACGCTGGAGCGTCCCATGCCGGGAATGCTCGCGGCTGTCATTAGCCTCGTTTAGCTAGCGTTCGGGGCGTGACAGAAAAAAAACCATTATACAGCATATGATCACGATTTCCAGCTTTTGTCGAGGAAAAAAAATTAAGTTGTCAACGAATTCCTTAGCACCATTGTAGAAAAAAACACAACCAGTCAATGTCCTCTACACGTCGATGAAAAGCAACGACATCCTTTCACATCAGGCAATATTGGCAGGCCGACTTGAATTTGCATCTGTCTGTGAAATCCATTGATGTCACTCTACATGTTGATGAAAAGACTTCACGACTTGAATTTTCTCTGTAGGTGAAAATATTTCAACAGAAAAATGTTTTCGACGTTGCAATTGTAACACCGACCACACAAATGGGGCCCGGAAGAACAATCTGCGGCATTATAAGCGCATCGTCGAAGACCATCGTCTGCTGAAAACGGTTCTCCCAATTGATATTGGCTTTTTTTTACCGATGGGTATTCCGGTTGGAGTAGATAGCCTTTGTGGCAACAAAGAGGAAAATGTTATTTATAATCAACAGAGACGACAAGTGTCGTCGTTGAAGAATGAATTTATTGTTGTGCAGCTAGGGCAAGCGATAGTCCCTAACTTCTACCACAAGTACACGGGCCGTGACTAGTAAAATAGGAGAAAAAGAGTATCGTTTCCATAAGGAGGAGATTCAAGTACCAATTTATAAATTTCCTATATTATTTAGAAGATCTCAAATTGATGTGAATGATTGCAAATTTTTAACCTAAAATCAAATATTAAAGATTTCTATGGCTTGGATTTCATCAATTGAATTCTTTCAACGAGTTTAAACTTGATTGCTTGCATTAATGTTTTGTTAATCAAAATGACAAAATGCTTTTTTATGTGAAATCCTCTTTCAAGGTATAACACCTATACCTATATTAATCCTGTCTCTACTTTCGTGATCACAAAAATTAATAAACACTACAACAAACACTTTTAAGCAACGACAACTAAGGTTACAAATTCGATGTCGTTGAAATAAAACCCTCTTTACCTAAAAGAATTAGACACTCAATCGCAACAAAACTTTCACACCAAGAACTAAATCACGTGGAAACTTTTTGTCAGAAAAATCAAAATAATTTTCACTTACGACGATGCTTTTGACAATCTTGTTGAATTTGGTGTTGGGTATATGTTAGTTTTTTGCCAATGAGGGATTCCACTATAATCGGAGCTGGTTACCGTCGCAAAATAAAAAAGAATATGAAATTCATTAGTCACGCGAAGGTTCCATAGCTGGAAATTAAAAGTCAACAACAGATTCTTGTTTGTCAACAAGAACGAAATTGTAATATTTTGGATCTAACAGATTAATTACTACTGTTGTAGCAGTATCAAGGAAAACCCTCATTCTTCCCCTTTCGTGTCACGGATCTAGGCATCCAACAAAAAATCCAGGTTCACTAAAACCCTTATTCTTCCCCCTTTTGTATTCTCCTTAATATATGTAAGTCCACGGACTAAGGCAACCCAAGAGGGAGGTGAATTGAGTTTCTAAAACTTTTCGCTTTTAACCCCCAAAGTCGTGTTTTCAAAGTAAATACTAATTTAGCACAAGTATATATATGCAACAAGTATAAATAAGTGCTAAATATAAAGGGAATGGTTTAGAGAAGCAAACACATAATTTTTAGGTGGTTCGGTAAACCTGCATACATCCACCCCTCAAGGTCCTTCAACGAGCCTTGAGGTTTCCCACTATTCTTCAAATAACGTACTCTCTAACTTCCGGGTGCTAGAGAACGGTACAAGTATTTTTCCCAGACTCAACACTCACAACCTATACAAGTGATTTACGGGCTCATCACTCACAACCCCACCAAGCTTGAGATATACCCTCTCTAAGCTTTTTCTTTAGTGAACAACCTCACTAAAGGAATCGTCTCTCTTGATATTAAGATTACAAGAATAAACTCTCAAAGAGTGGATATGAAAGTGGAAAGCTCTATCTCTTGATTCACACAAAGACAAGGATATGAAAGTGTGTTTTGTATGAATGATATGAGAAATATGGAATATAAAGGTTTATAATATTTCTCAAGAGATCTAAATGACATGTGGCCGTTGTGTACTTATTTTGAACGTTATGGAGGTGTATTTATAGGACACATATGAAGACTAGCTGTTGGGAGTCGTCTGTTAAAACGAGTCGGTCGAGCGCTACATGAACCAATCGACCACTTCAAGTTACCATTACCTAACGATCATATTGTCAGAAGCTCAACGGATCTATTTACAAAATCAATCGGTCAATTGCTATACCAAGTCGGTCGACCTCCTCAACTTAAGCACATGGTCCGGTTCAATTAAAATCACATTTTTTACCACTTTGAAATACCCAATTTTAAAGACTAACTTCCCATAAGTATACAAAAGGCTGAGAGTTTGATTTGGGTGTTTTGAAACCATTTAAAAATATTTTAATATTTCAAACAAGAGGTAAAACAGTTTATTCACGTTTTGATAGATATGCAAGTATGATTCAAATTATTGTCAAAAGTGAAACTAAGAGTTACAAGGTTTTTATACTTTAAAGTCTTGAAACTTCACTTTTGAGCTCCTTGCATCTTCTTGATGTTCAATCTTTTAGTCTTTGGCTCTTTGATGAAATTAACTTTGTCTTTGAAGATGTTCATTTTATAAACTTGATCCATTTATTTTAATCAATAAAATATCGATTGTGCACAAAAGTCAACAATATATTCTTACCAACGCTCGATCCGGTGGAATGGTCACAATTTTCAGCATCCACTAGTTAATCCGATTGTCACTACATTTAGGACATGTTTGTTTGTCTAAAATTTTGGGGTCCCAAAATTTCCAACAAAACAACCATACTTTAAAATTTTCAACTTTTACACATACGCTTTAAATTTTTCACAAACTCCAATAAACTTCAACATTCAAAATATTCCCAAAATTTTTAGAATATTCCCCAAAATTTCTGTAAACAAACATACCCTTAATAAATCTGTCGTTATGATCCTTACTATGAACAGGAAGTACCTGAGAACAAGCGTCGTGTTTCAATTCTGAAAGGCATTGTTATAGCAAGAGGTATTGCTGGTTTAGATACTACATTTCAAGTAAGGAGACTAGTGGCTAGGGTTGGAGGTTAATCTCTCTTTCGACAATAAATATCTAAGGTCTGGCCTGACTTCTTATATCTAATTATGTGTTTCAACGTGCTAATTTCTTATATCTAAGGTCTGCACTGACTTTATATCTTTTTCAATTTTATGAAAAGCATATAATTATTGGTTTCAGAAAATCGTATACTTCTTACTGACCAGTTGAGTTGAAAGGTTGTTTCATGACCTAATAGTTCACTAGCTATTTCTTTGGTTTTAGGTTATGATAAATCTTTGAAATTTTACTTTGTGTATGCACTGGATGCAAGGGGAACATAGATTTGCTACATATATGTTAAAGTAGTCCATTATAATTAGATCATGACAGGAGGGATGAGATTAATTTACAGTTAGTTTTTCACTCAACATCTCCTACAATATGTTGTTTTCTTGTACACATTTGCATGCACTTAGCTTGCAATTGTTTTTGGCAGGGGTTTTAAACTATTTCTTTCTTCAAAAATGAGCATTTTGGGATATGAGAATGAATCTTCAAAATCAATAGAGTGTCATTTGAAGTAAACTTTAGTAGTTTTAAGAGTCAAATTTGTTTATTGGGCTCTCTTTCGTTGATGAGAAAAAGCTGAAAATGGGGAAAAAAGTGTAATCTTTTAGGGTCAGAATGGATGTAGATGCCTACGAAAGCATTGCCAGTACACTTACCTGATTTACGCCCAACTTAGAGTAGAGGAACTAAGTTTGAAGATATGTGTCGTCTGTTGCTTTCTGAAAGGGATGAGACATTCGTACACTGAAAATCAAACTTATAGTTGAACTTACTGAATATTTAAGGATATTACTCATGTTGTTACTTCACGATTGATCATTTTTCTATATTTTTTCTTGTTCTCTACATTTTGTGCCTATTTCATTCATCGATTGATATTTTAGACGAAATGCAGAGCAAGACTTATAGTGAGCAGTATGCTATCATGGATTAATAAAACTACTTAAATAATCCATAGCTTATTTCCACATTCGGTATAGGACTTCAGCCTGTAAATCTTGTAATGTGATAGGTTTATGAGTTTTCTTGAACTTTTCTAAGATTTTGTTAAGACTAACTTGGGTTTCAGGGATCTTCAACTTAGACTCTTTCTTACTTAATACATTCTTAAATTTGGAGAGATACTGAGCTTTGAGCTATGTATCCTCGACTTAAATCGAGCAAGACTTATAGTGAGCAGTACAAGGAATGAATTTTCCACGGTGAGAAAGTGTCGGTGGACTGTACTCTACTCTATGAGAATCTTAATGATGAATTTGACAGCAACGGAGCGGATGATAAGAATGAGGAAAAAAATGGCGATCATTTTGAAAATATGTTAAATGATGTATTAATGGGAGACTTCATGCCCAATGAAAATGTTGATGGTCCACCTGATGCTGATATGCAAAACAGCTCTAAGCGATTCGTGTCAATTTCAAAAACTCTGGGATGATGCTCACCTTCCAGTCTACCCCGATTGCACCACCTACTCGAAATTATCATTTGTTGTCAGGTTGCTGCACTACAAGATACAATACTGTTGGAGTAACAAATCTGTGAACAAATGTCTACAATTTTTGAAAAAATTACTTCCAACTGGTGATAACCTGCCATGTAAGAACGATTGAATACTATTCTAGAAGGATAACTCATACTTGGAAATTTGTCCTAAATGTAACGAGACAAGATGGTCAACCAACACAGTCAAATCAATCAGAATACCACATAGGTCACAAGGGTGTATATTTATTTCTAAATTACACTACCAAAGTTTGATGAATTCACAAACTAATATTAAACTTCAACTATCATTATTTCATTCAACATCTTAAGCATGCAATTCATAGCTAGTAAATTGCAAGAATGAAAACTGAAATCATCAAATTGCAATTAACAAATTATATTTATTACATCCATACTCAAATAATATCCAAATTCAATGACTACGTCTCAGCCCTAGAATAAGAAAACTAGCAAATCATAACTAATAAAACAATCCAATTATTTTTCAAAGATAAATTCGAATTTAACATCCTTAATAACAATTCAAAAACTAAAATATAGAGAGAACAAAAGTTATGAAATTGAAGAAAATCTCAGCTATGACATTCCTCCTCTAAATTAGGGGTGTTCAGTGCCACCGGGAAAATCCGGTGGCACCGGCACTAGCACCGGGTTGCCGGGGTACTAGTACCCCATTGCCGGTTTGCATTTTTGCTGAAGACCCGGGCCAGCACTGGGAACCCGGACCCCGGGAAACCGGGTTTATTAAAAAAAAACATAACGTGAACGGTGAAACTGTGAAACACGCGTTTTGTAACATTTTAAGTGAATACTGTACAGCTCAACAGCTTAAGTTCCCGAATCCCATTCGACCATTCCCAGCCCTAACTCTAAAGTCTAAGCCTCTGCCCCCTGCCCACTGTCGAGTCGCCGACCAAGTGCCCCTTCCTGTCTTCATCTTTCCTTTTTGGCCCTCCCTCTCCTGCCGTCCGGCGCACAGTAGCAGTGGCCCAGGACTCAGGTTAGCTTTGTGTGCTGCCTTAATTTAGTTGGGTTTGTTGCTCAGGTTGTTGATGAATTTTAAACATGCTTTTGGTGTGTTACGTTTGGTGTGATTCGTGTGAGAGGGCAATGACTTTTAGATCTGCTGCTAATTTAATTTTCATGAATTTGAAATGTTTGTAGAAGAAAGTTTCTGTTAGTGTGCAATGACTTTTAGATCTACTGGTGTTGTATGTTCAATGCACAATCTTGCTGTGCGGACATTAATCATATGATTTTAGACTGATCAAAGCTGTCAGTTTGTCTTCTTGGTCAATGATTTAATTTTCTAGTATATGGGAAACTTGTTGGTGGTATCATAGGTGAAAGCTTCAAATGTTAGTTACAGGTGGCCTTTATTCAAACATGAATGGTGCATGCGTATATATATATAGACTATATATATAGAATTGTATACAATACAGTGTGCAGGGTGATGTTGTTATAGGAGCATGAGCACCATCCATATGTGTGTAATATGTCTACTAGTGTTCTACTAGAATGCTTCTTGTTACTTTTGTCCATGGTCATGCAGTTACGAAGTTTTGTATGCTTGTTTGTTTTGTACATTGAAAGGAGTATTTTTTAGTCACCCTGCATGACCTTGATTCCATATATATATATATAGACTATATATAGTCCTGAAAGTAAAAGCTCCAACCGATGCGTATATAAAAAGTAGGGACTCACATTAAGGCTCTTAATTCTCATTATTAAGTTTTTCATCGTTACAAAAAGTAGGGACTCATAATTTTTTCGTGATGACAATGTTAGAAGAACTCCCGAAAAAAGAGAAAAATGATGAAGTTTGGAGTAAAAGTTACGGCAGAACCTTATCAAAAGAACAATATTATGACACAACTGGCAGGCTAATAGGTTGTTGTCACATTTGTAGATGGATGTGAATACATTTATGTGGTCAGATGCAACCACATGTGGTAGTGGTACTGGTTTGTCATTGTCACCCTCGGTGTCATGTCCCGTTGTTTGGTCCACACCAGATTCTGAGACAATTGGGCCAATGACTAGAGGTGAAACAAGTGGACGACCACCACGGCCTGAAACCAAAAAGAGGAAGAACTCGAACCCTTCTGATGTATGGATGCATTATACCAAGGTACCTGACTCTGATCCACCTAAAGCAAAATGCAATTATTTTAAAAAAAGATTTTATGGCTCATCACAAGAATGAGACATCGGGGTTATGGCGACATCATAACATTTGTCCATTTTTCAAAAGGAAAAATGGGGGGTCAATTAGATATTGGATAGATGTTCTAACCCACGATGCCGAGAAGTCAATGGGGTCTGATGTTGGGACAATGGGGGTGACTCCTAAGTTTTGTGAGAAGAATATTAAAGATCTTATTGCTAGGATGATAATTATTGATGAGATGTCTTTTATTGTGGTTCAGAAACAGGGATTTAGGAATTTAATTCATTATCTGGAGCCTAGATTTAAGATGTCATCTAGGATAACAGTTATGAGGCTTTGCATGAAATTATATTTGAAGGAGAAAGATAAGTTGAAGTATCTGATTCGAACAAATGAGTATAAAGTGTGTTTTACCACAGTCACTTGGACATCGACTCAAAATTTCAATTATATGTGTGTCACTGGACACTTCATAGATGTTAATTGGACCTTGCAGAAGAGAATTTTGTCTTTTAGGAGGGTGCAAGATCATAAGGGTGTCAGTATTGCTAAGGAACTAGAAGATTGTATGAATGATTGGGGGATACAAAGGATCCTTACAATAACAGTTGACAATGCCTCCTCTAATGACACTGTCATTGACCATTTAATGAGAAGACATATGCAAAAAGATACTCTAGATGTAGGGAGGATTGTTTGTGGCCATGAATTCCTACACTTGAGATGTTGTGCACATATTTTGAATTTGATTGTGTCTGAAGGGTTGAAAGATGTTGACAAGTCAGTTGCTAGGGTTTGAAATATGGTTAAGTATGTTAAGTCATCACCTCAAAGGTTAGACACGTTTAAAAAATGTGTGCAGATTAAAGAGATTGGAGTTGGGAAATTTTTGACTCTTGATGTTAGCACTCGTTGGAACTCAACTTATTTGCTGTTGGATGTAGCTGAAAAATATCATGAGGCATTCAAGTTGATGTTATCAGAGGACGAACACTTTATGTTGTATTTGGGCGAAGAGGGGCATGGAGGAGAGGATTAAGCCCCCCACACTCGATGATTGGGAACACATCCGCCACTTCGTAAAGTTCTTGAAGTTATTTTATGAAGTAACATTGAGAATGTCAGGATCAAATGTGTCTACAGCTAATGTCTACTTAGAGGAATTGGCTATGATACATAGGCAGTTGGACAAGTATGCTTCTATCAATGACACTTTGCTTAAGGAGATGGCATCCCACATGAGAACGAAGTACGACAAGTATTGGGGTGATTTGATGACAGTGAACAAACTTCTATTTTGCAGCGGTGTTTGATCCGAGAAACAAGATGGTTGTGCTGAATTATTGGTTTAAAAAGTATTGGGAGATGTGGAAGGCGAAGCTATGATATTGAATGTGAAGGCTACTTTAGAACGGTTGTTTGGGGAATACAACAGTGGCTACCATGATAGTGTTGGGAGGTTGGTGATAGTGTGACTTTGGACGATAATGAGGATTGAGATGAGTTTGGCCATATAAGGACTGTTAGTCAAATTTCAGACCCTAAATCTGAGGTGGATAGATATTTATCAGAGTCACTGGAATCAAAGTCTCCTTCATTTGAAATTCTACTTTGGTGAAGGCTTAACTCGTCTAAGTATCCTATCCTTCCCTGCATAGCTCGTGACATGTTGGCAATTCTCATTACCACTGTACCTTCTAAGTCAGTATTTAGCACTGGAGGTCGAGTCTTGGATCCCTTTCGAAGTTCCTTCGCCCCAAGAACTGCAGAAGGTCTCATTTGTGCTTGAAATTGGATGAGATGCAATCCTATTATGGAGGAGGAGGATGACATGATGTCCGATATGACAAAAGATCCATACACTTATACACTTGACTCGGGTAATTTGATTTCGGCTTTTGTTAGTTTATTATTTTGAATAATATTTTCATTTCTATAAATTATAACTTGGTGTATTTAAATGTATTTTGTAGAGTTACCCATCTTAGGGATGGAGAGCAAATAGAGATTTTGGAGGAGTTACCACTTACCCATCTCGATGTATTTTGGTGATTGCTTTCTCAAATGTAGGTTGATGTAATTGGTTGAACTTCATTAGCAGCCACTTTCTCTTTTTAGATTCTCCTTAGGTGTTGGATTAACTGTTGTTTCCATGTTAACTGTTGGGTTATGTGACTATGTCGGACCTTTTGGTTATGTTAGACACAACTTTGATGTTTTGCTTTCGGTTTTGTTTTCCATATTAGATATTATATTTGTTTTTCCAACTATGTATATGGATTTTATTTTTCTTGACTTGATATGGTTGGAGATACGTTCCCGTTTCTTGCCTTGAACTGGTTGGATTATTGATTTTGGATTGGATTGTATTAGTTTGGATTAGATTGTTCATTTTGGATTGGATTGTATTGTATTAGTTTAGATTTTATTATTGATTTTGGATTGAATTGGATCGTATTAGTGTAGAGTTTATATTTTCTATGTGCGTAATATGTTAAAAAATTAGCTCAATGTGAATATAGGATTACCGGAAACCACCACCGCTAAGGGCAGGTTTTTGCCCTTAACGGTGTAGGTGTCATTTTTTTAAAAACCAAAATATCCTGTGTAGGTACCGGTTTTGTCCAAAACCGACACCTACACCTGGGTTGAACAACCCTACTCTAAATAGCTACTCCTCTTTTCTATCTTTTATGTCTTTTTTCCTTTTAAAACTCTTCCTCCATCTAAAGTTGAAATCATTCTCTTTTAAAATTTTAAAACCTAAACTATTTTCAAATTTTAAAACATAATCTCTTTTCAAATGTCAAAACAAATTTTCTTTTCAAATTTCAAAATAGATTTGAAATCTGAAATTCTAGACTGATTTTACTACCCAACTTCAAGCTGGATTTAGAGCATAACAAATACATAATTTGGTGTTTGATCCTTCACTAAAGTTTTATATCTCGTTCTCAGCTTTCCAACGCATCTGAGATTGCATTTTTCGAATTTTAAAACTCAAGATAGAGGCCAAAAACCGAAACAAGGTCTGGGTTGCAGTAACTTCTTGACAGATTCAAACTTCTCCATTTTTTTTTTCTGGATTCTGAACTTCAAAATGGCAGAACTGGGTTTTAGACTTTGCATAAAATTTTTAGGCCTGCATCTTAGCTTTCCATCAAGAAAAAATACACTTGAATCCGAGGTCTGTAGCTCCAGTTAGAATCCAAAACCGAACAATGTTCTGTTTTTACTAGACCAGCTCAGCTCAACTAGGATTTGCTGTCTTGGCTTAGCCCGAATTCTGCTCTTCTCATAAACTCAATTTCAACCTTATTGAATAATTAAATAATGCAAACATCAAGAATTTTTAAGAATTAAATAAATGTAAAAGACACTGAAAATTCTAGACAAATGAGCTAAGAAACATACAAAACACTTTGAATCAAAACAATTAATACTAAGAAAATGTGTGAAATAAACTTCCATATCAGCGAGCACAATAGGCTTTAGGCGACCAAAACAATTAGGTTTTTTTAATATAAATTTAAAATTTAGGCGAAAAGTCACTTTGAGCCCTCTAACTACCAATGCAATTTCAAATAGAGGTCTACACTACTAATCTTGATAAATTGAGCCCTCTAACTTCTACAATTAATCAAATTGCGGCCTGAAATAAAATCTAAAGGTCAAAATTGTGCCACGTCTCTCATTCACAACACATGTGGCACGAGTTTGATCGTTGGATCTTTTTTAGGGGCACAAATTGATAAAATTTTGTAGTTTGTGGGCTCAAAGTGTCAAAGGTGGTAGTTTATACCCCATTTGAAATTGTAATGGTAGTTAAATAGCTCTTGATGTTTCCCCTAAAATTTATTAATTTTCATATTTAATATTTAAAATCTATTTAAAAATAATTTTTTAAAATTATTTAAAGGTAAATTTACTTATCAAACTTTTATATTCAAGATTAGTTAATATTTAAAATCTATTTAAAAATAGTTTTTCTAAATTTTTTAGAGGTAAATTTACTTATCAAACTTTTATATTCAAGATTAGTTAATATGTTACTTTGAATAGAATGACTAATCTATTTACTCTTTCTTGTGACATTGTCGATCGTGAATATGATTTTATTAATTTAAATTTTAAAATATTTCTTTTAGCCGAAGCAAGTCACTGTTAATTTTAAGAGTATTTTGTACGAAATGCATGCATTCGAAAAAGAATATAATTTTATAAAATATAATTCAATGTCTCAATTGAAGTATTGATTTTAATTTTCAAAATTTTTTTTAATACTTTTAATTCTGAAAATATTTACAAACCATCTATGTCATAATATTCACCATATTTTAAAGAACTTTCAGTATTAAGATAATATTTTTTTACATTATCGTCCTTTAAGGATCTTAATTTTTTAACATTTAGTAAGAAACTAAAATATTTTCCTATCCTTCAAATATGTTTCGAATTGAACAAATAGCTTGGTTTATTGTGTATATGAAATATTCAATTCTAAAAGAGTCTTCAACGGATTGTATTGTTTCATCATTAACACTTTCTTCAACTTATTTTTATACAGATTATACGTTTTTCACCAAATATAAGTTCTATTTATATTTCAATAGCAGCCACTTTAGATGAAATTAAAGCAAATGAAAATCAAATTTCTCTATAATTTGTTAAATAATATATAAGCTATTTTAATATGTATATATATATATGGGATAATTACACTTTACTCCCTTATCTTTGGGGTCCTTTACAATTTGCACCCCGATGTTTTGATTTTGAGACGTTGAGCCCCTTATCTTCAACATTTTTGCAATGTGCACCCCGTGCCCGATTTGGCCGTCTAAATTGACGGATTTCGTTAACATGTAGCGGTCGTCGTTTCATTTGTTGACGAAATTTGTCAATTTAGACGGTCAAATCGGGTACGGGGTGCACATTGCAAAAATGTTGAAGATAAGGGGCTCAATGTCTCAAAATCAAAACATCGGGAATTTATATGACACATTTTCTTAGCACTAATTGTTTCCACGATTCAAAGTGTTTTGTATGTTTCTTAGCTCGTTTGTCTATAATTAATTTTAAGTGTCTTTTACATTTATTTAATTCGTACGAATTCTTGATGTTTGTAGGTATTTAATTATTCAATAACGTTGAAATTGAGCTGATAGGAAGAACAAATTTGGGCTAAGCTAGGAGAGCAAATCCTAGTTGAGCTGGTCTAATTGGAACTACAAACCTCATATTTAGGTGTCATTTTGCTTGTTGGAAAGCTAAGATGAAGGCCTTAAAATTTTATGAAGAGCCCAAACCCACTTCTGGGATTTTGAAGTTCAAAATCTACAAAAAAAAAAAAAAAAAAAAAAAAAAAAAAAAAAAAAAAAAGGGAGAAGTCTGAATCTGTCTAGAAGTTTACTGTAACCCAAACCCTATTTTTGTTTTTAGCATCTATCTAGAGTTCTACAAGTTAGAAAAATGCAAGCCTACATGCGTTAGATTTAAAGCTTTTTGTGAAGGATCAAACTTCAAATTATATCATTTGATTCTCTAAATCCAGCTAAAATAAATCAGTCAATAATTTCGAATTTCAAATCAATTTTCAAATTTGAAAAGCAAATCTATTTTAAAATTTGAAAAGTAAAATCTGTTTTAAAATTTGAACAGATAAAGTAGATTTTGTTTAAAGTTTGAAAAGAGAATCGTTTTTGGATTGAATTGATTTCAACTTCAGATGGAGGAAGAGTTTTAAAAGGAGAAAAGACGTAAAAAATAGAAAAAAGGAAAAGATATTCAGAGGAGTAACTTCTTAGCTGAGAGTTTCTACAGTTCCATAGTTTTTCTTCCTTCTCTAATTTTTAGTTTTTAAATTATTATTAATTAGTTAAATTTCAATTTATCTTTAAAAATAATTGGATTGTTTTATTTGTTATGCTTTGCTAGTTTCTTATTCTAAGTCATTTAATTTTTTATATGATTTGAGTGTTGATGAATGAATATAATTTGTTAATTGCAATTTGATGATTTCGGTTTTCACTCTTGTAATTTACTGGTAATGAATTACATTGTCAAACTTTGATGAATTCACGAACTAATATTAAACTATTTTTAATTAAAGCAAATGAAAATCGAATTTCTCTACAATTTTTTAAATAAGAAATAAGTTATTTTTAATTGATAGATATAAGAAATAATAAATAAGTTATTTTTAATTTAGATTGTAAGATCTTACTCAGTGAATTGACAGCAAAAAAGTATCACACTAAATATTCATGCTTAATAAGAACTCAAAATTTTCAATCTCATATGTAGCACATGTGACTCTTTAACTAAGGATCTTTACTTTTTTTTCTAATTGAATTAAAGCATATATGTCGAGAGAGATATCGACAAACAAGCACAACGGAATAATTGTTCTCTCTAGATACAAGCAAATAGAGCGCAATCTTCACAATTATGTGGAAATCTCTACTATCAACTAAATAATGGATACACAATGTTGTAGTCACAACTAAAGGCTACAACACATCTCTTCAAGATGATATAAATTTTTGCAAATACAATGAGAATTGCCGAACTTGTGGTTACTGTTAATGGACATGGACCCAAGTTTTCGAGCTTGAAATTTGATCTCCACAATTCAGATTATATTTCCCTGTGTTGTGAACCTCTCTTCCGAATTTTAGCTCGATCGGACTCCAGATGAAGCGGGATCAAATCTTTTAGGAAACCTAGGCGTGAATGAGAAAAATTTTCTTTTTTTCTACTAATTTATCTCTCTCTTATCTGTTTGTATTCAAACTCCTCCTTAGCTCTCAGCTATATTATAGTAATAGATTACTTACGAGTTAGGCTACGACGGTGAAAAAACCCAAACAATTTAGGAAGGAGTAGTAAAAAAAAAGCAGATCTGTTATCGTAAGAGTAACGAAAGAAGTGAAGATAAAAATGGTAAAGGTTTAATAATGAACATAGCATATATTAAGAAGTAGAGTTAATCCTTTCTGGGATGGATTACAAGATATAAAAAAAGGCTATTAAGAAAAGGTTGGGCTTATATTGGCCCAATAACAAGAGTTCAAATTTTACAAGTATCAAGCCATTACTAACATAATATTTAACAAAAGACAAGGCCCTAGACAATAGTAGCTGGCCCATCATACTACCCAAGGTTAACAGGTTCTAATAGGTTGTCAGAGGAGGAGGAGGAGGTAGCGGTGGCGGGTCTATCGGGGACCAGGTGAAAAGTTCTCCAACACCACCTCATTGGTGGTTCTGACCTAAACAAGTGTCTGGACCGAAACAAGATAGGTCCCATGCACAAAACTCTAGCGTATCTCGTGTTGTCTCATGCTGATCAGCTAAATTAATTAAACATGCAACAATACAAACGATAAACAAGGTGAGTCTTTAAGTACTCAGAAAATTCAGGGAAGAGATAAACAATAATCAACAATAAAGATAAGTAACAACAATAGTAGAATTTCATAGTCAGTCAGCAGAAAAAATAAAATGACAAGACAATTATTTTACAGCATTCTTTCAATTAAATTTTCAGTCTACACCACGCTCTATTTGACTCCAGGAGTTAAGGTTGTGCGTCCCACTTCCCATCTTTTAGGATTGTTATGTGATTCCAACCTCCCTAGATCACATGTAAGGTAGAGCACTGCTCCATATCCCTGAAAGTCACCCCTGAATTAATCAGGACCATGGTTACACATCTTCTAGTGGTCGGTAGCGTCACACTTCATTTTCTTTCTTTTCATTTTTAATCAATTTTTAGGATATAATCCTAACATTCCCATTTATTTGCTCAACTCATCAAATAAATCTTAAGCCATAAGAATTTACCCCCAAACAATTTATTCAAAAAAAATATCAAACCATACGTTAAAGACAATAGGACTAACATCACATTTGATAAGATTCGGAGGCACTTCAACGTTTTGGAACTTATGTAAAATATTTAATACTTTCTATTTCCTTTATCACATCCCTTGGCCGAAAGGTCCTTTTTTATTTTTTTTACTCTTATTTTAATGAATAAAACTAACTAACGTTTTTTATTGTTTTTGTGCTACTCCATTGTTTCCCTATTTAAATCTTACACTGGAAAATTTGTAAAACCTCAATAGGGCTATTCTTGCCTTTGGTATACTTGTTGGGTGGGTTCGCCAGGCGAGATGAGCATGGAGTCCGGTCAGCCACAGTCCACACCTCACTTGTTCTTACTCTCTTTCCAGATCCTGACTGAAAACATAATCAGTGGGCTATCTTTATTCTCCCCGCCCGTGAGGGCGTTAGTACCCTTGCTCTATACTGTACGGAGGATCTTTGTTATCATTGACCGGGTTAACGACGTGTGGGTTGAGAAAAAAACTGCCTCCCGATGCACAACTCAAGGTAATTCGCAACCAGGTCATTCATGTCTTTGGCAACAACGTTCCTAAATATTTCTTCTGTTGTGTATTAATAATCTGAATGGATTTTGGGTTTGGCGCAGGACATTGCTTGGGTATGGTTTGGGAGGATCCTTGCAATTGCCAATCTAGTTTACTTCTCGATCAATCTGTTTTTTTATCCCAGTATTCCTTCCGAATTCGTTAAGTATTTCAGGTTAGCTTAAACCAAGCCTTTAGTTAGTTCCTCATCATTGTTGATTCGGTTCGTTTAAGTGCAAGAAGCAAGCTACCTAAATGGGTGGATTTGGTGGCCTGAGACAGTACCAGCCATGTGGCTTCCTAGGTCTCCAGTCATTATGAAAAAAAATAGACTATTCTCCTTAGTTCCTTGACCGGCCAAAACACCTCTCTTTTGCTCCTTATAAGCCCACTTTAGGCCACGTAAGCACCCAAAGCCCAACAAAGGAGTACAACACAAAAAAACCAAGGATATATTTGGGTAATGATTTTAAAAATGTTTTTCAATCTAAACATGATTTTTTTTGCAAATATATATATATTTCAATCTTCAATAAAATTTTCTATCTAATTATTGACCTCAATTTCTGTGAAAAACAATATAAAAATTCCTCTAAAACTCCTCACAAAAACTTTATATCCAAACATACTTAAATTACTCACATTTTTCAAGAGAATAAAATTTAAAAATTTTCTTTTTTCAACCATTGTGGGTCCCACCATTCTAACAAATTCCTAAAAAACCATATCTCAAAAAAAAATACTTAATCATTACAAGAAAAACATTTTCAAAACCAAACCAAATAAAACATGTCTAAAAAAGATCTTCCGGTCCTAAACTCCTATGGCTACCGAAACAAGCTACTAGTCCAAGGTTTTCTTTCCTTTTTTTATAAAAAAAAAAAAACTCAAAGAGTGAGTAAGGTAATAGATAGACAAAAGAAAGAAACTAATGGGTAAGATAGTAAATGATAATATCGGCATCATATAAATTAATGCCCTAGGAAATTAAAGAGATTACATATATCGTAAAAGAGAAATGCGATCACAAAATTAGTAGAAAAATAGTAACTAGAACCAAACAAATATAAACAAAATAAACAATAAGTGCAGTAAAATATGTAAGGGGATGTTTGTTTTAATAAAATTTTAGGAATTTTAAGTGTAGTGTGAATATTTAGGTGATATTGAAGTTTTATTGGTGTTTATGAAGAAGTTATTGAGTTGTATTGATGTTTGTGAAAAAAGTAATGATGATTTTTAAGGTTGTTATTTGTAGATTACCTTTATTGAGATGGGTGAAAAAGATATTATAAGTCCTAGGATTAAGTCCTAGTTTAGCAAAAATTTATAATGCAACAACTGTAAATAAGTGTTAAATGTAAAGAGTGAGGTTAGAGAAGCAAATACGAGATTTTTAGGTAGTTCGGCAAACCCGCCTACATCCACCCTCGAGCTCCTTTACTGAGCCTTGAGGTTTTCCCACTATCTTTCAAATAGTGTACACTCTAGCTTCCGGGTGCTAGAGAACTGTACAAGTGTTTTCCCGGGCTCAACACTCACAACCCAAGTGATTTTATGGCTCACCACTCACAACTCAATCAAGCTTGAGATATACACTCTTTAAGCTTCTTCTTTAGTGAACAACATCACTAAAGGAAACAACTTTTTTGGATAGGTAGATACAAGAAACAAACTCTCTCAATGAATAGATATGAAAATGGAAATCTCTATCACTTGATTCACACAATAGCCAGGATAAGAAAGTGTGATTTGTGTGAATGATATAAGAAATATAGAATAAGAAGGTTTAAGATATTTCTTTGGCTCTTTGATGAAACGGGTTTGTGTTTTTAAAGGAAGAAAAATCAGTTTTTCGGGTTTGGGTACGAGTATGTTACAAAAACTCGAAATAAAACCCGAACCCAACCCAAATGAAATTAAAAAAAAAACATTTGAATTCCATTTCTACCCTTAGCGAAACAGTGCTAAGGGTTAACCTAACCCTTGCAACCCCCCTCCTCCAGTTCTCCTCTCCTCTTTCCCTCACTCTAACTCTCACCATCTATCTGCTCTGCCTTAGCTCACAGCCTCAATTTCTGGCCTCCTCTATATATTCCAAAATCCAACTACTCACACCTATATATCCCAAAATCCAAGCCCCACTCTTTTGCCCATTTTAGCCAAACTCTTTATCTATCTTTTTCTCAATCTGGAACATCCTAGCAACATCTTAGAGACAATAGCATTAGAAGCATAAATAGTTTAACTGTAGAGCTCCAAATGCAGAGGGTTCACTACTCTCGATCTCTCAATGCTTCAATGCCTACTCGTCAAGCAAACTCGTTGAGATCACCGCCCGAGTTGTAGAGGAACTTTGCCTTGAAGCCAACTCAGGCGCTAATATCTTTCAGTGGGCTGCAAATGACCCACCTCTTCTGTCTCAAGAAACCTCCAAAACTGAATCCCAAGAACTGCAAGAAGACAAACACATGAAAGCCATAATCATTTGCTTTTTTTCCCAAAGGGTCAGAATCGTTTCATGACGAGAAACATGATGCAGAGGGAGATGACGGCGAATTTGAGTTCACCTTTGTTTCCAAAGGGCTAGAATCGTTTCCAAATGGGAACCCAAAATTTTTTTTGCCCTTAAAACCAAAAGGTTATGGGCCACATCTTGTCGAGAAAAGCCAAACCTGAACCGAACCTGAGCGGAACCCAGTCTGGCTAGGGGTTTCACCCCATTCGGGGTAGGGTTCGGGTTAAAAATTTCGAACCCGAACCCAGTTTGTCAAGCCCTAGTCCGATGTGTGAGGAAGAGATTGTTAGGGTTTCAAAATGGTTGTGGAAGGGTCAGCTGATAAGTTTATAAATGTAAGGGAAAGCCTCACTTTTAGAACAAGCTTTTGGGGTTAAGAAGGCTCAAGAACACCTAACACACTAGTATCATCATTTCATCATCATAAATAATGAAGAAGTCTGTAGGATTGGTGGTAGCAACGCTATCATCATCATCTTTGTCAGTCTCGTTCTTCGTTTAATTCTTTTCTCATTCTTGTTTTCTCTTTTCAATTACCTGCAATATTTCTTGATGTGTTCCTTTTTTTCAGCAATGATGAAACTTGACATTGGAAAACATGTTGGACTTGCTTTTTCATTTATTTATGTTCTTCAGACCTCTTATCTTACTTTTCCCTTTCTTTTATGTAACCAAGATTTATGACTATGAAGATGATTTTACAATTTTCTTCTGATCTCTTCATTTAATAAACAATTCTTGGCCATATCCATTGTGATAACACCATCTGGAGCAGACTTAGAATGCCAAGTTCTTTACGTCTTTCACAAGTATGGAAATAAACCAAGCAACATAACCCTTGTATCCCATCATCAAACTTAACACCCATAGCAACTAACTGTTCAATAATTTATTGGAATATATTCAGTTGATCAAATAAAGGAGCCACGTCCTGGTATCTCAAAGCCAGCATCTGCTTAATTAGAAATATCTTATTATTTTTAGTGTGAGTCTAAATAACAACCCAAGAGGGGGTGAATTGAGTTTTTCAAAAACTTTTAAATTCTTTTGCAAACAAACCCAAAACGTTCAGATCTATTTCTAGGAAAACTAGAGACTGGATCTAAGCAGACAATGAGATTAACAATAATGGATAAGCAAGTTCAATCAAGCAATATCAGCAGAAATGAAAGATTAGAGTTAGGAAGATGACACCAGTATTTTAGGTGGTTCGGTCAACTCTTGCCTACGTCCACCCCCAAGGCTATTGACTTCCTTGGGCTTCCTTCACTATTCTCCAAGTGAATACACACCTTAGCTTCCGGGGTGCTAAGGAACCGTTACAAAAGCGTTTTTCGAGCTCACGCTTCAACTCTTTTCACAAATCCCAAAACCTAGGGATTTCTTTTACTCTCACAAGTAGGATACAATGTTCACTCAACACTTGAAGGTTTTATGAGGTTTGGATACAATGATTGAAGGCTCTCTAAGCCAGATATACAAGTGGGTAGCTCAAGAAATGAAACGGCTCTCTAAGCCAAATCTACAAGTTTAAGAACCTGAGGTGAACTAGAAGAATACGATCTTCAAGGAAAGCTTCTGGATTTGCAAGATGGATCACGAGATTTCAAGGTCAGAAGAACTTCTCTTCTTCTTCTTTGAGCTTTCTCTCTCAAGAAATTAGGGCAAGGATGATTTTCGTGTGAAGCTTTCTTTTTCTCTTTCAATCTTGTTCTATTTATAGTCTCTAGGGCACCAAGGGCTTTCTTGTCATGTTTTGGAGCCGTTGGAGGGCATTTAGAGCCGTTGGAGACATTTTTAGAATGAGTGACGTCACTCCAGATCTGAGAAATCGAAGCATGTGTCGACACCTTCCATGTATGTGTCGACACCTAGGAGTTTTGCCTGGAAACTCACTTTCGGGTGTATGACCAATGTGTCGACACTTATGTCCAATGTGTCGACACTTCTCTTCAAAGTATTGACCCTTCAAAATGCCTTGGAAACATGCCTTCGGGTGCATGTGCAATGTGTCGACACCATTCTCCCATGTGTCGACACCATCAGCTTTGCCTGGAAATCTTCATTCTGTTGACAGTGCAATGTGTCGACACCTCTTGGTCTATGTGTCGACACCTTCATCTTGGCCTGGGAACTTGCTTTCTGTTGAATGACCAATGTGTCGACATCATGATGATATGTGTCGACACCTTCAACACTTAGGCTGAAAAGTGTTTCTCCTGACACCAACAAGCAATCCCAAAACACCTACAATGTAAAGTTTAACAAGTAAGCTTATGTAGAGTGTTCGATTATATCTAAGGCCAATGTACAACTAGAAAACTCTTGATATCATTTTCTTAAAACGGATTTTCAAAAGTAGAATCTAAAGGTTTAAAAACTTGTTGGAAAACTTTGTTATCATCAAAATCAAAATAAATTGTTTATAAAACAACCTTGGGCTACCATTTAGTTTTTAGCATACAATTGTTTATGCTTACTCCATAAAGTACGTGCATGTGTCTCTCTACTAATATGGTTCAAAATATTGTCATCTATCCACTGCCTCATATACCCACACACTTGTCGATATAACAAAGTTCATTCTACATCACACTTATTGTCCGATTTTTCAGTAGCAAACACTGATAGATAATAATTTTTCACATAAAAAAGATCCTCCATTTTTTTCCTTCCATATGTTATAATTTGAATGAGTAATGTTAATCATTCTACTCACATTTGCTTCCTTAACTCAAAACGCAAACTTAACAACTTGGCACCCCTGACTCTAATACCATTTGTAGAGAGAGATATTGCCAAACAAGCACAAAGAAAACTCCAAGCCATAAGAACAACTATAGAGTGCAAGCTCCATAATTATATATTCTAAAAATAATTTATAAATAATCAATCACACCAAGCCATAAGAACACAAGCAATTTTTTAGGTGAAAAAGTCCTTGATGTAAGGAAGAAAAATCACGAGACCTAGTCCAATAAAACATCTTCACTATCAACTAAATAATAGATACACAATATCTTCTCTAATCACAACTAGCTCCTTATGTCGTGAACCTCTCTTTCAAATGTCAGCTTGATCAAACCATAAACAAAGCGGGTTTGAAATTGTTATGAAACATGAGCATGAATGAGAAAGATCTCTCTTTTTTAATGATATCTCTCTTTTATATGTTTGTTTTAAAACTGCTCCTTTGGGTTAAAACCCTACTTGGCTTTGGGCCTTAGTAAAAGATCCCACTTGGGCTTTTCCTCCACATTGAAGGAATTGACCCAACAATATGTTATTTGTGGAGCTTGATATGTTATTGTTTTTACATTTTAAATGTCGTTTTTTCCAATGTGCTTGTGACAATAGATTAATGTAGACATATTATCTTGTAAAATTTTCAAATCGTTTGTAAAAGACAATAAAGAATAAATGTGTTGTATCACTCCAAAAAAAAAAGGTTTCGAACATGAAGTTTCCATATCATATAATACTAGATTCAAATTATAACAACTACATAATGTATAAAATGCTCTAGGATTTATGTCTAATAATCTTTTTGGTACACTTTGTTATTTTCCTTTCATATTAGTCCATTATTGTATCCTTTTCCTCTCATATTATTAAATTTTAGTTCATGTTTTTGTATTACACTTATAAGTTCATTAAAATGACTTTTACTAAAGGTGTCGTCTACTTCTAAAAATTCTAAAAAAAATTATTTTCATAAGGCATGTTGAAGTATCTATAAATCGTAATATAAGAGTACTTTGTTCTTGGTGGCTTGCGTCAAGCGTGCAATCAAGTATAAGTCTAAAATATTTTACTTCTTTGATTTTGTTGATAATAGTATTTAACTTCAGATGCAAATATTTGTATCAATTCATTTTGTATGTTGTGTCTTAAGTAATGATTATGAATTTCAACATGTTGTATTCGTCGAATGTGTTCATACATTTTTTTGCATCAAATTCTACTATCATTTCAATTAGGCTTGAAAAATACTCATTATTATTTTAGTAGATTTTTTTTCTTCGTGAAATGCTAGGTTATTCTTATTAAGAGTTTTTACAACAACAACAATTCTTAATAATACTTTTTTTAGTGATATTTTTTTAAAGAAAAGTCACAGTTTATCCCATAACTATAGTGTCAGACTAATTTTGACCCCTCAATTATCAGAACAACGATTTACATCCTTTAACTTTTGATAGTTTTCAATAAACACCATCGTCCAAATCATGCGTTAAGTAAGACGAAAAATACAAAATGACCGAAATACCCCTCTAAGACAAAATGACTACAAATATTAAAGAAATCATTAAAAAATAAAAAGTGATATTTTTTAAATAATACTATTGAAACTCTATTTCATGAATTTATTTATTTTTAATTTATTTCTTGAATTTTTATTTGTTTTGAAAAAAAATATCTTGGAAGGACATTTTGATCATTTTACACGTGATTTCGTCTGACTTAATGACTGATTTAGAAGGAGGGAGTACATTGAATATTTTCAAACAATAAATGACATAAATCGTTGTTTTGATAGTTGAGGGATCGAGATTGATTTTGCCATATTGTTTTGGGGTAAACTATGACTTCCCCCCATTTTTTTGTTAATTTATTATTATAGATTTTTATCAACTGTTTCATTTTTAACCAATCTCATTTATAAATTAATCCAATTATTTATATTGATGTTATGTTCATGTCTAGTTTCATTACTTTTAAGTTTATTCTAATCTCTAGTTCCTTCAGTAACCGATTGGCGTGTATTAGTATTTGAGTTAAATAGTTTGCAATAAAAACTATAAATTTTTCTACATATTTTTTAATATGCTAGCTATTTTATCATGTTTTTCTGCATTTGATGCTTTTTGTATATAAAATATATTAGAGAAGTGTCTATTATTTTCATTTTATGAAAGTTTATGTCATCAACACTACTTGGATCTCTCTAGATCTCTAAGTTTTGTATGAATCGTTTTTTATTAACCAGGATCATAAATGTCTATAGATATTGTACAGAAAATGTTAGGATCTATACTTGTTCCTTCTTTTTTTTCTAATTTTTTTTGTGTTCCTCATCAAGAATTATCAAATTATAAACTTATAAGTCATTACCAAGTTGGTTTTAAATATTATTTTGTATAATAAATTCAATGTTCTCTCATAATTCTATTGAATTAGTTGGTTGTTCAATTATCAATTCTTCCGTCGAAGTTGATGTTAAATTTTTTAATCATTGACAATAAATTTATAACCACATTCTTACTTTACTATTCGACATATTTAAGATATAAAAAATATTAATAAATAAAATAAATATTATTACAAAAAATAATTTTTTAAAATTAAAATACAAGAGTGTAATGTTTTTAGAACAATACCAAAATTATAAGTGGTAGAACATAGAATAACATTTCAGTCAATCAAGGGTATCTAATATGGAAATGGCTAAAAAAGATTGGACGAGAGAATGAAAGGGGACAAATGATTATGAGAGAGTTAAGAAACGTTACCTAAATAGGATAAGTGAGATTAATTTACCGATAAATGCTTATGAAAAATATTGATAAAAACACAATTCAATCGTTACTCTTAAGCCGTTCAGCCATTAGACACAGTCGTTTCAATTGGCTTGCATCATTTTATTCATCGAATCACCGATATGGGCTATTGGTTCAATCATCAATGTACTGATACCATACAGCTTTTGTGCTTTTGATTTTGTCTTGCAACCACTTTTACGGTATTTTATTTTACTTTTTAAATTGAAAATGGTAATTGTCAGCTCTCCTACATCTGTTTACTTTTCCTTTTGAGTTTGGCATGCACTATTTGTTTTTCTTTCTCCTTTTATTTATTTCTAAGCCTTTCTAGTAGTCTTGCTAGTGATGTAGTGACAGACTCGCCTAATAGACAGTAATTGTAACTCAAATTGGTGACAATAATTATAACTCAAATTGGATATTTTACAATAAATAATACTCCTATGGTTACACCCAATGAGAGTTTCTACGCTGGTTGTCATATCTCTCCTTTTGCTTAGAAAAAAAAAATACTCAAAAGGCTATTAAGGAGCTTTTTGCTGGTATTGAACTTTGAAGTGAGGTAACCACCTAAATTGCCTAACCTTTGAGCTAGTTTGATCCTAACCCGATTTCATAACATTATGATGAAAAATACAAGAAAGAAGTTGTTGAGATTTTGACAAAAAAAGCAATTTAAATAAAAGGGAGATTTTTGGGGAGGAAATTAATATTTCGTCACAAATTGTGGATGTTTGAATGCTTTTGGGACTAAAATTGAGTTTCATCACTAAAAATCTACCTCTTAACAAAACTCAAATTTTATCACTACAAAACCCACTTTTCATGACCAATCTGTCGCGACAAAAACTAGTCACTAAAACTAAAATTTCTGTAGTGTATTTACTATAGTTAGTTGATTTTTAAACTCAAAAGTGTATTATATATAAAAGTCACTCTATAACCTAATGAGTTTTTGGAGCTTAATAGAAGAAGAGTATTTAGTAAAACTTATACCACTGCAAGTAAGTTATCCATTTATATAATACATGAATTGTAAGGTTGATTCAAGTGTTCGGAATTTGTTATTACGGTTTCAGTTTCATTAATGTGTTTTCTGTTAGGCTTGTCAGTTTGAACCCAATGCATAAAAAACAAGTGCAGGGGGAAAAAACGGTAATGAAATTTCAATAATGGCTTACCAAAAAAAACTTTTCCAATAATATATGGTATAATTTTGAAGCCAGACGGAAGGACAACTGGACCGAACTTACGAGTCTTCTCGAAGATCCCGTTCCGAAAGTAGGATAGCGTAGCTGTGGATTCGTGGCGCCACCTTGAATGCACATCCAAACACCTCGGCAGTCGGCACCCACGGCATATTCCAATTTTGTTTCTCAAGTAAAAACCAACGCTTTCGTTCAATAATTCAACCTTTTCTTGCGTATTCACACACCATTTACAGGTCCCAATCGTGCAGATTCTTATTTTTTTCCTAACCCCTATGTATTTCAGAAGTTATATTATGTCATTTTTTTTATAATAATCAAATAGAATAAATATATATTTTGTCCGAAAATCAAATAAATCCTTTAATTTTAAAATTTGAAATCTATCAATAATTTTTCAAATACAAATGATTTTAAATTTTATAAGATAGATTTTAAAATTTAAATATTTATTTATTAAATTTTGCACATAATAGATAAAAATTGTATTTATCTTTAATAACTGAAAATTATCTTTAGAAGAGAAATAAAAAGAATGAGGTACAAGACACGCGATGGCTGAACAACCTAGGTCCATCACGACCGTTGGCGTGGAATGGGAAAAGAACCTCACACCGTAGAAAATCAGAGCCGAGAATAGGGGATATAAAAGTTAGGTAAAGACGGTATGTAATATTTATTTCTTGGTTGACACGCAGCGCAGAGTTTTAGATCTTTTGGGGAAAGGCATTTCGGCTGCTGGGAGAGAGAGGCGCTCTGGATTCCAACCTTCCCGTCCCTGGCGACGGTTCTTATGCCGCTTGGCTTTCAGGTCCTCGCTATGTCTCTCTCTGTTTGCGGTTATCATTATGCTTGCATCTGTGGTTCGGATCAGATCTGATGCATTTGGTTGACTTCGATTTGGGGAAAAAGGGGAGTTTTTTTTTTGGATTTAGGGTGAGGGTTGCGTTTGATTGTTCTTCCTTTTATTTTTGGATTATGTTTCGTTTGTTCTCTCGGGGAATTTGGAAGATTGGTTTGAATACTTAGGATGTGCACGACTTGAATTGGGAATTTGGGGCTAATCGCTGTTTTTTGTGACTGACATGGATTTAAATTTTGTGGATTTTTGTGTCCGTCGCTTTTGCCGCTTAGGGTTGGGGTTTTGTTACGGTATGTTTCCAGGGATTAGGATCTGATTTCGGATCTGGCTGTTAGGGTTTTTTTGGGGCAATTGGCTTTTAGGTTTTCATCACCTAATCCATTGCAACTTCTTGCAATTCGCCATTCTCATCTGCGATTGATTATGTTCTATTAACTGTATGACTTGCTGAAATGAAATTTTAGCAATACTCTTTTTCATCTTTATAAGGTTATACTATTAGATGCGATTGCTAACATTACGTGTTGTTTATCCATCCTAGAATCTCGTGGTTTACACGTCGTGATGGATATACTTGTGGTTTCTTTACTCATATCATGTTTATCCCTAAATATAGGCTTGTCTAGAATCTCTTTTGTGATTTTCAATTTAGTTTGTGTATTTTAAGCTCCTGTTTTATCCTTCCTGATTTCAGGTGTAATAGGTTCCAATGTTTTTTCGTTTGTCTTATTTTTTTCTACATACTGCAGCAAAATCCTTTTTGATGTGTCATTTTTAAGCGTGAACAACAGAGAAGCTATTATTGTGTTATAAACTTTGATTGTGCTTTACTTGTTAGGTGATACTGTTGGTTTAGAGTTGTCTATTGAGTGAGTTGCGGCTTTGGTTTGACTCTTCATATGTAACTACTTTAGGATTGGAGCTTCCTGTGCCATATTGCGCGAAATGGTTCACCTGCTGATAAGTTCTAGATATTAATTATGTTATCTTTCCTGCATGATTGTTTTCTCTGAGCTTGAATGCTGTAAATCCTTTTGTCAGGTTCTGCCGGGCTTGAAGTTAAAGGACTTCAATATCATTTTTGAGATATGGAGCAAGTGTACTTCTGGTCAAAATGCTACCAGTATAGGGTTTTCTCATTCCAGGAAGTGCTTGACTGGAGGTTTCTTGTCCTTGGAGATTTTCTTCTGGTTTCCTTTGTTAATTGCACTTAGTAGTCAGCTCTTTAATGATCGTTCCAGAGGGCGTAATGCAAATTTATACTGAGATTGGTGTTGGATCTTTTGTGCAATTGTATAAGTAAGATTTCTCTCTCCTCTCCCTATCCCTCTCGTGCAATTTCTTGTAGCTCTTTCTGATAATTTTTTCTTCACAGTGCATTGCTGATACAAAATCCAGATAAAAATTTTGGGAAACCATCTTCTGGGGTACAGCATTTTATCAGACATCTCTTTCTGTGCTTGTATTTACCTTACACTAAGGGGGCGTTTGTCTCCAAAAATTTCCACCTCTCAAAATTTCCAAACAATCATAAAATAATCTCTCTCCTCATTAAATTATAAAATAATATTATACTATTCAATTAAATTTTCTCTCTCCTCACTTTTCTATAAAATACTATATTTTTTCACAAACCCCAATACCCAAAATTTCCAAAACCCCAATATTTCCACAAACAAACACCCCCTAAAACTATTACTATTTCTCTAACTGTGCTCCTCTCTTCCAACAGGGCTGAATTCTGCAAACACGCTTGGAGATTGTTTACCATAGTTGACAATAGATAAGCAATTGTGTTGAATCTGTGTAGACTGCATGGTTCTTAGTTATTTCATCGTTGCTCCCAATGGGTACTGTTTGGTGTGGCAGGATCTAAGTTAGCTGAAGGTTCTGCGAGACATTCTATGTACTGTAGATGAGGTAGCCATTGCTTATCTCAAAGCTCGTGGATCCTTCCTCCTTGCTAGATCAATCTTTTCTTGTTGGTTCTTCTCTTGGTTTCAATATGTTATCTGGTACTCGTCCTTTCTCATTGTCAATCCTGTGTTACCATCTTGAAGTTGTGGGTTTAGGAAGAAATAAGGCTTTGCAGCCCATCCATCAGAAAATTTTGGGTCTTTTGCTATTGGAGATCACATCAGAAAATTAATGGTGGATTCAGCTGGACCAGCAAGGCAGTTGTTAATTTCTTATGGAATTGTTCTACCTTGTGAGTTCTTATACGATTCGTAAATAAAGAAAGAGCTGCTTTTGTTCCAGAAGAATGGAGAGGTGAGTCTGTCTGCTGAGAGACTGGGTTTTTGGGGTTTGTAGGTTGTTGTTCTTGACACTGTTTTTGGTCTATTCTAGGTTCAACTTAATCAAGGAAGTTGGTGATGGAACATTTGGTTGTGTTTGGCGAGCTATTAATAAGCAGACCGGCGAAATTGTAAGTGTTCTTGAAATTCCATTGCCTCCTGTGTCTAGGTAACGTTGTTATGATGTCACAATTGTTCTGTTTCTAATAATTTCTTCCATTTTAACAGGTTGCAATTAAAAAAATGAAGAAAAAGTATTACTCATGGGAGGAGTGTGTAAATTTGAGAGAAGTTAAGGTAATATAATGTGCCATTTTTCATTTTTCACTTTCTGTCTGTGCAACATGGCAACTCATGTGTTTCTTCTAATGGCAGTCATTACGTAAGATGAATCATCCAAATATTGTGAAGCTTAAGGAAGTCATTAGAGAGAATGACATCTTGTATTTCGTGTTTGAGTACATGGTAGGTGGCATTTCTGTCTTTAGCAATTGCTTGCTATAAATGTGAGAGTTATGGTGAATTGTATACATGCGTTTAATTTCTGGATAATATTTGTGTTTTAGGATTGCAACTTATACCAGCTCATGAAAGATAGGGAAAAGCTTTTCTCTGAAGCTGAAATTAGGATTTGGTGTTTTCAAGTCTTTCAAGCTCTTGCTTACATGCACCAGCGTGGATATTTCCATCGTGACCTTAAGCCAGGTAATTGAGCATGTTGGTGGTGGACTAACATGATTGATAGAGGAGGAACCATAGGGATTTTTTTAAATTTCTGTTGTCAAACGTAGTAGTCTTTTGGAGTTGTATCAAAGAATCACGTTCTTCTGCATTATTGCCGAAATAATTTTTGCAAAATGGAATGTGCTTCTTCTGTCTATGTATCAATTTAGAGGCTTTATGAATTCTATATGCTCGGGCCATGCAGCTCATTTCTTACTATACGTCATGTTTTCTTTTGCTGCTAGTTTCTTTTGTTGTAGTTAACTAATACATTGAAACTTCTTTGCAGAGAACTTATTGGTTTCAAAGGATGTAATCAAGATTGCAGATTTTGGTCTTGCTCGGGAAATCAACTCTCAACCGCCATATACTGAATATGTCTCAACACGCTGGTATGTATTTTCGTTTTCTTGTTCCTCTTCTTTTTCATGTAAACTCCTGCTTTACTGAATGGTGTTCATTTTTTACCTCGGTTGATTGATTTTTGTGGATATCACAGGTATCGAGCCCCTGAAGTGCTGCTTCAATCAAACCTGTATACTTCTAAAGTTGGTGAGTGTTTGGTTGGAATGAGCTTGTGCTTCACATTCCAGTTGTCAACAGTTCTTTTGTAGAATACTTAAGAATTCCATGCCTTTTGACCTTCAGATATGTGGGCAATGGGAGCTATCATGGCTGAGTTGTTTACTCTCCGTCCTCTTTTCCCTGGTGTTAGGTACATATATTTCCTTATTTGAAACTTAAGATGGCAATAAATCATGCTGATTGTTTTGTTGATGGACAATTACTTAGCAGCATGTAATTTTTTAGTGTATTCCTTCTCCCTTTTATCTCAGTTGCGTTGTGCACTTTTTCCTTCTTTTTTCTTTTTGTAATCTTTTATTAGGTGGAAAGTTCCCAAACCATTTTATTGTCTTGATCTTGGTTTCGAGTTTGATAACCATTCGCGTTGGGATCTGCTACTCAGATAGGCACTAATTGTTGTGAGTTGTATCTTCATAATTATTCATGCAGTGAAGCAGATGAGATATACAAAATATGCAGTGTTATTGGCAATCCGACCAGGGTTACATGGGCTGATGGACTTTGTCTTGCAAGGGATATTAACTACCAGTTCCCTCAGGTCAGATTTTTGCTTTCTGTTGTGAGTATCTATATGCTTGTGGTGAAGTAGGTTCTAGAGTCTTCTAATTGGATTTCCTAAATGTATCTGAATATACTTGCTTAAATCTATCAGCTGGGAAATTTGTTAGAATATTTTAAGCTGGTCTTGCTAGCCAGGGATGGTAAACACAATCAAGTTCTGTGTCAGCTTATAATTTGAATGGAGAGAAGCAATGCCCCCCCTTGTGAGGAAAATGGTTTTTGTTACTCTATAACTTTGCTTTTTTTATGGAAGTAGGAAGTGTACAGAATTCATGGCTTCTTATTGTTCGTTGGCTAGGTGACTAAATGTAATTGCTTTATGTACTCCCAATTGTGAGTGGTTAAATATGCTGTTACATATCCTACAAGGTCTGAGTTGAGATTGTATGCTCAGGGTTCCATCATATACTTACCATGCGAACAGTTAAGCTGATACTTGTTTCGAGATGTAAAAATGATTGTGACAATATTGGTAATTTTTGGATTGCAGTCTGCAGGTGTCCATCTCTCTGTATTGATTTCATCTGCAAGTAATGATGCGATCAGCCTTATAACAGTAAGTACAGAATCTGAAAATGCTTTCTTTTTTTCTAAGCCCCCCTATAAGATGATTGTATTGTTCTCTCTTTTTTTGGCTCTTATTATGAGGGGAATTTATTTTTTCTGGCCTTGATTGGTAAAACATAAGGAGTTTTGAAACCCGTAGTTTCCTCTCTATAATTACTATTCTCAGATGTGGCAAACTTGACTATGTTCTTGAATATATTTTGTTTTTTGGCGTCTGAATGTCTCGTTTTTGTTTGGACACTAGTCACTTTGTTCTTGGGATCCTTTCAAGAGGCCAACAGCTGCTGAGGCCCTTCAGCATCCTTTCTTCCAGGTAGTGGTTTATCTTGGTGAATCTGTGCGGTTTTCTTTCCTTTATATTTTTGGGTATAAATATTAACTGAAATCATTTCCAAAAATTTTAATGTCTGATTACATTTGATGTGACAGAGCTGCTTTTATGTTCCACCATCCCTTCGTTCCAAGACAGCTTCTGTTAGAACACCTCCCTCAGGTTTTTGTCACTGCCTGAACTGCCATTAATTCTAAGTTGATAGTTGCTGGATTGCTTTAACTATAATATGTAGGGACCTAACTCGATTGCATGGTTGTAGGTGGAACAAGGGGACCATTTGATCAGCAATCTGCTAGGCGACATTCATGGGCTTTCTCTAGTTCGAAGATGACGACCAATTATCCTTCCCCCAAGTTACCTCCTCCTTTAAGCACAGGTGGTACTTAAGTGGTTTTGCCATTTTTTAGATGGATTCTTGTTGACTTTTGGCCAATCTTTGTCTGATGGGGTATGATCTATAATTAAAAAGTAATTGTCTAGTGTTTAAGGTTGCGTTCTCTCTATTTCTTTCAAGTGCCAAATAAATGGTTTGGTAATTTCTCGAGGTCAATTTGCCATTTGTCTTGTAATGATAAGACTTTACTAGGGTCATTGTAACAGGCTTGTACAAACAGCGCATGGCATGAATATGTAAAGGAAGGCAAATTTAATCTCAAAATGCACTATCGTGAAAAAAATTTCACAAAATGTAACTGGAGGACCTCTGGGAGATGTGAGATGATGTTGGACGTGTCTGCTAGTCAGTTTTGATCTTTAATGTGCTATATGGGGCTTTAATCTTCTACTGCAGCAAAATCAGATATGACACGGGCACTGTACCATACTTGTATACCTTCTAATCTGATGTTGATTGTATCCATACTTGTTTAGAATTTAAAATTGTGGTATTGGTTGATCAATTCATGATGATAGGCTTTTGGTCTACTTCCTTATTATGCCATGCTCCTAGGGATCACTGTTCACTTTTTTGATTTGTTGTGTTGTGTTTTTTTTATCTGTTTGTTCTGATATAATACAAGACCATTAAGTATTGATTTTTACTTCTCTTTGAAGTAAGATACGTGAGATATATTCTCATTCTGCCTTTGATGGTGTTACAGGTGTGCAACGCAAGCTGGATTTGGTTAATCAGGTAGGTGCTAAAAGGTTTTTTGTTTTACTTTGTAGTTCGTTTGTGTAGAAGTTAAATGGTTCAGTTGATGAGAGAGATTTGTTCATAAAGATTCGAAGAGAGTTTATTCCATCAAGATTGCCCATTTGTTGTAGTCATGACAGATTAGAAGTTGTGGTTTTGGGTGCGTTTCATAACTGCTTCTTTGAGTAGATAAACTCTTATGATATGGCAACTCTGGTTACCTGATGGAGAAAGAAAACGAGACTGGTGCCATAGGGTTACTTGCACATTACTGCCATAGAAAATATGATCATGCATAGTTCAACATATTACAATTTTGTGGGATGCAAGGACTAAAGGTCATTCAGTCACAGTAGTAGCTTTGCATAGATCCATTTGGTTTCATCCTTTCGTTCTCTCTTGTCGTCAAATTGATTTTGTGAAGTGTCATCATGAACATTTATATAACCAGCTCTTTTGTATTTATTCTGTGAAGGATGCAAGTAAGGATGATAAATGTCTAAAGAGCTCAAGTAGACAGCCAAAATATCAGCCACCAGGAAAGAACAGCCCAAGTAAATTTCTTGTCCCTTATGTCTTTGTGGGTAGTTGGAAGTGACCTTTTGATGCTTTAAAGTAAAATTTTAAGCTAAAACTATCATACTGCATTTTATGTCATCCAGTTTTCAATAGTGAAAATGCAGGGCCAATTTATTTAATTATGCAAATTGTGTACTATGTTTTGACGGAAGGGGGGGGGAGGAGATTTGTTTTTGTTTTGTTGGTTTGTTTTGCGGTTCAAATAAATCATTTACAAGAATTGTTTTCTTATTTGAAAGATTTTGATTTTCTTATTGATGCTTCTTTTCTGAAGTTTCACGAATAACTCAGAATTATTTGTTTGAACAGACTCCTTGAACAAGGGAAGGAGGATTGCACGAGGAGTTGTGGATTCAACTGAGAAGTTGGCAAACATGACTATTAGTTCTCGAAGACAGCCACGGGCCCCTCCCATGAAGGCTGGAGTCCACTGGATTTCTGGATCTGGCGACATGTTTCTCAAGCCTGCCAATGAGATTCAGCATAGCAGACCCTATGCCAGGAAAGTTGTGGGATGAATAAGATGCGTTCTTATGGCGTATGTGGAGTGTGCTAGTACATGCTGTCAGTGGTTGTGGGCTACTTATGTTTCCTAGATGTGGGATGTTCAGTGGATTTGTGCTACTTATCTTTCGCCAACATAAACCTACTTATCTTTTATGTTTAGGAGTCCATGATTCGTGGTTCGACTGAGACGCTGTAATGGTTCGTGGTTTGGTTGTTTTTCCAGTTAAGTGTTTTTGATGACAAGGATTTTAATTATCCATGATATCAGGGAATAAAAGAACATGACCTTGTATTGAATGCGTAGTCATGTAAATGTTGTGCTTGGGCGTATTGAGATTTTGGAAGCGGTTAAATGTTTAGAATGGAAGTTGCATTACTTGAAAAGTTTTCAGGGAAATTGAATGTGTCCACTAGCATGAATTCACAAAATATTTTTTGACTTTATTTTGATAAATAGTAAAAGGCACTTTGATAAATGTAAGACCCTTTGCTATTTGAGTAAAAGAAGAGGTACGGCTTGAAAGGAAATATTGCTAGGGATTAATTGAGGTCTAGAAGAAGGTGTGTCCTTTGAAAAAAAGGGGGGGTAGAATCCTTACAAGGTGAGAGTAGTTGGGCAAGCGACAATAGGCCCTGCTGCTGGGGAGTAGGGGGAAGCCCATCAGGAGATTGTACTGGGCGAATAGCTGTAACGCTAGAATGAAGGCTCAGGCTGTTGACCAATATTCAGGAGGACGAGCCCCCTTTACTGGACGACAAAGATGAGGATCACACAGAAAAAGCAAGGAAAAGTGAAGGCCCAGGTCCTTAAGGTTAAAGAGGAAGGACGATATAGGGGAAAGAGTATGCTTCTCTCTGGGACTACCGCCCATTTAAGGATCGAAAATCTCAATAAATCAGAGACTGGGCAACCTTCCTTTGAGAAAGTATCGACTCACCGAAAACGCAAATTATCTAGTCTCTGACTTGGGAGACTAGGAAGATAATGACAACGATGATCTCCCCCTTTCGAGATGGAATCGCTTGAAGAAAGGGAAGAAGGCATGTATACTGGCGACAGGATGTGGGTTTGATTCAAATAGTAAGGGAGACGCTCGTTACATCTATCTTGATGATACTGGGCATCTCTAGACAATGGAAATGGATGTGGATGGTTACTTTAACGGCTGGGGTGGCCGGCTGTACCTTGCCCCTATTCTACGATTCTACTATATTGGAACTGTCGAAAAACCAAACACACGAAACCTATGATTTTATGAATAATAACTGATCTCGACTATTTTTTATAGAATAAAAGTCGTCTATCAAAAGTTTTGTTTTAAAAGTCACAGCAATTTCTTTCACAATGTAAATAACTAAAGAATTTGCAATGAATTCATCTTCCATCTTGTTGTGGAGATTTATTTTGACAATCTTCATAGCTGAAAAAGCTCGCTCTGTGATTGATGTTCACACGGGAAGAGTCAAGTTAAGACAAATCAATCTGTCTAGTACGTATTTTAATTTTTTGTTTCACCTAACTTTTGACATAGCTCAGAAATGGTAGAGAAATATTTCAAGTCAAGATGGTGAGGACACATCGAGTTCAAAGTGCTGCAATTGGTATCTCAAATAAATCTTTTTATGCTCCACAAAATCCTGAGGATAAAATTTATCAACAAGGCTACAAAAATCATCAACGTTGAAGTATTGATATGCATTCTTGGGATATAAGCTTGAGCTAAGAATAAGAAATTTTGTTGTTTTCTCATTAAATCTGTTGTTCAGCTCTTGTAATTGAGAGCCTATTGCAGCCATAAAAATAACAATTTGATAATGATGCTCTACAGTAAGTTCTCTCTTCGATTATGAGACATACTTGACCCACTACGTATGTAGCATTCATATTAAGAAATTCAATATCATATTTTTCACAAAAGGACTATACATCTTCTTGTAACTTTTGAATAAGCACCTTGGTAGTTTTGACCAAATGTATAGCACTTGAAATATCTTGACTCTGTTGTTGCAATGCTTGACGTAGAGGGTAAGTCAGCCCCATAATATCTCACTAGATGCATGATAAAAACAAATTCAAATAACATCATAACTGAATATTTTGCATCAGCATCACCTCGTTGAAAATAAGTACTCTTCCCTAATTATATTTTGAAGAACTGTCAATGTCGCCTTAAACATTTTTATCAAACTGCACAGAGTTAAAATAAGAGCTTCATCTTGTATCTCCAGTTCTTTTCAAAGTACCAATTTGATTAGCCCATCTTCCAATTTCAAGTTCATCAATAGGAATAAAATGTGTAATTTCAACTGCTTGAGCGACATTGAGTTAATCATTGCATTTGCAAGAAGTACCAATGATATAACTATGAAACTTAACTTTGTAAAAAATTGATGAACTGAAATGACCTCTTTTACTGCTACGATTAATTTAGTTGTAATCGATAAGCCATACAATGGACATAATAGGTATAAGGGCAGTCATTGATAAATAAAGTTTTTAATCCATTCCACTATGCATATTACTAGCACCATCATACCCTTTTTCTAGAACATTTTGCACGTTGAGATTGTGACGGCAAGAACAACAGATATTTCCTTCTTGAGAGTTATGGCGGATGTGTCTTTGACATTTACAAGATCAAAGAAACGTTCTTTCACAAAACCTTCTTTACCAACAAATCTTAGAATGAGAACAATTTGTTCTCTTTTAGACTCATCTCCAGCTTCATCCACAATGATACAAAAATTTGAGCCACAAATTTATTTGCAAATTGTACTCTACACTCACTACAAAAAATGACCTTTAGTAGCAGTTTTTCCACCGGTCTATAGCAGCCATCGTCAAGTGGTGTTTGTGACCGCTGCTATAGACGCGAAGTGCAATCGAACTTTTTTTTTAATCTGCTACGGCGTTTGTTAAAAACTCTAATATAGGTCGCTTTTCACAATGCGTTTATATCTACAACGACGGTCAGTGACGACTGCTAAAAGTCTGTGCTAGCATTTTTTTTGCCAACGTTTTAAAATACCATTATATCAGTTTTAAAAATGCTACAATAGATACATGTGTAAAACCTGTGTTTTTCCTATATTTTCCTGTAATACAAATTTTAATTGATCGATGCAAATAGATAGTGTAATAAAATAAAACATATTCATCATTGACGAAATAACCATCTGTCTTACAAGTTTTGCAACGAACACAAAAAAGTTCTAAAAGTTTCTCTAAGTAGTCTAAAAAATAACAAGTAATGACATTTAACAACAAATAACTATAAATTTAATCCTCTTCAGCAATTCTACAGATCATATCAAGGGCCTTCCTGATGAGTTTCTTCTTGATTGTTTTCAAACTGCTGTTATTGAACCATTTCTCGTGATACATTGAGTGGTAAAGTGTCAGTCAACAAGACCCTGCTCAAAACAAAACTTATTTGAGGACAATTATTCACTGTTTCATTGACATATGCCTACTTGCAAAAATCCATATTACCAAGGGTTACCTTTAAAAAGTTCAGATACTTTTGTTAAAGCTCATCAAATTCATCTATGATGAAAACCCGTCTAACATACAACTGCAATTGGATTTGTTGGTGTTATAGTAACTCTTGTAGAGATCGTGAGGAGCCTTAGGTGGCACAAATAGAACTGTCTTGAACTCAACATCACCTTCAGCTGTGAAGTGACTCCATGCTAAAGGCTTCTCATCACCAAAGTCCTGTTGGACACAAAAAGCAGAGGAGCTAAATGACATAGTACAATAACATTTCTTGACCATGTCAAGGAACTGGTAATTCTACAGTCTACACTTCTTTGCACCAAATGAGATAATCAATGTTTATTTTGCAGTTGATATTCCTTTTGGTTCAAATTCTCAGATGGTTCTTCAAATGTTAAGTGACTCCGACTATGATGAAATTGGCAACAATCAATATAGGGAAGAACTCAAAAGCACAGTGTCCGTGAAGAAGTTATGACAACCGGACAACAATAAAGGAAACTCAAATTGTTAATGTCTGGAGGAAAGTGTAGCACCAGCAGTCAAACCACGATGATCACTGATATGATATCTGTTGAAATTATGAAAGTACTAACCAACCACTGTTTTCTTTAGACACAACAACAACAACAGGAAATGGAACAAAGAATATAAATTAGCCGAAGGAACATAACCAGTGTCTTGAATCACTAATCAGAACCATGGTAGAAAGTTTACTCAGTACATTGCACATCATATAGATGGAAAATGAATATCCAACTACATCAAAAGCAGAGTAGCACAGGTAGTTGAAAAACATGTGAGTGCTGACATGATTCTTTCCTTTTGCTCAAAATATTTAGTGTAGATAGAAAGAAAAAAAAATATCATTAATAAAAAAAACAAAAATCAAGCCTCAAGTATCACAAATAACCACCGAAAAGACATGCAAATTTTTTGCAATGAAACATTTTCAATTTGCTCACTGTAAGTTTGCTCTCCTCCAGATACTCTCCAGCTTCCTCTCGGAGATGCAATTTAATCTCAGTTCCACCGCCTAGTGGCTCATTCCATGTATCCTCAGAGATGGCAAATTCCCCATCAGCCTTTGATTCCCACACATACCTGAATACCCCATAAATTGTAGGATGAATTATGCTCGTCCAGGATGTGGAAAAACAACTCCAATCAAATAAAGTGTTAATGAAAAAAGTCCTACTGTTTGTCATCATTATGTTTACTAATGACTTGGACATAGTCGGCAACAAGATATATAGAGTAGAAACCAACTCCAAACTGTCCAATGAGATTGAATCCCCAGTAGTCTTCATTTTCTCCACAAACGATGCATAAAAATTACAATAGTCATTAACACCTAACTCTACTGGAGGAAAAACCTTACATTGCAAAGTGAAATTCTTAGAATTTAATATGACATAGATACCGGAAGTTCCAGACTTTGCTATGGTAAGCAAGTTCTTGACTAAGTCCTCCTTTGTCATACCTATACCTCTGTCACGTATCGAGAGCATTTTTTTTCTGTGTCTAATTTAATTTGCATTGCATCGTTGGAAAAATTTTAGACCCGGAAAAAAAAGAGTTTCCATCTTTGGTATTACGTACATAATGCGTATAAAATATATTTTTTCTTCTCTCTTTGTATCGCAAAACAGCAAAGTTCCACTCTTTTAGGCATGAAAATGCAAAACGTATGACCCCTACTGACCTGGATCTCAAGCTTCGTGTTATCCCCTTCACCCAAAATCTCTTTGTCCGTAAGAGAAAGGAGCCTAATCTTGTCCAGGGCCTGAAATATTAAAGTAAAAGGGTTTGCATTGGCACTGAATTTTAACAATACACAGGAAATATCGTTTTAAACAGAAGCTTACATCATGAGTCCTTGGTTCTGGCTCCTTCTTCTCTTTAACTTCCTTTGTCTTCTCTTTTACTTTGTCTTCACTCTTCCCTTTCCCTCGCTTCTTTAATCCCTTCTCCACCTTAATCTCTGCTTTCTCTTCATTTTTCTGATCTATTCTGAACCCGCCAATCAACCTTATTGAGACACTGCAGCAAAGTCCTAAATCCCGAATCTACCAAGGAGAAGGGCGGTGCTGCCATAGAGAGCGACGCCACTGCCATAGAGAGAGAGAGAGGAGAGAGGGGCGGTGACTGATAAAGAGGGGAGAGAGCACAGAGATGAGAGAAGCATGGCCTGGGTAGAGAGTAGAGAGACGAGGAACCCCATAGTATAAAATCTATTTGAAAGTTTGAAACCTTTTTTTTCTAAGAAGTTTGAAACTTTATAACACAGTGAATTTAGAAAGTTGACCCGCCCGAAGTATAAAATCTGTTCGCGCGGCATTTTATTTATTCAATCAGATTTCAAAATGGATGATAGTCGAAACATTTGGTTGTCATTCTCTTAAAAATATTAATACATTAACATGTGTTGATACTAGTAATACTTAATACTTAGACCTTAAAAATCTTAGTACTTAGTATTAAGTATATAGAATATTATTTTATATGATTTTTAATAAATTAAAGCACTCATATATTAAATAAATCTTATATGTGTATTAGACAAATATATAGATCATATGACAATTGTAAATTTTCAAACAATTATTCTATTATATTGACTATGCATTATGTATAAAAATATATACACAGTATTTAAAAATCTTTATACTTAGTATTAAATACATAGCTATATACATCTTTACACTGTTTTTTATAACTAGTATAATAATCTTAATTAAAATAGGTCGATAGTAATTATAAATAATAATTATAATTTAAAATTACAATGTCTTCTATATAACATTGCATAATTTGTTATATGTGTTTATCATATACATGATATATGCTAATTAACCTAAGTACTTTATATGTATGTACCTATATACATATGACTAAATCATAGCCTCTAAAAACATATATTAAGTTATGAACTTTAATTGCATAAACTAATCTCACAATATCTTTTTATTAGAAATTAAATAATATGTCCTAGTATCATAATATTATATATTCAAAAAATATATGCACATTATAAGTATGATAATAGATGTTTTCTAAACCACTTAGATTTAGTCAATAAATATGCAATTACCATAACAACCATGGATTATAATTTAAAATATATCATCTAACAACTTTAATTTTCATAACATTCCTTCTAATTTCATATTTTATCAAGTAGGTCGTTTAAATTATTATTTTTTAAAATACATGACAAAATAAAATTATATAGTAAAAGCAATATAATAATATATAAAATAATTATTAACATTAAAGATATGTCATACCAATTAAGTATGCATGTCTCATGTCAATGTCCCGCATTACAGATATGTCATACCTTAACCATTTAAACTTCTCTTGCAAACTAAATTTTTCACGAGATAGAAACACAATTAACATTTTCAAAAGAAAATGCTAGGTTATTGTGAAGAAAAAAAAACCACCTCGATTTAAAGGTTAACACACAATTAACCTCCATGTAGAAATAATGAATGTTTTGACATAAAGTCATAAAAATCACGAGGAACCTTCATAGAATATCTCTAATCATTTGAAATATATAATTCATGAAGAATTTGCAAAGAAACGAATTAAAGTTTGAAAAACACTTTAACAAGGAATGAAACTTTAAAAATGAGACTATTTTGAAAACAAGACCTTGTTCTTCATCGAGAACATGAAGAACGCGAAGAACATCAATAGATTTCTCAAACAACTTCTTGAAGACCTTTGAATCAAAATCAAAGATAACCACGCTAACTTTATGTCTAATGTAGCCGAACTTCTCTAGATCTTTTCCTCCTCATTCTTCCACTTCACTTCACACTTAATCTAAATATTTAACTCCAAAATATTTGATATTTTCAACTTTTTACGATCTTTTTTAAAGTCAAAATTTTTAAAACGAAAAATCAAAATTTTAAAATTTCATACAAATTCCTACACCATTCCACACAAACTTCAATATTTTTCGTTAAACAAACTATATTAAATCCTTTATCTCCTTACAATTTAACACACCCTATTACTTTTTTATTAAAAAAATTTATCACATCTTTTCTCACTTTACTTTTTAACAAACTCAAAATTTTCTATTACAAACTCAGAATTGTTGCGTCAATCATCACATGCCTTTTACAATCGTCACATCTATTTGACTCACATTCAAAAGTCTTTATGGATCTAAACGAAAGACTTTCATCAAACTTTTTTTTTTCAGGAATTAAAAATATTAAAATATTTAATTGAAATTTTAACATTTTCATACATACTCTTATACTTTGTCAAAAATCTAATATTCTTCTTATTAAAAATTTCATCAAATCATCTCTCTCATTTTTACAAACTCCAATAAATCAATTTACAATCAAATATCTTTATAAAAAATTTCACCAACTTTTTAGAAATCCCAATAAAACTTCAATTTACCTTAATAATATTCAGGTCAATCTGTTTTAAAAATTCAAAGGCATTTTTTACAACAACGAGTATACAAATTTGAAGTTTTATTTGATGGTTAATTTCTTATTAAATTAATTAAAATTGACATTTTCGTACTTAAATTTTAGCCATTTTTATGTTTTAGTCATTCATTTTAAAATTTTGATCCCTTAGTATTCTCATTTTTACAAAATCACCATTCCGTCAACTTTCTGTCAATCTTCTTAAAGTCTCAGCCACGTCAACCATACATTACATGTGGCATAAGTAATAAGGCAAGTCACAGGCCAACTCAACAGCTGCTAAAAAGTTGACGTCGTCCCTTCTATACTCAAAACACCACATTTTAAAGGAAAATACTGTTTGAGACGTTTTGGCATTTTCTTCAACTGTTGAGTTGGCAGTGACCAACCTTATTAATTATGCCAAGTGTTAATGTATGATGACCTGGCAGAGGCTTCTGTTAAGAAGATGGACGAATGGTGATTTTATAAAAATGATAATACTAAAGGATTAAAATTTTGAAGTTTGAAAGTGAGACTAAAACGTAAAAGTATAAAAAAATTCAAGGACTAAAATGCTTAATTTTCTTTAAATTAAAAATCTGAGACAAATAAAATTTCCACGTTGTATATTTTAACTTTAGTGACAAACAACTCTTGCACAATATGAGTAGAAATGCAATATATGATAATTATATTTCTGTTTCATAAATAAATAAACAAATTCTCAAAACGAATGTGAGATTCATAATATCACCCTTAATATGCAAGCTAAAACTTTTAAGTACAAGAAAAGATTGCACTAGGAAAATTAATGAGCTATATCAACTTTTTTTTTTTTTAAAAATCAAATTTCTTAGGCTCCGATTCCAATGCCAAACTTCTTTAAAAGAAAATGCAGGAATCCGTGATCTTAAAAAGTTTTCAATAGTTTGAAAATGTGAATCTACAGATTCATCTACCATCGCAAATCATCAGATTAATTTATACTTAAAAAAAAGTAAGGGGTAAAATTATAGTTAGCCCCTATCTTTGAGCAAAAATTACGTTGTTACCCATATTTTTCAATCTAACAATTTGAGACCCCTATATTTCGAAATCTATCAATCCTCGTTCCCCGTCTAAATTCTTTGTCAAATGAGATGTTCTTTTGTCCACGTGCGTCACACGTGCCTCAATTCCACTTGAAATGACAAAATTGCCCTTGTTAAGTAATTGGTGAATGACCCCGATGCCCTTGCTCTGTTCGTGCCCATACGAAGACCAAATTGATTTAAAAAAGGTGGTATGTCGTGCCCTAGACGAAGAAGGAAAGAACACCGTTGTTGTCGTGTCCTCTATAGAAGCCCAAAAGAGAATGAAGCAACACAAAACCTGTTCTTGTGTGCCCTCTGTAGAATCTCGATGCCCCTGCTCTGTTGACGAAGGCCAAATTGATGAAAAAATGTGTTCTGTTGTGCCCTAGACGAAGAAGGAAAGAAAATGTCTGTTGTCGTGTCCTCTGTAGAAGCCCAAAAGAGAGTGAAGCAAGGCAAAACCTGTTCTTTCGTGCCTTTTGTATAACGCCATTTAGTTCGGAAAAATCCCAAACGAATCTGAAAGAGAGTAAGACTCAATGGTAAGCCCATATAGCTTTCAACCCACCAACTTTTTGAAGTTTCATTTAGTAGGCGTTTTAGATGTTTGATGTTGTGGAATGTGATGTTGGATTGGTATTTATAGGAGTTTTAGGTGGTCCAAAAGTGCTTGGGACAATTCTGTATAGTATATTGCAACTTGTTATATTGTGGCCGACAACATGTGGTCCGTGGTTCATTGTTTGAAATTTTATAATTTTGTTAGCACGTGTAGCTTACAAGTCTTGTTCTATAAAGCACAAGGGTCCAAAGCTGATGAGTCTTATGTAAAGCTCCAGTTACTGAGCGCAAGGGAGCAAATCCAAAGGGAAAAAAGCTTGGCAGATATAGGATCTTATTGAGTACATGGTAGACTGTTGGATGTTATGTTTATTCTGTTGGGAATGTAATAGCTGAATTTGGATGTAAATGACATTTATTTTGGATGTTGGTTGGTTGAATTTGCACTGGATTTTCTTATGTTGCTCGTACAGGGCAACTATGTGTGGCATTTTTGGATAGAAGTATGTTTGCATCACAGATTTTGTTCTGTTGGATGTATATGGCAGCTATGTCTGCCATTTTGTAAATAGATGTAATAGATGTATGTTGGCACTTGAGTATTTATTAAATGATCACGATACTTTCAATGTGTGAAACTTATTGTGAATATCATATCAAACTCTCAAAAGTGATTTGGCAATGAATTATCATTTTGTCACGAATTTGAACATTCAAATATGTGATTTCATACGGCTAACAACATAAGAAACAAGCAAAATGCTAAAGCAGCCCTATAACCACTGATCTTAACATCTGAAACCCTTCTCTCCACCTCAATCTCATGCCAATGTTGCGCGATCATTGCATCAATTTTGGCTCGATATTGAACATTCAAAATCTCAATTTCAATGCGATGCTGCTTCGACATATTTACAATCTCTGCTTGATGTTTCTCAGTCATGGCAACAATGACTTCAGTTTGATGTCGCAACTTTCTCTCATTTGATTCCCAAGTAGAATGTTCGCCAAGCAACTACGCATGCATTGCTCGAAGTTGCCGAATAACCCTTCGTCCAAACGAACACATCTTAGGATTTCTCCATGCAAAATACATGCAATTTACTTATTAAAAAAAATACTTGCATTGACCTCCATCCTGTTATTAAAATAATTTTCATCTAATTAATAAACACTACCACAGAACATACCAAATTTAATTAACATTCTCAACCAATTAGTTAATGCAATAAATAAAACACTTTCCAGAATTAATAACATACAAAGCAAATTAATGTACATTACTAGAACATTAATAAACATTATCAGAACGTACCAAATTTAATAAACATTACCAACCAATTGAAAAAGAAAACACTAACCTTGAATGTCACACAACCCAAACACCGTCTCCCAAAGTTTTCATCCGTAAAGGCAATAGTTGATTTTGCTCTCAGATCGTGATAACATTTTGGGCCCTCTGTAGAAGCTTCACTTTCACCACTTCCCAAGCTACCAGTTATGTGTGATTAAGACATTTCAATGGCTAAAAAAAACCATGCAGTACCTTACTTAATTTAGCATAATAAAAGAATTATGTACATTATATAAAGGCACAACAAAATCAATAGCTCGGGAAACAATATAGTAGTTATTTCAATTCTATTAATATAGACCTGCTTTTGGATTGCACAATTTCCAGTTTAATCGAGTTTGAATATGACACGATCGAAGACTCATATAACACATGTTTTTGGAATAGCACAAGGTCGACTCGAAGACGGCAGTTGACCTCGCGATTTCCCTTAAATCCTACCTAATCAAAACCCAAACTTGAAATGGGATCAGCATAAAGGTCTCTTACTGGTTTTTTTGTACTCATCTTAAAGATCTCTAAAGGAGGAACAAACATATCAAAACTCCATCTAACCCAATATTGACACCCTCCAAAAAAGGAAGAGAAAATAGAAAGACCAAAACCAAGAGAAAATGGAAACAAGAAAACAAACGAGAACAGAAGTCAAGTCATACCTTGATCTCCGACGACAATGGGTGGTAGGAGGCTATCGGCAGCAGCTGATTTCGAAAGAGAGAGAGCCGAAGGTTGAGTGGAGAGAGAGAGGGCCAATTCGTGCGAGAGAGGAAGAGAGACTTGGAACATTAATCTCCACTCACTGAGGGCATTCTGGTCATTTCATGTCTAATAAAAGCAAATGTGACGCACGTGGACGAAAACCGTCTCATTTGATGGAGAATTTAGACGGAGGCGAGAATTGTTGGATTGAAAATAATTGTAGCAAATTGATTTTTGCCCAAAGATAGGGGGCTAACTATGATTTTACCCCAAAAAGTAAATTTATACTTGTTGGGTCCAAATTTGAAGCCGTTTACAATTCGTCCATGACTTTCCTAACTTTCAGCCTTTATGTAATATTCCTCGGTCTAGCAAGAACTCCAAAAGCAAATAGGCATACCACAAGGCCCATTTCTTCAACAGGCCATGAAACTCATTTCATTTTTTCTTTGTTCATTAAGTCTATTTTTAGGTGATGTTTGACAAGCAAAAATGTTAAGGGTTATATACACTTTGCGCCCTCCAACTATGATGGTCAGGACACTTTGGACTCTCATCTATTATTTTTGTCACATTGCACCCATCAACTAATGATCTCGAACACTTTGTTCCTTCCTTTAAAATTTACGATTAATTTGGATGAAAACATATTTTTTGGTTTGCGAAATGACAATTTTGTCCTCACAAATTTTTTTGGTAGTGACTATTTATGAAAATTTTAACGGAGGGTGCTAAGTATCTGGAATCTTTAGTTGGTGGGTTCAAGGGAACAAGAATAATATATCGGGTTGGAAAATGTCAAGACTCGAAAAGTTAGAGGGTTCAAAGTGTATTTATCCCAAATTTTAAGTTTGTACGAAAAAAGTGAGAGTTTGACTTTTTATAGGAGTTTGTAAAAACTTGATGAAAAAGTTTAAGAATGTTTGATTATAGAATGATTTCTATTGTAGTTTATGAAAAAATAAGGAGAGAGAAGATTTGATCCAAGTTTTTAGGCTTAATTAAGCTTAACTCGGTTTGAAATTTTCCCATAGTGGTCCTAGGGTTCATTCGTTCCATAGTGATCCTCAAGGGTTGTAAATATGTTTTTTCAATCCCTCTATTAACTCTAGTATGAACTTAACAGGAATAATCTACTTGTCAAACGGACGCCACGTCACACTCAATGCAACTCTGAAGCGTGCTCCACCAGTTTTTCCACGTCATTTAAAACATGACTACATCCGCTATGTTTGTTATGGTTTTGAAAACGTTTTTTTAATGATTAAGAAATTTTTTTAGAAATAATTTTTTGTGTTTGTGAGAATATTGGAGCCCATAGAAGACATGTTTGGAAAGGGAAAGTTTTTGAAATATATTTTCTTAAAGAATGTGAGAATAAAAAAAATATTTGGAAAGAAGATTTCTATGAGAAAAAGTTTTTGTAGGTTTTAGTAAAAAAGTTTGGTTTTTCTTTATTTTTCATAAAATTGAGATCAGTGATTAGATAGAAAATTTTATTGAAGATTGCAATTTTTTTTGTGGAGAAAATAATGTTTGCATTAGAAAATATTTTTGAAATCAATTTTTTTTTCAAAATTATTAAACAAACATAGCTCTAAAGAGTGCTCGCACTGAAACACCTTGAGACACTCTTCTTCTAAAGTTTTCACATACTCTCGAAATCCCAACCCACCATGATATTGTATTTTATCTGGGTTTTCAGATCAAAATATTTTTGGTAGAACCAAAAGAAATAATATAACAACAAAGGCAATTTTCTTGGCTACGTCATTTAATGAGGTGGGAGAAAAAATTGACACGACTTAATCTTGGCTTGGCTCATTAAATGACGTGGCCAGCTTTGGAACATTAGATATGTTTAGAGAGTGTGACGTGGCGTCCGTTTGCTAAGTAAATTATTCTCGTTAAGTCATGAGGAGTTAACGAAGGATTGGAAAAAAAATCTTTACAAACATGGGGATGACTGTAGAGCGAATTGAACTCTGATGACCATTGTGGAGAACCTCCAAACCCAAGGGACCTATGAATTAATTAAGTGAATTTTTTAATGAAAAAGTAAGAAGAAAGAAGAATGATTGTAATTTTTTTAATGAAGTTTATTAAAAAGTAAGGATAAAAGATTTGATGTATTTTTATATATATAAAGAAATAGTGAAATTGGTGTGAAAATGTATTATAATTTATGTAAAAATTTTAAGATTTTAATTTTTAGTTGTAAAAATTTTGACTTTTTAAAATTTTTTTTATAAGTTGCAACTTTTCCATAACCAAACATCACCATGAAAATATTCCATGTTCAAAAATTTAAAATAGAATTTAAATCTCTTTCTATATATTCAATAATCCAAATCAGAATTATTTGTTGTCTAACAAAAATTTGCTTAGAAACAAGATTCTTAACATCCTTTAATGGAAGGCTTAATTGCATAAAAAATTGAATAAAATATCCACGTAGTTTTACCTTACAACAATTCAGTGCTTGAGGTTCAAAGTTGAAGGATTTAGTCTCAGGGTGTCATTTTAAGGACAAATTCATCCTTCCATCAGTGCCCGTTAGAAATTTAACGGGATTTTGACTAACATCAATCACAGAGAGACACATGTCCGTCCTTGATAGCCATTAACCTCCTCTTTTGCACCCCTTGCTTCACCACTCAACACCGTGGACTCTGTAGAATTCTAAACACGGAATGTTGCTTGAGAATGAAAGAAAGGAATTGAGAATGGAGGAGAGGAAATGAAGTGTATATATTGAGGTATATAATGAGATTTGCACTGCTTATATACAAAACTAACCGAAGATCACTTGCTCTCTTAACTAAATAACATCTTTTAACAAACTTAAAAAAATGAAGTTAAGTGAAGCTTCAACTAACCATCTAGAAGCTGATTAGCTCCAATACTCTCCCTCAAGATGTAGCATGAAGATAATGGATACTCATCTTGGAAAGAAGAAATTGGAACAAAGATCTACGGGCTGAAGCAATGTAAAAAGTGTTAAGTACTCCTTTGAATAGTTGTTCTTGAATAAGATGACAGTTGATCTCCATGTGTTTAGTTCATGCATGATGAACTAGATTTGCTACTAGAGAAAGTGCAGCCTTACTATTATAGTAAATAGAACCAAGGGAAGCAGAAATAAGATGTAAATCATAAAGAAGTTGTTAAATCCATATAAGTTCACAGCTGATTGTAGACAAGGCACGATACTCATCTTCAACAGAGCTTCGAGAAACCGTTCTTTGCTTCTTAGACCCCAGGAAATGAGAAAATCTCCGAGAAAAAGAAAAAATTCAGTGATAGAGCATCAGGTATCAATGCAAGCAGCCCAGTCAAAGTCACATAATCCTTTTAGTTGAGTTGTAGAGGAAGCAGGAAAGAAAAAAGCTTGAGCTAGATTACTCTTGATGTATCAAAGTACCCTATGAGCTACATTAAGATGAGAATGACCAGGGTTTCCCATGAACTGAGCTAGAGTGTGAACAAAGTAGGACAAATCTTGACGAGTTATTGTCAAGTATAGAAGTCGACCAGTAAGTCTTTGATACTGAGAAGGATCAGACAAAAGCAAAGGATCATCCTTCGTGAGTTTGAGTTTAGAAACCATAGGAGAATGAGCTGGTTTTCACCCAAGATACCCATTGTCCTCCAAAACCTCCAGAGCATATTTACGCTGACTTAAGGAAATGCCTGCAGAGATTCTAGCTATCTCAAGTCCTAAAAAATACTTGAGTTTTCCCAATTCTTTAATTTTGAATAGTTCATCCAAAAAAGACTTAACTTGAGTGATATAGGACATATCATTGGAAGAAATGATTATGTCATCAACATACACTAGTAGTGTTGTAAAAGAAGGATTAGTAAAAAAATGTTGTAAAAGAAGAATCATGAAGGTTAGTAAATAAGTTGTAGTCAGCTTTGGACTAGCTATAGCCAAGAGAGAATAAGGCCTCCAAAAGCTTGTGAAACCATTGCCTACTAGCTTGCTTTAAGCTATACAAGGACTTGAGCAATTTACAAATTTTGTTCTTCCCCTCATTTGCAAAACTAGGTGGGACAACCATGTAAACCTCTTCATTTAAGTCTCCATGCAAAAATCCATTGTTGACATCAAGTTGTTCAAGGAATCTATTAGGCCAAGATTGTTTCTTTAGCAATCTAATTTGATTTTGATGAAAACAAATGGTTAAATAGCTTTGGAGCTTTTTAGATCATTTGATGATCAATCCACAGTTTTGTTATGGCATTTTAATTTGATTTTGCCTCTCTCGCTATTTCATAGCCCTATAATTGTATTAAACACCATGGCTTGTATTTAGATGTTATATATTCTATTGTAAGAGTTTTTGAGTCAAAGTGGAAAGACAATTACATATCCAAAGCACTGAAAAACTTATTCAACAAAGAAGGTGTCGACACATTGCACTACAACGAGAGAGCCATTTTTATAGCGTCGATACATGTCACTAACACCCGAGAGCCTATTTTCATACTTGAAGATGGTGTCGACACATAGAAGCAATGTATCGACACATATTGCAGATTTTCAGTTTATTTCAAAATGACATCAGCTCTCTTTTAAGACGTTGTAGCACTTAGGACACCTTTCTAACATTACAATAAAGCCCTTGAGAACCACTCAAGACTGAAGGCTTATAAATAGAATAAGATGGAGAGAGGAAAGATCACCACTTGCATCATCAATCTTGACATAGCCTACCAAGAAAGAAAAAGCCAAAGAAGAAAGTTTACAAGAATCCCTAGAAAGCTATTGTTGCCACTTGCCATTATTATAGAATTAAATCTATGATCGTTGTCTTCTTGCTTTTTATTGTGCCATGTATTTGCACATCAAGCTTTAATAGTTATTATTTATTACTTCTTTCATCAAACCTTGAAAAATACTAAAGTGTAGGATACACTTGAGCCTACCCGTGAGGTTAAAAGAAATCTTACCAAGGGTGAGATTTGTTGTAAGAGTTGGAGCGTGATCTCGGCAAAATGCTTGTAACGGTTACTTAGCACCCGGAAGCTAAGTTGTGATTACTGTTGGAAAATAGTGGAGAAAGTCTAAGGAAATCAATAGCCTTGGGGGTGGACGTAGACAAGTCTTGGTCGAACCACCTAAAAATATCGATGTTATTTCTATTCCCTTCCTCTCTATTATTTATTGTGGTTATTTATTATTTTGATATTTATTACTCTTGAAAAGATTTTTGGTTTAGGTTATTTTTTTTTAAAATCAGATTTTATTAAAACTCAATTCAACCCCTCTTGAGTTGTCACCTTGACTCACAGAACCAATGTTGATTTGCAGCAAGTGCCAAAATACATTGAATCGTTGTCATTTTGGCTACCGGCGAGAAGGACTCAGCATAATCAACACATCCACGTCGTGTAAAATCCTTAGCAACAAGCTGAGCTATGTATCGCTCAATAAACCATCAGCCTTGTATTTCACTTGATAGACCCACTTGCAACCAATTGATTTTTTGCCAAGAGGTACGTTTTTAAGAATCCAAGTTTGATTGGATTCAAGAGTTGTGATCTGATTGATCATAGCCTCTTGACATTTAGTGACCTTTCCAGAATCTTGTTGCAAAGAAGTAGAAGGAAGTGAAGGATGAGCAAAAAAACAAGCCCATCTGTAATATAGTCTTTGAGGTATGAAGGATGAGTTTTGGTGCGTGGTGATCTTCATGAGAGGAACATATACTGAAGGTGTAGGAGAAACATCATCTGATGTGGGAAGATCAGAAGAAATAGAAGTAGAAGGAATATTAGCTAAAGAGGAAAGCTCAAAGTGATGAAAAATAACAGGGTCAAAATCTACAACAACTGTAGGAACAACAAAGTCTGAACAAGGTTTGGACAAGTTGGAACTGGAATGTTTGAAAGAAAATGAAAATTCATGAAAGATAACATCTCGGGAGAAAAAGTTAGATTTGGTTTCAAGATCTAAGAGCTTGTAACCTTTAATAGCCAATGGATACCCGAGGAAAACACATTTCTTGGCTTGAAGAGCAAACTTAGTTTTTGTGTGGACTGATATTGGTTGCAAAACATAAACAACCAAATACTTTAAGTGGAGAATAGTCGGGTTTAAGCATATAGCAGCTCACATGGGGATTTGTTTTGAAGTAAGGGGAAGGAGACCGATTGATAAGGTAGGTAGTTCTCATGACACAATCACCCCAATACTTGAGTAGAGTGTTAGATTTTTAAAATGAAGTGCCCGAACAATGTTTAGTAGGTGTTGGTGTTTTCTTTCAACCACCCCATTTTGTTGGGGGGGTATATGTGCATTTGAGTTGGTAAATAACACCTTTAGAGGCAAGGAGGGAAGACATAATAAACTCAGGACCATTATCTGATCTTAAGTACTTTGATGTGGGAAGCAAACTATGTTTCAACCAGTTTGGAAAAAGATTCCAAAAAACCTCAAGTTTCGAATTTAGATGTTGTAAGGTGCACCCAAGTGCTAAGGTAAAGTCATTTACCACTATGATAAAATATTTATGACCACAAGATATTGCTATGGCAAAGGGACCCTAGCTATCACAGTGTATCATATCAAAAGGCTTAGTAGTTTTTATTGAACTAAGAGGAAAGGATGAGCGACCGCTTAGCCAATGGACAAATTTCACCGTGAGTATATGAATGAATGTTAGCAGCGGGAATCACATTTTGTAAGATAAACATGCAGGAAAATGACATATGTGTTGGCCTAAGATATCATAGAGTGTTATTGGTGGAAGATGATAATGGAAGGGAAAAAGCAGAAGATGTAGAAATGGAAGAGGCATCGAGCAGATATAGTCCATTATTTTGATCAGCCATTCCAATTGTCCTCCAACCATGCAGGTCCTGAATTAGAGACTTATTAGACAAGAAAATTAAACCTATATTAGCAGCTGAGGTAAGTTTGCTTGTAGAAACCAGGTTAAAGGAAAAACTTGGCACATATAGAACATTATGAAGCACCAAGTTAGGAGAAATAGAAACTGAACCGGTATGGGTAACTGAAGTAGTGTTCCCATTAGGAAGATGAACTCTGGTATTAACAAATTTTGTAAAGCTAGAGAAAAGAGATAAAGAATAGACCATGTGGTTTGTGACACCACTATCAAGAATCCAAATATTGGAAGAATGAAAATGAGTGGATGAGGAATGACATAGAAGAATATTTAGAACAGAAATTGGGTAAAATACCTGCCATGTTAACAAAGCTCAAAGATTGAGAAGGTGGAGATGATGATGAAATAGCCAAAGGGGAATCTGATCTGAGTTGAGTTTGAAGAAGACTTAGAAGCTGCTGGAGTTGTTCTAGAGAAACAACAGAACCTGAGTTATGAGCATAAACTTCTGTGGTTGAAGAGACCAGATGAACAGAGTGAAGTGATGATCCATTTCGTGAATTTGTGTAGCCTTTCTTTTTAAGCACCCAACCAGGAGGTAACCATGTAACTCAAAGCATTTGTCCCTGGTATGACTTAGATTAGTTGCTAATGTAGCTATAATTTTATGACTGAAGGAAGGATCTCTGGTAAATGCTCGTTGTTCTTCTTCTTGAATGATTAGATAATATATTTCATTAAGTGAAGGAAATGGCTTCATAAGCAATATGTTTCCTCAAATAGGAAGGTAATTATCACTTACTCCCATAAGAAACGTTAAACGTTTGTCTTCACGATCAGCAATGTTCTTCAAAACCTTACATGTACATGTATCACATGTACAAACTGGCAGAAGAGAAAATTGATGCAGCTCATTTCATAAGGACTCTAATTGTGTGAAGTATTCACTAATCGAAGACTATCCTTGAGTGATGTTGTTAATGACTTGTTCTAGTCCAAAAATACTAGGCTCATTACTATGCATTCTCTCAGCCGACTCTATATACAAATGACCTGTGCAATTTCTAGATAGATGGAAGCACAAATCCATGAAGAAACCATTAGATTGCAGCCATACCTGTTGATGAAATTAGGATCAATAGAAACTGGACGTTTAATGCTTTCCTAAAGGAAGCCAAACTTGTTTCGAGCTCCAATTGCCATGAGCATTGCACGGCTCCAAGAATTATAATTCTTGCCCTCCAATTGAGGAGAAACTATAGGAGCATTAGATGTATCACCTGATGTGATCGAGAATGCATTGTCAATGAATGGACTAGTGCGATCAGTCCTTGGAACCACTACAAAAAAATTGGTCTTCAGCAACGGTCTTTTTAGCGGCGATCGCTAAAAACGCAGCTAAAGACACCATTTCGCAGCATAGCGACCGCCGCTATAGATGGTTTATAGCGGCCTTTTTACGCAAACGCTGCTATAGATGGTTTATAGCAGGAGTCTTTTCCGCGGTGGTCACGACTGCTGCTATAGACCCAACTTTAGCAGCGTTTGTCCACAAACGTTGCTAGTAATTCGGTACCTACAGTAGCGGTCACTGTGATCGCCGCTAAAGCACCCACCTGACACAAACGCTGCTAAAGGTGGGTCTATAGCAGGGTTTGTTACACAAACGATGCTATAGGTCTAATGAAAATAAAATTTTATTTATTAATTATAAGTTAATTAATGTAAATAATCATTTTATATCATATTATATTATTTTTAATATATAATTTTATTTTGTCATGTATTTGAAAAATTTTATTTTAAAAGGACTTACTTAATAAAATATGGAATTAGAGAGAGTGTTATGAACATTGATGTTGTTATATGATATATTTTAAATTATATCTATTATTGTTATAGTAACTACATATTTATCACTAAAAAAAACAGGTCTTTAGCGGCGGTCTTTTTAGCTGCAGTCACAAAAACCGCCTCTAAAGGATGTATGTGGCGGCGTTTTTTCAAAACCGCGACTAAAAGTTACCTATAGCGGCGGTCGACGACAGCCGCTACAGACACCTATAGCAGCGTTTTACAAACAACACCGCTAAAAGTTTGTACTGTAGTAGCAGTCGTTTCAGCAGCTGTTAAAGACCACTGCGAGATATGTAATTCAGCAACCTTTTGTTTAAACCGCTGCTAAAAATATACTCTACAGCAGCGACGGTCAATGATCGTTGCAACAGACCTCATTTAGCAGCGTTGTTTAAAAAAACGCTGCTAAAGGTTTAATATACAGCAGCGGTTACACTGACCGCCGCTATATGTGTAATTGCTAGTGGCAATCGTCTAGGAATGTCACTAGAAATCAAGTGTCTAGAGCAGTGGTCACACTGACCCGCCGCTATATGTGTAATTGCTAGCGGCAATCGTCTAGGAATGTCGCTAGAAATCAAGTGTCTAGAGCGGCGGTCAGTGACCGCAGCTGTAGCAGCGTTTGTGCTGCTATAGGTATAAGTTCCAAAAAAAATTATTAAATTTATGTTTTTAATGTTAATAATGATTTATTTAGATTTTAATATATAATTTTAATTTGTCATCTATTTTAAAATTTTTATTTTAAGGGATCTACTTAATAAAATATGGAATTAGAACTAGTGTTATGAAAATTGAAGTTATCATGTTATATATTTTAAATTATACCTACGGTTGTTTTAGTAATTGCATATTTATTGACTATTTCTAAGTAATTTAGAAAACATCTATTACATAGGCTTATAATGAGAATATATTTGTTCAATAATTAGTTATATGATACTATTTATTTATGACATATTAATTAATTTCAAACAAAAATATATAAAGTATTAATAGTGATTGCTTAATGTTAGTTTTAAAAAATTATAAATTAGAAAATGTTAATATTTTTTTATATGGGTCGACCCCTTAGAATCAACCCACCAGGCCCATTTAAAAACCAGGGCCATTTTTTTTGTTTTTTTTAACCAGCCCTGGTGTAATATCCCCCCCCCCCCGCGCCCCTGCCTCCATTTTCCCCGAGTCCCCCTTTCTCAGTACTCTCAATCCGCTCCCGATCTCGACACCGGCTTCCGTCTTTCTCTCCTCCTCACTCTGTTGCCACAAACCACCAGCCGCTAGCCCTCTCTCACTCTGCCCGCGGCCTGCCCAACCCAGGTCGCCTCCGATTCACACGACCTTTCCCTCTCAGCGCACTACCTCACGCCCCCAGTGACTGATCAGCTTATGGTTTCGACTTCCAAGCGCAGAAGCTGTCAAAGTAATACAAGGGTAAATCCCAAGATCGAATTCACAGGGACAAAGGGTTTAATGTAAGCATCGGTTATTGTATGTAAACTATATACAAGCAAAAATAAGAAGAAAATCAGATTTGGGTTTTTGAGGTTTATGGCTCATAATTGAAATACCAACTAAGAGAGATGAATAAAAATGTATTTAGAATTGACAGATGCAAAATACTCTAGAATTAAAGTGCAAGGAAAATAAGATAACGTTCTTAGAAACAATAAATCGAACACTTGAGATGCAAGTTTCCCCTGTAACTAAATTGGTACTAAATTCACTTCTACTGTTCTCTTCTCTCAACCATTTTCTCATTCCAAGAGATTATGATCAGATAATACAACAATCACCTCTCAATCTTTGGATATAATCTATCGTACTCATTAGATTGTATAGCAAATTTAAGCAATAAAGAAAACTACCAAAGTCTTGTTACTAGTTCAATCATCAATTGTGCCTTTACGTCTACAACCGATAAAAAAAACTAGAACAAAGAACTTCAATCTTTTCTAACAGTAAAATGAAATACAATCCAACAAGTTAATCATTAAAGCTCCATAAAAGATAGAAGAAATCCAACCCAACTAGTCACGGGTTACTCTTTGAATCTCAAGCTGAAAATCTAGCCTATCATATTTGAAATCAAAACTAAAGAGAAATAATTCAATCCAGTGATATTCATTAGAGAGATAAACGAAAACAACGAAAAACAATCCAGCTCCCCAACTCCAGCCGAATCCAAAAATATATAGAGAAAGCTCTAGAATCCGCCAAAATTCCCGATATGCCCATTCATTGCTGCTGCCCATCGTCTCGTAACCGTTTTCTGTTTTGATTTTTCATCCATCGAATCCTTTCCTCCAGCTAGGCTTAGCAATGCCCAAATGACTTCCGAAAATGCCCTGAGTAAAGAAGCCAATATAAAATGAGTCTTTTTTCGATACACGCGAGCGTCGTAGGAAAACTTTCAAACAGATTCTTCACACTCGACTGAAGCTCGACCCGTGCTCGAGCGCCCTTGAAGAACTTCACACAGATTCATCACGCTTGACCACCGCTCGACTAGTGCTCGAGCGCTCTTGGAGATCTTCATACAGAACCTTCACGCTCGATCATCGCTCAACCAGCCGCTCGAGCGCTCCTGATGAGTTCCAGACAGAATGCTTACGCTCGACATCCGCTCGAGCGCCACTTTAGAAAATTCTTTTAATTGAAACATGCAAAGATCAGGGTGAGATTATTTTTACCACAGCGACATAAATCATACACTTTAAGTGCAAATCATCAATTGTTATACACTTTGCTCAAGTAATGAAATATGGTGCTTAATCAATAGCTTAATTCATTTTCAATCAGACAATTAGTTCACTTAAGCTACCAAATTAAGCATATTAAGCACTTTATCACACCCCAACTAGTTTTTTGCTAGTCTCTAGCAAATAGAGCGATTAAACAAGAAATGCATCTTAACAAAGTTTCTGAGACTCAGGTCTTCACTTCTGGGCTTACAGGTATTACATTCGGGATTTTCGGTTTTCCAGAATACACAAGTCTAAGATAGAGAATTCTATACCATGGACTAAAGATTCTCGAAATATGGGCACTCAAACTAGAATAGATAAAATTTTTACTCTTATAAAATGCTCATAAAATACTCAGGCACTCAAATAAAGAAAATGCGTAAAAGTATGCAGATCACTAAGTGCAGCAAGTATGTGATAAGACTACCAAGGATGGTCATCAAATTCCCTAAATCCTCCCAATATCAACAACTTGTCAAGAATAATCAAAATTGATCTTTCTCTAATTCAAAACCATTACTCATCATTTTTTTTCTTTGCTTCCTAGGGAAAACCTCAACCCTATGAATGTGCGCCTACCCACACTTTCACAAGCTTGTTTACCCCTAGGTAACCTCACCCTTTTCTCTTTTTTTTTTAAAAACATCACTTTGTTCCCTAGGGAGAATCAAACCGGAGAATGTGCGCCTATCCACACTTTCACAAGTTTGCCTACCACTAGGTAAACTCCTTTTTTTTTTCCAAAACTCATGGCTTCCTAGGGAAAATCAACCATATGAATGTGCGCCTACCCACACTTTCACAAGTTTGCCTACCACTAGGTAACCCCACTCTCGGTTTGCCAGGGGGAATCAATCCTATGAATGTGCGCCTAACCACACTTTCACAAGTTTGCCCTTACCACTAGTCTACCTCAAGGGTGAATTTTTATTTTCTTCTTTCATCTTAGTTCCTCTCTTTTCATTAAGAAATGGTTCATTAGAGTTCTCATTAGCTGTCACATTGGACCGACTTAGGGAAACAATAAAGCAACCAAGGTATTCTAATCGTGTATAGACAAGATTAGAAATCAACCACTTAAACAAGCATTTCCTTTTCCTGAGTAACTAAGTATGAAATGAGCTTCCATGCTGAGCAAAAATTTAAACTATTAAGTTTAATGTAACTCATACTCCAACAATCATGTCTAAAGCATAGAATTCCACTATGAACTTCAGTTAAGCATATTTTCAGGAAAACACAAGCTCCAGACACAATGAAGATACTTGGCAAGAATTATTCTCCACCCCCCAACTTAAAGTAAGCATTGTCCTCAATGATTAAAAGATGACAGAAGAAACACAAGAGGGTGGAAAAAGAAAATTGCATACCTGAGCGAAAGAGATAAGAACAGCAAGAGAAGAGCAACAAAGACAAGCAGAAAGAAATACAGAAAAAGAAACCTGCATAAAATAAAAGCAACACAAGACAACACAAAGCAAAACTAAAAGAAAGGAAAGCTAAATAAAACATCAAGGTGCAGTTGGAGGAGTAGGATCAAGTAATTTCAGGGTGGTATCCTCAGGTGAAAAGTGTTCAAGAAAAGGTTTGAGCCGCTGACCGTTAACCTTAAAAATATTACCATTATGTGGATTTAGAATTTCAACAGCTCCATGAGGAAATACCGTCTGAACAATATAAGGGCCACTCCATTTAGATCGAAGTTTTCCGGCGAACACATGAAGCCGTGAGTTGTAGAGGGGAACCTTTTGATTGGGGAGGAAACTCTTCCTCAAAATGTGCTGATCATGGAAAGCTTTAGTCTTCTCTTTGTAAAGTTTGGCATTGTCGTAAGCATCACGACGTAACTCCTCTAATTCATTGAGTTCCAATTTCCTGCAAACACCAGAGGCGTCAGCAGCAAAATTAAAATGTTTGATAGCCCAATAAGCCTTGTGTTCTAATTCAATAGGGAGATGACATGCCTTACCATAAACCAAATGATAAGGAGACATACCTAGGATAGTTTTAAAAGCAGTCCTATAAGCCCATAGAGTATCAGAAAGTCTCAAAGATCAATCTTTTCTGTTAGGGTTGACAGTTTTTTCAAGAATGACTTTGATTTCGCGGTTGGCCAACTCAGCCTGGCCATTAGTTTGGGGATGATAAGGGGTTGAAATTTTGTGATGGACCCCATATTTTTTCATCAATACAGCAAATGGTTTATTACAAAAGTGGGAACCTCCATCACTATTTAAAACCCGTGGCACCCCAAATCGAGTAAAAATATTATCCTTCAAAAATTTCAACACCACATGATGATCAATGGTCCGACATGGTATGGCCTCAACCCATTTGGAAACATAATCCACAGCTACAAGGATGTAAAGGTAACCAAAAGAAGAAGGAAAAGGACCCATAAAATCAATCCCCAACAATCAAAGATTTCTAGTGCTAAAATGGGTTGCAGGGGCATCATGTTTCTACGGGTAATCCTACCTAGTTTTTGACATGGCTCACATGCTTTACAAAAATTATAAGCATCCTTGAACATGTGGGGCCAATAGTAACCACATTGTATGATCTTGGCTACCGTTTTCTTGGCTGAAAAATGACCGCCACACGCACCAGCATGACAAAACTTCAATATGTGTGGAATGTCACAATTTGGCACACACCTCCTTAAAATTTAGTCAGAACAATATTTGAATAAATATGGGTTGTCATAAAAGAAAGATCTGACTTCTAATTTAAACTTTTTGATGTCCTGAAGGCTCCAATGTGGTGGGATGTGTCCTGTTACCAAGTAATTGACAATATCAGCAAACCAAGGCAGAGAATCAACAGCTAAAAGTTGTTCATCAGGAAAAGAATCAGAGACAGGAGTAAGAGATTCAGAATTTTCAAAAATGATTCGAGAGAGGTGGTCAGCAACCACATTCTCTACACCCTTCTTATCCTTGATAGTAATATTAAATTCCTGCAACAACAAAACCCATCTAATCAGTTGAGGTTTGGCATCCTTTTTGGTGAGCAAATACTTAAGAGCTGCATGGTCAGAGAATATAACAACTGGGGAACCTAAAATGTAAGATCGAAACTTATCCAAAGCAAAAAAAACTGCTAACAACTCTTTCTCCGTGGTGGAATAGTTTTTCTGAGCTACATCCAGTATCTTGCTTGCATAGTAAATGACAAATGAAAGTTTATCTCTTCGCTGACCAAGGACAACACCTATTGCAAAATCACTAGCATCACACATGATCTCAAAAGGCAAGGACCAATCAGGAGGTTGAATTATAGGTGCAGTGACCAACATGGATTTGAGTTTTTCAAAAGCAACTTGACATGCATCAGTCCAAATAAAAACACAATCCTTAGTTAACAACTCGCACAAAGGTCTCGATATGGAACTAAAATTCTTAATGAAGCGTCTATAGAAACCGGCATGTCCTAAAAATGATCGAATATCTTTGACAGTTTTTGGAATAGGTAGTGACGAGATTAGATCGATTTTGGACTTGTCAACTTCAATACCTCGAGTTGAAATAATGTGCCCAAGAACAATACCTTGCTGCACCAAAAAATGACATTTTTCCCAATTTAAAAGCAGGTTTTTCTCTTCACATCGAGCTAAAACAGAAGTGAGGTTAGTAAGGCATGCATCAAAAGAATCACCATAGACTGAAAAATCATCCATAAACACTTCTAAGATATGCTCAACCATGTCACTAAAAATGCTCAACATACACCGCTGGAATGTGGCGGGTGCATTACAAAGTCCAAAGGGCATTCTCCTAAAAGTGAAAGTTCCAAATGGGCAGGTGAAAGTAGTTTTTTCTTGGTCTTCAGGGGCTATTTCAATTTGATAATATCCCGAAAAACCATCAAGAAAACAATAAAAATCATGGTCTGCAACTCGTTCCAAAGTTTGATCCAAAAATGGTAATGGAAAATGATCTTTTCTTGTGACAGCATTTAGCTTCCTAAAATCAATGCACATACGCCATCCTGTGATGGTTCTAGTTGGGATTAACTCATTTTTTTCATTTTCTACGACTGTAATCCCAGATTTCTTAGGAAATACTTGAGTAGGACTTACCCATTGACTATCCGAAATGAGATAGATGATACCTACATCCAAGAGTTTCAAGACTTCATTATTTACCACTTCCTTCATTGTAGGATTCAGCCTCCTTTGCATCTCTCGAATAGGTGATGAATTTTCTTCCAGAAAGATTCGATGTGTGCAAATGGTGGAGCTTATTCCTTTGATGTCGGCAACTGACCATCCAATTGCTCCTTTATGTTTCTTGAGAACTTGTAGGAGCTGCTCTTCTTGCTCAACTGACAAAGAAGATGAAATAATACATGGAAATGTGTTAGTAGGCCCAAGAAAAACATATTTCAGTGTCTCAGGTAGTGGTTTCAAAACTAGAGATGGAGGAACTGCATCTGATGATTGCTGGTTTATGGACTAAAGTGGCAGGTCTTCAAATTTGGGTCGCCATAATGAGTTTACATTATTACCTGCACCAAAATTCACTAAATTAGCATCAGTTAGGTTCATGTTCTCCAAGGTTTCAGACAAAACATGCTCTATTTGACTCTCTTGCTCTAATAAACTAGGTTCTTCAGCAAGTAGAGATTCCAACAAATTCACTTCCTGGATTTCGTCAAGATCTTGAGGTTGCCTACAAGTGTTGAACACATTCAGCTCCAATGTCATGTTTCCAAATGTCAATTTAAGGATACCACTTCGACAATTTATCAAAGCATTGGAAGTAGCCAAAAATGGTCTCCCTAAAATAACGGGTGCCTGAAAAACAGAGTGAGGAGTTAATTGAACATCTAACACCACAAAATCAACAGGATAATAAAACTTATCGACTTGTACTAGTACATCTTCCACAACTCCCCTTGGTTTTTTAATTGAACGATCAGCCAATTGTAAAATGATAAAAGTTGGTTTCAACTCTCCTAAACCAAGTTGCTCATAAGTGTTGTAAGGAAGCAAATTCACACTAGAACCTAAGTCTAGTAATGCTTGGCATATTTTTGAGCTTCCTATACCACAAGTGATTGTTGGAGAGCCTGGATCCTTATACTTAGGAGGAGTATTGGATTGAATAATGGCACTGACTTGTTCTGTGAGAAATGCCTTCTTTTACACATTAAGTTTCCTCTTGACTGTACACAAGTCTTTCAAAAATTTTGCATATGTTGGAATTTGCTGAATAGCATCAAGAAGAGGAATGTTAATCCGAACTTGTCTGAAAATATCTAAAATCTCAGCATGATGTTTGTTTTTATGTAAAGGAACCAATCTTTGAGGAATTAGAAGTCTTACCAACCTTGTCAGCCCCCTGAGCGGGTATATCGACTATCTTACCACTTCTAAGAGTTGTTAAAGCCTTACATGATTTGACATTTTCATCTGCAGAGGGATTAGACTCTGATGTGGCAAATTGCACTTGAGGATTTGGTTGGGGTTGAGCTGGAAATTTTCCTCTCTCTTGAGCATTCAAAGTAGTGTTCAGCCTTGTTAAGTTATTCCTTATATCACTGATGGCCTGAGAGGTTTGGTTGTTAATGGTGGTCTGACTTTGCATAAACTGTGCATGGTAGTGACCATCTGTTGGAATTGATCATCCATAGGCTTTCTAGGGGCCGGAGGTGGTGCATTTGGTTGAGAATGAGCTGAATATGGAGGTACACCAGTGCCCGGATGTGTTGAACTCGTTGGATGATCATTTCTCCAGCTGAAATTAGGGTTATTTCTCCAACCTGCATATACGTATTATAATATGATGTGGAAAATGGTTTACAAATCATATCAGCTTATGGTTTCGACTTCCAAGCGCAGAAGCTGTCAAAGTAATACAAGGGTAAATCCCAAGATCGAATTCACAGGGACAAAGGGTTTAATGTAAGCATCGGTTATTGTATGTAAACTATATAGAAGCAAAAATAAGAAGAAAATCAAATTTGGGTTTTTGAGATTTATGGCTCATAATTGAAATACCAACTAAGAGAGATGAATAACAATGTATTTAGAATTGACAGATGCAAAATACTCTAGAATTTAAGTGCAAGGAAAATAAGATAACGTTCTTAGAAACAATAAATCGAACACTTGAGATGCAAGTTTCCCCCGTAACTAAATTGGTACTGAATTCACTTCTACTGTTCTCTTCTCTCAACCATTTTCTCATTCCAAGAGATTATGATCGGATAATACAACAATCAGCTCTCAATCTTTGGATATAATCTACGTACTCATTAGATTGTATAGCAAATTTAAGCAATAAAGAAAACTACCAAAGTCTTGTTACTAGTTCAATCATCAATTGTGCCTGTACGTCTACAACCGATAAAAAACTAGAACAAAGAACTTCAATCTTTTCTAACAGTAAAATGAAATACAATCCAACAAGTTAATCATTAAAGCTCCATAAAAGATAGAAGAAATCCAACCCAACTAGTCACGGGTTACTCTTTGAATCTCAAGCTGAAAATCTAGCCTATCATATTTGAAATCAAAACTAAAGAGAAATAATTCAATCCAGTGATATTCATTAGAGAGATAAACGAAAACAACGAAAAACAATCCAGCTCCCCAACTCCAGCCGAATCCCAAAATATATAGAGAAAGCTCCAGAATCCGCCAAAATTCCCGATCTGCCCATTCGTTACTGCTGCCCATCATCTCGTAACCGTTTTCTGTTTTGATTTTTCATCCATCGAATCCTTTCCTCCAGCTAGGCTTAGCAATGCCCAAATGACTTTCGAAAATGCCCTGAGTAAAGAAGCCAATATAAAATGAGTCTTTGTTTGATACACGCGAGCGTCTTAGGAAAACTTTCAAACAGATTCTTCACGCTCGACTGACGCTCGACTTGTGCTCGAGCGCCCTTGAAGAACTTCACACAGATTCATCACGCTTGACCACCGCTCGACTAGTGCTCGAGCGCTCTTGGAGATCTTCATACAGAACCTTCACGCTCGATCATCGCTCAACCAGCCGCTCGAGCGCTCCTGATGAGTTCCAGACAGAATGCTTACGCTCGACATCTGCTCGAGACACGCTCGAGCGCCACTTTAGAAAATTCTTTTAATTAAAACATGCAAAGGTCAGGGTGAGATTCTTTTTACCACAGCGACATAAATCATACACTTTAAGTGCAAATCATCAATTGTTATACACTTTGCTCAAGTAATGAAATATGGTGCTTAATCAATAGCTTAATTCATTTTCAATCAAACAATTAGTTCACTTAAGCTACCAAATTAAGCATATTAAACACTTTATCAGTGACCCAGTCCCTCTCAGCTCCTCCGACGCCGGTGAAATTCGAATTGTGAATTGTGAAGTTTGAATTGAATCTCTCAGTTCCTCTCCTGTCTGGTAATTTTAGTTGTCACTATTCTTCATCATGTCTTGTTAACATAAGTATCTGTTTATTTTATTTTTCGTTTCATTTTGGTTTTTAATTTTTTTCACTATTTTTTTCGTTTCATTTGTTTCAGCAACACCCCATTTAGAAAAAAGGGACCAGGTTCTCAAACCCAGGTCAGATACTCTTTCATCTCAATTAATGGAGGTATTGTTAAAAACCAAAATGAAACTAAATCTCAGCGTTGTTATGTTTAAGATAGAAATACAAAACCAAACTCATCAAGCTGCTAATTCGTACTACACAGTTCAGTTCAGCTTCTACCATCACAGGACTGTATCTAAGAGTTAGTTTCCGTACTTGGTCTTGACTGTAGCTAGAAAATGTGCATGTGTGAAGATCTAAAGAAGTTCGAAACTCTCGTAGGATTTGCTGTAACTGTTCCAAACACGCCGTTGCTCTTTTCGTTTGCAATTGGATTTATTCATTGCAGGTGTTTCTCTGTTTGTTGATGTCGTTTGGAGTTGTGGCATCTTAATGTTCTTTTTTATTGTAATGCTCTGAAGCGTACAACAAGAGTGGCAATCTGTCGAGGACCGATTCAACAATCACCAAATTAAGAATTAAAAATTTTTGAGATTTGGAAATTTGGTTCAAGTAGGGATTTAATCTAAACAAATCAACGAGATTTACTTAGATTTAAGATTTGAAACCTGAAATAGAACGCTAATGAAATATTAAGATTAAAAAAAGAAGGATGGTTGAATCGATTTTATTCAATAGATTGCAAGAATACAATTAAAAAACATAAATAAATAAATTAGTTCAAATTATATTCAATGAATTGCAAGGATAGGAACTCCTAACTTGGATTCAATAAATTGCCTTTAAGTTAGTCTAAAACTTTCCCATCAGAGTTCGGCTCCGATATCACAAGACACGATAAATAATATTCTAAAAAACTGACTTTGAATGCAGAAAACAGATCCTAAACTTTCCCATAAGCAAAACGTACCAGTTTGTCTCATCCAAGATTCTAACAATCATAACATGATTAGTTTATTACTAAATTAATCCCACCCGCTTAGTGACCAATAGCGATTCAGATTTCGATCCCCTTCTTAGGAACGACATCCAAACAACTCAAAATTCCAATTTCAGAAATGCAGGAGAGCGTCCATTCGCAGCTCCAGAGTTCATTACAGAGCAAAATTCATTAGCTTGTCTATAAGATCGACGATCGATTAAACAACATCCAACAACGAATTTATACAAGCCATAGTACAATTCACGACGGAGATCAAATTAAAACGACGGAACGATGATTTAGTAACTTATAGGGCCACACTTTGAAAGTAGCCACTTTAGTTATTGTTGAAACGAGATCCTAGGTCAATTTTGAAACGATGTGTATTTTAATTTATTTTTAAGTAATTATGACTTTATCAGCTTGGTATTAAATTATTCTAGAAACTGATTCGAATACAATTTCAGATTTGCTTCTTGTTCCTAATTGAGGGTTGATAGGTGACTTGTTGATAAATAATTGCTCTTTCACAAGTAAGTGGTATTTTGATTCTCGAATATCAATTACTATTATTTTTGTAATTTGGTTTTTGTTAGAGATTGGAGTTTGTGGGAGTTCTTGGAAGGCGGAGGGCAGGGCTAACTATTACTTGTTGTTGGTTCTGTGGAGTTTATTAGAGATTGGAGGGGTAACTGTTATCTGTTGTTGGTTTTGTGGTTTTTGTTGGAGACTGGAGGACAAAGTTTGTGTTGTTTAATGTTTAATGTTTGTTTGTTGATATAAGTTTATCTTTATTTTTATTTAACTTTTGAGATCACTTCCTGGTTGATATATGTCTAACATGAGGTGTAACGAAGCTAGTCCTCTTTACGGAGGGATCTCTAAGTTGAATAGTGATTGCTTAATGTTAGTTTTATTGGTTAATGTTTGTTTTTTTATTTATGTTTAATGTTTGTTTGTTGATATATGTTTATCTTTATTTATATTTAACTTTTGAGATTACTTCCTGGGGGACACCTCTACACTGAAGTTGGAGGTCTAACCTAAGGTGTAACGAAGCCAATCTTCTTTACAGAGGGATCTCTAAGTTGAATAGTGATTATTTAATGTTAGTTTTATTGGTTAATGTTTGTTTTTTTTATTTATGTTAGATTATAACAAAATCTTGATAACATTCGACGAAAATTAAAATGATACATACCTTTTTTGTTGCATTTCATATAGTTTTTATTAGATTTCATGGGCAAGAGTTGGATGAACAAGAAACGCGAGACAAGAGAATATGTATTGGGAGTCAATGAGTTTCTAAGTTTTGCATCTACGAGTATGGGTAATGATGGGAGAATTTATTGCCCTTGTGTAAAGTGCGTCAATTACAAGAGGTATAACATACGTACAGTACATGACCATTTGGTCTAATATGGGATGTCTGCGGGTTACAACTATTGGTTTGCGCATGGTGAATCGCAAGATACGGCAGCTTCTAGTAGTCCATCTATTGTTGTGGAAGATAGTCAAATGTGTCAAACATCAACTGGGATCCATGAACTATTACATGAGGTATTTCCATGTGAACCGGAAAGAGAAGCTAATGATATACGAGAAGAAAGAGTCATGACTCCTAATGATGCTACTTCAAAATTTTATGAAATACTTAAGGATGCTGACGATCGTTTGTATGAAAGGTGCATAAAATTTAGTAAGCTAACTGCTGTTGTACAATTATATCATTTGAAGTGTATGAGAGGGTGGAGTAATACCTCTTTTACGTGGTTACTCCAAACACCGGGTGATATGCTTCCTGTGGGTGCTAAATTGCCAAAGGACACTTATGAAGTTAAAAAAGTATATGAAGGAGTTAGGCCTTGGATATGAAAATATCCTTGTTTGTTCAAATGGTTGTATGTTGTTCTGGAATGAGAATGAGAAGGTGGAAGTTTGTTCAAAGTGTGGAGAATCAAAATGGAAGGGCAATGGGGAGGGAAATAACTTGTCACAGAGGGAAGGTGGATCATCCAAAAGACCTAAGAGAAAATCGGCAAAGGTTTTGCGATGGTTTCCTTTAAAGCAACGATTACAGAGACTATTCATGTCCTCAAAAACTGCGATTCATATGAAATGACATCGTGATGGCCGAATAAATGAGGGGTTGTTAAGGCATCCGGCCAATGGTCTAGCTTGGAAGGCATTTGATTCTCAGTATGTTGATTTTGCTTCTGATCCATGTAATGTCTTGGGTTAGCGGCGGATGGGTCAATCCTTTTGGGAATATGGGTACTACTCATAGTACGTGGCCAGTGAAACGTTCATCTTTAATGTTGTCATTGTTTATTCTTGGACCCAAATCTCCTTCTTTCAAGATTGATGTATATCTAGAGCCTTTGATATTGGAGTTAAAAGAGTTGTGGGATGTTGGGTTAGATACTTATGACATTGGTTCGAAAGATATGTTTAAGATGCGTGCGGCATTGATGTGAACGATTAACGATTTTCCTGCATATGGTGACCTCTCTGGATGGAGTACAAAAGGATGTCTTGCATGTCCATGTATGTTTCAGACTTGTTCACGGTGTTTGAATAATGGTAGGAAATTTTGCTACATGGGACATAGACGATACTTACCATTAAATCATAGGTGGAGAAGAGATCAAAAATCATTTGACGGTACTTCTGAAATGGCTCCACCGCCCACTTTGCGGAACGGTGTTGACATTTTGACGCAAGTAGAGGGTATTGAACATTTTGAGTCAAGTGTATGGAAGAAATGTAGTATTTTCTTTATATTGCCTTATTAGAAGGATAATACGTTGCGCCATAATCTAGATGTGATGCATATCGAGAAGAACGTAGTTAACAACATTATTGGTACGGGAAGACAAAAGATAACTATAAGGCACGTCTTGCCTTTCAAAGCATGGGAATAAGACATGATCGTCATCCAAAGACCACTCCCGCAGGACGTGTATTTTCGTGCAGCTTGCTTCTCAATGACTCACGATGAGAAAGAAGGCTTCCTAAAAGTGATAAAGAACGTGAAAGTGTCGGATGGTTTTGCTTCGAACCTATCACGTTGTGTCAAGATTCAACAACGTAATATCATTGGTTTGAAGAGTCATGACTCCCATATTTTGATGCAACATTTGATGCCCATTGCCATACGGAGATCGTTACCAAGCAATATTTGTTCTCCTTTAATCGAGTTGTCATGTTTCTTTATGGAAATTTGTTCCAAAACATTACGATTAGAGGACCTAGATCGACTTGAGGCTCAAATTCCTCTAACATTGTATCAACTTGAAAGGATATTTCCGCCTTCTTTTTTTACTGTTATGGTGCACTTGGTCGTACATCTAGTTGCAAAATGTAAGATGGGTGGACCGGACCAACTTAGATGGATGTATCCTATAGAGAGGTAATATTAGTTACAAAAATATGATACGTATGTTTCTTTGCATATGTGTGTTATTGTTTGAAATATAATATTGTTGGTGTAGGGACATGCATCGTTTCAAATCTTATGTCCGCAATACAGCCGCACCTGAAGGCTCTATTGCTGAAGGATACATCGCAGATGAATGCTTAAGTTTTTGTTCAAGATATTTAGAATCAATTCCAACGATCTTTAATAGATCCGTAAGAAATGTAGACGACACTATTGGAGGAATCTCTTACGTTCGTCTTGATACAAAGGTGTGCATGCAAGCCCATCGATATGTCCTTTTTAATTGCGATGAGTTAGTCCAAATTCGCACATAAGTGATGTTAGACATATAACTCTTGCATTGAGAATGTTTATATCCAATAGAATGTAAGTTTTAGTTATATTGTCCATGCAGAATGCATAAGGATCGATTGAAGGCAAGCAACCGTACGACTCGTCCCACAGATTTTGTCATCGATAAGATGCATAAGGATGAAATTTGTGATTGGTTTCGAGACTATGTATGTCTTAATGTTTAAAATGTTTTGAATTGCTTGATTACTTTAAAACTTATAAATAATGTTAATCTTGGGTTGTTGTCCGAGGAAAACAGATTCAAAATATGGACGATGCAAGGAGGCATGAACTTCCAAAGAGGATGGCTTGCTAAAGGTCCAAACCCCGAAGCTAGATCATTTAGCCGATACATACGTAATGGTATGAAGTTCCGTACAAAAGAGAATGAAATGAGCAGAACAACTCAAAATAGTGGTGTTTTTGTGACTGTTGAAGGGGGCACCATATATTACGGGCGAATTACAAGTATCATTGAGTTAAAATATTTTGATTCGGAACGTTTTGTACTATTCAAATGTGATTGGATTGACACTGCTATTGGTAGTGTCAATCGATAAGATGCATAAGGATGAATTTTGTGATTGGTTTCGAGACTATGTATGTCTTATGTTTAAAATGTTTTGAATTGCTTGATTACTTTAAAACTTATAAATAGTGTTAATCTTGGGTTGTTGTCCGAAGAAAACAGATTCAAAATATGGACGATGCAAAGAAGCGTGAACTTCCAAAGAGGGTTCTATGGCTTGCTAAAGGTCCAAACCCCGAAGCTAGATCATTTAGCCGATACATACGTAATGGTATGAAGTTCCGTACAAAAGAGAATGAAATGAGCAGAACAACTCAAAATAGTGGTGTTTTTGTGACTGTTGAAGGGGGCACCATATATTACTAGCGAATTACAAGTATCATTGAGTTAAAATATTTTGATTCAGAACGTTTTGTACTATTCAAATGTGATTGGATTGACACTGCTATTGGTAGTGTCAATCGATAAGATGCATAAGGATGAATTTTGTGATTGGTTTCGAGACTATGTATGTCTTATGTTTAAAATGTTTTGAATTGCTTGATTACTTTAAAACTTATAAATAGTATTAATCTTGGGCTGTTGTCCGAAGAAATTAGATTCAAAATATGGACGATGCAAGGAAGCGTGAACTTCCAAAGAGGATTCTATGGCTTGCTAAAGGTTCAAACCCCGAAGCTAGATCATTCAGCCGATACATACGTAATAGTATGAAGTTTCGTACAAAAGAGATGAAATGGGCAGAACATCTCAAAATAGTGGTGTTTCTGTGACTGTTGAATGGGGGCACCCATATATTGGGGCGAATTACAAGTATCATTGAGTTAAACTATTTTGATTCGGATTGTTTTGTATTATTAAAATGTGATTGGATTGACACTGCTATTGGTAATGTCGATTGATAAGATGCATAGGGATGAATTTTGTGATTGGTTTCGAGACTATGTATGTCTTATGTTTAAAATGTTTTTAATTGCTTGATTACTTTAAAACTTATAAATAGTGTTAATCTTGGGTTGTTATCCGAAGAAAACATATTCAAAATATGGATGATGCAAGGAAGCGTGAACTTCCAAAGAGGGTTCTATGGCTTGCTAAAGGTCCAAACCCCAACGCTAGATCATTTAGCTGATACATACGTAATGGTATGAAGTTTCGTACAAAAGAGAATGAAATGGGAAAAACAACTCAAAATAGTAGTGTTTGTGTGACTGTTGAAGGGGGCACCATATATTTCGTGCGAATTACAAGTATCATTGAGTTAAACTATTTTGATTCGGAATGTTTTGTACTATTCAAATGTGATTGGATTGACACTGCTATTGGTAGAGGATATAAAGTTGATGAGTTTGGATTCAAACTTGTTAATTTTTCACGTTTAGTGCATACTGGAGAGCGATTATGTGATGATCCACTCATATTGGCATCTCAAGTATACTATGTATCTGATGAAAGGCATCCAAATTGGGAAGTAGTTGTCAAGACTAAACCAAGAGATGTGTTTGATGCTGGTAATGGATTGATGTTTCATGACGAGGTGGATGACTATTGTGAGAATGAGCCTTACACTTTCAACATTAAGCAAGTCCCTGAGAATGTACAAGATGATTTGATGTGGTTTAGAAATGATGTGGAAGAAACAACACTAGATATACCTCAGGACGTACCTATGGTATGTGAATTCACGATCTTTGATTTTTCTCTTGAGACTTATGAGTTTCTTGTTTGTCCAATTTCAAATATCGTCAAAATACATATTTCATTTACCCTAGCATTTTAATTGGTTTCCTATTTTGTTTATTTTCTTTCTGTTTGTGGGATGTAGATTTCCTTTCTGTCAAATGGTTTACTTCTCCTGGGTCTATACCTGTTAAGACCATTTCCTTAAGGAGGGAATCAACCAAATTGAACTTCCTTTGTCTAGTGAAAATCGAAGCCAATATTGTGTAGGCATACAAGTTTGGTTCAACACCCACTGAGAGATCATGTGATCCCACACCCCATCTCCAAAGTCCTTTCCCTACTTCCAGGTTTAAGGCCTGAATTCCATCTTGTTTAAGGTTTAAGAAAAATGAATTTTTGCTTGCTATGTTGGTCTGTACGTGGAGGATGATGTGGGCTTAGTTTTGTTAGGCTTTTGCATGAAAATAATGTGTGGTTCAAAACCCACATGGCAAGGGTAAAAAACAGAAGGGAAATGGTGATTTTTAAGTGAGAAATGGAGAGTCTTTGACTTTACATGAGTGAAAGTTGAAGCTAAAGAAAGGTTGTAAATATGTTGCTTGTGGAAATCAATGTTTGAAATGTGTAAAAATTGAATCCAAAGGATATCGGGCCCTAAAACTACTCATGCATGTGTCTTCCTTGAAATATTTCAAGTTATGTAGTGGTTTTGCAACTATTTGTTTGTACATTTGAAATCTGATTTATCACATATTGTTATGGCATGTATTTTAGTTTCAGAAGTTCCTTACGTGTTAAAAATGGTGTGTCTTATAGCCAAAAATGGATCGGGTTGCATGCATGCATAGAAAATGACTTTTTGTAATATACTTCATTTACCACATTATCACATGTATCATAATTTGTTTTCTGATTGGTACGAAATTTATAGGGTAGACTCAGAGAAGGGTTTCGGTCATATAGTGAAAATTTGGTTGAAAAATGATGAGTAAAAGTTGATGAAAACGGATTTAGAGCAGCCAGGGGTAAATCTGAAAAAAAAAACTGGGTAATGGACCCAGAAAATCCAGATTAATCTTAGGTCTCAAAAACCAAGTCTGGGCCGGTTTTAATAAGACCCAAAATCTTTCATATAGTCCAAGAATAGTTCTAACCTCCAGCAATGTCCCTATCCCCTACTTAATTTTCAACCCTTCCAAAAGCCAAAGGTCCCATACCTATCAAATAACCACCCAAAATACCACCAATCCAATAGCTGCTTTTTAGCTCTCTGCCGCCAGCCTCTTTCTTCTTCAAGAAAACCTTGATTTTTCAACCAGCAGGCTATGCCACCATCCCATCAAAGGGCTGACATTAGTATTGTGTAGGTACAATGACGAGGAAGAGGTTCAAGACTATATCCTCATCAGCTACTCCAGCTACACCAACTACGTCATCATCGCAGCAAGCTCCAATATCATTGCAGCAGGCTATGCCACCATCCCATCAATCTACGGTACCATCGTTCGAAGATGAACCTTCGAACGGTGACGACACACTAGATATGTTAATAATCAAAATAGTGACAATTTATGTCATTTGTTTGTGAATTTAATTTCACATGTTAAATGTGCAGATAATAACTCAGGTTCGTAAATTGCGTGGTGGGACGCGCATGACTGAAGTGTGGAATTTGAAAGAAGGCGAATTGATTCTCACTCACTTCAGTGAGAATGGGCATCCTCTAGGTACTGAATGAGGCATTTTTACCCAAATCACGGGCAATGTTGCCCGTGTTCCTAATCAAATCCCCCTAGATGTTGTAGATTGGTGTAGAGTCCCTACGGCAACAAAGGAGGATTGTTGGACACTTATGACGGTATACATTATTTTATAAAAGTCAGGGTGAAATGCACTTATATAAGTTTAATAATTTACGCACCTAACTCTTGTGGTATATGTTGCAGAGCCGATTTACAATCCCCGAGGGTCCATTGAGGGATGTAGTGAAAGATTGGTTCCTCAGAGATCTGGGTGAAAAATGGAGGAACTATAAATGTAGTTTGAAGACTAAATATTTCAATGAGGCCTTTACGCCTCAATATGTGAAAAGTAAAGCTCTAACAGATGTTAATTTGGAGCAATTTTGCAAGTTAGTCGATTTTTGGTATTCTGAAGCATGACGAGTATGTCATTATTTCTTTGTATTATGGATTTCATGAATGTAATATTCATTATTAATTTATAATGTCTTGGTATTAATGTAGCGTCGAAGTTTGGCCGCGAAACAAAGTCGATCACTACAAACATCGCTGCCCACTGCAGGATCTCGAAGCTTTGCACGTCATGCTCATGAGAGGGTACATAGTACTCAATTACTTTTTTTACTGGTATAGTTGTTATTATTAGGATTATTATAAGTAATTTACAATTTCATCATTCCATATGGTGTCTGTGATGCAGGAAAAAGAGAAACAAGTTATAATTGATTGAGCAGAGCTATATAAAGCGGTCCATTCATGTTCTGACGGGTCTCCAATGAATCCGGATGTAACAGAGAAAATAGTATGTCACTATTACATTCAATTTTTATTTGAACATGCAAATGACTAATCATACTTTAATTGTATGTTCTATTCTTTCAGAGGCGAATGAAGGAGATTCAAGTGAATGATCCAACAATTTCACAAGCCTTGAGCCAATCTAGAATGGGTGGCAACATCAGTTGGTCACCATCTGACCGCTGTGCACAAGTGATTGGTCCAGAACGACATGGTCGCATTCGCGGCATTGGACTAGGACCAACTCCTTCATCTCATCATACTAACACCAGCAGAATATCCACTCAGCCTACATCATCTAATAACGACCACTATGACATCCAGGATAGAATGAAGACTACTGAGTCTACAATTTCATCGCTTCAATCTACAATCCAAATGATGGCTACAGCCTGGGTAGAAATTTTAGTTACTTACCCTCAGATAATCACTATTGATTCTATTTACGTATTTTCCTAGCTAATTATTTGTTTAACTTTTGTAGGAGCAACGTGAAAACCAAAATGTTGTCAATCCCAACCAGGGACCACTATCACTTCATAGATCATCTCATGCAAGCCGGAAAATGTTTGACGGTAAGATACTAACATAAATGAAAATTGCCAGTAATTTGATAGTAAATGTGTACTAAACTCTTGTGGTCGTATTTATTTATTTTTATCTTTGTTCATGTCATTATCGTTTGTTAATTTTCCAATATTGCAATTGCAGACAATGTTGATGGTGATGGTGATGGTGGTAATACAAATGGTGCAAATGTTGGAGCAGATGCTGATAGGGCATGTGCTGAAGTTGCTAAAGATTAGGGTTATTGTCATTTGTTGTTAAATATAATTACTTGATAGTTTATAGACTACTTCGAAATTTTTATAACTTATTTGCGTTTCTTGCAAAATTTGTAAGAAGTGGTTATTTTGTCAATGATGAAATATATTTTGTTTTATTACACTTTTCTATTACATTTTTTTAATACAGATTTAGTGGCGTTTTAAATGCTGGAAGAGAATAAAAATTAATTAAAAAATAACCTTCGTGTCAATAGCGGCGGTCGCGACCGCCGCTAATAATTTTCGGGTTTATAGTGGCGGCCACGACCGCTGATATAGAACTTTGGATATACAGCAGCGGTCGAGACCGCTGCTATAGAATTTCGGGTCTATAGTAGCGGTCTAAACCGTTGTTATATGACCGCCACTATAGATCTTCTGGTCAACAGCGGCGGTTTCGACCGCCGCTGAATATCCGCCACTATATAACTTCGGCTCCACAGCGGCGGTCTAGACCGCCACTGAATAATCGCTGCTATAGACCCAAAGTTCTATAGCGGCGGTTCCGACTGCTGCTAACGGACAGCTGCAATAGACTCGAATTCTTCACCAGCTGTCTCAACAACCGCCGCTATAGCCTACCGCGACGGTCATACTGCTGCTGTCACGACCGCCGTGAAAAAATCGCTGCTAATGTTTTAGCAGCGATTTTTTAACATTTAGCGGCGGTTTTCGATCGCCGCTAAAGACCTTTTTATGTAGTGTATTGACTAAATCTAAGTAGTTTATAAAATATCTATTATCATACTTATAATGAGCATATATATTTTGAATAATTAGTAATATAATATTATTTAACTAGGACATATTATTTAATTTCAAACAACAATACATTGTGAGCTTAGCATAGCATTCAAGAGTACCATCAGCTTTAAATTTGCACTTATGAACACATTTACAACCAATTGTTGTTTTGTCACAAGGAAGATCAGTTAAAATCCAAGTATTTTTTAGTTCAAGTGCATTGATTTCAGTTTGCATTGCCTCTCTCCACACGGAACCTAGACAACCTTATGAAAAAATTGTGGTTCAAGATGATTAGAGACAGCTAAAGTGAAAGCTTTATGAGAGGATGACAATTTTGAGCAAGAGAGATATGAAGATATAGGATAGAGAGAGCAAGAAGTAGAACTTGTAACCAAGGATGGATTGGAGTTGTTGTTAAGAGTTTTGGACCAATTGACAGTGATAATCCTGCAAATATGTAGGTTGTCTTCCGAGTCTAGAAGATTTTCGAAAAGGTTGTGAATGATGCTGAGAAAAAAATTGAGAAACATCTAAAAAATAGGTGAATGATCTGTGACAGTATGAGGAGAATGTGTGATAATATCTGTGTGAGAATTGGAAGTTTGTGTGTCTGTGAAGTGATGATCAGTAGGAGGAATTGAAGAAGGTGTAGAAGAATTGGAAGATGGGTATGTGTGATCATCTATGAGAGGATTATCAGGAGCAAGAAATACAAAATTCTGAAGAAAGGTAGAATCAGAACTAGGAGAAGTTCTAGAGAAATGAAATATGGATTCATATAAAATAACATGTCGAGAGATGAAAATCTTATGAGTAGTAGGATCAATATGTTTGTATCCATTAGTACCGCTTGGATATCCTAAAAATACTCATGGTATATGAAAACTCTGTTTAGCCCTTAAAGAACACCTAGAGGATGGTATAACATTAGAAGTATAGTTATAGGCTCAAACTTATTTGGAAACTGAGAATTGATTGATACAAAGGCTAAGCATCAAAAAGTTCTTAAGGAAGTGTAGTTTGGTAGCCCCTGAAAGAGGAGTTCAAATGGAGAGTGATTGTTAAGTATAGGTGTAGGAAGACGATTGATCAGGTGAACAACTGTAAGTATGTGTCACGTCCAGCGCCTATATTAGTCTTTAAGCTCTCTTTATGGTAATAGAGGTGCTATAAATGACGAGATTATGACATGATCTTTTCTAAGTTCTCAAGACTGTAGGGTTCCTTGTAAGTATTTAAATAAGGAATTGTTCAAGGCATAGCGGAAAACTAATAAGTAGCGGAAAGATTATAAATCCCTTAAGAAACATTAAAGTGTACAAGAATGAAAACTATAAGTCAAAGATTTAAACAAACACAAACACTAGATATAATAAAGATAAGATATTTTAAACAAGGAATAACAAGTAGATTAGTAGATCCGATTAATAAGGGAGGATCCTAGGATCCTTACAAAATCAGGCTATTAATTGTCAAAATTTGTGAACCTAGTGGTTCATTTAAGCCTATCTAATCTCTAAACATATATATACATATTCCATAAATGAAACTAAGTAAACATTAGAAAACTAGTCTTCGTCGTCGGTCTGGGTTAGGTCAATCAGGTGGAAGCCCAGGGTGAATAATTCGACAGGATCTGCAATGAATAGGGGAATGACTGGACCATTTGGGTGGGGGTGTAAGTCCGGTCCGGTCTCCGACGGAGCTCTGGCTCTAGTTTCGTCACCGGTTCCGGGAAGTTGAGGTTCGTAGCTTCCACGAACCAGAACCGGAGGTGATTTTGGAAATTTAACGGACGCGGAACAGGAAGCGGAAGTTTCCGCCGGTACACCGAAAAATCAGTTCCGCTTTATTTTTATTTTAAAAAAATAAAATTAAAACGACTTCTTTTTAAAAAATATATATATATACTTTGATCCACAGCTCTTTTGAAATAACCTTAACTCTCCAGTTTCCTCTCCCTCCCCGAAGTCCCCCTCCCTCTCCTTCGAACTTCACACAATTCTTTCTCACTTCTCAGTTCGCACAGTGAGTCAGCTCTCTTTCTCTCTCTCTCCTTGGACAATTCGACCTAGGGCTGCAGGACAGGAAATCTGGTCCAATTTTTGGACCTGAATGCAGTCGGACCGGATTTTCGGTCCTACTAATATAGAGGACCGGACCGGACTGGACCACTTATAAGTGGTCCGGTCTGGTGTAGTAGAAAGTAGTCCGGTAAAAAAACACAAATCCAGTTCGGTTCGGTTTGGATCCATTTCTAAAAATCTTGAATCGGTCCGGACCGAATTCATCTGATAAAAAACACAAAACCGGTTCGGTCCGGTTCGATTTTTGGTCCGGTTCTGCTCTGCCCTAATTCGACCTTCGCACAGTTCGCAGTATCGTTGTAGCCTCTCTCTATCTCTCTGTCTGTCTTCATCTCTCTATCACTCTGTCTCCATCTCTCTATCTCACTGTCTTGATCTCTCCATCTCTATCTCTCTCTATTTAACAAATATGTTCTCTCTCTCTCTCTCTATTGTGAATCTGTTGTGATTTGTGAATCTGGGGTTTTGGGAATCTGTTGTGATTTTTGTGAAGGTCGAAGGGTTTTGTGAATCTGTTGTGATTTTTGTGAAGGCCGAAGGGTTTTGTAAATCTGTTGTGAAAATAATGTGATTTGTGAATCTGTTGTTTAGTGAAGTGTTGTGATTTGTGAAGTTGCATGTTTAATTACTATGAAGTGGATTGGTGCTGAAATCTATGTATTTTGAAGAGGTATATCTAGTTGATCAACCCGAGTCCTATTGAAATTAGGATACCATGGCACGTGTGTTTCTAATTATGTATACTGAGTTTTTATTTTCCCCTAAAATGTGACTTTTGTAGCATAACATTAAAAAGGGTTCGCTGATTTGTTATGTTAGTTCAAGAAGAAGTGACTAGTCCTTGAACTGAGTTATATGCTTCTATGGTTTTGAATTTGTCAACTGTTGGAGTCATGTTGGAAAAGGGTTCGCTGATTTGTTATGTTATTCCAGGTGCCTTGCATACTTGAAAAGATCAAAGGACTTGACAAAGCCATTGATTTCACAGTCAGTGAATTGAAGGATAACTTTCTCGAGATGGATTCAAAATTTTATGGCCAATTCAACCTTGTCTATATGCTTGGGCTCAATCAGTCAAACCTATATAGGGAAGAACAAAGGAAACTGATGAGCATATGGGATGGATTTTCGTTGCGTCAGAGACAGAGGAGCCAGGAGCTGAACCTGACCCTCTGAATGGAGCCAAGAGCATTAGAGGACTTTATGAGCTTCTTAGTTCAAACTACACTGTAAAGTACACAGTTCTTGTATGTCATCCACATGAAGTGTGATTAATTGTATTTGTATTTGTGAATTTTTGATGAATAAATAACATCTTTATTTTTTGGAAAAAAAGTTTAAATTTACCAAAAATGTGGCCCAAAACAATATTGAAATTTCGACATCTGCTTCCGCTAAGTCCGACAAGAGTCGGAAGCGAAAGTGGAATCCATTTTGGTCATCCGCTAGTTAATAGACCGGATGCCGGAATGTTAAATTTCGCTTCCAACATGTCCGTTATTCACCCCTACATTTGGGGGCAAATCCTTGGGAACCAAGTAGGGCAGGTGCTCCACGATCACTTCCATGTTTTCCGTCACCAAGACTCGAACATGGACGACCAGGATGTGGGTTGGGAGCTCATGGGATAGATATGACCCAAACAACACCATCTTCTGTCTTAACAGAAAAGTATGCAAATATGGACAGAAAGGTGGGGTGAGTCTTAAGGACTCAGTAAGGTGGGAAAGGAAGCATGTGATCATAAGCAGTGAGCACAAATAATTTAACAGTAGAGAGATACCGTACTTACCGATTTTAGAAAACATTTAATATTTTATAAGCAGTGTTTATAACTTGAAAGCAATTATAATCACCATATAACGAGATGCAAAATCATGGATGCATGAGATGCATGAACCATGTAACTTTTCCTTCAACCTTTGGTGTCCACTATTTCACCACCAAGTGACAGGGTTGTGCTTCCCGCTCTCTTTCCACCAGGATAGTCTTGTGCTATCCATCATACCAGAACGTCAAGCAAAGGCTCTCCACTGCTTTCTGCTCAGGAGGCCACCCACTACCCGGTAGTGGTGGTTGCACGTCCTCCGATGAGCGGTATCGTCACCCTTATAATCACTCTTTCACTATTCCACTTTGTACCTATGAAATGATGCACATGCCTCATCCAATGCACATATGTTCATGTTTCTCATCAATATTGACTAACTTATAACTGTTATGCTTACTAATCATCACTTCCATCATTTATAATCACATTAAATATGGAAAACTTCTCTTTCAAGTTGCAAGTATACAAGAAAAAATCTTAATAAGGCAAGTCCAACTTAAGAATTTCTAAATCAGCAAACTATTTGTTGAATCTTTTTAAGAAATTTCAACTTATAAGTAAAGGCAAGTCCAACAACTTAAAAGCTTTAAAATGAGAAATTCTATTTAAGCTTTTTCAAGTCCATGTCTTACCAAGTTTCAGAAGTTTTAGGGCCTTCTAGAGTCAGCTCAATCAAAATAAAGCCCAACTTGTTTTACATAAAATTAACCCGTTTTGGTTAAAAACTTCATTTCTACCCTAATTTTCAAAAGCCAATAACTCTCACCTTAACTCCAATTGACCTGAAATTTTGGCCATATGCTCCGGACTCTGTCCCGAAGTAACCCTCCAAATTTGGTGCTGAAAAGATATCGTTTGACCCATGCGATAATAGCTTATATGCACCGTCCTCACAGAATAGCAAAACTGGTACCTACGTGACCTATTTTCTAATTCCTCCAATTTTACACGTTAACTTCCACATGCAAGCTATTATTAGGCTTCCTAAAATCCCCTTAATCATTCAGAAACCATCAAAACTGCATATAATGCACTAATTCTACCTAACATGTTTATGATCAAGGTTTTAGCATCAAAATCCTTATTTGTATGCATACTAGTCTAACCACCTATCTCATCTTTCAATCCAATATTTTATCAACCTAACCTGTTCTCTAACAAGGTATAATGTACATCAGAGGGTCACAAGTCCTATCCTAACATGTTCTTCAAATATTTTCCTAATCTAATCACATGATCAAGCCAACCAATAACACCAAAATGAACTACCCCTTACCTCTTGGGAATCAAAGACTTATAAGAAGCTATTTGTTAGTAATAGGCCCAAAATAACAACTTCAAATAACCAAATCAAGAGATACTTCAACCTTCCTCTCTTTCTCTTCAAAATTTTTCTTCATTCTTCTCTTTAGGAGCCACGGCTTGCTCCTTCATCCTTAATGTTGCATGGTTTTTGCATGCTAATGATGGTTAATGATGAAAAAATATTCCATGGGGTAAAAACCATGGGTGGCCGGTTTTTAGAGACCAAATTGAGGGGGCTTGGGCTTAGGGAAAGGGCTGGGCTGGCTGTGGGCTTCGGGAGGCCCAATAGGCTTCAATTGCAAGCCTAAATGCAATTGGGTTCGAACTTTAGGTCCATTAGGGTTTAAAAATTAACATGGTTTCTAAAAAGTAGTCTATGGTGCACGGCTTGGGTGGGAGATGTCCTATAGGGTTAATTTTTATATATGAAAAAAAAGAGAGAAAATAGGCTAAAAGTTTGAAAAAAAAAAGGTTTAGAAAGGTTCATTGAGCAAAAGGGTGAAAATAGGGATTTTACTCATTTTTATTGCAAAAGGTCCCTATATAGAATTTTTAAAATAGGGAGAGAGTAAAATAATTTACTAGGATGAAGAGTTTAAAAGAAAATCAAAGAAGAATTTTTTTCTAGGATTTTTAGGCATTTATTAGCTATTTTAAAAAAATCTACATTTTTTACATTAATAAAAGGCATTAATATTATTTAAAATATAATTACCCAATTTAAGATAATCAATAACTTATATGGGAGGGGTGTTACTTTATGTAATCACTCCAACAGAAGATGGGAAGGTTAGCTTGGAACTAAAGTGATATAGCAACATCTATGAGGTGCTGATGCTTTCTTTCCATGATATAATTCTGTTATGGAGTATAGGGACAGCTTTTATAATGGATGATGACTTTTTGGTTAAAGAATTTTGTCATGTTAAACTCTAATCCATAGTCAGATCTCAAGATTTTAATAGATGCTTGAAATTGATTTTCAACTAATTGGCATAAGGTTGAAATATATCTTCAGGATTCAGATTTTGTTCTCATAAGTTAAACTCATGTGCATCGAGAATGATTATCCACAATGGATAAAAAAATAACAAAAATCATCATAAGAAGGGGCAGGAAATGGGCCCCATATGTCACAATGGATGAGTTGAAAAAAAGAGAAGAATTGGGTTCTAAGTTTAGGTCCATTAGTTTCTAAAAAGTGGTCTATGGTGCGCGGCTTAGGTGGGAGATGTCTTATAGGGTTAATTTTTATACATGAAAAAAAAAAGAGATCACTTGCTAAGGCTGCGTTTGTGGTGTAAAATTTTAACACAATATAATATTACAATATAATCTCTCTTTCCTCCATCAAATCATTACTTTTTACTACAAAAAATATAAAAAATTACCTCTTCAATTTTTCACTAAACCCAATACCTAAAATTTTACAAAACAAATCCACCCAAAAGTTAGAAAAAAAAAGGTTTAGAAAGGTTCATTGAGCAAAAGGGTGAAAATAGGGATTGTACTATAATTTTTATTGCAAAAAGTCCCTATATAAAAATTTTAAAATAGGGAGAGTTAAATCATTTACTAGGATGAAGAGTTTAAAATAAAATGAAAGAACAATTTTTTCTAGGATTTTTAGGCATTTATTAGCTATTTTTAAAGAATTTTCTACATTTTTGTATTAATAAAAGGAATTAATATTATTTAAAATCTAATTACCTAATTTAAGATAATTAATAACTTATATGGGAGGGGTTACATTAATCGATCACTCCAACAGAAGATGGGAAGGTAGCTTGGAACTAAAGTGATATAGCAACATCTAAGATGTGCTTATGCTTTCTTTCCGGATATAATTCTATTGTGGAGTATAGGGACAGCTTTTGTGATGGATGATGCCTTTTTGGTTAAAGAATTTTGTCATGTTAAACCCTAATCCATTGTTAGATCTCAAGGTTTTATTTAACATATGCTTGAAATTTATTTTCAACTAATTTGCAGAAGGTTGAAATATATCTTCGGGTTTCAGATTTTATTCTCATAAGATAAACTGATGTCCATCGAGAATGATCCATCCACAATGGATAAAAAATAATGAAAATCATCATAAGAAGGGCGCAGGAAATGGGCCCCAAATGTCAATGGATGAGTTGAAAAATAGAAGAAGAATGAGAATCACTAATAGGAAAAGGAAGATGTATGTAGCAATAATTTTTTAGAAAAAATAAACAAAGATATTAGATGTCAGTTTGCTGGCAGATATGAGGTTGACAGAAAAATTGGGAATGTAAAGAACATTAGACAAGGTGAAACCAGTGGTGAAAGTTATTGTCCCAAGGTGAGTTGCAGTAACATGTTCACCATATGGTAGATTAATTTTGATATGAACAGTGGTGGTAATAGCTGTAAAAAGATCCAAGGAACAGATCACATGATCTGTTGCACCCATATCAAGAATCCAAGATTTGGAAGGGAATAAAGATTGAGTTGAATGATAAGACATGTGTGAAGGAAAATGACCAGATAAAGAACTGATGGTACCTGAAAAAGTTCGAAACAAGGGGAGAATTGATGGATTGGTTGACAAAAGATTGATTGGGAGACATAAAGGTCTGATTCTGAAGAAAGGAAATTAAACTTTGGCATTGCTCTTGAAGATTAGAGATCTCGGAGACTGAATGATCTTCTTGATCCAGAGTGACATTGTGAGCAGAGATGGGTCTTCCCTTAGTGAAGTTAAAGCCAGTTGGTGAACTTAAGCCAGGAGGGAACCATGAAGTCTATAGCATTTTTCCATTGTATGACCAGACTTACCACAATGAGTACAAATGGGTTTTTTTGCAGATTTATATCCTCCAGAACTGCAAACAGAATCACTTTTAAAGGCCATGACAGCAGATTCAACCATAACAGGTTTGTTACCAAGCTGTTCCTCTTCTTGGATTATGAGTGAAAAAAACTTTGTTTATGGTAGGAAGTGGATCAGTCAAGAGAATCTGTCCACGAGCAGGTGAAAATTTAACATCTAATCCCATGAGAAATTGGAGAATAAACTCTCTCTTAACCATCAACTATAGATTGTGTGGCTTTGCACTCAGATCCACAGATACAGGCATCAACGGGGCAATGAAGTAGTTACTGACTGAAACACTATCTTGAACCAAAGTGGCAAATTTCTTACAAGTGTGAAACATCCGTGGGCCATTGGATTGGGTGAACCTTTCACGCAAATCATTTCATACGTGTTGTGCTGAATTGATGTACATAACAGAGTCAACAATGTCCTTTGAGACTGAATTGATCAGCCAAGATGTAACAATCATGTTGCACCAAGTCCAAGCAAAAAATGAAGAGTTGTCTTGACTTGGTTTGGGAATGCTACCTTGATGAAACTGAGTTTGTTTTCGATGGTAAGGGCCATGATCATTGAGCGATGCCATGTGGAGTAATTTTGAACACTAAGAAGTGGCTGTGAAACTAAATATGGCGCCAGGATTTTTAGTATGATGAAGGTATAAAGGATTTGATGGGTTATCATCCATGGTAGTTGAAAATGAAGGTTGAGGTGGAGGAGAGTTGAAACTTTCAGGGGTGATTGATGGTGGTTGATTTGGAGTAGTAGTGATAGGAGGAATAAAAGGAGATTGATTCCTCACATGAGGTGGATCGAAAAAAGGAGGTTGTTCTGAAACAGATGCAGGCATGATCTGTTTGGAAGAAACAAAAAAGCAGAGTGTGCTGAAGAAAGTTTGTTGAAGTCGCGGAAGCAAAAAAATTTGCTCTGATACCATATTGGATTTGATTAAATGAATTTTTGTATATTGTATTGTAGTTTAGAATGAATACAGAGAGAAAGATATACACTAATGAAGTGAGCTCATAGCTCTGCATCTAAAATAACTAACTCATAACTGTCTAACTAACTTAACAGTCATTACTACCTAATAAGGATTGGGAACTAGTACTAGCAGGAGTGGTAGTCGCCGATGTAGCTATCGTCATTAGATGGATTTGTAAGATTATTGACAATCATTTAATCATGACTTGTTTGACATTCAAAAGCAATACGCTAATCTAACAGTGACAAAGGTCACGTGAGAAGCACGTGTAAACAATTACTGTCTAATTTGATGTCAAATTTCACTCCGGGGTGCAAATCGTTGAGGAAGATAGCATAGAGAACGGATTCCCTCCTAAGGAGGAATTTCCGAAGGTGTCCTAAGGGATGGACTTTGTTTCATCTAACAAATCTAACGGTCTTAATTAACCCACGTCATTTAATGAGTTGACTAATTGAGTACACTTGTGCAAGCCATATTATTCATTAAATGATGTGGGTTAATTAAAACCGTTAGATTTATTAGATGAAACTGAGTTCATAGATCTTAGGACACCTTCGAAAATTCCTCTTTAAAAAGGAAATTCGTACCCGATAACATAATAGGCAATGTCTCAAAAATATAATATTGGAGTGTCATGTGTCAACACCCTCAAATAGAAGGGGTGCAAAGTGTACTTACACTTATTAAAAACACATATGCGACTAAAATTAAGAAAACAAAAACATAAAAGTAATGGAGATGCTCGCAAGGGCTCGAACTTCCCTTCCCATCACTAAAACCCATAAACCTAACTATCCTGAAATCCATAATCCCCTACATTCCGAAATCCCTAATCCCCCCCGATTCCACGGTTGTGATACTTAATCATATTATTAAAGGAAAAAGTCATAGTTCGTTTCGTAACTATAATGCAATATCAACCTCGACCCCATAATTATCAAAACGGCGATTTACGTCCTTTAACTTTTGAAAAAGTCTTCAATAGTACTCCGTTGAAATCAGGCGTTAAGTCTGACCCAAAAATAAATAAAAATAAAAATGACCGAAATGCTCCTTAAAGACAAAATTATTATATATATTAAAAAATCATTAAAAATAATATTTTTTTTACAACTTTTATTTATTTTTAAAATTGTCTTGAAGGAGCATTTTGATCATTTTCCATCTGACTTAATGCCTGATTTGAACGAGGGGCGTACATTGAAGATTTTCAAAAGATAAAAGGCGTATATCGCCATTGTGGGATCAAAGTTGATATTGCACTGTAATTATAGGGCGAACTATGACATTTCCCCTATTATTAATGGAGCACAAACAAAATTTGTATACACTCTGTACTGTCTCTGGAGCTCCAAACTGCTCCACAAGAGCTTCTTGTTCATCATGATCACTATCACAGCACTGCTTTCACATGAGTCCAAACCAGCACTTCTTTTTCCCCTCCCTCTTCCCCCTTCCTTACTTATCCCTCTCCCTCTAACCCTCCCCTCTTCCTCTGCCTCTTCCACTCCCATTATATCCTCTGTTGCGACTTTGTCGACTTCTGCCTCCATAATTGGTTCTACACTCTCCTCTACATATGGAACAGCTCTCTAGAATTCCTTCTTTTTCTTGACTGCTTGGGTGTTGATCCATCTCTATAGTTACTCTAGTTTTTTACCCTCACGCTTCTATTTTGATTTGTTTTTCGGTGATTCCTTTAAGAGCTTTCATAATGTTCTTGCAACTAATTATTGCAAATCGTTCATTCAAAGTGTAAAATGCTTCCAACCGCAATTGAGTCTTCATCACACAAGCAACAAAAATTTGTCAACACCATATTTTAAGATAAGGGATATATGAAGGAAAACAGAACCAAGGAAAAGCACAACCGTACACCCAGTTTGGGTTCTTGTACTCCCAAAGGAGAAAAAGAACCTACGCCCAACAAGAAAAAAGAAAACAAGCTCAGACATTTGGGTGCTTTGTTGACAGTGGAGGCATGTTCTAACCCTTGGCGAAGTATCCAAAATCCCTAATGTTGTTTGTGGGTGCAAGGGCGTCTGTTACTGCCTGGATTGGGAAATTCCCCAATAGTTGGGTGGAATATGAAATGAGAAGGTCTAAGACTCATTAATAATTTAGAATTACAAAAGTGAAATTACTTATAAAAGAAGTTAGTGACTCTAACCAGCAAAGCACTAAGAGTAACTGGCTAAACCTCAGATTTTTACTTATTCGGTCAATAAATAACCTCTAGTCAACTTTAGAAACACAAAACTAAAATGCCCTACACAACAAAATGAATTAAACATCGCGTCATGGCCCCAAAGATTCAGGGAATTCCCTTAACAGTCGATAATAATTTATCCAAGCACAATCTTAAGTATTTCTTTTGACTAAGGTTCACGCTTTTGCCTCCCACATAGAAGCTTCAAGTGAAATCCAGTGGGAATTATTAGGCTACAAAACAAAGTGGCAACCTTTTGTAGCTCTCAACTCAGTTTCTAACCCCTATTCAACCAGATTAAGGTGCATGCTATAGCTTTTTCAACCAACCCCTTGAAACCCCAACGCATTTTTCAATCAGAAAAGGACAACATAAAAATTGGAGCTATATCAAAGGCCTTCATTATAACTGATCAAACTACCTTTTCTTCATCCTACCTCTAGTACGTATCTATGACCAGGACGAACAAAACAAGGGAATATGTTACAACAACTGGAGAACAAACCTCAACTCTTTACAGACGTCAAAATTGGTGAATATGAAACTGCTTTCAAGCTGATGAAGAATATGGCTAATAACCCTCCGTTAACCCAATCAAGAAGGCTTCATTCCCACTTTGCAAAAATCCATTTCATCCATGTTGACAAGCAGTGCATGGAAAGATGTGCTGGCAAGTCTGCCTACAAAATAGCAAGATGATAATAGAATCTGTCACACAATTGTTCTATTATTTGCACCAGTTACAATAACTTTCATGTAGACCACTATTAAATGGGAGTCCAGTGAACAGATGAAACTATTCAGACTAGCAATAAATAGGAACGGGAATGGTTATTGCAGAATAAGACTGGCTTGAAAAAGGCATAACAAAATTGCTTCTCATTCTTTTTCTGCTGAGAAAAAGATGGGTTATATCACATCCATAGGGTTAGTGGGGAAGGGAAGTGAAAAGCTCAAAGGAACTAGTATGGCATTACAGAAGTGTGACTTTTGAATTAAAACAGTTTCTTCAATTGAGGAATTTAAAATGATGTAAAGACAAGACCTCACTTGGAGCAAAATCAAGGTCATAATCCAAGGATAAATATGCTGCTCCATAACTAAGTTTGGAAGACTATAATCTAGCAATGCAGAAAGTATTTGACAAATCAAATATACAATCAAGGATTCGGATCATCAAAACAGATTGGATGCAGTTTTTTGTGTTTCCCTGATACATTTTAGAACAATATACCCTGTATCAAGAACTAAAGTAAATGCCTTACCACAATACTACACCTTTGTAATTCAAACCTCAACAAAACATGGCAGCCAACAGAATTTGTCTGTTTATATAGAAATCGAGCCACAGTGAAGAAAAACTAGATATGCAGAAAAGTGTCAATAAAATGAAGCTGGGCATAAGGGTGAAGCCTAAAAATTAAGAGTGATAAACTCACACTGCTCCAAGAAATGGAATATGCATCAGTAGAGAGATACCAACTTCCAGAATTAGTTTGCAACCCAAGAATTGTCTTTGAACTATCAAAAGAAGGAAACTCATTGTCATAGCTGTCATCATGATCCAAGGTTGTACGTCTTCTCTTTCTCCGTTTTGCTTTTCTCCTATGCTTAACATTAATTGACACTTTTCGCTCCAAATCAGACCCACTTTCTTCTGACAGTTCATCGTAATGTAGCATTTCATACTTGTTAGAGGTGTGAAAGCCAATATCATTCTCCCTGAATAACAATTCCCAGGAATCAGGAGTCTGGCACTGCTCGGACATTCTGTAGTAAAGAACCCAAGACTGAAGCCCTAGCCATCTTATTCCTTCAATGGTCTTTGTTCTGGAGCACTTCACAAGAAAGGGTGCCAAGCTATTGGCATTGCCTGATAAAGCACAAATCTGTGACATAATGTCTTTGATTTTTGCACATTCCTCCAGATCCTCTTCATCACTTAGAAGCCGAAGAAGTTGGCGTCCTTGAGCAATAACCGCATTTAACAGTAACATTTGATCAAGAGATGCACTGTAACCACACTTGGAAAGTATAACCTCAAACAGGTAAGCTGAAGTACCGAAGTCCTTAGGTTTCATTTCAGGGTCAAGACAATTACAAAGCAATTCCAAAAAACAATGCAAGTCCTTCTCTTCAAGAGTAATAAGGAGGTGGTGACACAGAGAAGAAAAAGATTCCTGAATTAGGAACTCATTTATGACTTTCCATACATCTCTGGAATCCTCTTTATACATCAGATCAATAAAATATTCAACGAAGAACTCTCTATCAATGAACAAAATCTCACCATCTCTTAGTGAGTCAGCAAACTCATTGGATGACCAAAATTCAGGCACATTGTCAAGGTAATTGTCAACAGTTCTTTGGACATCCAAATCTAGAAAATAATGGGGCTTTGTAGCAACCATGGCAGGTGACTGACCATGTTTTCCCTTCCATTCAAGCTCCTCCCAACAGATATCCCGATTTACAAAAGCAAACTGGGATAAAGCTTTAGCACCTTTACTGTGCTCCAGTCCAGCACCACCAGAAAAATTAGAAAACCATTGAAATATGCGTCTTGGATTACCTGCCTTGTTCAGAAATTATGGCACAATCATAACTCAAAAAAGAAATCACTGAAAAAATACTCAAACATTGGTACATACTAATTATATGCATTATATACCAATAATAAAACAACTTTACAAAGACAGACCAGTACATAGTCTCTAAATATACAACAAAGAGGACACAGATAGTAATGTTCAACCGGATGAAACTCAAGCTACTAAAACCATAGCAATGAAATATCACTTTATGAAAAATAAATCATTCTGTTGCCTTTGGTTTCTTCTTTCAGCTGAGCAATGAGATGGGAAAACAAATTGAAAAACAAACTGACTGCACAGTGAGAAATGTTGGCTTGCCTTCAAAGAATTTCTTGAGTATATAGCTTTTCTGGGCTATAATGGACCCCGCTCTCTGTGGCCATTTCTCAAATATCATTTGCAGCACTTGAGATGCCAAGGCCCGCTTTAATGGTTTAGATCTTAATAAGCCAACAAATAGCTCACACTGATGGCGGGAAGTGACAGAACGAATGCCTGCTATAGTGTTACAAAGCCATAGCCGAGCCTCTGATCGACCCCCGGACATCATGAGTGACCAAATAACTGATTCCAACTTATTCAAAAGAGATATTCTAATACTCGCAGAGCCACCAACTCCATCATCATCCCATGTGGGCTCCGACAAAAACAAACAAACCATTCTATGCGTAAAATGTCAATCTACTTAACTTAGATACCTCCCGTCCAATCTAATATTTAACAGTTGATCTATCTTTTTTTAATCTTCACAATTCCTCTGGTAGCCTTCGGAGGGAATCCGCTCCCCTCAATTTCGGCTTTCTTTGGGTGTTGCGGTGACTTAGGATTTGGGCTGCCCCTTTTGATTACTATCGGGCTGGCGTTAGTTGTGGGCTACGTGAGTAGTAGTTTGCGCCTCTGTTTTCTTGTGGGCTGCGTATCTGTTTACTGTCCAAGTGAGCTTGACTTATTTTTATTCTCCACTATTTCGGCCTTTTTTTTTCCTTTTCATCACATCTAGGAAGAATACTATTATTGTTCGTTTAACTGGAAAAAAACTACTTGACTCGAGAGTATCATTTTAAGATGTTTTCGAAAGAAAAGGAATTGTGGAATCATATTGATGATTATATAAAGGTTCTCAATGAGGCCAAGGAGCTAGCTTAATGGGAGACTCGGGATGCTATAGTTGTTTGGTGGTTAGGCTCAATTGAGCCTCATCTCGTGACCAATTTTCGTTGTTTTAATACTGCAAAGGCGATGTGAGTGACAAGGACCCCACTAGAGGCCCCCAAATATCAAGACTCGCTTGACAAGGTCTTAGGAAAATAGAGACTTGCTCATGACACGCATAGGAGCAACTTGACATGGTCAATGCCCATGTCCATCACCAACCAAGGTCACAAGTTTCGGCATGGAATAGAATGGGCCTTTGAGGAGTTGATGCTCGAAGACTCACCGGCCACGGCAGTGCATGGAGAGGTTGTCCCCAAAGGATCCCGAGGTGAGTTGGAGAGGTTTGGAAGCACCACCACATGACCACTAGACACGACAGCGCACGACAAAGATTATAGGAGGTTGGTTCCAAAAGAACCGGGAGGTCAAGTGGAGCCATTTGCGCCTTGTTTGGAAAAGGGTTTAAGTTTGGTTTTAGATTTGAAATTTTAATATTAAAATATTGTTTTGTTGTAAGGTTTTGTTTGGTTGATTAAGATTTGGAATGATTTATATTTTATTAAATTAAATATTATTATTTTATAGTTATTATGATATTCAAAAAATAAAAATAAAAATTGAGAAAAATATATAATTCAAAAAATAAGTAGAAAATGATTTCATAAATATAGAAATATATAAAATATCAAACTAATATAAAATATTCTTACAAATAAAAAGACAAGATAAAAATCGTCCAAAATTTTATAAAACAAATAAAAGTTTACAAAAAATAATAAAAAGCTATAGGTTCAAAAAATGATTAAACTTTTCAAAAATAAAAACCTAAGAAAGCAAACATAATCAAATATCAAAATTATTAGTTTGATATTTTATCTATTTTTATAATTTGTATATTTATAAAACCATTTTTTACTTATTTTTTTAATTATATATTTTCTAATTTTTTATTTTTTGAATATCATAATAATATTTTTATTTTTATTTAATAAAATATAAATCATTCAAAATATTAATCAACTAAACAAACCCTTACAACAAAACAATATTTTAATCTTAAAATTTCAAATTTCAAATTTAAAACCAAAACCAAAACTTAAACCCTTTTCCAAACAAACCCTTAATCTCACTATCTGTCACGTCTCTCATGCTCGTATTAGTCTCTAAACTCTCTTTGTAGTAATAAAGATGCATATATGGCGAGATTACGGCACGTCCTCATCCTATGAGTCTCAAGACTGTGTAATATCCTTGGGGTGTATAAAGATTACTACTTATAAAATTCAGCGGAAGACTTATAAGAAAGGAGAGAAATTAGAGAAAATAGAAGTCAAGTTAAAGATAAAATAGACTGATATACTAGAAAGCAAGCAAAGCCAAGATATAAATAGAACAAACAATACTCTGAAAAAACAAAGGAAAAGAAAAACAACCAAATCGTTGTGGTTAGGGATTAGAGGACTCTAGGTTCTACAAAACATAGGCAAATGTAGGTCACACTAAGTAAAAGACAATAAGGTTTATCCAATCTATGCCGATATGGTTTTCTTCCACGGGACCGTTCTCGCATGGAAACTCTGGTGGCAGATCTTTCAGGATAAGGTAGAGTTGGTTGTCCATAATCACCTCTAGGCCATCAATTAAAGACTTGGTTAAAATTTGCATTATTCAAATACAAGTTTGATATCTAAGTTCAACATTTCAAGTCCAATTAGGACTTAAACTTGGGCTTGCTAACATGCCTAGTTTTTTACAAGATCAGTAGCTATGGAAAGCTACTTGGTTCAGCCCAAAATAATGAAAAAGAAGCCTAACACATATGGCCACTTAAGCTAGGCTATTTGAGTCCAATAGGGACCTAACGTTGGGCTCCCCTTACAAATCCCATACAATCCAAGTGATAGAAAACAATTATAATTTGTGTAGCTATAGAAAAGACCCATTTTAGTGCAAAAACCTAGTTTTTGACAATAATTTCAAATATTAGTAATTTATTCATCCTAACTGCAAATGACTCAAAATTTTAACTGAAGGTTCCTGATGTTATCTAGTCTACTATTTACAAATTTGAGATCAATCAGTGGTCTTTTACTATACAAGATAATTCACTAAGTGCACTGTTATCACTAACTAAGCAAAACTAGGCTAGGTTTGATCTAATTATCCAAATCTTTGCATGAAACCTCCCCTATATGTTAATAATACTTCTTAATCATCCATAAATCATGCCATGCAAGGTAATTACACAAAATTCACCTCAAAATTCATCAAAGGGGCTATATGACCTAAACTTAACTATACTTTCTATTCTTCAAAATCCTCTTGCATCTAACGTTTATAATCTCTTATCTAGCTTATGAATAACCTAATGGAAGGTTCCAGATCACTACATTTCACATTGCTAACCTAAAACATCAAAATACTAACAATGTCATTAACACATAAACTACCCTTACCCGTCTTGAACTTTCTTGGTTTCTTGATGAGCTTTATGGATTATAAAACCTACATAGAGCTTGTTGTTAGAATCAAAATCATCAAAATAAATTTAAGGATAGCAAAGCTCAAGAGAACCTCAACCTTTACCAATTTTCTTCCAAAAATTCTTCTTTTTCTCCTCCTATGCAATTCTGATACTCTCATTCTTCTTCTTCTTCCTTTATCTTCTTTCTCCAGCTCCCTCTCACTCTTCATCTCTCTAAAGATGGTCCAATGTGTTGTGTGAAGAAATCTCTCCACAAAACCTCCTATTTATACTACTCCATGACCATAGTTTGTCTCTAGGGTTAGTTTAATTATGTAGGAGTTAAATAGACCAAATGATCATGCATACCAATAGATTAGGGAGTCTAAGCAAGGCTGAGAGCTGAATTGGAGAGGATGGGCAGCAGCAACTAAAATTTTGCCAAGTTTTGCATGGTTTTAATTATTGAAAATCATTACATGTAAATCTATGGGCTTTGACTAGTTTAGTGATTCGAAGGAAAGTTGACATGGGTTGGGCCGAATGGTGTGATTGGAGGCCCAATTCCAAGTGATTTCCAAGCCCAAAAACCCTATTTCTTGCAAAACTTCTTGAAATAATCAATAGGTGCATGGAAATCCTAGATTAGGTCCTATTGGCTTGGAAATTAATGGAGTAATGCAAAGCAAGCGAAAAGTTTGAAGAAAAAAAAGGTTTTAAAAGAAACTAGGGCTAAAAACATGTAATAAGGGTATTTTAGTATTTCCAGCAATAAAATATAATATTAAAAATTTCTAGGTATTTAAATGAGTAAAATATGTAATTAAGTCAAACAGTGCAAAAAGATAAGAAATAAGATATTTTTCTCATAATTTTTGGATATGTACAACTATTTTTAGGAATTTTTCTATTTTTAAACTAATAAAATAATTAAATCCAATAATAGTAAATGAATATTATTTATTATAATATAATTAAGAAAATTAGGGTAAGTAATGATAGTTAGACGATCGGTGTATTACACCACCCCATAAGGTGGTGAAGTGGCGGCAGTGAAGGTCACAAGCGACAAGGATGGGTCATATAAGGTAAACCGCATGTGGGATCCCTATGGCTGAATCTCCCTTAATTGGGGAGTTATCTTTATTTTAGTTGAGTCTCAGACATTAGCACATATGTGTGAATCAATTAAGGAAACAATCTTGATCCTATTTTGGAAGATTAAATCCTTAATTGACATTAGAAATTTCTCATGTGGCAATTAGGGTTTAGGGCTTTCTATATGGAAGCTTATGGCTAGTCACATGTTCCTAAATTAAGGGACAATCAATCAAATTGATTGGTTCCCTCTTTGGCAAGTTTGGGGAAGAAGGAAGGATCTCTATGAGATCATTCCTTTTTAACCTCAATTAGGTCTAGAGTGATTTTAGCACATGGCGATTAGACCTTTCCTTGTAGAGGAAAGGCCTTGCCGCCCAATCTCATAAGAGGTGTATAAAAATACCCCATATGACACTCATTGTAAGACATCTCTTATATATATTGAATATTGGTCTTTTAGAGAGCTTTTGGCCTTTGTGCCTCTTTATCCTGTGAAGGCCAAACCCTATTACCAAAAGGTAGCATGGGTGTGGTTCTCTCATGTTAGACTCTAGCTTGGGCGTGGTTAATTACACTTTGTATCCAAGTGATTTGGGGTCTTGATATTTTGCACTTCCAATTTTAACACATTTCACCCATGTGGTTCTAGCTTACTTCGATTTACACCCCCTTCAATTTATTTGTTATTTCGAACGAAAAAATCAACCACGTGCAAAACAGGTGGGTGCAAAGTGTCTCAAAAATAAAAGAACGAGGTGCAAAATGTTAGACCCTTCAAACCACGTGGGTACAAAGTGTAATTAATCCTTTTTGAATATCAAGGACACAATGGGCAAGTGAGTCATATGCAGAACACGTGATTGGCCTTTGTGTCTCTTTATCCGATGAAGGCCGAACCCTATCACCAAAGGCAGCATGGGTGTGGTTCTCTCATGTTATACTCTAGCTTGGGCATAGTTAATCACACTTTGTATCCACATGATTTGGAGGTCTTGACACTTTGCACTTCGTTCTTTCAATTTTAACACATTCATTTACGTGGTTCTGGCTTACTTCGATTTGCACCACCGTCAATTTATCCGTTATTTCGAACTGAAAAATCAACTACATGCAGAACAGTGGGTGAAAAGTGTTTCAAAAATAAAAGAATGAGGTGTAAAGTGTCAGACCATCCAAACCACTAGAGTGCAAAGTGTAATCAATTATTTTTTAATATCAAGGGCAAAATGGGCAAGTGAGCCCCGTGGAGAACACGTGATTGAGATTTCCGTTCATTTTAATGGATAAATAAACGGCGGAGTGCAAATCGAAGGAACTAAGAACAGGATATAAAGTATCGAGACCCCCAAACTATGTGGGTGCAAAATATAATTAACCCTTATTTTAAATAGTCACACGTTAGTTTTTTAAAGGAGAGACTTATTTTCTAATGCTCTAAAACTTACAGGTTTGTGTTACATTTTTAATTATGGATTTGTTTTTTGAAAGGAAAAGAAAAGAAAAAAAAAACTTGAAGGTTTTGGCCTAAGCTTTGAAATATTTGAACCGGTCGGGTGCACCGACCCATGGCCATGAATGTGGCTTTTAGATTCCGAATTTATACCGGGGAGATCAGGAAGAGAAGCAAGCGGTGGAATTCAACTGGAAACGGTTGGTGGTATTTTTACAGGGCAAAAGAACCAATCAGCAGAAATTTCATTCGACATTGAAAACACAAGCTGTGAGGGTCAAACTTTCGGAACCGTAACCCATGGGCGGATCCAAGGGGGTGTGGGCGGGGGCGTCGCCCCCACTGGCTCCAAACATCCTTTGTAAAAAAAAATTTGTTACTAAGAAGCAGGCCGCCCCCACTGGCCCAGCTGCCCCGGCCTGCTTCCAAGGCCAGTGGGGGCGGGACTGGGCCAGCGGGGGCACACCCACTGGCCCAGTCCGTGTGGCCTAATTGCTTAATTTTTTTAAAAAAAAATCAGTGGGTGAAATTACGCCGTTTCACCCTCTGATTTTTTTAAAAAAAATTACTCACGCCTCTCTCTCTCTCACTCTGCGATCTCTCCGTTTCTCCCTCACGCCTCAGTAGTCCCTCTCACTGGTCCATTATCACTTTAACTGCACTAATACATAAATTATGTAGGTCCTCACTAATTTATCATTTGTCAATTAGAAAGGAAAGAACAGAAAATATTGTTTTTGATTAATCTAATTTATTACTGAGGTTATTTTTTAACGAGAAATAGCTGAGTGCACCAATACTTTTTGACAGAAGAAGATTTCTTATCTTCATATAGGCATCAAACTCCATAATTATTGATGGGTGTTAAGAATTGTCTTCCTCATATGCTGATAGACATTTTGTTTTGTTTTGTTTTGTTCTTTTTAGATAATGGATAGATTTTTGATAAAAAAAAAGCCACAAAACATGGAGTCGTCTAATACTCCTAATGTGGCTACTACTTCTAATGAGGATTCTAGTTCAAAAAGATTTTGCCCTTTGTTGAGTTCAGATGATATTATTTCTGACCTAGGGTTGAGTAAATCTGTTGATTTGTGCAGCACAAACCACACTTACTATCATTAGAGACATGGAAGATGAATTTTTTTGTCTTATAGTTGATGAGTCTCGAGATAGTTCAGTGAAGAAGCAAATGTCAATGGTTTTGAGATATGTGAACAAAAGTGAATAGGTGATTGAACGGTTTCTTGATGTGGAACATGTTACTGACACATGCTACCAGTCTTTACAAACTACTATAGATAAATTGTTTTTTGGTATGGATAAGTGTATTTCATTATCTTTAATATTTTTCGTTCTTAATTTGCGATATTGTAATTTTAAGACATTTTTTACATTATGTGAAAATTTTTTTTTTTATCTTTTTCTCTTAAAAATTCGATCCCACTCATTTTATCCTAGATACGCCACTGACGTAACCTATTTTCACAATGGTCGTCTCTGTTTAACAATATAGAAGACAACAACAATACCCAAGGAGGGGGAAAAGAAACAGAAAAGGTAAAAGGGAATAAATAGTACGACGTACAAGTTGATGCCTTGCAAAGAATATACCTATATGGACAGGTCATATAAATTAACAAATAATCTTATTCGGTTGCTAATTTTATGTAGAAAATATCAACTCAATATGAATTAAGAGGTCTTTTGGCTTCTCTTTAGAATGAACTAATCTCTCTTCGACCGGTATTGAACTTGTTTTTCTCCTTGCTTCTATTCCCGAAATTATATTTATACTCAACCCTCCAGGAGACCTCATCATCTTCAGCTGCTGTTAGAGTACCATAGCTTTTTCTGGCAAATCAGTATCTTCTCCTTCCCGATACCATACTCTGTGTCCTCTTTACGGCAACCCCATCTCATCCCCTTGGCAATGGTAGCAACAGCATCCACAAAATAGCTGGATTCCCGAATTATTGCGTACCCATTGGGTCGTAGGATCCGGTCCATCTCCAAGAGCACATATTTCATATCACATCTGCCACAGAGTTCTAGCTACTGTCAGAAACACGCATGATTCCAAATTTGAGTTAATGTCCCATGCTATTTCTCTTGTTATATAGGTAAAGGTCAACCAAGTTGGTAACCGGTTTCTATTTTGTTTGTTCTCGCATTTGATAAGTCTGATTGGGCACTGTAGTCAACAAGATAATTGTGGCAACGTCAGTTGATATTTCTATACCCTATTTTGTCCCATCAGGCAAGGGTCCTCTCCGAACCCAATACCAAAACAGGTATCCTCAGCCACACAAAAACGAAGTTCATTATCACTAGCCCTGAAAAAAAAAACCACCTTGTTCCTTATGATAAAAGCATTTGGCCAGAGCCTTACCTGTGGCTTTCATCAGTAAAGAGGCTATCAAGGTGAAGGAGATCATATGTTCGAGGATATGTTGAGAATGCTTCACACCTATCAAACAGGAATTGAGTAACTGAAATCAGACACCATCTAGTAGGATATAATCAATTAGCTACGAAGCACTTAGTATGCTATATATGCAGAGACAAAACTTTAAAAAGATTAAAAAAAATAGAGAATAGAGATTACCAATCATGGTAAGTTCCAATGAGACCTCGATCAAAGACCACAGCAAGTGTATTGGCAGCATAGGATGAGACCACATTCATGACCCACAGGGGATCATCAACTAAAGCTGCAGCAAAACCTCCAAAAGCTGTATTCATGTCCATTACATTTCTTATCTTATCAGTCCCAAGCGTAGGGAGCAATTTTTTGTAGTGCGTCACTCGCACCTTCCACTTACTGTCATCATGCTTGAAAGTATTAGCACTCCCGCCATGAACATCTGAAATCCGTTCGGGTGTGATATGCAACCGCTCAGGCCATTTAGGGATGGATGTCAAAGCAGACTTCTTATGCCTTGGGTTAGGAACGACGGCACAAGGACGAAGTGGAGTGTACCACGCTGAATCTGGTTCAAGGCTATCATCACATTTAGGCGGATAAGCACCTGGATTAGCCAGCTTAGTGTAACAACTATTGTCTGAAGCTTTCTGCCAAACAGCAATATCATCTTTTTTGTTGTACAGTTTGAAACACATAGAAGTTAGCAGCTGCTGCAACTTGTCGTAATCTGATTTCTGCTCTTCCACAGTTGTGTTCCATCCTCGCCAGCGGTTTTTATAGTTAACAGGAGGGCCAGACAAAACCCAGAAGCCTCCAGGTCGAAGTATGCGGTGAATTTCAAGGAGGTACATACCACCTGAAAGCAGGAAATTTTCATTGATGAAGAAAGTAAGTGTAAAACTCTCCAGAAAATTAACTGGATATCCTAATTAAAGATACACTATGCTCAGAAAGAATTACATGTTATCTGCCAATACGAAAAGGTGAAAAGTGAAAGAAGAAATTGCTGATCCAGTAGACAGAACACGTAAGGCACTCTAATTGAATCATATGACATGCATCCCCCCCCCCCTTCTCACCCACAGAAAAAATGAAATAAGAGTTTTACAAACGTTGATCACAATGTGAGAGAAAAATTTCACGCGTTGAGAGAAGAATTACCAAAATCTGTCCATGGTATAAGACATCTTGAGCAATGCGCCATGTCAAATGACTTTGAGGGGAAAGGAAGACGTTGCGTAGAAATGATGCCAAGGATTGCTGGAATTCCACGCTCCAGTGCAAACTGGACTTGAGCTTCATGATTATCTCTTGGGGCAAGTGAAACAGTTAGAATCCCCCTATCTAACAAATCTCCACCCCAGCTTGCAACCTAGAAGTTTAGTCAGTTACACAAATCAAATGACTGACTTTTGCAACGTATAGAACATGTATGTCCTCCATAACTTTATATTAGACCATTCCCAAAATTGCATACAGATGAACATTTCTTGAATAAGGAAAACATGTGTACACATTATTTGTAGATGTATACAGACACGAACAAACGAATACCAGAAATTAAAGGTAGAAAATTAGCATTTATTCTCTATTGACATCACTGAGCAACTTAAACCACATTTTGGTGAAGGAAAGCGCGTTTACAGTCTGAAAAATCCCAGTTTCTTTTCCTGAGCACTCTCACAAATCTTAGTTACTTTCAATAAGATGGGAACACCATGAAAAACAACAAAAAATGAAGGTCTGACTCACCCCGCACCCAGTGTCAATGGCAGTTCGAACAGTACCATCTTTCATTTCTGGGATAAGATCTTGCATCAGATCAACATAGGCACCAACACCTCTAGGGAACATAGTACCCCCACCAGGAAAGAGGAACTTCTCCCCTTCCTTCCTCAGCCAGTTCTGATTAGATTTCTGCTTGTTAATCCAATCGTATGGCACATTCCTGAGAGGTCCACACGATAAATTCAACAAAGCACAAAATAGATATCTGATCCTAGCTCCTTAAAGCTAGCAAGGCACTTTAGCTTGATATCAACAGATCAGATCATAGTACCTGTACCAACATTCGTCCCTACTTTTTGGCCATTTAATTGGCACCTTATAACCATCAGGGGGCGGAACCAGGCATTCCTTCCTTTCAAATACTGGTGGGCAGTGGCGTTCCATGAAAGTAAGCCGCTGAACACCATACTTTCTCCACCTCTGTACGAATAAACATGAACCAGCAGTCAGGGAATTTGACATTGAACAGCCCTGTCCGAGATCCCAAAAGGTCTATAGCACGGTAAATGGAACAATAAATATTACCCTGGGATCTGTGCACGGAGTGTAGTCTTGATAGTTACTGCTGCACTCAGGAAACTGAATGGCTTTAATTTGAAGGGGAGTAACTGCCAATCCCTTAGGAGATTGGACATCCCTTGGAACTTTCTTGATGTCAAACCTGCTCTTCTCAGAACAAAATATTCCACCAAGATAAAATGACAATCCGCATAGCACCACAAACATGATTGACATGGGGAAAAGCCTAGAACTTTTGTCCCCTTGGGGAGCTGGTTTTCCATCTTTATGCTTCATGATCCCTGCAATCGTCAACTATCTGCACAATGCAAAGATGCAAGGGAGGTAAAAGGAAGTGAAAGAACACTTGATCACTTACAACAAACATTGTAAGCACACCCTTTATAACAATCGGAGTTCCCATTTCACTTCCCAGTATCATCCAAGAGATTAAAGTTAGCATCATGAACAGAGAAGGAAACAAAATATAGAGAATGCACTTAGTTGACTTTTCAAGTTTCATTCATCCCCAATATTCTGCAATTAGCGGTTAGTTTTATCCAATTAATGTTTTTTATAAGCAAGCCAATCTTATTATAAAAAATAGAGACAGTACAAGGGACTATACCGATAATCAATAGTTCAAACAAGCAACAAAACTAAGAAAATCAGCAGAGGGACAACCTAACAACGCATCAGCCCAATAGAAAAGAGAAAATAACATAAGACCAGCTTAACCAAGGACAAAGAATAGCCTTCAAAACATCTGTTATTCCACTCCCTCCAAAGGCTCCACCAAACACAAGAGGGAATCAATCTCCGAATAGCCTTAGCGAACGGGTTAGAGAACTTCATCTCCCAACTCCACATCACATTCACTAGCTTCTCAGGCATAACCCAATGAAAATTAACAATGATAAGAACATGATTCTAAAGCCCACGTGACACGGGACAATGAAGAAGCACATGATCAACCGATTATCTATCACACCTACAAAGATAATACCAATAGGCGAATAGCGATGTACACAAAACAAGAGGACATAAAACATCATCATCGACGAAGCATGTGTTTAAATGGGATTAAACGAGGAAGACACCCACCATTCTCCAACGTGAAAAGCACAAAGCAGGAATTTAATTATTGTTGAAGTTACAAACACCAGAAGAGGGCTGCAATCATAACAATGCAAGTCATGCGGCAAGACTCAATTTTCAAGGGCAGATTAACTTTATGAGTGCAAATCGTCCAAGGAGAGAGAGAGAGAGCGCGCGAGAGAGTTAGGTAAAAAATAAAAGAAGCTAAAAGCAACTTCGAAAAGATCAAGGAAAACCGCGGACTAATTAACATCCCATTTTCAATGCTTAAAATACCGACCATTAAAAGGACGTGGGTCAGCTGTAAACAACGAGATCTCATAGCCACTACAGACATTTGCTACTTGCCTTTACATTTTTCACATGACACTGGTCCCAAACCTAACAAACCCAGCCGCTTGGGAAGCCCCCCTCTCTCTCTCCTAAAGTCAAAAAGCTGAAAAAGAACCACTGGATCTTGCAACAGAACATGGAAAAGCGAGAAGAAAATAAAAAAGATAAAAAGCATCGTGTATATGGAAGGGCCGAATTGCGGTGAAACAGGAGAGAGGAAGAGAAAAGAGCGGGTCCCTCCCTCTAGTATGGCACAGAGGATCCCGATCCGTATAGTTTAATCATTTCTTGAACCATAAGAAAAGTTTCCATGATTTCATCGACGACACTGCTTGCCACTCTGCTGCTTTTCTTCAGGGTCATCAATGACAATAGCTGTATACCCAAAGAAAAGAACACGCAAAAGAAAGGAAAGAACGCGGAAAAAAAAGAAAAGCAAAAAAGGCAAAAGCACATCCTTCCAATGAGTAATCAAAGGAGAGCATGAAATTCATCCATATCGTACAGAAACAGAGGCAGGCAATGCAGAAGTCTAAAACAGGCAATTTATGCGGGCATAGAATATGGATGTCATAATTTTCTTTTCTTTTCTTTTTTTTTTTTTTTGGAGCTCAAAGCTCCTGACAGACTTTCGCCCCAAGAAATATTTTCTTTTCCACAATACCCATCTGAATTATAAACGCCGATATTATCCATCGTCCGAAAATAGGAAATCGGAAGAAAAGTGTTGGGTCCTCAGTAGAAACGCAGATCAATTATGCAACTGAAGAAAAAAACCCATCATGAAGACATGGATTCAAATAATCCAGTCATGCAAAACGTCTGCAATTGAGAAAGATGACGGATAGAAGGTAATTGGAACATCAATAGAAAAATTGTGACAGAGGAGATCTGACAGAGAACAAAGAAAAACAAGTACCAAAGAACGAGTAAGGGAACAGCAGCCACGGAACCAGTTGAAGGAGATAATGAGAGAGATAGGGATGATCAGAGAGTTGCGTACCTCTATATCGTTAATGATGTCTCTCTCTCGTTCCCCGAATAGCCTCTATTTTTAACTCTTGCCTTACAGAATGCCAAAAGAGAGGGCTTTGGGCCTGAATCTCAACTCTCTCTCTCTCAACGAACAAGAGAGAAGAGCCTTGGATAGAGGGATTATGCACTAACTAAGATCTCCAGCCGAGTCTTATATAACTTCACTACTCAACCAGTCTACCTCCCTGCCATCTGCTTCGCTGTCCTCTTGTTTTCCTTAGACTTCACACTCGTGAGATTTCTACGGTAACATCAAAAAACAACAAACAAATAAGATCAAAATAAGGAAAAAGTTACCAAAATTATAAGAAAAATGTTCTGAGCTAAGGTCACATTGCTTATAAGTGGCAGTTTATGTCGGGATGTGCCACGCAGTTGGGGTCACAAGTAAAGTGCACCATAAGTTTAAGGGTATAATGAGGCCCCTAATGCTTGAATTATCTTACACAGGAGGGATTCACTTAAGAGAAGAAGTGTCCCCTAAAAGAAGATTTAGTGGCTTATAAATCAACCCCTTTCTATTATGCCTCTAGTGGAATAACTCTAAAGACTAATATTCAACTAGTCTTGAGGGAACATCTATATATCCTTTTACAAAGGACCCTATGTATTGGGCTCTTCCTGTTCTCTATATGAAATTCCTTAGCTTTAAAAAAAAAGGTTTCTACAGCCCGCCAGAGTCTAGTTTAGTGGTAGTCGAACTATTAAACAAGCAGTAGACTTAGACGTCCTGGATTCGAACTTTCATCAAGTACTTTCACTTAGAAATATTATAAATGTACATATTTTTTCTATGAGCATTCTTAATTTTCTTTTTGACATTTGAGTTATTTTCCACATGGCAATCAATGCAACTGCCACGTGTTTTCAGTCATCAAACATGGATGGAAAACTTAACATGAGGCGTTGATCTAAACAGGGCCTTAGCAGAGGAGACATGATCATTTCTTAATGCTATTCCTGTCATGCTTTTGATCTAAGCAATCAACTCCCTGAATGACTAATTACCATGTTTCAACATTTTAAGGTTTAATCAATGCCTGTCCTACTTCATCTTTATTTCTAGTCTTTTAGATGATGGAAGAACTACATGACAAATGAATGCCATAATATTTTTTTAAAAAAAAATGTTTAATTACTTTATTGGTCCATCTTGTATTTCGAAATTTCAAATGCTACGGATGGTATTTTTCTTCTGTCCCCGTAAAATATTATTATACACACATATAGCTCTTTCTTGTGTTTGGATAGCAAAATTCTATATGACTAATGGTGACGCAACATAACGTGTTTGGATAGCAAAATTTTATACGACTAATGGTGACACAACATAACCATGATGACTTTCACATGTCTATTTTTTATAGTAAAAAATAAATGAATGCTACACCCGGTGTCACTTCAGTTTAGAAAGTCTCATCTAAATCAAATACGTGACTTACAGGTGGCACTCATTAAAATGTTACCATTAAGGCTTTGTTTGTTTAATTATGTAATTTGTTTGACTTGTTTTGGAATATTTGATAAGCACCTGAAAATAAGTTTAAAGTAACTATTATTTTCTAGAAAATAAATTAAGCTCAAATTTTCAGCAAACCAAAATTTTTTTTGGAAGAACATTTAATAGTACTCACCATATCTATGAGCAAAAATCAATAAATCTCCTTCAAGTTTCAAAATATTTTATTTTAACCCATATGTTTCAAAAAAAATCTATTATTGATTCCATTAAACCACATGCAAAATGACCGACCAAGACAAGATTATTAAAATTTTAAATTTTTTAAAATAATATAAAAAAGTAATATTTTTAAATAAAAATTGAATTTGAATGTTAAATATTATAGTTTTATATTCTTCTCTTTCCAAGTCACGTGAGCACTTCTCAGTTAGTTGGTTAACGGAAATTAAACTTCGGAGAATAATTTTATCGCAAAATGCACCTCAGGGACTTGACATTTAAAATTCACGCAAGCATCATTTCATCGGTTGGCTAGCAATAATTGGACGGGGGATTGATTTATCTCAAAAACTTACCTCAAGGACCCGACGGTTGAAATCGATACATCAAGGATTAAAATCTCAAGAGCGTAAACCACATGAACACATACGGTAATTAAGGCTTTTTATGTAAATACGTAAATCATTAAGTGTGTTAAACTTCAAAAAATATTATCTCATAAATATTTCAAAAGAATAACCAAACAGTGAACAATAAATTTATTTCTTAAAAATGTTTCAATGAAATTTTTTTTAACATAAAATAATAGTTTTACAAGCAAACTAAAGGACCCTAAGAATGAAGAGGTGGGTATTATTATTGTTTTGGATGTGTCCTTGTTAATCACATAGGATTTTGTTATTCAGATGTAGGTGCCAATTGAGGGAACGAGCTGGATTGACATAATAATATTTTACCTACGGACTATTTTAGGATAAAAAATATCCTAAGGGCCAATTTAGGATTTTAAAATAACACATGAATTAATGAAGTAATTAATCCTTTAAAAAGAGGGGGAAAAAGAGATCGGTGGACATGGATTCCCTCATGCTCTTCTGAGCTGTGAGTGTAAAGTTTCATAGTACAGTCATTAATACGAGTCATAGACGATACATATAATATAAATAATATATATATATTTAATAATAAGTTAAATTTTAATGCTGAATATAAAGGGAAATAAGTGTAACGGCAACTTTCATGCTTCTTGATGGGAGTTAAGTTTGGCAACTGATCTGAAATTTCCAGGATTAATGGTTCAAATTAATTTAAGATTTGAGAGATCGACATTGCAAATGATCTTAGCTTGGGGTGGTAAATTTGATTCATTACAAGAAATAGGATATTAGGTGACAAATTGACGTAATAAATTATGAGAATGGGGTCGATTAGAAACTAATTAAGCATGAACTTATGTATTCAAACATGGTATAAAAATGTTGATCAGAAAGCATATAATAAATCAAAATATTAAAAGGTCCATTTTAGAGTACTTGAGGCCAAAGTTTTTCTTCCCCTAGCTAGAAAGCATACACCAATTAGGTGTATATACATACTATTTCGCACATTTTCACTCAAAAATAGTCGGTAGCTACCTGCTAAAATATTGCTACCCTTTAGTCAAAAAAGCAAAACCCAACACCACTGACTTTTTGTTGATAAAGTTAAAACAAGGGATCTGGTTGAGCTTAGCCATTTGTATCGACCAATAGAGATGATCCATTCATGATAATAACTTTTTTTTATCGTCCTTTCAAATTTATTTAGGAGATAATGCAAGACTATTCAATTCATGACATTCTATGACATGTTTCACAAATCAATTACTCCATAGTGAGCTCACATTTTTGTTTTGATTTGAAAAGGTTAATAGATTCTTTATGGTGAGTAAATGGAGAGATAACTTAGGTATGGAATTAGGGTAGTATATATTGATATCTTGTAATTAAAATTAGGAAAAAAATTTAATTTTTGCCCTTAAATTATAGTATTACTATCATGTTATAGTTTTATTTTGTCACATTACGTTCTTAACACTATAAAAAAATTATCAATGTGCATCATTTGATATGATTCAATTGTTAAAATTGTTCCACATAACTATCGTCCCTCTTGTTTCAACCTTAGCTAGACAGACACCTTATAATAAGATTTGGTCATCAAAATTGTGGCACGCCATAACTCACTTTTGGCTCATTTCAACCTGAGATCTAATTATAAGATACACATTAATGAATCTTGATCGTTGGTGTGGTTGGCGGATGAATTACTTGCTCTTAAGAAGTAATAAAAATTAATATAGTAATTAATCTCTTACTATATTATAACTACTCAGACAGAACAAGAAAGTATAGGATATATACATATTTAGGCTGAGTTTGTTTTGTAAAATTTTAGTGTTGTTAAAATTGTAAGCATTAGGTTTAGTGAAAAAGTAAAGAGACATATATAATTTTTTATATTTTTTATAATGAAAAATTATGATTTGATGGGAAAAAAGATATTATATTATAATAGTTTATTGTCTAAAATTTTATGTTGCAAACACACCCTTAAAATATTTCCGTCCAGGAAAAAAAATACCGACATAACGGCGTTGTGACGGTGCTGCCGTTGATTCCATTGATGAAGTAATAATGCAGGTGTGACAGAGACAAAGCACTTTATTGTTGGATCTCATCGTATTTCTTCTTTGGTGCTTGCGAGGAATGGCTGGTATTATTCTACTCTAAATTCCTTGTTTGTCAATGGCAAGAGATAGAAGCTGGAAAAGTTTATGACCAGACGAAAGAAAATTTACAAGGTTTCAATCATATACATTGAACTCGAACAAACAGACCTGATTCAATATAAATTAAATGACACGACAAATCAAAAACCGTGCACCCCAAAGTTTCTGACTTTCTAGTACTTTGGTTCCGGTTTTCCCTGATGGCTTCATATGTCAACACTCCCACCGACAGTCACGCATTCTTTGAAAATAATTTATATAATTGGGAAACCGCCAGTTTTTACCCTTTTTCTCCTTCTATTTTAAAGGAAGAACACCGAATTGATTTCGACCCTCACCGAAAATTTAGAAAGTACCAAAGTTTCATATATAAACCATGGCTGCTCCACAACTTCAATTTGGCTCTTACCCTTTTTTTCCATTGCCCTTCTGTCCTATCCTCTTAGGCTCTCTAAAAATTATAAAAATATTCTCTTTTTGGACCCCTTAAATTAGAGAAAAGGGAAAAGAAATCCAAGATTTTACAGAATAGCTTGAAGACGGATAATATATATATGTATTCCCTAATACATATACCACATATTAAGGAATTTAAGATTATTTTACAGAATAGCTTCAAGTACCAATTGGGCCGGTTACGAGAGCACGGACAAAGAAATTCAAGGATGTACTCAATGGACTTATTTAAAAGTTATGGGCTCAAGCGAATTCGTGGAGGCTCATTGAACATGATCCACGTGGGCCACAAAGAATGGTCACTTTGATTCAAGTTCTAGAAAAATTCGGTCAAGGCTAAGCTTCAATTTGGAAAGAAATATTTTTTGAGTTCTTCTATAAGGATCACTATTTTAGGCGCCCCAAATCCTTCCTTTTATGGCTTTTCTCTTCTTTTGGGCGTGTAGCATTTATTTCCTTAGATAGGGTCTTTGTTTTAGGCGTCCAAACCTTGTAAGGCAAGTAGGAAAGTATTTCCATATTTGCCCTGTTTGTTTTAGGCAAGCAAGGATTTATTTCCTTGCTCTATTTTTGCTTTACTCGACCAACATATGTTTCCTAGGATAGATTTTGTTTCCTTGTTATTTTCAGCCCTTTAAATAGGAGCTTTTGCAATGTAATTCGGTACACTTGAATTTTATGAATTGTGAGGATTTATTCTCTTTGGTTTTTTGAAGAACTTCTCGAACTTATCGGGATTTCCCATGGCGTTCGACTCGACTTATCAAACGGAGTTTCCATCCCCGTTTGTGACGTCTTCCTTATGCCGAGGTTCTTGTTTTCATAAACAACGGGTCGAGGTTTCCATTTGAATCAGTCCTAGAATGATCTTGGGTTCTCTTTAGTTGTTGGGTCTCGTTATCCGTAACGAGGTTCATATCATTTGGTATTAAAGCTTTGGTTCTAGTTCAGGTTTGCCTATCCTTTAAATTTTTTCGTTCCTTTGTTTCTTGTTTAACCGTTCACATCCATTGCTTTAAATTTTCGTTTCATTGTTTTTCTCTAATTCGGTTGACATAATCTATCTCTTCTTAGCCGAAATATCTTTGTCACTTCTATTTCAACTTTGGTTATTCTAGTTCATGACTAAAAGTGCGTTCTTGTTTGACATATCCAAGCTATTTCGAGATCTGATGATATTATTCTCAAAAGATAGTTGTTGATCATCAAAAGGAAAAGAGAAAGAGACTCGAAAAGAAGAAGAAAGAAAGGAGTCCGAAAAAAAAAGTACAAAAGTCCGACAAAAAAAATTTTGTTTGTTTCCATATATTGAGGTTCCTACTAGTCCGAAAATCACCTCACCCCAAGCAAGTATTTTTTTTCTCGTGAAATCTTTTTCACTATTTTGTGCTTCCAAATTCCGAATTACCATATTCCTTCTAAAATTCTCATTGAAAAATTTCCATATTCTTTGTTTCAAATTTGAAATTCATTGATTAGTTCTTGGTGAATTGTTGCTGGAAATTTTGAATTGTTTGTCTAGTTTCAAAAGAACTGCAAGAGAATTATCGAGCGGAAAAAGGAAAGAGTGGTGAGAATATCAGAGGGTAAAAGCCATATATTTTTTTAAAGAAACACGAGTGACGAGTGATCCATATTCTTGAGTGTAAACACGTAAGGGAGAGACTAGGGAGGTCCTTGTGTTGTTTCTTTCTTTCTAACATTGTATTTGCAACAAGCATGTCTCAAAACAATGGTAAGAACGTGACCGAAAATGTTTCGACACCAGTTGACCCGAAATTGCTTATGGAGGCCATGGTGAGTGAGATGAACGAAATGTTGAATGCGCAATTAGCTCCACTTCACGAACGGATAAAACAAATGGAGAATAGACGTGAAGAGCAATCACAAAACGGTCGGAATTTACGTAGAAGAGAAAGAGTTCCACCGAGGGAGGATGATGAAGAGCCTTATGGATCTGGTTTTGAGGATGAAGATGATCTTGACTCTGTTGTTAACAATAGAAGACCTGGAGGGGAATATAGAGAAGCTAGGAATCGGGAATATAACAACTTGGGTGGTATCAAGATGAAGATTCCATCCTTTCAAGGTAGATCTGACCCGGAAGCATATCTTGAGTGGGAGAAGAAGATGGAGTTCGTGTTTGATTGTTACAACTACTCCGAGACAAAGAAGGTAAAATTAGCTGTGATTGAATTTGCTGACTATGTTATAACTTGGTGGGATCAACTTGTGATAAACAGGAGGCGGAATAGAAAACGACCGATAGACACATAGGAAGAGATGAAAGTGGTGATGAGAGAGCGGTTCGTTCCAAGCTACTACTACCGAGAGTTGTACAAAAAATTACAAAGTCTTAGACAAGGAACTCGAAGTGTAGAAGATTACTACAAAGAGATGGAGATTGTCATGATCTGTGCAAATGTTGAGGAGGATCGAGAGGCTACCATGACTAGATTTCTACATGGATTAAACCGGGAGATCCATGATAGGGTGGAGATGCAGCACTATGTAGAAATGGAAGATATGGTGCATATGGCTATCAAAGTGGAGCAACAACTCAAGAGAGGGAGTGGTGGACGTTCAAGCCATAATTCCAGTTCTACTTCTTTGAAATCGAGCTATACCAAGCCCATGGACAAGTCACAAATGTCCGAACCCGAACCCAAGCCCGTAGCCACCAGCCACGTTCCTTAAGGTAAAACCGAAGCTTCTACTTCTAGGAATCGTGATATTAAATGTTTTAGATGTCAAGGCAGGGGACACATAGCAAGTCAATGCCCAAACAAGCAAGTCATGGTGTTGAAGGACAATGGAGAGATTGTGACTGATAGTGAAGAATCCGACACCGACGACATGTCGCCCTTGGAGGATGTTTCCGAGGATGAATACTTAGCCCCTGATGCGTTGACCTTGGTGGCGAGGAGAGCATTGAGCTTGCAAGCAAAAGGAGTTGGTGAAGTACAGCGAGAGAACATATTTCACACTAAGTGCTACATCAAAGATAAGGTATGTAGTGTGATTATTGATGGTGGTAGTTGTACTAACGTTGAAAGCACAATCATGGTTGAAAATTGGGATTGCCCGTGTTGAAGCACCCTAGGTCGTACAAGTTGCAATGACTGAATGATAGTGGAGAGATAAGGGTGAACAAGCAAGTGTTAGTTGCTTTTCGAATCGGTAAGTACGAAGATGAAGTGTTGTGTGATGTAGTACTGATGCAAGCGGGACACTTATTGCTAGGGTGTCCGTGGCAGTTCGATAGACATGTGAAGCATTATGACTTTACGAATAAGTACTCTTTTGTACTTAATCAACGGCCAATCACTCTTGTACCATTGACACCGCAGCAAGTATATGAAGATCAAGTGAGAATGCAGCAAGAGAGTGATCAAAAGAAAGAGAGTGAACAAAAGAAAAAGAGTGAAAATCAGAGAGAGACTGAGAAAAATGAGAGAGAAAAAGAGTATCAAAGTTCGGTCATTGAGAGAAAATCAAAGAGAAAACAAAAGATTTTTTATGCAAAAGTGAGTGAGATCAAGCGAGCGATGCTTTTAAATCAGCCGATGATTGTACTTTTGTACAAAGAGGCATTTTTAAACACTAACGAATTTGACCATGCTTTGTATAGTTCTATTGTTTCTCTTTGGAGGAATATGATGATATCTTCCCCGAGAAAACACCACATGGATTATCTCCGATTCGAGGGATTGAACATCAAATTGATTTTGTCCTCGGTGCTACCATTCCAAACCGACCAGCTTATAGGAGCAATCCAGAGGAGACAAAGGAGCTTCAACGGCAAGTCAGTGAGTTGTTGGAGAAAGGGCACGTGAGGGAAAACATGATCTCATGTGTTGTTCGGTTCTACTTGTACCTAAGAAGGATGAGACTTGGAGAATGTGTGTTGATTGTCGAGCCATCAACAATATAACGGTAAAGTATCGTCATCATATCCCACGCTTAGATGATATGTTAGATGCGCTGCATGGTTCTTGCATATTTTCAAAAATTGATTTAAAGAGTGGTTATCATCAAATTAGGATCAAAGAAGGAGATGAGTGAAAAATCGCCTTTAAAACAAAATATGGTTTGTATGAATGGTTAGTTATGTCTTTTGGTTTGACTAATGCTCCGAGCACCTTTATGAGACTTATGAACTATGTTTTACGTGCATTTATAGGTAGATTTGTTGTTGTCTATTTTGATGATATCCTCATTTATAGCAAAAACATGGACGACCATGTAGTACATCTAAAATCTGTGTTAGATGTGCTAAGGAAAGAAAATTTGTTTGCTAATTTGAAGAAGTGCATGTTGTACACCGATAAGCTTGTATTTTTGGGCTTTGTTGTTAGTTCACAAGGTATACAGGTTGATGAAGAGAAGGTACGTGCAATCCAAGATTGGCCGAGTCCCACGAGTGTAGGTAATGTTCGTAGTTTTAACGGACTTGCTAGTTTTTACCGGCGGTTCATGAAGGACTTTAGTAGCATAGTCGCACCACTTACCGAAGTGATCAAGAAGAACGTTGGATTTTGATGGGGAGAAAAGCAAGAGAAGGCGTTTCAATTACTCAAAGAGAAGTTGGCTAACGCACATTTGTTGTCTTTACCTAACTTTTCTAAAACGTTTGAAATTGAATGTGATGCTTCAGGTATTGGTATAGGCGCCTTTCCTATACAAGAAGGACGACCCATAGCTTACTTCAGCAAAAAACTCAGCAAGGCATCCTTAAACTACCCAACTTATGACAAGGAGTTGTATGCGTTGGTTCGGGCTTTAGAGACGTGGCAGCACTACCTATGGCCTAAGGAGTTTGTGATTCATACCGATCATGATTCCTTGAAACATTTGAAGGGCCAACACAAGCTTAACAAGAGGCATGCGCGATGGGTGGAATTCATTGAGACGTTTCCCTACTTCATTCGGTATAAGCAATGTAAGGAGAATGTGGTTATCGATGCACTTTCTCGCAGGTATGCATTACTTTCCACATTTGATGCAAAATTGCTTGGTTTTGAACATATTAAAACTCTATACCCTGATGACCGGGAATTTTGTGAGGAATATAGAGCTTCTGAGAAAACCTTTTGTGGTAAGTTCTTCAGGCTTGATGAATTCTTATTTCGGGAGAATAAGTTATGCGTGCCTAATTGTTCGTTGATGGAGTTATTAGTACAAGAATCTCATGGTGGAGGATTAATGGGACATTTTGGAGTTGCCAAAACCTTAGCTGTTTTACAGGAACACTTCTATTGGCCTCAAATGAAACGAGATGTTGAAAGAATTTGTGGAAGATGTGTCACGTGTAGGCAAGCTAAGTCCAAAGTGAAGGCCCACGATTTGTATACTCCTTTATCTATTCCTAGTGAGCCTTGGATTGATATTTCAATGGATTTATGTTAGGATTGCCTAGGACTAAACGAGGAAGATATTCAATTTTTGTGGTTATAGATAGATTTTCTAAGATGACACATTTTATTCTACGTCACAAAACGGATGACGCCCGCATGTTGCTGATTTATTCTTTAGGGAGATTGTAAGATTACATGATATGCCTAGGACGATTGTTTCGGATAGAGATGCTAAGTTCTTGAGCTATTTTTGGAAGACTTTGTGGTGTAAGCTAGCTACTAAGCTATTGTTTTCCACTACATGTCATCCCTAAACTGATGGTCAAACTGAAATTGTCAATAGGACTTTGTCTACATTATTGAAGGCGATCATTAGAAAGAATATCAAAACATTGGAAGAGAGTTTACCACATGTTGAGTTTGCTTATAATAGAGCCGTTCATTCTGCAACTCAATTTTCGCCATTTGAAATTGTGTACGGTTTTAATCCTTTAACCTCATTGGATTTGTCTCCTTTGCCTTTGACTGAGCATGTTAGTTTAGATGACAAAAAGAAAGCTGACTTTGTGAAGCAGATTCATGAGAAAATAAGACTCAACATTGAGCGACGAACGGAGCAGTATGCAAAACATGCCAACAAGGGACGTCATAAGATGCTTTTTGAACCCAGAGATTGGGTTTGACTGCATATGAGAAAAGAAAGATTCCCGGCGAAAAGGCGTTCAAAATTGCTTCCAAGAGGAGATGGTCCTTTCTAAGTCCTCGAGCGCCATCAACGACAACGCCTACAAGCTAGATTTACCTAGTGAGTACAACGTATGTGCCACTTTTAATGTTTCTGATTTGAGTCTTTTTTATGTAGGTGATGATTTGATGGCAAATCCTTTTCAAGAGGAGGAGAATGATGGAGATCAAGACACCGTTTCGAAGGATGTCGTTCAATTACCAATTTGGCCGGTTACGAGAACACGAGCAAAGAAATTCAAGGATGTACTCAATGGACTTATTCAAGAGTTATGAGCTCAAGCGAATTGTGGAGGCCCATTGAACATGATCCACGTTGGTCACAAAGAATGGTCACTTTGATTCAAGTTCTAGAAGAATTCGGTCAAGGCTAAGCTTCAATTTGGAAAGAAATATTTATGGAGCTCTTCTAGAAGGATCACTACTTTAGGCGCCCAAATCCTTCCTTTTATGGCTTTTCTCTTCTTTTGGGCGTGTAAAATTTATTTCCTTAGATATGGTCTTTGTTTTAGGCGTCCAAACCTTGTAAGGCAAGTAGGAAAGTATTTCCATATTTGTCCTATTTGTTTTAGGCAAGCAATGATTTATTTCCTTGCTCTATTTTTGCTTTACTCGACCAGCATATGTTTCCTAGGATAGACTTTGTTTCCTTGTTATTTTTAGCCCTTTAAATATGAGCTTTTGCAATGTAATTCGGTACACTTGAATTTTATGAATTGTGAGGATTTATTCTCTTTGGTTCTTTGAAGAACTTCTCGAACTTATTGAGATTTCTCGTGGCGTTCAACTCGACTTATCAAACGGAGTTTCCATCCACGTTTGAGGCGTCTTCCTTACACCGAGATTCTTATTTTCATAAACAACAGGTCAAAATTTCCATTCGAATCAGTCCTAAAATAATCTTAGGTACTCTTTTAGTTATTGGGTCTCCTTATCCTTAACCAGGACTATCTGTAGGTAAACATCTGCTGCCTTTTTTTAAAGGTAATAAGGAGAATTCATGTACGTAGAAAAAAAAAAAAGGAGAATTCATGTACAAAGTTTATGTTCCTGGCGTGAGAGGATGTACTGTACCTGCCGGTTGAAACGTACTTGAGTGAACACTTAATTATGATAGACTCCAACACGCGAACTGTCTTCCACCGAAGCACCAGATCAGCCAAGGGATGATTACACTAGCTGGTCAACATGATTAAGTTGTGGAATACACTGATTTAAAAACATATTTTATTATTTTGAGTTTAAAAATCTTTTTTCGAAGTAACTATTTCGAGGTTTATGATACTGTAGGGATGTTTGAGCCCCAAATAATTGGGGCCAAATATTTAGGTTTAATACTAAAAAATTCATCATATAATTTATTATTATTATAATATTTATTAAAAAAAATTTCTCTCTTCACTTTTTCACCAACTCCCATAACATATCTTTACTTTATAATATTTCACAAACCCCAATATCCAAAATTTTCACACTCAAACATCTCATGTATATGGAGAGAGGCATGCTTATTTGAAAGAAAAAAAAATGTTCAGCGCGTACCCATATATATATATATATATATATATATATCTTTTTAAAATTGTTTTTATATAATTAGGGGTTAATGATCAAAATAGTCTCTGGATTTTATGTCATTTATCGATTTGGTCCTTAAATTTTTAATTTGGTCACATAAGTCCTTAGATTATACTCATTTATCGATTTGGTCCTTCCGTTCAATTTCGTTTCCTTCGTGCACAGTCAGCTAACGGTGGGCCACGTCAACACTAATAACATCGCGACACATGTATGTTTTTTTTAAAAACTCACTTCCACCTGGCATATTCGTAAAAAAACAAAAGAACGGGGGAGACGAAATTGGACGGAAGGACAAAGGGAGCCCAGCGCGGTGGTGGGTCTTCCCTATTCGATTTTTTTTATACGAATATGCCCGGTGGAAGTGAGTTTTTTTTTTTTAAAAAATACACGTGTCACGATGTTATTAGTGATGACGTGACCTACCGTTAGTTGACTGTCCACGGAGGAGACAGAATTGGACGAAATGACCAAATCGATAAATAAGGATAACCTAAGGACTTATGTGACCAAATTAAAAACTTAGGGATCAAATCGATAAAGGGCATAAAATTTAAGGACTATTTTGGTTATTAACCTTATAATACGTGATAAAAATAACCAGGATATGGGTACTTTGTGTGAGAATTGAGTGCTGAATTCAAATAAAAGAAAGAAAGAATTATATTAAATTATATTTAATATTAGGAAAAAATATATAGCACATATATGTGTTTTATGTCATTTTGAGATTTAAACCCGTATTTAATTATTTTTTTAATTTTAAGACATGTGATTCCTCTTTTTGTAAATCAATTTGTTTTGCCGTATATGAAAAAATAAAAAAATTTACGTGACATAGGTATATAATAAACTAAATCTTATCCGTTGAAAATAAAAAACTTTGCAATTAAAATGACTGTTGGATTTTATCAAGTATGTTAAGGTCCCTTGGATTTTTTTAAAGTGAAAATTATATTTTAATTTAATTTTTAATATTGTATTTTACCTGATATTATTATTATTATTTTATTTATTTACATGTAAATGACCTAAATTATTTTAAAAAAAAGTTATAATAGGTGAAATTTAAATTGACAAACAGCTAAACTTCAAGTTTAAAAATAAAAAAAATTCTAAGCACGGATTCAAAAATAGCATTAACCAATTTACAAATTTTCCATTAAAGTTATCAGCATGGTACACTGCACTTTACCTGGTGTTTATGTAAGTAAAATTTTGGAGTAAAATTTTAGTAATTTTGAAAAAGTGAGAGAGGGAGTGAAAAAGTAAAAAAGTTAAAAAAAAAGTTAAAAAAAAAAGTAAAGAGAGAGAATGAAAAAGTAAGTGAAAAAGTGAAAGATTTGTAAAAAGTAAAAAAATAAGAGTAAACAAACACTGTTATAGTACAGGGGACACTATTTATATGTTGTTGCGGCAAGTCTTGAGTAATAAAATATTATTTCGTGAATGCATACGAGATATTACTCTTTAGAAGCCTTGGTAGTTGGTGCTAACTACTAACTACTACAGGGGACAGTTGCTTTAATTAGTTACTTTTAGGCCTCTAGCCTGTCCTGCTCCTACGAATTTTTTTATAGCGGTAGTCACAGGAACTCTACTCGGTTTGACGGAAGCGAACCCCTCGGGAGTAGTAACCACGGAGCATGCACTGATGCACGTCTAAAAAGCTCCTAAGTTTTCCAGTCGGTCGAATGCATCATTATATTTTATTCCAATGCCAGATCTTAACTGCGTCTGCATATATTTTAGATGGCGTTTTAAAATAAAATTTTGTTAAAATTTTAGTAATGGATAAAAAAAATGAAGAGAAGATTAAATAAAATTGATTAAAAATTGAAAAATTAAAAAAAGAAATTTTTATAATGATGATAAAATCAATTTTAGTTTAATTTGATTAAACAAATAGGCTGAGGTTACTAATTTGTGTATGCAATGTTTTAAAAGTATTAGTTCTGAGTGCAAAATATAAAACACATAAGGCTTGTTTGGAAATGAGTTGTGGTTGTGGTTTCCAATTTTAAGATTCAATTTCCAATTTTAAGATTTAAAAATTGTTTTGTTGTAAGGGTTTGTTTGGTTGATGAAGATTTTGAATGATTTATATTTTAGTTAAATTAAATTATATTAATTTATAGTTATTATGATATTAAAAAAATACCTAGAAAATTGTTTCATAAATATAAAAATTATAAAAATAGATAAAATTTCAAACTTATTAAAAGTTCTTAAAAATAACAATATAAGATAAAAATTGTGTAAAATTTTATAAAACAAATAAAATTTTGCAAAAAGAATAAAAAATCAAAATAAAAAATAAAAAATTGATTAAAAATTTCAAAATAAAAAATTAACAATAATTAGCAAATATATTCATTATCAAAAACAAAGAAAAATGACTTATGTGATTCAAGGAAGACTTAGTCAAGAAATCTATTTATCTATTAGATTAAATTAAAAAGTTAGAGCAGTTTATCTCTAGCTTTTCGAGTACTTCAACTCGATTGAAATGAATGTCCCGAAGAAAATCTAAACCCAGGAGTAATTTTTTCACTAAAAAAAAATTGTAAAAGAATAATAGCAACTATTCACCAGTTCTGAGAAAAAAAAAAGTCAAGTAGATCTATGTTATGTAAGAGATGATTATTACAAGAAAAGTAAAAATTTATTGAAATATATCTACTAAAATAAGTATCAAAATTAATTTACAACAACAAATAATAACAAAATTATTAATATTTTTATTTTTTATTTAATAACGTGAACCTCCTTCTCCGACATCGTGTCCGATCCATCTTATTTGCCGGCGTTGCTACTGTTTTTGGTTTGCTTGTAATGCTAGCATGCAAAATTTTTTTCTTATAAATTTTACACGATTTTTATCTTGGTCTTTTAATTTTTATGAATATTTTTTATTAGTTTCATATTTTGTCTATTTTATAATTTTTATATTTAAGAAACTATTTTTTACTTATTTTTTGAATTATATATTTTTCTATTTTTAAAATTAAATTAAATTTTTTATTTTATTTTTTAAATATCATAATAATTGTAAGTTAATATTATTTAATTTAACTAAAATATAAATAATTCAACATCTTAATCAACCAGATAAACCCTTACAACAAAACAAATTTTAAATCTTATGTTTTGAATTTTGAATTTTGAATTTTAAACCCAAAACCATAACCACATCCTTTTTTTTTTGCGACAACGTTTGTGCACCGAGAGCGACCTTTTACCACTTATTTTGTATTTTGTATTTTGTATTTTGTACCTCAAAATACCAATAGGTAAATCAATTCAAAAAAGAGAGTATGGAAACAATTTTAACTGTCAATTTGTGACATAGGATATTAAGTATAAACCGATTGATAGTTTGTAGTGATATGTTCTGATTTTGATAATATGAAGTGTAAATAGTGTATAAAATGTAATTTTAGCTTTAGTACCCGGAAATAGAAATATTCTTTTATTTTCCGTTTGCCGGTGAACCTCGGGAGATAATGAGAAGAATCTCCTCCACCGACACACACACACGTCTCTGACTTATTCTTTACTTTGGCAATGTCAGGCACCCCATGTTCACACTTTGCTTCTCCTTCCACTCAAGGAAACAGGGATACCAAAGGAGTTTTTTTTTTCCTTGGTCGGCATACCCAAAGGTTATTAACCTGCGGAGAGATTAATCCTGTCCAAAATCGCTTTTCCTGTCCGAAATTAAACACTGAAAAATTGATATTTTAGTCCTTAAATTTTGTCTATTTTAACAGTTTGGTCCTTAAGAATTAAACTAACAAAATAATCTCTAAACTATCATATTTTGACAAAATCATCCTTCAATCAAGATTCCGTGTGCTTGATTAACGGTAGAGCCACGTCAACTGCCAACCAAGTTGCTCTTTGAAACCACATCGTGCCTGTAGTTTAGAGCCCAAAATGATGTCGTTTAGCTTATGTTAAAAATCCACTGTTTTTGCCATCAACGATACACACCGTTTTGAATATAGACCCTTCATTTCACCTACATTTAGAGCCTTTCTTCGAATCTCATAATGTTTCCCTTTCTCTTGTGAGCCCCTAAGCCCCCATTAGAGAACAGCCGGAGTTGGTATATGTCTCAAAATTCTATTCCAATACCAAAATTACAGCACGAAGAAACCATGAAGAAACCAAAAATCTGCTGCAACTTTCCAAATTTCCGTTGCAATGTTTCAAAATTTTGCTTAAACTAAAAAGTCTGCTGCAACTTTCCAAAAGTTTGCAACTACTCAAATTACAGCCTGAAGAGACCAAAATTCTGCTGCAATACCAAAATTACAGCAACACCAGAATTACATCCAAGCCAAATTACTGCCACAATCCAAATTCTCCAAAATTCTGCCACTATCCAAATTACTACGAAGCCAAAATTCTGCATCAAACTTCAAATTATACCAAAATTACTGCAACTATTCATGAACAAATTACTGCTTTCCTTTTTCTTCTTCCTCTCTACGACTTCCTCAACCCCACTTCAGTACTAGACCCTAGTCCCCAATCCCCTTCCAAATAACCAACACGTCCTCCTCTCATGGCCTGAATCCGAAGCCCTCCTTCTCGACTCCTCCAAACCCGACCCAGATGCCTCTAGCACAACTCTCCAATTACAGCACAACCTCCACCGGGAGTGACGTCGTCTGGATCCAGTGCGCTCCGTGTAGGAAATGCTATTGCCAGGCTAACCCAGTATTCGATCTGAGCAAATCCAACTAATTTGCCAGGATCTCGTGTGCATCTCCCTTTGTGCCACAAGCTCGATTCTCCAGGCTGTAACCAACGCCAGAAGTGCCTATATCAAGTATCCCTTGTGCCACAAAGCCTCCTCCCTCTCTCTCTCTCTCTCTCTCATGCAAGCCCTCTTTCTCGAGACTGAAATAAATTCTTCTTGTATTCTCCAAGAAGTGCAACGACATCGTTGATATGTTTGGTGTCCAAATATTTGGGTTTAATCATAAAAAATTTACCATCTAATTTTTTATTATTATAATACTTATTAAAAATCTTCTCTCTTTACTTTTTCATCAACTCTCATAACATATCTTTACTTTATAATATTTCTCAAACCCCAATACTCAAAATTTTCACCTTCAAACATCCCGTATCAATTGATTGTCTTATTTTTCACTGGATTAATTAAAGCTATAGGCACGACACCGTTTCTTAAAGACAGAAGAATGGCATGACTTGGCTTGTGCAGTGCCAAGTGGAAAATTTGCCAGCGTGGAGGGCTCAACCGTTAATCAAGCACACAGAATCTGACGGAAGAATGATTTTATCAAAGATGATAGTTTAAGAATTATTTTATTAAGATTTAATTCTTAAGAATCAAACCGTTAAAGTGTTAAAACTAGATAATAAAATATCAATTTCTATGTGAACGCGAAGGGGAACGAGAGCAGCACATTGACTGTACCACGGCGCCACCTTTTGAGAATTTTACAGGACAGCCAGTAGTTTATAGGCGACTTTTAACAAGTAACTCAACTTGTCTGTTTTTTTTTTATTAAAATACCAGTTTCTGTCCAACTATAATTGCCTATGAGAAAGATAACTCAAACTTTTAATTGGCCCAATCTAGGAGTGAGTGTGAGTTTGAATCTATGAGTGCTAAAGCTAAGTGTTGGTACAAATCCATATCAAAAGTCCACTTAAATTGAATTGTAATTTTATTGTGAATCAAGTTCTGAGCTTGATCAGAGAGTTGTTAGTAACCCGGCGCTTGTGTTCAAAAGCTATGTAGACTATCCACTCGCCTGCCGTGGAGTTTTGATGAGAATACAGTAGTTGATAATGATGATATATAAACACGATCTTCTCAAGTTCGGATGATATTGCATCACTTGATAAATGAGAAACACTTGTGATACTGGAGTTCAAGAGTACCAAAGTGAGCCTACCTAATATACAGGTAAAATCAAAGGAGGCTAGCGCATCAATCTATAGCCGATGATCCGCCACTTAAGTGACCGATTTTATCTTAAAAAAGAATCGAATATAGAACCATGCACCTTATCTACACAACTCCTAATTTGTCTTAATGATTGAGACAAGGTGAGGTGAGTTCTAATAGTTTCATTGTTCTTTTTTCTTATAAAAGAAAAACTACAATCTTCTCGAAGTGGCTTTCGAATTTCTAACCAGGGAGATAAAGTGAAAATTCCGTTGACTTATCAATGGTAAATCACAATCTACTTAAATTGGATTTAAATTGTAAACAGGGGAGAGGTCAATCTTTCAAAACCAATCAGCTTAAGTGAAGGAAAACACACATAAAAAAGAAAAAAAAAACGAAAAACTATTCGAGAAAGGGAAAATAGAAAGTCGGGGCCAGCTAGTGTATTTGGACTAATCCCACAAGTTACAACCATGTGGTGTCTAGGGAGGTGCTTTTTTCAAGTGGGCAGGCATGCAACTCGCCCATCAGCTGTTTTAACGTACTTTTGATTTCTCAGCAGCGGAAAATACACATGGAATGGTCCCCAGAATTGGCTTTCTCCCCACTGCAAGAGCTTTAGAGAGTCTGACACGATGTCGGCTAGAGATACATGTCATGTTGGCAGCATTTAAAAACCATTGATAACGATGGACATATAGATAAAGAAAATATAGAGATGGTGACAATTTCTCTCCTATATGTATCTCCTATAAATTTCGTGCTCCCATCAAACACCTTCCAGGCATTTGGTATTACAAATACATTAAATGTGCATCACGACTAGTTTTATATAACCTACTTGTGTAGTTTTCTCCTTCCAAATTGTTTTAAGAAAAGCAAGAGTGATTAATCCAATCTAAGTTAATATAATTTTCCTTCAAGTTGCATCTGAAATATACAAAATTAACGGTAACAAAAGATACATTAGTGGACACGCTTCTCTTTCATTTGGTCTCTTTTGTCTATTTCTATTTATTTCGATAACGGAAAAGTTGGAAAAGAACAAAAAATCTGCTATTCTCAATGTTTAAATTTCTTGTATCTTCATTGAAATTGACCGGAAATGGACAATGAGACCAAATTTTAACCAAATGTGATTACATGAATCAGATGTATTTTTTGTATTCAGACTTTTTTTTTGTACTTTTTCATTACCACAAATAATGCGTTTACAATTAGAAAATAATATCAGAAAATGGGAAAATCTGAAATATTTTGTTAAAGCTACTATTTTTATATATGAAAAACACAAACAACAATTACAAGTTAAAAAAATAAGAGAAAAAACTTAAAGGGTCATATACGAGTTGAGAGGTTAACAGTAAATTGACTATAATAAAAGAAGATACAAGATACTCAGTGATTGCGGGCATGAAGCTAGAAGTCCGAAGTGAAAAGAAAACACAAAAAAAATTAGTGAGAAGATAGAGGCAAGACGATAAATTGAATGACAGAAAAGACAAGGCAGTAATAATTGCCGCTGAAGGACAGACGAAGACAAGGAAATCCGCAAAAGAAAAAGAACAAGAAGAAATTGATGTCAAGGTTACGGTGGGTGTCCGCAGAGTGAGAGGATAGAGGCAAGACGACTGAAAATTGAATGATTTCACATGGTTCAGGGTCCTCCGAATGTGCAAATTAACCCAAAAAAGTTTCTAACAAAGAAGGAGGCGGCTTCAAGAGAAGAATATAAGAAAAGACAGAGACCGTGCCGCCGAGGCTGAGATCGACGCGTTGAAACATGAAAGGGATGTTTTATGGCCCGTCACCGTTGAGTAGGCACCAACACCTTCCCCCACATGGCATGCCTCATGTGATGATAATTATACGCATTCCCTCTAATCATTCCCCACTTATACGCAAATCCCAACTGCGTGTTGACTATAAGACTTCTTGCTTTTTTGTAGAACAGAGATATTGGCCTTTGGTACCGATCCAATTGAAACTTGCGTACAATCCATCCTTCTTTTTTTTAAATCTACCAAACTTTTCGACGCAGACCAGATTGCTTCTGGGACGCGGATCTGAATTATTCTAGTTTTCAGAGTTTTAAACGAAGGTTTAATATACGCGCGTGCATATGAAGTTTAACGTTTTATCAGAAATATTTTTAAAGTAATTTTTGTTGTCCCGCTACTCCTGAGGTATATCCATTTTTCCGTTTTATCCCTCTCCCAACATTCCATCTATTTTTGACGGAAATTGATGATGTAGACCAAATGACCACGTCACATCCAATTAAACTTTAACTCGTGTCCTTAATCGCTGACTGGACAATTGACCTATGAGAAAATCAACTTCTTCCCCTTCCGAAATCTTCTCCAGGCGATCCCACGAACGAGCAGTGTTGCAAGCAAACTACCAACCTAATATAGAGCACTTTAGCACAGAGAGTTCGTGCTCCTGTACCCCCTCCCCTCCCCCTTCCATTCCCTTCCTCTCTCAGTTCTGCAAAGATAGAGACCGATCGCAAGCGAAAGAAAACTTCGATCTCGTCTGCAGATCGGACGACGAACAATGATAAGCAGTTAAGCACAAGAAGATCTCGATAACCAATGCAAACATTAGTGAACACTCCCTTAGGATCAAAAACCCCCTGAACTGTGATATACCCAACCCAAATCATCTTCAACCTAGTGTCGTCGGGCCACTGAATCATTTTCAACCTAGTGTTGTCGGGCCACTGAAGAAACTTAGGCATCAGACACTACGAATCGCCGCACAAACCTCGAGTACAAGCTTGTGGCAAGTGGATATACCCAACCCAAATCGCTTCGACATCGGCCGAAGGGGCTCACCTGTAGCCAATCTCCATATACATATCGCAACGCGTTGGCGAACCGGGATCGCATCTCAAAGCATCGTGTTCTTCTTCATAACAACGGATTCGAGCTCCTCGCAGATCATGTTCAACGTGGCCTTGCTCATCCTAAACGCGGGGCGGAATTCCTCATCGGGAAAGTCATGGTGGTTGTGCTGGTCCCACCGGTCCTTAGAACGGTCCTTCACCCACAGCCGACGGTGGTGCTGCTGGCCCCCAGCTCCACTCGCTGTAGGCTGTTGTGGCGGAGGACTACTGGACACGCCTTTATCCGCCGTAGCAGCAACAACGACAGTAGCAAAGGCGGAGCGGCGGGACCGTTTGGTCCTCGAGGTATCCGCTAGTTCCAAATTAGAGTAATGGTTCTGGAGTTGAGAATAGTAATCGGCCATAGCTTGAGACGTTTGCTTATGGTTGGACTCCAAGAAGGCCTTATCTTGCTGAGACTCCATGACCCACTGCGTCTCTTCTTGCTTCTCATCCTCATCTAACAAGACGAGGGAAGTGAGTATCTCCCTCAACGCGTTCTTCTTGGTCTCTATCTTCGCAGAACTGAGAGAGGAAGGGGAATGGAAGTCTGCTTGCAACACTGCTCGTTCGTGGGATCGCCGGGACAAGATTTCGGAGCGGGAAGAAGTTGATTTTCTCACAGGTCAATTGTACAGTCAGCGGTTAAGGACACGTGTTGAAGTTTAATTGGATGTGACGTGGTCATTTGGTCCACATCATCAATTTCTATAAAAAAAATAGACGGAATGTTGGCGGAGGGATAAAACGGGAAAAATTGATATACCTCAAGAGTAGCGGGACAACAAAACTTACCTTAGGGGTATTTCTGAGAAAACGTTAAACCCCAGGGACACGCGCGTATATTAAGCCTTAAATGAATAATGGAGATGTCTGTGGGCTTGATTTTTCTGTTTAGTGCACAGTTAATATGCATTATATTTTTTGAGACTCATAATAATTGATAATTAATATAGGTTTGTAATAAATGTAATAAGTCCTACATGTTGTGTCTTTTTTTCTTTAAATTAGATCATCTAATTCTTTCAACAACTTAGAAAAAATATTAATTTTCAAAAGAAACTAGACTCAACAATCTCCAATATATATATATATATATATATATATATTTGCCAAGCTAAAACAATAAGGAATTGGATTGAAGTTTAGGATTTAAGCCACACAAAAATGGGTCCCATCCGACCTTCCTAGTTTTAAGAAATTTGTAGTGTTTGTTTTTGGAAATTTTGGAGTATTGTGGTTAGTGAAAAAATGAAGATAATATATGGGAGTTGAAAAAAAAAGTGAAGACATAAAATATTTGAATGAATATTATAATGAAAAAGAATTATTTAATAAGAAGAGAGAGATTATTTTGTAGTTTTTGTAATCAGGGCTGAAATTTTGGAATCCCAGTATCTCGACAAACAATCACCAAACTATCTACATTTCCTTTAACAAAATCTAGGAGAACCACTACTAGTAGGACTGTCCAATGGCCGGTCCGATTCAGACCTATCATTCTAATAAAACCGGACCAGACCGACCATTGAACATACCGGACCGGCACGGACCAGTCATTCTAATAGAATCGGTCTGGTCCCTGGTTTTACCGGTCCAGATTGGACGTTTTGGGCCGGTTTGAGCCATGAAATTTTTGGTCTTTTTTTGGTTTGGGCCTCTTAGTATTTTTACTTTTTTATGCATTTTTGGGGTTTATTTTGGACTTTTTGGGACCATTTTTTTGGGGTTATTCTGCCTTGCGCGAGGGTTCAAAAAATAAATTTGGTTTTTTTTAATGATCGGTTCGGACATGTCTGGAGCAGCATACTCCTGTTCAGTACCAATTTTTCAATGTGGGGGGGAACCGGGACCGGAGTATAACGGTTTCACCTGACCGGCTATTTCGGTAGACTATTTGTCATCGGTTTCGCCACAACCGGTCCGGTTCGGCCGATTCCTTGGACAAGCCTAACTAATAGCATGGAAATTTTAATTTCAAGTAAAATTGAAGCATTTAAGCTTTTGCTATGAGGATCAGTAATTACACAACATTTTTATGCTTTCGTGATAATTAAGTTCTTCTTTTGAGAAAAAAAAACTTAGAAACGGAGCTTTCAAACGATTTGTTTATATTTTTCCTGAATTTATGGTTTCCAATGCTTCAGGGTATTTTTTTTTCCAAATTTTCTGATTCGCTGATAGAAACTTGCAGCTTGCTCAACTTTGAAAACCGTTGAAGGGGAAAAGAGTACAGGCCTAACGACGAAAAGAAAATTGGGCTTTATTAAGCAGTACGGTTGGGCCCTTCATTGTTTTGCATAGAAATAAACCAACACAATAAAGTTTAGCAGGAACTCGCAACCGGCCCTTCAATGTTTGCCGATGATACCATTCATGAGATATTGTCATTTTAGTCTATAGGTTTTAACACATTTTACTTTTTAATCCTTCAATTTTAATTTTTAAAATTTAAGTCCTTCAAATTTTAATTTTTAACAAAAGAATCATTCCTTCAACATTTCGCCTCTCCTTAACAACAGTCCTTATTACGTCAGCAAGATATACACTAGGCATAAATCAGGGCCGGCTTAAGGGTAAGGCAAGTTAGGCGGTGGCCTAAGGCCTCACCCTGAGCAAGGCCCAATAAAGACTAAAAATATTTTTTTTTATATTTTTTTGTTGTAAATGACCAAAAAATAAAAAGACAATTGAGTTAATAAAAAAAAAGATAAAATACAATCTTTTCATTTTTTTTATCATGAGTGGACATATATATTTCTTCCAAAATTCCTAATTTTTAAAGATATTTCTGAGCTTTGCTCAAAGAGAAAAAAATACCTTATAAATTTCTTAATTGTTCTAGTCATGGGGCCTTGATGTCATGTATGAGGCCTCATAAAAAATAATTAATGGGGCCTTTAATATTTTATATTAAATTTAATAATTTTCAGATAATTTTAAATATTTTATATTAAATTTTATATAAAAAAGCCTATTAATTTATTTTGCCTTAGGCCTCCATTTTATTTGAGCCGGCCCTGGCATAAATATTAATCCACATCATTCCCAACTCAGTAACTAAATGAGAATCATTTTGGTTAAACTGCATCATCTCATGTTCATTCTCCAAACGGCGTCAAATTGTTGCGTGGGCCTTTTTACACAAACAGCGTTGTCTAGCCTTTTGGGTTGTCGTGAAGAACTTGATTTCGACCAAAGTGTTTCAGTATTTCACCCATATTCCTCCCACCTGGCAACCCAATTCCAAGATAAGTAAGGGTTTTCATTTTCTTTTATTTTCATGTATATGAACATGTCTTTCATAATTAGTTCGTTTTTTTTTCTTAAACAAAAATCCATTTGGGTGAGTTTTCTGTTCAGTTGAGTTGTCTTAGGTCACTTCATATTAAGAGATGGTCATAAAATGTGTCGTGGGTTGAATAAACTGTTCCAAGCCTTCAAGCCTAGATTCTCTCACCATTATTGTTGCTGTTATTTTTCTTCGAGATCTAACGGCTACCGCTCTTCTGTCAAACACTATTTAGTCGGGGACCCCTTGACATTTAGTCATTTACTCGGCTGAGCCTGTCCCGTGCTGGCCATACCAAACGTTCATAAATTATTGCGACTCTCCAATCTCGTTCATTGCGCACGTGTCTGTGGCGTCCACATGACTCTCCAGTATCCACCAATTCTGCTTGGGATCTTCCGTTCCATCTCTCAGATAACATTTATTTCGTACGGTCGTACCCAAGCCCTCGGCCTTTGTTTCCTCTACGATTTAATCCTCCGAATTCCATGGATTCAGAATCGGATTCTCCTTTAGCTAATGGGTTATAGAGTTTGCTTTTACTTTGATTGTTACACCCCACACCTCAAATTCCTCAACTTTTTGGGATTGGGTTATAGACTTCTCTTCTTGTGCTCTTAAATGTCCTGCATGTCACGTTCTAAAAGATAATTGATTTTTGCTTGAATTTTTCTGAAATTTTAATATATACCTGCATGAGCTTTCAATCTTGTCTTGTGTTATTCCGTTGGCAATGAATCTGTATTGCAGTATCCAAATCCGTTTCACTTACAGTTCCATGCTTCGATTTGTATTTTCTTTTCTTCTGATATATTTTTATACCAAATGAATCAAATGTTGGGATTGAACTAGTGCTGCCAGACGGTCACCAGATCCTCCGACGAAGGGTCTGGCTCATGCTGTTAGTCCTAAAGAGTATATTACGAGCTAATAATTACTAAAATTCAGCTCTTCAGTTGTTCAAAGCTTTTCTGTTTCCGTCAATACTTCAAGGTTTGAAGTCATGGTGGTTTGGGTATTGCGAATGGTTTAGGTTCCAGTAATAATGATTGCCAATCTCTCATGCTAGATAATTTTACAAGTTGTTCAAAGTGGATTTAACAAGAGCTTTTTGTTATTGGCAACTAACAAACTAATGGAGGAGGAGAAACCTTCGGGGGAAAAAAAACTCTGGGTTCCTGTTCACGTCTCTGTAGCATAGTACTGTCGCAATTTTTTTTTTTAATGGGTTTTAGGTATTATTTTGGATGGCTGAGATTTTATTGCTTTCAAGGTATAAGATGAAATTTTAATCAGGGTTTCTGTGGTATAAAAGTATGTTTAAGGGTTGTAATTAGATTAATTTGAAGCTGATTTCATTAGAGGAATTTTTTGTATACTTTTTAAAGAGAAGAAAAAGACAGGCATCAATAAGAGAATCAATTTTAATCAGGGTTTCTGTGGTATAAAAGTATGTTTAAGGGTTGTAATTAGATTAATTTGAAGCTGATTTCATTAGAGGAATTTTTTGTATACTTTTTAAAGAGAAGAAAAAGACAGGCATCAATAAGAGAATCAGATATGCAGCTTTTGTATTGTTCCTCTGCTCTTCATACTCCTTTATATTGTTCCATTTGTCATCTAAGCAAATAAAAGAAGCTACCTTTTTCAGAAAGTACTTCTCATTCTTAGCATTCATTTCAGCTTATTCATTGTCATATATTCTTTTCCTAGTCATTTCTCATGGTGGATTTCTATATTTTTTTACAATAGTTGATGATTATTCACGTTCCACTTGGAAATATCTTCTTAAAACAAAATCAGAAGCTCGACAATAAGTTCAAGCCTTCTGTCATCTCATTGAAACTCAATTCATTCTCGTGTTCAAACCATTAGATCTGATCAAGGCCTAGAGTTTGACATGCATAAATTTTGCAATCTAAAAGGAATTCTTCATAAAAAGAGTTGTGTTTATATTACTAAACAAAATTCTATCGTTGAAAGAAAACACCAACATATCCTAAATGTGGCTTGGGCTTTACGTTTTCAAGCCAATCTCTTTTTATAATTTTGGAGTGATTGTATACTCACTGCTATCCATATTATCAATATAGTTTCTGCACCTTTACTTCAAAATCAATTTTCATTTGAACTTCTTTTTAACAAACAACCGAGTTATGCTCATCTTAAAACCTTTGGTTGTTTAGCCTATGCTTCAACTTACTCTCATACTCGAAACAAATTTAAACCAAGAACTATTCCATCTTTCTTTATAGGCTATCCACCTAGCATTAAAGGGTATAAATTGTTTGACCTTGATACTCATCATATTATTGTTTCTCGACATTCATGAAGATATTTTTCCATTTCATAAGCCATCCTCTGGTTTTCAAACTTCATACCTTTGAATTTCTTAATCATATTGTCTTTCCTCAATTTCCAGATTCTCACATAGATTCTTTTCCCCTACATTCTCTGTCAATTCACCTATCTCTTCTTCCATACCTTCAGACACTCCAAACACAGTCACAGTTTCACCTTTAGACACTCAAAACACAGTCACAACTTTACCTTTAGATCCAATACTTTCAGAATCTATATCACTCGGCACGATAACTTTATATCAGCTTACTCCAACATCAACATCCCCTCTTTCAGAATCTCAACCACCTCTTGTTCCTATTGTATGCAGGTTATCTAGAATCAAATGACAGCCTACTTATCTACAGGACTATCATTGTCAATTGGTTCAATCTTCTTCTAGCAACTCATTTCAACTTTCGGATATAGGTTCTACTATTTCTTCCTTTCTTTTTCTTATTAACATTTATCACCTTCTTATCGAGCATATACCTTAGCAGTATCTAATCATGTTGAACCCAATGTCTCATGGGAGTGTTATGTATAGAGTTTCCAGTGTCTCATGGGAGTGTTTTGAGCATAAGGCAAGTTGCAAATTTCGTTCACGTCCAGTATAGTACAAAGAGTAAAGCTGGGTTGTCTTTAATGGGCTTGATGGGCTGTAATTTTGATTCTTCAGACTCCCCCTTAAGATGGGCACATATTCAATGTGCCCATCTTGGACAGTTGAAAATTGAAAATGGTAGCAGGTAGTGCTTTAGTAAGAATATCTGCCAGTTGAAACTTGGAGGCAATGTGCACTGGTTGGATTATTCCAACTGAGACATTTTCTTTGACAAAATGACAGTCCATCTCAATATGTTTAGTTCTCTCATGAAAAATAGGATTCTTGGTGAGGTGGAGTGCTGCTTGACTATCACAATACAACAAGGCAGGTTGATGGTAATTCACATTGAAATCCTTTAACAATGTAATTAACCAAACAACTTCACAACTAGTCTTAGCCAAGGCTCGATATTTCGCTTCTGCTGAGGATCTAGAAACAGTGGCTTGTTTCTTAGATTTCCAACTAAGTAATGAATCTCCAAGGAAAACAAAAAATCCAGTCACAGATCTTTTGGTGAGTCACTAAAGGCCTTTAAATGCATGGGAGAGTGAGAGGAGAAAAAATACCTCTGCCTATGGAACCCTTCAAATACCTTAGGATTCTATGAGCTGCATGTAGGTGAATCTTAGCTGGTCTGTCCATGAACTGCCTTTGGACATTAACAACATAAGTGATGTCTGGACGACTAATTGTCAAGTAAATGAGTTTCCCAATCAATCTCCTATAACTTGCGATGTCAGCCAATAGATCTACAGATGAATGAGACAACTTGTGATTCATTTCAATTGGGGTGGTGACATGTTTACAGCCGAGAAGTTCCGCATCTTTTATGTGAGTCTAAATGACAACCCAAGAGGGGGGGTGAATTGAGTTTTCAAAAACTTTTGAAATCTTTTCAAACAAACCCAGAAATGTTCTGATCTATATCTAGGAAAACTAGAGACTAGATCTATGCAAACAAAGATAACAACAACAATGAATAAACAAGAACAATCAAGAAATATCTGCAGAAGTAAAAGAGGAGGGTTAGAGAGATGACACCAGTATTTTTAGGTGGTTCGGCCAATCTTTTGCCTACGTCCACCCCCAAGGCTATTGACTTCCTTGGGCTTCCTCCACTATTCTCCAAATGAATACACCTTAGCTTCCGGGGGGTGCTAAGGAACCGTTACAAAGCGTTTTCCGAGCTTACGCTTCAACTCGTTTCCCAAATCCCAAACCCTATGGATTTCTTCTACTTCTCACAAGTAGGATACAGTGTTCACACAATACTAGGAAGGTTTACAAGATTAGGGTACAGTGATTGAAGGCTCTCTAAGCCGGATGTACAAGTGGGTAGCTCAAGAAACTAAAGGGCTCTCTAAGCCAAATCTACAAATGAAAGAACCTGAGTTTTGCTAGAAGAACTAGATCTTCTGAGAAAGCTTTGTGGAGTTGCAAGATGATTCACGAGCTTTCTAGATTGGAAGCACTTCTCTCTTCTTCGTTGAGCTTGGTCTCTCAAAAAATTAGGGCAAATGAGTTTAGCGTGAGAGATATGTGGGAGGTCCTTGTCTTCTCTTTCAAACTTCTTCTATTTATAGTCTCTAGGGCATCAGGGGCTTTCTTGTAAAGATTTTGAGCCGTTGGAGGTCATTTGAGTCCTTTGGAGACAATTTTAAGTGAGTCACGAAGCTCCTGGATCTGAGAAATCGAAGCATGTGTGGACACCTTCCATGTATGTGTCGACACCTTGAAGATTTGCCTTGAAACTTACCTTCTGGTGTATGACCAATGTGTCGACACTTATGTCCAATGTGTCGACACTTCCCTTCAATATGTTGACCCTTCAAATTTGTCTTGAAACCATCCATTCGGGTGTATGTGCAATGTGTCGACACCATTCTCCCATGTGTCGACACCATCAGCTTTGCCTGGAAATCTTCATTCTGTTGACAGTGCAATGTGTCGACATTTCTTGGTCTATGTGTCGACACCTTCATCTTGGCCTGGGAACTTGCTTTCTGTTGAATGACCAATGTGTCGACACCTCTTCACTATGTGTCGACATCTTCATCTTGGCCTGGGAACTTGCTTTCTGTTGAATGACCAATGTGTCGACACCTCTTCACTATGTGTCGACACCTTCACTTTGGCTTGGAACATGCATTCTGGTGTATGACTGATGTGTCGACACCATGATGATATGTGTCGACACCTTCAACACTTAGGCTGAAAAGTGTTTCTCATGGCACCAACAAGCAATCCCAAAACACCTACAATGTAAAGTTTAACAAGTAAGCTTATGTAGAGTGTTCGATTATATCTAAGGCCGATTTACAACTAGAAAACTCTTGATATCATTTTCTTAAAACGGATTTTCAAAAGTAGAATCTAAAGGTTTAAAAACTTGTTGTAAAACTTTGTTATCATCAAAATCAATGAGGATTGTTTATAAACCAATCTTGGGCTAACAATCTCCCCCTTTTTGATGATGACAAACCCTTTTAATAATAAACCGTTGATATTAAAATGAAAAGCTCCCCCTGAGATTAGGCTGGAGTTTTTCATGAGATTTTAGCAAAAACGGGCTTTAGGATTCTACGAAAATTTTGCAAGAGTTTCCTTTATAAATGAAGGTTTCCCAATTTTTCAAAACCTGTAAAAACACTTCTATAGGAATCCACCAAACTCCCCCAACTTCATTTATCAATACAGATCACAAAACTTCGTATTAAGGAGAGTTCAAAGAGATTACCTGATTCATGTATCAATTATCCACAATGAAGTGTAATCACGTTTCAAAACCTTATAAACATCATTAAGGATAATTATATGTGCAAGCATAGATAATTCGAACGATACCAAATATAATAAACCTGAATTATCATTACCTTGATCCAAAAATTGTTCAAAAGAGACAATATAAGACCAAACACAAACTTAACAAACATCCAAAAGTCCAAAAGAAAGGAAGTACAAATATCAAACTTTTCTCCCCCTTTGGCATCATAAAAAACAGACCAAGGGGGGGGTCAAGGAGAGCGACAAGGCAAGGAATGGAAAACACTCTCTCTCAGGCCTCAAAACCAGATGTGTTGACACTTATTTCTTAAAGTGTCGACACATAGCATGAAAAACATGAATTTTCACAGAGATTCACATACTAATCAATTCATTCAAACAAACATCAACCAATCATTCAGAGCATGATCAATGCAATCAACCAATATGAATTCAAGAGATACAACAAATATACTAATCAATTCATTCCAATGGGAAACTCATTCCTATCTCTTGGCGAATAAAACAGAATCTATCCTCATTAAGGGGTTTTGTGAAAATGTCCGCCAATTGAAGGTCGGTATTTACGAATTCAAGAACAATATCCCCTTTTTGAGCATGATCTCTAATAAAATGATGTTATATCTCAATGTGTTTAGTCCTAGAGTGCTGAATAGGATTTTTAGTGAGATTTATAGCACTAGTGTTGTCACATTTTATTGGGATGAGAGAATAATGAAGATTAAAATCTTCCAATTGTTGTTTCATCCACAATACTTGTGCACTACAATTGCCTATGACAATATAATCGGCTTCCGTGGTTGATAGAGCCACGAAATTTTGTTTCTTACAACATCAAGAGACTAGTGAGGGTCCAAGAAATTGGCATGCACCACTAGTACTCTTTCTATCAATTTTGCATCCAGCATAATCCGCATCCGAGTATCCTTGTAAATTAAATTCAACACTCTTAGGATAAAAACAGACCTAGATTTTGTGTGCCAACAAGATATCTAAAAATTCTTTTAACTGCAAGGAGATGAGATTCCTTTGGACATGATTGATATCTAGCACACATGCATATACTAAACATAATATCGGGTCTACTAGCGGTAAGATAGAGAAGTGAGGCAATCATACCTCGATATTTAGTTTGATCCACATCTTTACCTTTATCATCTTTTTCCAGTTTCGTGGATGGACTCATAGGCGTACTCATTTGTTTCGAGTTGTCCATGTTGAAGCGTTTGAGGAGATCCCTTGTATACTTAGCTTGATTAATGAAGATCCATTCATTGCTTTGCTTGATTTGAAGTCCGAGAAAATAGTTCAGTTCTCCCATGAGGCTCATCTCGAACTCACCTTGCATCACTTGAGCAAATTCTTGACACAAGGATTCGTTAGTAGATCCAAAAATAATATCATCAACATAAATTTGGACTATCAACAATTCATTCTCTTTTTCTTTTGTGAAGAGAGTTGTATCAATTTTACCTCGTACAAAGCCATTTTCAATTAGAAAGGAACTAAGACGTTTATACCATGCTCGAGGTGCTTGTTTTAATCCATAAAGTGCTTTTGTGAGCTTGTACACATGATTTGAGAGACTTTCATCCTTAAATCCTGGTGGTTGCTCAACATAAACTTCCTCAGTGAGGAATCCATTTAAAAATGCACTTTTCACATCCATTTGAAATAATTTGAAATCTTTAAAGCAAGCGAAAGCGAGTAGCATGCGAATGGATTCTAAACGAGCAACAAGAGCAAAAGTTTCATCAAAATCTATTCATTCTTCTTGATTGTAACCTTGGGCTACTAATCTTGCTTTGTTCCTTACAACTACCCCGGATTCATCCATTTTGTTTCTAAAAACCCATTTTGTACCAATAACTGGATAATCCTTGGGTCTATGAACTAGATGCCATACTTGGTTTTTCTCAAATTGTTTTAGTTCATCTTCCATGGCATGGATCCAACTTTCATCATCTTTAGCCTCAGAAAAATTCTTAGGCTCAAGTTGAGAAAGTAAAGCAAGATTATTGGCTTGAAGTACAGAGAATCTAGTTCTTACCCCTTTTTCAACATTACCAATGATTTGTTGAGGTGAACGACTCTTGATGTATTTCCACGACTTTGGTAAGTCGTTGTCATCGTGATGAGATTCCTCTTGAAGCTTTTGGGGTTCTACCTCTTTCATAATTGATTCTTCTTTGTCCATGTTGATAGTGAGTTGATCGACTTCTTTGGTGAGATCTATAACATCCTCGTCATCATTCCTCACAAGATTGTTAGATTCATCAAAAACAACATGAACAAATTCTTCAACAACTAGAGTACGTTTATTGAATACACGATATGCTTTACTAGAAGTTGAGTAGTCAAGAAATATACCTTCGTCGGCTTTCGCATCAAAATTACCCAAATTGTCCTTGTTGTTGTTTAGGACGAAACATTTACATCCAAATACATGAAAGTATCCAATGTTGGGTTTTCTATCATTCCATAGCTCATAAGGCGTTTTCTTGAGAATTGGTCTAATCATGCATCGGTTCATAACATAGCAACTTGTGTTAACTGCTTCAGCCCAGAAGTAGTCAGGCAAGTTGTTTTCACAAAGCATGGTTCTAGCCATCTCTTCAAGGGTCCTATTCTTCCTCTCTACAACACCATTTTGTTGAGGAGTTCTAAGAGCCGAGAAGTTATGGTTAATACCATTTTCATCACAGAATTTTTCAAAGGAGGAATTTTCAAATTCTCTTCCATGATCACTCCTTATGCTAGAAATAGCAAAACCTTTTTCATTTTGGATTTTCTTGCTAAGTTTTTCAAATGCATGAAATGCCTCATCCTTATGAGCCAAGAATATAACCCATGTAAATCTACTAAAGTCATCAACAACAACAAAGCCAAAACGTTTGCCACCCAAACTCAAGGTTCGGGTTGGACCAAATAAGTCCATGTGTAGAAGTTGAAGTGGTCTAGTAGTAGACACAATGTTTTTGGGTTTAAAGGAGGTTTTGGTTTGTTTGCCCTTTTGACATGCTGCACAAACCTTATCTTTTTCAAAAGAAAGATTAGGCAAACCCGAAAAAAGATCCTTTTTGGCAAGTTTTGAATTCAAGTCCATGCTTGCATGAGCAAGCCTTCTATGCCACAACCAACTATCTTTGTCATTTAGAGCTGAAAGACATTTTATGTTTTCTGAAGAGATGCTCTCTAAATGAACAATATACACATTTTCAAATCTGTGTCCGACAAATAAAACTTTCTTGTTTTCAATGTTTTCCACAAGACACATAGATGATTCAAAAATGACTCGGTTTCCCTTGTCACACAATTGACTAATATTAAGAAGGTTATGCTTTAAATCTTCGACAAGAAGAACATTATCAATTGAGGAATTGAGATACTTACCAATGCTTCCAACTTCGAGTATTTTACCTTTTCCGTTGTCACCAAAAATAACTGATCCTTTGTTTTTAGGATGAAAGGAATTGAACCATCTTTTCTCTCCGGTCATGTGCTTGGAGCATCCACTATCAAGAATTCAATGATCCTTGACATCTTCGAACTTCAAGCACACCTGCATAAAGAATTAATTCTTGATCTTTGGTACCCAAATCTTTTTGGGTCCATTAGTATTAGAACTGATTTCTTTCATCTTGTCCTTACGGGCCCACATAAATTTAATCCCACTAGAGGAATTCTTTCTAGTTTGGCAGACATGTGATATGTGACCAGATTTACCACAAAAGTTGCATAACATAAATGATGGAGATGATTTTGTGATCATGTAAGAGTAAGATTTTTGATCTTTAAAAGAATCATATCCAATACCACTTTTATTGAAGCAACACCTTTGAGACCTAAGAAGAATGTCAAGGTTTTTCTTTCCTTGAGTAAACCTTGCAAGATCTTTTGTGAGAGAGCCAACCTTCATTTTCAAAGCTTCATTTTCAACAATCATGGTATTTGACTCTCTTTGTAAAGGTTTTTCATTTTCTTGAGTAGTTCTTGCGAGATCATCTCTAAAAGATATAACTTGACTTTTCAAAATATCGTTCTCTTTAGCAATACTTTCAAAATTCTTTTTAAGAGAACTATATTTTGAAACCATTCTTTTAAATTCAATATATTGCTCATCAAAGGCATCTTGTAGTTCATCAAGTGTAAAGGAATAAAGTAAATCTTGTACCTCATCTTCATCTCCCTTTGCCATGAGACATAAGTTTGCAGCTTCTTCATCACTTTCGCTGCTGCTTTCATCAGATTCTCCCCATGCAGCCAAGAATGCTTTCTTCTTGTTTTTGAAGTCTTTTGACTTCTTGTGTATCTCGAGATTGGGGCAATCCGACTTTATATGCCCGAGCTTCTTGCATCCAAAGCATATGATCTCATTCTTCTTGCTGCTATCACCCTTGAAGTGAGTTTTCCTTGGGAATCTTTTATCTCCTTGTTTCTTCCGGAAGAACTTCTTGAACTTCTTGGTGAATAGGGCGAATTCTTCATCCTCATCCTCAGAAGATTCATCTTCACTGGAGCATGTTGCTTTTAATGCTATGCCACTTTTTCTTCTACCTTCGTCCTCATCCTCCTTTACTTGGTTCATCTCATGTGTCATGAGAGATCCCATGAGTTCGTCAAGTGAGAGCTTTGTCAAATCCTTAGCTTCTTGAATTGCTGTCACTTTAGGCTCCCAAGTCTTAGGAAGACACCTGAGGATCTTTCTCACCATTTCAACATTAGTATACTCTTTACCGAGAGATTTTAATCCATTTATAATATCAGTAAAATGAGTAAACATAGAAGAAATAGATTCATCAGATTTCATCTTGAACCGCTCATAATTATGCACAAGCATACTAATCTTGTTTTCTTTAACTTGATTAGTACCTTCATGGGATACTTCTAGCTTATCCCAAATTTCTTTCGAGGTATCGCATCCGGAAATTCGATTGAACTCATTTGCATCGAGTGCACAATATAGCACATTCATGGCTTTAGAATTCAAGGACATAAGTTTAAGATCGGCATCATCCCAATCTTTTTCGTCCTTCAACTTACCCTCCTTGTCTCTAGGAAATCTAGGACCCCTGGAGATAACTCTCCATCGTTCATAGTCTACGGCTTGGATGTAAATTCTCATCCTTGCCTTCCAATAGTTATAGGCATTCCCATTAAACAAGGGAGGTCGATTCGTCGACTGCCCTTCAGCCAAAGTGGTGTCAACTGGGGTTGTCATGATAATGAGCTAGTAACCTCAGCTCTGATACCAATTGTGAGTCTAAATGAAAACCCAAGAGGGGGGGTGAATTGGGTTTTCAAAAACTTTTGAAATCTTTTCAAACAAACCCAGAAATGTTCTGATCTATATCTAGGAAAACTATAGACTAGATCTATGCAAACAAAGATAACAACAACAATGAATAAACAAGAACAATCAAGAAATATCTGCAGAAGTAAAAGAGGAGGGTTAGAGAGATGACACCAGTATTTTTAGGTGGTTCGGCCAATCTCTTGCCTACGTCCACCCCCAAGGCTATTGACTTCCTTGGGCTTCCTCCACTATTCTCCAAATGAATACACCTTAGCTTCCGGGGTGCTAAGGAACCGTTACAAAGCGTTTTCCGAGCTTACGCTTCAACTCGTTTCCCAAATCCCAAACCCTAGGGATTTCTTCTACTTCTCACAAGTAGGATACAGTGTTCACACAACACTAGGAAGGTTTACAAGATTAGGGTACAGTGATTGAAGGCTCTCTAAGCCGGATGTACAAGTGGGTAGCTCAAGAAACTAAAGGGCTCTCTAAGCCAAATCTACAAATGAAAGAACCTGAGGTTTGCTAGAAGAACGAGATCTTCTGAGAAAGCTTTGTGGAGTTGCAAGATGATTCACAAGCTTTCTAGATTGGAAGCACTTCTCTCTTCTTCGTTGAGCTTGGTCTCTCAAAAAATTAGGGCAAGTGAGTTTAGCGTGAGAGATCTGTGGGAGGTCCTTGTCTTCTCTTTCAAACTTCTTTTATTTATAGTCTCTAGGGCATCAGAGGCTTTCTTGTAAAGATTTTGAGCCGTTGGAGGTCATTTGAGTCCTTTGGAGACAATTTTAAGTGAGTCACGAAGCTCTTGGATCTGAGAAATCGAAGCATGTGTCGACACCTTGAAGATTTGCCTTGAAACTCACCTTCTGGTGTATGACCAATGTGTCGACACTTATGTCTAATGTGTCGACACTTCCCTTCAATATGTTGACCCTTCAAATTTGTCTTGAAACAATCCATTCAGGTGTATGTGCAATGTGTCGACACCATTCTCCCATGTGTCGACACCATCATCTTTGCCTGGAAATCTTCATTCTGTTGACAGTGCAATGTGTCGACACTTCTTGGTCTATGTGTCGACACCTTCATCTTGGTCTGGGAACTTGCTTTCTGTTGAATGACCAATGTGTCGACACCTCTTCACTATGTGTCGACACCTTCACTTCGGCTTGGAACATGCATTCTGGTGTATGACTGATGTGTCGACACCATGATGATATGTGTCGACACCTTCAACACTTAGGCTGAAAAGTGTTTCTCCTGGCACCAACAAGCAATCCCAAAACACCTACAATGTAAAGTTTAACAAGTAAGCTTATGTAGAGTGTTCGATTATATCTAAGGCCGATTTACAACTAGAAAACTCTTGATATCATTTTCTTAAAACGGATTTTCAAAAGTAGAATCTAAAGGTTTAAAAACTTGTTGTAAAACTTTGTTATCATCAAAATCAAAGAGGACTGTTTATAAACCAACCTTGGACTAACATTTTAAAATTTCAAGGTTGTACTTCCGCTGGCTTAAATGAATTCCAGCAGCTGATCGTGCAATTTCTAAACCCAAGAAGTATTTCAGTGTCCCCAAGTCTTTTATTTTGAATTAAGAGTGCAGATTGATTGAATCAACAAGTGCCATATGTGTGCTTCCTACAACAATGTACATAGACTAAAAGTGCAACAAAACCGTGTTCATCATTTTGAGTGAATAAAGAATAATCAAACATAGACTATTGAAAACAATAGAACAAGGGAAGAAGAGAATTTTGAGTACCATTGCCGAGAAGGTTGTTTGAGGCCATAAAGTGACTTATGCAATCTGCAAACCAGCTTCTTTCTACATCCAAGAGACTCCCCCTTAACCTGAAATCCAGAAGGTAAGTCCATATATATTTCCCCACTTTGATCCCCATTGAGGAAAGCATTGTGGACATCCATTTGGTATAGATGCCAATTAGAAGTTGCTGCCATGGCAAGGAAAACTCTGACTATTATCAGCTTGACAACTGGGCTAAAGGTTTCTTGATAGTCGGAACCCTCTCTTTGCGTATACCCTTTAGCCACTAGCCTTGTTTTGCATCTTTTAATTGACCCATCTGATTTAAGCTTGACCTTAAAGACATACTTACACCCGATAGCCCTTTTCCCTGGAGGTAGAGAAGTAATGCTCCAGGTACCATTAGCTTCCAAAGCTTTCAGTTCAGCTACCATTGCCTCTTTCCAATGCTCAAATTTTACAGCTTCTTAATAGCTTTGAGGCTCATTGGTTAAGGAAAGAGAGAGGGGTGGAGTTTGCAGTAAGATCAATAATGACTAAGAGGGTGATCAGTGGAATGAAAATGGGAAGATTGGGGATGAGTGGCAGCTACCAATTGGTAGTGATAATAATTCAAGTAATGAGGTGGGTTTCTAATTTTCTCAGACTTGAGATGAGTTTGATTCAGTACCATGAGTCAATGTTTCAGCTGATGTGTTGTGCATTGAATGAGGAAATGTACGGGGTGGTGAAGATTCAATTTCTGGTGCGATAGTGAAGTCAACGGATTGAGAAGTGATGCCAAAATCTGGAAGTGGTGGAGGGAGAACAAGTTCAAGTGAAGAGTGAGAGAAGGTAGAATCTTGGGGATTAGAAAATTGGAATGGAAAGACATATTCATGAAAATCTATGTCCCTGGACAGAAAACATAATTTGCTGTCAAGATCATATACCTTGTATCATTTTACACCAGCTGGATATCCAAGGAAGATGCATCTTATTGCTCTAGCCTCAAGCTTAGTTCTACAATGCTTAGGTGTAGACACAAAGCAAAGGCATCCGACTCTTAAATGAGCATAATCAGGAGGGGATGAGAACAAGGCTTCATAAGGTGATTTATTCTTGAGGATTGGGGTAGAGACCCGGTTAATCATTGGAGAAGTTGAAACTACCCTTTTTGCTATTTCTCAAGCGCAGGGGTTCTTATGTCAAATCTTCTTTTGGAAGGGACTCCTAGTTGATGGGGGAAAATAGAGATTATTTTATTAAGCGTGACCAAAATTTTGGCACACAAAAGCCACCGGCTATGTTTGGTTTGGTTTTGAAAACATTTTCTGTGTTTGGTTTTTTGGAGGTAGTGTAAATTCTCTTGGGATTGATGAAAAATTTGTTAAAAGTTGTTGGAGTTTGTAAAAAGTTTGTTAAAAGTTGTTGAAAATTGTAACAAATTATTGAGATTGGTAAAAAAGTATTGGAATTGATGGAAATGTGGTTTTGAAAAATTTTTGAAAACAAAAACAAACATAGCCACCAGTTCTCGAAGGATGGTTAAAAATATTTGGAGTTGTTTTTCTACCTGGCGCTGTATGTGCACTTATTTGTGTTTTTTTGGGATAAATACACTATGAACTTTCAAATTATAGGATCTTGACACTTTTCCACTCTAAACTATTATTTTTATCACATTACAACCATCAATTATTTATTTTAGACATTTTTCATCAATTTTTTGGCCTCCAAAATTATAATTATACTCTATAAAAATGTCAATATCAACAAAATTATGGGAATAAAATTAATATTTCACATGCTGAAAAGTCACTTTCCATGTTTAAAGTGTCTAAAATCAGTAGTTAAGGTAGTTGCAATGTGATAAAAATAATAATTTGGGGTGAACAAGTGTTAAGACCTTTATAATTGGAGAATGCAAAACATATATTTTTTAATTTTAATTTATTTTTATAATTTGCTTGAAAAGCCAGACCCAGATTGCAGTTCAATATTTTGTCTCCATAATCAGTCACAATATTTCTAAAGAGAGGGGTTGCCACTTGGGTCAATGGGCTGAGTGCCACTTGTTTGTGCTTTCACGTGCTCTTACTTCTTTGTTTAAAAAAACTGTAATTAGTTAATTTCTCCCCTTTTCGCAATTAATCTTTATGATCAAGACACGAGTGTATATGATGAAATCAAGAAAAACAATGAGTTTTGATTTCAAACTCACTTCAAATTTGCCATCAAAACTGCCCAAGATTATAAGTAATTTGTCTATATTTAGCTTTTTTATTTCCAAAAAAAGGCGTCACGTTTTATTTGACGAAAATGCGTTTGAGTTTACGTTCTCTGTGTAATTGATTTTTGCTTACCCATAAAACAAAGAATGTACGTCGTAATAACTTAAAACTGAAAGTATGGATTCGTATCATAAAAGTGAAAAAATTTCTACTCAATCTAAAATTTAAATCCATAATCATCATTCAATAAGGCACGTGGAAGGTAAAACTGACCAAAACATTTATCATTGATTTCCCTCCAAAAACATGCGCAAAAAAAAAACAAAACGAGTGTAGGGGAATTGCTGCCGTCCAGCAACATAGGCGTTACTTCCAAGTTGGAAGTTCCAACGTGCATAAAGAATGAATTTTGTTGGTAACAAAAGAATCAATCTTGTGTCCTGTCCTACAGATTTTGGAGTAAGTTGAGAGCACTGTGACTATCTAGAAAGTACTGTCCATCACAGATCTGACCGGATTGACAGCCATGTGACTATCTGGAAAGCACGGTAAAATCCTCTAGTGCACACATCCACCTACAAGATATCTGCACCAATTGACACTACAACAAATGTCGCTTTTTAGTGACAATTTTTTTTTTTTAATGAGAAATTTTTGTCACTGATCGTCACCCTTCAATCTCGTCACTAAAATTACAAATAATTCTATCCGGACGTCTAATCATACGATTCAAATGGCTTTCTTGGGGTATGTTTGAGGCTCAAATATTTTGGTCCAAAAATTTAACTTTAATCATAAAAAATTCACCACATAATTTTTTATTATTATAATACTTATTAAAAATCTTCTCTCTCTTTACTTTTTCACCAACTCTCATAACATATCTTTACTTTATAATATTTTCCAAACCTCAATACCTACAATTTTCACCCTCAAACATACAACGTAACGAACTTCATTCATCACAAAATTTCACACTCGTTCTGACGTCGACGTTACTTGGCACACGTTAGCATAGAAGCTCGCTTCATTCACACACGGAAGCCGTTGGCGTATGTGGGAAACATGATAGGAACCTCACACGGAAGCCGTTGGCGTATGTGGGAAACATGATAGGAATCTCACTAGAAGCTCCAAAGTAACAAGGCTTGCAAGCATGCTTGATAAGTCTTTGAGCGCGGAGAGGCTTGCTCATTATATGCCTATGGGCAACTTGGTGTAGCCAATGTCCTCATTCATAGCCAACCACAGACACAAGAATCAACATGGCTCAGCGAAGGCATATAGAGAATTGATGCTAGATGATTCATGAGAGTTAGAGAAGCACAATGAAGGTCCCACCACAAGACCATCAGTCGTGGCGGGGCAACTAAATGTGCATAGAGAGTCAATGTAAGGAGTTTCTTGGAGCTTAGTGAAGCACATTGATGGCACCACCTTATGGCTACTAGTCACGGCGGTGCAACCAATAGTGCATGGAGAGTTGATTCAAGTAAGATCCTGATGCTTAGTGAAGTTGATTGGTAGCATCACTACACTACCATCGGACACACGACGGTGTACGAAGGAGAAAATAGGAGATTGGTCTCAAAAGACTTAGGAGGACATGGGGAACATTTTGATATCACCACCCTACAAGGTGGTGGAGCGGCGACGGAGTATGGTGGCGACAACCAGCACAAGCGGCTAAGAGGTGCCATATAGGGTAACCGCATGTGGGATCCCTATATGGCATAATCCCCCTTTATTAGGGGTGATATGTTATTACTTTTGATTCTCAAATATTACCATGTTGGTAAGATTCAATTAATGAAATAATCTTGGTCCTATTGGGAAAGATTGCTCCTTGATTGAAGTTAGGAGATTTTAGAGCATGTGACAATTAGCTTTACTCCCTATATGGAAGCTTATAGCCGGACACATGTGCTAAATAAGTGACAATCAATATTTGATTGATTTGTTCTTTATTTGGCTAGTTTTGAGAAAAAAGGCAAGATCTCTCCAAGATCTTTCCTTTCTAACCTCAATAGGTTCATAATAGATTGATTGTGTGGCAATCAAGCCTTTTCCTCTACAAGGAAAGACCCTTGCCGCCCAAGCCCATGTTGTAGTATAAATACCCCTCCATGGCACTATTGTAAGACGTTCATTGAATATTTATCAAATTGAATAGAAATCTCCAAGGGAGCTTTTTGGCCTTTGTGGCTTTATTTTAGGTGTTCGGGGTTAGGCCGGACACTTGGGCTAGCATGGATGCTATAATGCTTGGGGTTAGGCTTGACACTATTGACACTTGTTAGACCTAACTTGCACTGGGTTATGCCGGTCAAGTTGGGGGCAATCAACGAATGGAGTTAAGCTGGAAGCTTGGGCTGACAGAGAAAGTTTGGTGCTTGGGGTTAGGCTTGACATCTAATCTACTTTGTTAGAGGTTCATCGTTGGGTTAAGCCGACTTTGTTCCACAATCGGGTTCTAAGTTTGTTTCGAGTGATAGCCCATTCGAGCTTATACTTGCTTATCCATCTTTTTAATCATTCATATTTCGTTAATTTCATCTTTCCTTTCTTTTCTTTTGATCCAATACACGAGCTATATTGTTCATAGTGTTTCTCACTGGGTCAGCCAAGGAGTATCAATTTGAGGTGTGAGTCAAACACAAGTACTCACAAGTCTTTACTTGTGAGGGGGATAGACATTGGTGAGAGGCCTATCAAAACAACTATACTCGTTCGGACGCCTTTTGTAATGTGCGGAAGTTTGTCACCGAATATTCAGCTAATGAGGGGATGACATGTTACTTGAATACTGTCTTATTCCGTTTTGGATGTCATGTTACCGTGTGACATCAGAAGGTTTTTTTTTTGGGGTAATTGATACGTATGTATATTGAATCCTCAAAGTGCCTGTACAAAGGTTGGGCATAACCCATAAAAACAAGATAAAGAAAAAATTATAAGAAGGTTCTTAAAGGCATATAACGGGCTAGAGATTTTGTCACCTAGTCTTTCATGACAAACTTTTAGTGACGAATTTTGTTTGTCACCCAAACCCATTGGTGACGAAATTAAAAAAAAAATGTCACTAAAACCCAAAGTTCTTGTAGTTTGCGTGGAGGCACCTAATTGGGAGTCTATGTCTCACTCGAGGATCTCCCCATACCCTAGGCTATTTATGGGTGGATATATATTTCATCAGATATATATTATTTATCTAAATTGCATAGTAAAATTGAATTATAGATAAAAGAATAGATCCTTCGAATATGTAATGCATGCTAACCGTATAAACTACCTTTACAAAATTAAATTGATTTCAGATCTAAATTTGAATTCAAGAGAATGCTATGTGGTAATTAATTTTGATTTAAGATCAAAACATATCCTAGGTGGTGCTGCTCTGTCCTCTCTTCTTCTGCTAAAAGAATAAATGGAAATTAGTGCAGTGCATCCCCTTCCAGGTAGCCTGCTAGCTATTAGATTTTTTTTCCCAACTGACTTTGAATAGGGCTCTTTTCCTCGCAAGGCCAAAGAAAAAAAAATGAATATGGACCATCTTATTGGTATTTGTTCTCTAATTTTTTTAATCGTGCATCATTATAATTGCATAGGAGTATTGGTATAGAATCCCCACCAAACCATAAATCTTGACAAATTGATCATTAAGCTACTAGTTGTTGCAATTACAGCCTTATTTAACATCCGACTAACTCTAAAATGGAAGAAATATAAATCACGTGATAAAATCTCATCAACTAGATCTAATTAACGGGGAGAACACATTGCCAAAAACTGGTAAGTTAAAATATCGCTTGTAAATTATAATAACTTAGAAGACACTTTGCAAATGAAGTGTTAATTAGGAGATAAATACGATTTTTCTATAAAGTGAAGCGAGTTTGAGTTAAAAGAAAACTTGAATCTTTTATTGAGCTAAACGGAAAAAAGGCTAAAGATAGGCATGTGACTATATTATTTGTGAGAATTTTACGTCTTTATTATTAACTCTATATTTTTTTACTTTTCAGAAGTTAGTGTTAGCTAGACATCCAAAAAAGAAGTTAGTGTTAGCTTGAAAAAATATAAAATAATTATACTATCATTTATGTGGCATTTAAAATAGTTGGAGATGTTGGCTTTTGTTCACAATCAATATTTTGATAATTTCAATAAATGGATTAAGTTTACAAAATGGACATCTTCAAAGACAAAGACATTTTTATCAAAGAGCAAAAGATAAGAAAATGCAAGGAGCTCAAAAGTGAAGTTTCAAGACCTTAGGGTATAACATTGTGACTTTTAGTTTCACTTTTGACAAGGATTTGAATCACACACTTGCATATATTTCAAAACGTGCATAAACCGTGTTACCTCTTGCTAGGAGGATCAACATGTTTTTAATGGTTTCAAAATACCCCAATCAAACTCTCAAACCTTTTTATATACTTATGAGAAGTTAGTTTTTAAAATTGAGTTTTTTAAAGTGGTCAAATCGTGGTTTTAAATGAACCGGATCATGTGTTTAAGTTGAGGAAGTCGACCGATTATTTTTTAAAATATATCCGTTAAGGTTCTGACATTGTGACCGTTGAGTAAAGGTAACTTGAAGCGGTCGACCGACTCATTTTGACGGATCGACCCCCAACGGCTATAAATGGTTAGTTTTCATATGAGACCTATATAAAGACCTTCCTATTGCTTCTAAACAAGAGAGAACAGCCACATATTATTTATATAGATTGAAAAAGATCTTAAATCTTTTTATTTTATATTTCTCATATCATTCACACAAATTACACTTTCTTATCATTGTCATTGTGTGAATCAAAGAGATAGAGCTTTTCATTTTTTTATCCATTCTTTAAGAGAGTTTATTTCTTACATCTTCATATTCAAGAGAGGTGTTTCCTTTAGTGAGGTTGTTCACTAAAGAAGAAGCTTAGAGATGGTATATCTCAAGCTTGGTTAGGTTGTGAGTGGTGCGCCCAAAAAATCACTTGAGTTGTGAGTTTTGAGCCCGGAAAAATACTTGTACAGTTCTCTAGCACCAGGAAGCTAGAGTGTACACTATTTGGAGAATAGTGGGAAAACCTCAAGGCGTGGTAAATGAGCTTGAGAGGTGGATGTATGCGGGTTTGTCAAACCACCTAAAAATCTCGTGTTTGCTTCTCTAAACTCTTATCTTTATATTTACCACTTATTTACTTATCGCATCAATACTTGCTTAAATACTTGTCTAAATTTTTCTTTACTTTGCAAACACGACTCTGGGGCATAAAATTGAAAAAGTTTGGAAACTCAATTCACCCCCTCTTGGGTTGCTTTAATCCTAGGAATTTACAGGAGATTCCCAACACACAATATTCTAGCTTGGATCGATAAAAACTCTAATTTTATTTTATTTTGGTGTAAAAAGGTTCTAATATATAAATTTAGGTGGATCATAATATGATTTGAAAGGAAAAGTTATCAGATTTAGGGGGACCAGAATGTAAGTTGCAAGTGAAAATTTTCTATTTTTGAGGGGTAGAATGTAATTTCTAAGAGAAATTTTTAAAGTTCCTTGTCTCTCCTCTACTCCCTGATGATAACGAGCTTAATCTTGGGGGTTGAAAGTTTCGCAAAATTCAAACCATGTTGCTGTTGAAATTCTTTACCAGCTAATCAAGTGAGTCTTATAACCACTACAACAAATTTGATATTTTGGGACGGATTTTTTTAGGACGCCAAAAGATCCGTCCTAGTAAGTACTCTTTGAGGACGGATTTTAAAATCAGTCTCGAAAAACAAGGAAAGAGGTTTTTTTGGGACATAAATTAAAATCGTCCAGAAAAGTTTCTTTTACGATAATTTTTTTCTTTTTGGGACAAAATTTTATGTCCAAGAAAAAGTTGATTATTTGAAATAGAATTGTGTGTCGTCTCTAAAACTCTGTTCGAACACGCATTGACCGTTAGAACGGTTAGTAATCTTTTGGGTCGAAAGCTCATTGCGTCCCAAGAAAAAATGTTCGAAAGCTTCTCACTTACCGTTCACAAACTTATCACTTTCTATTGGAACGTTTCTAAATACATTTTGAACGAGGTTTGAATGAATATAAAAGACTTACGCACCTAAATTACCCTTTTTTAAGAATGCATTTAAAGACTGTTCGAATGAGGTTTTAAACACTGTTCGAATGGGTCGCATGAAATCAAAGTAAAAAGATAGAAATCGAGAGTGATAGAGAAGAAGAAGAAGGAGGAGGAGGAGGAGGAGAAGAATAACGAATAATGAGGAAGTTAGACATAATAACATTTTATTGTTTAATGAAAATTCGAACGGTCCACTAATAGAAGGTTTGTATCCGTTGGATGCAGCGTTCGAACTCGTTCGAACAATAGTCATTGGATATAGCGCTCAAACAGTTGAATTTAGCGTTCAAATGGTTGTCGTTGTATGTAGCATTTGATCAATTGTCGTTGGATATAACATTCGAACGATTGGATGTAGCGTTTGAACTGTTGAAATATTTCTTTCCCAAAAGAATACTTTTTGGGACGGAACAAATTTTTCATCCCAAAAAAACATTTGTAATGTACTTGTTGAGACACTTGATATGACAGATGAATTTTGTCCCAAAAACTAAAATTTGTTTAGTGAACCTTCAATGACTCGTTCGCTTTACATTTGACTTTAAATACCCATATAAATATATATATATATATATTAGAACTTGTTATTGGGTATCTATATGAAGTACTGTTCACCGTCACTAAAAGTTCCTTCTACACACACGCGAGCGCACGCGCACACACACACACACATACACACACACATAAATATATATATATTAGTTGGTTCTAGGGTTGACATAGGTGATCATCAGCCGATCCTGGACATTCTTTCCACAAGAAGATCAAATGGGCCATCCCGCTCCAGCATACTGATCCTTGTATACTTTGGACTGACCCCAAAGAGCTTCCCTCCTCGAGTCAATATCCCATTGCCTCGTAAGAAGCTTTCACAGTCCTCTATGTCTCCCTCACATTTCAACCAAGCGAAACCTGCAAATTATGCAGAAGAGTACGTGTAATTGTGACACCAACCTTACTGAAGAGTATATTTATTATCAAACTAACATATAATGAGTGGGTTGCATTACCAGGTTGAGGCTCTGAGACTTGTTTCCGGAAGGTGCAAAATGCTGGAGGAAATACAGGTAGACTGAAGATTTCGTTGTGTTCCACCGCCTTTCGCAGCAGCTTCCACCTCTTTGCCAAAAGGTGGTGGCTGAACTCAAAGAAGGATTCATCTTGTTCTGAGCTTGCAGCACGTTCAGAGCTATCAGAAACAAGTCTGAGAATCTTGGCAGCCCGAACCTGTGCATCCTTCGATATGCCAATTGTACTGAGCTCAATAAACTTGATCATTCTTCTCGCGACTTCTTGGTCCTTAACAAGTGCCCAACTGGAAAATGTAAAAATAAAATTTTTGTAAATATAGCCATTAATATGCAATTCCATAATACCATCGTCTGTTAGGAACCTGATCGCACTACTTTAAGCTAGTTTAAGTTATAGAAACACTGAATATAAAACTCACGATATTCTTACTGCGTTGAACCATCTAATACATCTATTAAGCTTCTTCTTTCATTGTCAATTTATGAGAAAATGTTTTCAGCAGTAGCATTTCAAATAATAAAATCAATAAAGCCCCTGTGGGGGCAAGCTTAATGGTTGAAAGGTTGTTCTCCATAGGCTCCAATTTCGAGTCACATGGGCATAATGTTGATGCTCCTACCATTAGGCAAATCCTAGAATTATCAAGTACAAGTTGTGGAGTTAGAACTACAAGCACCACCTTAAGGATCTACCTTACGGGGTAGGTTTAGGCCAACTAGATATAGCTCATTTGGTGACTTAAACTTTTTTTTCTTCAATCAAATCAGTAGAAATGAATCTCAACAAGAGTAGCTTACCCAATCCGAGTCCCTGCATGACCAGTGCTCTTTGAGAGGGTGAACAACATTAGGTCATGATCTGCAGGGGAAAATATTGGAGTATACTGTGGCCAGTAATAGGCCAGGTCATGAACCAATATCCCCTCACTACCATTGACCACAGGTCCCCTAGTATGGCCATCGGGGTTGTTGGGGGAAGTGACAAGTTCGATATAAGGCCTCTCTTTGTTGAAAATATGTGCATCCCCTGCCCATTTGAATAAGCTTGGCTTGAGGAGGTCCGTCAGAACCGGGTAGACCTGCAAGTAATTTGTTAGTCAAACTTAATTCCAACATATGTTGAAGATGCAAACGTCTAATAGGAAATTGAATTAATACTTTGGTTGTAAAGAAAAGAACACAAGCATCAAAATTTTAGTTTCCAATTATCTGGACAAATCAAAAGTTTCCACCAAACCAGAAACCTCTATATAGGCCCCTAGAGGGTGACTTGTTATGATAAATTATTTGAGTGAAATACCCATTTCATAGAGCGTCCTACGTATGACAGGCCACTTCGTAAAAGTGATTAGTTAGACATATATGAGACAAAGGAATAAACCAAAATTATTTTCTAAATCCCAAGCATTCTCTCTGGTAATTAGATTCTTTAACAAGCATATTATGATCAACAAATGAGTAGAATATGAAATTTAAGCACATCTTTATTACTTACTGAATAGTATGGGACTTGAGCCACCACGCTGATAGGAACATGTGCATCTTGTGGAGAAAGAGCATAGAGAGCAGCCAAAAAGAGTTGCGATGAACCTGTTCCGACAACTATGTGACGACCATCCGTCACAGCATTTCCGACGACTTTGTGTAACCTCCTCACCTCAGAGCCAAGCTCGGGTTCTAGAAACCAACAAATATTTGTCACGTCAGAGAAGTAGCTCATAAAAAGCGATCCCGGAATCACAACAGTTGCTTCGTCTCCTACTTTTTTCCAGTACGCTTCGTAGATAGTCGGATCACCGCTGTTAAAAATATTTTAAATTGTCATAATAAATATTTAAATACTAATCTTTGTTAGAACATAATGTATTATCGTGTTAAATATTTTGAAAAAATTAGTTAACAAGGAAATCTCATGGCGCTCCTTATGTATTCAAATTGGACGAACTTAGCTTAACTTGGAAGTATTGTGAAGTGATTTTAACGATACGACAAAACTATGAGTATTTAACTCCCACAACCTCATTTCAGTGATAAAACTTCGTGAGGATTGAACCTAAGATTGTGCGCCTAACCGCACACGTAGTTCCACAAGCTCTTCAACAACTATGGCAACCCACACTAGGTCGCCGCTGTCATATTTGCTAACAGGTAAACAATATTGTAGAACCCACAAAGTGGTAGATCTTGACAACCCCTCTTTTCCCATATACGATTATAGAGGGCATTTGAGGTTAGGGTCGCCAAACTCTAATATACACAGAAAATCTCAACAACTCAAGGAACTATCTCGGTGTACGTCAGGATCTACCACTTTGTGGACAACATAAACCCCGTACGTTAGGGAATCCCATCAGCACAAGGAAGTAAAGGAACCATAGTATACGAGAAAAATGTGTGGGAAAGAAACTTGAGAATAATACATACCACTTGACGATCTGAGTGGTATCACTCACATAACAGATTCTCTTACCTAGAACTCCCCAAGCAAGAAGCTGACCATTTTGTAAACCAAATGACAAGAATGACCTTGAACTTTTTAAGAAGGGTCAAAAGAAGATCATTTCAAGTACCGGGCTAGAAGATTATTTCATGACAAGGTGAATGATGAATATAAAGACAACTTACCAAAAACAACCGAAAGAAGAAGGGTCAAAAGAAAACTCTATTTTTTGCACTTACCGGGAGAGATCAAAAACTCTCTCACTGTCCTTTGGAGCCATAATCCAAGTCGTAGTTGCCATAGAGGAGGAAGAAGATTGCAAGCACAACCGCATTGTCTGGCTAACTTTACCAGTTTTTTGAGTTCCAAAAGAATGGCAAGTATGGCCTTGTAGCCTCTCATTCACAGTACTCAGAATCAAGCTGACATTTAAAGCGAGAGACAGTACGAACCAGTGCCTTATGGAGAAAACACTCGTAAGTTTAGCCATAGAATTAGAAGAAATTAGAACGGATTCAAAAGAAACCGCTTAGGAAAGTAGATTATTGGAGGGAAAAGAGTAGGAAAATAGAGTATCCGCTATGCACTACAATGAGAGCTTGTTTGCTTGAATGCAAGGCAATGAAGGTATGAGCGGCGAATTTATACCAAATCCCAGCGGATAGAAACAAAAAGTTTCAGTGACAAATGGAAAGCATGCCAAACTCGATGCATGGTGTTGAGCATTGCAGATTCTCTGTGCCAAGGTTCAAAATCAAGAAACTGAAAGTGGAAGAGATACTTACTAAGTAGAGAATTAAACAGAAAGTTTGGAAGGTCTATGTGGCGGTTTCGGGACTTTGGAAGGACTTCAACCCTGAAAAGAATCAATAGTTAATCTGTCAGATTCATATTGATTGATCAAGAATCCCAGCAATTAAATAGGAAGTTTGGAAGGACTATGTGGCAGTTTCGAGACTTTGGAAGGACTTCAACCCTGAAAAGAATCAATAGCTAATTTGTCAGATTCCTATTGATTGATCAAGAGTCCCTACACATGAAATCTTAAAAGCCGAAGTTGAAAATGTGATAATAACGTAAATATTTCAACCAAAACCTTCCAACAACGTTGCTTTCCTTAAAAGATATTTGCCCCCACTAATTTTTGTGTAGGGTTAATTAAAATTCGTTTAGAATAGAACAGACCTTGGGTTCTAGGGATCCATTAGTTCAACTGAGTCGCAGAAAAAACGAAGAACTCAAATCTAACACGATGTTTTTCGCATCAATCTTTGGATCTTCACAGAAGCTAAAACAATCAAGATTTGACCGTCTGATCAAAAGACCAAAAATGTACGGGTCGGATCCTCACACAATGCTTTTCGCATTAACCATTGGATCTTCATAAAAGCTGAAACAATCAAGATATAACCATCCGATCAAAAGACTAAAAATGTATGGCTCAGATCTTCATTCTAATGCTTCGTGCTAAGTGCCAAGTGCGCCTCATATGCGCCACAAAAGCGCCCCTAGCGCCCTACAGCCCACGCCACACGCGCGCGCGTGTGCGTGTGGTGCACCATAGTCTCCATGTATTGTACTATAGCAAATACATGTGAAAGTTATCCACTAATAAATGGATTCTCACAATGTGAGATTTTCCATGTGGGACACTTTTCATAAATGCTCAATCCCAAAATATTATATATTAAGAAAATTGACAATTTAGTCCTTAAGTTTGACACTTTTTACAACTTTAATCTTTAGGTGTTAAAACTTAAAAATATAATCCCTGAACTTCCCTCTTTTGACAAAAAAGCTCTTCCGTCAGGGTTCTATGTATCCTCTTAATGGAAAAACTGTCCAAATCATCAAATCGTCCACATGACACTGAGCAACCCAAGTCATCTGCCGAAAATTTGCCGACACTACAAAAAAACTAACACATAGCCGCTATTTTTTAGTGGTGGTCACAAAGCCGCCGCTAAATCGTACCTATAGCAGCATTTGTGTATTTCTGCACAAACGCTGCTAAAAAGCAATATGTAGCAGTGTTTTCTCCACAAATGCCACCATAAAGTCTAAGTTTAGCGGCGTTTTGTAACAAACACCACCACAATTTTTGCGTGTAGCGTCTTTCAAACAAACGCCGCCAATGGTCCACATTTAGAAGTATTTTTCACAGAATGCTACCAAGTTTGTGCGATGTAGCGGCGTTTTCCTAAACGCCGTTAAAATTGAGGACTTGTAGTGGCATTATGGAGAAAAATGTAGCAACAAGCGTGAGCTTTAGAGGCGTTTGTTAAAATACTGCTAAAGCTCACAACATGTAGTGACATTTTATCACTCAACGCTGCTACAAATGGTGAGCTTTAGCGGCATTTTTTTTGTAAAGTGCTGCTATGAAGTTTCCATTAGTGGTGTTTGACAAACGCTCCTAAAAAGACACTTTGTAGTGGTGTTTTGCTAAAGGTAACTCTATAGCAATGTTTTTTAGAACAACCACTGCCAAAATTGTAAGGTTCATGTTAATGATAATAATAATTTTATATATTAATTCTTAGTTATTTAATCTTAATAATTATTTTATATATTATTATAATCCCTTTAATATATTATTTTCTTTAGTCATGTATTTGAAAATTTTAATTCTAAAGGACCCACATAGTAAAATATGAAATTAGGATTGTTATAAAAATTGAAGTTGTTATATGATATATTATAAATTATAATCCATGGTTTTGGTAATCGCATATCTAATGATTAAATAGATGTAGCTTAGAAAATATCTATTATCATACTTATAATGAGCATACTTTGAATAATTAGCAACATGTATATGTGCTTAAGAACATAATATTAAGTACATATAAAGTTTTTAGGTTCATTAGCACATATTATTTAATTATCTAACAAGAAGATATTGTGAGATTAGCTTATGCAATTAGAGTACATAACTTAATATGTGGTCAAGTATTTAGGTTAATTAGTACATATCATGTATATGATAAACACATATAACAAATAGCATGCGAAACCTAAGTATTCAAGTTAGCACATATATGTATATAATAAAAACATATTACTTACCGTTTACCCAAAAAAGATATAGTTAATACCAAAAACTAAGATTTTTTAAATATTAAGTAGAAAGTTCAAAGTACTGTTAGTACTAAGTTATTTTACGCACTACGTACTAGGCTATATAGAAGGCAAAGTGTGCCTCATATGTGCCCCTAGGGTCCTACAGCCCATGCCACACGAGTGTGTCACGTGTGCGCTTGTGTGTGTGGTGCACCATAGTCTCCATGTATTGAACTGTAGCAAATATATGTGAAAGTTCTCCACTAATAAATGCATTCCCATAATGTGAGATTTTCCATGTGGGACAATTTTCATAAATGCCCAATCTTAAATATTATATATTATATTACTTACTTCTAAAAAACTTTTACAAAATTTTTATTTGTTGTTATAAGTTAGGCCCTAAATCGTTCTTTTGCTGTGGTCTTAAATTTTTATCTTCAAGGCATTGAGGATAGAAGGTTATAATATATTAGTCAATTTGTGTGATACCCTGAATCCCACATGGAGTGAGAGAAGAAAATGAATAAAAGATTGGTTCTATAAGGGTCAAGTCTCATATTGGGACCTTACTAGGTTGAACTGGACTTTATAATGAATCCAGTGGGCTTTAAGATCAACCTCTTGAAGTCAAAGCACCTATGTGACTAGTGCTTTTCCTTGGATCGATATAAATGTTATAAGAGAAATCCTAGAAACCACCAATGTGGGCTTGGTGGGCCTTGAGGAGAACGTCAAGGATTTAAGTGGGAAAGATTGTGATACCTTGAATCCCTCATGGACTGGGAGAAGAGAACGAGTGAAAGATTGGTTCTATACGGGCAAAGTCCTACATTGAGACCTTACTAGGTTGAATTGAGCTTTATAATGATTCAAGGAGCTTTAAAAACAACCTTGACTACTCATTTTGAAGTCAAAGCACAGATGTGGCTAATGCTTGTTCTTGAGTCGTTACAATTTGTATTAAATAAGACATACATATCTATCGGTTGATACCAAGTAGTATCATGATCTAAGGAGGTAAACTGACTTTTTTTTTTCTAGGCAAATAACTTTCAATTTAAGATTTAAATAAAGAAAACAAGGCCACAAACATGTAAATCCCTTACGATACGCCAGATCCGGCTCGGTTATTGATAGAGTGAATAGATTCATCATTTCTTGAAATCTCTCGTCTGATTCAAAATCGTGGTGTAATGTGTATCCCCCTATTCCGGTCACGAAATAGATGAAATAAATCAAAAAATGAATTTGTATTCATCAGTTCATCCTTCGAAACCATATCACATCCTAGATCTGATGAAATAGGATGAATTGAGATCCAAAGACTACATATACGAATAAAGATTTAAGATCCAAAAAAGTAAACGGGCCTAAGGCCCAAAACAAATTGAACCTGAGAGCCGCACCCAATAGCGTCGCTGTTTGCTGGAGGAGAGTATTGTGGTCACACCTTAATCCCACTTCCGTTAAGTGCTTGTCTAAAGTTGACAAGAGAGGAGGAGCATAGGAAGGCTTCCAGTTAAAAATTATCCTGCAAAAGGGGAGCCTTATAACCTTGTCTTGCATGTGAAGTATTTGGTTTATCGTTAATGAGCTTTCAAAAAAGTAGCTTGAACGTTCCTTTCTCAACCCTTGGTTTACTGATGAAAGAAGATGTTATATGGTTGGAAAAGCACAAGTAAACCCTATTGTTTCTTTAATATTTAGTTTCTCGAAGGATGGTTAAAAATTCGAGTTGTTTTTCCTGCCTAGCACGGTGTATTTACACCTATATGTGTGTTTTTTTCTTCTTCTGAATAACTACATTATACGATCTCTAATTATAGAGTCCAGACACTTTTTCACTCTAAACTATTATTTTTATCACAGTACACCTACTAATTATTTATTTTAGACATTTTTTATCATCCGTTAAATTTTTTCATATTTTTTAAGGAAATTGATCTTTTGGCTTGTAAAATTATGATTTTACTCTATAAAAATGTCATTATTAACAAAATTTGGGGAATAAAATTGATATTTCAGGTGCCGAAAAATTATTTTGTGCGTAAAATGTCTAGAATAAGTAGTTAAGGTAGTTGTAATGTTATAAAAATAATACTTTGAGGTGGATATACTACAGGAAATATGTTCTTCAACGACGAGCTTCATCGTCTTAGAAAGTGGTCGGCAATGGTGGGCAGAAGTGACGAATAAACTGTGTGGGCAGCGACAGAGAGGTCTGATATGGAGTTGGAAGACGTCTTCAAGTGGGCGGCTCGATCTCTGTTTTGGCTAGGAAAAAATCGCAGAATAAACAGGGGAGGAAGATCAAATTTGGGATTGCTGGTAGAAAAATCGTAGAAGTTACGATTTCTAACCTTGTCGCGTGAGATGGGCACAATCTTTCTACGACCCGTCGATGAACCTCATGTAACGTCGGTGAAGGAGTTATTCCGTCGAAGATATGGAGTTTTCAACGACAGCAGATGGAGTGGTGGAGAATTCCAATGACCGCACCCTATATCGACAAATTGCTATTCTTTTGCCGATAGAAATCTTCGCCGCCAAGCCATGAGAGCGCATTCTCTCCATTATCGCCCGCCTGAATGAAGACTGCAGTTTTATTCACTTTTTCTTTGTAATTTAAGTTAAAAACTAGATCAAGACTGCAGTTTTAGTAATTTATCCATAGTGATCAATCACAATATTCTAAAGAGAAGGAGGTGATGTTCTTGGGTTAAAGGGCTGAGTGCCACTTGTTTGTGCTTTCACGTGCGATCTAAGTCTTTCTTCTTTTTAATAGATTTCAATTCTTTATCATCCATTACATGTAAATAAATAAATAAATAATTGTAATGAGTTAATTTCTCCCCTTTTCGCAATTAATCTTTATGGGTAAGAGTCTTAAGACACGAGTGTATATGGTGAAATCAAGTGAAATTATGACTTTTGATTTCAAACTCACTTCAACTTTGCCATCAAATCTGGCAGAGGGTTAAAAGTAATGTCTATATCTGGCTTTTTTATTTTTATTTTAAAAAGGCGTCACGTTTTATTTGATGAAAATGCTTTTGAGTTTACCTTCCATGTGTAATTAATTTTTGCTTACCCAAAAAAACAAAGAATGTACGTGATTACTTAAAACTAGAAGTATGGATTCGTATCATAAAAGTGACAAAAATTTCTACTCAGTCTAAATTTAAGTCCATAATCATAACTCAATAAGGCACGAGCAGGGTAAAACGTCTGACCAGAACATTGTCAGTGATTTCCCTCCAGAACATGCGCAAAAAGGAAAAAGAAACAAGTGAAGGCGGGGGGAATTGCTGCCGTCCAGCAACATAAGCGGTGTTTCCAACGTGCATAACTGTCAGTTTCAAATTTTTTGCTGTGAAATTAAAATTTGTTAAAGGGGCTGTTCGCTTATGCAGTATTTTCAAGATTTTTTGTATTCTCATAACATAAAAATCCTACAACTAAACATCATTTCTAACCTCACATAAAAATAACTACAACACGCATACCAACAAAGTTAACATCACCTAAAAATTTTCAAAACACAAAAAATCCTCACAACACACTTAACTGAACACACTCTAAAAGTCACCCAATTTTTTTTACCGAATTCAGACGGACAAATAATTTTGTCCGGATATCCAATCATACTATTCTGATTTTTTTAATGACAAAATGAGACTTCATTCGGTAACAAAATCACAGAGCGGTCGGATGTAACTAATACCATGCGCACGGTTATTTCGTCACTAGAACGTGATCGACGATATTCGTCACAAAAGTTTACACGTTAAAACATCGACGTTACTTGTGCACGCAGAAGCTTGCATGATTCGCGTATGTTAGAAACAACTATACTCGTTCGAACGCCTTTTGTAATGTCCAGACATTTTGTCATCAAATATTTAGCTAATGAGAGGATGACACGTTGCTTGAATACTACCTTATTCCGTTCAGATCTCATGTTACCGTGTGATGCCAGAAGGTTCTAGACGGACTACAGATTTCGTCACCCAATCTTTTGTAACAAAAATTTAGTGACAAATTTTGTTTTGTCACTCAAAACCATTACTGACGATTTTTTTTTAAACAAAGTTCTTGTAGTTTTCGTGGAGGCACCAACATGGGAGGCTATGGCTCACTCGAGGATCTCCCCTAACCCTAGACTAGTTGTGGGTGGATTTATATTCCATGTCCTATAATTATTTATCTAAATTGTATAGTACAATTGAACTATAGATAAAAATGGTTTATGATAATGCTACCCGTATAAATTACCTTTTACAAGATTAAATTGATTATATGGCAATTAATTTTGATATAAGATCAAAACATATCCTAGGTGGTGTTGCTTTGTCCTCTCTTCTTCCGCTAAAAGATTAAATGGAAATTAGTGCAGTGTATCCCCTTCTAGGTAGCCTGCTAGCTGTTAGATTTTTTTTCCCAACCGACTTTGACATTACAAGAAAATGCACTTTGGGTGTCAAAATTTTTTTTTCACCCAAAGTGCATATTTAGTCACTAAAGGTTTTGGTTGACAAAACCGAGTTGTCACTCGGTTTATCACATAAAGCCTATCAGCAAAATTTTAGGTGACAATTCCTTTGCTTCCTCGCTCAAAATCATTCAGATGAGAAACTATACCATCCGAACAGTTTTCTACTATCTTGAAAAATTTCAATTTATTCATGGTCCAATACTCTCCATTCATTCGCATGAGGAGTGCGAACGTTAGGTCCAATGTGATGAAATGCATTTTGTCATGAAATCGTCGTGCGCAAGGTATTATAAACCCGTCTGCACAATTATTTCATTTATAATGAAATAGTCCTTTTGTCACCTCAAAAACTCTGCGAACATGTACTCTGTTCGTGGGGACGCTTATTCTATTGAACCAGAGGGAATGTATGAAACGTTGATGATCATACGTCTTTCACCCATTCAATGGTTCGAACAAGTTTTTTTACCGTGCAAACGGGCTTTAATTAAGGACTCTGTGCACCGAAGAATAACCCTGTGGACGGACGGTATTTCAAACAGAAGGTGCGGATGAAATTTGTCGCGTGCGCATGATTTCACGTTCGAACAGTTATTGTTACTGTTCGAACCGTTATTACCTGTTTGAATTAATTTAATTAAAAATTTAAAAATAATTTACAAATAATACAACTAGAAAGATATTCAATACTAATAATAATAATAAAATGTCTACAAATATATAATCGTCATAAGTAAAATACATAATTAATAAATACTAATCAATTAGTGAATATACACAATCTATCCAAATCTTCGCTTGGGTGTCGTACGAGATGTCATTTGTTTAATGTGCTTCATCATCTGCTCACGCATTTGTTTTCCATTAGTTGCATCCTCCGTTCTGGTTGTTCTTGGAGTTTCCGTTGCTGGTCCTTCATAATATTTTGATGCCCTTCTTCTTTCTTTCGTTGATGCTCCTCTATCATCTGTTGATGCTCTCGCATCGTCTACTCCATTTCTGACCGTTTGACAAGAAGCTCTTCATATTCCATATTTCTAGCCCTAATGTCCTTTATCTATAATATGGCTTCCTCCAATCTCCGGGACAAATCAAGGGATGATACTGAAAACAATGATCCAACAGTTCGTACTGAACGACCTAAACCTCGCACATAACCTGCTTTCGTCCTCAATACCTCAGCGAAAAATCTCCACTTCTGTGTATGACTTTTCCTCTGACTCATGCTGCAACTGTAACACCTCCATTTTTTCCTACAAATTTAGAAAATAAGATAAAATTAGCACATATGAAACATAAAAGATAATGAATGCATCATTAAATCTAACATTACAACTTACAAAATTTTCATGTGCATCTTTTGATGTCTAGACGTTATCCTTATTAGTATGCGTTTTTTTATACATCAACGTAGGATTAATCTGATCAGATTCTAGATTATTCTTTATAACAAAAGAAATATCTACCGTGCAAATTAAAATACCTAAGTCATTTATTTAAGTAACATCTCTAAAAAATGTAAATTTATTACTTAGTAACAACGCTCTCGCGCATTGGAATGACCTTGCTCCCGATGTGTGTACAATCTTCAGCTTAGCTCTATTCTCCTGGTTGATTGCACTCCTCCTCTGTATTGTATATTTACAGTTGCTACGACAATTAATAATAAAATAAAATACACGTTCTAGATGGAATAAAAAATTTTAACATAAAATTCCTCGCTCGCGAATAAATCACAAACACGAGTTCATTCTTCCTTGTTTATCTCAGGATACGGGTTCTGTAACGTCTCTTATTTGGAATTGAACACCAAGTAATGCTGGTACATTATATTTTTATGCGTCTTGTACACTGTGTTCATCGTAGACATCACAGTGATGTGATCCTCGGGTCGATCATGATCTAGTTGGAAGTCATCCTTAACATATATAACAGTCAGTACTTATAAAATTTTACACAATTAAAAATTAATAAATTATACTTACCAACACTCGGTCCATTACGTATGATTTAACCTGATCGGGGACCTCCCTCCACTTAGTCATCTGACATAGGACATGTTGTTGATCGAGGGCACTAATATGACTTGAGAGCTCGAGGATGTCTTGTCATCACCGTCCGTATGTCCATCAGGGATATGGACAATCAGCTTTCCTCCATGATGAGTCTTGAAGAATGCAATCCTACGCGTACTACCCCTTCCCTGCTTGATTCTGAACTTCGCTACAAATGAAGAATAATAAATTTAAAAATCAGTTAGCATATCATTTTAAAAGTCATAATAAATCAAAATCGATGGGGTCAGATACTTACACGCATAACTACTTTGGATGCCTGCTGGATTGGTTGTGGTAGGTAACGATAATTTATTGCAATCTCTAAGCGAAGGACTCGACGCTACTAGTGTACTGGGAGTACTCTTAGCTCGAACAAATGAATCGTACCGAAGACATTTTCCTCCCTCTGGCATGACGTCGTGTGAGCAAATAAATCAATATTGGTGAACAAAACACAATGAATTATGTAACTCAAAATGAATATAAAATACAAACGCATAGTAAATTGAAACGATAAAGTTACTTCAGTCCTCGGAGTCATATTCTTTAGAATCACAATCATTATTGGACGAGTCTGAGGAATCATCGCTTTCTTCTATTTCACGTTGTTGTGGACCACTCTCATCTGTTACCTGTACATAATTCTTGACTTCATTTCTGGTCAACGGGATCATGCCAAAGGAGCTAAAGTCTACAAAAAGCTAAAAGCTTCATAGACTCATTCTCCTTATATGCTTCACGGTTCGACGGTCATGCTCCATCTTCATTAGCTTCTTCTTCAATATGTGGAATATCATACGTGTTTTTAGGGGTAAACTTTTAAACAATCTTCCAGTGATCGTCCAACTTCATATCATCGATATAAAACACTTGATTCTCCCGAGATGCTAGCACAAATGGGTCATCTTTGTACCACTATCGAGATGTGTTAATACTAACAAACTGACTACTTTTATCAAGACCTAAGTTTTGAGTACTCAATTCAAACTAGTCACATTTGTGTAAATAAACTAAATTATGGAGCAAATAATGCAATGCGTAAATCTCAACAACTTGGCCATAAAAATTGTCTTCCCCAGCATGGTCCCTCGGAATAACCACGCCACTATTTTGAGTGCTACGAAATGTTCACAAAGGACCGTGTGAAACCTAACTCCATTCACTACATAACCAGAATAATAAAGTGCTCGTTGATTCGGATCGGATGCTAATGCATACAAATCATCTGACACTGAACCCGGATTTTCATTGCACATAGTTTGAATCTAAAATAATAAACACGTGTTAATGAGTATTTCAGCCCATTATAACAGTACAAGTGTTAGAAAATAAGTCCAATTCGTATAGCTAATGACTCGTTTTTGTGTTTTGAAAATAGATTCAAAAATTCATAACTTATTCATCATATCTTCGAATGACTCGAAATTTTAACTCAAGGTTCCTAATGGTTTATAGTCTAATACCTCCAAATTTGAGATCAATGAATGGTCATTTACTATAAATGATAAACACTAGGTACCCTGTTATCATTAACTAAGCAAAATTAGACTAGGTTTGACCAAATTATCCATATCTTTCCTTTCCCATGTAAATTGTGGCATGAAACCTCTCTTATATGTTTTCTAATATTTCTTAATCATACAGAAACCGTTCCATGCAAGATAATAACATAAAATTCACCTCAAAATTCATCAAAGGGGCTATATGACCTAAATAGCCTAATGAAAGGTTCCAGAATACTATATGAGACATTGTTAGCCTAAATAATCAAGATTCCGTTAATATGCAAAACTACCCTTACCTCTCTTGATCTCTCTTGGTCTTTGGTGAGCTTGATGGATTATAAAACCTACATAGAGCTTGTTGTTAGAATCAAAATCATCAAAATAAATTCAAGGATTGCGAAGCTCAAGAGAACCTCAACCTCTACCAAATTTTCTTCAAACACTCCTGTCTTTCTCCCCCCTAGAGAATTTTGTCTAGCTTCCTTCTTTGTCCCCTTTCTTCAACCACTTCTCCAGCTCTCTCTCACTCTCCCTCTCTCTATGGAATGGTTGAATGAGCCGTGTGAAGAAAAACCTTCACAAAGCTCTCTATTTATAGTACCCTTGACCATGGTTAACAATATAGGGTTAGAACTAACTATGCTAGGGGTTAGAGAGACCTAATGATCATGTCTATTGCTAGATTAGAAGATCTACATAAGGCTTGAAGCTGCAATGGTGAAGATGGGCGGCAACAACTCATTTGGTGACAAATGGAAGGTGCTTTTGCACGAATTAAATAATTGCAATGAAATTATGGTATGAGAGATGGGCTGGGATGAATGGGATGTTTGGAGGCCCAAATCCAAGTGGTTTCCAAGCCCAAATCAATATATCTTATTTTCTAAGCCCAAAAACACTATTTCTTGAAAAAAAATTCTAGAAAATAATCTATAGGGTGCACCGCATACCTAGGTAGGTCCTATTGACTTGTAAATTAAGGAAGTAAATAAAGCAAGAAAAAAGATTGAAGAAAAATAAGGTTTTATAAGAAATTAGGGCTAAAACAAGCAATAAGGGTATTTTAGTATTTTTCAGCAATAAAAATATTCAAGGTACTAAAGTCAGTAAAATAAATAATTAAATCAAATAGTTTAAAAAGATAAGAAATAAGATATTTTTCTCATAGTTTTTTCATATGTAAAACTATTTTAAGGATTTTCCCTATTTTAAGAATTACTATTTATTATAATTAACTAAGAAAATTAGGATAAACAAGAATATTTATAGGGTGGGGGTATTACAACACTTCTCATCACAATTGTAGCAAAACCTCTTATCTCTCCTCCTTTCATTTGTTCAGGTATGAGTCTTTGTATGTAAAGTTTGGGTCTATTAAAGGGTTTGGGATCTGGTGGTTTGTTGGATCCTCCCCAAGGTGGGTGAGTGTTGCGAGTAGGATATGTGAAAGTAAGTATAGGATTAGTATAACTAGTCCTTAAACTCCTCCTAACCGTGAGAATATTCTCCTTTTGAATTTTTGCCAATCCAAATGCCATGGTCAATGTGCTAGGGTTAAGCAACTTCATTTGAAATCTAATCTCATCTTTCAATCCACTAATGAAACAACTTTGCTTATTCTTTTCACCCAAGCCTTTAACTCGGTTAGAAATTACCGCAAACAAAGCTTTATATTCCAATACTAATCCTATATGTCTTAGCCGATGCATCGCCTCCATGGGATCATCATAGACCATAGGACCAAATCGAGTATAGAGCGTTTTGATGAAGCTATCCCAGCTTGTAAACACACCTGCCTTCTCAGAGTCTTGAAACCAAACTAGAGCATCGCTATCCATGTGGTATGAGGCCAAGAAAAGCTTCTGCCCAATAGGTGTTTGATAGTAGCTATAGAACTTACTTGCCTTATAAATCCATGACACTGGATTCTCCCAATCGAACTTTGGAAACTCCAATTTCAAGGGTTTAATCTGAGGGTACCCTTGAGGTCCAGAAAAGTCCCTTCCTCTTGGCCGCTAGAAAGGAGATCTCCTACAGATCCTATTACTGACTTCTCTTGATGTGCTTAGATTGTTTTCAGGCTTTCAGTAATACTCAGCAACAGTTGAGACATTCCCTTAAGGAGCTGTTGATGGAAATCCTACTACTGCAGCAAATTGCCAAGTCCTTTCTCAATGGTGGCCAATCTGGTGTTCTCAGCCATGATGGATAAGTGCTCTGATACAGAATATAGTGTTCCCGAATGTAAATGAGGGTGAAAAGTAGAATTGAGGTGTTTGGAAAAATAGAGAATGAAAGAAATCTGTAACTTCTCTATTCAAGAGAGAGCCACTCTCCAATTAGTTTTTCTATTGTGATTTTGGATGCGTTTCTATGTACATGATATTCCTATATGTATAAGTGGACTATGGGCCAAGACCCATATTTGAATAAAAGAAAGTAGTTTATGGCCCAGCTAAATGGGCTCAACAATATAACAAAAGCAGTGATGAAGATAATTGTGACCCATTGAAGGTCAAGCCCAGCCCGGTAATTAAGCCCACTTCGTTGAAGCCCTCTCAGTCCAATCAACGTCCAACATCACGTGTTTAACTCGACCCACTTCAGAACATAATACAAATGTCCAAAATCTTCCTGAATGCCCTTTCGTGCCCTTCAGCCCACTCTAATTCTTCAAACCTAATCTTCTCCATCTTCCCCTAAACACCCTTGATCCCAGTCGGGATCATAACATTGGTTGATTGTATCGAGTTTTTGTATTTCGTTCTGTGTTGCATGTGAACAAGGGCTGGTAAAATCGATGCGGGAGGCATTGGACGAGGTCAATTTCTGGTTCAACCAAGATGAAGGCATGAATCCAAAGAAAAAGGAGAGAATCAACAGCGATAACGATGTTCTCGGATCGAGTATGTTTACCCTTCTAGTATATTTAAGGTGTACTATTTGGATTGGTTGCCTAGAGAAGGTTGGAGAATGGGCAGAAAAGAAATAAGATTTTTAGGTCTTTTCCACTTGTGTGTTGTCTATTTTCATTCAACAAAGTAAATTTTGTTTATTAGAGGGAATATGTGGAGAATTTTGAATGTGTTTGCTTCTAAAATGGAGAAATATTTTGTTTCTAAAATGGAAATGGATGATTTAACGGGAAGGAGAGAGATATTATATTATAATTATTTTATTATGCCAAAATTTTGGATTGAGACCCAAACATCACCTTACACAAATACAATGCTGGAAAAACATATTATTGTTTCTGTTAATGTCGTGTAGACCTTTGTCGTTAATTTTTTTTAATCAATCTTGTATTCCAAAAAAAAATAGAGGACAGTGTCACCCGAGAGACATTCAGCAGGAATTAAGTAATGAAAATATTTCCAAACAAACTATATCTAGCTGCCTATTGGGCTATAAAGGTGGCTACAAAATTCGCAGACCTACTAACCCAACCAAAGCTCCAAGTAGGATGGAGATGAAGAATTCGGGAGTATCTTCCAACAAAAAACTGATTTGCCAATCTGGGCACTCCTAGGGATCATTCATCGTGTGACAAACCAAGGCGTTATCACCTTTCATGGTAATGTTGATGTAATCAAGAAAATGCGCCTCTTAAGCTGCAAAAAGTGCAGCCCTGGCTCCACCCATAAGTGGGGTGCCTGGCGGAAGGCTCTTTATCCAAGCAAAGAGTAAACTACCTGCTGAATCACGACACAGCAGCAGCAAGAGAGAAAGAAGGTCTAAAAGCGACGTCAAAATTAATCTTCCACCTATCCGAGGGAGGAGGCGACAACGAACCAAAGAACTAATTTTGAGCTGCCAAGCTTCCTGGTGTTCTCCATAAACTAATTTTGAGCTGCCAAGCTTCCTGGTGTTCTCCATAAAGAGTCAAGACTCTCCACCAACCTTGCTACATCCAGAGTAGCCGTGCCATGAACAATTTGATTTCTAGAAAACCACAAAGAGTCCATAAGGATATCAGAAAAACGGATGAAGTTCAAACTAAGATTACGAGGAAGCCCAAGGCTAGCAACAGAATTCAAGATTAATTTGATCTACTCCCCTATAGGCTTAGGACCCAAATTGTCAACATTTGAAGGCCAAGGGGATAACCTCCACAAAATCTGAGCCACAGAGCAGTAGAAAAAAAAGGTGCTCCAACGTTTCCTCCACATGAATATTAGACTCAGCACCTTCCAGCTCCTTGTCAGCACCACAATTACAAGTCAGCCGTACTTCTCCCGCATTCTCACAAGCAACCCCTCTGCATTCCACAACACTGAAGCATTGCTCCTTGCAACCGAATGGAATTGGTTAATAGGAATATTATTCTGTTATGCATTGACGCACTCATCCTACTGTACAGTTTGTTATTTGTTTTTCTCCCATTTTGCGTAAGCTTGTATAAAAGAGGAGCTCTATGTATTTTTCTTCACGATAGCTGAATGAGAAGTTGACATTCAGTCTCAGCTCTTATTTCTCTCTCTCAATTCTATTTCACACTCTTACATGGTATCAGAGCCACAACAATGGCGACAGAGGTCCCTATTTCTGACGTAAATCTGTTTTCAGTCAATCCACTCATCAACCCAAAGGATCCTACAAGTCCTTACTTTTTTAATCCAAACGATGGTCCATGAACTCTTCTCACCACTCAATTATTTACATCAGAGAAGTACCATTCTTGGGCACGAACCATTCGAAGATCACTTCGAATCAAACGAAAATTGGGATTCGTTGATGGTACAATCCATGCAACTACTGATTCTTCCGATTCACTTTTTGAATCTTGACTAGAATGCAATGATATGATCATCACTTGGCTACATAATGCCATGTCAACCGAAATCAAGAACAATATTATTTATATTGATACTTCTTCTGACTTATGGATGGAGCTTGAACAGCGGTTTGCCCAAAATAATGTTGCCCCCGCATTTATGAATTGAAGCAATCAATTAATTCTCTATCACAAGGCAGTGATTCAGTAAGTGCCTATTTCTCCAAGCTGAAGTGTCTTCTTGATGAATTGCAAAATTTTGAATCCTTACCCACTTGTTCATGTGGAGCACTTAAAGTTTTGTTGGAATATCAACAACGTGACTGGGTACTGTAGTTTTTAATTGGACTCAATAAATATTTTACTCCCATTAAAGCTCCAATTATTTTGCTAAAACCTCTGCCTTGTCTAAGTGAGGTATAGGCCCTGGTTCAACAAGAAGAAAAGAGAAAACATATTTCTCTTCCTCTTAATCTAACTAATTCCCTTGCACTAGCTGCTAAAAGTTTTCATGACTCCACCAAGTCTTCTGGTTTTCAAAGGAGAGACAAACTTTATTATACTCATTGCAAGGTTGCAGATCACTCTTTCGATCGATGCTTTAAGGCACATCCTGACCTTGATAAACCACAATGTACTTATTGTAAGTTGTCTGGACATGTTCAGGAAAAATGTTACAAACTCAATAGGTATCCTCCTAGTCACAAACTTCATGGCAAGCTTCCAAGCTCAAGTTCTTGTGTGAATCAAGTCAACACTATGCAAGGTGATTTGGTTTCTGAAGATTCCCAAGTGACTATTCCAAAGGACCAACTTCAATAGCTGATAGCTCTTCTCCAATCACAAACTTCATCAGCTTCCTCTAACTATGTTCAATCCTTTTCTTCATCTTCTCAGCCCAAAAATTTTCAAATGACCGGTATATCTCTTTGTCTTCATGTTTCTGGTTTTTCTCCTGTTCAAGATGCAACCTCTCCATGGATTATAGATACTGGAGCAACATATCACATGATATGTTGCCCCTCTATTTATACTTCTCCTTCAACAAAACTTTCTACTAAGGTTAAACTTCCATATGGTGGCTTGGCATATGTCACTTACATTGGATCTGTTCAACTTAATTCCCACATCACTCTCACAAATGTATTATGCATTCCCACTTTTCTTTCAATTTACTTTCAGTTCGGCAACTTACTCACACTTCAAATTGTTGTTTTCTTTTCTTTCCTAAACATTGTTTCATACAGGACCTAACAACTTGGAGAATGATTGGGAAGGGTGGCATCTGCAATGGGCTCTATCATTTCAACATGACCTCGGATCCTTCTTATGCGCTGGCAGCTACTTCTAGTTACTCTGCGCCATTAGCACATTTACCCACTCTACATGAATTATGGCATTATCGGCTTGGCCATGTTTCAGATTCTCATTTGTCTCTTTTATCAAATACTTTGCCGAATTTTACTACAAATAAATATTTTTTTTGTGATATTTGTCCATTAGCCAAGTTACACAAATTACCCTTTCCACCTAGCTCACACACCTCCACACATCCTTTTGAACTTGTACATGGTGATATATGGGGACCATGCTCTCAGGAATGTTACAATGGTGAACGCTATTTTTTAACTTTGGTGGCTGATTGTACGCGCTGTACCTGGTTGTATACTATGGCCACAAAATCTCAAACCCGACCATATCTTATTTCTTTTTATTCTTTGGTCCTTACTCAATTTCACACTAAAATTAAATGCCTTCGCACCGACAATGGTTCCGAATTTCTCATCATTGATTTTTACACTACTCATGGCATTATCCACCAACATACATGCGTAGAAAGTCCTCAACAGAATGGTGTTGCCGAACGCAAACACCAACATATCCTGAATATCGCAAGAGCACTGAGATTTCAATCTGGTCTCCCTCTCACTTACTGGCCAGATATGATTCTCACCACAACCTACATCATCAATCGCACTCCTGCTCCCCAACTTCAAAATCTCACCCCATATGAACTTTTATATGGCCATCCATCTTCCTATAATCACCTTCGCACATTTGGCTACCTCTGTTATGCCTCCACCATCAAATCTCATCGTACCAAATTCGATCCCAGAGCCTCTAAATGTTTATTTCTTGGTTACCCATTCGGTATCAAGGGCTATAAGCTTCTTGATCTTACTTCCAACAACATTTTTATCTCCCGTGATGTCTCCTTCAATGAGCATATTTTTCCATATAAACTTTCCACTCTCTCTTCCTTACCACCACAACAGCTTAATTTTCCTTCGCCAGTTCCTTACACAGACCATCTTTGGTTTTCTACCTCCACTTCTGCACCTTCCGATCCTATTTCCACACCGCCCATACCTTCTTCCACACCTCTATAAGCACAACATGCACCTTCTTTACCTTCTTCTCCTTTAGATCGTGATTCACCACATGACCCTCCACCACGCAGGTCCACTAGAACTCATCGACTTCCAGCTCATTTGAAGGATTACTTGTGTCAATAGGTCACTGCAGATACATCTTCTCCTTCAGTCTCCACGGTAACTTGTATTTCCTCTACTCCTTATCCTTTACACCATTATCTTTCTTACACTCGTTTATCATCTTCTCATTATGCCTTCTCTACATCTATTCTCAAAGTTATTGAACCATCCACTTACTCCCAAGCTATTAAGTCTGATGAATGGAAATTGGATATGGCCAATGAACTTTCTGCTTTGGAATCAAATGGTACTTGGATTATTACTAACCTCCCTACAGGAAAATATGCCATTGTAATTCAAGTGGGTTTACCGTATCAAATATAATTCAAATTGTATCAATGAGCGTTACAAAGCTCGACTTGTCGCTAAAGGATACAACCAGCAAGAAGGCCTCGATTACCATGAGACCTTCTCTCCTGTCGCTAAGATGGTGACCGTTCGCACCATTCTTGCCTTGGGCTCTATTCAAGGCCGGTCTCTTCACCAATTTGATGTCCATAATGCCTTTTTACATGATGATCTCCATGAGGAGGTTTATATGACGCCACCTCTTGGATAGTCTCTTGCTAAACCAGGTCAAGTATGCCTCCTTCGCAAAAGTTTGTATGGCCTGAAACAGGCCTCTCGTCAATGGTATGAAAAATTCTCCCAAGCACTGTTGACTTATGACTTTTGTGCTTCCAAGTCTAATTATAGCCTCTTTGTCAAAAAATCTGGTTCCTCTTTTATGGCTCTACTTGTTTACGTTGATGATATTGTCGTTGCTGCTAATGATTCTCTTGTTGTGACTAACCTCAAGAGCTTTCTACACTCATTTTCACATCAAGGATCTTGGCCCTCTCAAATTCTTCCTCGGCCTTGAGGTTGCACGGAATAAAATTGGAATTCAACTTTGTCAACGCAAGTATGTCATAGACATCCTGACTGACCCTGGTTTCCTTGGCTACAAGCCAGCCAAAATTCCTATGGACCGGAACATTAAGCTATCCAAAGATGACGACCATCTCTTGGATGATCCTTGCACTTATCGTCGAGTCATTGGGAGGCTTTTATATTTGACCCTCACACATCCTGATATCTATTTCTCTGTACATCTCCTCAGCCAATTTATGTCTCAACCCCGTGCTCCTCATCTTGATGTAGCTCACAAGATCCTTCGGTATGTAAAGAGCACTCTTGGACAAGGTCTCTATTTTCCTGCTGATTCTCCTCTGCAATTGACTGGATTTTGTGATTCTGATTGGGCCTCTTGCCCAGATACTCGAAAATCTATCAGTGGTTATTGTGTACTTCTTGTTCATTCTCTTGTTTCTTAGAAATCTAAGAAGCAATCCACTGTTTCCCAGAGCTCCGCTGAGGCCGAATATCATTCCGTGATTGCTGCTTCTTGTGAGCTGGCTTAGATATTTACTTGTTGATCTTCATATTTCACATCCACAACCTTCTCTTCTCCACTGTGACAACAAGGCTGCCCTCCATATCCCCTCAAACCTGGTTTTCCACGAACGTACCAAGCACATTGAGCTTGATTGCCACTTAATTCGTGACAAGATTGTTGAGCCTACTTCTTATGTCTCATCTGGTTCTCAGCTTGCTGATATACTCACCAAGCCTCTCCCTTCTCATCTCTTCCGCTCAAGATGGGAGTATCTAACATCTACTCTCCATCTTGTGGGGGGGTATTAGACTCAGCACCTTCCAGCTCCTTGTCGGCACCAGAGTCAACACCACAATTACATGTCAGTCGTAATTCTCCCGCAGGCTCACAACCAACCCCTCTGATTCCACAACACCGAAGCATTGCTCCTTGCAACAGAATGACATTGGTTAATAGGAATATTATCTGATATGCATCGATTGACGTACTCATCCTGTTGTACAGTTTGTTATTTGTTTTTCTCCCATTTTGCGTAAGCTTGTATAAAAGAGGAGCTCTATGTATTTTGCGATAGCTGAATGAGAAGTTGACATTCAGTCTCAGCTCTTATTTCTCTCTCTCAATTCTATTTCACACTCTTACAATGGTTGCAATGCAAGCAGTCAGTTTCCATTTCTTGGCGAATAGACCTGCTTTAGCAGCGTTTTTTGCAAAACGCTGCTAGAAATTAGGTACCTACAACGGTGGTCATACTGACCGCAGCTCTAGGTATAATTGGAAAAAAATTAATTTTTTTTTAAAAATCAAAATTATATTTTATTTGATGTTAATAATTATTTTATAGACTATTGTATTCCTTTCAATACATAGGTCACGTGTTTAAATTTTTTTTAGGAGACCTACATAATAAAATATGGAATTAAAAGGAGTTTTTAATTTTTGAAGTTGTTATATGGAATTAGAAATAATGTTATGAAATTTATATCTATCATTGTTATGGTAATTGTATTTTTATTGACTAAATCTAAGTAGTTTAGACATCTATTATCATGAGCATATATATTTGTAATAATTAGTAATATAATAATATTTTAATTATGCCATATTATTTAATTTCAAACAAAAAGATATTATGAAATTAATTAAATTATACAATTAAAGTACATAACTTAATATTCTGGTCATAGTTATTATGGTAGTTTATATTTTTAAATTATAAATATTATATATTATTACTATCAACTTGTTTTAATTAAAATTATTACACTAGTTATAAAAAAATATTAAATAATATGCTATGTGTTTTCTAAATATAAAATTATTATTAAATATAAAAAATTTCAAATACTATTATAATTTGGAATTGCTTTCAATTTATTAAATACACATAATTAAAAAATATAAACTATTTTACTCAAAATTTGTAAAAACTACTCATTAAAAAAAAACGTAAATTGCCCGCACCCTTCCTTTTTTTTCTAGAACGAAAATTTCCCGCCCCCCGGCCTTGTTTATGTGTTGTAGCTGAGAGGGCGCCGGGGGAGTAACTTCAAGGGGGTGTTTGTTTGTGGAAATTTTGGAGTTTTGGAAATTTTGGGTATTGAGGTTTGTGAAAATATAGATATTTTATGGAAAAGTGAGGAGAGAGAAGATTTAATTGAATAGTATAATATTATTTTATAATTTAATAAGGAGAGAGAGATTATTTTATGATTATTTGAAAATTTTGAAAGGTGAAAATTTTCGGAGACAAACGCCCCCCAAATTTTTGTACTTTAATCTAGTTATTCTTCGACTACACCCCAACAAGACCGTTCCTTTGACCATCCCCAATAGTTGCAGAACTCGGTCTCTGTCCCGGCTCAGCCTTCAACGTTTTCACTACACGCTGACTTAGCACTCCAGGTAATATACCCACTTTCTCTCATTGTTCCATTTGTTGGTTTTTGTAATGTTTCCGTCCACTGTGAAATAATGTGCGCAAGAAAGAAGATCGCTGTGAGTTAGTGCTTTCAATTAGCTGTTTTGGGAAATGGGTTTGGGTTATGAAGCTAAAGTCAGGATTTTGGTTCAAATTTTTTTGCACGTTTGGTGTTCGTTTGCCCTGGGCTATAGAGTTTGCTTTGAATTAGGTTTTCAGAGGGATTTTACTTGCCCTTTCTCTTTTTCTCTTTTCTTAGTTTAGCTTTTTGTATTTTTCTATGGAAGAGAATCTGGGGGTATTCTGAGAGTTGTTTTTATTTTTCAGAAGAAGAAATTGTGTTGAGAAAATGTTAGATTGTTCTGATTGCCCAAAATTTGGACGGACTGATAATAAATTGGGAATGTTAAGAACGGTTTCTTTGAGCTGTAGAAATTTTATTTCATAGATTGTCAACTAAGTAACGCATTACCAAATTGAGAATAGAAAAATAGATGAAAATCATGTTTGGTATTGCTGTTCGATTGTTTCAATGAGGATGGGAATGGGGAATCGAGATGGGCATGATGATATGTGAAAGAGTATTTATCCCTGTAAGAAGTTATGTATAGTGTTTTGAAAAAAGTTAACAATTTTGGGTTTGAGACAACCTATAAATTCTCTTGTCCTAGTAGCTTCTTAGTTGTTTTGATTGCTTAAAACAGGAACTCCTTTTGAATGGAGGGGGCACTACTTCTTTTAGTTTGATCTGTTGTGGTGCTTTATATTTTAGATGGACTAAGAGCTGAAGAAATAGAAAGGTTCGAATCAACTATATGTAGTAATTTTGTCAGGCTTACTTGGGAGGGTGGCTTATTAGGAACTTTATGAATGAGATAGTTACTTTCGTTGCTTTTACTGCAGTTTCTCAAAAACTGAGTTGGACTTAAGAGTAATTTGAATATGCTTTGATCCTGATTTATCTTCTCCTTTGCTTTCTCGAACTTGAATTGGCCAATTTACCTTGGAAAGGCAATTGGGTCATTTGGTTGCTGAGAAATGGTAGGAAAACAGAAATGAACATGGAGTTCCTTGTGGGAGCTCTTACAATCACGTCTACCGCCGAAAAAATAGAAACAAGATACCTGCAAAAATTTTGTTTGGATAGACGAGTTTCTTGCTCAGTTTCTTGCCCAAAATTTCCTTAATGCTGGTGTGTTTCTTGTGTACTTTACTTTGCTTGATATTGTACAATTTGTTTATATACTTTCAGAAACTTCAACATGCTAGTACTTACTACTGTTACTTCTGCTATTACATTTTCGTGTCCCTTCGAGCAGGCCAAAGCATAACGACATTGTTGCAGTGTATTGCATTATCATGTTGATATCACCATTTTTGTGGCTAACTTTGTGGTTGACATGATCAGGATCTTGCAGTGGGGTGAGGATAGACGTTTTGATGAAATGCGCAGTGATTTTGGCAAACTGGCAATATTCTGGATATTTCAGGTTATCCACCCCCCCCCCCCAAAATGTATTACATATTTGGATTGAGCTACTACTGTGTCGGAACCTTCGATTTGTGGTGGCCTAATTTGACACCGAAATTATGATTTACCCTTTTTTCCCCTGTGCTGCAGGCTGTCTGGGTGTGGACAGTTAGTTTGCCTGTCACAGTGGTTAATTCAAGCAACAGAAATGCATCCATCCAGGCTGCGGACATAATTGGCTGGATTATGTGGTCCTTAGGGTTTTTTGCTGAAGCAACAGCTGATCAGCAAAAGTTGGTATTTAAAAACTCTCCAGAAAATAGAGGGGGATCGAGAGGCTACAATGGCTAAATTTTTACTTGGATTAAACCGGGAGATCCAAGATAAGGTAGAGATGCAGCATTATGTGGAGTTGGAAGATATGGTGCATATGGCTATCAAAGTTGAGCAACAACTCAAGAGAGGGAGTGGGTCACATGTCGGACATAACTCCAGTTCTACCTCTTGGAAACCGAGTCATACTAAGCAGCTAGACAAATCACCAACGTCCAAACCCGAGCTCAAGTTCGCGACCACCAGCCACGTTCCTCAAGGTAAAACCGAAGCTTCTACCTCTAGGAATCGTGATATTAAATGTTTTAAATGTCAAGGAGGGGCCACATAACAAGTCAATGTCCAAACAACCAGATCATGGTGTTACAAGCCAATGGTAAAATTGTGACTGATAATGAAGATTTCGACACCAACGACATGCTGCCATTGGAGGATGTTTCCGAGGAGGAATATTTAGCCCCTGATGCACTGACATTGGTAGCGAGGAGAACATTGAGCTTGCAAGTAAAAGGAGTTGATGAAGTACAAGGGGAGAACATCTTTCACACTAGATGTTACGTTAAAGACAAGGTATGTATTGTTATTATTGATGGTGGTAGTTGTACTAACGTTGCAAGCACAATTATGGTGAAGCACCCTAGACCATACAAGTTGCAATGTCTAAATGATAGTGGTGAGATAAGGATAAACAAGCAAGTGTTAGTTGCATTTCAAATGGGTAAATACGAAGATGAAATATTATGTGATGTAGTACCGATGCAAGCGGGACACTTATTGTTAGGGCATCCATGACAGTTCAATAGACAAGTGACACATGATGGCTTTACAAACAAGTATTCTTTTGTACTTAATCAATGATCATTCACTCTTATACCATTGACACCGCAGCAAGTATATGAGGATCAAGTGGGATTGCAAAAGGAGAGTGATTAAAAGAGAGTGAGCAAAAGAAAAAGAGTAAAAATCAAAGAGAGACTGAGAAAAATGAGAGAGAAATAAAATCAAAGTTCGGCCTTTGAAAGAAAATCAGAGAGAAAAAAAATTTCTATGCAAAAGTGAGTGAGATCAAGCGAGCAATGCTTTCAAATCACCGATGATTGTACTTTTGTACAAAGAAGCATTTTTAAACACTAATGAACTTGACCTTACTTTGCCTAGTTCTATTGTTTCTCTTTTGGAGGAGTATGAAGATGTCTTCTCCAAGGAAACACCACATGGGTTACCTTCAATCTTAGGGATTGAACATCAAATTGATTTTGTTCCCGGTGCAACCATTCCAAACCGACCAGCTTATTGGAGCAATCCCGAGGAGACAAAGGAGCTTCAACAACAGGTAAGTGAGTTGTTGGAGAAAGGGCACGTAAGGGAAAGCATGAGTCCATGTGCAGTTCCGATTTTACTTGTACCTAAGAAAGATGGGATGTGGAGAATGTGTGTTGATTGCCGAGTCATCAACAACATAATGGTAAAGTATCGTCATCCTATCCCACGCTTAGATGATATGTTAGATGAGTTGCATGGTTCTTGCATCTTTTCTAAGATTGATTTAAAGAGTGATTATCATCAAATTAGGATAAAAGAACGAGATGAATGGAAATCGTCTTTAAAACAAAATATGATTTGTATGAATAGTTAGTTATGCCTTTTGGATTGACTAATGCTCCGAGCACCTTTATGAGACTTATGGACATTGTTTTGTGTGCATTTATAGGCTAATTTGTTGTCTATTTTGATGATATACTTATTTATAGCAAAAACGTGGACGATCATGCAGTACATTTGAAATCTGTTCTAGATGTGCTAAAGAAAGAAAAGTTGTTTGCTAATTTGAATGAGTGTACTTTTTACACCGATAAGCTTGTATTTCTGGAATTTGTTGCTAGTAAACAAGGTATACAAGTTGATGAAGAGAAGGTCTATGCAATCCAAGATTGGCCGAGTCCCACAAGTGTAGGTAATGTTCGTAGTTTTCATGGACTTGCTAGTTTCTACTGGCGGTTCGTGAAGGACTTTAGTAGCTTAGCCACACTGCTTACTAAAGTGATCAAGAAGAACATTGGATTTCGATGGGGAGAAGAACAAGAGAATGAGTTTCAATTGATCAAAGAGAAGATGACCAACGCTCCCTTATTGTCTTTACCTAACTTTTCTAAAACGTTTAAAATTGAATGTGATACTTCAGTTATTGGTATAGGCGCAGATCTTATGTAAGATGGACAACCAATTGCTTACTTCAGCGAGAAACTAAGCGGGGTAGCCTTAAACTACCCAACTTATGATAAGGAGTTGTATGCATTGGTTCGGGCTTCAGAGACGTGACAGCACTACCTATGGCCTAAGGAGTTCGTGATTCACACCTATCATGTGTCTTTGAAACATTTAAAGGGCCAACACAAGTTAAACAGAAGGCATGTGTGTTGGGTGGAGTTCATTGAGACGTTTTCATACGTCATTCGGTATAAGCAAGGCAAGAAGCATTTGTGGTAGATCTGCCACATGTAGGCAAGCTAAATCCAAAATACAGCCCAACGGTTTGTATACTCCTTTACCAATTCCCGTAAAAAGAGTCTTGAATTGATATTTCAATGGATTTTGTATTAGGATTGCCTAGGACTAAACGTGGACAAGACTCAATTTTTGTGGTTGTGGATAGATTATCTAAAATGACACATTTTATTCCTCACAAAACGGATGACGCCACGCATGTCGCTGACTTGTTCTTTAGAGAGATTGTGAATTACATGGCGTGCCTAGGACGATTGTTTCGGATGGAGATGCTAAGTTCTTGAGCTATTTTTGGAAGATTTTGTGTTGTAAGCTAGGTACTAAGCTATTGTTTTCCACTATTTGTCATCCACAAACTGATGATCAAATTGAAGTAGTAAGTATGATTTTGTCTACTTTATTGAGGGCAATCATTAGAAAGAATATCAAAACATGGGAAGAATGTTTACCACATGTTGAGTTTGCTTATAACAGAGCTATTCATTCTGCTACTCAATTTTTGCCGTTTGAAATTGTGTATGGGTTTAATCATTTAACCCCATTGGATTTGTCTCCTTTGCCTTTGACTGAGAATGTTAATTTAGATGGCAAAAAGAAAGCTGACTTTGTGAAGCAGATTCATACGAAAGCAAGACTCGACATTGAGCGAAGAACGAAGCAGTATAGAAAACATGCCAACAAGGGACGTCACAAGATGTTTTTTGAACTCGGAGATTGGGTTTGACTGCATATGAGAAAAGAAATATTTCTGGCGAAAAAACGTTCCAAATTGCTTTCAAGAGGAAATGGTCCATTCCAAGTCCTCAAATGCATCAATGACATGGTCCATTCCAAGTCCTCAAATGCATCAATGACAACGCGTACAAGCTAGATTTACCTGGTGAGTACAATGTAAGTGCTACTTTTAATGTTACTGATTTGAGTCATTTTGATGTAGGTGATTATTTGAGGGCAAATCCTTTTCAAGAGGAGGGGAATGATGCAGATCTGAGCACTGCTTCAAATGATCTAATTCAAATCCCAATTGGGCCGATTACAAGAGCAAGAGCCAATAAGTTTAAAGAGGTACTCAACGGGGCTAATTCAAGAAGCATGAGCTCAAGCAAATGCGTGGAGGCCCATTGAGCATGATCCACATGAGCAACCAAGAAGCATCACCGTGATTCAAGTTCTAGAAGAATCCGGTCAAGGTCAAGTATAGATTGGGAAGAATTAATTTTGGGTGATTGAGCATCAACAAGTTCTAAAAGGATCTGATTTAGGCCTTCACGCCACATTCTTTCCTTTTTTTAGTGCTTTTCTTTTATGGGCGTGTATGGCTAATTTAGGCGCCACTTTGTTTCCTTTTATGTTGTCTTTAGGCGCCTAGCTTTTGTTTTATTTTAGGCGAGTAAGGATTTATTTCCTTACCAAATTTCGGCTTTAATTAGGTTTATTATGTTAGAGTTTTTCCTTGTAATGTTCAGCCCTTTAAATAGGCCCATAAGCAATGGAAAACGCAGACCTTGATTATTCAGCAATAAACTTGTGAGGTTTATTCTCTTTCGTTCTTTGAGAACCATCGAACTTATCGGGATTTCCCGTGACATTCATCTCTACTTATCAAACGAAATATCCACCACCATTTGTGGCGTCTTCCCTTATACTGAGGTTCTTGTTTTTTCATAAACAACGAATCGAGGTCTCCATACAAAACTTTTCATAGAACGATCTTGGGTTCCCTTTCGTCGTTGGGTCTCGTTAATCTTAACGGGGTTCACATCATTAAGAGAAGTCACGGAATGAAGTAAGTTTACCCAAACTAAAGATCCCTGTACAATCTTCTGAAGATATTGGATATATTAATTCTGATCGACACCTAAGCACTATGTTAGTAGAATATTAGATTGAGCCTTTGTTAAAAAGACATCGGGTGTGACATTAAAAAATTGTTAGGTGATGTTCGTTTTAGATCCACCGAGATTATGCTCATCCAACCCCCCCCCCCCCCCCCCCCCTCTCCTTCCTTGAATCATAGGAATCCCTCGCACTTCCTTTTGTGCAACCTTCTGAGGTTTATGTAGATGACAGTAACCTGAACAAGTGGCTATGCATTAACTGAAGCCGTTCCATTGGTTGAATGGGGTCTGAAGGGAGAAACTCAGATTCAATCCCCAGCAAGGAACTTTGACAGTTGATCAAAACAGCATGTGTGGTATGATTCGTTTCATCTACCCATAACTGCACCACCCAGGATAGTTTTGCCAATTGCAAGTTGATCGCCATGCTTCACCCATTTAATTCATTTTTCAAGGAAGCTTTTGGTCATGAAAAGATTCCTTGACTAACCTTCAAATGACAAGGCAGTCATTGGTTTTCCAGTTCATTTGAGAAATGCTATGAATGAAGTTATCAATATATAGTACCAAATCCTTATAATTTCTACTTTAGGTCGTTAAAGAAAGTTGAAAGACTTCTCGATAGATTATACTCCACTGTGACCCTTTATATGCTGGCTTGGAATATACTAGAAAGTTTATGCTCAAGAATCTTGCACAATTCAGGGAGACATTGGATTATGAATGTTCCATTAAAAAGAAGGCTATCGCATAACAACATTTCCTTCTTACTCTGTAGGTCCACCTGCATGAACAGTGGGTTGGCGCAATCAGGGTTTCATGCATACAAGTTTCTTAATAAATTTGTGGCCAGACTCTGTTTATATATGTTTCCATTCATCTCCTTGACATCAAAGCAACGCTAGACTATAAATGATATCTAATGGTTGTTGTGATGGTATTTCAGGTACACTTACAGGATGGGCCATATATCACTTATCTAAATGGTTCATACGTCTGGAGCAAAACATGCATTTTCCTTCAAATCATCACCATATCCTAGCCAAGTCTCTGTTACAGTTGTGGGTGATTAGGGCTGTAAAGTTTGAATCTTGCGCAGGTGGATATTTGGGAAGGACGACGCCGACTGAAAGGAGTAGGAGCGAGTTAGAAGATTCGAGAGTTAGATCCTAGATCCTTTGAAGTTTCGAACAGCCAGCGTGGACTATGTGTTGAGCACCTGGGCTGGGTTATGGTTTGCTATGGGCTTTGGCCCTATAGTAGTTTATTAGTAGTTGTATTCTACTTTGAGGGCTTAGGCCCATTAGTTGGTTATCTCTGGCCCAGCCCCTGTGGGATGGGAGACCAGCTTATAGGGCAAACTGTCTTCTTTTTCAATGCATCGAACCTGTGAGATTGTTTTCGTAGAAGGGAGGTTAGCCACCTCGAATTGGCTTATCTGTATTTCCTTTTCCATGAAAGATTTATATCAGCAAGGTGGAGTTACATACAAGATCTCAGTAGCAATTTAATTGGTGGCTTATCTATATTTCCTTTTCTATGAAAATCAGGTTCAACAATTGTCGCTAATAAAACTTTTAGCAACCAGAAAAACATAGTCGCTCACATTAATCGGGAGATTAAAAATAGCAACAAGATATATGTCATTAGCGACGGAGATTGTCGCTGCTAAAGTACCCTTTTAGTGGCGGACACATCGAATGGTCGGAATTTTTTTTTTAAAATTTGGTCGCCTAAATCTTTTTAAAAATTTGGTCACAATTTTGTGACGACTTCTTAAAATGGTCGCCTAAAAGATATGTCTTTGACATACTTCCGACCACTCACCAACCATCCCATTTGATCTCGATATATCTTATTATGAAGAGATATAGAGTTTAGAAGACCATTCCATTTGGTCGCTGAAAGCCAAATTTGTTGTAGTGTGGGCTTTGAAATAGATTGAATTTGGGCCTCCAAAGCACACCATTCGGTCCATCCCATCACAACAAAACCGGTCAAACACCTAGGATTGCTAGAGGTAATGAGTGCTAGAGATTAGCAATCATTAAGCCATGCAAAACCATGCATCATTTGTCATCCATTGTGTAGGTTCTGGCCCCTTCACCCAATTCAGCTCCAACCTTGCATAGACACCCTAATCTAGGTAGACATTATCATGTGGTCTAATTAAACCCTAGCATAGTTAATTAACCCTAGGAGACAAACTCTAGTTAGCAAGTTGTATAAATAGGAGGCCATTATGAAGGTTTTCTTCCCACATCTCATCCGGCTATTCTTAGGGAGAGGGAGAGTGAGAGAAAGCTGAAGAAAGAAGAAGAAGGAATGAGAGAAAGAAAGAGAAGAAGCCGAAATTCCCTAAGAAGGAGAAAAGGAGAAATTCTTGGAGAAAGTGGTAAAGGTTGAGGTTTTCTTGAGGTTTGCTATCCTGGAAGTTATTATGTTGATTTTGATACTAACAACAAGCTTAATCTAGGTTTTGATACTCAAGAAAGTCACCAAAGAGCCAAAGAGACCAAGGAAGGTAAGGGTAGTTTACATATTAGTGATATCGTTGGCATTTTCATAATTCGAGGTTAGTAATATACAAGAGAGTGATATGGAACCTTTGAATATGGTTAACATGAGTTAAGTGTGAAGTTATAATGATTAGATGCAAGATAATGTTGAAAAATAGAGATTATTGTTAAACTTAGGTCATAAAGACCTTTGGATGAATTTTTATATGAATCTTGTGTAAATAAATTGCGTGACATAATTCTTAAATGTTTTAAAAGTATTAGAAACATACATGATATGTTTCACGCAAATGTTTACGTTAAAAATTGAAGAATTAGCTGAGTAGATGAAAACTAGCTTAGAATTGCACCATTTGTGATAACAACATCTTTAGGGGGTATCTCGTACATGGTAAAAAACCACGTATTTATCTCAAAAAGTATTAAGAACCTACAATTAAAATTTCGAGTCATTTGAAGCTAGGATGAAAAAGTTATGATTAATTAAAATTTACTGTTAAAAATAGGTTTTTCACTCAAGAGAGTCAATTTTTATAGTCACACGGTTTGGGCTTGTTTTCTATCACTTGGATTGTTTTTTATGTGCTTAAATACTTTAGTTTTTGCTAGGATTGTAAGTGAAGCCCAAGGATAGGTCCCTATTAGACCCAAAATGCCTAACTTAGTCGCCATATGAAATAGGCCTCTTTTCTACAATTTGAGCTGACCCAAATAGGTTTTCTAGAACTTCTAATAATGTGGGCTTGCTAGCAAGCCCAAGTCCAAGTCCTCATTAGACTTGATATATTTAACTTGAATAACATGTGTTAATGAGCTTGTTTTAAATTAAAATAGTAAAAGTTTTAAACTAAAATTCGTAAGTGCTTGCTGATTTAAAGGTAGTGACAGATGCACTGGGGGGCGCCCCCTTTGTTCTGTCAAATTAAAGATTTTTTTTCTTTACACATATTTGCCCCAGGTGGGCCAGGCCCACCCCCTTGATATTCTGGAATCAATATATGTATATCTTGTCTTTTATGTTTGTCTGATTCATTCGGGAAATATCCACTCATAGTTGAAATTATATAGTGGGGATTATACTAAATATGTCTGTTGTTTTTTTTGTAAGCGGCTAATTATTTTTATTTGATTAGCAAGAAAATGATTTTTTGTTTTCTCTCTTAGTTGCTTCTAATTGCCGAATTGCAGTTCAGTAGTTATATTTTTTTTTCTTGCTAAAATCAATAGATATGTTAATTTGAGAAAATTGGTATTGTCTTTTACTTATTACCTCTTTTCATTGCATTCGGAGTCGCTTTATGTCACTAGATGTAGAACAACTAACAACTAATGTGATACTTGAAACGTCCGGGCATTAAGTAGGATTCTTTAAAGGGGAAATGCAAATGAAGCTAGACAATTACACAAGAAATCTCCGACATTGATTTATGTTTTTGGTGTTTGTTCTCCAAATGGTTTTTTGGTAATTGTTTCCTGCTAGTTGTATACTTGTTAGTATTGTGAATTGTTTAATGTTATTATTCTTAATTTTGATTAGTTGAGGGGTACAGGTATTTCAATATTTTTAATGTTTTTAGTCCTTAATTTTCGATATTTTAACTCTAAGACATTTTTTGCATTAAGTAGGAAAAGAATTGTCATTTCGCCTTAGGAATTTGCCCCCTTCAACTTGAGTCCTGGTTCCGCCACTGTTTAAAGGTATTAGTAATGGCTGAGTAAAAGTTTAATAGTATTTATTTTGGAAATAAATATCAATCATGGATGTGATATAGTATTAGATTTTCTTGAAAAAGAAGTACAATATGAAGAAAATACTAAGTCTTTAATACAAATCATGTGATGTAATTAAATTACTTAGAGTGCGTTGGCACCAAAAATATCACAATATTTTTCACCAACTCCTAATAAAATACTACAATATAATCTCTCTCTCTCCCATACAAAAATATAAAAAAATACCTCTCTCTTCACTAAACCCAATACCAACACAAAACTCAATACCAAAAATTTTTCAACACAAACACAACCTTAATTGCATATGATTTGTAGCAAGATTAAGGAACTTTAATGTACATAATTACTAAGAGATAAAAGACATCTTTTATGAAAATATGTATCAATGATATAGCGGACATGATGTGTGCATAGAATTTGCATTAATGAGATAATGGATGGCATTTGCAAAATAGCATCTGCATCAAATGTATTTGCATCAACGGAAAATTTTATAGTTAATTGGTGATGGTACTGATCACTGGGGACTGCAACCATCACTATTGGGTAGTGGATGGCCCGAGGCAGAAGGGCATAGGGGTCTTTACCCATTGTCCTAGGGAAACGGAATGTCTAGGACTGTTCTAAAGTGCAAGGGAGATTGGACGCACAACCCTGTTACTGGGGGTGAAACAAATGACATTCAAAGGCAAAAGATTTTTACAGTCATGAGCATAACATTCATACTACATTTGATTTTACTGGTATTGTTTTATGAGAACATTGACATATTAACACTGCAAAAAAACTTGTATTTAGTGGCGGTTGCTAAAAACGCCGCTAAAGACACCATTTCGCAGCTTTTGCGGAAAAACGCTGCTAGAAATTATCTATAGTGGCAGTCATCGACCATCACTATAGATGGTTTCTCGCGGCATTTGTGAGCAAACACCGCTAAACGTCAGACCTTTAGCTGCGGTCGCGACCGCCGCTATTGATCCACCTTTAGCAGCGTTTATAGAAATTTGGTACCTACAACGACGGTCACCATGACCGCTGCTAAAGGTGGGTCTATAGGTCTAATTAAAATGAAATTTTTATTTATTAATTATAAGTTAATTAATGTAAATAATTATTTATATCTTATTATATTCTTTTTAATATATAATTTTATTTTGCCATGTATTTGAAAAAATTATTTTAAAGGCACCTACTTAATAAAATATGGAATTAAAGAGAGTGTTATGAACATTGACGTTGTTATATGATATATTTTAACTGCATATTTATTGACTAATTCTAAGTAGTTTATAAAACATATATTATCATACTTATAATGAGCATAAATAGTAATACAATATTATTTTACTAGGACATATTATTTAATTTCAAAAAATAATATATTGTGAGATTATCTTATGCAATTAAAGTATTTACGTTAATTAGCACATATCATGTATATGTTAAACACATATAATAATCATGCAATGTTATATAGAAGGTATTATACTTTTAAATTATAAGTATTATAGGCTGCGTTTGTCACTAAAATTTTACCCAAAATTTTATCTCTCTCCTAATAAAATACTCCAATATAATCTCTCTCTCTTCCATCAAAAAATATAAAAAATTACAAAAACTATAAAATATTACCTCTCTCTTCACTTTTTCACTAAACCCAATACCCACACTAAACCCAATACCAAAAATTTTACCACACAAACCCACCCATATATTAGAGGTAAAGTCATAGCTAGCACTATAAGTATAAGCAAAAATCAAATAGGTACTATAACTATCAATTCAGCGATTTGAGACCCATAACTTTTTAAATCATCAATTCTAGCCCCCGTCTAAATTAAACGTTAAATCCGACAAAAAATCATACAAAATGACCAAAATGCCCCTCCAAGATAACATTCCTAAAAAATCATTAAAAATAAAAAAATGAATTTTTTAAAAAAGTAATATTTTTAAATAAAACTATTGAAACTCTATTTCAATAATATATTTTTAAAAAAATTATTTCTTAAAATTTTATTATTTTTTAAAATTTAGTCTTAGAGGGGCATTTTGGTCATTTTGCATGATTTTCCGTCGGATTTAACGCCTAATTTAGACGGGGGCTAGAATTGATAATTTTCAAAAGTTATGTGTCTCAAATTTCCGAATTGATAGGTAGGGGTACCAATTTGATTTTTGCTCCTACTTATGAGGCTAACTATGACTTTACTTTTTAAAATTATTATACTTGTTCCAGTTTTCCCTTCGTGGACCATACGCCCTCCCTGTTTCTGAAGGATCTACCACCATAGTTTCTATACGAAAACGGCCCATTTGGAGCAAACCACTCTAGCATAGACTAGGTAGACCTTACTTTATATGACGATGAAGACTAATCTTAAAAAAGATTCTTTTGTATTTTTCTTTTACTTACTATTGGCTTGTTTCTTTATAAGCTTAAAACAATAAGGTTAGCGACATAGGCTTATCAGGTGTTAGCCTATATTTTGTATGGGCCTTAGGGTCCTCCCTAATCCCAAATCCTGTCGGATAGTGTGTTGCAATGTGTCATTTCTTAATATACGTGTGATGTTTGCCTTATATTTAAAGTATTTATCTTATCTTATTTTAATTTGACTTCCATTTTCACCATGTTGTTTCTGAATAAATTTTACATACTTTCGCTGAATTTTATAAAGTAGTAAGTCTTTACACACCCCAAGGAAAATACTACAGTCTTGAGACCCATAATTAAGGATGTGTCGCAATCTTGTCTTTTATTGACCTCTATTACTACAAAGAGAGCTGAGAGACTAATACGAGCACGAGGGACGTGATAAGCTTTGTTTCTGACAAGAAAATATAAGCAATGCTGATATGAGCTCAATTTTTAAACCATAACAATTTCCTATTGCCCTACAAATGTTGGTTTACTAACTTGATTATTTTTTCTCATTGCCTTCAACAAATACTTCATATATTCCGTTGTTGTCCGGCCTGGCTGGATCTAAATGCTTGAGCCCGTTGGCAATGACTATCATGTGCCTTGAAATGACCTGATCATTGGAAGATTTTTACCATCATCTAGGTGCCTAAATCGCAAAGCAAAAATGACATGGTTACGCTTCTTATTTGTCTTAACCATATATCTCCATCCCTATGTGTTATTGCCCTTATGAGCAATTGTTTATGATGCAACAGAATTTCGCTCTCTTTAACGCATATACATAAGCGATATTTTTGGGTTTTTTTGGCCAGACGCCATCTTTGGATTCGCACAAGGAAGCACAATAAATAAAAAGCTGTTCTGCCAGCTCATGGCATATTGGAGTTTCCAGCTTTGAGCACTAGGAGTACCAGGTAGATTAAAAGCCATTAAATGTGCTACAACTTCCCCATGAGAATCAATATGTATTTTCGTTCCTACATTCTTCTGTGCAACATAGAAAACCCTCTCTCAAGTCCCATTCAGCTAGAGAATAGTAAACCATGCATTGTACGGTTTGCAAATGGAATTAGAAGATCAGCAATCAAAAGAAGATGGGCACCAGAGACATATCAAACAGTAGGCCAAATTCGAGGACAAAAAAATTGCAAAAGATGTTATTTACTCATTTAGTTCTTGTAGTGGGGGGTCGCTGAGAATCTATTCTCGAAGATCCAGGTCCAAATGCAACCCCTTCACTTTATGTGTGCCTCTGTGTTGTTAGCTGAAATAAGATTCCTGCGCATTGCAGATGGTAAAATGGTTCCTAAATTTTCCTGTATTTTTCAGGCTAAGCGTGATGGTTCTAATGAGTACCACGATTATCAGCCAGGATCACTAAATACTACAGATCACCTTGTCAAAGACTTGAAAAACTTTGACATAGTTTTCCACATAGGAGATATAGCGTATGCAACTGGATACATCTCGCAGTGGGACCCATTCACGTCACAGGTGGAACCCATTGCATCATCTGTCCCATATATGATTGCAAGGTTTGTGATTGCTCATTATTTGTTTCCATCATGACATAAAAGAGAGATTCATTATCAGCAGAATCATTCACTCTTCTAAACACCTCGGCATTGGGCTCAACTTCCAAACGAAGCAATCGGTTATCCAATAGCAATTATCACTTAGTGCGTTTAGATCACACCTTTACCAGCTAACAACACTTTGTTCCCTTGGGAAGATTCATCCTGGTTTCATTTCTTGGAACGAGTCCATCTTTTCCCTATGGACTATATCCTAAGTGTGGGATGTGTTTCTGTAGCATGTAGCATAGTCTCCTCTGATTTTGACATTTGCAACCCCTTGTTATTCTCTGTTTTAATACAGACAGTTCCTATGAAACTGGTTGGTCGTTGGTGCTTTTGCGTTTGGTTAAAAAGATGAGGAGGGGAGTTGAATTCGTGTCACAACTCGTCCAACATATCACTGCCATTTTTCCAATATTCCTTTTTTTGTGGTAGTGATTGTCTTTTTACTAAATTTGCAGGTATTCGACCGATTATGGCATGTTTCACTTCTGTATAGCTGACAGTGAACATGAATAGAGGGAGAGAACAGAACAGTACCGGTTCATTGAGCGTTGCCTTGCATCTGCAGATCGACGGAAGCAACCATGGTTAATCTTAGCTGCTCATCGTGTGCTTGGATATTCCTCTGCTTGGCATCCAGGGCACGGCCTCATTTGAAGAACCCATGGGAAGGGAAAGCTTGCAGAGACTTTGGCAGAAGTATAGAGAAGACAATAATTACGAAAGAACAGGAACGGATTGCCTCTGAAGTTCCGGATGGACGGCAGGGATTGTATTTTCCAGATCTAATGGTGTAAAACAATCCACCTCATTTAAGATTTTTTTGGGCTTCTGGCTCAGCTTGGCGGCTCATTCCCTATCTGCAGCTCTTCGGCTCCTGGCTTTCACGTGAGGGTTGAGCCCCTCCTTTCTTCCACGCCTAAGTCTCCTCCTCTCCAAAATTTTTCTTCCTCTCCTTCACCATCTTTGACGGACAAACCTCCTTCTCGTGCTCCTCTCCACTGAACCTCGCCGAAATTCCTCCTCTCCTCGTCGGATTCCAATTGCAAGGAGTGCATAGTCAAAGGTTCTAATGCGGTTCTCGTGAATAACCTCTATTTGTCCATGGATCCCTACTTGCGTGCCTTAAATGAGGCCGCCGTCCAACGACGCCAGTAACTTGAGCACCTACATACCCAGTTCGGTTAGTGAATCAGACCCCCTATATTGAATTTTGTGTTTTAAAGTTGCATGGTTTTGTTTTAGGAACGAAATTGGTACTATTCTCTGTGTGAAAGCTGAAATTGAAAAGAAAGTTTTGCATTTCATAGACAAGGGCTAGGTGGATTTATATACCTCTCCCTTTTTGTGTGTGAAAAGACAAAGACGGAAAGAGGAATCGTTTTTTGTTTAAAACTTCTATGGTGTACAAGGGTAATTCATATTTTTATTGTTGCGCGCGCTGAATTTTATTCTAATAGCTATTTCTTTTTCTGCATAATTGTCTTAGTTTTTTTTAGGCAAGATGACTTTTATTAAAAAGGAAACATAAGCTACTTATTGATGGATCTTTATGACCTTGAATACTTGGATTACCCTGCATTTGTCTATAAATATGGGGATCTTCAGTTCAATACAGACTTGAATTCTATATCTAACTATGATTAAAGAGATTTGTTTTTCTCTTTTTCCTTTTATACTGATTGATTTTGTGTCAAGAATTTTCCCTTGATTCTGAAACTATGCAGCCCCTTAGTGGATACGGAGTGGCTAAAGTTTTGGAGTCTGGGCATCCAAACTTCAAGGAAGGTGGCTTGGTTTGGGGAATAATCAGGTGAGAAGAATGTAGTCTCACTACAAAAAAACCGACCTAAGGCAGCGGTCGGAAACCGCTGCTATAGGTCAAAAAACCGCTGCTATAACCTATAGCGGCGGTCGCGACCGCCGCTATATCTCCGTCGGCATAGGTATATAGTGGCAGTTCAGGTGACCGCTGGTGAAGACCTCGGGTCTATAGCGGCGGTCGCGACCGCCGCTATATGCTTGAGCGCACTTGCACTTTTTGGCACTTAATGACCGCCGCTAAAGACCTAATGTGACCGCCGCTATATGTCTATAGCGGCATAGCGGCGGTCAGTTGCCACCTATAGCAGCGGTCGGTGACCACCGCTATAGGTTTGCAGCTTTTTTTTCCAGCATTTCCAAATCACCACTAAATTTTTCCTATATTTTTTATACATGCTTTTTTAATCGATAATACAAATTTATTTTAATAATCATAATTCATTAGATGTAAAAATTTAAAGGCCAAAGATAATAAAAAAAAATATAATTTATTATTGATTAATAACATTTTACAACAAATACAAGAATCTCTACAAGTAATCTAAAAAGTAACAAATTTCTTATATAAACTAACAATAAACAAAGACCAACTAAAATATTGAAATACAACACAATATCACATATCAACGTCCTCTTGAATTCCTTTCACATATCAACGACCTCTTGAATTCCTGTAATTGAAAACAAATATCACATGAGAAATAGAAAACGATGTTGTCCATGGAAACATATAAATAATATAGATGATGTCAATCACTCCCAAAACTGAATAAGACAATCAATAGCTGATGCATATCAGAGGACCTCTCATTTCCTAGACTACCAGGATAGCATACGAGTAACAAGGAAATCTCAAGGTGCAGAAATATAAAACAGATAGCGGCAGAACCAGAGCCAACCAAACATAGGCCGTTCTCTGGACCACCAAACTATCAGACAAAACACCTATCTACGGAGCTGAGTTACTCAGGCTCACCGTTGCTGCCTCCAGAAGACAACCCGCAAGATTGATAATATCACTGCATCAAGAAAATAAACAAAAACATAATCTCAGAATCGCAATGATAATAAGAGCAAAATAAAAGCTCTGTGTTTCTGTGTGCACAAGGATGCAGTGCGCACACAAGTGAAGGCTAACCTTCATGACGATGCAATCCTCTAATTCACCGAATTTGCACATATACTCTCTCAACCCCTCAGTATCCACATCCCATGGAATACCCAGAACCTAAAGCCAGGTGACAGATCAGTCATATTGGGGAACATCCTAAAGCAAAAGGATACGAGGAATCCCATAGACAGTCCACAGAAGGAACCATGAGGCAAATAGTATGGCATGATACTGAGATATCAGACTAAGGGATTTCTACTTTGGTGAAATTGAGCAACAGAAAACCAACCATTATCCCCCAGATATGAACTCTCCTATCTTACAAATGATAATCTTCTAGATTGATACAATACCAATTCATTGATCCTATATATAAGATATCTGTAATAAGAACACTGCAGGGGGTATCAACTGAAAGCCCCCCAGAAGTCCAGTAACGACTATAGCTTTTAATATTTCAACTGTGATCAGTTCTGAACCTGAGGTCAAATGAAATGCTTACACTAGAATTTGGAAGTTCTTTAAACCAGAATCAACTCCACAAAATGACAATGATACTAAAAATTGAGATTGACAACCGAATTATATTCAATCCAAAAACATAGAAGAGTTTCTGCAGCCAGCATACGACCATTATACAAGAACAATACAAGCAACAATTTTGAAGCTTACAGGGGTAATAATCATAACAACAGATTTCTTGTTTCTTGGATACTTTGATATAGTGCCTAAGAGTTTCTCAAGAGAAATGAAAAGAAAAAGAAAAAAAGTTCAACCACAAGAAACTATACTCATCTGCTGCAGGAAGTGTAGAACACAAACGTAGCAGTATTCGATCCATCCAACATAAGGGAAAATTGTAGTTTCAATTTAGCTATTGAAGAATCCCACATCTATAATTTTTGTTGATCGAATTGGGCTTCTCACCATCATTTTTGTAGGTTTGGCTATGTTTTATCAACAACAATCAAACTTAAATTCCCCCTTCTCTTTTCCCTTATTTCTGACTACTGAAACATAGGACTCGAGAAAATTAACCATAAAAAAAAAAGATAAATGTACAGACAAAGGGACGGACAACCTCACAAAGGTCAGATTTTATGGTGTAATAGCAATACATGCTACTGATAAACAGTTGGAGATCAATTTTGGACGACTCAAACAACGAGAGAAAATAACAAACACGAGAAAAATTAAAACCCAATATCAGCATATCATAGAGTAAAAAGTTGCTTACAGATCCTAAATTTTAAACAGTGGAGAATATCAAACTCCTGGGTTTGCACTGCAAAGCATACCCTGAGACAACGACCTAGAGCACCTAGAATCAACTCCAAGGCAAGAGGTGAGCCGAGCCGAAGAGACTGCTGTGTGGAGAGGAAGGAGAGACTGAAGAGCACCCAACTGAGGAATCGACCTGAAATTCAAACTTTTGAAGTTTCTGAGAAATGTCTCCGATATAAGGAAAACAAGCGGGAGGAACGGAACTGAATAATTGAAAAGAAAAGAATAAACATGGGCAAAATTGTGAGAGAAGAGCGGACCGTGACTGTGCGGAGAAAAGGTGCGGATTTGGGCTCAGCGAAGGGTTTGGTGAACGTCGATTTGAGCAAAGAGAGTGTAGGTTGTGAGAGTGATCTACAGCGAGAGGCCATTGGAGATGACGACAAAGAGAAATGTTAGGGTTTGGAGCTTTGGGGCTTTGGAAAACAAGTTATGAGAGAGAGGGGGGGCAGGAGAGAGGGACCTTCTCGTATTGTAGGAATGGAAAACGGTAGGAGAGAGGGACAGAGAAGGAAAGAGAGAGCAGAGAGGGAGGGAGGGTTGTGCGGGGGGAAGGGTAAGGCGCGCGCAGGGGGTTTTTAAGAAAGGGGAAGGGGGAGGTGGGGAACGGCCGCGTTTCACTTCAATTTTTTTTATTTGTAATATTTTTATATCTAAGTAATAATTTTAATTAAAACAAGTTCATAGTAATAATATATAATATTTATAATTTAAAATATAAATTACCATAACAACTATGATCAGATATATTAAGTTATGTACTTTAATTGTATAAGCTAATTAATCTCACAATATCTTTTTGTTTGAAATTAAATAATATGTCATAATTAAATATTATTATATTACTAATTATTACAAATATATATGCTCATTATAAGCATATGATAATAGATGTCTAAACTACTTGGATTTAGTCAATAAAAATACAATTATCAGAACAATCATAGAAATAACTTTCATAACTTTATTTCTATTTTCATATAACAACTTCAATTTTCATTAAACTCATTTTAATTCCATATTTTATTATGTAGGTCTCCTAAAATATTTTTTAAACACATGACAAAAAAAATATGTATTAAAAGGAATAAAATAGTCTATAAAATCATTATTAACATTAAATAAAATATTTTTTGATTTTTTTGATTTTTTTTTCAAATTATACCTATAACAGCAGTTTTTTTAAAAAAACGTTGCTAAAGGTGAACTCTACAGCGGCGGTCATCAGTAGGTACCTGATTTCTAGCAGCGTTTTGCAAAACCGCTGATAAAAGGGGGTTTATGGCGGCGGTCACTGACCGCCGCTACAGGACCGCCGCTAAAGGTAATGTCTTTATCGGCGTTTTTTGGAAAACGCTGCTAAATGGGGGTCAATAGCACTGACCGCGCTAAAATGACCGCCGCTGTAGACCACCTGTAGCGGCGTTTTTTTTCAAAACGCTACTAAAGAGGGGTCAATAGCGGCGGTCAGTGACCGCCGCTAAAATGACCGCTGCTAAAGGTACAAAATTTTTTAAAAAATGCCGCTACAGGTGGTCTACAGCGGCGGTCGGCTACCGCTGCTATAGACCCCCTATAGCAGCGGTTTTAGCGACCGCCGCTAAAGACCTTTTTTTTGTAGTGTCTACTAACCGAAACTGATGCTCTGTTTAAGATTTAACATGCTGATGCTCTGGAATTCTTGGTAAGCATAGCCTTTTGGGTTCTCATACCATGTTTGTTTTTTGTCTAAAAGTTTGGCCGTACCAAAACAGGGGAAAAAGTTGAAAAATTAACTTCATCTGTTGATGTACACAAGTGATGCCGTATGCAATGCTAATACACTCATCTAGTAATTAGCAAAATTCATCAATTTTAATCCCGACCTGTATGTTTTATTTCAAAAAAGGATAAAATCTTTCCTCTCTTGCTTAAGAGATTATCTGATGACTCGTATTAATATGACCAGTATAGGCAACCAAGTGACGTATATTTTACTGTAGTTCTTGCTAAATGAAATGCATTTATAAATAATGGTCTAACCTTGTTGGGTTCCTTACAGGTCATATCTGATACTGTCATAATGAACATAATGGCGTCTTTGAGAAAAATTGCAAGTGTTGGCTTTGTGCTATTGCTTTGGTGATATATCTGTATCAAGCTGCAACTTTTCTATGCCCAATCTGAAGAAATTGAGGCTTGAAAGAGTAACACCCTGGATGACCAATGCTGATTTGCTTATTCTGACCCAGAATTTTCTGAACTTGGTTGAGCTTTCATTACTGGGATGTAAGCTTCTGAATTCAGGTCAGAGTTAGAATTTTTGTGATATTTGGATCACAATAATGATTTGATTTGTCAATTGAGTTCAAAATTTAACAAGAAGCCATATGAAAGCCATCATTAATTGGTTCTTTGCATTGGTGCACGGTAGAGCATTAATCGGTTCTCTATGTCCTACCCATGGCTTAGTGCCTTTGTAGTCTGCTGATTAAAATTGAGAAGTATTTCTAGGAATTCATTCTTGTTTTTAAATTCATCTTATTTATCCACTTGTTCCATACGAATGATTTGCCATATACTTCTGTTAATTGATTCCTTTGATGGAGATGGCCTATTTCACTGATGCATACTCTTTTGTTTTGTCTCTGTTAATTTCTCATCTTAGCAGTGGATGCCCACCCAAGGAAGATTTTGTCACCTATGCTGTATTGACAGGAGCAAGTACCAAACAAACAATTGGTAGAGTGGCACCTACTTCTTCAGTTGGATTAGGAGGGAGGCCTGCATGGCTGCACCTTTGCAATGAATTATTGATCTATTGTCATGTAGAACTAGTGGATTATGTAATCAATAAAGAAGTTCGGCCAGAGAGAAAAGTTTGACTTTCTAGATCCAGACTTGTCCTATTTTGAGTCTTGTATTTTTTTTTCTGAAATTTAGGTTTTGTCAATCACAATGTAACTTGTACATAGCACAAAGTACATCAATATAGTGGATTTTTTCATTCTTCTTATCTGTACCTACCTAAATTGGATTTATGCACAAACTTGTGGAACATTCTACAAACATGTCTCGTCAAACAACAGGCATGCCCCAAACGAAACGAAATCCCCGAAAAGTGCATAATCATTTTTCATATCATGATCAAACCATAATAAATTAGTTATTTGCTCATCATCATCGAACATAATCTTGAAGAAGAATTGCGAAAACCTCATTGTCTGCCCAAACCATATCACCTACACAATACAACGATACGAACAAATAAAAATTTATCGAAATCCATACACTAAGAGATTCATTCAACATACCAAATAAAAGATTTTTTTACAAACCTTCCGGGTTTGAGGTATTAGAAGACTCTCCCCTATTAATATTTAGACAAATACCACCCTCGATCACTGTCATTTATCAACCATTAAATTTAATAATAAGAATAAATTCTTAGCTCAACTTCTGAATAAGGAGCAGCCCGCACTTTCTATAAGAAAGGGCTCTAATAGGAACCATACAATTTGACTAAAAGCTCAACTTATCCCAATTAAAAAGTTGATAAAATATTGAAAAGTGGAACAAGCTGATCAAATTTATCCAACTGGTAATAGAACAATAAAGTGGAGATTAGTAATGCACGTAAAGGAAAAATATGAGCCATGCGACTGGTATTGAAAAATATGAACAATAAAGTGAAGATTAGTAATGCACGTAAAGGAAAAATATGAGCCATGCGACTGGTATTGAAAAATATGAACAATAAAGTGAAGATTAGTAATGCACGTAAAGGAAAAATATGAGCCATGCGACTGGTATTGAAAAATATGAACAATAAAGTGAAGATTAGTACTGCACGTAAAGCTGATCAAGAAGTGAAAAATGAAAAACATATAAATAGTACTGCACGTAAAGGAAAATTTTAATAATTCATCAATAAAGTTCATCTTTTTTTCTGAATTAAAAAAAAAAGCTATGCGAGGACCCACCTAAACCTATGTCCATTTAGAAAAACAAGGCAGGGGCATATTCAAGCAGAAGCTTGAATATAACATCGCAGGGGCTTGCGTCCAAAAAAAAAACAAAAAAACAAAAACTAACACGGTATGGGAACCGGACAAACAACAATTACAATTTCAGAAAATAAAATTGAAAAATACAAGAACTGGAAGATGCAAGTCTGCAGAAATGTTTTAGTTAGACAAAAACATTATCGAATATAGATTCCAAGTCTGCAGAATTGCTCAAGAACAATCCTTTTGCAGTTTAACCAAAAGCTACTTACAAACAAGGATCTATATCCGGAATAGTGACAGCCTAAACTTTAGGCTTAACATGAGGCTCTCTAAAATACTTTCGGGCCCATAAAACTAGTTCAGGAGTCACTATAGTCGAACCTCAGTGGAGCTCATCTGACAAACCAGTAAAAACCAGTATGGTAAGCACTTTCACAGGAAATTTTTGGTACTGTATAAAAAAAGGAAACAAATTCCTAAACAAGCTGGGGAATGCTAACAAAAGCCACCAAAACAACCCCACAACAGCCATTTGACAACCAAATCTCAGGACAGCCCAGAGCAATTCTCCATTCATGGATTAATCCCATATACAAGTCAAACGATACAAAACACGATCATTATTACTGTTCGGTTATAAATACCAAATATCTCAGGGAAACTCCATTGAAAAGTCTCCACCTCTAGTTTTTTTCGGAAAAAAAGGCTCACTTTTAGCTCTTGAGAGGGATCAAGTGAGCAGAGCAGTGCGAGATGAGGTCTGTCCGGCGAGAGGATGAGCGGCAGAGCGATGGTGACGAAGAAGGAGAAAAAACTTGGAGAGGAAGGAACCGGGCATGCAAAAAGTATCGAAGCATTGAAGAGAGGGGCTCAAAGTTGGGCAAAGAAAACTAGAGGGATTGAGCAGCCAAGCCATGAAGCCGAGCCGGGAGCCAAAAAAATCATTAAATGAGGAAAGGGTGGGCACCGGAATGGACGGAACCGGAATTGTCCATTTCGGTTTCGGTTCAAGTACCCACCATAATTGCATTTTGTATTCCAGTTCCATTTCGGAATTTCCGAAACCGGAAACCAGAAATTCCAGTTCCTTATCTGTGCCTAAAAGGCCCAGATTTAGTTTGAGCCCCGTTGTCTTTCTACTGCCATCCACTTATTAGTTATTGCACGTTAACAACACATGTAAACATGAAAAAAAGGAAGTGAACTGGTATTGAGCCAAACTTCCAATTCTCTCTTTTAAAGATTTTATGAAATACTTAATGTGCTTCTGGTAGTGTCCTTTCTACTGCGAGTTTATCAATTTCGTTTGCCAAAATGCTTTGAAGAGTGAAGACCAAAGTCCAAGAAAGTAGAAACATGAGAAAATTATATTTTTCACAATTCAAATAACTAAGGCTCCACCGGCTACACTGAACCCATTACATTTACTGTACACTTACATTATTCAAACCCAACATCGTAAAATAATCATACCTTGGTGAGACTTAAGAGAGATTTGGTGCCCAAATAATATGTTAGCCCAAGGTTGTTTTGTAAATAATCCATAATTGATTTTGATGATAACAAAAATTCTAAGTACTTCGAAGACTTTTAGATTTTATCTTGTCAATCCACTATTTCTAAAATATATTTCAAAAGATTGAGGTTATTTCTTTAAATTATTTTAAGTGTACTTGAACACCATTACATAAGTTGATAAGATCAATTTTTCATATTGTATGTGTTAAAAGAAGTGTTTGAATGAATTGGACACTTTTAAGATGCTGATTTTTCTCTCCAGCACTTATAAGTGTCGACACATTGCACTTACTCCAGAATGCAAAATTCATGGTCTCGATAACATTTTCAGACTGTGTTCAATGTGTCGACACATTGAAGACAAGTGTCGACACATTACACTGTCTCCCGAGAGAAAAATTTTAGACTAAGTTTAAAAGTGTTGACACATGAAGACAAAGTGTCGACATATGGTACAAATTTGCAGAAATCCTGGAACGGCGCCAGATGATTCAAAATGGTTCAAAAAGTCATTTAAACCCCTCCAACGGTACAATAAAGTTACTTGAAGACCGTTGAAGCCTAGAGGACTATATAAAGAACGAGATAGAGAGAGAAAGCAATGATTTGCATCATCATTCAAAATTTATCCTTCCAAAGAGAGAGAAAGCTAGATCCAAAGTAATCGCTTGTTGATTCGTTCATGACAAAAGCTTTCATTGTTAAATCTTCTCATCTTGCTCTTCATGGACGACCTAGCCTCCAAAGAGAAAAAGATTTCTTGAAGAAGAGACAACACACTTGCTATTACTCTTGCCCTAATTTCTAGAGAGAGAAAGTGCTTTGAAGAAGAGGGAAAACCGCATCTACCAAGAAAGCTTGTGCTCCTACCTACCAAAGTTTAGCTTTCCTTTGAGAATCTTGTCTTCTTGCACTCTATTGAGCTTTTCACTTGTTGATTTGGCTTAGAGAGTTATTCCACACGTTGTGAGCTTTCCACTTGCATATTCGACTTAGAGAACCATTCTCCTTTGTACCCATTCTTTGTAAAACACTTGAGTGTTGGGTAAGCACTTGGTCCTACTTGTGAGAGTAGAAGAAATCCCTTGGGTTTTGGGATTTGTGAAGAGAGTTAAAGCGTGATTTCGAAAAACGCTTTGTAAAGGTTCCTTAGTACCCCGGAAGCTAATGTGTATTTGTTATTTGGAGAATAGTGAAGGAAGCCCAAAAGAGTCAATAGCCTTGAGGGTGGACGTAGGCAAGTGTTGGTTGAACCATCTAAAATTGTGGTGTTGCCTCTCTAACTCCATCTCTCTTACTTTTCAGCACATATTCATATTTGTTGAGTTTTATGGTGTATCATTTGTTGCTTATTTTTTGCTTAGCCTTAAACACTTTCAGATTTGTGTTTTTATCAAAAAGGGGGTAAGTTTTTAATAAACTCAATTCACCCCCCTCTTGGGTTGTTATTTAGACTCACATATTCAATGATCGAATCTGCCAATAAAATCATGAAAATCTCAAAATCAAATTAACAAACCCTAAAGAAATTTAAAGACTAAATACAACATTTACAAAATTAAAAATAACAAACCCTTGGTGGGAGAGAGTTAGCGAGAGATTCGGCCACCAAAATTCAACTGATGGTAGCAACCCGCGAGAGAGAGAGAGAGACGAAGATTTCGGGAGGGAGAGAGGCCGAACTCAGTGGTGGGGGGGCTGGTGCTGGTGCTGGCGGCAGAGAGATGGTGATGTGAACCTCGTTAAGAATAACAAGACCCGACAACTAAAGGGAACCCGAGATCGTTTCTAGGACTGATTCGATGGAAACCTCGACCCGTTGTTTATGAAAACAAGAACCTCGATATAATGAAGACGCCACAAACGAGGATGGAAACTCCGTTTGATAAGTCGAAGTGAACGCCACGGGAAATCCCGATAAGTTCGAGAAGTTCTTCAAAGAACCAAAGAGAAATACTCTCACAATTTCATTAATCAATAATCTCCTCTGAATTACAATGCAAAGATCCTATTTAAAGCGCTGAAATTAACAAGGAAATAAACCTAACATAGAAACCTAATTAAATTTCGAAATTAGCTAAGTAAAGAAATCTTTACTAGCCTAAAACACACCAAACAATTAAGGAAATAAATTCCTTATTTCCTAAACACACTTAGCGCCTAAAGGAAACATTTGTGTACCAAAATTAACTAAGAAAATAATATTCCTTATTTCCTAGACTAGAGTTGGCGTGAACAACATAACAAAATAAATAGACAAGCAGCCATTAGGTGGCTGATCCTACACGCCTAAAATAAAGAGGGCAATCAGCCATTTAAGTGGTTGATCCTTCACGTCTAAATAAAAGACTCACATGCTTAAAATAAAATAAAAGGAAAAGGAAACTTGCCTAACTGATCAGACCAGAATAATTGGAAAGCAAAGGGAGACCTTCGTGCAATATTTTTAAGAAAGGAAATTTTTGCCCATTTAATCTTAACTTTGGGCAGTCCTTTGTGGCAATTTGTTGGCATGCAAAGATATGTCAATTTTACCAATTTGAAGCTTAGCCTTGACCGGATCCTTCTAGAATGTGGATCATGTTTAATGGGCCTCCACGAATTGGCTTGAGCCCATATCTCTTGAATGAGTTCGTCGAGTACATCCTTGAACTTCTTATCTCGTTCTCTCGTAACCGGCTCTACGGGAACTTGAACTAGCTCCTTTGAAGCGTTGCTCGGATTCTCATCAGATGAAGTTAGGGCTGGGAAGGAGACTTTGAGAAACTTTTCGAAAAGAGTCAACTATTCCTTAATGGCTTAGTCTTCGTGACTTCGTGTGGCCTGGGTCGTTTTGACCCAGGTCATGTAACTCACGTTTGTCTTTTTTTTAAACCAGGACTTTGAGCCCTGAAAAATAATTTAAAAAAAAAACTGAAACCGAAAATTCCGGCGGAAACCGGATAAATTGCTCACTCTTAAAATGAGGTGGACTGTTTTACACCATTAGATCTGGAAAATGCAATCTCATCTGTCCATCTGGTACCTTCGGAGGAAATTGCCTTTGGAGGCAATCCGTTCCCCGAAAGAACATGCCTTATTTAGCAGGTAACGTGATACTGCAAGATATGGAGATTACCTTAACTGCAAATCTATTAATTTTCCCTATGATATGTGCAACCCACGCCATACCATCATCTAAGGATGCAGTTGTGGTATAGTTTGGACAATCCGCCATATACATACATATCCATTAGAAAGAAAGAAAGTTTCATATGCAGTGGCGAAACCAAGAATGAATTTGAAGGAGGACAAATTCCTAAGGAAAAATGACAAAAAAAAATTTATTACATAATGCAAAAAAGTATCTTATAGTTAAAATATCAAAAACTAAAAATATTAAAAATATATTATATTGAAATTCTGTATTATTTGTTGAAAGTGAGAGGTGGGTCACCAATTCATACCATCACAAAAGAAGATGAAGAAGAAAAAATATAAATAACTTCAGATAAATCACTAGCAAGTCTTTACTTTCCTAGTCGGCGTGTGATATAATCTTTTTCCTGATACATGAGCACTTCAGATCATGTTCAATTTAATTTGTTATCGTTGGTTGTAGTTTCTCGTACTACTTCAATTTATTAAAATATATATATATATGATAGGATGCCCCATATTTATTGGTAAAAAACAAATTTCACCTCATATATTTTAATTTATTTTTTTCTTTATAAGTTTTAAAAGACATCAATCTTGGCTACAGTTCAATTTGACCGTTAAACTGCACAAAATAACAGAAATTTTCCTGAGACAAAATTATTTAAAATGGATAAATACACTTTGCACCCCGATGTTTTATTTTTGATACATTGGACCTTTTAACTTACACATTTTTTTCAATTTGGACCCCGCACTCAAATTGCCCGTCAATTTAGACGGATTCCGTTAAATATTTACACAGTTCCCCCTTATCTTTGAGGGTATGTACGCTTTGTCCCCCTTATCTTTGGGGTCATTTACACATTGCTCCCCACATTTTAACGGAATCCATCTAAATTGAAGGGCAATTTGGGTACGGTGTCCGAATTGAAAAAATATGGAAGATAATGAGTTCAATGTATCAAAAATAAAACATCAGGTTGCAAAGTGTAAATGACCCCAAAGATAAGGGGCAAAGTGTATTTATCCCTATTTAAAACATTGAAATTTAAAAAAAAAACAAAAATTAATATTTTCTAGATAAAAATGTTAAATTTTTATTTCACTTTTATGTTTACTTATATATTTGTAGAGGAGAATTTCGACCCATTCAAACCACTTTTCGTGTGATTAAACCGCTAAATTGAACAAAGTGCGAGCAGATTCGTATATTTTTAAAAACTTATATGAGGCGTAAAACAGTAAAATTAAAAATTAGAGTTTTACCCAAGTCTATGATGTTCAAAAAAAAAGTTTGCTCTTTAAATTATTGTCTGTCCTCTCTCAGTCCACTCTCTTTTGCAACAACAATGGCTGACCCAGCTCTCCACCCATAGACCCAACAACTCAAACAAATCGTTGTAGACTACACCCCAGAAGCCTGCGCCCATTGCACCAATTCCAACACCATCACCCACACCTTCGACCGTAGGCCGCCTGGGTCTAAGGGGGGCAGGCTGGGCGTAACCTGTAAAAAAATGAAAAAAAATTGAACTGATTTTTGAGGTGAAGGGGGCGGCTATCCCCCACCCCCCTGGCTGCTTCATATGCTAGTTTTGGCCTCCGTCACAGGCAGCACCACAACAACACTTTTTAAGCAATGCACAGCTACATTATTGAGTTTGTTAGCCAAGTGGTTGAGCATTAGCCATTAAGGTCTTTTGTTGAAAATGTAGTCTAACATTGCTAAAGTAATGTGGGCAATTGAAATTAATGGGTTATAAATAAGTCCAATGTAACCATTTTGAAATATAAGTGAGAAAACTGAATGTCTAATTGAACCTTCTAACAGTGGATGAAGGTCAATGACCGAACCACTTAAAAATCTTATCTCACATATCAAAGTTTAATTTTTATTACTTACCTTTAGCAATGTGGGACTACATTTTCAACATCTTTCTCCTTTGAACTTCCGGGTTGTGCAATAACAAGTCTCGGATCATTTCACCGTGACATTTCTCTGGCTGTGTAGAATCAATGCGTCACTTCAGAAAAGTCACATTATTCAGACACCATGAAAGGAACAATCGATGTTGTTGCTGGAGGGGGAGGGTGCAGAGCAGGGAGCGAACCAGGCCCCAGAGTACTACCCGAGTGGAGTATCTTCAGTGACCATGACTTAGGCTTTGTCAAGCTGACAGCATTCAATCGCTCTTCCCTCCTCCTGGAGCACAAGAAAAGCAGTGACGGAAAGGTATACGATTCGTTCACCATTTCGAGGGAATACAAAGATGTTTAATTAGCTTGTGTGCATGACAGTTGTGTTGTGCATCAACCACTTCAGCGTCTTTAAGTGTGTCCTAAAATTCATTCGGGGAGACTATAACTTGGGAACAAGTATGAAATCTTCCATTGATGCAATGGTGTTGTAATTAACTTCGGTAAAGCAGTGAAGGCTATTATATTTACGTATTTTTATTAAAGCTAGCTAGCATGGCTTTAATCTTTGGGTATGCGACAATTGATTGTGGACAACTCGTTTTTGGTTCATGAAACATCAATTTTGCTTATGGCTTACAAAATGGGAGAAAAGACCCCCTCCATTTTTAGCCGTTCAGTGTCACTCTGTTTCAGTAAGTCTTATTCTCATTAATACGTTACAGAGATATGGTATACATTTATAGAGAGATTTGTTACGCTATTGTTGGGCTATACAGATTTTTAGTGCTAGAATAATGGCTTGGTAGTTACTGACTTTATTCCTGAAATCTCTCTGATTTGGTTAACTCCTATAATCTCTCTGATTTATCGCTTAGTTAACAACTCACGCCAACACTCCCCCTCAAGTGGAAGCATCCAAATCTCCAATGCGCAACTTGTCTAGTGAGTTGTAAAACTCTCTGCTTGATACGGCATTTGTAAGAATATTTGCAAGTTGATCTTCAGACTTCACAAATGGGAACTGAATTATTTTGGCTTCAAGATTTTCTTTGATAAAATGTCTGTCAATCTCCACGTGTTTAGTGCGATCATGTTGGATAGGATTGTGAGCAATAGCAATTGCTGCTTTGTTATCACAAAAGAGGTCCATTTCGGAGGTAGGTGCAAAGCCAATTTCTGTTAGAAGTCTTCTCAGCCATAGAAGTTCACAAAGTCCTTTAGCCATTCCACGGAACTCTGCTCCAACACTTGACAGTGCCACCACCTTTTGCTTCTTACTCCTCCACGTAACAAGATTTCCCTCGACAAACATGAGGTAGCCTGAGGTGGATCTTCTGTCTATGGTGTTCTCTGCCCAATCTGCGTCTGTATAACCATTAACTTTGAGGTGGTTATTTTTTGCAAACATAAGTCCTTTTCCTGGGGAGGATTTTAAGTATCGCAAAATCCGTATCACTGCTTCCATATGATCCTTCCTCGGTTGGTGCATAAATTGGCTTACAAAACTCACTACATAAGCAATATCAGGACGGGTATGCGAGAGATAAATCAGTTTCCCAACTAACCTCTGGTATCTTCCTTTATCTGTTGGCACTTGATTTAGATGTTCTCCGAGCCTGTGATTCTGAATAATTGGAGTGTCTGCTGGCTTACAATTCAGCATTCCAACCTCACAAAGTAAGTCTAGTATATATTTTTGCTGAGATAAGAATATATCTTTCTTTGATCTAGCAACTTCTATTCCTAGGAAATATTTAAGTCCTCCCAGATTCTTCATCTCAAATTCGATTGCCAATTGTTTCTGAAGTTTATCCATTTCCTCTGCATCATCCCCTGTAATGATCATGTCATCAACATATACAATTAAAGTTGTTACCTTGCCCCGTTGATGCTTTAAAAATAATGTATGATCTGAATTGCTTTGGCAGAAGCCATACTTCTTCATTGCTTGACTGAACCGTCCAAACCATGCTCAAGGTGATTGGAAGGAAAGAAGATCCTTAAGGGTAGGGAATCTGGTTTGTCGAAGATCATGCTCTTTCTCTATTTAATTTCCTTGATCATGTGAAGGATACACATCTCTTTTTTCTGTCCCCGTAGTTCTCTACTTTTAAAGAAGCATGAAATTCCTCACTTGAAAGACAGATCCGGCTAGAGATCTAGTCAATTATCGAATTTCCGAGCACTTGTCCTTCCCGATGAAAGTGACCTACCTCACTCGAGAGTCTAAAAGTCAGACACTCTTCCTCAAGCTAGGAACCAGGATCTTCCCTCAAACTAGTAAGAGGGTGACCTGCCGCGCTGGCTAGTGAATTTAGGGGATTACCTTGATCCACAGAAGAAAAATTTTGTTGAGGAATTAGAGAAAGATATGGTTCGGCTGCTGCTACCGCAACCTTGCCTATGCCTATACTTGTACCAGTAATGTCTTGTTTCTTCCGGGCTTGGAGTTCATGCCACCAGTCCGGATATCCATGCAGTTGGAAGCAATTTTCCCGTGTGTGCTTCATATTGCCACAATGAGTGCACTTTAATCCGTCAGATGAGGATCGGCCTTTAGAGCTAGATTTACCAGCATGTTGGGGGTTCGATCCAAGCTTGAGGCCTCTCGAAGCAAGCACTGCTCCTGGAGGGGGTTCATGGTCACTTGCGTTCATCACCATCTGACGAAGAGCCTCTCTACGGACATGAGCATAAGCTTGCTCTATGGTGGGAAACGGGTGTAGCTGCAGCACGTCACTCCGGATGTTATCCAACTGTCGTCAAGACCATCCAAAAACACGTAGACCCGATCTTCTTGGAGGAGATTATTATACCTTTGAATATCAGCAAGGCATTCCATTGGATTTGGACGTCGAAAATCAATTTCACGCCAAAGACCTTGCAAGTTAGTGTAATATTTTTCCAGAGATCCACCTGCTTGACGGAGACGTGAAACACGGCGCCGGAGATCATAAACCTGGGATGTATCACCACCATCAAAATAGGTGGTGGCAGCAAAGTCCCACACCTGTTTGGCTGTGGGAAACCGAATAAAATTTCAAATTAACGTCGGATCCATGGAGTTGATAAGCCACCATCCTTTGACAATAGCGTTGTCAGTGCGCCATTTGCGAAAGGACGACTTGGTAAGGGATGGCGGGGTCAGTTCGCCATTGATGTAGTCTAACTTGTCTTTGCCAGAGATGTACATCTCGACAACTTGGGACCACAAGCCATAGTTGGATCCATCCAACTTGATGCCAATCGGTAGAGCTGCAGGTTCTGAGGTCACGGTTGGGACCTGGGCTTTGGACAGAGCTTCGGCCATCTTAGAGGTGAGTAATTCAGAGAGAATCCGGTCGGTGGATTCCTCTGTCTGGGTTGGTGTCTCGGTGGCTGCCATAGGTAGATAAGAGGCTAAAAAAACTGGGCGTGAACAAGGAACCAGATCGTAACATGCTCTGATACCATGTCACTTTGTTTCAGTAAGTCTTATTCTCATTAATACGTTATAGAGATATGGTATACATTTATAGAAAGATTTGTTACGCTATTGTTGGGCTATACAGATTTTTAGTGCTAGAATAATGGCTTGGTAGTTACTGACTTTATTCTTGAAATCTCTCTGATTTGGTTAACTCCTATAATCTCTCTGATTTATAGCTTAGTTAACAACTCACGCCAACATTCAGCACCGTCTTTGTACAACTCCAAAACACAGCTATCTTTAATTGGGGCAAAATACTCTCGCATGAACAAATCCTGCAATACATATGCGGCTTACAAGCAAATTGACATAAACCTTTGGGAGAGTACTAGAAGCCTCGCAATGATCACGATCTGTAACTACTTTTAATTCAAATTACCAGGATTCTTTCTTTTTTGTTATTTTTTATTCTTATTAACTAGGAACCATTCGTATATAGGAGGTTAGCAGGGTTCCTACTTCCTTCATAATAATGATAACCCACAAATCCAGAAATGGTCCAGCACCCGAATTCTTTTGTTTTCGGTTAAAAAAACTCAGAGATGGACTTGTGTGACTAGTGCCCCGGATGGTGGACAAGATGGGCTTGGGCTAATCGAGGCCCATTTTACCTTCCATACAAGGTAAGCAATAATATTCTCTGTTCCGAGTATGGGCTTTTTAACCATGGACCTCTCTCTCCAAACCCAGTTAATGAGGTGCATATCTTCGTTACCTCGTGAGTAAGAAGCTTCGAATGTATGTAAGAATGGGTAGGCAAGACGTTCCAAAGCATAACACAAATGGCCCAACTCCGCTGCCGACTTCGAGAAACAAAGTCATAAATTTATGCACGGAATCCTTTGACCTTCTTTTTTAGTCTTTTTCAAAAAACCGGACATTCCAAAAGTGACGTCACTCGTCAGACGTAGATGACAGTACGTAAGCTTCTTACCACCTGTAAAAAAAAAAAACTAAAATAGTCTTGGACCCCAAAACTTTTCCAAAAAAAAAAAAAAAGCTTTCGGCGCCTATGAGTTCTGGAAAGTCTCCCTTTCTCCCGCATAAATTCAGAAGAGAATATCCTTTTCAGAACTTTTGTACTTGTGAAATTTTGGCGCCTGAGAGTTTTGGATAAGAGTGGTACCGGGGATGAAATTTAATTTTATTTCGATATTTATTATAATTTTATTTTTTTATTTCCTTTTCATTCCGATATTTTATTGGAATAAATATGAGAACGGAATTTAAATTATTTTTTAGTCCTTAATGAGCCAAAAATATTTTTTGGATCAATTTTTTGGAAAACTTTCTGTTATTCATCATAATATAAACATTCATCTAAAATTTAGATTCTAAAATAAATATTCAAGCAAATTTCATAAGTTATACTTTATTTTTTTATTTATTTTTAGAAAAAACAAAACCGAAAATTTTCAGCGAAATTTCTAATTTCAGAAAATTGTCAAAAATGACTTCCAGTTCCAATTCCGGTATATGCCGGAATTGGAAATGGAACCGAAAATTTTGATACTTATCAAAAATTTTGTCTGCCCTTAATTATGGAATACTCTTTTAGAAATTTTGTTGAATTCTAAAATACAATAGAATTCAACAAAATTTACAAAACATCTAAAATCTCAAAAAATTATTACACACACAAATATTTTTTTACACAATCGCAAATAATTTTTCACACAAACTTCAATACCTTTTAAAAAATTATAATAAATATTTGTCTCCATACTTTTTCATCTAACTCGAATTTTTTTTTATTCAACAATTACATTAAAATCATTTCTCTCTACATCTTTTTACAGATTCCAACAAAAATTAAATATTTTTAAAATATTTCACTAACTTTTACATAAAATCTATATAAATACTGGTAATTCTATCAAAATGTTATAATTTTTTTCAAACCGAACATATACCAACAGTTTGATGTAGACTATTTCGAACCATCATGTGCTGGCAAACGCCTGTATATAAACAAAGAATAATCGGAAATAGAGGCAAGCAGAAGCACTACAAACTTATATAATAGGGGAAAATACACTTTTCACCCACAAACTATCATAGGTGTGACATTTTGCACCTTAAACTATCAATTTTGATACAATGCACTTTTTAACTACCAATTTTTGACATTTTACATCCATTTTCAAAATTTGAGACTAAAATGACAATAATACCTTTGACGCATTTTGTATATAGTAAAAATATTATTTAAAATTTATTAATTTATCAAGAGTATTATTGTTAAATGGAGGGTATAAAATGTCAAAATTGGTAGTTTAAGGTGCAAAGTGTCTAACATTGGTAGTTTGAGGGTGTAATATTTTAAAAATAGTGTCAAATCTATAATAGTTTGAAGGTAAAAAGTATATTTTTTCCTATATAATAACTTCTGTTAGTGCCATCAATTTTTGCCGCTTAGGGTATGCCACGTCTATGAAAACGAAGCACTCGGCGGCTTTCAAAGATTTTTGTTCTTTTTCAAGTAGGAAAAAAAGTACATACTACTTTTGAGTTGCCTAGCGCATAATTTTGGAGTATGATTGCGACCACTTTTCTTTAACGTCTCTAATGCCGGTGAAAAGGCCAAACGCTTTGAGATGCTGCTAAAAAATCTCGTTGTCAGGAACCGAAAGAAGCCCCATAGTAGTACCCAGAGTGCAGTGTATACAGAGACCATGACGTTGGCTTTGTCAGGATGCATCATTCTTTTTTCTTTTCTAATTTCCAGCTGACAGTCGGGGCGGTTCAACTTTTGTTCGTAAAAATGAGAACTTTTAATATTAAAAAAAAAATTCAGATACTACACTAATTTTTAACGTCTTCTAGAATTTTAAAAAGTTTATTAAATTTATCATTTTAATATCAAAATTTACTAAACTCAAAATTGGTAGACACGTTTAAAAAAATTAATTTTCAATCACGTGTCATTAAATAAATAATATTTTTTTTAAATAAAATATCTAAAATTAAAAAAAAACATAATTAATTTTTAAAAACAAAACAAAAAATCGAAAGGATGTGAGGTTGCCCGATCTTTTCACGGTGGAGGGGGAGTCTAGTCGCCCCACCGAGACCATCGCCCGGGGTGGAGGGGGGAGACCCTCCTCCCCCGGAGGCCAGAGGTGGATTCCCCTCCACCGTGAAAGGATCAGGCTTTCGTTTTTAAAAAAAATAATTATTTTTTTTATTAATTTTAGATTTTTTTAAAAAAAATTATTTATTATTTATGTAATGACACGTGTCACATTGTGATTGGACGAGATGACTTTTTAATTAAACAGGTCTAATTACGTTGGGTTTCAGTGAGTTTTGATACCGGAATGATAAACCTAATAAGCGTTTTGAAATTTTTTAAAACTCAGTGAGTTTTTCAAAAAAGCGTTAAAACCGAGTGTGGTATTTGTAAATTTTCCATAAAAAAACTAAATTAATTAATTATAATTAAAATTAAATCATAAATTTCCTTCTTGCGATGCAAAATTACTAATTGAACTTTTGTATTCAAGTTTACCCAATAAATCAGTTTCGATAGATAAAATTATTAAACCGCTTAATCTATCATATAACGAAATCTCATTGAATTTTTGTTTGTGTTGATTGTAGTTATCATTTTTTAATTTATGATAATTTTGAGATATCTAATATGTCTAGTAAAAAATACGAATCATGATATGAAAAGTTATAAAAAAATCCAAAATTGTTGCTTCTATTGAAAGAAGTTTTTCAAAAAATTAAAACTAATAAAATCATATCTAACATCTACTATGACGCAATAATGATTAAATGGATTAGCTATATTATCAATTAAAAAATGATCTATTGATAAATCTTTAATACAAAATTTTGATAAGTAATTTTGCATATCAAATACTAAGAAGAATAATTTTTAATTAAAATTTATTTATATTTTATATTTTAATATAATAATTTATAATTTATTATAAAGGCCAAAAAATGATCTATTGATAAATTTTTAATACAAAATTTTGATAAGTAATTTTGCGTATCAAATAGTAAGAAGAATAATTTTTAATTAAAATTTTATATTTTAATATAATAATTTATTATTTATTATAAACGCCTTTTTTAGGTTTCACCTGCCCATTTATCTTAGAGACGGCCATGGTTAGTGGTTACGTAATTAATCAATCACTCACAGCCAAATCTAAGTGATTAATTATATGTAGTTATGTACTGATCAAGAAGCACACTCCTGAAGCATGGTGGCTAAATAGATTAATAGATTCTTTGTTATTGAAGTTAAACCGGGCCCACTTAAAAAAAGAAAGTCAAACCGGGCCCTCATTGCATGCATGTCGAGAATCTTAATATTACTTTTTTTTGGTCATAGTCAAAGCGTGGAAAATTTTCGCCGTCCAGACGAATTATTGAAAGGAGTTAGGAGACGTGTGAGGCTAGGCTATGCTAGGCTAGGCAATTAAACGCGCGACGTGCGCGTGATTAATGTATGCCCCCTATATAACGGCTAACGAAATCAGGAGTCTCATGATTAATTAGTTAATAGTCGGCTAAACAAGCTCAGAGTGAAATGCAAATGTTCTGATCATGTTGTATTTAATATATATATATTAAACACCCACCTGATCAGTGATCACCAATATCCTTGTCTAGAAATCTTATGGAATATCACTTAGGACGACGTTGATCTTGAGCGACAATTTTCGATTATTTAAAGGGAGAAAATTCGGCAAATTTGACGACAAGTAGTACTTAAACTATGTTGGTGGACCAGGTCAATGGGTGAGTTAGCACAGCAATGTGTATTCAACTCTCAAATGTGAATGGGTTTAGGAATGTGCTGGTCACAAATAAAAGGGAGCATGGATTTTGATAGAAAACAGGAGCCACTTTTATTGCCCATAGTAGCGGAGGATCATGCTTTAGAGAGAGAGAAAGTAAACGTGTGGGGCAAGCGATGGTGATGTGACCTGACCAGAGAGGTCGAGAGAGGGAGTAGAAGACCGCCACCTGAGTGGGGGAGTTCATGGGCGCAGTCATTGATGGAAATAACGGTAAGCAAAAATAAATTTTTGGTTATGTTTTTGTTATAAAATTTTTGGTATTAGGTTTAGTGAAAAAGTGAAGAGAGAGGTAATTTTTTATATTTTTTGTAGTGAAAAAGTTATGATTTGATGTGAGAGAGATAGATTATATTGTAGTATTTTATTGTGAATTGGTGAAAAATTTTGTAAAATTTTTCATGCAAACAGACTCTTAGTCCTATCGACCGCTAAACCATATGTTGGTTGGTTCAAGATTTGTTTGCCAAATGGACTTCAACCAATTAGGTATACTTGTATTCAGATTCGAAAAAGGCTGTCGAGTTTTTTCTAGACTTTCTTTTCGAGGCACATGGATTGCACCTACAATTTTTATGTGGGCAATTTTAAAAGATGCGACCGGAGGGTAAAGTGCAACCATTTAAATTACATATTTGGAAACTCAAATTCAGCCTATATCGCAGTTGAGTAAATTGCAACCCTCGAATTCAAGAAATGTGTGGCCACCATCAAATAAGTGTCCAAGTCATCCCAAAGACTGATGTATAGCGAGCTAAAAGAGTCCAGTAAAAGCAGCTAAGGAGAATTTTCGAGTCTCCACTCTTCCAGGTTCAAACACTACACTGTCCAATTGCATGAAATGTCATCAACAACAATCTTGTGGACAACTAGAGGAGAAACAGAGTACAAGTTTCTCAGAGAATAAAGACCAAGAAACTTCACTAATCAAAAGCTGAACAAAAAAGAAAGAGGAATCTAGCTAGCATACGATTACTGATACAATTAACAATATACATGAAGCCAATCAACAATATATAAAAAAACAAAGTTACATTATCCCACTGCTACTACAACTCATCGAGACTCCTAAATCGTCCCGTTACCGATTCGTCCTCGCCCTCATCCTCCTCCTCGCCCCCATCCTCCTCCTCGACCTCTTCCACGTCCTACGAAAGAGGAATACATTAGATATGTACTGAACAATTTGCATTGTTATGGTAATTCTAATTCAAGTTATTAATTGAAAAATCAATTACATATGTACTGAATAATTTGCATTGTAAGTGTAGACATACCTCTAACTCCAATTCGTCAAGTAGTGGCAGACGACAAGCAATTGGTTGTGACAAAGCACGTGCACCTACACGGCCACGAGCACGTCCACGATTACGACCACGGATAATCCTTAGTTCAAGTGCTCTCTTTAGTCGCTTATTTCCTTGATGCTTCGGCGGCCGAGACTTGAAACCTTTTGCACTCAAAATGACTGGAATAGGCATATCACATTAAAGAACTTTCTCCATGTACTATTGTCCAACACGATAAGGTTTGATGCCATGAAAAGATTAGGTGTAATCCTCCGTACTCCAGGATAGCAAAATCTAATTACATATCCTCAACTAACTTTGTTGTCTTCCCTATATGATATCACGAGCAATGTAAAGATAATAACTGAACAACAGACAATAGGGTTCAATTCTCACAGAAAAGGTTGTTGTCTCCCCTGTATGGCATACTGAACAGTCTAACTTAACAAGGAAAGAGCACAACTGAGCTGGACAATTGAACTCATGGACATGCCCAATTCTTGAACACCTGTTGAATTGAATCCACATATTCGATTTTGAACATGAATGAGAGTAATGAAACTCATGATATCAGGAGACAACAATGAACCGCCATTAATCACAGCCAATAAACAAGTTTCGTCTCCAATTAATCAAAACGTTACAGACACCGTAGGTATGACTAAATGGCAATCAATTGTGAAAAACTCACCAATTTTCAAATATTGAAATGGGTGTACTTAAATCCATTAGCTGGTGATATTGCGAACATTAATCCATGACACTCATCAATAATCATCAATAAAACAAGGGCCTTTGTCCAATCAAAGCATCAAGCATAAACCACAATTACCCCTCATTGACAACTTAGCCATAGCAAACGTATTATATCATATAACTCACATAGTAACCGAAGCCTATCAGCCGGTGGCACTCCATTTCAATTTAGATGGCAAACCATACTTTGCCACTGTGATTTTGTGAGTCGCGGTCATAAAAGCCTTTGCTAAATCAATTATCTGATAAACTAATTTTCTTAGTGAATCTACACACTGCATATCGCCGGAATTAAAAAATTCAAACCCTGTACCTTCTCAATATCGCCGAACAACCAAAGGAAAAGTAGAGTCTTCCAGAGGAGTCGAAGGCTGAAGGCTGAAGCGAAGTAGACTCTTCTGCAGGAGCTCGAAGGCTGAAGGCTGAAGCGAACTGGACTCTTCCGCAGGAGCTCAAAGGTTGAAGGCTAGGGCGAGAGAAGCTCGAATTTTGGAGGGAAAAGGTCGAAATTTGGGGGATGCGGGGAGGAGTCGAGATTCGGGGGATGCGGGAGCCGGGTTGAGATCGCACGCGAGTCGGGTAGGGCTTCGGGTCGCTCATTAATGTGTTGGCCAAAATCTCACCGTCCAATCTAACCCAAAAAATCCTCACCGTCAACTCACACCACTCACACCATCTCGAACTCAGACAATAACTCTGGCCATATAACCCCCACGGGCATACTCTACACAGAAGCTCAAGCTGCAATAGATCAGCGAGAGAACACGAAGGTATTATGTCCACAAGCTTCTCCAGAGTTCTTCTATTCCTTCCCATTCTTTGAGTGTTGACACCTAACTTTCTTCTCATCATGGAGTTCATTGAATTTGGTGTTTCCAGAGCAAATCAGGCGAGACTGGAAATATTTCTCGATACGACTGTGGGTGCTTATACCTTGTCCCATAATTTTAACCCTTTGTTGGTCTTCAGTCGCGTCTTGCAAACTGAGGGTGAATTGAATTCAAAAACGAGTCCAGAACGTACCTAAACTACAAAATTATATTATATTCTCTACCTAACCCTACCCCATATGAAAGTTTAAAGGTAGTGATGGTTGATATACAGGTACCGGTTGATATATCTTGAGGGATAAATGGCATTTGAAGGGGTAAAAAAGGATAGCGTTTTTGACCTTTCAAACAAAAAAATAACAAAATAACAAAATAAACGTCACTGTAATATGGCTGTAGCTTGTCTATATGTGGACATGAGGCCTTCGTCCATAAATAACCCACATGCATGTACAGGTCGTACTGATCTGCAGAGAAGCTCAAGCTGCCAGAGAACTAATTAAGGTATCTTGTCCACGAGACTTCTTCCATTCCTTTCATTCTTTGAGAGTTTTCATAGTCTTTTGATATAGGATTGTAATGATACGAGGTAATTCATGTTCTGTTGGTACCATAAGACTCTGTGCAACCCTCACTTCTGATGCTTCATTTGTGATCCATATTCTATAGAAACCTTCGTCCATACATAACCCACGAGGGCGTACTCTACACAGAACCTCAAGCTGCAATAGATCAGCGAGAGAACACTAAGGTATCATGTCCACAAGACTTCTTCAGAGTTCTTCTATTCCTTCCCATTTTTTGAGTGTTTTCATAGTATTTTGATATATGTTTTCATATTATGGATGTTTAAAGTAACTTTGTGAGGAACTGTTTTTGGCAAGTAATTAAAACACTTCGATAGTTCATTTATTGTTGCTAAATAGTTGATAGATGGAAAGCAATGTTATGTTTCTGATCTTCTTTGAAGTCAAATAATACAGAGGAGGATAAAATACTCTAGTTTCTGATCTTATCTCTGGACGTACGTCTAAGTGAGATGCCGTTTTGGAACTGTTCTCTTGTAGTCTGATGACGTCATAGTCGGACGTAGAAGGCCATAGCGGCGCGTTCTACGTACAGCTCCGCTTTCGTTTGTTTTGGCTAGGGCATGCACGCGTTTCTCATTTTTGCAACAGCCTTAGTAAAACATTGACTCGCTTATATGAAAAAGTAAAACCAGTGCTGACTTTAAGATCAATTCATCATTCTGTGTGGTATTCTCCAATGCTAAACTGACATTTTGCCTCTGTTGTTTCAATTGATATGTATAGGAATAACAGATCAAAGGCATGCGTCTGATCTGACCTTTTGTTTTCAATCCAATTTGACAACTATAGGAATGGCAGAAGGAATGGACCTGAATTTGGCGTTGTACTGTGGAATAGCGGAAGGTGCAGGTTCAACGGCCGGTCGTAATATTTATTCTTTCGACCATCGGTGTCCGAGATGTCCAGATGTTAAAAAGGTTAAGTCTGGACCTGAAGATCAATTGTTATGGAAGAAACTGTCACGTAGTGACATAAAAGACTCACATGGAATTTACATACAGAGGGACGATGAATATAGAGTGCCTAGAGTGAATTTTCCATTCTTTGACGAAACAATGCAATCAAAACTCATGCATTTTGACAAAGGTAATAAATATTATCTCAGAGGAAAAGGGTGGAAGGAGTTTGCTATCGATGACAAGGACCTCCAAGAAGGAGATATCGTTCGAATTTTTGGGTTGAAGTGCCAAAGTTGTGAGGAGTTAAGAGGCCTAATGATGAAGGCATACATTAAGTTTTAGACTTGAGTCATACATTAAGTTTTAGAGGATGTTCGGTTGGGTAGTTTTTTGAGAATTTTTAGGTGATGTTAAAAAATATGTTCGGTTTGTGTATTCTCAGGATTCAAAAAATCCTGAGAATACAAACAAACCGAACAACCCCTTAGACTTTTGATAGTGACTAAATAAAAGAGAGGTATTGTTCTGTTTTTAGCCCCTTAATTGAGTGTCTGAACTAGTTTGGTCTGTGTATTAGTTTGTCTCTACTAGTCGGTTGTCTTGTTTTATTCTGAGTCCTTGGGTCTTGCCTATTATATTTTAGTTCATATTAAAAAAAATATAAATGCCCCCTCATGAGTCGCCTTTTCTCTGTCTCATTGCTCACTTTTATCTCTCCTGTTCATGTAAAAGACAGAAAAAAATGATTTTATTCAACAACACTAGCCTATAAATCCCAGTTCATGTTTTGTTTCGTTGCATCAAATCATAGACTCGTACGGCAAGCCACTAACATGGGGAACCATAGACACAAATCTTGCTAGCGAGCCTAATTGGCTTATGAGCTGTCATGTTCTTCTTTACCTCACCCCCAAATTGCCAAGAAGCAAAATAAAACATAGACACAAATCTTGTCTGGCTAGATGATCAACGGGAATACTAATTGGATCCATAACTTTTGGAGTCGTGGAGTTAGCTCAGATATATGAGCGCTTGTATATATAAATGGGTTCGTAAGTCATAATCCTAATGGACCACGTAACACTGACTATCATGGGTCCCTTTTGGATACTAATTAATTCAAAGCAGGGCCTCCCACTTTTGTTGGGTTTTTGGAAGTCATAGGTACCTCACTACCTTTTGCTGTATAAATTAAGTTTTTAACAGAATGAGTCATGTGAAATCCACAATGTTGTATTTATTTTTATGTATAATTTAGTGTAATTAGAATAAGAATTATTAAAAAATAATTAGCTTGCGGAAGAAAAATATACTGAAATCCGTAGCCTTTAAACCCCATCTCATTAGCTGCCTGTTATCCGAGTGATAAAAATCATGAAATTGTAAAGTAAGTGCCATGTGGGTCTTGCAGCGTAGAAGTGATCTCCTCGAAATTCTATCATGTGAGTCTTAATATAAGCAGTAGGCGTGACAATGCAAAACGTTGATTTATTTATTTTTTACTAGTATGTCTAATGTTTGAATATGTTTTTTTTTATTCACTTATTAAATAAAAAGTAAATATCAGAGTTTGAATGTTCTTCCTTCTAATAACTAGAGAAGAGCAAGTTGCAAAGGATAAACAATTATGCCTTAAGATTTGTACATAGTTAATATTAATAGTACAAACTAATTGTTGCCAGATAACTTGTTTGCCAACATAAAGCATCATTATTATCCAAAAACATATAGCGTCATTATCATTGTGTCTTTACCACAATTCAGTTGGATTGAATGACCAAATAAACTATCTGTCATGTAGGAAACTCACTTTCTGTCATAGTGTATTTTCAACTCCGCTCCCTCATTATTTGTAATATCAAATGAATTTTAGGATTTGAATTTGGGATACGTAACTTGTAATTGATCAAGGCAATAGCTGATATGCTATTAATATACAGTTTTGAAATTATACTGAAATTGTGATTATGATTAGGTTGTGAAATTGTGATTAGGACATTAGGTTGTGACTTGTGAAATTATATTTGATGAATTATATTTTGTTTTGTTTAGATAATAGATAAGCTTTTGAAAAAAAATCAGTGAAATCGTCTAATACTCCTAATGTGACTGCTACTTCTGAGACAATTACTAGTTCGAAAAGACCTCAGGTTTTGTTTAGCGTGGATGTTATTGGCACTATTGATAACGAAATCATATTGCAACGTTTTCAGAAAATGCAGAGCCGTATGATCCAATTGTCATCTCTCAGTCTCAACAAATAGTACAGTATATTTCAATATAATATATTTTTAATATTTTTAGTCCTCAATTTTCAATATTTTAACTCTAAGATATTTTTTTGCATTACATAGTAAAAAAATTTCTTCATCTTTCCTCAAGAGTTGGCCCCCTTCAAATTCATTCGACTCTGCCACGGAGCATGACCACAAAAGGACACATTACAGTCTTCCATTGATATTGACGTGGGAACACAAACTGCTACCCACGAAAAAGAAAAGCATCAGTCCAAATGACCCGTAGAAACTAGAAACGCCCTATAAAAAAAAAAAAAGTGCGAAATACACCCAAAATTACCTCTCAAACATAAAATTCCCGATCATTACGGACAAAAAAAAAACTCAGCCTAGTAAAAGAAACCCAGCACTTAACCACCGTCGTTCTTTCTCGCCCTCTACATGGTCCATGATACCAGCAGGCCAGCAGAAGTTGTCAACACAATATTATAACCAAACTGCAATTTCAAAGAAATAAAAAGGTCAGGAAAGTAAACAGTTAATAATTTTTGAAACATAAAAAGTAACCTGAAGGAATAGAGCAGAGACAATCAATTTCTTTTCTGAGTGTTAGGAACACTAGAAAATTTGATATAACCCTTTAGGCGAAGATTGTAATCACTAGATACTTCTCAAATCTCCGACATCGAGTACGAAAGTAAATGACATAATCCTTTACAGTAAAAAAGCAAAAGCTGAAACAAAAAAAAGGCTCTCAACCCTCTCGTTTCCGCCCATAAACTGTGCCCCTACGGAGGAGGGGGAGCTCCGGCTCCTTCACCTCTTCTCTTCCTTTTTTCTTCTCTTTTTCTCCTCCCCCTCTTCCCTCTTCCCTTTCCTTCTCTCCGGTCCGGTTGGTTGTGGCTCGGTTGTGTGTTTTTTGGTTTTTTCTTGCAGGTGGCTTCCAAGCGGTTATCGGCGTTTTGGACACGCACGCGCCGGCTGGTTAGACTCCTCCCACCGAGAGCTACCAGATCCCTCTTCCCCGACTTCAAAACGGTGGCGGATCTTGATCCACGCGCCCCACGCGCGGCGGCTCTTGGCCGCGCGTGACCGCTCCTCTTGCACCCGAATCCAGCTCTTCTCCACCGGAATAGCCTCTGTGGCTCCTGCCCTTCGTTTTCCGATCTAGATAGCCTCCTCCGCCCTGCACGCACCGCCGCCGCCGGTCCGATTATGGCCGTTTTCTTCCTGGTTCCTGGGGCGATTTATGTTATGCTTTCTGTTAGACATAAGCCTATTTGGGTCAACCCCTCTGTTTAGGGCTTCTTTCGGTTTGTTTCTGTGTTTTTCCCTGTTTGTAATTACAGTTGGGACTGCATGGATAGTTCTATTAGGGCGCCGGTCCTTCGACTCCGTCGAAAGGCATTCAACGGTCGGTTTATTACTTTCACGGGTTTCCCGTGCTTCCTAGGACCCTCGGGACCTCTCGCTTTGGGCCTCAAGCCCGACCCATCCAAGGATCTTGTATCCTCTTTGCAAGCCACTTTATTGTTGGCCCTTCGACTTGCCACTTGTAAAGCCCCCTTGTGGGTCTTTCCTTTGTTTTTCTACCTTATTTTTTTTTGTTTTTGTATTTTTTTCAATATATAAAGATAGATGTTTCAACAAAAAAAATGACATAACCCTTTCAAAAAATGGCATCCAGTGGCTTTAATTCCTTCGGGGGACTATAACAATTGGGAACAAGTATGAAATCTTCCATTGATGCGATGGTGTTGTAAACTTGGGTAAAGCAGTGAAGACTATTATATTTACGTATTATTAGAGCTACTAGCTAGCATGGCTTTAAATCTTTGGGTAGATGCGACAATTGATTGAGGCCAAGTCGTTTTTGGTTCATGAAACATCAATTTTGCCTTTGGCTTACACAATGGGGGAAGGACCCCTCTCGATGGCTAGGCTAGCTCATTGCAAACGACTTGCGTGCGTGATTAATGCCCACTATATATGGTTAGCGAAATCAGGAGTCTCATACTTTCCTCAAATAATTGACCAAATGTCTTGGACTGCATACTTTCCTCAAATAATGAAAAATTTGCTTCACCGGCACTCGGTGTTTTTCTTCTCTCCGTCTCTTGGGCACGCGATTGGAGTGTTTCCACTATATGACAGCCAAGAGCTCAGTCCAGGAAAATGTTTGGGCCTTGAATATATATATATATTTTTTTCTTTTCTAAGTGGTTCAAATATCTTATTATATTGCCTTTTTTTTTTAAAAAAAATAATCATTGTACTTTTAGATAGGGCTGTCCATTGGCCGGTTTAGTCCATTTCGGTTCGGCCGGCCAAACCGGTCATATTTTGAAGTATATAGACCGGACCGGACCAGACCGATCATTCTACCGGTTCGTTCCGGTCCGGTCCCCGGTTTCACCGATCCGGTTTGGATCGGTTTGGGCCCGTTCATTTTGGGCCGGTTTTAGGTTTGACCATGCTATTTTGGACCGATTTTGGGTTTGGACCATACAATTTTGGGTCAATTTCTGATTTGGAGAGGTATACTCCGATCTAATTTCGATTTTTCACATGGTAACTCGAAACCGGACTAGAGTATACCGGTCTCGGTCCGATTTGTCCAAAACCGGTCTGGCCAGTTTGGTGGACAGCCGTACTTTCAGAGTCGCAGATTGCTCTTCACAAGACTACTTTTGCGCTGCGTGAGTCCGTCTACGTACATCAAAGCCAAGCCGTACGTTGTCAGGTTACAGGTAAAACTTTCATACAGTCATATCGAAAAATATATTTATAAAGGCTTTTTTTTTATGGTTTCCATTCTGTAGAGAAAAGTGGCCTTCTGGAAATTAAAGTCACTTCACTGGATTAAAAGCAAAGTGGGGTGGGTTCTAATCATACTAAATTATAGTTTACATTGAAGTCAACTTCTTTGCCTAATTGGTAGTCATATAAAACAGTTAATTCAGGGTGTAGAATGTTTATAGTTGCATCAATCTGGTAAATATGGTTCATGTTGATGTTGTGACATGGGGAAGGTATTATAGAATATTGACTGAATCAGATTCATAGCTATCATCTATAGAAACCAAATTTGATAACCACAGTAACCACTACGTCCATTGCACCAAACCATAATATAGATACAATATGGCAACAGCAAGCTGATATCTCTAAGTTTTGCATAAGTGGAGGGCAATAAAATTCTGAAAGAGGTCATTTGCTGGTTTTTGAACTAGAATGGATCTCGCTTCAGGAGGATGGTTGAGAACCTTCGCTAGGAGTCTAATAACTGAAGGCTGGTGACAGATTAGAATGAGCATAAGCGGAATCTTAAACGTGGAGCATCTCATCAGGCTTTTTTATGAACACAACACAACTCCAAACCAAAATTTTACAAGCGGAGGTTACAGGAAAAGAGGAATATGCCTTCCATACCTTGCCAACCTGTTTCACTGCCAAAATCCACAACCCTAAAGCTAGAACCCATTACCAAACTTTGAATGCGACAAGTCATTTCTCGGCTCCGACTCTAAGATGCCAACCATGGTCTCAGCTCTGTGCTGTACAAAGAAAACTCAACAATCCAGATCCCAAGAGAGGAGTAAAATGCTGAGTCTATTATCCAACATCATAAAGAGGAACATATAACCCTTCTGTACAACCATCCACTACCTCAGTTTCAAGGTGACTTCAAACACCACCAAATTGTTGCTTTGAAACTCCCCCATATCTCCCAGGGATAACACCACTGCTTCCATAAGTTGTAGGTACAGTGCTCACCACTGGACAATCTCTTGCCCAATGCCCAGTTTGATGGCATTTGAAGCATTCATCTGAGGCACCTCCAACACCTGGCCCAGAAGACACTCTATTAGGATAGCCCCCTCCAAAGGACTGTCCAGGACCATTCATGATACTTGGGCAACTTGCGGAACTGTGACCAGAACCCCCACAACTACTACAGAATACATGTGAACCGGTAGTGCTAGTTGCAGCAATACTAGGACTATTGTACTGGTTTCCATACCGACCAACATGATGCGATGGCACACTAAATTCTTTACCTGCATTGCTACTGTTCCCAGCATAGTTCATCACTGGCGGTGTTTGATGCGATGGCACACTAAATTCTTTACCTGCATTACCACTGTTCCCAGCATAGTTCATCACCAGCGCTGTTGGTTGCCTATGTAAAACATTCCCAACATCAGTACTCCCAAATACAGAACTACCCATTCCAGCAATAGGAGTGGTACTTGAACCAAAAGAATAGTTCCCTGCTTTAAGCTTCTCCATCATGTCCAACAGAAATCTGGATTCAGATGAGAAATTTACCTTTTCTGCTTTGACCACTGTTGATTTTACACGCTGTTCATCACTAAAAATCTCTTCTTTTACTTTCAACTTGAATATATGTTTAGTAAATAGAACTTTACGGATAATTTCTCCAAATTTATCATCATCTTGTTCCTCATACTTTAAATAATACAAACTTTTTGCAGGCATACCCACGATCTCTTCACCACATTCCTGAAACGCAGTCACCCATGTTAAGCCAGTATGGTCCTGTATCTGGAATTGGAGTATATATCTGTAGTCACATTCGTCAATAGATTGATCACACCTATCACACCGCCATTTCCCATCACCATTATTTGTAACCTTTTTGTTGCATTGCCGATCACCAATCATGACAGGACACGCCGTGTAGCAGAAAGTGTCAACCTTTATGAATGAAATGGTTGCACTGACAGTGACCCAATCTGGCTTCTCAGATGTCCCTAGCCTCTCATCTTTTATTTGAGATACAGTCTTTCGAATATCCGTCCTGCCCACGCTTGTTATTTCTCTTGAAATAGAGACAGATTGGATGTTCCTTCCTTCCTTGTCAAACCACTCTTTCAGCCTATGGGCCTCCGGAAAATCTGGCTCTACAAATAATTGACTGGTAGAGATAGTCCCTACTGCCTTACCATTGAAGTCATTGACCCTACCCGATTTTATGGCTAGAACAGGGAAAACCCCTGCGTCACAAATATTTTGCAGTCTCTGTCCTTCTGCATTGACATGGTTTCCCCACAGAGTCAATTCAACACTTCGGCCAGACATGTCCTTCAAGTGTAGCGTTCTCCTCTGAGTTTCAGTACCATTTTTCCTCATTATCGTGGCAGGGGGACTTATAAAAGATACAACACCAATTACATCCACAATGCTGTTGCTGTCCATGCCTTCAATATCACTTATGGGACGGAAGTGAAACTGCTGCTGTGGAATTGAGCTGTCATCATCAAAGCAAGGCTGTACTATTGACGTGCTCTCTAACATAATTTCCTGATCATTTTGGAGGTGGTTGTAAGCCTTTTGAGCAGGTCTTAAACTTCCCTTGGATATCAGATAAACCTTACCAGCTTCAATCTGGTTGTAGAATTGATCTGCCACAGCATTAAAGCAAGTTGCTCGAATTTCTCCACCATCAGAATCAAGAAGGTCAAAGGAGAATACTTTACCATCACCACGAGGATTATTATAGTGTTTAAGTTCTCCTTTCGCTGTTACTCTAGCCTTGAGTGTCCACCTGCCCTGATATGGATTTAGGGCAGCAATGGGAATTATCCTAGGGGGAGCTTCATTTCTAGCTACTGGTCCTTTGTTAGTATACAGTGGAGGTGGTTGTTGATATGCAGGCTGAGGTTGACGAGAAAAGGTATTTAGCGGTGGCCGTGAAGCTTCTGACCTAGGATTACGGAAACTCATGTTCTGATTACCATATGACCCACTCATGGACATTGATCCAGGAATTGCAGCACTAGTCTCTATTTTAGGATAAACAGAAGGCCCATTAGATGCAGCATACCTTCCTGAGTCAGAATTAGTAGGGTAAGTATTGGCATGTGGTTGATTTATTCTAGGATTCTCCATAGATGACCCAGCCATGTTCGGTTGATTAACCCGACCACCAGGTGAGCTTGTGGCAAAAGATTGGGGATTCCCGGTTCCAATCCCTGGTTGACCCATGGAAGACTGTACAGGCATACTTCTTGGCGCTGATACAGGTTCTCCAATCTGATCACTTTTTTCAAGGATCAAATCCAAATCGACAATGATAATAATCCTGCTTGAGTCAAGAGAATCAACATGTGATCATCAAAAGCACAGCATAGTAAGGGAGAAAGAACAATAGATAACGACCGAAGACCACCTCACAAAATTGGAACTTGTTTTATAGGTACCCTCACAGAATTAAACTGGTTATGGCTGCTAAGCATTATGGGGTAACAGATACTATTTGGTCCAATGACCATTGAACACAAAAAAACATCCCAAGCAAAAAAACTCACGCTCAAATAAGAATACGCATGTCTCACAACTTTAAAGACTAACAAAAATGAAGTAAGAAATGATTCTTAATTGTATAGTAAGGCTGTGTTTTCTTTGCATGCAAATGTTTTTTAAGCAAAATAGGATGGGTTTGTGTTGTAAAATTTCTGTGTTGTTAAAATTTTAGGTATTGAGTTTAGTGAAAAAGTGAAGAGAGGTAATTTTTTATATTTTTTGCAGTGAAAAGTTATAATTTGATGGGAGAGAGATTATATTGTAATATTTTATTGTGAGAGGGTGAAAAATTTTGTGAAATTTTTTATGGCAAACGGACCCATAGTGTGCTAATTTTGTATGTTTGGAAGGGTAAGGAAATTTAGGTGAACGAGACATCTTAAGTGGGATCCTAAGAAAATTAGGCCACCCCAAGCATAATATAGCTCTCTTTAGAGCAGCAAATCATTTTCAGCCTCTTTTTCTCGCAAAGCAGTATACTGTGAATAAAACTGTTAAGACACTCAAAATAACAGTCGAAACAGAATCAAACATTAGAAACATTTTCAGCCTGCTTTCAGGATATCAAGCAAACACCAAAAACTTAACAATCTTCTTGAAAAATATTTGCACATGGAAATATTTTTTTTATTTTTTCCTTTTACGAGGGAATTGTACACAGCCTAACTTATCAACAAATTTCAAATTACCCTTGAGCATGAAGTTTCTCATTTGCTGCGTATATGTAAAAGCTACAGGCCGACAACTTTTGTTATCTCCCACGAAAAATACGCAACTCTACTGTGCACTATGGTAAGACCCATTGAAGAATTGATGGGACACTACTTGGCTCTTTTTCTTCTACAAACCACACTAAGGTGCTGCTTTCCACAAGCCAGCATACTGAAGCACTCTGTCACCACATATAGAAACTATATGCAATTTGGAAGCAGAAAATGGGCACAAAGAAGAATCAGCATTTTTAAACCAAAAAAACTTAATTTACCTAACTGAAGACAGTTTAGAATTCCAAGACTAGTTAAGTCAAATCAAGACCCCAAGATCAAATAGTCCAGTTAACTGACTTCTTATATGTCAAAACCTGATACAAAATCTAAATAACTCTACAGCCATCTAATACAAGAACTGAGGATTAGAACACCGTATAAAAAACATTGCTCCTAATCCCATGGTAGAGGATCGGCACTAACTACTGCCACCCCCCTTCCTTTACTATTTATGATGATCAGCTGAACATTTAACCATGTTAATCAGTAATTTACACACAGTAAAACATATCCATACCATCAACATCTATACATGCTAAACTAGTTTCAGCAAAAAGAGCTCCTAGGTTAAAAGCGCTGGCTCATTCTCTTACGACAGGGATAGGCCAATATCCTTAAAAGGATTATGGAAATGACCTCGCCTTTTCACCCTTTTTATTTATTTCTGGCTGTGAAACCAAAATATGATCAAAGAATCTTTGGATTCTTGATCTATAGAAACTCCACAGCAGCACTCTCTCTCATCCCCCCCTAAAACAGCACCAAGAAAATAAATTCAAGAACGGTAATATCGAAAGCTATTCAACTGGGTCACCAACAGTTTGATATAGACTATTTCGAACCATCAAGTGCTGGCAAAGGCCTGAATATCAACAAAGAATAATTGGATATAGAGGCAATCAAATACAGCAAAAGGAGCAGAGTGAATAAATAAATATATGCTTTGGTTGGCATATGGTTTGAAGAGAAAATTTAGCAAAGTAATGTAGCATAGTTTAAGAACATTTTTTCTTTATAAGAGCATAGTTTAAGAACATAAGTTAAGCATGTACACTTCGAGTCACTTAAGTTTTCAACTGTGCCCCTAAGCATGTATGTTAAAAGCACATAGAAATGAAAGGAGAAGCACCACAACCAATCTAATAACTTTTCAAGTACCTTCAGGCATAACTGATGTTTTCCTGGGTATGCATATTTTTTCCCACTAATTTTTAATATGTTTTTCTGGATTTACTTACAAAAAAAACTTTAACAGTTTCAACCTTTTTAATTATGTTTGCACAACCTACATGGTATGCCATTTCAACAAAACACTTAGATTGACAATCAATCTAAATATTACCAGCAAATAAAAGTTGACAATGAGATTTGAATGCTAGTGGTATATGTTAGATGAAATAATGCAACCACATTAGACAACTACAAATTAACATACATAACATACCAGAGCAGTAACTTTCCCACGGAAAAAACTCTCTGGTCCAAAATTACTATTTCCCCGACATATAAGTAAACCCAAAAAACTATTGTGTCCCATAGCCTCATAATCAAGAAAAAGTTTTTCACAACTCAGACAAAGAAAAAGGTACTTAATACTTCTATCAAATTCTAAAGGTACTAGCGATAATTACCAAAACAATAATTCGGGTCGTTTCAAATTTTTAATAACAAAAAAACGACAGCTTTGGGGTACATCTATTCAAAAAATGGCATCAGAAAGTGACGTTTTAACTCAAAAGGGCTTTCTGTTCCAACATACAGATTCCTTTCTGCGGAAATGCTGCCAAATCACCAAAAGAAGCGCAAATGTTTTCCCCCAAACATTTTCTGCCAGAACCACTTGTTCATCTAAACAAGCAAAGCCAAACGCTTGAATCTTGCACAAATCCAAACATTTCAGCCAAGTACAAACAAAACCCCAAACATATCCCGAACTAAAAGTAGAAGAAGAAACAGAGGCTTACATGCGGTTTTGTACGACGTTACATACGAACTGTGTCAACTGGAAGACAGAGCCCTTCTGCAACTTCCCTTCCTTGACGAGAGCGTTCATCTGCGTGGCTAGCATCCCTTGCTGATGGTGAGACCCATCGGACAGTAAAACCCTAAACCTCTCCGTATTGCTGTGCTGCTGCGCCTGAGTACTCACCAGCTTCACGTCGATCACCTGGAGCACCGGCTTCACCTCCTCCGCTTTGAGCTCGCCTCGACACATCATCATTATGGCACCTTCCGTAAGATTGATCGCCATTGAAGGGGACAAATTGGGACGTTTGCACCAATTGGAAATCGCGGAAAATTGGATAGAATCGGTTGGTGGAAGTGGAGTGGAGTGGAGAGTGACTGAGTCGAACGGTTTCAGTTCGAGACAGAGATAGAGTTGAGGGGTCTTTCTGATAGCCCTAGGAAAGAAGAAGCGCCATCATTTGAGAGGGAAACCGAGCAATCCAAGGGCTTGTTTGGAGATGAGTTGTGGTTGTGGTTTTAATTTTGAGTTTAAAATTTAAATTTAAAATTTTAAGATTTTAAAATTGTTTTGTTGAGAGAGTTTGTTTGGTTGATGAAGATTTTGATTGATTTATATTTTAGTTAAATTAAATCATATTAATTTATAATTATTATGATATTAAAAAATAAAATAATATACATAATATTCAAAAAATATATAGAAAATTGTTTCATATATATAAAATTATAAAAATAGATAAAATATCAAACTTATTAAATTTCTTAAAAATAAAAATATAAGATAAAAATTGTGCAAAATTTTATAAAACAAATAAAATTTTATAAAAATAATAAAAAATCAAAATTAAAAATTGATTAAAATTTTCAAAAAAAAACTTAACAATAATTAGCAAATATATTTATTATCAAAAACAAAGAAAAATGACTTATGTTATTCAAGGAAGACTTAGTGAAGAAATCTATTTATCTATTAGATTAAATTAAAAAGTTAGAGCAGTTTATCTCTAACTTATTCGAGTACTTCCACTCGATTGAAATGAATGTCCAGAAAAAAAAGTTAAACCCAAGAGTAATTTTTTCACTAAAAATAATGCAAAAGAATAATAGCAAACTATTCACCAGTTCTTAGAAAAAAAAAGTCAAGTAGATCTCTGTAAGTGAGATGATTATTACAAGAACAATAAAAATTTATTGAAATCTACTGAAATAAGGATCAAAATTAATTTACAACAACAAATAATAACAAAATTATTAATATTTTTTATTTTTTATTTAATAATGTGAACCTCCTTCTCCGACATCGTGTCGGGCCCTTCTTATTTGCCAGCGTTGCTTTTATTTTTGGTTTGCTTGTAATGCTAGCAAGCAAAAAGAATTTCATGCAAAATTTGATTTTTATTTTGGTCTTTTATTTTTTAAGAATATTTTTTATTAGTTTCATATTTCATCTATTTTATAATTTTTATATTTAAGAAACTATTTTCTACTTATTTTTTGACTTATATATTTTTATATTTTTTAAAATTAAATTAAATTTTTATTTTATTTTTTAAATATCATAATAATTGTAAGTTAATATTATTTAATTTAACTAAAATATCAATAATTCAACATGTTAATCAACCAAACAAACCCTTACAATAAAACAATTTTTAAATCTTAAATTTAAATTTTGAAATTTAAATTTTAAACCCAAAATCAAAACTAAAATCATAACCGTAACCCGTAACTCATTTCCAAACAAGCCCCAAGCGTTTTTAGAATCTTGGGAGAAAGGAGGGCATCTGATTTTGAAATTTCCGGACGTGTCCCCCGTTTCTTTCGGAGGTATTTTGCCTCCCAGACTTCCAACGTAAGCTAGTGTCCACGTGGCTTTCCCCCTCCCCATGTGTATTCGGCTTTTGGTTCTCCAAATTAAAGGTTATATTTGGTTTGGTTTTGAAAATAATTTTTGTGTTTATTTTTTTAGAGTTAGTGTAAATTTTTTTGGAATTAATAAAAAGTTTGTTAATAATTATTGGAGTTTGTTAAAAGTTGTTAGAGTTTGTAAAAAATTATTGGAGTTTGTAAAAAAGTGACTGAAATTTTTTTGAAACCAAACCAAATATAGCCACAACCATCCAAAATATTTGATTAAATAAAATAATGTTAAAATAATCTCTATTTCTATTAAATCATTTCTTGTTATCGAAATAAACATAAAAAGTTCATTCAAATTATCTATCTTCACTTTTTCACTAATTCTTATACATCAAAGTTTCTAAACATAATTGCACTTAGGGCCCCTGAGGTAACAAAATGTTGCAAATAAGTCTTTGAGGTAATGTTTTAACAATTAGACCCCCTGAGTTCGACTTCCCGTCAAAAAGAGACTCATCCGTCTATTTGTCGTCAATCCGGTTAACGACAATTGCTAACAAGGATTTAAAATCCAGTTTTATCTCTTGATGCAGTATATCATGTTTCTCAGTTATCTTTGAGTTTATTATCTGTCAGTCAACTTGTTGATCTTGGTTATTACAAAGGAGGGAAGCAAAATACTAATCTCGATATTCCTCACTAGGGTTTATTGGAAATAGAGCTTATAGTTCGTCTTTGATTAAATAACATATGAAGTGCAAAAGATAATTGCAGCTTCTTTAGTCCCATGGAATAGAAAAGGAAATTTGTCTCATATTCCTGTGCGAAAACAACTCGATCGATACCTTGATAAATAAGAGTCAAGATCTTGCTAGGTTCGATAGAAAGAATAAGCGCAGCAAGTGGTTGACTAGGAACGATGATCGGTCGGGGCCTGCGAGGAGGAAGGGAGGTGTCTATTGAAATATAATTGTTTCCCTGTGAGAATCTGATGGCGATCGAAGATCTAAAGGAACTCAGCCATGCAACTCATTTGCTTGTTTATGTTCTTTTCCAAATTTTGGTCTTGTATCATTCCCGCCATTTTTTTCTTTGAAAGCTTTTAGCTTTGTCATTTTAACACGGAGAAAATGGGGAAGAGTCTGCCTTCTCCGTGTGCAATGGGTAGAAGAAGATGACAAGTGTCTTGTTTTAAGTGGACAGGTTGCGCAGACGTGACATGTGCGGTTTAAGTGGACATGTGTCAAGTTTTCATTCATTGTGACGTGGATTTTAAATCCTTATCAGCAATTGTCATTAAATGGGTTGACGGGAAGTGGACGGAGGGGCTGCTTTCTGATGGAAAATTGACCTCAGGTGTCTCATTGTTGAAAACGTTACCTCAAACGCTTATTTGCAACATTATGTTACCTCAAAGGGCCCTTGGATACACTTACGTCAAAATTTTAAACCTCCAAAATTGTGGGTGCCAACACCACGCAGGGCCAAAAGAGCAATTGGGCCTATAAGGCTCACCAACTCTTCACTATGGTTTATTTTATTTTTTCTTTATTTTAATACTAAGGAAGAATACGATCTAGAAAGCGTAGCAAAGAAAGAGAGAAATAGTTCTTCAGGAACTATGATGTATTCTTAATATTGTTGTATTTGTAATACATCTCAAGACCCGTTTATATAGGCATAGGGTCATACATAGAATTAAACGGAATTTAAAGGGTACATAATGGTGGGAAAATCAATGGGTGGGGAGAATAAAAGGTGTAACGGTCATCCATAATAACTCATAATTATAATATTCATAACGCTCCACATTGGATAATCATACACAACGAATATACCTCGTTAAAACCTTGCCAAGGAAAAACCTGGTGGGAAAAAACCAATGACGAAAGAAAAAGAGTACAATATTGTTATGTACGTTTGGTATTAGAAGATTGTCTTATTAAAACCTTGCAAGGTGTGACACCCCTCCCGCTTAAGACGCTCTTTCAAGCTTTCTTAAGTTTTAATGAAGAGGTTTTGCTGTTAAATTGATTTTTCTTCTGCTTCCATGCTTACGAGCAAATATTTTTATTATTATTTGATTAGTTGCTTAAATGAATTATTTTCCTCATATATTATTTTTAGTCCATTACGCTTAATTTTTTCCACTCTTTTCTCATTGATTATATAGCATAGTTTTATACCTTGATAATTATATTGCACCTAATTAAACTTTTTTTATATATTTTCTTGTATTATTATTTTGATGATCAACATTTCTTACAATAAATTTGTTGGATAAATCATTTTGTGAGAACCTAAGTTTACTATTGGACCTAAATAGTAGGCTAGTGTAATACCCAAACCATTTGAGCTACTTTTAAGACTTTTGTGTTAAAGTTTTTCTTTCAATATCTTTATTACTAGTGTTCTTTTCCTTAGTATTGTTTTATTTTCTAAATTTGTACCTTGTTTAATATTTACAATTTAATTGATTGCTTATAGAATTTATTTCCTTCAATTTGTAATCTTTGAATTAAGATCACTATTTTTTTTTGCAATCCATGTGTTTAAATTGTCTAATTGATTTCATTTGATTCCCTCTAATATTTTAGAGCAAGTTGGTTAAATTTTTAGTATATGGCCGAATTTCACTGTTGTTTAAATATTGCATTTTTAACCTTGATTTTAATAAATTGTCTATATTAATGTGATTTTATTTGCCTAATTTACTCTTATTATTTCAGCTATTTGATTTTATTGAAACTTAATTATTTTGTAATACGATTAAGTTGATTAATGTTTATTTCTTTTTAAAAAATTAGGGGTAAACTCATAGGTTGCCTCATATCTTTAGGAAAAAATCAAGTTACGACCCTTATTTTCTAAACCAACAATTTGATACCCCTATATTTTAAAATCACACAATCTTCGCCCTCGTTTAAATTCACCGTTAAATGAGACGGTTTTTCGTGAAATGACCAGAATGCCCTTGTGGTGACGAGAAACGAAAAGTGTTTAGCTTATTTATTGTCACTTGTTCAAAGATGCGATAATGGAGGTCAGAAAGATTCTTTATCGTTACCATTTTAAATACTCGAAGAACTTCACTGTACGTAGGAAGTTCCAAAAGGTTTCCTATCATGCTTCTTGAGCTCGTTTCCTCATGCGATACAACATCTCTATCTAGGGAAACAACAGAGCTCGCTGAAGTGCCAGTTCTTGAGCTAGATCCTCCATTCCACCTAAAACCTTGCACATTTTGTGGACATGCTGGAACAGGGACCAAAACCTATTGGCTTTGAGGAATCATATTATCTGCAGCAGGTGTTGACCTCAAGGCCAAATAATAATCAACTGGAAAAGGTCTTGTTGTGGGCTGGTGATTGTATCACAATTTTGCTAATTTATCACTTGAGAAAGTTCCACAATTACACCATTTCCACTAGAAAATGAGAAAATTATGCTTTGGGCATTAGTATGAGGCGAATTGTTAATTTTGACAAAAGCAAGTGTAATTGAGTAAATTTAAGTTATTTGTTTTCTTTCCTCTCATCATATTTTCATGTCTCCATTTTCATAAATATGATTGGAATATTTTCTATATTGACTTCTGTTTTTACGTTTTGTATATGAACAATGGAGATGAATTGAGCTCATAGAAGTGAGAGGGAGGCTGGAATCAAAGAGTCGGTCGAGCGGTCATCGTGCGCCTGTCGAGCGTGAAGTCTCTGTCTGCAAATCCGGAGCCGCTCGAGCACTCTGTTTGAGAGTGTGCATGGCCGCTCGAGCGGCTGGTCGCGCGCTTGTCACGCGTTATGCTTCTGTGTGAATTTCTTCATGGGAGCTCGAGCGTCACGTTGAGCGTTGGTCGCGCATTACGGCTCTGTGCAAATTTCTTCAAAGGACGCTCGAGCGGACGTTGAGCGCTGGTCGAGCGCGACACGTCTGACGCCATATTTGAAGGCATTTTTGGAAAACGAAAAGAAGCCCTAGGGCACTGGTGATGAGTCATGACCGAAGCCCCCCCAAAAGCAGGTTTAAAAGAGAACATTTTGGATGCAAAAGGGAGAGTTCGAAAGTTACATTTTGGCTTGGACGGAAGGCTTTTGGGTGGCTGCTGAGGCTCCCAACACTTTACTCCCAAGATTTTTCCCTTGTTTTTTTCTTCTTTTGCTGCTACCGTAGAGACCAAAAGCTTGTGGCTTTTGGCTTGTTTTCTTTCACAGCTTTTAGAATAGATTTTGTTGCATTCGATTCTTTCTTTTAGAGTTATTTTCATTGCATTCTCTCTTGCTGTTGTGTAGACCGAATCTTCCATTTATATTGCACTTTCATTTCAGTTGCAGAACATATGTGGACCGAATGCCATGTTCCATTTATTCTCCAGATTTGAGTTTTGTTTTGGTTGGATGATTAAATGTTTTGTTAAGTTCCATTTCACTTCCTTAATGTTAGATTAGTGTTTAAGTTTGTGTTTGTTAGTTGGTTTGAGTATGGGTATGTATGGGTTGTGACTAGCTAAAGTTTGGGTACTAAGTGTTCGATGAAATGTCTCTTAGAGCAAGTTTAATGCCAAACGATGTTTATTCGACAACTACGTGAGTTTATTCAGTTTCAACTCCATTTCATGCTATTTTATTATCATGTTTGCTTGTTAGCTCTTCATTAATCTCTTAGCATTTAGATTGATCACAACTCAAAATCTCAAAAATCATGGATGGTATCCAAAAACCCAACCTTTCCCTTTGTAAATATCATTTTCATTGTAAATAGAACATAGCTTTCTTTTATTGTAATGGTGGTTGGAATGAAAAGATTGAACACATCGTTCCTTGTGGAGATGACCTAGGACTTCCCTAGTATTACTTGACAACCTGCTACGCTTGGGAGTAACTCGCTAATCATTTTTAGTTGAGTCAGCTGGGAAGATGAAATACTAGAATGCGTAACAGTATTATCTGTAGAGAATAAAGTAGGAGAAATAGAATCTCGTTGGCTTGAAGTATTTATCCTCAAGCGGGAATTTCTCTGGGAACCTCCTGCTGAACTCAAGTCAGTGAGGCTATCAGAAGCGACTTTTGTTGCACCTAGCTCGAGTCTTGGGTTCACCTGTCCTAGCGGCCAAGGTCAGTGGCTGAAATGGCTCAAAAGAGGGCCAAGAAGGCCACGGGTTGGGCATAAAAGAAAGATATAATGCATGCAAGTGATGTTTGAATGATTTCCTTCATTTTTCTTTGTTTTTGGATAAATCTCCTATAATTTTGTGCACTTGTGAACTTGGGAATCGAAGAATGGAAAAAGAGAGATTGTAGGATAGAGAGGGTCACGGCAGTGCCCTAACAATGTTCAAAGTAAGTAAAAAGGGTCGTGGATTGACAAGAAAGACAAAAAGGAACACATACATGAGCTTGTGTTCTAAGAAAATGAAAATGAATGGAAACCAAAAGGCTGTAATGGTTGCTGTTGGTTTTGGATCAAAGATCTGGACATGTTTTTGTGCCATTTGGATGCAAATAGCTTAAATATACACTTAGAGTTGAGAAAAGAACAAGAAAACAACATGCATGCATTTCTTTTTTATATTTATGGCACCTGAGCATGTTGTTTGTTATTTTATGTAAAATATGAATTATCTATGGATGAAACTTTGCAGTCATGAAGTTTAGAGGTTCATGGTCGTACACTAAAAATTTCAAGGAAAAAGGATAAAGTAAAATGTTAGAAATGCCCCTAGGAGCAGTTAGGGACAATTTCGGTATTTCTGAAAAAACGGAGAGTAAAAGGGTCTGAACAAGAAAACTGGGTTTATGGTTGGGTTAAGCATTAAAATGGATGAAGTGATATAAATTTAAACTCAAACCCATACTTCTAAGGGGCCCTAATCTGGCCCGTTAAGATCCATCATGGGTCCAATACCTTCCCTAAAGATCTAAAATGTTTTCTTTAATAAGATTGTGATAAATATTGACCCATTAGAGTCTTGTTGGACCCATTAGGCCCAACCATTACTTTGGATAAGATAATAAAAATATTAAGAGTTTTGTTAATTAACTAGTTGCCCTTTTAAGTTATTTAAATTCTGTAAAATAAGAAAAAGAGAAATAAATCTCTAATAAGAGACTTTGTAATAACAATACTGAGTTTAATAGATAAATAAAAACAGGAAAGCATATAGGGAGACAAAGTTATGTCGCTTAAAGAAAAAGAAAGTTTCATTAAAGAAAACTTTATTATTTATTTTGTGACATTATGCATTCTTTGGTTTTGCATTATGAATTAATTATGGGCTTTGTGAAGGAATGGTGAATGATGAATTACTGTTAAGTGCTACATTAATTATGCAATGATTGAGCATTTATTATTGCATTCATGAAGTATTGAGTGGACTAAGATCGGGAAATGGAATTGAACTACCCGAGGTGTCTTCCGTAATTATGGGTGACGGTACCGTTTACTAAAGGGAGAGTGTAACCCACCGATATGGAAAAAAAGGTGGGATCCTAATGGGGCAAAATGCCTATTATGAAAAGGGTTTTGGTGCAGGTGTCACAAGACAAATCTTGGAGGAGAGAAGGGACGCACAACCCAACTATGAGGGTGAACAGAGTAGACGGCGGAAACACCTCAACCCCAAAGAAATGCATGAGAAATGAGAGCACTACATCTTCGCAGTGCAGGTGCATCGATCCATGTTTTGATTATATGAAGGCATGCATACTTTATCACTTGTCACATGTCATTTTTAATGTGTCGTATCCCCTCCCCAACCTTACTGAGTCAGTAGGAGTCATTCTTTTTATTTATGTTTGTGTTTGTCTTATTGTTTTGAGTAGGAATATGTTTTATTACGAGTACGATAAGACTGGTACTAGAAAGACTTTTCGTGTTTGTTTATTTCTTTACGTTGATTTCTTCTGCAAGTTTATTAATTTCCTTAAATCGCGTTTTCATAATTTTTAATTGTTAGCCCAAGGTTGCTCCTTGAGTTATCTAACTCGATTTTGATGATAACAAATAACAAAATAGCTTTGAAATGTTTTTAGGATACGTGATTGTCAATCCACTATTCAATCGAGAGTACTCAATTGTATTTATATCTCTCTTTAATTCTTTATGTCATATATTCGATTTAAACACCATGACTTGCACTTAAACTATGCTATTTTTCATTGTAGGAGTTTTAATGTTGAAACGGAACTAATTGCATATCAAAAAGCACTGAAAAACTCTTTCTGCTAAGATGGTGTCGACATATAGCACAGAAGACAGATTGTTATTTTGACGGTGTCGACACATGGGAAGCACAGTGTCGACACATGTGAAGATGATGTCGATACATGGTGAAGGAAGTGTCGACACATGCCATAGACGCCTGCAAGTCAGTTTTAGACTTGATGAAATTGTTGACACATAGGCATGTATGTGTCAACACATGTTACATGAATTCTGTATTTAAAATGATGACTCAGCACATGAATCAAGACGTTATGACACTTAAGACACCTCTCCAACAATCCAAAAAGGCCCTCAGGACCCCTCAAGACTGAAGACCTATAAAGGGAACCTTATGGAGAGAGAAAATAGATATTTTGCATACCTTTTGCCTTTCTACATCATCAATCTTGACCTAGCCTTCAAAAAGTAAGAGAAAAGCGCAAAAAACAAAGGCTGCATGTTTCCCAACAGATCTGGTTTGTCATTGCTGTTATCATCATCAAATATTGTCTTGTAGCCATTTTATTGAGCTTTTTTGTTTTGCTGATTTGGCTTTGAGAGTTATTGTTTATTCATTTATATCATTAAAACTTTGAAAACCTTTGAGTGTGGGATACACTTTGGCCTATCCGTGAGGATAGAAGAAACCTCATAGGCTTTAAGATTTGTGAACGAGTTGAATAATGAACTCTTGAAAACTCTTGTAACGGTTACTTAACACCTGAAAGCTAAGTTGTAGACACTATTAGATTATAGTGGAGCAGCCCAAGAAAGGCAATGACCTTGGGGATGGATGTAGGCAAGTCTTGGCCGAATCACCTAAAAATAACGGTGTTATCTATCTTCCCTACTCTTCATATTGTTGCTATCATTTATTGTTTATCTTTGGATATATTATTAAAAAATTTCAAATCTGCGATTTTATAGAAAAAGGCTAAGTTTTTTATAAACCCAATTTACCTCTACTGTTGGGTTGATATTCGGATTCACATTAATATTAACCAGTTTTCAACCTAAGTTGTCACTAAAGATTTTACTAAATAAAGTGCAAATATCCCGATTTAATATTTTGTGCCATTTTACCTTTTTCGTTCAAGTTTCTTAATCGATTAACAACCTTTAAATTTTTAACGACTTTCCCTATTTATTAATAATCGTTTTTAATCGCAAGTCTTTCGCTAAGTTATTTCGAGGGCAATTGGACAATCCTTAAAGATTATATCGTGTAGTAATCCACGTTAGTCTGCATGCGATTCCTATACGCGAGCCTATGATACCACGTTAACTGCAAATGCTATATCAGGATGAGTGTAATTTACAAGGTACCTTAAGGCACCAACTGCACTGAGATATGATACTTCAAGACTAGGAATCTATTATTCTTCGTCTTTAAGACGAAATTGATCTTTCTTCACATCTAGTGATCGCATAACCATTAAAGTACTCAAATGATGAGCTTTTATCAATATAAAAGTGCTTTAAAACTTTTTTCAGTATATGTCAATTGATGACAAAAATTCTACTTGGAAAATGCTCAAGCTACAGGCCGAGACAAAATTTAGGTTTTGCAAGATCTTTCATTTCAAATTCCCTTTTAAAAAAATTTACAGTCTCTGTGAGCTCTTCTGGAGTCCCCACAAGATTTAAATAATCAACATATACTGCAATAATTATGAATCTAGATTCTGATTTCTTGATAAAAACACACAGACAAAGTATATTATTATCATATCCCTGCTTGAAGAGGTATTCATTAAGACTATGATACCACATGCGTCCGGATTGTTTTAACCCATATAGAGATTTTGCAGTTTGATAAAGTACATGCTTTTAAAAATTACATGCTTCAAGTATTTTAAATCTTTCAGGGATTTTCATGTATATATCATGGTCTTACGAACTATATAAGTATGCAGTTACGACATCCATTAATTGCATATCTAATCTTTTTGTGACTACTAAGCTGATTAAAAATCTGAACGTAATTGAATCCATTACGGGAGAATAAGGCTATGTTTGGTTTAGGTTTTGAGATATGTTTTTGTGTTTGTGTTTTTTTGATGATAGTGTAGATTCTCTCGGGATTAGTGAAAAATGTGTAAAAAGTTGTTGGAATTTGTAAAAAATTATTAGGATTGGTGAAAATGTATTGGAATTGATGAAAATGTGAGAAGAAAACGTTTTGAAACATGAAACAAACGTAACCTAAGTCTCTTCATAAGCAATCTCAAGTCTCTGTGAGTAACCTTGTGCGACAAGCCATGCTTTATATCTCTCGACTTCATTTTTCTCATTACGTTTTCGCACAAATATCCACTTATATCCAACAGGCATGGCATACAAGTGTTTGGATACAGGTCAAAATACTTCACATTTGGATAAAGAGTTTAACTCTGCATGGATTGCTTTTTTCCATATTGGCCAATCATTTTACGTCGACATTCTTCGACGGATTGTGATTCAATTTCATCATTACTTCTGGTATTGTCAAAAGTAATTATAAATGAAAATATGTTGTCAACAACAATTTTATTTATATTCAATATTTCTCTTGTACACACATAATGTATTGAGATCTCATTATTTTCTGGTATTTTTTCCTCTTCAGATTATCTATTCAGGAGATTATATTTCATGAAATTGTTTTCCAGAAGATTTTTCTTCAGGATATAGATTTTTCAATTTTATTTCTTGTATTGTAAGAATGTTCACTTCAAGAGCGTCAATTTATTTCTTTTGTGTCTCCCGCTTTCGGAAAATTTTATCTTTACCACCCATAGGTCTACAACGCCTCATACGTGTATTAGATTCATTTGCTACTTGTTGTTCTTCAGGAACCTTAATCCGTGCAGGGATATTAGCAGTTGAGATATATAATTTCACAACTCTTTTATTATTTGTAAACACATATGGTAATTGTTTTGTAATATCTTGGAAATGAATGATATTTTGAACTTCAAGTTCATATTGATTGGTTCGAGGATCAAAATAAGATAACGTTTGAATTATTCCAAGTAATCTCACGTCGTGCTTCGGGCAACGACTTTTCACCATCCATTGGTGGAAATGGTCTCATCAAAATGACAGTCATCAAAATGCGCGTTAAAAATATCACCAGTTAATGATTCAAAATATCTAATGATTGATAGAGAATCAAAACCAACATAAAATACCAAGTCTATGTTGAGGACACATCTTAGTGTGTTGAGTGGATGTAATTGGAACATAGACAACAAAACCAAAAATTCGAAAATGAGAGATATTTGAAGATTGACCAAAATGAAGTTGAAGAGGAGAATATTTATGATAAGCAGTTGGTCAAATCCGTACTAGTGATGCAATATGTAAAATAACATGTCTCCAAGCAGAAAATGGTAACTTTGTTCTCCTAAGCAAAGATTGAGCAATTAATTGAAATATTTTTATGAAATATTCAGGTAAACCATTTTGAGAATGAACATGAAGAACAAAATATTCAACATCAATTCCAACAGATAAACAATAGTTATTAAAAGTTTGAGATGAAAATTCAGTAGCATTATCTAATTAATTGAATGCTCTTAATAGGATGATCAAGAAATTGTGCTCTTAGTCTAATAATTTGAGTAAAACGTTGAGCAAATGCAACATTTCGGGTAGAAAGAAGGCAAACATATGATCATCTAGTAGATGCATCAATTAAAACCATGAAATATCTAAATGGTCCACATGAGGGATGAATTGGTCCACAAATATCTCCCTCAAGTCCTTATAAAAATAATGGAGACTAAACAACTACCTTTGAGAGCGATGATTTAATATTAAATTTTCCTTGAGAACATGAACTACAAGAATAATTACTTGGTAAAAGAATCAAAAGATTCTTTAAAGGATGTTCATGTGAGTTCTCAATAATTCGACGTATCATTATAGATCCTAGATGTCCAAGTCGACCATGTCAAAGCTTAAATGTCTTTGGATCAAAGCACTTCTGGTGGATTACAATATTTGATTTAACTATTCTTATGGTCGTATAATATAATCTGAGAGAGAGAACATGCAGTTTATCAAGTATGAACTTCTGGCCTCGATACTCTAGAGGTAATATAAAGAAATTCTTTACTGTCTTTATTATTAGTTTCAATGTGATAACCATTGAGATATATATTCTTAAACCTGAGCAAATGTATTCTAGATTTAGAAGAATCTAATGCCTCATCAATACACAAATTTGTTCCTTTAGGGAGCATAATATAGGCTTTTTCGGAGCCTTCAATCAGATTTGCAGAATCTGATATGGTGTTGACACATGCAACAGATAATGTTAAGTATTGAAAATACTTTTTCTCTTTCAAGATTGTATGCGTTGTTGTGCTGTCTACTAGACAAAAATCATCCTCAACCATCTTGAAGTGAATCAATACATTAGATACTTATAAAAAAAGAATCAGTACATTAGATGAATCCAAGTTGCTTCACACATAATATATATTAATCATCATTAACAAATAAGAATATAAAAAGAAAGTTATAACATTTTATTTCATCATGAAGAGAATATTTAATTTATTCGAACATTTTTCTTAAAGCTCTAACATTTTATTTTATCATAAAGAAAATACATTAGTTTATGAGAACATTTTCATCGCCAATCAAATGATAATTTTTTCTAGTAGGATCTTCAAAGAAATCCGAAACATTAAGATGAATAATATCAACTCTATCAAAAGTATCAAGAAAGTTATATGATCAACAAAATTAGTTTCTTTTTCCTTTCTAATTCAAAGAGGCTTGGAACAGATCAACCAAGTGCCTTGACGTATGACAAGTACGAGAACAATGTCTATTTATCCCACACCGATAACATTTTTCTTCATAATTCTTTGACGGTTTATTCTGCAAACTTTTGCCTTTTTCTTGTTTGGCATTTCTCCACTTTTGGTGGTTCGATGTTGAAGAATTGTTATTCCACTTCTGGTGGTTTTGTTTTCTCCTTTTGTTCTTTTCCCAACCATGACCACAACTGTAGTTATTTTTCTAAAAAGATGTCTCATTCACTTCAAGGAGAAGACTCTATTCGCTTTAGGGAATGGTTGAGAACCAGTTGGTCGGGACTGATGATTTTTCATCAAAAGCTCATTATTTTGTTCAGACACAAGAAGACAAGAAATTAGTTCAAAAGACTTCGTGAACTTTTGCTCTCGATATTGCTGCTATAGGAGCATATTCGAGGCATGAAAAGTAGTGAATGTTTTCTTCAACATGTCTTATTCAGTGACATTTTCTTCACACAGTATTAACTGTGAAGTGATTTTGAACAAAACATAATTATACTCATAAACAGATTTAAAATATTGCAACCTCAAGTGCATCCAATCATATCGAGCTTTTGGGAGGATTATGAACTTTTTGTGATCGTTTCTCCTTTAAATTATTCCATAAAATAAAGGGATCTTTTACCGTAAGATATTCAGATTTCAATTCTTCACGGAGATGATGACGTAAGAAAATCATTGTTTTGGCGCGATCCTGTAGGGATGCATCATTTTCTTCTTGAATAATATTTTCAAGATTTTTAGCATCAAGATGAATTTCAGCATCAAGGACTCATAAGAGATAATTGTTGCCCGAAATATCAAGAGTTATGAATTCAAGTTTTGCAAGATTCGACATGATCTATAACAAGCAACAGATGAATAAGTCTCTAATCCAATGACACAAATCAACAAAGAAGAAAATGTCAAATCGAATAAACTTACCACAAGCTTGTGAAAAGGATATAAAAATATGCAACTTCCTTTGACTTTTGGTAAGTACACGTCATTCTCTCGTAATTTCAAGTGCTTCGTTCATGATCGGTAGAGCTTTGTGCTGATAACGTGCTGTAAAACTAAGGAACAATACGATTTAGAAAGCGTAGCAAAAAGAGAAAGAGAGAAATAGTTCTTTCAGGAACTATGATGTATTATGAATATTGTTGTGTGTCTGTAATACATCTCAAGACCCATTTATATAGGCATAAGATCATACAAAGAATTAAAAGAAATTAAACGGAATTAAAAGGGTACATAATGATGAAAAAATCAACGGGTGAGAAGAATAAAAATGTGTAACTATCATCCATAATAACTTATAATTATAATATTCATAACATTTATGTCTTATTAATGCCATTTTGTTCATTCAATGCTCTATAATTCCATTTAATCAAAGTGTGAGCTCCAATAAATTTTATAAACGTTTAAACAATTTTTAAGTCCAAATTTCAGATGTAAGCATTTTTCTTGTATTTCATTAATTAAACATTAAACTCATATAATTTATAGTTTCCATTGATGTCTATAAATATACAAGAAGCAAATAGAAAGCACGTGGGCGAAAATTAATGCAATGCGTATAGAAAAATATCGACGCACAATATGAGGGTTCACGCGAGTGGTCAAGGGTGATTCTGTCAAATTGCTACACCGATTGGGTCAAGGTCAATAAAGCCGGCCAACCTATGCCTCGGCCAGCAATTAGCGATCAAGTTTTAAATTTTATACGCCAATTGCAAATTATATAATTTTATGTTGTTTGAGTTTATACTTGTCATATAAATCAAACTCTACTCAAGAAAGTTTCTTGGATCGTATGCATAAAAAATAAAAATAAAAATTAGAGGAACTGGGAAAGAAGAGAAGAAAAGTTAGAATATCTTCCCGGTATGAGTACCAAAAACGGATGAAAATAACCCCATGAATCCCTTGCTTTTCTGCTTATAGAAACTCCGGATCACCGGATAAATGGTCCGGTGGCCGGAACTTGGAAGCGGTAAGACCCTTGTATAGCCAATTAAATTGGGATAGTACTCTACCGACTGGGGTTTCCATGGATTCCCAGGAGGGTTCCTCCTCCAAGACTGAGAAGAAGGGTCTGCTCTCTGTGCTATTGCGGTGCTCTCTGGCCCTTCTCTTCCCTATGATATGTTTCTTTGCCCTATTGTTTCTACTCTGCTTCGTAGCTGTTTCTTTCGCGAATTCATGTATTAGCAACCCAATTTCCTTGCCATCCCAGTGCAAGATAGTCTCCAGCGGTGAGTAATCTATGGTTTTCTACTATGCATTGATTTTGCTGCTCTCTTGCTTAGAGCATACATTCATGTAAAAGCAACTGAATGTTGGGACTGGTTTAGAAGTTTGAATCTATGGTGCATGCTTTGACTTATGTTTGGTTTCATTCTATGTCATGATGCACAATTTCATTTATCTTAGTTTTCTTTGAAACTGAACAGAGTTTAGCCGGTAATGCTGCAGGCCCATACATTTATTTCTTGCTTTTGTGGCATGTTTCGTACTTGGAACATAATTACGTTGAAATTTCTTTTGAATTTAAGCCAATAGAAAGGGAACATAGAATCAGGAAATACTAGATCCTGCTTTTACAATGTAAGTTACTGTTCCGATATTTTGTCATGTTAGCTGTGAATTGAGCAAGAAGCTTGAGTGGATTCGCAAGATGATGAGATATAAAGAGCTGTTCAGTTATAAGATCTTGCAAAAACTTTATTGTTGTCAACATGATAAGGTTGCACTGCTATAACTGTCATACCTACCCTTTTGTGGATTTTGTTGATTTCCTTAGTTTTCTTGCTTGTTTGGTTTTGTGATTTCGGTGTAGTCCTTTGTACTGACTTCACTTTTTCTAATGAGATTGACTTATTCATAAAAAAAAACTGTCATAGCTATCCAGTCACTGATTTGTTGGACCCTTCTCCAAATAAGTGAGGAGATTTTCGCTGTTATTTTTTGTGTGATGCTGCTTCATCTGAACAAACTCTCTTCCTCTTCCTAATAATCTTCTCTCATTTTATTTTCGGGTATTTTGCTTAAGTTTTTATTTTGGGATGGAATGGGATGAATATCTTTTTGGAAGAGGAGTGGTTCTGCAGCTTTAGTCTCAAGTTTGGCTTTTAGGGAAAGGCTTACACAAGCCATCTATTTGCAATTGCTATAAAAAATGAATCTTGTAATACAATAAAGCATTTATTCCTTTTGTTTTGTTGTATCTTTTATCTATCTAAATTTGCTAGATTTTGAGTGGTGGTTGCTGAAGAAAGAGTAAACTTTCTTGTATATTGATTGAATTTTATCGTACATGTATCTTCTCTATTTATAATGCTATATAGAGATCTATACATAAGGAATTAATCCCTGAAATTAAGAACACTGAATATCTCCAAATATTGCTATCACTAATTATCCCATAACATCCGGGATATTATACTCCCTCCGTGATTCTTGGATGATACTCGGAATTATTTCTACACTCTCCCTCAAGTTGGATCGGAAATATTAATCATTTCCAACTTGCCAATAAAATCATCAAAATTTTGCCGAGACAATCCTTTTGTGAAGACATCAGCTGTTTGTTCCTTTGTAGGGACATATGTCATACAGAAAATCCCACCTTCAACTTTTTCTTTGATGAAATGTCTATCAACTTCTATATGTTTTGTCCGATCATGTTGGACTGGGTTGAGGGAAATGTTGATGGCTGCTTTGTTATCACAATAGAGTTTAATCGATAACTCTATTCCAACATGTAGTTCTTCTAAGAGTTTCTTTAGCCATAACCCTTCACACATTCCCTGTGCAACTGCTCTAAACTCAGCTTCTGCACTACTTCTAGCCACCACATTCTGCTTCTTGCTTCTCCAAGTGACCAGGTTACCCCGTACGAATGTGCAATATCCAGTGGTAGATCCTCTATCTTCTGCTGAGCTTGCCCAATCAGCATCTGTGAAGATCTCTATCCCTCTATTTCCGCCCTTTTTGAAGAATAGTCCCCTCCCTAGGGACCCCTTGAGATATCTGAGAATCTTGTACACAGTTTCTAGATGAGATTCTTTTGGTGAATGCATGTGTTGGCTTGCGATACTAACGACAAAAGCAATGTCAGGCCTGGTATGTGACAAGTAGATTAGCTTGCCCACTAGTCTCTGGTATCTTTCTTTCTCAATTGGTCTTCCAACATCCTCCGTTCTTTTTCTTGCTTCTATGGGAGTGTCACTTGGTTTACATCCGAGCATACCGGTTTCATTTAGAAGATCAAGAATGTACATCCGTTGAGATACACTAATGCCCTTTTTTGATCTAGCAACTTCCATCCCCAAAAAGTATCGCATTTGTCCTAGGTCTTTGACCTCAAATTCAGTGGCTAGTATTTTCTTCAGTCTCTCCATTTCCTCTATATTATCTCCAGTGAGGATTATGTCATCAACATACACAATCAGAATTGTTTTTCTCCCATCTTCAGATTGCCGAAAGAACATCGTGTGATCTGACTGCCCTTGCTGATATCCTTGATTTCTTACCACTTTGGCAAATCTATCGAACCATGCTCTTGGTGACTGTTTAAGGCCATATAGAGACTTCTTAAGTTTACACACTTGATCTTCTTCTCTAGTTCTACAGAATCCTGGGGGCATTGTCATGAAAACTTCTTCTTCTAATTCTCCATTTAGGAAATCATTCTTAATATCTAGCTGTTGAAGAGGCCAATTTGAGTTGACTGCAACAGACAAGAGAACTTGAATTGTGTCTAACTTTGCCACTGGTGCAAACGTTTTTGTGAAGTCAATACCTTGAGTCTGTGTACCTTAGCAACAAAGCGGGCTTTGTACCTTTCTATCGTCCCATTTGCTTTATATTTCAAAGTGAACACCCATTTGCAGCCAACATGTTTCTTTCCTCTTGGTAAGTTTGTTACCTCCCAAGTTTCATTCTTTTCCAAGGCTCTCATTTCCTCCAGCACTGCCTCTCTCCACTGGGGTATTTTCAAGGCGTCATGAATATTTTGTGGAATTTCTGTACAGTCAAGGTTAGCAGTAAAAGCACGAAACCTTGTAGATAGAGCATTTTACGACATAAATTTTGAGAGAGGGTGGAGAGTACATGATCGAGGTTGCTTCCTAAGAGCAATAGGTAAATCAATATCAGAGGAAGCAAGCTTACCAGATGGAGATGTATTCGGATCTATTACCGGTTCAGACTCATTTGATGCTTTAGGTATGAGAGTCTCCACTATCGTTGATTTTGTCTTTCGTGAATAAACCAATAGCTTACTGTCATTTTGTTTTGCTGCATCTCCCCCTGAGTTCAAGTGTGATGTTGTGACAGGTTCGGTGTTTCGGGCATGATCAGTGGTAAGGATGGACTCAAGATGAGAGATATCAAAGTCCAAAAATTGAGCTTCGTCACGTAATGGCTCCCCCTGAAGAGAAGGCTTTTGGAGTAATGTTCATGAAATTTTTGGAGGGGGTGGCAAAAGAGAGAACCCGACTAGACATTCTATTGATGATATATGTGGATGTTAAAATGGCATCACTCCAGAACATATTGGGCATATTCATAGTAAATAACAAGGTACGTGCGACTTCAAGAAGGTGTCTGTTTTTCCGTTCGGCAACCCCATTTTGTTGGGGGGTGTCGACACAAGAACTTTGATGAACGATTCCGTGCTGGAGAAGATAATCTCCCAACATAGAATTAAAATATTCGGTGCCATTATCAATGCGCAGAATTTTAATGAGAGTTTGGAATTGAGTTTGAACCATGAATTGGAAATTAATAAACACAGAGCGCACATCAGATTTTTCTTTTAACAAATAAACCCAACATAACTGAGTATGATCATCAATAAAGGTGACAAACCATTTCGAGTGAGTGCGAGTGAATGTACGAGATGAGCCCCATACATCACTATGAATCATGGTGAATGGATGAGCGGGTTTATAAGGAGATTTCGGGAATGAGGTACGTTGGTGTTTTGCAAGTTCACATATTTCACACTGAAAATCAAACGAATTTTTATTTGACATAATAGAAGGAAACAATCGTCGCAAATATTGAAAATTGGGATGACCCATTCGAAAATGCCACAACAAAAGTTCACTATCCCTAGAAACAGATGCAGAATCACAAATGACAGTTTGAGCGTGGTCACTCACAAAAGCGTTGTCAAAGTAGTAGAGCCCCTCATACTCCTTAGCACTGTCAATCGTCTTCCCCGATAATAGGTCCTGAAAAACACAAAGAGAGAAGAAATTTAGCAGAGTAATGAGAGGATTTTGTTAATTGGCTAATGGACAACGAATTGCACGATAGGTTTGGAACATGAAGAACAGATTCTAATATGATAGAATCAGAAAGTTGAATACGTCCTTTTCCGGCGACCGACGAAAGAGTGTCATCTGTAATTTTAACTTTAAGATTTCCGGCACATGGTGAGTAAGACGAAAAAAGATGGTAAGAACCAGTCATATGATCTGATGCGCCTGAGTCAATGATCCAAGGATGTTTGGATCGAGAGCTGCTCAGAGCATGGAAAAAATTACCTGTTTGGGCTACGGACGCGGAAGCAAGGTTTTGGGGAGACTGACCAAAAGCATGAAAGCTGGAGAACAACTGTTGCAATTGTTCCAGCTGTTCAGCAGAGAAACTGCTGGAAGGAACATCCGAGCCGACCTGAGAGGCTGCTGGTGGGTGCGTGAGAGTGGTCTGATAACCTTGATTACGGTTGCCTTGCCTTGGTTTCCAGTCGACAGGTTTTCCGTGAATCTCCCAGCAGGTGTCTTTGGTGTGACCAGTTTTTCTACAATGGTCACACCAAGGTTTACTGCGATGCTGTTTTGGGCCGAGCCCAGAACGAGGGCCTTTAGAAGCTAAGGCTGAGGCTTCCGTGACATTGGGCCTGTGAGATTGACGAGGCTTGGGTAACATCACATTCCTTCGGTGTTCCTCACGACGAACTTCAGCTAATGTCTCTTGAAGAGAAGGAAGAGGGTGTCGGCTGAGGATTCGGCTGCGGACATCATTAAGCTCGCGATTAAGGCCAGCGAGAAACTCGAATACTCTTTCGGTTTCAAGAGTTTTCCGGTACCGGGCACTATCAGTGGCACAAGCCCACTCCTCATCGTAACTCAGATCGAATTCCTGCCAGAGATCCTGCATCTCCATAAAGAAATCGGTGACATCTCGTTCTCCCTGCTTCATTTGCCACAATCGGGTTTTAATCTCAAAGATCTGAGACGAATCTCCTGCATCGGAATACGTCTCTCGAACGGCATACCATACGTCTTTGGCAGTGGGTAAGAACATATATGTCTTACCGATGGAGGGTTGCATGGAGTTCACCATCCATGCGATCACCATCGAGTTTTCGGACCGCCACTTCTGAAGGTCGGCAGGTTGAGTCGAGGGTGGCTGCTTTGTTTCGCCAGTGAGATATCCCAATTTTCCTTTGCCATCGATGACAAGTTTGAGGGATTGAGCCCACTCACAGAAGTTTTTCCCGTTGAGCTTTTCCACCGTGAGCTGGAAGGACGAATGTTCAAGTCCAGTCGAGCCTATGGTGGTCAGTGGTGGTGTTGCCGGAGCAGATTTGGGAAAGAGTTCCGGTCCTTCACTATCGATCGTGGATTCAAACATCGAGAACCACGAATGAAGAACCTGACTCTGATACCATGAAGAAAGAGTAAACTTTCTTGTATATTGATTGAATTTTATCGTACATGTATCTTCTCTATTTATCATTCTATATAGAGATCTATACATAAGGAATTAATCCCTGAAATTAAGAACACCGAATATCTCCAAATATTGCTATCACTAATTATCCCATAACATCCGGGATATTATACTCCCTCCGTGATTCTTGGATGATGATACTCGAAATTATTTCTACAGTTGCTTTCTGTTTCATGAATTCAAGTGTAGAAGATGAACTTTAAGTCTGTTGGATGATGCCTGTTTTGTTACTTATTTCTCTTTAGGATCTTGTGACTATCTGGTTCTTTCTTCTTGTCGATTTATGCACTCACTCGTTTTCTTAATAACCTCATGGGATACAGAAAGGTGACACATTTACAAATGAACTTTTGATGTGGGCAACACTACTTTTGGTTCGATTAAAGTTATGTTTTGTTTTTTTTGCACCCCAAAGAGATAAGCCTGAGCGAGCTCAGTGAATACTTCTCAAATACGAACTTTTGAAGTGAACGTGTTGATATACTTAATGTCTGTTTCCTACATTTTATTTTCTTGGGATTTCAGTATTGGTTTCATTATTTGTGAAACTGTGCACTGTCTTATGTTTCATGTGATTCGATCTTTAGTTCATTTTCAAATTCTAGCATCCTATCAGCTGTAATCGAACATATTCTTCTTGAAGGTGTGGATCTGAGGTCCTCTAAAGTTTGTGAACATGGACTTTTGAATTATAAAGCCAAGCATGTGTTTTATCCTCGTGAAAGAAGTAAGTTTCGGAGCCGTTATGATTACTATTGGGCTTCTGTGTTCAAGGTAATGCTAATTCACAGCTGAAATGTCAATTTCGGGTAATATTATCCCTCTTTAAACATCCCTTTACTAAGTAGCAGCACTAGTTATAGCAACTATGATATTGTGCTCATCTTTTTACCTCAAACTTTAATGGTTTTATATCTTCTATATCGTGGCTGTTTTAGTCAGTACAAATAGTTTGTCTTTCTTAATATCAAGAAATATTTCATTGACAGCTCTTGAGTCGCTCTTAACTAGTTGGATTGTGAATGATCCTCAATTCCATTGTCCTTACTTCTAATAGCTCTGTTATTTGATCCTTTTCTTAAGTGTTTTGTTTTAAATTTTTTGAGAAATTGAGCAAAGAGGGATCTTTGCTTGATCACTTTTGGGTTTAGACTTCGAGTTTTCAATTTTACGAATTCAGACCTACCCTTGCTTAACCTTAGGGAAAATTTCCTTTTTAGTCCTTAGCTTTTGCACCTTTTTTTTTGTAAAAAAAAAGGTCCTTGGGTTTCGAAAATGGAAAAATCAATCCTTGACTTAACCACCACTCAAAAAATAATCTCTGTCAATCTTTAGTCAAACCCCCGACGGCAAACCTTGCCATGTCAGCACACTTGTCCATCTCAGTCTAGTAAGCCACGTCATCAGCCAACTCATCGCTCTTTGCCAAAAGACACCGTCCGGCCTATCTCCCCAAATCCTCTTTTTTCACAACACTTGTTGTCCCAATCGCAGCCTAGGTAAGCATCATATTTGGGTAAGTAGCTCAAAAATTTAAGTGTTGAACACGGAATTCTCCCCCCATCACTGCAGACCGAACCCTAAATAGCGGCATCTGTCAGTTTTTTCCCTCATCCCAAGACTGCAATATTTCCTCATATTCTGAGCAAGTTGTGAGCCGTAATAACCATCACTAAAAGGCGTCCCATTTCCTGAGCCCTAGAATGGTGGAGCTGGAATTTTGGAGGACCGGGTTCCTCATCTCTGCTAAAAACCCACGGGTTTGCTCTGCCTATAATGTCGGGAGGTACAGTTCCCATTTTGTTTGCTGAGTTTACCCAAGTACTTGGAGTGAGGAGTAGGAGCAAGCTTTGGAGTGATTCTTTCATACTAGATCAATTGGGTGGTTTCTGTTCCGGAAACGACAACCAGATTTGTTTACCAATGAAAGCAGGTTGCCCCACCACTGATGACAACCTTTTCATGAGGATGCTCATACAACCCGTGAGTTCCAAAATGAAGAAGGGGGAGAAGACAAAAAAATCTCAATTGTGGCATTGTTTCTCGGCAAAGCAAATGATCTTGTCACATTTTTGGACAAGGAGTTTCCTGAAGTAGGTTTGAAGAATGAAAATGTTTTGGAAATAAGTTGGATTGGCTCTCTTGTTTGGTGGGCTAATTATGACAACTATGTGTTGCTCGATCGAAATCCCGACTCAACTAATTTTTTGAAGAGGAAGTCAAATTATGTGCAATCCCGATTTCTGAAGATGGCTTGGAATGGCGATGGAAGAGGATGATTGAGCTTGGAAAAATTTGGAGCAAGCTTTGGAGTGTCTGGGACCACACCGTTGGGAGTAATAACCCCAAAAGGTGCGCTGCAAAAAAGAGGATTTGGGGAGATAGTCCAGATGTGTCGTTTGGCAAGGAGCAATGAGTTGGCTGATTATGTGGCTTATTAGAGTGGTGTTTGTGGACCAAAATTTTGGGGTGATCAAAATTTTAGTTTATGGGAGTTGGTGAAAAAGTGAAGAGATAAATGTTTTGAATGAATTTTTTATGATTACTTAATGAAAAAATAGATGATTTGATGGGTAGAGTGAGATTATTTTATAGATATTTTATTAGTTCAAAATTTTAGAATTTTGGGATGCAAACACCACGAATGAGATGGACAAGTGTTAGGGCTGAACAGAACCGGACCGCAGACCGGACCGGACCGGAAAATCGGACCGAATTTGCGGTCCGGTCCGGTTTTAATTTTAAAAATACAGTCCGGTCCGGACCGGATTTATCCGGTCCGGTCCGGTTTGTATATTTTTGAAATGCGGTCCGGACCGGACCGGACCGCATTTCGTAATTTTTAATTTTTTTTTTAATTTTTTAAAAAATATTACCGTTACTAACTTACTGCGCCTACTGTGCGCTGTCATAAAATTGTTTTTAATTTTTTTTTTAAATATTACCGCACTGCGCAGTGCTATTTGCATTGCGCAGTGCGCCCAATAGCACTGCGCACACTGCGCAGTGCTATCTGCAGTGCGCCTCATAGCACTGCGCCTACTGCGCAGTGCTATCAGGTGCACTGCGCAGTGTGCGCCTATTGCAGAGCGTAGAAATTTAAAAAAAAAAAATAATTTTTTTTAAATAATTTAAATCCGGTCTGGACCACTTAAGTGGTCCAGACCGGACCGCATTTTTAAAACCCGGACCGGACCGGACCACATATAAGTGGTTCGGTCCGGTCCTTTAATATTAGAGGACCGGAAATGCGGTCCGGACCGCATTGCGGTCCGAAAACCGGACCGCATTTCCGGTTTTCAGCCCTAACAAGTGTGTTGACACGGTAAGGTTTGCCGTTAGGGGGTTTGACGGAAGATTGACAAAAGTATTGATTTTTTGAGTGGTTGTTAAGTCAGGGATTGATTTTTTCATTTTCGAAATCCAAGGACATTTTCTTAAAAAAGTGTACAACCTAAGGACTAAAAATGAAATTTCCCTATTTTTTTTAACTTTTTGGTGTTTTTATTTTTCTTTCTGTCTTGAAAATTTGGACATTCTTTTGATATTATTCGACCACATTAGCATGTCTGATCAGTGTTTCAATTTTATCTTCTTAGGTTAGAAAGAGCACACTTGTAATCTATGGAGCAGTTAATCCTTCTATTTAAGGAGATTGTTAAGCTCCTACCTGCTTTTGAGTTCCCTTAAGCCTAGGTTAAAAGAGAATATAAATGCCATAAGGCATTAAACATAATTTCTCATTGTTCACAAATTTGAGGCACAATCCTCTCAAACATATCTCAATCCTTAATACTGCAGAACCATATCAGATTTTCATGGTTTTGGGGATTGGAATCTGAATATTCATTGGAGAATGTGCAGATTTTTTCAAATCTTGTCAAAGTTGGTGCGGGATGGTATAAGAGTTTGCCGTTTGCGTGTGCATTGTATGGGCAGGTGGCTTTGAATGATTGGGTTTCGATTTATTTCTGTTTTGTGAAGACAGGGATGCTTCTAGACCCTGATATATATTTATGTATGTAGGATGATGGGGCAGAAGTTGGAATTTTTCATCTCACGTAGGTGAGTATGTATTGTGGAGGTTGACTGTCACTGGGGTGTATACTATCTCTAGTGATGGTTCTTCCGGAGGGCCTTTTTTTTTGTTCCTTGTATTAGTGGATGGGATGTTGAAGTCAAAATGAAAGTTGCATTTACTGTATGGAGAGCAGCGCAATACAAAGTATTGACGTTGGATACTTTGTATGCTTGGTGGAGAGTTAGTGAATTATTTATTGCTTAGATATTCACCCACAAGGGAATTATGGACTTTGGCCTTTTCCTATTCTGGGGTTAGTGGTTGATGACAAGAGTGGTTTGAAGGTACTTAGACGTTGTATGGAAGTTTGAAAGTCCTATGCAGTAGTATTTTTCGCGCAGTTCTGTATGTGTTATGTGGATTTTTAGAAACATAGCTTAAATGATTACATCAACATTTTCCTAACAGCTTAAGTTTTTGGCATAGTTAGTGATTTCACATAGTATCAGAGTAGAGGTCGTGAGTTTGAATCTTAACTCCACGTGTTGTAAGGGGGAGTCCGACCCACACATGAAGGGGAGTGTAAGAAACATAACTTAAGTATCTACTTCATCCCCTTCCTAATAGTTTAAGTTTTTGGGATGACGATTTCACATGGATCTTATGGATAGGCGGAATAATTGCACTTCCAATGCGGTTGAACTCCATTTCACCCAACTCCATGTCCATAAATACCTTGTGTGACTGGATGCTTGGCTTAGGCAATTTCCAGTCTTCTTTGTTTCTGATTTTATAGATCTCCTTTCTGTGCTTTGTAACATTGAGAGATACTGTACATACCTATTCATGTTGTTTTTCTCTGCAATTCATTATTTTTCAAGCATTTTTTATTCTTTAGAAGGAAGTTTGAAATTAGGGTTATGTGAGGTCAACATCAAGGCTATGCTTAAGAAGAATTCTGAAAGAAAAGGGACACTGATTATTTGGGGCCATCAAGAAGTTTCCTGCCGTTACATTTATTGCTTTGCTTCTTAATTGTTGGAACTCACCAACCACACTAATGTCACAAAGGTGGCTACTATTTGATTTAGTCTGGCTTGACTAGTTTACTTGAGCAGCACCAGTATCAATGGTTCTGATGCCAGCTTTCCCTTTTTTTTTTCAGTTGTGCTTTCTGCATAAAATGCATTCTTCATCGTTTTAGGATAGTTGTGGCTGTCTTTATTGGTACATGCATATTTTGGTGCAGGTATAAATGTATATATCCATGACCATTTGCTTTATGGTCTCATGTGCTTAGCATTTCGAATTATTGCTGGGTTATGCCTTCTTAGGTGATTGAGGTGCTGTTTTGTTGGAAGCGAAAGTTCATCAACCCTCTTGCTTCGAGGGTTTGGAAGATGATTCATTTGTGTATTTGGTGGGTTATTTGGAGGGAGAGGAATGTGAGGTGTTTTGAGAATTCTTTCTTGTCTTTAGACGGGTTGAGGGGTTTGTTGTTGAGTTCCCTTTTTCTTTGGGCCAATGCTGTTTTGGGCTCTCCTTTTTCCGATTTTGATGATTTTCTTAGCTTTCTAGCTTGTTTGGAGTAGGTCTTCAGTATAGCTCTCTGTTCTGTTACCTCTTTTTGTTTTTTCAATAAAGTTCTTCTTACTTATATAAAAAAAAATATCCATGACCATTTGCAAACTAATATCAGAATTTCTTTATTACAATTTCAGGTGGAATACAAAGATTATGCTTCAGGTGAGCCGCAGGTTGCATTGGCAGAAGCTCCAAATGAAGCCCTTCCTCTTAGTTGCAGGCCTAATTTTGGTGCTGCATGGTTGATCAAAGATAAATTCAAGGTAGGGGATGCAAAGCTTCTAGTCTCAGTCTAAATGTGGTACTGGCCTGAAATCCAGATAAACGAGTTACTAGATTTAGTAGGTTGTTAGATATATCCATGTTTAAAGCCTGTTTCTTTTTCATTTTTCCTTGAAGTACTTGATAATTATAGTTTGTATTGTCACCTTTTCTTTTAGGTGAATAGAACTTATGACTGCTGGTACACATCTGGAGTTTCCAAAGTGAGCTTATATCATTACGGTCTTTTTAGTTGCCAAGCAAGAGATCCATCTACTGTTGAGATGATTAGGCGATATTCCATCCTGTAAGTAGATTCTGTTTATTTATTTTTTCTCTACCAAAAAATTTCTGTTCTATTCGGGGCTAGTTTTGGATTGAGGTTCCTTTTTTGTGGTTGTGTATTTTTAATCTATGTGAACTAGATGGAAAATTTGGAAAATTGAACACGAGTGGCTTGTTCCTAATTCTATTTGTATCTCCATCCTTCACCCCTTTTTTGTTCCTTTTCTATTCAATGAACTTTTTTCTTTTTCTTTTTTTCTTCTCTTTTCTCTTTCTTCTCTCTTATTTCAATTCTTTTCATTTCTCTTTCTTTCTTCATTCTCTGCTTTTTTGTTTGTGGCTGTCAACCAACGTCTCTAACATAATTCTCGTTTAAAGACCTCAAACATGGTGAGACCTTGCTTTCTGCTCTTCTTGGTTTGTTCTTTGGTTTCTAAACATTTTGTTTATCTTCCTTCCAAATCTGGCTTGATGTTGTTATTTCTAGTGGTTGACTACTTCTGCTGCTCTACTACTGCTAAGGTTCTTACGGATGGATTGATACGTAGGCATTTAATTAATTTGCCAAATGTAGTTATATTCTGCCTGAACATCTTTTTTTGGCCTTTAGTTGCTGGTTGCCTGCTTTATTTCATCTTTTTGTTAACATAAAGTTCTCCAAATTCTATCTAGAAAGCAGTTGCAAATCATAGGGCTGCATTATAGACTCATGGCAGGTTAGATGTGCTTTTTGGTTGGCTTGGAGAACATATGCCTGTCAGCTGTCTGCTAGGCTTCATGTAAGATATGTGTTGTCATAACCCTATTTTCCTTAACTTGGACGCTGGTTATGGAAGGGATTTGGTAGTGAAAGCTGATATCAGAGTAGAAGCATTTGCTAATGCTGAATATGCTGATATTCCGTCTGGCAGTATCAGAATATCAGCATCCTGGTGTTGTACTCTGGTTCAATGGATTATTGACATATCAACTGTTTCATAATGGGCTTACTTTGTCTTGGGCTCTACAAAGGTAGAGTTGTTAAATCTTCTTCCTTGGGAATCCTTTTAGTGTCTGGTAAAAGCTGCTAACTCTTTTACTATGGAAATTGATTAATTTTTGAGTGGCTGCAGAAGCTGTCCAATGTCAAATATGAAGGCCTGCCAGCCCCTTGCTAGGGTACACAGACCTTGTGGATGGTTCATATGTTTTCCAGTCATAGATGAGGCTTAATGTGCCCTCCCATTTTTCATGAAAATCTAATAAGTAGTCATATCTTTAATTTTATTTTGGGGTTAAGAAGAAATGACCGGAAGGAAAAATTTGGTTGAATGAAATTTAACCCAGTTAATCCCTCATGTTATCTATGTGCTTCAAAGTAGTTTGGTGGCAAACCATGGAAATAAATGTGTATTTGTAGTAGGAAAAATGGAGAAAAAAGAGAGAGAATGTATTCTTGTGGATTTTGAATGCTTCTGTTTGAGTTATAAACGTTGGCGTTTCTTTAAAATGTCAGGTCCACAAAGATATTATACTCCTGGTTTTCCAGTGTTGGAAGAGATAAGTATTGGCGGTGGGAAATGTTAGCTGGAGTTGTTACTGGTTTTTTAACTTCCTTGATCTCTATTAGCCTGTTTAGGCTTGTATATCAAATGAAATCGTGGTTGCTACACATCTGTTTACCAAGGCTGCTCCCTCGAGCTGTAAATACAGCCCGCTTGAAGCATGCTGGTTTTCTTGTTGTATACTTTAGCTTTATCGGTTGGTTAGCCATCCAGTATGGAGAAAAGCTTGGTCTCCCTGAGATTCTCACAGTTCCGAAGACAGAGACAAATAAACGGCAGTTTTTTCCTTTTGGCCCTCTAAAGATCTGATGTCTGCAACATTGGAGTTGCGGCAAGTAATGTGTCATCCCCTGTGCAATGATGTCCAATTGAGTACTCTACAATGGATTTACTCTTGTGGAGAACAGAACATATGTAGGTCAGCAGTGTATAGGGTTTTATGAAATAAGAAAGTTTTGATGATCTGATGTCTGTTGGTGTGTTGATCTTTGATTCAACCATGTTTTAGTTCTAGTTCAATTCACTTTAGTTTTGGCTTTGAAAGATTGCTAATGCTTCAAACTTACCTCTTCACTCCAACTTGCGACATATATCTCTATGGATGGCACCTCTGGCAAGTGGTTTTGATCATTGCGCTAGCATGTTTGGCAGGTTAAAACTTTTCATATTTCAAGTTTCAGAGTGACTTATGTGGATTTGTAAAAAAGTTGGTAAAATTTTTTAAGAATGTGTGATTGTAGATTTATATTTATTGGAGTTTAAGAGATGATTGGATGAATTTTTTTTTTGATAATGTGGAAATCTCCCAAAGCCGGACTCGTTTGGCTCAACCCTGAAGTACAAACCACAGCCCACTGGATCGATCCCACAACCCAGGGAGCAGATAAGTCAACAACTCGCCCAGTAGCAGGAAAGTCCAACTCACCCTTTAGACTCGAACTTGGAACGTCGAGCCCTAAAGAGGATGTCCCTCCTAAGTCCTAACCACTGAGCTATCGCCCTTGAGGGTTGATTAGATGAAATTTTTTATTGAAAAGTATTGAAGTTTGTAAAAACAAAAGTAAGGAAAGCAGATTTGATAGTTTTTTTAATGAAAATGTGGAGTTTGTGTGACAAAATTTTAAAATTTTTGTCTCCTTACTTTTTTTTACAAACTTCAATACTTTTCAATAAAATATTTTAAAATTTTGTTGTTTGGCAACTAAAATATTCAAAATCTAATTTTATTTTTCAAAAAAGTAAGAAAATTTATTGTTGCCAAACAGGACAGCAGTGATATAAATTCAAAGGTTTTAACTCGTACAAAATTCAACATGTCAAACGAACCTAACTGAAACTTGTTTGGACGCTTATAAACTCAAATAAGCTCATAAACTTCATTAAAATTAGGGGTAGACTTATAGTTAGCCCCCTATGTTTGGGCAAAAATCAAGTTAGATCCATATTTTTCAATCCAACAATTTGAGACCCATAACTTTCACAACCTATCAAACTTAGCCCTCGTCTAAATCAGGTGTTAAGTCCGACGGAAATTCATGCAAAATGACCGAAATGCCTCCAAAGATAAAATTTAAAATAAAATATAAATGTAAGAAATAAATTAAAATAAATATATTATTGAAATAGAGTTTCAATATAGTTTTATTTAAAAAATATTAATTTTTGAAAAAATATTAATTTTTGAAAAAATATCATTTTTTATTTTTAATGAATTTTTTTTTTATTTTTTTAGTAATTTTATTTTGGAGGGGCATTTTGGTCATTTTTCATATTTTCCGTCTGATTTAACGTTTAATTTAGACGGGGGGCGAAGATTGATAGGTTTTGAAAGTTGTGGGTATTAAATTGTTGGATTGAAAAATATGGGGTTAACTATGATTTTTGCACAAACATAGGGGGCTAACTATGAGTTTACCCCTTAAAATTACTTTTGCCCCATAAAAAAAATCTTACGTGTTTAAAGAATAGATAATTGAAAAAATAAATAAACGATCGTAGATAGGAATCTTAATTACTTAATTAGCATACCTATATTATACGTGTGTATTTGTGTGTGTTTCCATATCAATCTATGGATGAATATTCAAAAACTTGGACTGCGTATTGGATTTTCTAAATCTTTTAATAATATCATAAGATGTAATATCAATAATCTAGTTCGTGATAATTAATTTAGTTTGTTTAATTAACTTGAGAGAGATATCAAAATAGGACGTGATTTCAGACCTTTAAAAATTTTCGAAGGCACTTGTCTGCATGCTTTGGCCCAATGTAAATGCTTAGTTATAAAAGTATGTTAAAATCTCTGCAATATGGTTTGCCCCAGAAAAAAAACATGGGGAAAGAAAAAATCTCTCTCTCGGCCATTGCCAAACAGGCCCTTTTTTTTTCTTCTAAGCTGCCAAACAGACCCCACGGACCTGGGATAGATGACAACAGTAATGTTTTGAGATTTGCATCCACATCTTGGTCTACGAAGTCTGAAAAGATTTAGCTATCTTTACAACTTTGATATACTACAATGAGATTATAGTCTCAAAGTATTTGGCATAGAAGATTGAGGAACGATTAAGATGTAAAATTTTGGGTATATCTTTTAGTTTATATGATTTTCAGATTTGTCTAAGGCCTCCAAGCTTGACCCTGGTAGTCTCTTGATCTATTTGATTTAATGCTCTACTAAAGCCAACAAAGCTTGGTCTCCCAATCCCAGGTCCCTGCTGCCGAAGTTACAGAATTAGGATCAGAATGTAGTCAGAATCGGCTGCACTCAACTTTTGCAACATTCATGCACGTAGATTTAGCAAACAAGCCACCATTCTCTACTGCTTCATCAACATCTGGCTTGGTGTTGTCCTTGTCACTTATAATCGAGGTGGGATTCCTTGACATCTTATTTGAATCTGCATAAACAGGTCTGTAGCCAAAATTTTGCTGCTTCACGAATACTGTCTAAATTGAAAAGAATTCCAAAGTATGAAACATTAGACTTAACACATCTTGCCACTTTCTGACAAGATCCGCTCTATTTCTTCTAGTAGGCGCTCTTTTTCATCCACCAACTCCTCATTCGTCTTCTGAAGTTCTTCTATTTGCTTAGTTTGCTCTGAATCCTTCCTGAAAAAGAATAAAAAAGAATAGCATAGCACTTTATTAAAAACAAGAGATTTCTGCTGGAAGTTTGAAGACAATTGCAGAAGGTGAGATTCCTGCAATGACAAAGCATGATGAAGGAGAAGAAACCTCAGCATATTTCTAGCAGATCAAAACCTATCAAGCCCTATAATGCCCCTCTGTTAGTGAATCACAATTGATAGACTGTGCATTCTAAATTATTGACTAATGAAACATTGTACTGTAGTTGTGGTGTTGTAGTATGACTATGAATTCCGGACTTGGGCATAAGCAAATCAATCAACTAGGCAACTACCCTTAGCACGACATATAGAACACTCGTAATGCTTGCACAAAGGAAAAAAACAAGCTCCAAAGTACAAAAGCACTAGGTACAATGAAACTGCTATCATCTCATGAAAGTGGTTCTAGAATTCAGTATCCTCATGAACGTCTTGAAGCACACCAGATCATGAGAAGGAACTTCTTCACATGGATTGCTTTGGGACAGAGGTCCCTGATCTCATGTGGTGCATTTACTAGTAGCATCCAAGCCAAGAATCCTGGCTGTCTCGGGTGTTTTTCGGCGGTTTTGCGCCGCACCGCCGTGTTTTGCCCCCCCAGGCAGTCCTTTCTGCCTTGGTCCGGCCTGCTTCTGCCGGCGCGTGTGGGCCACGCGCCGCCTTGTGCTCTTGTGTCACCTGTCCGCACGACGTTTTTGCTCTGTGCCGCCTCTGGTCAGTTCGTTTGGCCCGCTCCCCACCTCTGCCTCCTCTCCCCGTTTGGTGGTCAGCTCTGGTCGGTTTTCCCCGGTGGCTCTCCTAGCCGCCCGACGTTGCCTCCTCTCCTCCTCCCCCTAGTGCAACCAGTCTTTGCGTGATGATTACTTCGAAGGAGTCGGATTGCTGCGATGTGCGCCCTTCTTCTTGCGGAAGCCGCCACCGTCTTGTGCGGTGGTTGTGCTGTGTGTGTTGTGTTCCGGCCCTTGTGGCCGGTTTGTGTTTGGTTTGTGTTTGTTCTGTGTTGTGGACCCTTGTGGTCGGTTGGTTCTGGGGTTTGTATTACGACCCTTGTGGCTGTCGGTGGTTCCGGCATTGTAGTCCGGCTTGGCTTTTGGATCGTTGGATCCGCTTTCTTGTAGGGCCTTTAGGTCCGATTAGGTCTTTCGCTGGCCTTCGTGTTGTTTTTACGTTTTGTACTGGCTGTATCTTTCTCGGTTTTTAATATATTGGTTATGTTGCTTAAAAAAAAAGAAAAAAAGAATCCTGGAGTCATTAGTTTTTTCATACGTAATTCAATTTTAGATGATTCTCTGAGCTTTCAAATTTCTGAGTCTAAAATTTTGAATTTGGAAACCTATTCAAGCTGAGAAAGAACTTTGGCCCCCTTCTTGGTTGCTTTGAGCCTTTGCTTATGTTGGCTAGCTTTCGTAGGCTGGTAGCTTCTGTTGGGTTGTAAGTTGCTCTGTGGAAGGCTTTCTTCTTTCAAGCTTGTGGGTTTTTTATCTTTGCAAGCTCTGTTATAGAAGCAGCTTAATGTCTATAGCAATACCCGAACACGTCTCTTTCTGTACCACTGACCTCTTGCTTGTTAGGAAATGATAATTTGAGCTCCCAAATTTATCATGAAGATATCATAGCTCTGGACCCTCGTTAAAGTTAGACTCCAAAAGTGTTTATATAGTTAATTTTCAAGTTTTTGTATCATAGCATACAACAAATCAGACTGCTTTCAATGAGGAAGAATGCATTAGTAATCTTATCTAACAAAATTCATATCTCATTACTTTTATTTAGCAGCTTAGCTCCACCAAGAAGCTCTTCAAAAAGATGCATAATTAATCTGCTTGGTGAAAGACCAGCTCAAAGCTCACTAATTGCACCTCCCTATGCATGTGGTGAGAACAGAAGAATAAAAGTTCCAGCTGACATGATCTTCTATCAGAATTTTTTGTGTCGATAACATAGGATCACAAATAACTCACAGCATTATCTGTCTTATCTGCTGAAAAACCAGTCCCAAGCCTAATAAAATAAAAAGAGTTGTACTGGAAACTTTTGTGGCGCTGAATGGATGAAGTCAATCTTCTGTCCTAGTCAAGTCCCTTTGACTATATCTTTCGGCTTCTTTAACTGACTATGTGGATAAAATTATTACATGGAGGAGCCACTAGACGTATGTTTCTTTCAGCATTTAATATGGTCAAACAAAATGAGTCTCTAAAATAAAGCCTCAGTTGTTTCAAAATAAGGTTTCCTTAAGTAAAACCAACTTATCGTTGTGCATACGATTTTCTCACGACAAGGATCTTCAGGTGCCTTTCCTAAAGACATGATAAATTGTTCTTGTGACAAGCATGGGAAGTAAAAAGGCGGCAGTCATAAAAACTGCTTTCATTTCTAGCTTTTGTTTAGGTAAATGATTTAACTTATAAAGGTTCCAGATATGAGAGCATGGAATGCTTATTTACATATAAGCAATTTATTTTCTTTCAAGTTATGCTATCAAAGTTATTGAATACATCTCATCTAGCTTGCAGCACAGAATATATTTTTTACTTCTGATATTTTCAAGAGTTACACCGCATTAGAGATAATCGAATTCTGTAAAAGTTCCAACCCAAGTACCTAGGACAGTAGTTCTTTTTCTCCTTTTAAGTGGCACCCTACATAAATAGCTCTAAGATTTTTCTGGAAGGTTGGCATTGTCAGAACAAACCAGTGCTTATTGTGGCTTCATTACATGAATTGAGGTAAGAGATGAAGATTCTACACTCCATATGTTTTACAAAACAGCTTTCTATTAGTGGCATTTTGTCCATGAGTTTCCAATTCAAAGAGTTCACTAATAAATCCATACGACTCTACTACAGTGCAAGGTATTTCCATTTTGATGAAAATCCCTAAATACGCTCACAATAATATATAATAAGCATAAAGATATCCCGAGTGTAAGAAAAATAGATGTTGCTTTCTCACATTACCTATTCATGAAGGACAAGTTAAGTTTGAGCGACCGCACTTCCTTCTCAAGGTTTTCACACCGCTTCAAGACAGATTGCATATCTGATGGAATTGCTGGTGTCAAATTCCTTTCCTTTGCCTCTGCCATTCTACAACAAGAAATTTAATAGAATTCACAACTCGCCAGCTGTAGCCCTAAAGAAGAGTTATGTCTTTCCATCTTGCCAAGTGTTGCTTTGAATTGAATGTTCAGAAATATATTAAGTCTTCAATATTTTACATGTTTGAAAAGTGAGAATGGTAATAGCAATCAGTAGTAGCTACAATGAAAGACTTGCACAAGAAAAATAGGGGTTATGTTATCAGGTTCAATGTCATTTTACTATAGCCACAAAATATCAGCATATGGTTCAATGCCAGATGTGAATCAAGTCCTTTAACTCAATCAAAAGTAGAAGAGGAGGAAGAAGGAGAGCCGAATGTTATATTAGAGAGAATAACAGCAAAGGAAAAGGCAGTCCTGAAAATGAGAACAGTCCGTTAGGGCCAAACTATAACAAACAGAACAGAAGTATCAGAGAATCCCGTTAGCATGTTTCTGGATTGATATTTAATCATTCTGACAAGTGGTTTCCTGGATATGTTTCATGTGATATAATTTCTTGTGATCTTAATGTTAGAATCTACAGTAGTCCAGAAATAGGATATTGCTCTAGTAGAATAGGAAGGTTTGAGGAAAGACACATCAATATACATGTCTCAAGGAGGCACTGGAAATGTTTTTTCGATCTATGAAAGGACTATCATAAGTAGGATTTTGGAAATCACTAATATAGCATAGTGACACTTTGTAGAGCATACCTCCCAGTACTGCATTATCCAATACATGATCCCATACACTCCTGCATCACTTTTCGCTATCCATATAATTAGAGATATACTTATATTGTTGTCTCTGAATATGTTTGTCAATAATCAGAAGACGAAGTAACTACATCTACATGATATCTCAAAAATACTAGTAATTATTTGGGTTACTAGCACTAGGAAAAGTTTATTTGATATACACATCAAACATGGGAATTATCACCTGTCCATGCAATTCTTCAATCCACGATATCTAGGCTATTCTACTCTCTCGTACTCAAATCTTACTTCCTTGTCAAGGCCTGCGTAGTGCTCTAGTGACTTTGTGCCATATACGCTAGTAGATTGGCCCTAATACTATTATATATTACCTAAGAATGCATTAACCACATCAGTGAAAATTCCCAAAACGACAGTCACAGTTTGAGCCCTAAAAAATGCTTATTAGTCCAATTCCACCTGGTACATGCCCAAGCAGGATTTTGATCATATCACGCCCCGAACGCTAGCCCGAAGGGGCCAATGACAGCCGCGAGCATTCCCGAATGAATACTCCAACGAACTTAACCTTGACTTAGCAGCAAAAATCTCTTTTTTTTTTTACTACTGAGAGAGACGGGCCAAAGAGATTTACATAAACTTCAATTTGAACAAAACGACTTCATAAACCAAAATGTAAGCATCTTAATTACATAACATATACAAAACACTTCCTAAGTGACAGACCACAATGGTCTATGGTCACCAACATCTCAAAAATACACGGAGAGCCTTCCCTCTCAAGATAAGTAGTCCTTAGGACTCCTTTCACCTAGCACATCTGGAATGATACACTTTAAAACTTGTGAGTCAAAAGACTCAGTAAGGGAACATGAACCTTTAAAGAATGCATGATCATGAATTTAGATGTGCATGTATGCTCAATGCTTGCATATGAAACGTATGCACTTGCTCTTGAAAATATGTACTTGAACTTGTAAAGACACTTGATCTTAAAAACTTGAACTTGAAAGCACTTGATCTTAGAAAGAATTCATTTCTTATCTTGTGGGCTACATACGATCAATTTACCCCTGAAGTCAGGGTTGTGCATTCCCATCGGAACCGTCCCCTTTTTTCCTTGGAGACATAACATCTGGTCGAGCTAGCCCTAGAAGTGGCCCCAGGCTTGATGGCTAGACACTGTCAACGGACAGCTTTGCTGTCATTTACTCACCATATCTTCCGTTATCTCTCTATTATTCTACAACTATGTATAGCAATGGTTACTTCTTTTCTTTCCTAGTTTAGTTCGATACTTGATTTCTTTCCTTGTATATTGATAACGTACCTTGTATAGCTTGATTTCAAACCTCTATATAATGAGAAGTATACACACGGCCAAAACATTCGGTCAATTCTCTCAAATATTGTCAAGGTATCAGAGGCAGTACTTTAATCCCTATCTCTTGGTTTCGTTTCGATTTCGTTTTCTTTGTGGGTTTCGTTTGTCGTCACTGTCAGCCTCAATTTTTTCCAACCCGCACCAGTCCCCTCTTATTTCGGTTTCCTTTCGATCTGTCGACCCTTTCCGTGCTATTTCCAGCGCTGGATGGTGGTAATTTGTGGCTATCGGCACTGTCTGTGGTGTTTCAGACGCTGGGTGGTGATCTGAGGTGGCTCTCGGAACTGTCTGTGGTGTTTTCAGGTGCTGGGTGGTGGTCTGTGGTGGCTATCGGCGCTGTCTGTGTGTTTTTCGGTGCTGGGTGGTGGTCTGTGGTGGCTGTCGGCGCTGTCTGTGACTTCCGATCTCTTCGACTTTTCGTTTGTTTCCCGTTCCATTTCGGCTTTGATTTTTTGCTGTTTTTATCTCTTCGGTGATTTGGTATTTTGCTGGTTCGGTGGTGTTTACTTCATGTTACTGCTTGTGGTTGTTTGGGCTGTCACTATTTATTTGCTTATTGGGTTTAGGCTGCTGTTTCTACTAGTTGGGCCGACTGATTGGCTGTTATTACATTACTTGCTTGCTGCTATAGGGTTTGGGCTGTTGCTGTCATTAGTTTTGGCAGAATCTTGGCATCGTTGCTTGCTGTGTTATTGGGTTTGGACGACTCTTTTCCAAGTGTTTGCTTGCTGTTATTTGGGTTGTTGCTGTCATTAGTTTTGGCAGAATCTTGGCATTGTTGCTTGCTGTTATTGGGTTTGGGCGACTCTTTTCCAAGTGTTTGTTTACAACTGCATTCCACGTTATCATATAATGGACTCAGCTCCTGCCTGCGTCAAATTTACTGGAAAAAATTACTCTACTTGGGCTTTTCAATTTGAACTTTTCCTCTAAGGAAAAGATCTCTGGGGTCATATTGATGGCACCACTACGGCATCCTCTACCGCTTCGGATAAATCTAAGGATGCTGCTGCTCCGGTTTCATGGGCTGTTCTTGATACTCGAATTATGTCCTGGCTTCTTAGCTCCGTTGAGCCACACCTTGTCCCTAATTTGCGTCCTCATCGTTCCACCCAATCTATGAGGACTTATTTGAAGAAAGTTTACTATCAAGAAAATGACGCCCGTCGTTTTCACTTGGAGCATGCCATTGCACAATTTCATCATGGGAATCTCTCCATTCCAGATTACTACTCGACATTTCTCACCCTTTGGAACGACTATTCCGACCTGGTTACGATGACTGTTCCACCTAATGCTCTTTCGGCTATTCAGGCTATCCATGCGACGAGTCGTCGTGATTAGTTTCTTATGAAGTTGCGCCCCGAATATGAATCTGTTCAATCTTCTTTGGTGAACCGATCTCCAGTTCCATCTCTTGATGTTTGTTTCAGCGAACTCCTTCGCGAGGAACAACGTCTCACCACTCAAGCTGTTTTGGACTCTCCTCATGGAGGCTCAGGTTCCGCTACTGTCGCTTATGCTGCCCAAGGCCGGGGGACTCCTGTGACTTCCAAGCAATGTTTTTCTTGCAAAGAATATGGCCATATTGCAGCCCATTGTTCCAAAAAGTTTTGTTCCTATTGTAAGAAAAATGGTCACCTTTTCAAAGAGTGTCGCATCCGTCCTCAGAATCGTCAACAACAAGCTGTCCAGACTTGTGTTACTACACCTCCAGTAGCTCTTTCTCCGGCCTTTGATTCCTCTCCAGGTGATTTCTCTCCTCCGCTAACACCTGAAATGGTGCAGTAGATGATCGTGTCTGCACTCTCGACATTGGGTCTTCAAGGTAACCATTCTGCTTCTTCAAATCTCTGGTACATAGACTCTGGAGCTTCTAATCACATGACCCCTAATTCCATGGCTCTTGGTCCTGTACGGCCCTATACTGGCACTTCCTTTATTCAAACGGCCAATGACAGCTCTTTGCCAATCATTGCGGTTGGTGATGCTTCTACTAAGATCATCGATGTATTTCTTGCTCCTAAGCTTTCTACGAATCTCATTTCGGTTGGCCAATTAGTAGATAGTAACTGTGCTGTTAACTTTTCTGGTAATGGTTGTGTTATACAGGATCAGGTAACGGGGTCGCTGATCGCGAAGGGGCCTAAGGTGGGGCGTCTCTTTCCACTATATTTGCCTGTTCCAGCACTTCCTTCAGTTTCTCCAACTTTGTCTCTATCTTGTAATAAAGTTGATGATCCCACTATGGTGTGGCACCGTCGTTTAGGTCACCCCAATCCTCAAATATTATCCCATGTATTGAATTCTGGTTTATTAGGCAATAAAGAACGATGTTCTACTTCTATTGATTGTGCCTCTTGCAAGCTTGGTAAAAGCAAAACTCTTCCCTTTCCTCTGCATGCGAGTAGAGCTTCTCACTGCTTTGATATTATTCATAGTGATGTTTGGGGTCCATCTCCTATTATATCTCATGAAAAATATAAGTATTATGTGACATTTATTGATGATTATAGCCGCTTTACTTGGGTCTATTTTCTTCGCTCTAAATCCGAAGTTTTCCGTACTTTCACCATATTCATGGTGCATCTTGCAACCCAATATGCTGCCTCTATAAAAATTTTACGTACAGATTCCGGTGGTGAATATTTGTCTAATGAATTCTTAGGGTATAATGTGGGTCAGAAAGGTTTTGTGTGCTATGACTCTACGTTACAGCTTCTTCGTGTCTCTCGGAATGTGATTTTCTTTGAAAATCAACATTTCTTTCCGTGCCCCTCTTTGCCCTCTTCTCCGGTGGTTTCTCTCCCTCCTTCGAGGAGCCTTCATTGCCTCTTGTCTCTGTCCCTTCTCGTTTTACACCAGGTATAGTATATACGCGCCGCCCTCGCCGACCTGCTCCTCTGATGGCAGCCCCGCTCCCTGATCCTGTTGCAACCTCTCTCCAGTCCGGCTCGGCACATCCAACACCCTTGGTACGTCACTCTACTCGAGTGTCTGTACCCCCGGATCGATATGAGTTTTCTTCCTCTGGCACTTCTATTTCTACTCTTACTGCATCACTGTCCAAATATGCTATTCCCACATCCTACTCCCAAGCTGCTAAGCATGAGTGTTGGCAGCAAGCTAGGCAGGAAGAAATTGCAGCTCTCGAAGCAAATCACACATGGGATCTTGAGTCTTGTCCTTCCACGATTACTCCTCTAGGATGCAAATGAGTTTACTCCATCAAGGTCCGCTCAGATGGGAGTCTTGATCGTTACAAAGCCCGGTTAGTTGCTCTTGGAAATAATCAAGAATATGGTGTCAATTACGAAGAGACCTTTGCTCCCGTGGCTAAGATGACCACTGTCGCACTATTCTAGCTCTTGCTGCCTCCAATGATTGGTCTCTTCATCAGATGGATGTGAAGAATGCTTTTCTTTACGGTGATCTCAAAGAATGCATTTTTATGAAGCCTCCCCCAAGCTTGTTAACTTCTCATACTTCACATGTGTGCAAGCTTCGTTGTTCTCTTTATAGTCTTAAACAAGCTTCGCGGGCCTGGTTTGATAAGTTCCGGAGTACTTTATTACAATTTTCCTTCAAGCAGAGCAAGCATGACTCCTCCTTATTTTTGCGTACGACAGAAACGGGTATTGTTGTTCTTCTTGTTTATGTTGATGATATTGTTATCACTGGTTCAGATTCTACTTTACTTAGCCAGCTTAAGCTCCATCTCTCCGCGTCCTTTCACATGAAAGATCTTGGTTCTCTCACATATTTCCTTGGTCTTGAGGTGCGTCGTAGTTCTTCTGGTATTTTTCTCAATCAACATAAGTATGCTTCTGATCTGGTGGCTCTTGCTGGTCTTGAAGCCACTTCCACGGTTGATACTCCCATGGAGTTGAATGTCAAACTTCGCAAAGAGGAGGGTGATTTACTTGCTGACCCTAGTTTATATCGCAAGCTAGTAGGTAGCCTTGTCTACCTAACTATTACTTGACCGGACATCTCCTTTGCCGTCCAGCAAGTCAGCCAGTTTCTCCAGACATCACACCATCTTCACTTGGCTGCAGTTCATCGCATTATTCGTTATGTTCAGGGCACTTCTGCTCGTGGCTTATTCTTCCCTGCCAACAATTCTTCGTCTCTTGCTGCTTATAGTGATGCTGATTGGGATGGTTGTGTCGATACCCGTCGTTCTATCACTGGTTGGTGTGTGTTCTTGGGTAATGCCTTATTATCTTGGAAGAGTAAAAAACAAGACCGAGTATCTAAGTCTTCTTCTACGGAATCTGAGTACCGAGCCATGTCTCTTGCTTGCTCAGAAATTCTTTGGCTTCGCGGTTTGCTTGCTGAATTGAACTTTCCTCAGACCGTACCTACCCCTCTTTCTGCCGACAATACCAGCGCTATTTAGATCACGGCCAATCCTGTCTATCATGAGCGTACGAAGCATATTGAAGTCGATTGTCATTCTATTCGTGAAGCCTTCGAAGATGGAGTCATCACTCTTCCCCATGTTGCTACAGAATTCCAAGTTGCTGACATCTTCACCAAGCCTCTTACTCGCTACTGCCATTGTTTCTTGACTAGCAAATTGATGTTGGTCGACCAACCCCCATCAATTTGAGGGGGGCTGTCAACGGACAGCTTTGCTGTCATTTACTCACCATATCTTCTGTTATCTCTCTATTATTCTACAGCTATATATAGCAACGGTTACTTCTTTTCTTTCCTAGTTTAGTTCGATACTTGATTTCTTTCCTTGTATACTGATAACGTACCTTGTATAGCTTGATTTCAAACCTCTATATAATGAGAAATATACACACGGCCAAAGCATTCGGTCAATTCTCTCAAATATTGTCAGACACGACCCTTGGAGGTCAACACCTTCTTGCAAGCATCCTTCAGTGTGGTTGCACATACCTCAAGAACTACCCATCCTTCTGTATGGGTGTTCTTAGAAGTCATCCATCCTTCTAGCATTCGTCCTTTGGAGTGGATGCACCTATCTTACGGGTATGATACCGACCAACTCAGCCCCATAACTTGACTTGTCATATAACTTTCATTTGCACAAAACTTCTTTTTTTTTCAAGAAAATCATGCAAATGCTTATGTCGTGTTATGCTTGATAATCAATAACATGTCATCCTTGATCATGAAAATCATGTTGTGTATCATTCCAGTTTTCGTAAAAGAGTAAGTTTTCACTTACTTCCACTTACCTTGATCCTCCTGAGTTTCGAGTGGTGCTTCGCCTACAAGCGAGTTACATTCGTTACTTAGACCTTTAGACAATAACAGTCAAATAGACATACAAAAGTACTCATAAACGTTCCCGGTTTCCAAAATTCGTATCTTTGAAAATGCGATTTCACTTACATAAGATTTCTTTTAAACTTTAGCTATCATAAAACAGATTTGAAAACAATAAGCATATACATCAAACAACTCCATTTAGGTTGCTGTTTTATCTACTATATGTCCAACTTGTATTCAGCTTTTGTACATTTGCGCTTCCCATCAATTACATTGATTTCAAGACCTATCTATGAAGATCAGCAACAACATTTCATATTAAGAATCCCATACCAAATCAACAACCTATCCCATGTCTAATTTCTATTCTCCTTATTCCACACTTTACACTCTTACTTTGCATGGACTAATAACCATCAATTCCATCACTTAGACTTCATGGATCATGCTATATTGTTGCTGCCGAGACTTATAGGGTTTATTTAATTTTTCATGTTCTTTGATCTCTAAGTTTTCAAGTTCACATATAAGCTCATTGACAAGAATTCTCTAAACATTACTTGTATGCATAATTTCTTCCTTCTATGGCCAACCCGTGGCCCTTTGCGCTTAAATTCAATCTTTAGCTTGCTGGCCTAGACCTTAATCATCCTAGACATGTTCCAACATCACAATTCTTCAAGTTTCATGTAAGAATCATATTAGGCTCTTAAGGACAACACCACATACAAGCAGTCCACCTAACCCGAGTGTATAATCTCCATTTTCTCCAAAAATACAACCAATGTGCTTAGGTTATTGGCTTGTTGTTCTATCCCTATGATCCACATGCAACACATCAAATTAGCAAGCAATTCCTCAAGGAAACCATGAAAACAATAACATAGGGCAGTGGACAATCCTGCCAACATCAACCAATTCCTTCCATTTTCATACCATACTCTTGTATGCATGTTAGCATTTTTCAAATATACATTTATTCCTAGACTTAGGCCACTGACCGAAGCCCTAACATCATCCAAACTTACCATGTTCATATCTATTTTCAAGGGTTAAAATAGCAAGCTTAACAGCCTCCAAAAATCAAAGATTTACACTTTAACTTCACATGCAACTAGTCTATAAGCAAGGTCATATCTCAAATCTTATTTTCCAAGCTTTAATTAATCTAAACCGTGGCCTCCAATCACCATTAACCATCCTTAATCATAAGAACATACAAAAACCAAATCACTTCCAACAAGTCACAAGATTCGGCCAAGGTACCTCAATTCCTACATGCATGTTAAAGCCTTACAACAACATATTTCTATTCTCATCTCTAGCCAAAAACCGTGGTATTCATATGTATCCTCCACCACCAGCAACTTCACAACCAACCCAACACTACAACCCTCAATACATCCTAAAAATTTGACATGCAAGAACATACAAGGAAACACCACACAATATTCTCAAATTTACCTTGTTGTTGCTTCCCTTTCCTTTCTCTTCTCCCTCCAATTTTCTTCCCTTCTTCTGTTTCTTCTTGGTGTTCTTCCCCTTCTTCTTCTTCTTCTTCTGTCACGGTTCAAGCTCCACTTCCCTCTTACCTCTCAGGTTCTCTCTTACGGGTGACTAGAATGTGTGCTGTGAGTAAGGTGAGTGCAAGTGAGTGTGTGGCGTGTGAAATGGTCTGAATGGAGACCATTTCACGTGAAGGAGGGATGGAAACAACATTGTTTCCATCGCCCCATCCCATTGGCTGCAATGGGTGGCTCATTAAATTCTTTTTCAAATTTTTCTTTTGTTATTTGTTTTCTTTTGTTTCCTTGTCTTCTTGCTTTCACGTGAACCACTTATTTTCCTTCTTATTTTTTCTTTCTATGCACTTCACGTGAACCACTTGTTTAGCACACTTAATAGTCACTTAGTCCACCTAAGGCTACCTAATGAAGGCATAAGATAATTAACATGTACTAAAAATTCACAATCATAATTTAATATGTAATGAAATTGCTTAGAGAAATTCAGAAACTATAAGATATAATAAAATGTACTTTAAATATCCTTGACATTAAAATTTCATAAGTCATTGTAACATAATAAAATCCCTTACAATAGGCCAAATAACAGCCCCCAAAATTTAAAGAACAATACTTAAACATAAAGTGGCACGGTGAAATTCGGGGTCTCACAGATCAATATTTCACAATTCAGAATAACACATGCTGATCTTTAATTATAATAGAAAAACGGTATAGTGAGAAATTGAATATTGTTTTGATAGTCCTCAAAGTGAAAAAACTGTTTGAATCAAAGGATAAACATCTCAAGGACTAGGCACAATTGTTAAGGTGGCATATATGGTAGTGTAATTTGACAACTGAATTTTGTTTTGACTCGTACAGAGCCCAATAGCCTTAGCTTTATATGCTCTTTTGTTTCTATTTCCATTTCTATGTCGGTGCCATTTTAGCAGACAAATTCTATATTGAATCACAATATGCATCGATGATTGTGACTTGACATTTGTGAAACAATGTCACCATGTGTCTTCAACCAAGACTTGAAGAGTCCAAAAGGCTGCTAAGTTGCATTCTGTTAAAAACTAATTCTCTATCCATTGATACAAGTTATTGCATTGATAAAAGGCAAAAAGCTTAGAATGGATAGACTTAGATAAAGCACATAATGTTAACAGAGATATACGGAGATATTTCCTTCCTTATATGTTAATTGTACATATGGAATAGCGTAGTATATTTCTTTGTATAGTTATTTCCTTTTCTTGTAACGTGATTTTCTTTCTAGCAATCCTTGCATACATATTTCTATAAATAGAGAAGCTCCTATGGGAAAGAGGGATTCAGACCAAATTTTGTCATGGTATCAGAGGCCCTTTCTGAATTTTTTTTCTGTTGGTGTGTGAGGTTGCCGAGCATTCTGAGCAATTTCCTTTTTGGTTCTTGGTGGTGTTTTGCAACTCACCATATCTGTTGGAGGTCTATTGTAGTTTCTGGTTGGTGTAGGAGTTTCTCGATGCCATCTCTCTTTCGGTAGGTGTCTGCAGAAGCTTGTGCTTTTTCCCCTTGGTTTCTGTCACGTTGGTGACTGTCGGCAGTGGTTGGATCTCTTCTCAGTGGGTTGTGGTGGCTGTACAAATTGTCGGCAGCTTCTGTGGTTGTTGTCGGGATCGGCTGTGATTTTTTTTGGCTGGGAGTTTCGACGTCTGAGTGTTTCTGTGGTTCTTCTTGTTTTTTGGTGTCGGGGAAGACGAGACGACGAGTCCTTCGGGGGCTAATTTGGTGTTGTTGGCTTTGTTTGTGTTTTGGTTTTCTTTGGGTGTTGGCGTGAACGACAGAATTTGGTTGGGCTGCCTTAATTTTTTTTTCTTGCTTTGGGCCTCTGTCTGCTAGCTAAGTGACTGCAACTCATTTTTTCTTTTATGTTATTAGTAGGTTGCAGATTTGTTTTGGGCTTCCTATTTTTTGTTTGGCCTCTTTGTCTTCTACGTTTTAGGAGATTTCTTTTGCCTTTCATATTGCTGCTTTACCATGTCTGGTGAGAATATTATTGTGTGTTTTACTGGCAAAACTACTCAACTTGGGAGTTTCAGTTTAAGATGTTTTTGAGGGGGAAGGAATTGTGGGGTCATATTGATAATTCTACAAAGGTTCCCACTGATGCTAAGGAGCTAGCTCAGTGGGAGACCAGAGATGCTAAAGTTATTTCTTGGTTGTTGGGCTCTCTTGAGCCTCATCTGATCACCAATCTTCGTTGTTTTACGACTGTAAAGGGGATGTGAGATTATCTTCAGCGCATTTATCATCAAGACAACAGTGCCCGAAAGTTTCAATTAGAGTTGGAACTTGCAAATTACTGTCAAGGTAATTTGCCTATCCACTTAGCTGAATATGAATTCAGAGACCCTTTCTTCTTCGTCTGTCAATGTCGCTTATGCTGCACAAGGGAAGAGAAGGACAACCGGATGTGTTTTAGCTGCAAGGGGTATGGGCACATTGCTCGTCATTGTCCTAAAAAAGTTTGTAACTATTGTAAGAAGGCGGACCATTTTATCAAAGATTGTCGGGTGCGGCCCCAGAATTGGCAATCTCAAGCTTTTCAAGCTGATGTCCAGTCCTCTTCCTCTGCCACTCCTGCCCCTGTAAACACTGCTTCATCTGTTTTCACACCAGCCATGGTATAACAGATGATTCTCTCTAATTCACTGCTTTAGGCTTGCAAGGTACAGGTCCTAACCCTACTTCCTCTTGGATTGTTGATTCGGGTGCCTCAAATCATATGACTGGTAGTGTGACGAGTCTCCATGGTGTTCGTAAGTATGACGGTGGGCAACATATTCAGATTGCTGATGGCAGGACTCTTCCTATCACTGCTGTTGGTAATTTGGGCTCATCATTTCGCAACTTTTTCGTGTCTCCCGGCTTATCTACCAGTTTGATTTCTGTTGGTCATTGGTTGATAATAATTGTGATGTTCATTTTTCTTATGGTGGGTGTCTTGTGCAGGATCAGGTGTCGGGGACGGTGATCGCGAGGGGGCCTAAAGTGGGACGTTTATTTCCTCTACAATTTTCTAATCCTACTGTTGTTTCTCTTGCTTGTACGGCTACAGCCAATAGTAGTGACGTCTGGCATAAGAAATTGGGACATCCCAATTCTGTTGTCTTGAAACATCTTTTGAAACATGGTTCTTTGGGAGATAAAGATTTGTTTTTTTCTTCTGATGTCTCTTTTGATTATGCCACTTGTCGTCTTGGGAAAAGTAAGATTTTACCTTTTCCTACTAATGGTAGTCGTGCTTCTACTTGTTTTGAGCTTATTCATACTGATGTTTGGGGTGTGAGTTATGTTCTTTCTCATGGTCAATATTGGTATTTTGTGACTTTTATCGATGACTATAGTCGAATCACCTGGGTATATTTTCTCCGTTCAAAGGCTGAAGTGTTTTCTGTTTTCCGTTTTCCAAACATTTGTTACATTTGTTGAGACTCAATTTGGCTCTTGTATAAAAACGTTACGCTCTGATTCCGGTGGGGAGTATATGTCTCATTCCTTTCAGGCTTATCTCCAGCAGAAAGACATTATTTCACAACGTTCATGTCCTTACACTCCACAGCAAATTGGTGTTGCTGAACGTAAGAATCGTCACTTATTAGATGTGGTGCGTACTCTGTTGCTTGACTCTTCTGTGCCTCCTCAGTTTTGGGTTGAAGCTTTATCTACTGCTGTTTATTTGATTAATCGTTTTCCAACAGCTACTCTCTCCTTTGACACTCCTTATTTTCGTTTATTTGGTGTTTCTCCTGAGTATCATTCTCTTCATACTTTTGGGTGTGTTTGCTTTGTCCATCTTCCTGATACTGCTCTGCCATCTGATCCTCTACCTCGACGCTCCACTCGTGTGTCCCGTGCTCCGGATTGGTATGGTTTTTCTCCTACCTCGTTTACTGCCACTCTCGATCATGTTCCTGTTCCTGTTCCTCACTCTTATACTCAGGCCGCTACTCAAGCCTGTTGGCAGCAAGCCATGCGTGACGAACTTCAGGCGCTTCAAGAAAACCACACTTGGGATATTGTGGTATGTTCTTCTGGTGTGAAACCTATTGGCTGTAAATGGGTGTACTCCATCAAGTTTTGATCTGATGGATCTCTGGACTGATACAAGGCCCGTCTCGTGGCTCTTGGGAATTGTCAGGAGTATGGTATTGACTATGATAAAACGTTTGCCCCCGTCGCTAAAATGACTACTGTACGCACTATCTTGGCTCTTGCTGCTTCTCAGGGTCGGTCTCTTCGACAAATGAATGTGAAGAATGCTTTTCTGCATGGGGATCTCAAGGAAGAAATCTTTATGACTCCGTCGCCCGGCATGTTTTACTACGGCTTCTTCTGAGGTTTGTAGACTAAAACGTTCCTTGTATGGCTTGAAACAGGCTCCGCATGCCTGGTTTGACAAGTTTCGCTCTACTCTGCTTGATTTTCACTTTGCTCAAAGTCAATTTGATTCCTCTCTTTTTCTTCGCAAGACTGCTACGGGGATTGTATTGCTTCTGGTGTATGTTGATGACATTGTTATTACTGGTTCTGATGCGTCCTTGATTCAGCAGCTGCAACATCATCTCCACGCTTCTTTTCACATGAAGGATCTTGGCTCCCTTCAATATTTTCTTGGCCTTGAGATGCAGTTAATTCGCAAGGTATTTTGTTACATCAACACAAATACACGCAGGAAGTGATTTCTCTAGCTGGTCTCCAATCGGGTAACCCTGTTCTCACTCCCTTGGAGATCAATCTTAAGCTTTGCCGCGACGAGGGGGACCTTCTCTCGGATCCGTCTCTGTATCGGCAATTGGTTGGCAGTTTGAATTATTTGACGATTACTCGCCTTGACATTTCTTTTGCTGTTCAGCAAGTCAGTTAGTTTATGCAAGCTCCCCGTCATCTTCACTTAGCCGTTGTTCGTCGTATTATCCGTTATCTTAAGGGCACTTCCACTCGCGGGTTGTTCTTCTCTCTAGAATCTTCCTTACAATTGGTGGGATATAGTGATGCTGATTGTATTGACACTCGTCTTTCTGTTACTGGTTGGTGTATGTTTTTAGGCAATGCTCTCATTTCTTGGAAGAGTAATAAAAAAGATCGTGTTTCCAAATCCTCCACTGAGTCTGAGTATCGTGCTATGTCTTCTGCCTGTTCTGAGATCACATGGCTTCGTGGATTGTTAGGTGAACTTGGCTTCCCTCAGCTTCAACCCACTCCTCTTCATGCTGACAATACGAGTGTTATACAGATCGTTGCCAATTCTGCTTTTCATGAGCGTACAAAACACATTGAAGTTGATTGTTACTCCATCCATGAGGCATTTGATAAGCTTGTGATTACTCTTCCTCATATTTCCATTGAATTTCAAACTGCTGATGTGTTCACTAAAACTCTGTCTCGCCATCGACATCAGTTCTTGGTTGAAAAATTGATGCTTATTGATCCTCCAGCATCAATTTGAGGGGGGATGTTAACAGAGATATATGGAGATATTTCCTTCCTTATATGTTAATTGTACATATGGAATAACGTAGTATATTTCTTTGTATAGTTATTTCCTTTTCTTGTAACATGATTTTCTTTCTAGCAATCCTTGTATGCATATTTATATAAATAGAGAAGCTCCTACGGGAAAGAGGGATTCGGACCAAATTTTGTCACATAACAGCTATCTCAGTGATCTATCATTTTAAGGAAAGAAGCTGGAATGGAACAAGAAACATTATCGCACTTTGGAAGGCTAAGATGCACTCAGAAAGGATAAGATACTCTTCGTAAAATTGTAGATACTGTTATACATACTTTCTTGACCGCTCCACCCTACGCTTTTTCGTAGAATCCCCTTTGTCCACTGCAGAACTTTTGTTTGTCAGAAATGATATGACCATATAGTTGTTACACTATTGCATCAGTGAATGGAAATTCTCCAGAGAGTTGCAGTATAAAAATAAGCATACTAAGGAAAAAACAAGTTTCAACATGTGCAGATAAATGAATGTCACACACATCACACAAGCACTATCTCCCAGGCAAACATACATTTAATTTTGTAGACAACTTGTCAAACAGATCAAACATGGTTTCTAAACTTATCTCTAAACCATACACATTTGCGTTTCTGCGTTGCTGTTATGAAAGAAAAGCAAGACTGAAAATGCCATGAGATATAGAATAACAACAATCGCTGCATGTTTGGTACAGAAAAAGAGTTACAAGCACGTCAACTTTCTTGCATGCCTGTATTATCCACAGAGTTTCAGCAAAATGCTTCTAATTTATTTTCCCAGAAACGTGCTTTCAGTAATCATACTATTTGGAGCTGATGCAATTTGATACGTTGAGTTAAAAAACAGGCTGTAGATATCTCTCGTAAGTCTTTTGTTAATCTTGGACATTTTTGAGTTAAAGAGATATATCTTTTAGGTTTCCAAAAGCATGTGGGCCTTACATGGAGTTACATATGATATATTCTCCATATAAAAGTTACTTGCTATCTATTTTCCACGTTGTTGTTACACTTGGTGTAAAGGAGTGAACTAAATATCAGACGCTAGAAGCACCCTTTGTAGCTAATAATGTCCACCTAAATAAGATTAAGTTCTTTTCTTTCTCAAAGGTGGAATAGAAAAACCTGCATGAAGTGTAATGATCATATGCCTGTAATACATTGTATGTCTCATTATTGGTCTCATTCTATTAATAGCTATCATATTGACACCGAAGAAGAGTTTGCCCCAATGCTTTATGTTCGTCCTAGTTGATCTTAATTCGACATTAGAGGTATATTGATTTGTATCCAATAACCACTATGAGTTTGAGTGCACTCATATGTCAACCTTACTTAGATCACAAGATGAATGGGAAGTTTTCTAGAAACGCTAGGAGAAGCCTTGAGATGAATCCACTTTTGTGTTCTCATCAACACGGACCAATAGACATAAGGATCAAGACCAAGCTATTGTTTCCAAGTGTTCTATGTAAGCAAGCTATTGTTTCAGGCTGAATAAAGACTCAAAAGTCCTCTAAACATTATTGCTTCCATTCTTTACTTTTTCTTAAAGTATATGGGTTCTGCAATTCTCAACAACATATATAATGAAAATATTTAGCAATAACTCAATAGTGAAGAATGAAGTGTCTTCAAGTATTAATGAACTCAGACAAAACATACTTTCCATTTAAAGCAGAAGTTCAATGTTTAGATTTCGGAAAAACTGAACAAATTCTAACCATTTCACAGTCCTATGAGAATTGCCTCGTGTGAAATTGATAAACCTCCAATACATTAGTTCTCTTTCACCTTTTTCTTGTTTCATTTCTTTTTCATTGGTAAGCTGTACCATACACCCAGTAGACCCACGACCTCACCTCCACCCCATTTTTCACAATATAACTTTGCTTCATTGAATTGTTTTATGTTCATGCACAGGACCAGTGATATTTTGTATGACTATTTAAATCCACACAGGTCTTAGGCAATGGAAATGTATAAGTATGCTCTGCAGGACAAAGATTTTCAGTCCTCATAAAATTTACTGAGGGAAGCATAGAACATGAAGACTAATCTGTCTGTTTCTGAAAATTTCACACCTGAAACTGCTGATGTCGCAGATCCATATCGGTCCAGGCTTCCCCTCTGTGTAAGATGCCCAGAAAAAGAACAAAGAAGACTAACACTGCATAAGATATTTCCCATATATTTTAAGCAAATACTATACTCGCTTCCAAGGATAGGATATACCTTTTGATCTCCTTTCAAAGTGTCAATTATCCGTTCTCTGATTTCTGCAGTTACACAAGAAACACCTACTTGAAGTATGGGGGAACAAAAGAGAAGAATATTATGTGTTGGAGAACTTGCATTTCCAATAATGTTAAACTGTCAAGTTTAGTTTTTTTACAGATATTATTTATGTCCATGGTGGGGACTTCAATATCTTTAATGCCTGAATTATTCAGAGTGCACTCTTTCATTCAAACTGACTGAATCAACTTCATAGGACATCCCAATGTACCCTGCAAAAAATATGGTTCTCGCATAGAAACTTGAAAATAGAGGAATGCATCAGCAGTTCCTAAGTAGGGGTAGATGGAGCAACAAGTACTCCGCTTTCCAAGCTAAAAAAGATTTTCATTTACAATGGTGAATGCCATCATTGCAAGGTAGTAACATGGAGAAAGTAGTGAAATTACGCAAGCACATCATTCTATCAGAAGCTCAACCGATTGCAAGATTGAGGGGATTTATCAATAACTGAACTAATGAATTTAATCTTTATGACGAAAGACAAAGCAGTTCTACCAGTAAAACTCACTAGAGAAAAGAAACACCTACCAATATGAAAAAAGAAAATTCATTGTTGTCTTCAAAAAATAATGTTTGAAAAATACAGAACAAAGTGTCAAGAAGGCTGAAGGAAAATGATGATGACAGGATGGCTATGAGTTGTTTGACACAATTTATGCATATTCATGATCATGCAGACTGCATACCTTTCGCTCTAGTGCCACTTTCTGAGCTCCTACTATTTTCAACATGTTTTCTTGAGCTCTCACAAATGCTTAGAGTTTGACTTGAATTGCCGGGACCATCACACGCTTCAAACCCACATGAAACGACTGGTGCAGCAGCAGAAGGTTCACATTGGGAAGGTGCCTGAGAAACTCTGCCCAGCTGGATTAGGTTTTTGGGGTTTATAAAACTTTCCAAGTCAATATCTCCGGATCCATCAACTGCTTGTAAAATCCCTGGATCCTTAACTTGCACCTGGGATGCTTCTTGAAAAGTTATTGATGTTTCATTTAAGTGATTATTTTGGCCTTGATCAAAGCTACTGTTTACTATAATGTCATGACATTGATAAACCCCACGATAGCTATCCACAACAGCTTCTTTTCCAATCTGGTCGCTAAGCTTCTTGCTTTCTAATGAACCCTTCAGCATGCTCACAACAGAAGAAACTTTATCTATATCAGCCACTTGGGGGGTGTTAAAAGTAGATGAGGATAAAATTGAAGGAGCTATGAATGTCCCCCATTGGTTGGGTATCTCACACATCGAAAGGTCAATGAAACAATTTGAATTTGGCAAGTCTTGTTTCGACGTATTGCCACCACACCCAGAAGCATTTTGCATGACTTCCACACCTAGTGTTGTTTGAGCACTCTGCATGGTAGCATACCTCCTCCTGAGAAAAAAGGAATGGCATAAATTTTTTATTTGAACAATTGTAATAAATTCACCACGAAGGAAAGGAAGGATGGGTAATGCAATCCCATTAGCAATTTGAGTGAAGGGAAAAAATAGAAAAGGAAAAGAGAAAACAAAATACATTGGACTACTCCAGGACAAAGCTTTCCTATAAGTGTAGGGATAAGAATAGTTCTAGGAATAAGTTTCTGTAAGTAGTACAATAATCTGTTCCAACACAAAAGTTATATGGACATGATTTTGACTGATATATATAGTGTATGATAAATACCGCAACTCAGACGAACGGCTTCTTGTCAGGGGTTGAGAACTATATAACCATGCCTGCGAAAATTGTGAGATATCAAGTAAACATGAAGCTTTATTGATATGAAGTTCAAAAAGAAAACCTAACCTTGGCCAGATATAAATCTGTAGTCTGAAATCCTTTTTCTATGGAGTTCCTGACAACACTGCGAACAAACTAAATTAAGAACATCATAATCACTCTCTTGAGAAATGATACACTCATACCAGAAGGAAGCAGTAAGCACCTGATCGATTGCTGATGGACCTCTCCAGATATATTACCGGCCACAGAATCATTCTGTGGATATAGATTATCATTGCTTCTTTTCTTTTGTAGTATACCCACATGTTGCTGACTAGACAAACTGGCAAGTTCAGTAGATATCCTTCAATTGTAATGGAGTAATTATGTGCTTGGTCAGTACAATGAGTAGCTTCAATGATGAGCTTCAAAGGGGGAAAGGATACTAGGATCCATACTTAATGAATAAAGACGTGGAGAAATTGGGAAAAGTAGAGAATAAGTGAATTGGTACTTTTATGCCAGCATGTGCAATGTAAAAATCAACTAGATAAACCTCATCAATTTTCCATTTTTCGCTGACTTCCCTATGGCTTTAGAAGAACAGATTCAGTATCATTAAACAGGTGTATACTTTAGGAAAAGTATGCAGTTGTTTCCTCTGCTGAAAAAACATAGGACCGAACTATTTTCAATTAGTGTCTTAAACGTGGCTCTGTTCATGGGAAACAATGATAGCTATGACAAGTTAGAATGTAGCAACAATATAGACATCTGTTAAGATAGGCAGGAGAGATATCATGGAATAGAGTTTTATGAGGAATTACAACTCAATATATAACCGTACCGCATAATAAATAGCTGACAAAAATGCTTTCATGGGTTGAAACAATTGAAGTCAATTAACTTCTGTGGTTGAAGGAAGTAAGTCCTAATGTTATTATTGACCTTCTACTACATAATTCTATCATTATATATTGAAAAAGTTACAAAAACCAGAAGATACCCAGTGTAACCTGACATAAATAGCAAACCGTAGCTTCCACATGTTAAAGTACGTAGTTTGATTCTATTAAAAGATCTGGAGAATTATTGTTATGCTTGTTGATGTTGTATTGGTGTCATTCATGTGTGGTCTACATTAGACTTTGATCATTTTAATCAACATGTTTCACAGCAGTACTGTCTGATAAAGAATCAGCAAAAATCACAAAAACAGAATAATAGGAATTCCTCAAGTAAAGTTGACATAACCTACTCACCTCCTTGATCCTTGCCGACTACGATGTACTACGATTGATGAGTTGTTGCCATTGCTCTGGAAATAAGTACGCAAGAAGTGAAGAAAAAAGTAGTCAGTAAAGGGAGAGTGAAAAAGCTGTTCCAATCCATCCAAAAAGCCATAAGTAGAAAAATTTCGAGACAGATGATTTTTATCACTGAACAACAACCTCCGGAAAGTCCATATCTAATAGTCCAATTATTTAATATTGATTCCTGGGTTGTTTTAGATGCATCAGATTGATCTCCTTTCACTATGGCCATGCAAGCTTCAAGCAGTTATAAGCCTTCAAAGATGAGATTGACTTGTATCTCATTTTCTTTTATCAATTATCATCAAAACGTCTACCACTTTCCATGGTTCCTAAATCTTAAACCTAACAATAACAATCATTATGTCAATAGATCTGGCAATTTTGGGGGCTTGAACCAAATTTGGTTTAAGTATTTGAAGAGATTATGACAGGATGCTACCATCAAGGGCTCCAAAATAGCTTCATCTGCTAAGTGTATTAAAAAAAAAAGAGGTGGACTAAGTATTCCTGTGTATGATACTTGAAAAAGATAAAACTTTGTTTGCATTAAAAAGTTGGAACCGGGCTTCATGCTTCACTTTGCAAGGCCAGGGAAACCGTCACTGCAACTTCACAGTTAGAAGTCTACATTATCATTGGCCATTCTGTACAATTAAGCATGCAATTGATATCCTATGGAGTTGTAAGACTCTGTCGCTAGTACTTCCATTCACCAACTAAAACAAGAAAAAAAAGTCAGTTATAGAGAAAATGCAGAAGGATCAAAACTTCGGCATCATTGAAAAAAGATATAGAAACTAGTAAAGCTCACTTCCCCCAAGAAACTAATAGCAACTATGATTCAGACAGATATCTCCATGGCTGAGACTTTTGATATCCCAATCTGCAATAAGGTTGCTATTTTCTACAGCAGTTTCCCAATAATCAAATGTAAACAGAATGCACGGCGGGAACTGGCTAGTTTCAGTATCTTCATTCTTTTTATTTCCTCGTAGAATGACCATTGATATGTATAACTGAAGACAGATAACTCTGGTTAAAAGGCTCGATCTATCTTTCGAAAACATTGCAGTGAACTATCTATGATTCTGAATTTTAAGAAACCCAAATTTGTGGTCAAGGCGCAAAGTCAGTAAATAAGGATAATAAATCCCCGCTTGCCTCTCCAGTTTTTAGCCAACTTTTGAATAGCTCCTCGCTATCTTCATGTCTGAAGTTCTGAGAAAGATTCTTAAATCCAAACATCTCCATGCTTGGTGCTGGCATTCCGTTTGAGCTCTCCACGAAACATTTCAGTAACATTTCCTCGCTGGAGTTCCTGTACAAGTCTTCCATCTCCTCTAAATTCCTTTCCCCTTCACTCCTTGGATTCGTCTGACCCTGATCTGAATTCGAATTCCTCTGACTACTTCCTGGTTTTACAAAACAATCATCTTTAAAAGGTTCCCTCGTTTCCATGATCGACCATATTACCCTTTCTCCAAAGAAGACAGAAAAAAAGGCTCTCTCAAAAGGAGACTAATATTAATCACAGTAAGCCGACACTAACCCGCGTCAACCCAACAAGTAATCAAATTGCTATGGGTTTAAACGCGCAACTCGAACTAAGAGGAATTGTTTGTTCCAACAATTTACTCCTGAAACACAAAATGCTTTGCATCTAATGGGAAGAATACGCCACGCTTCAGCTCCCAACCTGCCGAAAATATGACTCTTTATCTGCGTTCGGTTGACATTTGAAGCTCGGTTCTTTCTAAGCTACTCATAGGAGTAACTGATCACACACAAACTTAACTATAAACCTGACAAGAATATGTTAGACAGCAAATCCAAGCTCGTACTGAGATTATACGGCATAGGTGGGAATAGTATTTAATATTTGAAAAATATAACAGACATGCGTTGGGTATTCAATGACCGGCATCTAAGACACTGGATTTTCCTAAGATTCCGCAATGACACAGTTTGTCTTTTGTTTGTTAAATTTTGTGGCGGTAATTTGAATCTTTGAGGTCGAAAAGCAATCGGAAATGGTTCCTTAAAAGCATGCGGCAATGTCCAAGCCATTACGCAACAACATACAAAACAGAAAAGATAAAAAAATAAGAAGATAGGGACTTTGTTTTGGTATTAAAAACTCCGCCCGTTGAGACGGCGCTTTCATGGTTTGGGAGCTTACTGTCTTCGAACAACATGCATGCGGCCATGGATATTTAAATAATACAGTGCAGGAAATTCTGTATGGTAATATTATTGTTTACGAACGTCAATCCCAGAGGCAGCCAATCAAGGCCTCCAATAGGCATGGCAACGCGTTGAGCGGGGCCCGGATGGAACCCTTCCCGGCCTGTTCCTGTTACGTAAATTGTTAATACTCTCGCTTTAAAGGATGATTGGGCTCGTAATTACTACCCCACGAGACTCTCACCCTCTCCCGGCCCTTTCATTTTATATAATTTTGAATTTTCTGCACCTTATGCTAACCAATATATGATCTTCAAATGATACGCTCGCCATTGCATGCTTTCTAAATTGTATTTTCCTTCTTTCAATCCAATTATAGAAATATTGCCTAAAAACATATATATACACTTTGCACCTCCTAATTACTAGACCTTTTGTAATATGCATTTTAAATTGCTAAACTTGACACCTTGCATTACAAACTACCACTAGAATTTCAATTTTGTATCCTATGGTACAACTAGGGTACTAAAATTATGTCGAGTCATTTTACATTGATTTTAATGACTTAATATACGGGTAAATTTAAATTTATTTATAGTTTGGGACACAAATTACACAAAATGAAATAGTAGAGGGTGTTAACTGAAATATATTTGTTAAAACTTACCATCAAGAAAATCCGATAGAAACTTGATATTAATCTTTTTAAATTTATTGTCCCTTTCGTATATAAAATCAAAGTAGATGTGACAAATTGGGTACCCAAAGTAAGAATGATAGAATAAAGATGGCATTTGAAATTCTAGCAAGTCTAGAAACACACAAACTCATTATCGTCTTAGCTACCAAGTAGGTTTTTTATACCCGAAAATTTCCATAAGAAAATTTTGTTCAAAAACCAGACCCCTTGGATTTTGAATAAGGCAAGATCGTTTGCGGTGCTTGTCTGTCTTTTGAAATTGACAATACGACACCTCAGCATCTAAAAATTAATTTCTCATCTTAATTAAATTAAAAAATTTCCAAATAAAATATGGAGTCCCTTCACAGTGGTTGCAAGGCCACGCAGGTCGCGAGAATAGCCACTGCGGCAAGTGAGCCTCGAACAGCCCCAAATAGGAGCGGTTAATGGTAGTCTAGGTGAAAGTTTGACGAAAACTGTCACCGTTACCGTAATTGACGGAATCACATATTTGACACCGTCACAGCACCGCAAAGGCATAATAATCGTCATTGCTGGTGACGGTATTAAAGGTAACGGTTATACAGTAACGACTTAAACTGTGTAACCGTAAAATAAACTTTTTTTTTTACTTTTTATTTTTTTCACTGTTTTGGGCTGTTTTCCTTGGGCTTTTTTGGACCATTAAGACCATTTGATACCCATATATAAGCAACAAATATAATCATTCAAATATTATAATCTGATTAAATTTTCAACATAATATCATAATTAATAATCATATAAAATGAACAAATATAATAACTTATTCAAACATAATATCATAAATCATTAATACTCATAACAAATATAATAAACTGTCCAAAAGTCCAACATAATATCATATTCAAACATAAAGACTAAAGTCTAATAAAAAAGTCCAATAATGTAACATAAGCCAACTAACATATTCCAACAAAAGTACAAGAAAAGTATATCACATAATCAATAATAATCTCAAGTCTAAACTAGAGGTGGTTAACTGTAGTGTAGATGACGGTTTAGCAATTGCCAGAATCACATATTTGACACTGCCACCACACCGCTAAGGCACAATAACCGCTCTTATTGGTTACGATACCAGTTAGCCTCAAAGGCAGAGTCAATCAATCTAAACAATTTTTTAACATTTTTTATTTGAATCTATCGGAATAACTCGTACCTACCCCTTTTATAAAATCTCATACCAATTAACACAAAAATAAATACAAAAATTTTGACTCCACATAACTTTTAATTTTCTCCAATAACTTTCACAAAAGTCCCAATAAATTCATTCTAAACTTTTTTTCGATATAAATATATATAAAAAAGAAAATGAAATTTTATCGCACATCCAATTAGGCATGTACATGAATGGGCCGAAATCGATTGGGTTGACCAAAACCGATTAGGCATGGCCAATTTTAAAATGGCCCGGTTTGATCATCGGCCCTAACTAATCCAATTGTTAGAGATAATATCATAATCAATTTAGAAGATTTGATATGATATAATTATGATACTAGAGATTCAATTTTAATGTGAGATCTTGACAATATCTCAGAGATTCAAGTTTATAGGAATATATTCATATCATCCTTTATATTTTATTTATAAATATAGACCTTTAACTTGCACTCTTTATAGATCCATAATACAAAATATAGCCGTAGAAGACTTTTACAGTGGATGCAAGTGATGATGTCAAGAAATCACCACAGTTCTCGAAAGCCTGATGATGTCAAGAATCACCACAATGCTCGGAAGCCAAGTGAACCTGCAGGAATCACCGAGGGGTGGCCTTGGGTCCGGAGACTCCGACGGCCAAGTTAGATCTCAAGGAGAGAGTTTCAAAGAAGTAAGACTTGAGAAATGGAATTAAGCATGTAGCATGGAATTAAGCATCAACGTGTAAGCCTTTTCTTATATGAAGGAGAACACCTGACTATTTATATAGGGAAGTGGTAGAGTCTCAAAGAGAGTCTAAAGATATGGGCTTTAGGACTCCTTATCTTACTTGGAGTACTAAAGTCTCTAAGATGCTTATCTTACCAGGAGTCTTATTGTAGAGTTGTATTAGGAGAATGCCGCGAGTCATTCGAAATGCCATTAGGAGTCCTCAGGCCGCTAGACTTCTATGAGAGATCGGATGTCAGACTCCTATGCAAGGTCGGATAGTCAGGATTGACCAACATGCTAATGGACCTGAGCCTAAGTGGTCTGGTCGGGCCGAGTATTTCATGGCCCATCAGTAGTCTCCCTTTTTTCAACCTAAAAAATGATGCAGGTCAGACTGAAGATCGAGTCCCGAGCAGGGTGCTGGTTGGAGCTCGACCGATGCTGAGATCAAGTCTCGAGCCGCTGAGATCGAGTCCAGAGCAGGGTGCTGGCTAGAGTTCGACCGATGCTGAGATTAAGTTTCGAGTCGTTGAGATCCTATCCCAAGCAACTAAGATCGAATCCCGAGCAGGGTGCTGGCTGGAGTTCGACCGATGCTAAGATCAAGTCCCGAGCACAGTGCTGGCTAGAGTTCGACCGATGCTTAGATCAAGTTCCGAGCCGCTGAGATCATGTCTTGAGTCGCTGAGATCCAGTACTGAGCAGCTGAGATCAAGTCCCGAGCACGGTACTCAGGGTTCCTTAGTACTATAACTTTCCATCAACCCAATCAAGGTGAAAAACAAATTGTCCCTTTGTCCAATAAAACTTAGCATAATAGTGTTAATTATCAAAAATAATATAAGTGATGCATGTCCGATGGTATTTCTTCAAATGTACAACGTTCCGAGGATGGGAGAGATGTTTCCCCTCTCCATTTGTCTCTGATAATTGCAATCCCTCATGCTCGCCGATTCTCAGTCCATGTCTTCCCCGACCTGTGCTAAAGATTCATCGTTAGCGACCACGCTATCAATGTAGCTGACCATCTGGCAGGAGTCAGGTCTTCTGTGGCCTTTCATTGCCGAGTAATAACAACCTCGAGCAACCTTCTAGTCTCCCTTAACCACACCCATTCCATGAAAGGTGGAAAAATTTATTGTGAGGTGGTAAACAGAGGAGATGGCGTGGAGGACGACTAGGCTGGGGGCGCATTCACCATCAAGAAATTCACCAATGTTGTAGCTGTCGCGGGATGATTTCCCATAGTGAAGGGGAGCTTTAATGACCCCATCGGGTTAAATTTGTGGCCATTAAAACTGAACAACCCTGTAGGGGACGACAAGAGCGAGGAATCCTTTAATACCAACTGTGCATAAGTGTTGGAAAACAAGATATCAGCGGAACTACCATTGTCCACCAAGACACTTCTGACAACAAAGTTAGCGACCAAGACCTCAATGACAATAACATCATTATGTAGTTGTATCACCCCCACAACATCAGTCTCGGTAAAGGTGATAGATACATCTTCTGTTCGGGGTTTCTTCCAGGGTAGCTAGGTAAGGAACACCTGCTGGTGCTGAGCTTCACGCACATAGCTTTTCTGCGCTCTTTTGCTTGGGCCCTCAATGTTGTGCCCACCCATTGTTGTTCCAACCAAACCCCGAGGGGGTGGGGGAGGCAGGTCTTCCTGATCCACTAGGCTATTAACCACCGATCGATGCTCTCGTTTTGGATTTTGTTTATGGCATCTGAGTCGATCTCTACCTAAATAAGGAGCACCGTGCTTCAAGATGAAACTATGAAGTTTGCCCTCCTGTAGCAGATATTCTATTTGCTTTTTCATCTCCCCAAAATCATTCGCAGTACTTTCCATGATCTCTCCGTTCTGGATGTCCCTGGAGCTTTTGAGGCCACTTCACTCTAGAGTCATGTTTGATTTGCATGAGTATCTCTTGGGGGTTTTCGTTTAGGGCAGTGAACACAGGCACTACCTTGTTCTCTCGCTTTGGCTGATGATCGAACCTTGAAGAATCACTGGTCGATAGTCGGCGCTGCTCCCTGGAACGTGAATGGTCATGCTCTCGATCACTCTCCTCAGGCCTGGGCTGCTCGTGTAGAGGGTGGCCAACCCGAGCAGAGAGCAGAGGGTGGCCAACCCGAAATTGGTCGGGTTTGTCCTGAAGAGGTGTTTCAGGAAGTCGCTAGACCCTAGGCCAGTGGTCAGGGCCATGATTTTGGTCTCGTTTGTGGCCCTCGAGATGGTGACAGCTTCACGGTTGAACCGAGCAAGGTAGGCCCGTAAGGTTTCCATGAGTGCTTGCTTAATGCTGAAGAGGTGAGAGGACGGTCTCTTGAGCTTCCTATTGGAGACAAAATGGCTTACGAACAGTGCGCTGAGTGTGTTGAAATCTTCAATTGATCCTAGCGGCAGAACAGAGAACCATCACTGTGCTTGTCCCTTCATGGTTAGGGAGAAAGCCTGGCAGAGAACCGGATCGGCATAGGTTTGTACATGCATGTGGAGATAAAATATCCCAATATGGTCATATGGATCTCCCAAGCCATAAAAAGGTCAATAGTCGGTGGTCGAAATCGCTGAGGCAATGGGTATGCGAGCACCTTTGCCGTGAACGGCGGTGCCAGCTGTCTTTGAGGATTCCACAGCTGCCCATTTCTGCTCGAGCATGTGAATATGTTCGGCCTGAGCCATCATTTGTTCAAGGAGAGCCGCATGTCCGCCGTCGCCAAGAGCCCACTGAGGAGAGTCCTAAGCAGTGGAGCGAGAGACTGAGTGAGTCTCGTCTGATCCTTCACGATATGGGATGGAAACCCGAGACTTGGGAGGGGATGTTGGTAAAGACGGAGGTGGAGGTGGAGGCGGAGGTGGAGGAGGCCCCTCGAGCCTACGGACAAGGCTTTCTACATTTTTGGCCAGGGAGATCAATAAGGTATCATTCACGGGCTGTGTGCCGATGACAACGCTAGATTGCTCGAGGGGCCTCCAAGGTATCATTCTGGTGTAGAAGGGCATTGTTTGAACAAGGAATGTTAGATCTTTTAGGAGATGTCTTTTTTCAAGAATTCCCACAGACGTCGCCAACTGATGATGTCAAGAAATCACGACAATGCTTGGAAGCCAAGTGAACCTTCAAGAATCACCGAGGGGGTGGCCTCGGGTCCGGAGATTCCGACGGCCAAGTTAGATATCAAGGAGAGAGTTTCAGAGAAGTAAGACTTGAAAAATGAAATTAAGCATCGGCGTGTAAGCCTTTTCTTATATGAAGGAGAACACCTGACTATTTATATAGTGATGTGGTAGAGTCCCAAATGGAGTCTAACGGTATGGGCTTCAGAACTCCTTATCTTACCTGGAGTCCTAAAGTTTCTAAGATCCTTATCTTACCTGGAGTCCTATTGTAGAGTTGTATTAGGAGACTGCCGCCGGTCATTCGAATTGCCATGAGGAGTTTTCGGGTGGCTAGACTTCTATGCGAGATTGGATGCTATACTTCTATACGAGATTGGATGCCAGACTCCTATGCGAGGTCGAATAGTTGGGACTGACCAACATGCTAATGGACACGAACCTAAGTGGTCTGGTCGGGCCGAGTATTTCATGACTCATCAGTAGATATTCTAGATCGAACCACTTAAATCTTTGTCTTTCGTTAGCATTTATCTTCTCTCTCCATATTATCCTTCTATTATATGCACTTGCATTTATTTTTTTTCTTTTCCAGTCTGTTTGGTGCTAAATTTCTAGGTCTTGGTAGACCGACACTGAATCGAGTCGAGCCCTTAGGCTAATAAAAAAATAAGGCTTGATCGAACAATAGAAAATGCCGGATGAATTTCTCAGAATAACTTGTATATGTCTTCGGAAAACACAATGAAGTACCAATCCTAAAACAACAAAATGGAAAAACAAAACAAAAAACAAAACACCTTCTCAGGGAGAGGAGTGGTGCTGCCATCATCATCGGCTGGAGCGGCAACAACTATAGCGCTGTTGTTGTCACTCCAGCCTCCGCCACTATCGTACTCATCCATTGCTTTCTCCTTAACTTTCTCTCTCAAAAGCCTAATCACTTTCTCTCCTGTTCATTCTTGCAACTTATCCTTCGAGGATCTAGTCAAAATCACCTTGCGCCCTTTTTCTCTTCAAAATATTCCACTCGGCAACATTAATTGCATTTTTATTATTCCTCTGGTTCTATCTAGTTCCCCTCTTCTGGCGAGTTCGAACAAGTAACAACTTCTTATTATTTTCAGGTTGTGGCTACTGGGTAATAGGGTTGGTTCAGGGTTGTTGGATACCCGGTTCCTATGTGCTCTGCTACGTAGCTCAAGCATCGTAAAAGTGATGGTCCATGAAGATGAAGGAAAGCTCTTGTTGGTGATGTGGTGATGGAAGATTCATGCAACTTCTAGAATATGGAAATGAATTTACTATGGGTTTGAGGTGGAAAGGGTTTGCGATACCAAGAGATAGAGAGATAATGAGGACTTTAGGGTTCAATGACAAGGAATTTGGAGATCTATGGACAAAAATCAGAAACAATTTGGTTTCTAATAAATTTCTATTCCAGAGAAAGAGTGATAAAGAGAGGAACGACTTCCTGGCCCGACCGGATGGGGCTCATTCGTCTTCACCGTCCTCATTTGCTGCCTCTTCAGGGTCATTGTGAGACCCCGATTATTTCTTTTGTTATTTTCTATGTATTAACTTTAATTTTAATTATGGGGCATTATTTTTGACCAATGTATGACCTAAGATTTATGTTAAGGTACATTAACTAATATGAGATTTTATTTCATAAATTTTTCCTTAAATAATTTTCTTTTAATTATGGAAGTTTTGTGCAAGTTTAATTTTATTTCTCTAAGAGCCGAAACTTGCAAGGTAAGTTTCTCTTATGGATTTATATTTTTCATTTGCCTAATATATTTCATAATCCATAAAATTAAATTATGATTAAAGATTTATATATATATTGGCCGAAAATAATTAAATGGAAAAAAATCATGAATTTCCTTGAAGTATTTGAATATTTTTGTGTGTCATTAATAGGTGGCATATGTCATTATTATGTGGCCTAAATTAGTAGTTTGAATTATCATTAGGAATATTAGATGATAAACTACTAGGCATATGATAAGTTTTAAGAGAGTTTAAAATGATAAGCACACTTGCTTATCATAGTGATAAGCTAGCATAATGATAAGCTAGAGAACTTTTTTATGTAATAAGTAATTGTGGCTATCGTAGAGATAGGCTAGAACCATTATCTTAAGATAAGTTGTCATGCTTATGAGATGATAAGCTATGCAATTGAGCTAGATAAGATAGAAAGCTTATAGGAGATAAGTTAGGTGACAATAGCAACTAAGTTGAAATTTAGGTTAGAAAAGTAACTAAGTTAGTTGAATTGTAACCAAACAAAATAAATGAGCTTTGTGTCAAGGCCATTCACGTGAAGAGCATGGAGATTTGAAGAGTCAAAAGCTTGTGGACCATGTGAGTTGTAAAGAAGTGATAAGAGAGCAATTAAGTGACAAGACAAGACAAAGGGAGAGAAAGCCATGAATTGTGAAGTTCACGTGAAGATGAAGGGAGTTATGAGAGAAAATCAAATGCAAAGGCAACAGGCTTCACGTGGGAGGCATGGCTTTAGGGGACAAGAGATGATGTGAAAGAAAGTGAAGAAAAAGTGAGAAAAGACCATGTTATGGTCGGCTAAGTCCATCCCACATTCACCCCCCCTTTTTTCTTCCTTCTCTCTTCTCATTTTCAACACCTCATGTCAATTGTCATTGCAATAAATTATCTTGGGAGATTCAATTGCCTCATACGAATTCAATTCACACTTAACATTTCAAAGCTTCACATTTCAAATTTGCCTTGGCCGAATGCCCCATTCCATTTCAACTCTCTCTCTTTTCCTCTCTTGGCCGAATTCTCCTCCTTAAGCTTAAGCCTTGTTCTTTTCTTCTTGCAACCAAATCACTCCACTAAAGTTCTAAGTTTATTCTCTTCTTTAGGTGACCAAATATTCCTTTTGTGCAACTCAATTCGTCTCTTGGAAATTTCTACTCACTTAGGCTATGTTTGTTTCATATCTCAGAAAATTCTCAAAAACTTTTCACTCACTTTTTCATCAATTCCAATAATTTTTTCATCAATTCCAATACTTTTTCAACAATCCCAATAAATTTTTACAAATTCCAATAATTTTTAACACACTTTTCATCAATCCCAAAAGAATCTACACTACTTCCAAAAAAAGCAAAAAACAAAAACTGTTTTGAGATCTAAACCAAACATAGCCTTAGCCACTTTTTCCTTGTTGAGATTTAACTCACTTCCTTAGAGCTAAATCATTTCAAGTTTACCTTGTTTCTCTCTACCATAAAACCTATCTTAGCACCTTATATCAAGCTTGGAACCATTCCAAGAGGGTGAACCAAAAATTTGGGTGAAGGAAGGATCTTGGTGAAAATTTGGTGACTAATGGAAGGTAGAGGTAGGCTTGATTTCACATAATGTTTTTGCTTAAGTTCTTTATAAGTTCTGACCTAAGGTATTTTATTATGCTAGGTACTCAAGGCTTGTGTTTAATTATCAAGGTAAGGCCAAAAATATGGTTGTTAGTTCTAAGAAAGATGTTGGCCGAATATTTCTTGGTTGTATTTGAGTTGATACCTTGATTTTGTTAGATCTTGAGTTTATGAGACCAACCCTAAGTTATAATGTTAGATCTAGTTATATAAGCATGAGATCCGTTAAAAAAATGTTAAAGGATGAACAATGCATGCTAGTGTGGTCTTAAAATGCAAAAAGAATGCAAGGTGCAAGTTTTGGCACGAAGGGTTGTGTTGGATAGTGTTGGCCGAATCTTGTATGTGTTGGATCTTCAAATATTATTTTGTTTAAGTGTCAATTTGATGAATGACCATGAAATGTGTAAAGTTTGGTGAACACATGCATATAGGCTAGTTTTGAAATGTAGTAGATTGCATGCAAATCGAAAGAACTAAGAAAAGCCTAATCATTCTATGAACATGTGTGTTGGCCGAATATGATATTGTGCTAGATCTAGAAGTTGTTTTGTGATTGGTAGATCCTAGGTTGTGAATCTGAAAATGGAGGATGAGATCACCATTGGAGAAGAAAACTTAGACAAGGAATGCTTAAAATGGAACATGGCCGAATGACCTAATAAGTGAAACCCTAATAGCAACCCTATAAATAAGATTATATTTATTTGTGATAGATAAATGAAATTTGGGTTATGGCCAAATGGGTTAGAAGATTAAAGCTCAATCATAAAACACGCCATATTAGTAAGAGAAAAACATGGATAATAGGCTTAAAGATTCGGGTTAAAAGAATTAGCAAAACCTTGTGGTGTTAAGTATAGATTGAGGATTTAACTAGGTTGGCCGAAACTTAGGGTGAACAAAATAAAACTTATATTTTCGGGTTGCATAGAGATTTAATGTTAAGCTAAAGATTAATTATGATTAGGGTTAGTAATTGATGAACTTAAAGACCTAGTGTAAGGTATATAATAAAGAAAGATTAGGAGTTGATTATAGAGCAACTAGCTTGCTAATTAGAAACCTAAGTAAGAATGATTAATAAGAATTTTCTATGAAAACCTATGAGAATAATATTATATTTTCAGAAATATATCTTTGGGTAATAACCGATTAAAATACAAATATTTAACTTGTATGATTATGTACTTATTTCTTAGTACTAAGAAGTGTTTGAATCGCTTGTAGGCGATCATCGTATCTTTATACATTATCGAGGAGACCAAAGTAAGCGGATTGTAAGTGGATTGTAAGTGGAACTTGTAAGTAAAAATTTACACTTTTATGAAAACTGGAATGACACGCTGCATTGATCCATGAACAAGCATGATATTTTGAGCAAGCATGGCATGACATGAGCATTGCATGATTTTTCTAAAGTGAATTTTTATGCAATGTCATATGAAAAATTTATGGAAAGATAAGTTAAGTCAAGGGGCTCTGGTCGGTACCGTACCATCATGATGGACACCCATATCGAAGGACGAATGCGAGAAGGATGGGTGAATCCTAAGAGGCAGTGCAACCACACTGAAGGACAAGAGAAGGTGTGGGCGTCGTGTCTAGCCATCAGGCCTGGGGCAACTACGGGCTAGCTCGACCAAATGGAAAGTCTCCAAGGGTAAGGGAGACGGTTCCGATGGGAACGCACAACCCGGACTCCAGGAGTTAAATGGAGCGTAAGTAGCCCACAAGTTACGAATGAATGATTTTCAAGGGCCTGGGCCAATTTCAAGAATAAGTTATAAAATAAATATTTTCAAGGGCCTGGGGCCAATTCAAGAACAAGTTTATGTCTTTACAAGCAAGAGCATATGCATACCCATGACATGCATGTGCATCATGAATTATGTTTTTCCATGACAAGTAAGTACAAGTCAAGAGCATGTTTTAAAGTTACGTATTTCCCTTACTGAGTCTTTTTGACTCACGTTTTTAAAATTGTGTCATTCCAGATGCCTCAAGTGGAGAAAGTTAGGAGGACTACCTGACTTAGAAGGAAAAGATTATGTTCATATTTTGTTGTTGTGAATTGATCGATGAGATCCGTCACTTGATTAGTGTTAAACATGTTATGTATGTTATGTATGTATTAAGGTGCAAGTTTATTGAGAACCTTAATTATGTTATGAGTTGGCTCGAGTCTCTCGTGATCCTGTACGATTCCGCCGTAAGTATGTAAGAATGTATGTGAGAACGCTGGAGCTATCCTGGGGATTGCTCGCGGCTGTTACGGTCCCTACGGGATGCCGTTCGGGGCGTGACAGTCACTTCGTCATCTTCAGCCTCTTCCTCCAATGGTGGCAAGTTCAACAATGTCAGGGGGAGCGCGAGCAGTGAAGAAGTGGAGAATATGTTGTATGGTTCTCTATTCTATGATTTTGGTTGTTTGAGTAGGTTTTAAAGTGTGTCCAATTCTTCTTTTTCCCCGATGTGGGTTTAGAATACCAAACAACTCCCTTTTCATCTTTTATGCTTTATAAGTTAAAGACCTTCAATATAAGGTTTCTCTCACCAGTGAAATTGGGTTTTGTTGTTCGTGGTTGTCCTAGATGGATGCTTTTAAAATATATGTCAGAATATAAGTATAAGAAGTGGTGGCCAATAATGCAGTGGTGATGCTTTTAAAATATATGCTTTCAGCTGGAAGTGATGTTTGATCCGCTGCTGGAACATGTTGATTTTGAGTGGTTTCTGGTTCTATCACATTCTCCATAGGCTGCTGCCTTTTCTCATCCTCATCAAAATCTGCTGGAATATGTTGTTTAGCACCATTTTCATTCCATGACCAGGTTCCTTCTTCATCAAAAAACACATCACGACTAATAACAATTTCTTGGTGCTTGGATTGTATAACTTATAAGCTTTTGATTGATCACTAACACCAAGAAAAATGCATTTTCTCCCTTGTTATCTAGCTTTCTCCTCTTCTGGTATGGAATATGGGCATAGACAATACACCCAAAAATCCTAAAATGATCTACTCCTCCGGTTTCATATTTTGAACAAAAAAGTGTAGGACTTCTATTCGAAACATGAATGCTCCAATTAATAGCTTCAGGCCAGAAACTTTTTGGAATGCCACTCCTTGACAAAATGCTTCGTACCATATTTAGAATTGTACGATTCTTCGTCTCGCATACACCGTTTTGCTGAGGCGTGTATGCTGCTGTAAGCTGCCTTTTGATTCCATTGGCTACACAAAAATTTGCAAATTCTTGTGAATTGTATTCTCCACCCCGATCAGTGCGAAGTATTTTTATTGGGCTACCAACTTCTTTCTCAACTAGCTTTATACGCTTTAAAGGCTGCAAAAGCTTCAGATTTTTCTTGCAAAAAATACATCCATGTTTTGCGACTAAAATCATCAATGAAGGTAATAAAGTATCTTTTACCTCCATTGGAAGATGGATTTATTGGCCCACAAAGATCAGAATGAACCAACTCCAATGCCTTCTTTGCTCTCCAAGATTTTCCTTATGGAAATTGATTACGGTGTTGTTTGCTAACAACACATTCTTCACATACTTGAGAGGGAGCTGTAATTTGAGGAAGACCCTTCACCATGTTCTTCTGTTGTAGTGTTTTTAATCCACCAAAATTCAGATGCCCATAGCGAAAATGCTACAGCCATGCCCCATCCTTCAATGTTGCTGAGAAACATGAATGAGTGGCATTGTGAACATAAAGTGGGAACATACGATTTGCTGTCATGTTAACTTGAGCAATTAAGCCCAACTTTGCATCTTGAATTTGACATACTCCATCTTTGATAGAAATCTCATATCCTTTTTCTTGCAACTGACCCACACTAAGCAAGTTGGTCCTTAAATCTGGCACAAAAAGAACATTAGAGATGGTGTGGGTGAAATTTCCTTTGGTTCGGATTGTTACCTTTCCTTTTCCCATAACAGAAACTATAGAATTGTCACCAAACTTAACAGTGTCGCGAAAAGTTTGGTCCAAGTCAGAGAACGCCTCCTTATCTCCACACATGTGGTTGCTGCAGCCAGTGTCTAAATACCACTTGTTTTGTTAAGTTTCTTCCTTCACATGACACACCATCAAAAGAGAGACTTCTTCCTTTTCTGTAAAGTTATTTCTTTCTCCATTTTGTCTATTCAAATTTGTATAACATTCTGACTTATAATGGCCATACCTATGACATCTGTAGCATTCCACATTGGATTTGTCTGTTGACTTTGGTCTATCAGTGTTTGAGTGATGGCCTCCACGTCCTTTTCCTCTTCCTTGAAATTGATTCTCTTGGTGGTGTTGCTGGTTTCCATGATAATTGCTTTCTCTGCCTCCTCTACCACGACCTCTGCCTCTACCTCGTCCTTTATCAGCTCTGCTTGTTGTAGATTGATTTTCTGATGAGGCTTTCAATGCTTGTTCCTCTTTCTCCTGCTGGTTAATCTTATGCTCATGAACTAACAAAGAACTTTGTAATTCATCAATTGAAAGTTCATCAATATCATTTGCTTCTTCTATAGAACAGACAACAAAATTAAATTTTGGTGTCATGGATCGAAGAATCTTCTCTACAATCATAATGCCCGTTGACGATTGCCATCGTTCTTGAAAAATAATCTGCAACTGTCTCTCCTGATTTCATTCGAAGTGTTTCGAACTCCGAATGAAGTGATTGAAGCTGCTGGCTTTTTGCTCTGGTTGATCCTTTGTACTTCTTCTTCATGGAATCCTAAATATGCTTGGCAGAGTCCTTGCAAAGAATGGTATCCAAGATTGAGCGATCAATAGATTGGAAGAGATAATTCTTTGCTTTAAGATCCTTCAACTGCTGCCCTTCAAGATCACTTTTGGCTGGTCTGTGACTGCAGAACCATTCGTTGGTTCTGCTACTCCAACTTCAACAATCTGCCAATACTCTTCGATCGTAGAAAGTTCTCCATTAACATGATCCAATGATCATAATGACCATTGAAACGTGGAATAGCTGGTTGCACAAAGTTTTCAGAAGTCATCATGTATTGCTGCTGCACAAAAAAATTGAAATAGAAGCATAGCTGTTGCTCTGTACGCTCTACCTCACAAACCTTTTTCTTTTGACTCTGTCTCTGATACCACTATTGAGTATTGGACACGATGAACTGAACTTTTATTGCTTTCAACTATTCAATTTACGTGACTTACATTAAAAGGCTCTATTTAAAGAGTCAACAACAACTGACAACTAGACTGTCGCCACTAACTCCTAACAAAGTGCTAACTTGCAAAAGACTCGGTAAAAACCTAATTTACTCCTATAGACTTGGCCAAAAACAAGCCATGTACATTAACAGATAAAACAACCTTGACTTTTCCAACAATGAGGGTCCTAATCGAAATTCTAGCTCTCTCACTCTCTCTCTCTTATCTTATTGCTTAATTCCTTAATAGCTTTTGATTTTTTGGGTTGTTGTGACATTATTGTTGCTTGGTTGTTATGATGATGCTGGCAGCGTGCTGGGTTTTTGGGGACAAGGAAGTTGGTTCTCGGATTGGTATTTTAGAAATTTGTTTGGGAGGATTTTGGACCAATTTCCGATTGGGGTCTCTCAAGGTGCTTTTGCTCTTTGCAGGGATCAAGTTGGCTATGACTTATAGGGAAATGAACATTAAAGAAGAGTCTTTTTGACCTGTTCTGTGGTTTCTTTGACAAGGCCTAGTGATGCTTTGGGCGTTTGGGTGTGGGATTTTGCTCTTCTTGCTACTAAAAGTAAGGCAATTGGAGTGTTTTGGTTCCTCACGGTTGCCGAAACCGACCAAAACTGAATCCAGGTTGATCTTGCAGGTCTTGGGTGACTGGTTTAGTGGTCGAGGCTCATTTTTTTAAAATCGACCCCCTGGATCCGGTGGTCGACGAGAAGTCCAAACCCAACTGAGAGGGTCGGTCTACACCCCTAATCCAAACATCAAATAACAAGTGTTTTCAAGCAAGTGTAAAGGGTTTCAAACTTCTTCCTGCTTCTAAATTCATGTTTGAATTTGCTTACGTAGCATACAAGTAACTAGTGTTTTATTCTCATCTAAAAGTACTTGTCCGTTTTAACTAGTGACTTACATTAAAAGGCTCTATTTAAAGAGTCAACAACAACTGACAACTAGACTGTCGCCACTAACTCCTAACAAAGTGCTAACTTGCAAAAGACTCGGTAAAAACCTAATTTACTCCTATAGACTTGGCCAAAAACAAGCCATGTACATTAACAGATAAAACAACCTTGACTTTTCCAACAATGATGGTCCTAATCGAAATTCTAGCTCTCTCTCTCTCTCTCTCTTATCTTATTGCTTAATTCCTTAATAGCTTTTGATTTTTTGGGTTGTTGTGACATTATTGTTGCTTGGTTGTTATGATGATGCTGGCAGCGTGCTGGGTTTTTGGGGACAAGGAAGTTGGTTCTCGGATTGGTATTTTAGAAATTTGTTTGGGAGGATTTTGGACCAATTTCCGATTGGGGTCTCTCAAGGTGCTTTTGCTCTTTGCAGGGATCAAGTTGGCTATGACTTATAGGGAAATGAACATTAAAGAAGAGTCTTTTAGACCTGTTCTGTGGTTTCTTTGACAAGGCCTAGTGATGCTTTGGGTGTTTGGGTGTGGGATTTTGCTATTCTTGCTACTAAAAGTAAGGCAATTGGAGTGTTTTGGTTCCTCACGGTTGCCGAAACCGACCAAAACTGAATCCAAGTTGATCTTGCAGGTCTTGGGTGACTAGTTCAGTGGTCGAGGCTCATTTTTTAAAAATCGACCCCCTGGATCCGGTGGTCGACGAGAAGTCCAAACCCAACTGAGAGGGTCGGTCTACACCCCTAATCCAAACATCAAATAACAAGTGTTTTCAAGCAAGTGTAAAGGGTTTCAAACTTCTTCCTGCTTTTAAATTCATGTTTGAATTTGCTTACGTAGCATACAAGTAACTAGTATTTTATTCTCATCTAAAAGTACTTGTCCGTTTTAAGGCTACTCAGTACCACCAGAAAATGGCACCGGCATCGGTACCAGTGCCGGTTGAGAGTTTTTTAAAAAATCCAGTGATTTTCCCGTTACCCGACACTGGATTTAAAAAAAAAAACGTGTTTTAAGCCCAACCTCTCCGAGTGCATTGGTTTTGTTGAAGCAATTCCTAGAAGGCAATTGCTGAAGAAAATGATACAGAGATGCTGCGTGAAGCTTCGATATGTTGGGTTTGTGTTTTATGTTGTTGTTTTTTCTCGCGATTTTCTTCATTATCTGTTTGGTTACTGAGGAAATGCCTGAGAAAAATAGTTCTTTAAATTTTGAATATCGTAACGAGACAGAATATGTTTTTTATAGTCCTTGCCTGGTGGCATTCACTAATTCATTTTAAGTATTTAGTTCCCATGTGCGTATGAGGCAGGATTTTTATTTGTATTCGTTGACATGGGCGTAGATGGTTCAAGTGCGGCATGTTTCGTCCAGAGAGCGAAAGAAGAGGAGAAAGCCAATGACACCAGTCACGTCCAAGTTAAAGAAAACGAAAATGAAGCCATATTCGTAGGTTTACGCATTTACAGCCGTCTTTTGAACTTCATCATTCTTTTTTAGAATAAATGGTTTTGAGATCTCGTGAACAGGTCTTACAAGTCCAGGTTCAATGCACAATGCACATTCAGCGCTGGAAGGAGGGAAAGCGGCACAATGCACATTTGAAGGTGTGGTTCTTTTATTCTGGTTGAGGATTGAAATATCAAATCCACGCCTTATTGGTTTAGAGACTGACAGAAGAATTATAGGAGTTTAACATGGAGTTACAGGAGTTACATATGACATTATGCTTCATTGCTTTTTGAACTTTAATATGATCTAGCAGTCTTCTTGAAGATGGTATCATATGCATGTAATCTTTTATTTTAACTGGGGCTGTGACATTATGGTTTATCTATTGGTTTCTTTTACCATGCACTTTGTAGTCAATTCATTACAATTGACAGGGATTGAAATTTGAGTTAACATTCCTGTTATCTGTCCATACAGGGCAAGCAGAGTGTAATACCTTTGGATTTGGAACTTCCACTGACAACTTTACCTTTGTTTTATCACGTATAAAGAATAATGTTCGTTATTGCTGGAATGATATTAGATGTGTAGGCTCTTTTTTTGGTATTTTGCTTTCGAGGTGTTTAAATGGATCTCCACGTCCCTAGAATCACCTATATACCCTGCTGCCAACGTAGGAAACAACCAGTGTGGTACTTGGCACCCAAGAAACACCATATAATGGTCCATAATTCGGGGGTTTACAATTTTCCAGCTCAAATCTAATGTGGTGCTTATCACTCAATAGGGGTTTTCAAGTGATAAACCGATGTTGTACTTGGCACCTAAGCAATGTCAACACAATCCTCTAATCTATTGTGGAGTGATCAGAACCAAACTCAATACTTAGGGTGGGAGAAGGACCTCATTGTAATGAAAAACCAACTTCCTGGTTATTCTAACGACTCTTGGAATATTTACATTTGTTAAACAAAAGAAAATTGTAGAATGAGACAAATGACTATTGACATGTGTGAAATATGGTGCATCAACTACACGTCTGAAAGAAGATTGGTTGCTTGGCTAGTTTTGCGTTTCAGCTGGAGATAATACTAAAGATACTTCATAAAAGTTCTTGGCCTTTCTCAAATTTGCTGTGTCATTTTGGCCTTTGTTTATGTTTTTGTGTTATTTATACGTTGCTTTGGAGCCTCTTGTAAAAATATAATATTCCTTTCTTTATTAACTGTTATTCTTATTTTCAAAATGATAGGAGACCATTTAGTAGGTGGATGTTCATGTTTACATGGAAGACAGAATAGGTGCTGAACTTGGTAGAGAGTTTAACTGAAACACACTCATGAACGCACACACAAGTGCAGATCACATGCCAAAGTGTCAGAAATGATGAAAGTAATGCATTAATGTAGGACATACATTTATGTTGATGTGCATGAATCCTTCAAATCTAATGATTTAGGACACTTTAGAAAGACTTCTGTGTTTTCTTACATCATTTATTTATAATGTGTTGTTTCTGGGAGAAAATATTCAAAGGACTAAATCGTTCAGTTGGATATGGGTTGTGCTAAGGACACCAGTGCTCATATATGTAGGGTATTGGATCCCTTTCGGAGTTTATTGGCCCAAAAACTATAGAAGGTCTCATTTGTGTTCAAAATTGGATGAGATGCGATTCTATTGTGGAGGAGGACATGACTTCTTATATGACAGAAGATCCACAAACTTATACAATTGACTCGGATAATTTTATTTCTGCTTTTGTTAGTTTATTAGTTTGAATAATATTTTTATTTTTATAAATTATAACTTGGTGTATTTAAATATATTGTGTAGAGTTACCCATCTTGGCGACGAAGATCGAGGAGTAGGGTTTTTGAAAGAGTTACCCATCTTTATGATATTCTTACAGTTACGTCTCTATTACTTTGAACTTTAAATTCGCATCTTATGTTTTAAGACGATATTTAATCTTATTGATTTTGAAATTTGGATTTCATTAATTTAGATTTTATTGATATGTGATTAATGGACCAAAAGAAAAAAATACAATGGGCAAAGCGCGTAAAATGCTAAAAAAATGACCCAATATGAATGTAGGATAACTGAAAATCGACACCACTAAGGGCGGGATTTTGCCCTTAAATGTGTAAGTGTAGGTGACAATTATTTAAAAACCAGTCTACTCAGTGTAAGTGCAGGTTTTGACCAAAACCGACACCTACACCGGAGTTGAACAACTCTAGTCTGTTTATATATTCCGGACTAAAAAAACATTTTAGAGTGGTTTTAAACCTCCCAAAACCGACACCTACACTGGAGTTGAACAACTCTAGTCTGTTTATATATTCCGGACTAAAAAAACATATTAGAGTGGTTTTAAACCTCCGTGTACCTCCAAAAATTTACTTTTAATTAACCCGTTTTCATGAAGCGAGCAATCAATGCTTTCCTCGATTGTAAGCGGGTGAATAATGCTTTGATATATATGTAAGTGGTAAAATATAGGGGGTCAAGGGTCACCAATTCCAGCAAATTAACCAAAGGGTAAAAAGAACAAAGTTTGGGAAACTTACTTTCGACTTCTTAATTATCTAATAAATGCAATTTTAGGGTCCAAATAACTAATTTTGATCACATTTTGTCTTCAAAGTCATCAATTTATGTCGTTTGATAAGATCCATTCATCAAGACTATCCCATGTAGTCCATTTTCGCTTATTTCAAAAGTAATATTTGATAAATGAGCGTGAATTGATGAATTTTGATTATTCGAGGGCGAAATGTGATGAAATTGATAATTTAGACTTCAAAATGACATTGATCCAATAATTATGATGCAAAAAGTGAAGTTTTTCCATTCAGATTAGTAACAAAGTAATTTATAAAAACTTAGTTTTATTGTGGTAATCGCTTCTTGGTCGATCAAAGGGTCATTAATTTTTTTACTAATATTCAGATCATATTGTCGTTATAGTTTGCTTGTAGATATAGTACTTACATCAATAAACATTAACTGAAGGAAAAGGGCCTTCTTAGTCGTCCAAAGAATAACCCAAATATTTCTCCATTTCTCCATCCTGAAATTCCAAAAACAAATTAAATATTTACACAAACATAAAGAACAAAAAAAATTTGTAACAGTTGCAGCTGAATGAAGGGTTGATTTCTTAATGTATACACCACTGGATACATAAACTTCAAGGTGGTGATATCATTTTGCATATTCTCTTTCAATTCCTCAATATAATCTGCATAATTAAGAATATGACATATTGCATCATACGTAAGCAATTAGATACTCATGCATTCACATAGTTAACATCAAAATTTTATTTAATTAACATGGTAATTAACTGGGAACACTGCATCATTTGTCTCGCAATTTTATTGGTATAACTGGGAACTCTTGGTATATTGCATCATTTTATTTAATTAACATGGCTATTTTTATTAATTAATGGAATTTAAATTTAGAATAAAAATCATGCCCCATATGAGTTATATTTGCACTCTTTGAACATAAAATGAGGACATTAATTTTTTATGTCTGCAGTTGTCTGGTTTTTTCTTTTGATTTTTTTTGTCTTCTTATTTACTTTTTTGTATTTTTTTTCTAGTTCAGGGGGTTAATTTTATCAGTTTTACTTCTAAAGAGGGCAGCTACAATGTATAAAGTTCATTTTGCGATAAAATTTGTGTTCAATTTAACGAACATTATATATAGATGTGGCAAGTGTCCATAATTTGTAGTTTGATGGTGATAGGTCTTACCATTGGTAATTTAGAGCGCAAAGTATCGATAACCTTATAATTGAAGGGTAAAAGTGTATTGAATATGATATTAACTTCACCTATTGCCATATAATTTGCATCGAAGAAATTCATTCATATGAAATCTAATAATTTTTCCTTTTGTAGCTAAGTCAAAGACAACATTTCTCAATTGATGAAAATTTTTCTCAGTTAATTATTGACTAAGAACATTAACCCCCTCAAGTGGGTTTATATTATTTAGGATTAAATTACAAATTTTTCCTTCAAACTATCATCCAATTCTCAAATACCCCCACAAACTTTAACTCATTGCAACTCACCCCCACAAACTATACTTTTCGTTACGATTTCACTCCTCAACCTGCTGAAATTGTTATATCAAACGGTTTTCATCCCACGTAAATGACACATGACTTTTTCCTGATTTGAAAAGATAAATTTGACCAGCTCGATTATAAGTGGGTCATTTAAAAAAATAATAATAAAAAAATTAGCTAGCTACATTTTTTTTTGGGTTAATTACAAAAAACCCCCCCACGAACTTGTATGGAATTCTCAAATACCCCCTGAACAAAAAATTGTTGCAACTGGGCCCCATGAACAAAAAATCGTTGCAATTCGAGAATGCCATACAAGTTTGTGGGGGGTTTTTTGTAATTAACCCTATTTTTTACTTTAAGAATTGTTAGAAGCATTGTAGAAGGTTAGGGAGGACTCAAACGGGGATAAAATTGTCTTTTTATGTAAGAAGAAGGTCACATGTTTATTACGTGTGATAGAAACCATTCGACATAATGGATCCAGTCGGTTGAGGGATGAAATTGAAAATTGAAGTATAAATTATGGGGGTGAATTATAACGAGTTAAAGTTTATATAGGTATTTGAGAATCATGTGGTAGTTTGAGGGGGAAAATTGTAATTAACCGTATCATTTAATTTCATGATGATTAAACTGATGGCCATAAGATCTCAATTTCAACAATCGACACTTGATCTGATCGCTAGAGATCAGGGGCATCAATCTTGTTAGGTACATACGTAGTTAGGTTAGGGAGACCTGTAATTAAGGTGGTTTAAGGTAGTTGAAGTCAAAAACAAAAATAATTAGGTTGAAAAACAAAGTGATCAGGATTCAGAAGCGAAGAGTGTACGAGGGACTAGTGAGATTTGTGAATGGTTGGCTGAGAGAGAGAGAAAAAACGAGCCTAATTGATTATGATATTAGAAAGGCAAAATGTGTATTAATGTTCAAGTTGGTTCAATATAGAGCTGAAAATTAATAATTTTAGAGTCAAGCAAGGAAATAGAAAGTAATATTCCATAAATCTGACTTCAATTTGATTAGTAGTTCAGGCTCTATTCTAATGATCTCATCGGAGCCGGCATAATCTTACAGCTTCTATGTCTCGATATATGCTCTCCCACTGAAAATTAAGTGCCAAAAGCACGCTGACCTGCTCGATCCGCAATAACCATGTCAAATGTTCTGCCATCTCCAATTTGATTACAGTACAAATGATTGTTTTTTTTTCTAATCAAATAACCCTTCATTCATACTTATAGAAAGATCCAAGGATTAATACGAAAAAAGGCCTAATCTGTACCAAAAAATAGAGGTGTTAAAAATATATCTTTAAAATTAATTATTTAGAATAATTATAAAATAATTATTTTATTTTTATTTATTAATATTAAAAAATCAATGACACAATTGACACTTAGGGGTGAATATGTGTTTTTCCATCTTTAAAACTCTATATGATAGTTTCGAATATGTTCAAAATCTATCAACTTTATATTGAGTCAAACGAAAAACTAAATCAACAAAATAAACAATGAAAAAATAAATCAAACTCCAATAGCACAAAGTGACAAGATTTTGTTGATGAAGTGGATAACTTTTAAAGCACTCGTTAAAAGAGAAATTACTTCGGGCTATCAGCGCCACCTGAAATCTACTATGAAGAAAAACCTTACAAATTGTGATTCAGACTAGGGGTGAGCAAAATTTATGCCTTTTTTCATCCAGTACTCGACTAGCACCGGAGCCAAAATCGATACCCTTAATTGGGGTGCAGTGAAAATTTCTAGTTCCACCAATTTTTCTTTTTGAAATTTGAGTATCAAAATAATCATTTGGATACTGAAATTTGTAAAAAAAACTAGACCAAATGTTTGGTCCAAGGTTCTAATCTTCAAGTCTCATCTTCGACTTCAATTTTGACTCTTCAGCTGATCTCTAACACCATGACCTACCTCTCCTTGCCTCCTAACTCTCTCTCTCTCCCTCCTCCTCTCTCTCTCTCTCTTTAACCCCAATCTCCAATTGGTGGTGTTCTCAATTCTCAGTTCCTCCGCCAATCAGTCTCTTGCTCTCAGCCAATTTGCTTCACTTTTTGGGTTGGCATCGGCAAGAGGCGGAGCCTGGCACCCAATCGACTAAGAACCACACACCCTGTTTCAAATCCAATTGGTTTATTTGTTGCAATAGTTTTTGAGTTATTTCATTTATTTCTTCGACTCAAATTTTGCGATAATATTTTTTAATTTTTTGTGTAACTGTGGTGTTAGTGTTTCAATACTCAATAGAATTTGATGTTATTGTGGCAAATTTGGGTTGTGAATATGAAGAATTGAAAATTTGATACTTAAATGGTTTAGGGTTTGCTGTTTGTTAATTTGGGGGTTTCGAAATTTGTGGGTATGAAATAATGAATATTTTTTGGTCTGCTATTAGAATTTGGGTGTTTCAAAATTTGATGCTTTAGGGTTTGTGAATTTAGGGGCTTCAGATTAGGGCCCTTTCAAATTTTGTATTAGGGATTTATCATTCTCCGAACTTGATTAGCTATTTGTGAACTTTAATTCTTAATTTGTAATTTCAATTTTAAGATTTGTGAGTTGTCAATTGTGTCGAGGATTATGAAATCAGAGAATAGTCTATTGTTCTTAGATAATTTGTTGGAGGATGAGATTATTACTTCGAGGGTGAGAATATTGTTTGGATTTGGAGTTTTGTGGAACTCTTTAGGATAGAAAATTATGAATCTTGGTTCAATTTCGAGATGTCTTTTATTTGTTCTTTTTTAGTTTTTAAAAGTTTTTTTCATCTCAAATAAAATTTTCAGTCTCCCTAAACTCTATTAATGCATATAAACAAAAGGCTGATTTATGCTAATATGGTCATAATCTAATATGGGTACATCTATTGCTATGATTGATCAACATTTTTTTTCTTTTGAAAGCTACAATTTTCAGATGGATTTATTGTTACTTCTTTTTATTTTTTACACATTTTAAATTCTAAGATAGATCCATTATCTTCTTATACATAGACTCCTTTGATTCACCCACTCCACTCCTCAAGACCCGATGCTTTCTATCTTGCTATTGGTGAGGGGGCAGCTCCTCAAGTTGTAGGGTTGTATGCCATTGATGAGTTAGCACCATCTGCCCTTAAGAGGAGGAAAGTCTCTCAACCATCTCTCATGTGGGAGCATTTTACAAGCCAACCGTGACTAATCTGTAAAAACCCATGGTCAAATGTATTTATTGTAACTAAGATGTTGGGGTTCACCAGAAGAACCAAGGGAGCTCAGGCTTAAAGGGTTTCTTAGCCTATCAACAAAAGCAAGACAAGTTGGGTGTCTCTCAAAGGAAGTTCACTCATGATGTAAAATCGGGGAAACGAGATGTAGTGGGGAGATGAAGTTAGTTGCATATGATGAGATGACGGTTAGGAGAGTAATCGTCGATGAGTTTCCATTTAGGGTGGTGACCAAGTAGGGGTTCAAGGACATGATTCATATCCTTGAGTCCTGATTCAAGATGCCCTCTCGATACACGGTGATGAGGAAGAAAATGAGTATTTCATCTTGATAAGAAGAATACATTGGAGAAAAGCAATATGTGAACCAGTACTAGGGTTTGCTTTAAACTGGCATGTGGACTTCGATTTAAAAAACGAACCATATTTATATGACTGCCATTTTATTGGCTCGAGTTGGAAGTTGCATAAATGGGTTTTTTCATTTCGTAGAGCCATGGAATGCAAAGGGATCATAATTGAAAAGGATTCGGATGATTGCATGTATGAATGAGAGATCAATAAGATTTTTACAATCAAGATCAATAATGCCTCTTTCGGTTAGGTTGCAATCACCCAAAAAGGAGACACGTAGCACTTTCAGGGGTAGGTCGGGGCAAGTTGTTTTGGGCATTAGCTTGTACATATAATGTGTTGTGCACATATCTAAAATCTGCTTGTGTGTGAGGGTTTGAAAGAAATGGATGAGTCGATGGCTAGGATAAGAAAATGTGTGAAGTATGTTTAAGTCTTCCCCCAACGGTTGGATTATTTTAGTGTGTGGTTATGAGGAAGCTTCTTACGGAGGGATTCATACAAATTAATGTACCTAGTCGAGTAATTTTTTTAGTAAAACGAACAATAGTATTAGTTGATAACTCGAATACAGATACTTGGTAAAACTATAAATTAAAAGGCAACATTTGTTTCGAGCATTCCACTCTCTCATAGTTCCGGAGATAGAGATGCTCCCCTCTATCTAGAACCTTCATCAACCCCTACACCTATCCGCCCTTTTCTCCGTTGTTGTTCAGCGGCGTCCGGCTCTTCCCGCCGCCCTCCTCCCCCTCTTCTCCGGTTTTTTTTTCCTTTTTTCCCTCCCTCTCCTTGTCTCTTTTTGCTCGAAAGGTTGAAGGTTAGATCTCGGTGTTCCTGTACATCACCGGTGGACACAGCCTAGCCAGATGCCTTTTGCTCCTCCAGGCGCACTCAGCTGCTCCGGTCCTGCTGGTGAGGCCCACACACGTCAATTTCTCCTTTTCCTGCTTGTTCGCAGCGGATTTTCCGCGGTGTGTGGGCTATCAGCGTTTGGTCTCTCTACTTGCCTGTGGTTGTTTGCTGATTCCGTTTTTTTGCTTGTGTTTCTTGTCTTTTATTGTTGGTTGTATTGGCCTTGCTTGACCCTTGTTTGTTTATTTTCTATGTTGTATCCAGCTCCTCGATGGGCTTTTACGATCCTTTGTGGATCGTTTCTGGCCTCATTGGGGCTTGCTGTGTCCAGTTATGGCGTTGTATCTACTGGCTTGTCTAGGTTCCGATAGCTTTGTCTACCACTTCTGGTCACCACTTCCACTGCCTAGCATGGAGCATATAGTGATTTCTCCGATCTCATTTGAGATCTTGCCAGTTATTTTCGACCTGGTTGTAGCTTGCTTCGGTTTCATTTTATAAAACTTGACTTAGAAAAAAGAAAGAAAAAGAATACATATACATGGTAAATCCTCCTTGTCACTCTCAACTTTCTCTATAGGTCCTTCGCCATTGATCATATCTAGTACTCCAAAGGATACTTCTTTAGTAATACGACAAATTTAACAACGTCATCCTCATCATCTGACTCATCTTCCTATAAATAACATGAGATACTGGTTCTTACTGCAAACACATATCTACGAAGTTGATTCGATCGAGAAAGAAAATCTACCAAACTTAATTTCGTCATCCAGTAATAGAATCTAGTATTCAAGATATCTGTCAATACAAACATAATAACCACATTTAAGCATAAACTTAATCTCCTCAATCCTAACCATTAAAAAATTCATAAGTCAACGTTTTAAAGTCTACGGAATGTATAACCTTTAATCTGATACCACAATCGAATTGATTCAATAGTAAATGGAGTTTGCTCTATTTAGACTTAGTGAGAACGTCAAGTGTGCGCTATGGAGAAACCCAAGCAAAAACCACTCCGTATAATGTGTGCACTCAGAAACAGTAAGTTGGTACTAACGTAGTAGCAATAACAGTATCAGTAACAGAACATTGTCTTGTGGTTTGAAAATAATATAATAGATAATAACTTAATTCAAATAGAGAAATTATATTCAAGAGAAAAAATATCTTTGAAAAATAATTTCAAAATGAATTATTTGGTTTCAAAATTCTACACATGCTTTAAGAATAACATATTTGTCCAATAAAATTTTATTTTCACAAATAAGTTTATGAAATAATATCTTTCATGGAATCAAAAATTCTATTTTCATTGTTCTTCATTTTTCGAGGAAAATACTATAGTAACTCTGCTTGCCCGACTTGCTTCGATAATAGAATTACCTTAGAATCCACGTGTTGCAACGACCAAAGAGAATCAAAGAAAGTTGAAAAACCCAATAATGGCCGAACTAATTTTTAGAGAGACATAACTCAAAATGGAAGAGAAATCAACTTTGAGAGATGTGCTCAATTATCTGAACAAAGGCTCCTTTTTATAGGCGTGAAATTCCTAGGATTAAGGCAACCCAAAAGGGGGTGAATTAGATTTTCAAAATTTTTCAGTTTTAACCCCACAAAATGTGATTGCAAAATAAAGACTAGTTTAGCACAAATTTATTGATGCCATAGGTAAATACGTACTGAGTGTAAATAGTAGGATTAGAAAAGCAAACACAATGATTTTTAGGTGGTTCGACAAACGTCGCCTACATCTGCCCCTATGTTTCCAAGTCTTGAGGTTTTCTCTACTATCTTCTCAATTGTGTACACTCTTTCGGGTTCTAGAGAATCCAACCAAGTTTGAGATATACCCTACCCTATCTACGCTCCTTTAGTGAACAACCCTAACTAAATAAATCACACATTTTAGAATGAAGAGATACAAGAATTTAACTCTGTGTGAAAATGAAACTTTGTGTGAATAATATGAGAAAAAGCTTTAAAAATCAAGGTTGTTGGATTCTCTTAAGGATAATTCAAATACTTTGACGTTAAAAGCTTTGTGGAAATACCTTAAGAGATCCCTTATATAGGCCACAAAATAAAACTAGTTGTTTAGAGCCATGTTAAAACCATTTCTTGATGTTTTTGATCGACCGCTATAATGTGTCGGTCGACTGCTAGAAGTAGTCCTTGCTCCAACGGTCATAAAATTAAAATTTATGATTCACGGTATTGTAACGGTACTATTGCTTCCGATTGATGGCTATATATAGAGGTCAACCGCTATAACTTTATTCATCATCCGCTATCATTAAAAATCCTATTTTTTTACATTTTTTAAATTCCAATATCAAAATCAACTCCCCAAAAGTATAAATAAAGCTTTAGAGTTTATATAGGGATGATTTGAAAACAATTAAAGTGCATTTTGGTTGTCGAACTTTTGATGAGAAATTTATACACGGTTTAAAATATATGCAAGCGTGTGATTCAAATTCTTGTCGAAAGTGAAACTAAGAGTTATAATAGTGTACCCTATGGTCTTGAATATTTACTTCTAAGCTCTTTGCATCTTCTTGATCTTCAAACTTATTGTCGTTGACTATTTGATAAAAATGTCTTTGTCTTTGAATATGTACATTTTGTAAACTTAATTTGTTCATTGCAATCAAAAATAAATGTGAAAATAGACATATCTATGAAATGGGATTCAATGTGTAAAAGGCCCAAATTTTCATTTATTGAGAATTAAGCCCAAATTCAACAAATTCTTATGGATTTGCCCTCACTAGAATTTTGATATCCAGTTTCGGGATTTTGGTACCGACATTGGTGGATTCCATCAATGACTAGACCAGAGGTGGATGCCATTTAGGCAGTCCTCTTGGTAACGGTACCCACCAATCTTGTTACTCACCCCTAATTTAGACACTGGAAAACCCCTTTGCTAACTTAGGCAATCCTGATGTAATATTCTGCATAACCCTACTTAGATCTACTTCGTGTGGCAACCACGTTAGATCCCTGAGGTTTTTCTTATGGACTCTTCATGAATGATCTCGTTTTTCAAAATCAGAACTCCGGCCGCCAACTCTTTCATCACTTTGAAGGCTTCACAACTACAGGCGGCTTCAAGCTGGTGATTGGATGAGAGAAATAACTAGTCATTTAGATCTGGAATCTCTAAGGTGTTTTTTCAATCTAAAATGGGGGATCAAATAAATAATGGGCAACCTTCATTGCACAGAGTCAAAACTAGGTGTATCAATTTATCAACCAAGTAGTAAACTTTTGATATCCTAGTTATCGCCAATGCTTGACACAAATAAAAAATTGTTGAAATATTTTGAATAGCTGGATGATAAAGCACGTTACGCTCATAGTGTTGCAGCTAAAGCCTTAATAGAGCCTTTTCTTGGTCTGTCAAATCTAAAGGATAAAATTTATCTACAAGACCACGGATATTGTTAATTTCAAATTATTTGTAAGCATTGTTAGGATCCAAAGAAGGACACAGAATAAGAAGTCTTACTGCCTTTTCACTAAATCTACTATTTACATCCTACAATTGTGAGTCTATAGTAGCAATGATGACCACCACGACCAGTAATAAAATGAGTACTTATATCAAGGATTTCAATGTCATGGCATTTACAAAATGATGACACACACTCCAGTAATTTCTCTCAATCACTTTCTCTTAATTTTTGAACAAGACCTTTTTGTACTTGAAACTAAATTCATTACATTCAAAATATCTTGAGTTTTCTTCTGTAAACATTGAGAAAGAATATCTATGATCCCCATAATCCCCTTCACCAAATGCAAAAGGAATACACACTAGAATGACATTGTCGAATCATATAAGAGGAGCCTTCATCAATAATATCTTTAAGCACTAAACAAGTTGGACAAAATATTCTTATCAAACAACAAAATGACTGAAAATGAGAACCCCATTGAGTATCTCCAGCCCGTTGTAGTGTCTCAATTTGGTTATGCCCTGTACTAGTTTCAAGTTCATCAATTGCAATTAAGTTAATAAATTCAGTTGCTTGAGCATCACATAACTAATCATTACGCTTGCAAGAAGCTCCGATGATATTGACAATGAAAGCTAATTTTGAGAAAAATTGATGGATGAGAATAATTTCCCTCGATGCTCCAATCAAAGCCAACTGTAGTCGATGAGCTAAGCAATGTATGTAATATGCATAAGGACAGTCTTAAAGAAATAGAGCTTGCGTACCATTCCACTCACTTCTAATATTGCTAGTACCATCATAACCTTGACCTCTGATATTTTGAATGTTAAGATTGTGGTGAGCAAAGACATTGGCTATCTTCTTCTTGAGAGTTGAAACAACAATATCATGGACACGTATAGGATTAATAAACAGCTCTCTGATAAATCCATCTTTCTCAACACATTTCAGAACAATTTCCATCTTCTGTCTTTTGGACTCGTATCGTGCTTCATCAACAATAATACAAAAGTTTGCATCTCCAATTGTATCACGAATCACTCCACGAATATTTCTTGCAAAAGTAAGTACAATTTCTTACTGAATTATTGAAAAGGTATATTTGGTATTATGTGGAGCATTTTCCAAGACAACTTCATCAACTCTTTCATTATATGACACCAAATTTTTTAACATTTCAATAAAATTACCTCAATTTTTAGAAGTCACACTTTCATCTTGATCTCTAAAAACACATGCATGAAATGTAAACCATTGAATCACATCTATTGAGGCCTTAAGGTGCAGTCAATTGGTCAACACCTATTGCGTAGTTTGTTGATGCATCACTTTGTCAATATGCTAAGATTGATACATCAAATCTTCACAAGCTTTAATAGCAGAATTATGTGGTGAGCTAAAATATCTTCCCATAGGACTTAAAAAAGAACAGTCTTGCCCATTATTGCACATTAGTGTACCATTGAAAGTCTTGCCGAAAAAACAAATAAATAGAGAGGGAGAGAGAGACATAGAGAGAATAGGTGAGTTTTATAGAATAGTTCATACTAAGGGAGAGATTTTTATTCCGTTGCTGCCGGAACTTCCGGTTCCGGTTCCGGTTCTGGTACCGGTGTTCCGGTACTGGTTCTCCCCTATTCCAGTACCGGAACCCAATTTAGGAAAAATACAGAACCGGAACCGGTATCGGAAGTTCCGGCGGAAATGCCGAACGACTATATTTTCAAAAATAAATGGTCAACCGCTATATCTAGCAATCGAAGATCGGTCGACCGCTTCACCAGCCGATCGACCTCCTCAACTTAAGCACATGATCCGGTTCAATTAAAACCACATTTTGGACCATTTTGAAGCACCCAATTTTAAAGATTAACTTTATATAAGTATACAAAGGTTTGAGAGTTTGATTGGGGTGTTTTGAAACCATTTAAAAACATGTTGATCTTTCAAGCAAGAGGTAAAACGGTTTATGCACGTTTTGAAATATATGCAAGTGTGATTCAAATCCTTGTCAAAAGTGAAACTAAGAGTTACAAAGTTTATACCCTAAGGTCTTGAATCTTCAATCTTCACTTTTGAGCTCCTTGCATCTTCTAGATGTTCAATTTTCTAGTCTTTGACTCTTTGATGAAAATAACTGTCTTTGAAGATGTCCATTTTATAAACTTAATCCATTTATTGAAATCATCAAAATATCGATTGTGCACAAAAGCCAACACAATCAACCTAAATTTTTAAAATAAGAAGCAAAAACCACAATACATGAAGAACATAAAAAACAAAATACAAATCTTATTTAAACAAATTGAAAATTCCATACAATAACTATTCCAGTAAAGAAAAATGACATACATAAGTTGTATGAAATTTTTGAAACAATTTCAATGAAGGTATTGTTAAACTAGTATTCAAGAACTGAAAAAAAACTTTTGAAAATAGTTATTATTAAGCTAGTATTCACTATTCAAGAACTGAAGACAAAGAATAAATATTAATTTATTAATTTATATATTTCTCATCTTTTTGTTATGAACCACTTAACAATAAAACAAATATTGTACCTTGCCCAAGAGGTGGTGCGGCGGCAGTGTGAAATGGTGAGAGCGATTGAGGAGAGGGAATTCGAAAGAATGAAATAGCAGGGTGAATAAAAATGGGTTAACCAAGCACGAAAGGTACCTAAAGCATCGATAACCTCTGAATCTAGTTCTTGCGTCGTCCAGCTCGTTGTAGCTTTAATACCATCTTTCTGAAGAAGTTTTTCAAGAGACTTAGCTTAGAGAAAGAAACCTATTAATGAAGTGTCAAGGGATGCGTACAATTTCGGCACTCGAAGAAAAGCTACTTCTTTGATAGTTCCGGGAAGTACTACTTTAAAGTCAAGCTCTTTGTTGCAAACAATGAACCAATTTCACTTCTTGCATGAGGCGGGGCGAGACGGTAGAATGAAGGTTGAAGAATGAAAGAGCAGCGTGAGCAACGAGAAAAAATGGATGGCCCACAAAAAATAAAAAGATTTGAGAGTTGTTTTTTTTCTAGATCACGGTCCGAAAAAGACCCAAAAAATTACAGACCAAGTTGAAAACAACCGGCGGGATTCTTAAAAGGATCGGATAAAACCACTATATACTCCATGCGAGGCAGTGGAGCGATGACCGGACTCAGTAAACACAGCTACCAAGACCTAATCTAGCCGTAGAGACAACACCACAACCTGGTACAGCAAGCCTAACAAGGGCAGCAAAGATCAACAGAGAAACAGAAAAGCCCCAGAGGAGCAGGATACAACAAGGAACAAAACAACAACACCGGCCAAACATGGCCAACACAACCAACAACAAAAAAGAAAGAAAAACACAAACACAAAACGGAAGCAACAAAACACACAGGCGAGCATAGCGACTAGACGTCGACAATCCATGCACTGCCATAAATCCGCTTAGAACCAGCCAGAACAAAGGAGAAGTATGCAGGCGTAGGGCCTCAAGCGCGGCGGTGAGGCACGTGAGACGCCACGCGTCACCCCAGGGGTGCCGGACTAGAGCGGTTAGGAACGCCTGGAGGAGTAGAAGGCATTGGGCAAGGTGGTGGCCACCGGAGAAGATCAGGAAACCCGGGATCTAACCTTCAAACTTCCGAGCAAAAGGAGACAAAGAGGGAAGGGAAGAGGGAAAAAAGACCAGAGAAGAAGAGGAGGGGAAACATAGAGGAGAGAGGGGGAAGGAGGAGGAGGGCGGCAGGAAGAGCCGGAGCTCCTCTCTCTCTAGAAAAGGAGGGCGCTAGGGCTGGGGTGAGGAAAGTTCTAGAGAGAGGGGAGCGCCTCTCTCTCTAGAACGTACTAAAGAAAGTTGTAAAAAAAGGAATTGAGAGTTGACGTGTAATGTATTCTAGCAAACCATTCTAGCAAGAAATAAAAGATACGGAATGGGTGTTATTCTAGAAATAAATAGACGTTAAGGAGTGACCCACACAACAAAAGACTTTTCAACGACGTGTTGTCTAATAAATTTAAAATCTAAAGAGGGGTGTTGGCTCTTTACAAATTTGTTTTTTCAAAAAAATGAGGTTGACCAACGATAGTTTTGTGTCTCACTATAAGATTATACGTATTAATCGAGATCAATCAATTTTTACTATAAGAGTACATGTAGTAAATGAGATTCTATGACTATAAGAATACATGCATTAAACGGAATCAAATATAAATATATTCTCGAAGTGATTCCTGATAGAGAAAATGATATTCAACACAATTCGTTTATAGTATCCATATACCGAACAGATTTGTGCATGTACTTGTGTTTTGACCGAATCATTTAGTGATAATCTATCTAGGTCAAATATTTTATACAACATTAGATCTTGTTCATAATAAATAGATTTATATAAATACTCAATAAAAAATTAACAATCTTTGTCCATCCCTTGTAAAAAAAAAGGGTGTTGTGGCCCATATCATGGTGACACGAGGCGATGTGGCCTATAGTAGGGCGAAAGGGGGTGCGAAGACCTATATTATGGCGAAAAGGGACGCTTGTGGCCCATATCATTACGAAAAGGAGCGCTATGGCCCATGAAATGTTGATTTGTTGGCGATAAGCAATGACGATAGTTTTTCCGTAGGTGTTGGGTGGGACCTTTCATATGAGTAAAGAATCACACAAAATTTTGTCTTTTCCGCAAGTCTAGGGGCCCCAGTTGCTGAATTCAAGAAGCAAAGTTTTTAAACAGCTGACCTGTTAGCGGTAAAGCCTGTGCGATTCATCCTCTCTCCCAACCCCATGGGCTTTTCCGATAGGGCTTTCCCACCCCTTTGCTGAGCCGGACCGGGCTACGTGGGCAGATAATTCCATGGCCATCACATGCAAATGTGCAATTCCCCGTAGAATGGATGTATTTTGGGAAACAGTCCATGAATTGAGCTTTAAACTTGCTCATTTTCATCAACTTCCATGAAACTAAGATCACTGACCAAATTTAGCTGAAGTTGGAAGTCAGCAAATTCTCGAATTCGAATCATGAATGATCTATTTTAATACTTGTTATTATTGTTTAACAAAGCCCTTGGCTTTGACGAGTGGGCTTGGGCATCTTGTTATCTTTGTTGCTTCCGGGGATACAGGTCTGTTCGACCATTGGCACAATTGAGCTCTATAGTTTATCTTTTGCTGCTAGTTTGCTCAATTGTGTTGAGATTCACGTGAATCAGACATGGTGCTTTGGGGGGTAGTTTTCCTAGTCTATAGGCGTAGATTTAACGTGGATAGCAGTCCACCTCTTCCCTGGACTTTCATGTGCTTGCTTTGGACTGGTATCTCACGGCTTTCGCTTTAGGCCCATGAAAATATCCTCCGTTTAGCGAGCTACATTGAGCATGGGATAGGCTTGAAGACCTATTATGCGAATATGCGTACTTTGGTAAATTTGACCCAAAAAGACAAGGTGTTATTACGAAGGTAATTCGAACGAATAATATGGTGTGTTTAAGAGCACGTCGAGTTTGCCCAATTTACTGTCAGAAGGGCCTAAAACAGCCTACAACGAAACAAAAATAAGTTATTTCTGAAGCTTTCTTCCAGTGGTCATAAACCAAGCAAATCACTCAAAAAGTTTCAAATTCGACAAGAATGCCTCAATACAATTGCAGAATATGTTAAATGTTAACTCCATGTGACCTCGTGAAGTTCTAAATCAATTGCATCTAAAGGAATAGCAGTCCCAGTAATCATGCCTGCAACATACAGCCAGCCAAGCCTAGTAGATCTCATCATCTGGAACATCAGGTGTCAAGAACTTCCTCGGATCTTTACTAATGTCCTCATAACTGAGTCTTGGTTTCACCTTATCTGGTACAGGCATTAGAAGAATTATGCTATCCCTATCAATAACCCCATCAATTATTCCATACTCAACTGCTTCTATAGGGGACATGTAACGGTCCCTATCAATATCTTTTTGGACTTGTTCGAATGAGCGACCAGTAGATTCTGAAATGATTCGTGTGACATTATTCTTATTATGCATGACTTCTCGGGCTTGAATTTCCACATCCAGTGCTTGACCACTAGCACCTCCAAGAGGTTGATGAATCATAATCCGTGTATTGGGCATCGCCAGACGCTTGCCTTTAGTGCCACCTCCAAGGATTATGGAAGCTGTGGATGCTGCAATGCCAAGTGCAACTGTGGAAATATCAGCCCTCACAAGCTTCACGACATCATAGATGGCCATCGTTGCACTGATACAATACAACAGCATAAGGAATGAGCAAGTAAAAGAAGAAAACTAAAATCGCAAGTAAACAAACTTTTCTTATGAGATGGCACTAGAAGTGAAAATACCATAAAGGAACCACACTTAACGGAAAAAGAAACAACCAAATACTTTATACTGTGCATTGAAATTTCAATTGTATATATACACGTTATTTAGAAAAGATACACAGTACCATAGATCCCCTATGTAGGTCAAATTCTATGGATGCCACCTGAGCTTTTAGTGTCGATAGTGATACTTTCTTTGATATCAATCAATTCAAACAGAACCATTCAATCACTTTCTGTCTAGTTGTCAGGCAGAAAGCACATTTTGTGGGTCCTATACAGAGTCAAATATACTCTGCAGCCAAAAATAAAAAAAAATAAGACCAAATTATGCTATAACCATCGTAAACATGATGAGCAGGGAGTGGAGCTTAGAAAGGCGGAGCATAGTGCTAAACGATATGACAGTTGAGAAGGTGATGCGTAGGAGTTCCAGGGGGTGCGTTGGGTGGAGGGAGGGACTGAGAGACCTCACCAAGAGTAGTCACTGGGGCAATATTGCACCAGTGTGCCTCAGATCGCTGACGTAGTAAGAGTGCCAATTCCAGATACCAAAACAGTTCAGACGGGACACACTTATATTATGGTGCACCAGATTATCCTCGCATGTTGCAAATTTCATCTTGATTAATAAGCACCAATCATAAAAGGGTCAGAAGCTATGCTTCTCCAAAATGAGAACGAGGCAATGTAATGAGATCAATACCAAACATGAGGTTGTCCTTCATGTAGAAATCCATGTGGGTACTAGGCTAAGGGGTCCTTGAGATGTTCATTCCAGAAGGGATTTTGATGGTTGACAATGATCCACAGGCAAGCAACAGTAGCTCCAACAACTGAGATAGCAAAGTAAAGGTCATTGGTGATGATTTTCAGGTGTGCTTGGTACTGATGTCCCATTCTGAAGGCTCCTAGCCAAAGCCCTGCTGGGCAAGCACCAGACGTCAATGATTTTCAAATCAAAGTTGCCTTGAAGGTACACCAAGACGTCTGGTTCATCATTGGCCATGGCAGCTAACAGAGAGAACAAGAGGGCCACCTGCTTATGTGAGAGTTATGTTAGGGGCAGTTAGCAATCACCGAATGAACAAGTCCCACATGGAACATGCCTTTTTCCCTAATTTTTCTCTCTTTGGTTTTCCACAACAAACTGAAAGATGAATATCGAAGGCCATTATATGCAGGAATGAGAAAAAGGAAAGGTAGGGAGTTGCACAAAAATGGTTCTATCTGATGCAGCACGGTGAAAGCCACTTAACCCGAAGTCTCTTTTTTTTGGGAGGGGTTATTTATTATTTTTTGTTTCTAGCAGTAACTACATGTGATGCGGCATAGGACCCACAGCAAGTACTTTTCCATTTGCAAGCAGGATGAAAAGTGTGACGAGGAGTATATTTGGAATGAGTGGTAGCACAAGGGGTGTCAATGGCAAGATTGAAAACTGAAGGATGCAACAGAATCGCCCTAAGCATAGGGATTGTACAGGTCGTATCTTTTGAAAAAAACAAAATTCAGTCAGCATTCAAGGCTGTAGGCTTGTTTTCCCCCATCTTTAGTTTCTTAACTTGGAAATCCGCACATCTCCAATGGACAGAGCTTATTCTTGGAAATCCGCACATCTCCAAATGTTCCAGAACCATACAGATCCTCTGTCCAAGAACCCAACACCATTTACGGAGGATAATTATTTCGGAGAAGTATGGTAGCGAGGTGGGTTGTTGGAGAACTCCGGAGGTCCATAGGTCTTACCGTGTGAGTTTGTGGAAGCATAGTAGTAATTGATGGACTTTCTTCAGAGAGAATATTCAATTTGTGGAGGGTTGTAGACTCAGAGTTTGTTTCTGGTATGACCATTGGTGAGGTGAGAGACCTTTGAGGTTTGTGTTCCCAATATTATTTCCTTTATCCTGGTGCAAGGATGCTATGGTGGTGGAATGTTTGTAGGGCCAGAACTGTGAACGATTGGAAAATGGACAAATTTTCGGCCTTCTATTTTTTGCTCTATTCGAAGGTCTTAAGGAGAGGGGATGATGATAAGATGTTGTGGCTGAGTTCCAAAATTGGTGTCTTATCTGTTAAGACGATGAATGGTCTATTAATGAGAGGCTCTGCTGAGGTTTTTCTTTGGCGTCAGTATTGGAAGAATTTGGCTCCCTCTAGAGTCTTTTTCTTTGTGTGGGAGGCTGCTCATGGGAAAGTTTTGACTATCGAAAACTTAAGGAGGAGAGGTATTCGCTTGATCGATTGGTGTTATCTGTGTAAAAGTGATGGGGAGTCAGTGGAATCATGTTCTTCTTCATTGTTCGGTTACTACAGGATAGTGGTCGTATGTGCTTTGTATTCTAAATATCTCCTGAGTTATGCCTAGGAGGGTGGTTGATGTGTTGAATTGTTGGAAAATGAAGTTTGATGACCCAATTGCTTTGGCAGTGAGGAAGACGGAAGGGAGAGGAACAATAGATGCTTTGAAGATTTGGAGATGTCATTGGACTGTTTGAGGGGCAATTTGTTGCAATCTTTTTTTCTTTAGGCAAATGCAGTCTTAGGTTCTCCTTTTTCGGGCTATACGGATTTTCTTAGCTTTTAGGTTGTATGGCTTCAGTGTTTTTCATATAGTCTCTTATATTGTTTACACATTTTTATTAATCATTTTATTAATAAAGCTTAACTTACTTATCAAAAAAAAACAAGCCATGGCAATTAACTTCTCTACTACTGTCAACTATTTGCGTCGCAATGATGAAAGCAGGGTTTATAAAAAGAGCTCGACTGCTGACTTGACTAAACTAAATAGTGAACAAAAAAAATAACAAGGATTAAACATCCATTGTTTTCCTCTCCCAATCCCATTTCAAGTATTTTCCTATGTTTTTTTTTCACTAGGAAGTTTCACACATACTCAGGATTATTTGACAGTTAAGAAGACTCGTAGGATTTTGAAACAGCAAGAACTATGATTTGTTGTGAAGAATGCTGAAAATATTAGGGGATTTGGAGTTTCAGATAGGGCAAGGATAGGCATCCGGTTTAGAGCCAAAGAAAAGGAAGAGAGCTCAAGTTTTTGTATGGCTGTTATGGGCTATGAACAGCAAGTTGGGAACTGTAGCAGATCTGGTTTCATGGATTTGGATATTAATGACAGGTGGCTTCTGTTAGGGTTCTATCCTACAAATTTTAGGGCTCAAAGGTCTGGAAAGGGCTTCAAGTTGCTCAAAATTAATGGGAAGAAGTGGGGAAAGTGCATCACACCCATGCACTGACATGAAAAATAACTAACACATCACACAGTTTTCCATGGCATCAAACCTAGTAGACAGGATTGCATTGCAAATGCTTGATCAGCATGTAGCTGAAGATCCTGTACAACTTGTGTTGCTTTGAATTGAATGGTTAAATATTCAAGTGTTTTTTTTTATAAGCAAGACAATCTTATTAGAAATAGTGAAGACAGTACAATGGACTATACCGAAATCACTAATTCAAACAGGCAAGAAAACTAAGAAAATCATCAAAATCAGCAAGGGGCCATCTAACAATGCATCAACCCAATAGAAAAGAGAAAATATCATAAAACCCTGCAATTTCGCCAAGGACAAAGAACAACAATCAAAATATCTATTGTTTTGCTCCCTCCAAAGGCTCCACCAAATACAAGCAGGTATCAATCTCCAAATAGACTTAGCGAAGGGGTTAGTGAACTGTCTCTCCCAACTCTACGCACATTCACCACTTTCTCAGGCATCACCCAAGGATAGTTAACAAAACCTAGAACATGGTTCCAAAGCCTGCGCGCCAGAGAGTAATGAAGAAGCAAATAGTCAATCGATTCACCATCACACCGGCAAAGATAACACCAATCAGCAATATACACTCCCTTTCTCCGGAGATTATCAGTAGTAAGGATCCTCCCATGCGAAGCCTCCCACACAAAGAAAGAGACCTTCATTGGACAATGCGACCTCCACACTTCTTTCCAAGGAAAGGACAAACTAGTCCTACCTACAAGACTAGAATACATAGATCTCACCCAAAAAACCTCATCCTTAAACTCCTTCCGACACAACTTGTCTTCCTCACCTCTCCTAAACACTATCCCATACAAGAGGGAAAAAAAAAGCAGAAAAATCTTCCAACTCCCAATCGTTCGCTGATCTAATGAACTCAACAGTCCATGCCACAAACCCATTGTTCTCCACCAAACACTCCTCCACCGAAATCTCCTTGTGACGGGCCAGCAAGAAGACAACCGGAAACACACAAGACAACGGTCTATCGCCACACCACACATCATGCCAAAATTTGACCCTATCTCCATTACCCACCATAAATCTGATACGGTTACTAAAGACATTCCAATATTTGCTAATAAATCTCCATAAACTAACACCATAGGGTCCCCAGCAAGAGGAAGTCCTCCAACCACCCATTGAACACCCATATTTAGCAACAATAACCTCTCTCCAAAGCCTATCCCTCTCATGAGCAAAACGCCACAGCCACTTAGACAAAAGAGCCGTATTAAAATTAACAATACTACGGAGCCCCAATCCCCCATTCTAAAAAGGAGAGCACACCAAATCCCAATTCACAAGATGAAACTTATGCACATTACCATCACAACCCCAGAGAAAGTCCCTCTGAATCTTCTCCAACCTAGTTTCCACTGCAGCCGGAATAGGAAACAAACAAAGAAAATATGTGGACAGGCAAGATAGAATAGATTTGATGAGAGTAAGTCTACCCCTTTTAGACAAATACAAGCGCTTCCAACCCGCCAACCTCCGCTCCATCCGTTCAAGAATCTCATCCCAAATATGCACACATTTGAAACTAGCGCCCAAAGGAAGACCGAGATACTTCATAGGCAACGAAGACACACTACATCCCAAGATACCAACAAGCTCCTGAGTGTTTTGAACGTACCAATGGGAATAACCTCTGACTTAGACAAGTTAATTCTAAGACCAGAGTCAGCCTCAAAGCACAGAAGAAGACATCTAAGACTCCGAAAATGACTCACCACCGCCCCGCACAACAACAAAGTGTCATCTGCAAAAAACAAATGAGAGATACCCACACCCCCTCCGGGGCCCCCACCCACCTCAAAACACTCCAAACCACCATGCTCCACCACTCTCTCCAACATGCGACTAAAGGCTTCCACAAACAAGAGGGGGGAGAGGGGATCCCCTTGCTGTAGCCCACGGGAACTACTAAAAAACCTTTCGGGCAACCATTGACAATCACCGAGAACTTTTAGTTAACGTGATCATAGGCCTTCTGAACATCTAATTTACACAACATTCCAGGCACTCTCGACCTCAACCTGGAGTCAATGCACTCGTTGGCAATAAAAACCGAATCCAAAATCTGCCTACCTTTGACGAAAACATGTTGCGAAGGAGAAATAAGCTTCGCCAAAAGAGGCTTCAACCTATTGGCCAAGATCTTATACACCCCCCCCACGAGACTAATAGGGCGAAAATCTGTAAGCTCAACAGCCACCGGCTTCTTGGGAATGAGAACAATAAAAGAAGAATTTAAACTCCGCACAAACTTCCCATTATGAGCAAACTCATTAAACATCGACAAAACATCATCCTTAATAATCTCCAAACAAGGTTGAAAGAACGCAAGGGAGAACTCATCTGGGCCCAAAGCTTTGTCACCATTGATACTAAGCATCACCCCGGTCACCTCCTCCATATCAAAAGGTCTTTCGATCCACACCGCCTCCTCTTCCAAAATGCAATCAAACTCTAACCCATCCAAAGAGAGACGCCACTTGAACGGTTCCGAGTATAAGGAAGAATCGTACTCCATAATCTTCTCAGAAATCCCCGAAGGATCCTCCACCAATTCCCTCTCCACTACCAAGCTAGAAATCGAATTAGCTCTTCTATTAGAATTAGCAACACTGTGAAAAAAATTTGTGCATCGGTCTCCCTCCTTGAGCCAAAAGGCTCTAGATTTCTGCCTCCAGCTAATTTCCTCCAAATCAATCATATTGTTCAGCTCCCTACAAATCTCCACCTTCCTATCCAAACCCGTTGCATCAAGACTACCCCCTCATCTAAACCATCCAAGGACACAAGCTCATTCAAAAGAGCCGATTTCCGAATGTTCCAATCCCCAAACACTTCCCGATTCCACACTTAAAATCCAATTTCAGCGCCTTTAACTTGGAAAAAAGCACAAAACTAGGAGACCCCCGAAAGTCATAACCCTGCCACCACTCCTTAACTTTGTTCACAAACCCATCCACTTTGAGCCACAAGTTCTCGAAACGGAAAGGCCTTTTCGGACCACCAAATCTGCCACTTTCCAACAAGATCGGAAAGTGATCCGACAATAAATGGGGGGAAGTCTCCTCTGAATCAACTCCGAATACATCGACTCACGACACGGAATAACGAGAAAACGATCAATCCGAGACCAAGACTAAAAGGATCTACCGTTAGACCAAGTGAAAGACCCACCAGCCAAAGCAAGATCCACCAACTCCAACCCAGATAAAAAATCCGAAAATTCTATCATAGCACTCCTATTACCCCCCTCCCAAACGCTCATTGGGAAATCGAGTCACATTAAAATCACCACCAACTATAAATCCCTGCTAATTCATCCCACAAAAGCCTCCTACAACCATCTTCATTGGGGCCATAAACGCCCGAAATTTCCACTGAATTCCATCATCAACATTCTTAAAAACCAAATAAATGGAAAAAATCCCAACGCACGACTCAATCAACTCCATACTACGAGAATCCCAAAGACACAACACCCCGCTCGATACACTTTTAGCCTCCAAACAACACCAATGCACATAAGGCCGCCCTCCCCATAAACATCTCACCAAGGCACGAGAAACCACCGCAACCTTGGTCTCCTGAAGGCAAACCAAATCAGCCTTCCACCCTCTCAACAGATTACCCACGCACTTCCCCTATCATTCAACCCCCTCACATTCCAACTGATGATTCTGGCTTCATAAATAATTCACACGCTCACTCCCCACCTTCCTGCTCCTCCTAGAACTAGGAGCACTCCCATCATAATTAACAAAGCACTTTAACGATTTTTATTCTCTAAACAACTTACCTCCAGATTTTCAGGAAGGTCTACTGCCCAACTCCTTCTCCTTTTCCAAGGCCACAAAGAGTTTCAACAGATCATCCTCATGCCCGTCACACGAAACCCCCACCAGATGTCTAAAGGAAGAGATCATCTCCAATACCCAAAAAGAGGGAGCCACTCCCTCCTCACACCCTGACTCCGGGTTAACAATTTGCAACGGCTCAGCATACTCCTCCTCTGGGCTTCCTTCAAAATTGATCAACTCCCCTCCAGACGCAACACCCAAAGCAGAGCATCCACCTGAGTCACAAAATTGAGGAGAGAGGCCTTGTTGCACGTCACCCGTAGAGCCAACAACATCTGAACCTGGAGAGAAACCCACCACAGCTCCCTCGTCCACCCCAACCACCTCCTTCTCTGCCAAGCACAAGTCGACACACTGCGTGACACCCCCACGTACTCACCAAGTTAACCCACCTCCGCAAAACCAGCACAGATGCGCACAACAGGGGCTCCAGACGGACTTGGCAACAACCCATTACGTCCCAGGGCCTCCTCAGCCACAACAGACATCTCGGGAGCAGCCTCCGCCTTCGTCGATAATGGCTGGTTTCTCCTCCGAGGAGCTGCAATCATTGTCGGCAAGTAACTGCCCGACGAAACCCAGCCCGGGTGACAACCCAGGTAAGGCCTCCTCGGCCATACTAGACCTCTCGGGACTAACCACCCCCCTCGCCGGCGAAGTCTGTCCCTCCACCGTGAAGCCCATATCAGTCTCGGCCTGTATATGCCCAACGACACCCAACCCAGGCGACGATGGAACAGATGCAAGCACTTCTTCGCACACCGAAGCCATCAGGGAGGATGGGTTAGATGCAAAAATGGGCCCAGAGCCTATACCGTACACCGCATGCCTTGCCTTAACAGACTTGGGCGAGCCCAGTTGGGGTAATCGGGCAATTGAAACTTTTCAACTCCTGCTGGCCTTCGAGTCTAAAACTGCATACTAAACAATGTAACGGTGTCCTGGGCTCCACCACCAGATTTTTGCTTTTAGCCAACTCCATCAGATAATCCAACTCACCTCTGATTTTCATTAATTGCTCCCAGAACACACCGTCAGTCCCAGCCATCACTGCAGGTGTCCCCTCCTCATGATGACTTTTGGAAGACGTATTTCTCATACCCTCGTCTGCATGCGGCAACATTGGGACTCCAATAGTCAGCCGCGATAACTTTTTGCCAGCGCCCATTTGAATATCGTGAAACCCCTTATCTTCCAACACCTTCTTCTCCGGTGCAGTAGTATGAACTATCTGAGGGAAGGAGGTTCCCGGCCTGATCTTCGAGCCACCAGAACTCACCCTCCTAGGCCTCAGTTCACCAATGACTGAGATCAACTCTTCACAAGTTGAAGCAAACGACTTCCACCCACTCCTCAATATCCCCTAAGGAATAAACACTGCCCCACGTCTACAACGATCACCAAATTCAGCAAGGACCATGTAGCTGCCATTCTTATTAGAGCAACGCTGGGCCAAGAAGGCACGCATAGACTCATTAAAATACTCCGAGTAATCTCTGACCTCCTTAGAATCTACCAGCTTACCAAACAAGTTTGCAAACCAGACCACCCTGTATCTACCAAAACATATCAAACTCTGAGACTTTCTGCTCCGCTCCGAGAGAGTAACAATGCCAGACGAACTAACCGAGAACTGAAGAGACTTAGCTTCTATTGATAGACTACGAACAAACGCCATTCCCCCTTTCAGAAAGATTAGATCTTAAAAGACATGCACACCAATATCATATCCGTCAAAAAGAATATTCTAGTTGTCTTTTTTTATGGGTGAGGATCAAAGTTATTAACAATACTGAAACCAGAGCTCACAGACAAAAACTCAAAGAGAACAACGTAAATATTCAAGTGTTAAACAACTAAATCTAACTTCATAGAAATTAGACCTAATAATAGATGTGGTTCATCATACAACCCACGACCACAAGGTACAAATTCCAGTGATTATCATGACCATGAAAATACCCCTTGTTCCTAGATTAAATAAAAAAGGAATGCAAATCATCTACGACTATACATTCTCTTTTGGTTAGAGAAAACCCATCGTCTAGTTTTGAAGTGGAGTACCAGTATTTCAAACTTCTGAGTTTTCATCAATAGAAGAAAAGGGTTGAACTTGTAGCTACCTAATCTCTTAGTTTGAGGTAGCAATGATTACAATAATTAAGTTTCATGTACAACAAAAACATCTTGAGAAGTGCTCTAGGCAAATGCGGCCTTCTCTTGGTCCTCCCTTAAACCTCAAGAACATATTCCTGAAAATAACATAATTTTTTTCTCTTTAAATGTAAACATCACACCAATAGCTTTTTTTTATATATAAGTCATCACACAAGTACCTACAAGAAACTAAACCCAACCAAGATAGAACTTTGAAATCAAGAATCAGTGTCTCTCTCTCTTTTTGTTCTTTTTGGAGGGTGGAGGGGGAACAATCCATTTTGCAAGCCACCAATTTCGGTGGCAAGTGGCGACTGCGTTGGTGGGCCCTCTGCTGAGGTTGGCGTGGAAGAAGAGGGTGGTAGGGCTATTCCGATCTTCCCGCCAGGAAGCTGCTTTTCGGAGACAGAACATGCCGCTCTTCTTGTTGGAAAGCTCCAGGGTAGGGTCCCGATGGAGGAGGTCCACGTTGTGATCGATGAGGTTGTTTCTCATCGTGTCGAGGAGAATAGCACTGTCGAGAGGGAGCAGGCAGTGCTGACTCTTTCTTCTGGGGCCCTCCTAGGTGGTTTGGATGTGGGGGAGTGTTCTTTTGGAACGAATGAGGATAACGAGTTTGTACTAGATACCACGAGGAACCATTGACTTTACACCCCTTGGCGGTCCGTTTCCCTAGTGACGATTTGGAGGGGAAATCTCTGGAGTGGGTCTTAGACATGGTTTCCTCTGTTGGACATATGGTTGAGGTGTCATGTGACGGTCACGAGGAAGAGCTAAGGAATCTCTTTGCTGAGTTGGAACGAGATAGGGTGCAACTAAGTTCAAAAAAGTCTAGAAAATCAGGGGGGAAGATGCTAAGGGAGTTGCAGGGATTGACCTATTCGGTTAACTATGAAAGGTCTTCTTTGATCGCTAGGAAGACTAAGAACAAAGGGCGGGCATTGTCTTTGATTAACTGATGCCCAGAATATTGAGCTGGACTGTTGGGGAATCTTTTAAGGGCGGCGGTCGGATGGAGGTGGGGTTTGGGAGTATGTTGGTGGAGGTTTTGTCTATTGTCATCTTTAGGAGGCGGGGCCTTCTTTTGTGCTTTGCCCAGTGGCTAGAGGGTTGATGGTGTTTTTGTTTGTTTTCGCTTTTTCTTTGGGCCTCTGTGTTGTTGGGTTCTCTTTTCTGGTTTTCCATTTTTTCTTAGTTTTATAGTTTGTGTTAGGGGGTTTCAGTATAATCTCTTGTACTGCTGACTCCGTTGTGTGTTCTTTGTTTCTCTTCTCTTAATAAGATTGGCTTACTTATAAAAAAAAAATTCTATAAACTACAGTAGAATATATTTATTTATTTATTGACGAAGTCGTGAACTAGAGCTCATTGGCTTTTGAAAAAATAGGTATTGGACAACCACAACCAGTATTTATACACATAACTGAGAACTATTCTCAAGGAGTTCTAGACAGAAAGTTATAAGTCACAGCTCACACAGCCTCACTATGATCACTTAGCTCTAGAAAGTTACTAAAGCAAAAATGACCAATTTCTACTTGGGTTCCTCAGAACAAATTCACCTTGATCTCTAACTATGTCAACCAGTCATGATAATGGTAATAGATGCCTAAACTATATATCGTTAAACATAATGACTGGAAAAGCAAACACTAGGCACATTCAGGCTCCAGAATCCAAGTCCATGTAATATCATAGCCGTATTACTGTACTTTGGTTTGTGTGGGGACGAGATATAGAAGAGTATATCCCTTCTACTCAGGCCAGCGTCAAGAGTAATCTTTTTAAGCCTATCTCACAACATAAAATAATCTCCAAGGCTGAAAGCTTAATAGGAGGAAGGGGCAAAAAGTACCTTTACTTGCTAAGACCTGGAGCCTTTGCTAAGGGGTCTATTGGAGCTGGCAGCCTCCGTCCAGGTTGGCCTTAAGTTCAAGCCTTTGCGTGAATGGGAGAGATCAAATCTATCTTGGGTCTAAAATGTGGAAACATGAAAGATTCCTACTGTGTTTACACAAACGCAGTTGGTAGCTAATTAGCTACTAAGCAAAGGACATTTGTAAGTATTCTTCAAGGGCTAATTTTGAAAAGTTAAAGTTTGACCACTACGTTATATAAAGAACAATAGCAACTCTAGCCCGTAGATGTCTCTGTGAATAAACTACTAAAAATACAGTGGTAAAATCCAAGTTTTTGGCCAAACATAAAAAAACGTTCAACTGGAGTTTGGGGGGCCATGACACCCCCTAGCTCCGTCCCTGCATTTCCCTGAAGTCTGACAGGACTAAGTTGAACTGAACTTTTTCATCCACTCTAACCAGACGAGATGAGAAAATAATGCGTAATTTCCCCTTTCTACCATCTATGCTCTACGGCAACCAAGAGGACGCTGATAGAAAATAACTTTTACCTCAAAGCGCCGCCAGGGGAATTGATGAAAAGACGAATATCCTTGGTGTGGTCCTGAGCATCCAACAGCAGCAACTGACTGATAATAGCGTCAGCCACGAAATCATCGATGCTGCTTCCCAAGAACACAATCCTCTCCCTGAGCAACAGCCCCATGGGATCGGCTTCGGCGCCTCTCATGGCAGTCAGCGGGGTCTGGGGAGGCCCACCCGACAGTTCAAAAGTAACCTGGGTCTGTTCTCGTTGTTGATGTTCGAGGGCTAGGCCGAGAGCTAGGGATTTGGCAGCGGTGCTGCGGAGGGCACTGCGAACGAAGATTCTTTGGCGGCCAGAGGGGGTGGAGGGTATTTGAGGGTTAAAGGTGGAGAAATGGTGGGAGGACTTGGTGCTAGAAAGGAAATGAGGGCTCAGTAGGGAAGAGGGGGATGAGACAGAGAGCAAATCCATGGCGTGGTCTAAGGACTACAGTGAACCACCAACAAGCAAAGCGGAACCGAGACTGATTTAGGTAAATCAACCAATCGAGTTAAATCACTTCGCAATTGCCTAGCTCGAGAGAGAGAGAGAGTTAGGGGTATGTTCGTTTTCACCAATTTTTCAGGATTCTAAGTATATTCACAATTCTACCACCGAACATATTCAGAATTCAAACACAAAAACCAATACATTTTACACAATCTCCAACAACTTTTTAATTTTTTATTCAACATAAATTTTCTCTCTCTATACTTTTTCACATAACTCCAATAATTTTTTATTAAACAATTACATCAAATCATTTCTCTCTTCACTTTACACAAACACCAATAAAACACTATTCAACATAAAAATTCACAACTTCTCTAAAATCCTACATTTTTTCTCAAAACGAACATCACCTAGGACAAAATAGATTTTGCACCACATCTTACAATTTCATCTTCCAATTTCAAAATATTGAACTCATAAAATTTAAAAATTAATCAATTTGCACCCAATAGACGAATTATTGTTAAGTCTGATGATAAAGATACCTAGTAGATGGAGTTTTAATATGTGTATAAAATTATAGTGTTTAATGTTTATTCTATACGTTTTTAATGTTTACATATATGTTGTTATATGAAGGCAGATTGGAAGATTATGCAGGTTTTTCAGTTGGTTTCATCTTCTTATGTGTGTTCATGAAATGAGGATTTTAAGATGTCTTTGAAGCAAGAAATGACACATAGAGACTTTGAAACCAAAAGGCGTAAAAAAAACAATGGAGGGGTTGACAAGACCATTAGTGAAGATCAGGGTCTTAAGAGCTATGCATGGGAGGATAGGGGGCAAGACGAGATCTTGGAGGACCTAGTGGACACCCCTAACATGCCTAGAGTGAGCATAGCAGGAGCACAACCAGTGAGCCATGACAAGGCCATAATACATGCGCGCCAGGTGACAAGGACCCCATTGGAAGCCCAAGAAAAGTGAGGTCACAAGCACTTTTGACTAGCCATCAGATGGATATGGCCACACTCATGGCATGTCTAAGAGCAAAAAGGCATGGCCAGCACTTATGGCTTCCAATGTCCAAGGTCACAAGCCTCGGATTGTCATAGGATGGATGCATGGCATGGAGAGTCAGAGCGTAAGGGTTCAAAAGGACTAGAGAAGCGTAGGGGTGGCACCACCATGTGGCCACCACCCACCTATGGTGGCACAAGGAAGGATATGTGAGGAGTAAGTTCCCAAACGCTTTGTAAAGATTCCTTAGCACCCGAGAAGCTAAGGTGTACTTGTTATTTGATAGATAGTGGAGGAAGCCCATGGAAGTCAATAACCTTAGGAATGGATGTAGGCAAGTGTTCTCTAAAACAACTTAAATTACGGTGTCATCTCTCTAACTCTATATCTCCTTTTATTCTTATCATAACTTTACTCTTTGTTCTTTTGTCTTACGGATATCTTGCTTAAACTATCTTGAAAAAGTTTTAATTTTTATTAAAACTCAATTCACCCCCCTCTTGGGTTGCTACTTAGACTTTCAATTGATATCAAAGCTGAGGTTTCACTATTTTCTATGGCAACCTTTGTTAGTACCTCTTTAGCTGAAGGTGAATCCACTAATAGACTACCTCTTTTTAATGAGACTTGCTATAACTATTGGAAAGCAAGGATGATAATCTATATCCAAGCTGTTGATTACGATCTATGAAGAATTATTTCCAAAGGTCCTAGATTCCCTAAAACGGCTGAAGGTACATTGAAAGATGAAAAGGATTTTGATGACGCTGATCTTAAGCTTATGTCCATGAATTCTAAAGCTATGAATGTGTTATATTGTGCACTTGATTCAAATGAATTTAATCGTGTTTCCGGTTGTGATACCGCAAAAAAAATTGGAACAAACTCTAAGTGGTCCATGAAGGTACTAATAAAGTAAAAAAACAAGATTAGCATGCTCGTTCATGATTATAAGCTTTTTAAGATGAAACCCGATGAAAATATTTTGTCTATGTTTACTCGTTTTACCGATATTACAAATGGTCTTAAATCTCTTGGTAAAGAATATACTAATGTTGAAATGGTAAGAAAGATTCTTAGATGTTTACCGAAAGCTTGGGAACCCATGGTCACCGTCATTCAAGAAGCCAAAGATTTGTCAAAGCTATCTTTGGATGAGCTCATGGGATCTCTCATGACACATGAGATGAATCAAGAAAAGAGAGATGAGGATGAAGGAAAAGGAAAAGCAAACATTGCCTTGAACGCTTCATGCTCAAGTGACAGTGAGTCTTCTGAAGATGATGAAGAAATGACATTGTTCACCAAAATATTCAAGAAGATGAGGTAAAAGATTCCAAATGAAGACAAGCTACAAAAGAGATAGTAGCAAGAAGAACAACATTATTTGCTTTGGATGCAAGAAGCTAGGAGACATAAAGACGGACTACCCCAACCTTGAATCTCATAAGAAATCCAAGAATTTCAAAGACAAGAAGAAATCCTTCTTGGATGCATGGGGAGAGTCCGATGATAGTGGTAGCGATAGCGATGAAGAAGTTGCAAATCTATACTTCATGCCAAAAGATAATGAAGATGAGGTACAAGACTCTTCAAGTCATTCGTTCTCCTTTGACGATTTACAAGATGTTTTTAATGAACAATATCTTGAATTGAAAAGTTTATTTTTAACGTATTGTTGTGTTAAAAGGAACCAAACACATATGCAATAAAATGATTCTTTGAAATGTCAAGTTGTTTCTCTTGAAGAAAATCTTGCAAGAGTCACAAAAGAAAATGAAAATGTCCTGCAAGATGAGTCAAAAGTTTTGAAATCTGCAAATAATTATTTAAAAGGGAAATTGACTCACTCATTCAATATCTTGCAAGATTCACTCAAGGAAAAGAAATCTTAATATTTTACTTGGTTCCCAAAGATGTTTCAATAAAAGTGGGATTGATTATGATTTTGTTGGTGATAAAAAGCTATATTCTGATATGATTATTAAATCATCTACATCTTTCACCATATGTAATTTTGGTGGAAAGAATAGACACATTTCACACACTTGTCCAACTAGAAATAAATCCACTCTGGGATCAAATTTGTATGGATTTAAAAAGACAAGGTGAAATAATTTATTTCTAACACCAAAGGACTAAAAAATATTTGGGTACCAAAGATCAAAATTTGATTCCTTTTGCAGAAATGCTTGAAGTCCAATGGAACCAAGGAATATTGGGTCCTTGATAGTGGATGCTCCAAGCACATGACCGGAGACAAGAGTTGGTTTAGCTCTCTTTGTCTCAAGGGGAAGGGTTCAGTTAGCTTTGGTGATAATGGCAAAGGGAAGATACTCGGTGTCGGTAGCATTGGTACGTATTCTAATCCCATAATTGAAAATGTGCTCCTAGTTGATGGTTTAAAGCATAATCTTTTAAGAATTAGTCAATTATGTGACAAGGGAAACAGTGTCATTTTTGAATCATTAATTTGCCTTGTTGAGAATATTGAAAGCAGGAAAGTCTTGTTTGTTGGGCATAGATTTGAAAATGTGTACATTGTTCATTTAGAGGTCATCTCCTCAAAAAACATAAAATGTTTTTCAGCTCTAAATGATAAGGATAGTTGGCTGTGACATAGAAGGCTTTCGCATGCAAGCATGAACTTGATTTCAAAACTGGACAAAAAGAATATTGTTTCGGGTTTGTCTAACCTTACCTTTGAAAATGAGAAAATTTGTGCAAAAATATGATTTTCACTTCTAGACCACTTCAACTTCTACACATGGATTTAGTTGGTCCAACCCAAACGTTAAGTTTGAGTGGCAAACGTTATGGCTTTGTTGTGGATGATTTCAGTAGATTCACATATGTTATATTTCTAGCTCATAAAGATGATGTCTTTCATGCTTTTAAAAAACTTAGCAAGAGAAATTCAAAATGAGAAGAGTTTTGTTATTTCTAGAATAAGGAGTGATCATGGAAAATAATTCGAAAACTCCTCATTTGAAAGGTTTTGTGGTAGAAATGGTATTAAACATAAATTCTCGGCTCCTAGAACTCCTCAACAAAATGGTGTTGTAGAGAGGAAGAATAAGAGGCTTGAAGAGATGGCTAGAACCTTGTTATGTGAAAGCAACTTGCCTGACTACTTTTGGGCTGAAGCAGTTTGGCACAAGTTGTTATGTTATGAACCGTTGCATGATTAGACCTGTTCTTAAGAAAACTCCTTATGAGATATGGAATGAATTTAAAACCCAACATTGGCTACCTCCATGTTTTCGGGTGCAAATGCTTTGTGCTCAACAACAAGAAGGACAATTTGGGTAAATTCGATGCAAAGACGGATGAAGGTATATTTCTTGGCTATTCAACTTCTAGTAAAGTCTATCGTGTTTTTTTGGTTGTTGAAGAATCAATCCATGTTGTTTTTGATGAATCTGACAATCTTGTGAAAAGAAATGATGAAGATATTATAGATCTTGATAAAGAGGTTGAGAAACATGCTATAAATGAAGCTAAGGAAAAAACTCATGTACAAGATCAAGCATCTCAAGAATCACAAGAAAAAAGTTAACAATGATCTACCAAAGTCTTGGAAATACGTCAAGAGTCTTCATCTTTAGCAAATTATTGGTAATGTTGAGAAAGTGGTAAGCACTCGTTCCTCTTTAAACCAAGCTAATAATGTTGCCTTACTTTCTCAACTTAGCCTAAAAATTTTCATGAGGCTAAAGATGATGAAAGTTGGATCCATGTTATGAAAGAAGAGTTGAAACAATTTGAGAAAAACCAAGTATGACATCGAGTTCCTAGACCCAAGGATTATACAATTATTGGTACAAAATGGGTTTTTAGAAACAAAATAAGTGAATTCGGGGTTGTAGTGAGGAACAAGGCAAGATTAATAGCCCAAGGTTACAATCAAGAAGAAGGAATTGATTTTGATGAAACCTTTACACCTGTTGCCCGTATAGAATCCATTTGCATCTTACTCGCTTTTGCTTGTTTTAAAGATTTTAAACTCTTTCAAATGGATGTGAAAAGCGCTTTCCCAAATGGATTCCTTACGGAAGAAGTATATGTTGAGCAACCACCAGGATTCCTTTGGATGAGCTCATGGGATCTCTCATGACACATGAAATGAATCAAGTAAAGGGAGATGAGGATGAAGAAAAAGGAAAAAGAGGCATAGCCTTAAAAGTGTCTTGCTCAAATGACAATGAGTCTTTCGAAGATGATGAGGAAATGATATTGTTCACCAAGAGATTCAATAAGTTTTTCTGGAAGAAACAAGGAGATAAAAAATTTATAAGGAAGTCTAACTACAAAGGAGATAGTAGCAAGAAGAACGACATCATTTGCTTTGGGTGCAAGAAGCCGGGACATATGAAGACGGATTGTCCCAACCTTGAATCCCATAAGAAATCAAAAGATTTTTAACACAAAAAGAAAGCATTTTTGGCCGCATGGGGAGAGTCCGATTAAAGTGATAGTGATAGTTATGAGGAAGTTGCAAATCTATGCCCCATGACAAAAGGAAATGCAAATGAGGTACAAGATTCTTCAATTTGTTATTTCTCTTTTGATGAATTACAAGATGTTTTTAATAAACAATATTTTGAATTGAAAAGAGTACTTTCAAAATATTGTTGTCTTAAAAATAACCTTGAAATACTTATTCAATAAAATGATACTTTTAAATACCAAGTTGTTTCACTTGGAGAGAATCTGGCAAGAGTCAAAAACGAAAATGAGAAAATCTTGCAAGAATAGTCAAATTATTTGAAATATGAAAACATTGATTTAAAAATGAAAGTTGACTCTCTCACTCAAGATTTTGCAAGATTCATTCAAGGAAAGAGAAACTATGAGTCCGAATATCAACTGAAGAGAGGGTGAATTGGGTTTATAAAAAATTTAGCCCATTTTTTTTTATATAAAAACTCATATTTGAAAAATACCTATTTTCAATGAATAAAAATGCAAATTTGAATAAGTTTAAAGCAATAGCTAAATATAAGCAATGAATAATATCGATAATGTAAAGAGTAGGGAAGAAAGATAACACCGTTATTTTTAAGTAGTTCGGCCAAGACTTGCCTACGTCCACCTACATGGTTATTGCCTTCCTTGGACTTCTCCACTATAATCCAATAGTGTCTACAACTTAACTTCCGGGTGCTAAGTGACCGTTACAAGAGTTTTCTCGAGCTTACTCTTCAACTTGTCACAAATCTCAAAGCCTATGATATTTCTTCTATCCTCACGGATAGGCCCAAGTGTATCCCACACTTATAGGTTTTTCAAAGGTTGTAGTAGAAATGATAAACAATAGCTCTAAAAGCTAGATTAGCAAAACAATGCTCAATAATAGCTACAAGACAAGATCTGAAAGTGATGGTAGCAAGATTGGAGTAGATCTCTTGGGAAACATGTAGCTTTGTTCTTTTGCATTTTTCTCTCTCTTTGGAGGCTAGGTCATCAATGATGATTACGAGGACAAGATTTAATAATGAAAACTTTGGTCTTCAAGGAATCAACGGAGGATTTCTTTAGATCTATTTTTTTCTCCTTCTTTCAAGCTTTTTCTTTCTCTTGGAGGCTAGATCTTGAATAATGACGCAAATCTTTGCTTTTATTTCTCCATCTTGTTCTATTTATAGTCCTCTAAACTTGGAATGTCTTCAAATAGTTTTATTGTACCGCTGGAGAGGTACCCAAGTCATTTTAGAGCTTTTAAATGGGTTGTCGACGTTCCAGCAAAAAACTGCAAAATTACAGCATGTGTCGACACCATAAAAAATTGTATGTGACATGTGTCGACACATAGTCTACATGTGTCAACATCATCAAACACAACAACCTAGTGTTAGTGTACTGTGTTGACACCATCTTGGTAGATAGAGTTTTTCAATTCTTTTTGATATCCAATCTTTTCTATTTCAACACGAAAGCTCCTACAATAAAAAATATCATAGTTTAGGTGCAAACCATGGTGTTTAAATAAAATATAAGGCATAAAGAAATAATAATAAATTTAAATACAATTGAGTACTCTTTATTTTATAATGAATTGACAACCATGTATTCTAAAATACTTACAAAGCTATTTTATTATTTGTTATCATCAAAGTCGAATTAGATAGCTCAAGATCAATCTTGGGCAAACATAAACCTTGATGTTTTACTTGGTTCCCAAATATGTTGTTTCAACAAAAGTGGGATCAGTTATATTTCGATTATAACCAAAAGTTATACTCGAATGTGATTATTAAATCATCTACATCTTTTAATATGTGTAACTTTTGTGGAAAGAATGGACACATTTTACACACTTGTCCAACTATAAAGAAATTCACTAATGAGATCAAATTTGTGTATATCCAAAAAGACAAGGTGAAAGAATTTATTCCTAAAACGAAAGGACCCAGGGGAAACAAAATCATTTTTGAATCATCAACATGTCTTGTTGAGAATATTAAAAGCAAGAAAGTCTTGTTTGTTGGACATAGATTTGAAAATGTGTACATTTTTCATTTAGAGAGCATTTCTTCAGAAAATATAAAATGTCTTTCAGCTATAAATGACAAGGACAATTGGATGTAGCATAGAAGGCTTGCTCATGAAAGTATGAACTTGATTTCAAAACTACAAAAAAAAATCTTGTTTCGGGTTTGCCAAACCTTCCTTTTGAAAAAGATAAAAAATTTGCAACATGTCAAAAAGACAAACAAACCAAAACCTATTTTAAGAAAAAAAATGTAGTGTCCACTTTTAGGCCACTTCAACCTCTACACATTGACATATTTGGTCCAACTCAAACTTTAAGTTTGGGTGTCAAATATTATGGTTTCATTGTTGTTGATGATTTCAGTTGATTCACATAGGCTATTCCTAGCTCATGAAAATGAGACTTTTCATGCTTTTTAAAAACTTAGCAAGAGGGTTCAAAATGAAAAAGATTTTACTTCTGTGTTTTCGTACGAAAATACTTTGTGCTCAACAACAACAAAGACAATTTGGGTAAGTTTGATGCAAAAGCGGATGAAGGTATCTTTCTTGGCTATACAACCTCTAGTAAAGCCTATCATGTTTTTAATAAACGTACTTTGGTTGTTGAAGAATCAGTCCATGTCGTTTTTATGAATCTAACAATCTTGTAAAAATGAAATGATGAAGAAGTTGTAGATCTTAAGAAAGTGGTTGAGAAACGTGCCAAAAATGAGGACAAGGAAGAAACTCTTGTACAAGAGCAATGATCTCAAGAATCACAAGTACTTTCTCAACTTGAGCCTAATAATTTTCTTGAGGCTAAAGATGATGAAAGTTGGATCCATGCTATGGAAGAGAAGTTAAAATGATTTGAGAAAAATCATGTATGACATATAATTCCTAGACCCAAGGATTATCTAATTATTGGTACAAAATCGATTTTTATAAATAAAATGGATGAATCCGGTGTAGTAATAAGGAACAAGGCAAGATTGGTAGCCCAAGATTACAATCAAGAAAAGGGGATTGATTTTGATGAAACTTTTGCTCTCGTTGCTTGTTTAGAATCTATTCGTATGTTATTCGCTTTTGTTTGCTATAAAGATTTTAAAGTCTTTCAAATGGATGTGAAAGTGCATTCCTAAATGGATTCCTCACGGAAAAGAAGTATATGATGAGCAACCACTGAGCTTTGAAGATGAAAAGCTTTCAAATCATGTGTACAATCTTACAAAAACGCTTTATGGTTTGAAGAAAGCACATCGGGCATGAAATCCAGTCTTTTTCATGTGTCAAAGAATTTTCAGATATCTTGTTGGCACTCAAAATCTTGGCTTGTTTTATCCCAAGAATGCTGAATTTAATCTACAAAGATACTCGGATGCGGATTACGCAGTGTAAAATTGATAAAAGAGTACTAGTGGTGCGTGTTAATTTTTTAGACCCTCACTAATGTGAGACCCCGATTATTTCCTATGTTATTGCTTATGTATTAGCTTTTAATTTCCGATGTATTAGCTTTAATTTTATTATGGGGCCATATTTTTGGCCAATGTATGGCCTAAGCTTTATGTTAAGGTACATCAATTAATATGGGATTTTGTTTCATGAAATTTTTCCTAAATAATTTTCTTGTCATTTTGGAAGTTTTGTGCAAAGTTAAATTATATTTTCCTAAGGGCCGAAACTTGCAAGGTAAGTTTCTCTCATGTATTTATATTTTTCATTTGCCTAATATATTTCATAATCCATAAAATTTAATTATGATTAAAGGTTTTTATATATAGGCTGAAAATAATTAAATGGAATAAAATCATGAATTTCTTTTAAGTATAAAATATTTTTGTGTGTCATTAATAGGTGGCATATATTATTATTATGTGACCTAAATTAATAAGTTGAATTATCATTAGAATATTAGATGATAAGTTACTAGGCATATGATAAGGTTTAAGAGAGATTAAAATGATAAGCATACTTGCTTATCATAATGATAAGCAAGCATAATAATAAGCTAGGGAACTTTTTAGGTAATAAGTCATTGTGGCTATTGTAGAGATAGACTAGAGCCATTATCTTAAGATAAGAGATCATGCTTATGAGATGATAAGCTAAGTGATTGAACTAGATAAGCTAGAGAGCTTATAGGAGATAAGTTAGGTGAAATAGTAACTAAATTGAAAGTTAGTTGTGGGAGAGTAACTAAGTTGGTTGGAATTCAACCAAACAACATAAATGAGAGTTAAGAGAAGGCCATTTACGTGAAGTGTAGGAGGAGAATGGAAAAGCCAAAAAGTTTTAACCCATGTGAGTTGTAAGAAGTGATAAGAGATGCATTCATGTGACAAGACAATTCAATGGAATTAAAGTGAGAGAAAAAGCAAGGAAGAAGAGTGATTCACGTGGAGATCAAGAGGAGAAAGGAGAAAAATCAATTCAAAGATCATAGCTTTAGGGGACAAGAGTTTATGTGAGAAAAAAAATGAAAAGAAGAGAGAGAAGATAGAATCCATGCTTGGTCGGTCAAGACCCCCATTCATCCCCTTTTCTCTTCCAAACCTTCTCTCTTGTCATTTCCACTTTGTCCTTGTCATTTGTCATAACAATAACTCTCCTTGGGAGATTCAATTGCCTCAATTCACACTTCACATTTCAAAAACCTCACACTTCATTTGCCTTGGCCGAACACTCCATCTTTTCTAAGTTTCTCTCTTTTTCTTCTCTTGACCGAATCATTCCTCTAAGATCAAGCCTTGTTCCTTTCCCTTTTTGCAACCTAAATCACACCCCAAAGTTCAAGTGTAGTCCTCTCTTTGTGGTGACCGAATCCTCACATTGTGCAGCATCATTTTCCTCTTTTGAAAACCCTACTCATTAGCCACCTTTCTCTTGAAGAAGTTTAATTCATTTCCTTAGAACTAAATCATTCAAGCTTACCATATTTTCCCTCCACCATAAAACCCACCTTAGCACCTCAAATCAAGCTTGGAACCACTCTAAGGAGGGTGAACCGAAAGTTGGAAGAAGGAAGAGTTTTGGTAAAAGTTCGGTGAAGGTAGAGGTAGGCTTGATTCTATTTAGTGTTCTTGCTTAAAGTTCTTCATAAGTTCTAACCTAGGGTATTTTATTGTGCTAGGTACTCAAGCTTGTGATAATCATCAAGGTAAGGCCAAAGATGTGGGTTGTTGGTTTTGAATATGGTGTTGGCCGAATGTATCATGATGGGATCTTGAGTTAGTGTCTTGAGTTTTGTTAGATCTTGAGGTTATGAAATCAACCCTAAGGTATAATGTTAGATCTAGCTATATGAGCATGAAACCCGGACTCAAATGTTAGAAAGATGTTAAGGGATCAACAAAGCATGTTAGTATGCTTATAAAATGCAAAGGGAAGTACATGTTGCGATTTATGCATGAAAAGTGTGATATTTGGTGATTGGCCGAACCATGTGTACCCTAGATCTTCAAGTATGATTTTGTATATGTGTAGATTTGTTGGTTGGCCATAATATGTGTAAGTTTGGTAACCCTATGCATGATATTAATCATGAAATGTAGAAGATGCATGCAAATCGAAAGATTCAAAAGAAAACCTAATTGTTTTGTGACTAATAGGTGCTGGCCGATTATGATGTGTTGCTAGATCTTGAGTTTGTCTTGTGATTTGTAGATCCTAGGTTGTGAATCTGAAAAATGGAGGATGGGATCACCATTGGAGATGAAATTGTGATCAAAGAACACATGAACTTGATGTTGGCCAAATGACCTAATGAAAGGGAACCCTAATAGCAACCCCATGAATAAGATTTATGTTTATATGTGATGAATAGAAAAAATTAGGGTTATGACTAAATAAGTTAGAAGATTTAAGCTCAATCATAAAACCCGTCATATTAGTAAGAGAAAAACATAGATGATAAGTTTAAAGATCCGGATTAAAAGAATTAGTAAAGCTTTGTGGTGTTAAGTATTTATTGAAGATTTAACTAGGTTGGCCGAAACTTAGGGTGAACAAAATAGCTTATATTTCGGGTTGCATAGAAGTTTAATGTTAAGCTAAAGATTAATTATGATTAGGTTTAGTAATTGGTGAATTTAAAGACTTAGTGTAATATATGTAATAGGAGAAAGATTAAGATTTGATTAAGTGCAATTAGCTTGCTAGATTAGAAAATTTAGTAAGATTAATTAATAAAGAATTATATATAAAACTTTGAGAATAATATTATATTTTCAGAAATATATCTTTGGTTGATAGCCGATTTTTTTTTAAATGCAAATATTTAATTTATATGATTACGTACTTATTTCTTAATGCTAAGAAATGTTTGAATCGCTTGTAGGCGATCTACGTGTCTTTATATTATCAAGGAGACCAAGTGTAAGTGGAAACCGTAAGTGGATCGTAAGTGAATCTTACACTTTATGAAAACTGGAATGACACACTGCATCGATTCATGAACAAGTATGATATTTCGAGCAAGCATGACATGACATGTGCATTGCATGAATTTTTCTAAAGAGAATTTTTATGCAATGATTTATGGAAAGATTATGGAAAGTTTATGAAAACATAAGTTAAGTCAAGGGGCACTGGTCGGTATCGTACCATCAAGATGGACTCCCATACCGAAGGACGAATGCAAGAAGGATGGGTGAATCCAAGAGGCTGTGCAAACCACACTGAAGGACATTGAGAAGGTGTGGGCCTCCAAGGGTCATGTCTGGCCACTGAAGGACGAATGCGAGAAGGTGTGCTAGCTTGATCGTATGTAAGGTCTCCAAGGGAAATCGGGGACGGTTCCAAAGGGAACGCACAACCCTGACTTCAGGGGTTAAATGGAGCGAATAAGCCCACAAGTATGAATAAGTGATTTTCAAGGGCCAAGGGTCAATTTTACAAGCAAGTATGAATGAAAGATTTTCAAGGGTCTGGGGCCGAATTTAAGCAAGAGCAAATGCATATCCATGACATGCATGTGCATCACGAATCAAGTTTCTTTTTCATGATTAAGCAAGTATAAGTCAAGAGCATGTTTCAAGTTTATGTTTTTTTCCCTTACTGAGTCTTTTTGACTCACGTTTTTAAAATTGTATCATTCCAGATGCCTCAGGTGAAGAGAGTCAGGAGGACTACCTGACTTAGAAGGACAAAGATTAGGTTCATATTTTGATGATTGTGACTTGATCGATGAGATCCGTCACTAGTTGAGTTTTAAATATGTTATGTATGTTTTGTATGCAAACTTAATGAGAACCCTGACTATGTTAAGATTTAGCTCGAATCCCTCGTGATCCTGTACGTTTCCGCCGTAAGTACATAAGTATGTAAGTAAGAACGCTGGAGCTATCCGGGGGATAGCTCGCGGCTGTCATGGTACCTGCGGGATGTCGTTCGGGGCGTGACAACTAAACTCTTGGTGTTGTAAGAAATAAAACTCTTTGGCTCTATCAACCATGGAAGCTGAGTATATTGTCATGTGCAATTGTTGTACAAAAGTATTGTGGAGGAAACAACAATTAGAAGAAATTAATCTTTATTATTCTCTCATCCCAATAAATGTGACAACACCAGTGCGATAAATCTTACCAAAACAAATTCAGCACTCTAGTACAAAACATATTGAGATTAAGCTTCATATCATTCAAGATCATGTTCAAAAAGGGGATATTTTTCTTGAGTTCATAAATACCAACCTTTAGTTGGTGGATATTTTCACAAAACTCCTTAATGAGGATAGATTTTGTCACATTTGCCAGAAAATTGGAATGAGATTTCCTTCATATTAAATTGGTGATATGTGTTTGATTTGTCTTTTTCATGTGTTAATGATTGCATTGGATATGTTCTGATGTTTGTTTGATTTGCTCTTTGTACATTTCTTTGTAAAATCATGCTTATTCTTTGTGAATTCATTGCATGTACTTTTTTTACATGCCATGTGTCAACACTTGGTAAAACAAGTGTCAACATTTCTGGTTTTTCATGACTATTTTCGCTGGAGATGTGTCGACACCATAAATTCATGTGTCGACACATAAGCTTCCCCGGAAATTCCTTCTAAACTATGTTCTGGAGCCTATGCAATGTCTCGACACATTGAGGCAATCTGTTGACCTATCTTTCGAGTTCACCGCTAAAAGCCCTAAATCTCCTCAATGTCTTCCAGCCGTTCCAAGCGTTCCTCTCGATAGACTCCAACTGCTGTCAGTTTAAAGGCACGAATGAAAGGACGAGGAACTGAAGAACCCACTCCTACTCCAGAAGCCTGCATTTATACGTCAGGACTTTGTAAAAATCATTTTGTTCAAGATTTTCGGAATAAGAAAGTAATTGTTGGAACGTTGGGCTGATTTTCAAGGATGGGGTATTCTTGTGAATTAAAAAGTGGACTGTTACGTGTATTTGGTGAAATTGGTTTATGCTTCTTTTCAATATTCAAAGTCTGAGGATGTCACCAGTTATGTGAATGAGAAGCATTTAGACCTGTCTGTTTCTTCCCTAAATTCTTTGGTCTTTGCCCCTAATAGTGGAAAGAAGTTGGTTGATACTTATGGTTGGATGGATAAGTCTGAGGTAGAACCAATTGACATTCTTAGGGTTGTGTTGGATAATCCAGCCCTATATGGGGTGATTAGACCTCCTACTAGTGACCTAGGGATTTTGCATCATATGATTAGCAATATCATTTTGCCAAGGACTGAGAAATTTGAGTACATCGCCTTTTTAGAATTGTTCGTTATGTTATGTCTGATCACTCGTACCCATATGAACCTCGGTCATTTAATGCTTAATCACATGAAAGCTACTACATAGAAGAAAAAGCAAGGACTTCCTTATGGAATGTTTTTCACACATGTTTCATGCTCTTGAAGTTGATAGGACTGGGAAAGTAAGAAAAAATCCAAAGACTCCAAGAATATAACAAGAAAACTCTTAGGTTGATGATTTTTATTCAAAATGAGGATGAGGAATTAGTAAAGAAAGGTGTGGTGACACCTCATAAAGGAAGTGAACGGGGTTTAGATTCTAAAGAAGAAAGTGAAGATGAGGAAGAGGCTGACACTGAATTGACTCCCACTGGAACTAGGACTCCTATGGGAGAGCACACTCCTAATATTTTTCCCTCACTGCAGAATAGTTCAAACTTCTTGAATGTCTACTACTAGATCTCGTGAGCCTCGCTTGAATTCGCATGAAGCTTCCATGACTGAGATAAAGGAAGAACATAAGAGATTGGGTAAGAATATGGAGAACATGACCACTAGTATGAAGACAGGGTTCAAAGACATTAAGAAATTGTTTGCTGCTCATACTGGCCGTTTTGGGACTCTTGATTATCTCAATATATGAAGTCTTGTGTTCTAGATTGAAATTTGGAAGTTTGGGAAGTTTGGAAGAAGGTTATAGAAGTGTCCTTTCATGTTTTCAAATTTTGGAAAACCTCTATTTACAAAGGAAACTCTTGCAAATTTTTTTGAAAAATCTCAAAGTCCTTTTTTTTGCTAAAAATGTCATGAAAAACTCATGCTTATTCTCAGGGGGAGCTTTCCATTTGTTAGCAAATTGTCGTTTTTTAAATAGTTTTGTCATCATTGAAAAGGGGAGATTGTTAGCCCAAGGTTGTTTTGCAAACAATCCATATTTGATTTTGATGACAACAAAATTTCTAAGTTTTGAAGGCTTATAGATTTTATATTGTAAATCCACTTTTCTAAAGACATATTTCTAAAGATTGAGTTTTTCTTTCTAAAATATTTCTAAGTGGACTTGAAATCCATTACCTAAGTTGATGGATAAATTTTTCATATTGTAGGCGCTTCAAGATATGTTGAAATGGATTGGACATTGTCAAAAATGCTGAATTTTCTCTCAAGTACTGATAGTGTCGACACATTAATTTATGGTGGTGGTACATTGCACTGACACCCGAGATAATAATTTCAGACCAAGTTTCATGGTATCAACACATTGAAGTCTAGTGTTGACACACTGCATGTGAGACTCCATATTTCATTTTTGCTATTTACTCTATGTATTTGTTTTTGAATTTAGATTCAAAGGGCTACAGTTTGGCCAATGTAAGATGATAAGTTGATTATGATATTTTGAACACTTAAGTTTCTTTAAGTATTTTCATTATGATGTGAAACTATGTTAGTATAATTGTCATGGCCGAAATTCTCAAGGTAGGTTTTCTTTATGAATTAATTTTTACGTTAACCTATTATTATGCTACCATAATTTATTAAATTAAATGCCAAAAATATTTGGAGAATATTTTAATTCTTATTGTTGCTGAAATTCTCTAAATAAAATTTATTACATATTAATTCATGATTGTGAATTCTATGTTAGAGTATGTGGATTATTTCATGTTTTAATTAAGTACCCTTAATCTCCATTAGGTAGTCTTAAGCATTATTAGGAGAATTAAGTGATAATTTAGTATGCTTATAATGGAGATAAGTTAGTGTGCTTATTATGGAGATAAGTTAGTGTGCTTATTATGGAGATAAGTTAATGTACCTATAAAGTAGTCCATGTGATAAGAGATAAAGCAAGATGAAACAATGGAAAGTGAAAGTCAAGGGAGACTCACGTGAAAGGCAAAAGAGTGCAAAAATGAAGGGTTCACGTGAAAGAGAGAAAACAAGAAAAGAGAAAAAGACAAAGTGCATTAAATCAGCAACCCATTTCAGCCAATAGCATGGAGCGATACAAGCAATGTCCTCCCCCTTTTTGGATGTGAATTACAGCCCTATTCTCATGCCCTTCACGCCACACCCACTTCCCAAGTTCATTCTCTCATTTGATTGCACAAGAGACCAAGCCAAGAGAGTGAGAAAGAGAGAAACCGAGAGAAGGAGAAAATCCAAGGAGAAGAAAAAGAAGAAGAAGAAGAAGAAGAGGAAGAAGAAAGAGAAGGAGACCAAGAAAGAGAAGGAGAAGGAGATCAGGAAGGAGAACCAAGAAAGTAAGAGGAAATAGAGGAAGAAGGAGAGAAAAGAAAGAGGAAAGAACAACAAGGTAAAATTCGGTTTTCCTTGGAGTTCTGGCCAAATGTCCTCTTGCATGTTATTCTCAAACCTTCCTTTGGCTGAATCTGTTCTTGATATCTTTCCCTTGAAAGTTGAAGTTGTAGTATTGTGTTGTATTGCTGGAAATTTTGATGGAGGAATGGATTAATGCCACGGTTTGGCTAATGTTGTAGGAAGTGATGATTTTGGTTTTGATTTTTGAATAGATCTACATGCATGTAAGGGATGTGCTGCTGGCCGAACCTTGTGACCTTGTTATGTGAATTTTTGCTTTTGATTTGAGGAGGAACATTGATGTTAAATCCTATGGTTTGGTTAAATCTAAGAAGAGATGATGTTGCATGTATGATTGATGGTCATTGTAGTCGAATTTGTTGTTGTATGTCTTTAAATTGAAACCGTTGAAGATAGTTTTGTAATGGTGATGAAATTTACTGGTGGTTGAGGTATATTGAGGCCCATGGTTTTGATTTTATGAGGTTGGAAAATATGTTAGCATGTGAGTTGTGATAAGAGTAGAAAATGTACTAAATGCATGAGAAGTTTATAGTGTAAATCTTTGATTTTGGAGATTATTATGGTTGTTGTTTTAATCCTTGAAAATAAGATGTGAACATGTTAAGATGAATGATGTTAAGACTTCGATAAGTAACCTAAACCTAAGAGCAAGTGTAATTGGTAATATCAATACAAAATAGTGTTATGAAAATGGAAGAAAAGGGATTATGAGAGCCAAATGGTTGCTGCCCTAGGTCATGAAAAGTGTCATATGTGATTCCTTAGGGTTGCTTGCTGTTAAGAAGGTATGTTGATGGTATTGAATAGATCAGCAAGCTAATCACCTAAGCGAATTAGTTATACTTGGAGAGAATGGATTAAACATACATAGGTTAAGTGGGATTCACTTGGATGTGGTTTCTTTATGAGATTAGTATGAATCTTACAAGAACCTTGTGGCATTGTGAGTTTAAGATGCCTCTTAATCTAGGTCAGTAAGTTAAGAGTACAATGAGGGCACAAAGGCCACGTGTTGGCCATAAGAAAATAAGGAATCAAGGCAAGTAAGTAGTGTTTGTACATTGGTGTTCACGTGAACCTAAAAAATGTAGAGATACAAGAAACATGGTTTCAGTTCAAGTTCATAGGGGTCTTGATAGTACCTAGAATAAGCTCTCCTTGAGGTCTACTAAATGGAGAGAGAGAAAACAAATGGTCTTTAGTCCATGCAATGAAAGGTTGTAAATCGTGAAACAAGGAGAATGTGAATTAAGCAAGATTTAGGTTGCTGAGTTGCAAACCGAGAGCTTGATCGTTAATGTTAGTTGTTGTCCTTTTATGCATCTAGGTTTACATGGTGAATTGAGGGTTAGAAGAATTGGAAGTTGATGATAGAAAAGGCACCATTACTCTAGAGTTTATGCGTAAAGGAGGCCGAGAACCATTGGATGTTGTTAAGATTCTGTTAGTCTTTCCTTGATAGATTAAATAGCAAATTTGGGATCTAAGAATCATTCATGGGTGGGTCTTAAAATAGGGAGTCAATTATGCACCATACGTGTTTGATGAAAAACGTTAGATAAAAAGTAATGCATTGGCATTGGCCTGGTGGAGATAGAAACATGATATTACTGTAAGTTTTGACTTGGATCTGTAAAGTATAAGACTTTTATGAGAATAGCTTCTGTTATGAAGTGTTGGCAAGATCTGAAATCTAGTGGCACATTCATGGTCGGATATGCAGTAGTTGTGACATAGGGTGTTGTCAATTGATATTTGGATGGGTTGAAGTGCACATAAGCTAAAGAGAGTGAAGGACATATTTACTTCTCTACCTTTTCAGGTGCCCTGTTATTTCAGCACCTCCTTAGGGGTTTAACGAGGTTCTTGAATGTTGGTTTTAATGCTTGAAGAGACCATGGTTGTTGCTGTTAATGAATGTAGTTGGCTGATAAGGAAACATCTTTGTCGTTGTTGTTGCGTCTATTGAGGTTAGACCTAATCCACTATGAGATATTGTTGTTGTTGGAGAACCCGTAGCATTGATAAGTTGGCCATGGGTTAAATTAGATAGGAATTTGAAAATGTTGCTTGGAGATTGATCAGGCATGTAATGAATTGTGTGGGTTTGATGTTGGTCAAAATAATCAAGCTAGAAATCATGTTTAGGTTGTTGGAATAGGGAGTTTTTAGTGCCCTATTTTTAGGCATCATCGCGCTCGATCAGCGTGTGACCCACGCTCGAGCGCCCTTAAGGAAATATGTTGGACAGTATCGTGCCGCTTGACCAGCACTCGATAGGTGCTCGAGCGGCCTTGGAAGTTTTCATACAGAGAGTTGGCGCTCGACCGTCGCTCGAGCGAGGATAGATTAAAGTTGGACAGAGACCTGGCGCTCGACCGGTGCTCGATAGGCGCTCGGGCAGGCCCTGTTAAATTTCATATATGTTGAATTTTGAGTTCCAATTGTAGACTTGTGAACTCTAGCATTGAGGCTAGTTGAATGAACTTAGTTATGAAGTTATTGAGGTATGGATGGCGGGAATTCGATTATCATTAGTCTAGGCATGGTATGATGTAAAGTATTGAATAAGGGATATTGAGCTAGACAACTTATATAGGTTGCTGATTGGGCTTGAGATTCTTAGCATGAGTTGTTGTTGCTGAAGTCCATGAATAGGCTTGAAATCAATGATGTCAATGGGAAGAATCAGTGTACCTAGTTGATTGAGTGGATTGCATAGTGGTCCCTTCAGCAATCATATTGGATATGTTTAATTGTCTTTCTTCATTTGTTTTACGAAAACTAGTAAAGTAATATTTTGTAAATGAAATCATATTCAAAGATAATACTTTTGGAAAACCGAAATATTTATGAGTATTTCTTTCAATGTCTATGTGATTAATTCCTAAGCATCTAAGTGAAGTAATTGACTCACTTGTAGGCGAAGCGCCATCCCAATATCAAAGAAGACCAAGGTAAGTGGAAGTAAGTGGATGTAAGTGGAAACTTACTCTTTTACGAAAACTGAAATGATACACAACATGGTTTTCATGATCAAGCATGACATGTTATTGATAAGCAAGCATGTCACAACACGAGTATTGAATGATTTTCTAAAATAAGTTTTTATGCAATGATGTATGAAAGTTTTATGATAAGTCAAGTTAAGTTAAGGGCTCTGGTCGGTACCGTACCATCAAGAAGGGCACCCATACCGAAGGACGAATGCGAGAAGGATGGGTGAACCCTAGATGTAAGTGCAACCACACTAAAGGACGAATGCGAGAAGGTGTGGACCTCCAAGGGTCGTGTCTAGCCACTGAAGGATGAATGCGAGAAGGTGACTAGCTCGACCAAATGAAATGTCCCCAAGGGAAAGGGAGACGGTTCCAATGGGAACGCACAACCCTGCCTTTAGGGGTTAAATGGAGTGTATGTAGCCCACAAGTCAAGATAAGAAATGATTTCTTTCCAAGGACCATGTGTCATTTTAAGTTCAAGAGCATAATTTTCAAGATCAAGATTGCTTCAAGTGCAAGCATACATTTTCATGAGCATGTACATGTGCATATGCAACCATGAAGCATGCATGTGCATCAAGATTTACGTTTATTCATGATATTCAAGTTCAAGTTATAAACTCATGTTTGTGAGTCTTAATGACAACCCAAGAGGGGGGGTGAATAGGGTTTTTCAAAAACTTTTAAGCTCTTTTGCAAACAAACCCAAAACGTTCTGATCAATATCTAGGAAAACTATGGACTAGATATATGCAAACAAAGATAACAACTATTGAAGATAAACAAGTTCAATCAGGAAATACCAGCAGAAATAAAAGAGAAGGGTTAGAGAGATGACACCAGTATTTTTAGGTGGTTCGGCCAATCTCTTGCCTACGTCCACCCCCAAGGCTATTGACTTCCTTGGGTTTCCTTCACTATTCTTCAAGTGAATACACACCTTAGCTTCCGGGGTGCTAAGGAACCGTTACAAAGCATTTTCCGAGCTCACGCTTCAACTAGTTTCCCAAATCCCAAACCCTAGGGATTTCTTCCACTTCTCACAAGTAGGATACAATGTTCACACAACACTTGGAGGGTTTACAAAGATTGGGTACAATGAGTGAAGGCTCTTTAAGCCAGATTTGCAAATTGGTAGCTCAAGAAACTAAAGGGCTATCTAAGCCAAATCTACAAGTATAAGAACCTGAGGTGTGTCAAGAGAATGAGATCTTCAAGGAAGGCTTCAGGATTTACAAGATGGATCACGAGATTTCAAGGTCGTAAGAACTTCTCTTCTTCTTCTTTGAGCTTTCTCTCTCAAGAAATTAGGGCAAGGATATTTTCGTGTGAAACTCTACCTTTTCTCTTTCAAACTTCTTCTATTTATAGTCTCTAGGGCATCAGGGGTCTTCTGGTAAAGATTTGGAGCCGTTGGAGGTCATTTGGGTCCTTTGGAAACATTTTTAAGTGAGTGACGTCGCTCCAGGATCTGAGAAATCGAAGCATGTGTCGACACCATCCATGTATGTGTCGACACCTAGGAGTTTTGCCTGGAAAGTCACTTTCGGGTGTATGACCCATGTGTCGACACTTATGTCCAATGTGTCGACACTTCTCTTCAAAGTGTTGACCCTTCAAAATGCCTTGGAAACATGCCTTCGGGTGCATGTGCAATGTGTCGACACTATTTGCATATGTGTCGACACCATCAGCTTTGGCCTGAAATCCTGCCTTCTGTTGATAGTGCAATGTGTCGACACGTTTGGTATATATGTCGACACCTTCAAGTTGGCTTGGATGCTTGCTTTCTGTTGTATGACCAATGTGTCGACACCTTTGTTCTATGTGTCGACTCTTCTATTTAATGTGTCGACACCATCAACTTGGCCTGGGACACGCCTTCTGTTGTATGACCAATGTGTCGACACCATCAACTTGGCCTGGGACACGCCTTCTAGTGTATGACCAATGTGTCGACACCATGGTAGCATGTGTCGACACCCTCAACACTTAGGCTGAAAAGTGGCTTCCCTTGCACCAACAAACATTCTTAAAACACCTACAAAGTAAAGATTGTCCAATAAGCTTGTGTAGTGGTGTTCAATTATATCTAAGGTCAGTTTAAGCTTAGAGAACTCTTGATATCATTTTTTTAAAAAGATTTGGAAATGTAGAATCTAAAGGTCTCAACCTAGTTGGAAAAGTTTGTTATCATCAAAATCAAAAATAGATTGTTTATAAAACAACCTTGGGCTAACAATCTCCCCCTTTTTGATGATGACAAACCTAACTAATAATAAACCGTTGATACCAAAATGAAAAGCTCCCCCTGAGATTAGGCTGGAGTTTTTCAAGAGTTTTTAGCAAAAAGAACTTTAAGATTCTACAAAAATTTTGCAAGAGTTTCCTTTGTAAATAGAGGTTTTCCAAATTTTCAAAACCTGTAAAAACACTTCTATATTATCCTCCAAACTTCCCCAAACTTCGTCATTCAATATCAGATCACAAGACTTCATATAGAGGAAAGTTTCAAGAAAATTACCTGAAGTACGATTCAGATATCCACAACGTTTCAAATCCTTATAACCAACATCAATGATATACCAATAAATGCTCATAAGAAACAATGCTCATAATACCACGAATAAACCATACATTCATCCAACAATTGTCCAAAATATAAATGCATCCAAATGTTCAAAAGATAAGATAAGTACAGAGGAATGTCCTATCAGAAATTACATCAAAACGAAACTATCAAAAGGAAACTATCTATTTCTCCCCCTTTGGCATCATCAAAATCAGACCAAGGGAGAGGCAAGGATAGAGGAATGGGAAGACAAGGCGGGGACTATTGGCCAAGTGGAGGAGGATCGTAGGCGACATCCCATTTCTCCAGCCAGTTAGTCCAGGTGGTGGAGAACCAGTACGTCCAGCGGATCACACGGGGATGAAGATTACGATCAGCATCCAAATGACGCTCAGTAGCCGAGATCACTTCTCGAGAAGTGTTGGCCATGGATTCCTTGAGGTGCACAGATGCCGAGGTGAACTCATCCACGGTCTTCTGAATTACATCACTAGCCAGTTTGATGCTTTTGTTGACTTGTTGCTAAACACCTTGTACATCCTCGGAGACAGTGTCAATGCGATGTTGATACTCCCCGAGCAACTTCTTGATATCCTCAAGACCCATCTTTACGTCAGAGGAGAGACCGTCCATTTTCATGCTCAGTTGGTGCTGGGCCTCTTTAATTTCCTCAACAGAGGCTGCCAAGGAGTGAAGATGTGAATCCCAAGACCCACCAACCTCTCTTCGGGAAGAATACACAGCAGGTGAAGTACTGGCACGCACCGGAGTCCGTTCTCTCTGAGGAGTTCCAGCGGTCATGGGTACCCTATCAGTGGCCTCAACCTCTGCCTCATCAGCAGGTTCGTCCTCAGACTCCGAACCCCTTTCTTCTACCATTTGAGGTGCCCCTGCACCTTTCTTAATCCACACACCTTCATCATTCTTCATATACCCCATTAACTTCAGGGTTTTCTCATTGTACTCTCGGAAGATTTTGGGTTTCTCCTTAACCTCCCCAACTATGCTAACCTCGAAAGCATGAAACACATGGGTGAAATACATCCCATATGACAGCCCTTGTTTCTTTTTCTCCATGGCCGCTTTCATGTGGTTTAGCATCAAATGACCCAAGTTCATTCGAGTACGAGTTATTAAACAATACATGATAAATAACTCTAAGTATGTCATGTACTCGAATTTGCCCGTTCTAGATAAAATGATATTGCATACCATGTGATGCAATATATGTCTATGAACACTAAGGGCATTGGCCATGGGTTTAACTGTCCGCTCTAGGGTTGGATCCTCCAACACAACCCTAAGTATCTCAATGGGTTCTACTTCAGACATCCCCACCCAACTATAAGCATCATAGAAGCATTTTCCTTCATTGGGGGCCGATATCACAGAATTCAACGATGTGACAGATAAATCTAGGTGCTGAGCATTTACATAACTTGTCACATTATCAGCGGATGTAATATTGAGATTCGAATAAACCAACTTCACAAGGTATGGAAAACAATCTAATTTCACAGTAACAAACTTATCCCATCCTTGGTACTCAAAAATCTCTTGAAAATCAAACTCATTTTGATTAAACCAATTGAAATCCATCCACCTACCACCAAGAACTTTCCTCCCTCTAAAATCTTGAACAAATTTATTCTTACAGAGGCCTGACCTGTATACATAGGCTTCTGTCATTGGCAGTGGTTCTTCCACCTCTTTCCCCTTCTTCTTTGCCCTTGGATTTGCAGGCGAAGTCGCCTTGGAGGTTCTCTTTGGTCGACGTGAAGACATTTGGGCCGAATGGAGGAGAAATGGGGTGTTGGTGCGGGGGTGTTGAGAGAGAGAGAGTGATTGGGTGAGTGAGAGGAAAGATTGAGAGAAGGAATCGCGTGGGTTTGGGGAGAGAAAGAGTTCTGAAGAGGAGAGAGAGAGATTTCGAGCCCTAAAGTTTTGAAAATGAATTTTGCAACGCATGAATCCCTATTTTAAAAACGGGAGTCCCGATATATGTGTCGACACTTAGTCCGTATGTGTCGACACATTGGTCTTGCACGAAAGATGTGTCGACACTTAGTCATTATGTGTCAACACATTGGTCATGCTCCCGAATGTGTTGAAAAATACTCTCTCGGGTACAAGGCTTATGTGTCGACACTATGCATATATGTGTCGACACAAGCTTCTCTAGTGAAGAAAGAGGCCATTAAAACCAGATGTGTGACACTTGGTTCTTGAAGTGTCGACACATAGCATGAAAACATGATTTTTCACGAAGATTCATAAGAGAAAACATGCGATATGATACAAAAATCATTGAACAAAACTTCAACCAACATTCAAAGTATGATCAATGCAATCAACCAATATTAATTAAGAGATGAAACACAATAATATTCAAAAGTTCATTCCAATGGAAAACTCATTCCTATCTCTTGGCGAATAAAACAGAATCTATCCTCATTAAGGGGTTTTGTGAAAATGTCCGCCAATTGAAGGTCGGTATTTACGAATTCAAGAACGATATCCCCTTTTTGAGCATGATCTCTAATAAAATGATGTTTTATCTCAATGTTTTTAGTCCTAGAGTGTTGAATAGGATTTTTAGTGAGATTTATAACACTGGTGTTGTCACATTTTATTGGGATGAGAGAATAATGAAGATTAAAATCTTCCAATTGTTGTTTCATCCACAATACTTGTGCACAACAATTGCCTATAGCAATATACTCGGCTTCCGTGGTTGATAGAGCCACGAAATTTTGTTTCTTACAACACCAAGAGACTAGTGAGGGTCCAAGAAATTGGCATGCACCACTAGTACTCTTTCTATCAATTTTACATCCAGCATAATCCGCATCCGAGTATCCTTGTAAATTAAATTCAACACTCTTAGGATAAAACAGACCTAGATTTTGAGTGCCAACAAGATATCTAAAAATTCTTTTAACTGCAAGGAGATGAGATTCCTTTGGACATGATTGATATCTAGCACACATGCAAACACTGAACATTATATCGGGTCTACTAGCAGTAAGATAGAGTAAAGAGCCAATCATACCTCGATATTTTGTTTGGTCCACATCCTTACCTTTCTCATCTTTTTCCAATTTTGTGGATGGACTCATGGGTGTACTCATTGGTTTTGAATTGTCCATGTTGAATCGTTTGAGGAGATCCCTTGTATATTTAGCTTGATTAATGAAGATCTCTTCATTGTTTTGCTTGATTTGAAGTCCGAGAAAATAGTTCAGTTCTCCCATGAGGCTCATCTCGAACTCACCTTGCATTACTTGAACAAATTCTTGACACAAGGATTCGTTAGTAGATCCAAAAATAATATCATCAACATAAATTTGGACTATCAACAATTCATTCTCTTTTTCTTTTGTGAAGAGAGTTGTATCAATTTTTCCTCGTACAAAGCCATTTTCAATTAGAAAGGAACTAAGACGTTCATACCATGCTCGAGGTGCTTGTTTTAATCCATAAAGTGCTTTTGTGAGCTTGTACACATGATTTGAGAGATTTTCATCCTCAAATCCTGGTAGTTGCTCAACATAAACTTCCTCAGTGAGGCATCCATTTAAAAATGCACTTTTCACATCCATTTGAAATAATTTGAAATCTTTATAGCAAGCGAAAGCGAGTAACATGCGAATGGATTCTAAACGAGCAACAAGAGCAAATGTTTCATCAAAATCAATTCCTTCTTCTTGATTGTAACCTTGGGCTACTAATCTTGCTTTGTTCCTTACTACTACTCTGGATTCATCCATTTTGTTTCTAAAAACCCATTTTGTACCAATAACTGGATAATCCTTGGGTCTAGGAACTAGATGTCATACTTAGTTTTTATCAAATTGTTTTAGTTCATCTTCCATAGCATGGATCCAACTTTCATTATCTTTAGCCTCAGAAAAATTCTTAGGCTCAAGTTGAGAAAGTAAAGCAAGATTATTGGCTTGAAGAAATAAAGATCTAGTTCTTACCCATTTTTCAACATTACCAATGATTTGTTGCGGAGGATGATTCTTGATGTATTTCCACGACTTTGGCAAGTCATTGTCATCGTGATGAGATTCCTCTTGAATCTTTTGGGGTTCTTCCTCTTTTACCATTGATTCTTCTTTGTCCATGTTGATAGTGAGTTGATCGACTTCTTTGGTGAGGTCTATAACATCCTCGTCATTATTCCTCACAAGATTGTTAGATTCATCAAAAATAACATGAACAGATTCTTCTACAACTAGAGTACGTTTATTGAATATACGATAAGCTTTACTAGAAGTTGAATAGCCAAGAAATATACCTTCGTCGGCTTTCGCATCAAACTTACCCAAATTGTCCTTGTTGTTGTTTAGGACAAAACATTTACATCCGAATACATGAAAGTAACCAATGTTGGGTTTTCTATCATTCCATAGCTCATAAGGTGTTTTCTTGAGGATTGGTCTAATCATGCATCGGTTCATAACATAGCAACTTATGTTAACTGCTTCAGCCCAGAAGTAGTCAGGCAAGTTGTTTTCACAAAGCATGGTTCTAGCCATCTCTTCAAGGGTCCTATTCTTCCTCTCTACAACACCATTTTGTTGAGGAGTTCTAGGAGCCGAGAAGTTATGGTTAATACCATTTTCATCACAGAATTTTTCAAAGGAGGAATTTTCAAATTCTCTTCCATGATCACTCCTTATGCTAGAAATAGCAAAACCTTTTTCATTTTGGATTTTCTTGCTAAGTTTTTCAAATGCATGAAATGCCTCATCCTTATGAGCCAAGAATATAACCCATGTAAATCTACTAAAGTCATCAACAACAACAAAGCCAAAACGTTTGCCACCCAAACTCAAGGTTCGGGTTAGACCAAATAAGTCCATGTGTAGAAGTTGAAGTGGTCTAGTAGTGGACACAATGTTTTTGGATTTAAAGGAGGTTTTGGTTTGTTTGCCCTTTTGACATGCTGCACAAATCTTATCTTTTTCAAAAGAAAGGTTAGGCAAACCCGAAACAAGATCCTTTTTGGCAAGTGTTGAAATCAAGTTCATGCTTGCATGAGCAAGCCTTCTATGCCACAACCAACTATCTTTGTCATTTAGAGCAGAAAGACATTTTATGTTTTCTGAAGAGATACTCTCTAAATGAACAATATACACATTTTCAAATCTGTGTCTGACAAACAAAACTTTCTTGTTTTCAATGTTTTCAACAAGACACATAGATGATTCAAAAATGACTCAGTTTCCCTTGTCACACAATTGACTAATACTAAGAAGGTTATGCTTTAAACCTTCGACAAGAAGAACATTATCAATTGAGGAATTGGGATACTTACCAATGCTTCCAACTCCGAGTATTTTACCTTTTCCATTGTCACCAAAAGTGACTGATCCTTTGTTTTTAGGATGAAATGAGTTGAACCAGCTTTTCTCTCCGGTCATGTGCTTGGAGCATCCACTATCAAGAATCCAATGGTCCTTGACATCTTCTGACTTCAAGCACACCTGCATAAAGAATCAATTCTTGATCTTTGGTACCCAAATCTTTTTGGGTCCACTAGTATTAGAACTGATTTCTTTCATCTTGTCCTTACGGACCCACATAAATTTGATCCCACAAGAGGATTTCTTTCTAGTTTGGCAGACATGTGATATGTGACCAGATTTACCACAAAAGTTGCATAACATAAATGATGGAGATGATTTTGTGATCATGTAAGAGTAAGATTTTTGATCTTTAAAAGAATCATACCCAATACCACTTTTATTGAAGCAACACCTTTGAGATCCAAGAAGAATGTCAAGGTTTTTCTTTCCTTGAGTGAATCTTGCAAGATCTTTTGTGAGAGAGTCAACCTTCATTTTCAAAGCTTCATTTTCAACAATCAAGGTATTTGACTCTCTTTGTAAAGATTTTTCATTTTCTTGAGTAGTTCTTGCAAGATCATCTCTAAAAGATATAACTTGACTTTTCAAAATATCGTTCTCTTTAGCAATACTTTCAAAATTCTTTTTAAGAGAACTATATTTTGAAACCATTCTTTTAAATTCAACATATTGCTCATCAAAGGCATCTTGCAGTTCATCAAGTGTAAAGGAAGAAAGTAAATCTTGTACCTCATCTTCATCTCCCTTTGCCATGAGGCACAAGTTTGCAGCTTCTCCATCACTTTCGCTGCTGCTTTCATCTGATTCTCCCCATGCAGCCAAGAATGCTTTCTTCTTGCTTTTGAAGTCTCTTGACTTCTTGTGTGTCTCGAGATTGGGGCAATCCGACTTTATATGCCCAGGCTTCTTGCATCCAAAGCATATGATCTCATTCTTCTTGCTGCTATCACCCTTGAAGTGAGTTTTCCTTGACAATCTTTTATCTCCTTGTTTCTTCCGGAAGAACTTCTTGAACTTCTTGGTGAATAGGGTGAATTCTTCATCCTCATCCTCAGAAGATTCATCTTCACTGGAGCATGTTGCTTTTAATGCTATGCCCCTTTTTCTTCTACCTTCTTCCTCATCCTCCTTTACTTGGTTCATCTCATGTGTCATGAGAGATCCCATGAGTTCGTCAAGTGAGAGCTTTGTCAAATCCTTAGCTTCTTGAATTGCTGTCACTTTAGGCTTCCAAGACTTAGGAAGACACCTGAGGATCTTTCTTACCATTTCAACATTAGTATACTCTTTACCAAGAGATTTTAATCCATTAATAATATCAGTAAAATGAGTAAACATAGAAGAAATGGTTTCATCAAATTTCATCTTGAACAACTCATAATTGTGTACAAGCATACTAATTTTGTTTTCTTTCACTTGATTAGTACCTTCATGGGACACTTCTAGTTTATCCCAAATTTCTTTCGCGGTATCGCAACCGGAAATACGATTGAACTCGTTTGCATCGAGTGCACAGTATAGCACATTCATGGCTTTAGAGTTCAAGGACATTAGTTTGAGATCAGCATCATCCCAATCTTTTTCATCCTTTAGCCTACCTTCCTTGTCTCTAGGAAATCTAGGACCCCTGGAGATAACTCTCCATAGTTCATAGTCTACGGCTTGGATGTAAATTCTCATCCTTGCCTTCCAATAGTTATAGGCATTTCCATTAAACAAAGAAGGTCGATTCGTCGACTGTCCTTCAGCCAAAGTGGTGCCAACTGGGGTTGTCATGATAATGAGCTAGTAACCTCAGCTCTGATACCAATTGTGAGTCTTAATGACAACCCAAGAAGGGGGTGAATTGGGTTTTTCAAAAACTTTTAAGCTCTTTTGTAAACAAACCCAAAACGTTCAGATCAATATCTAGGAAAACTATGGACTAGATATATGCAAACAAAGATAACAACTATTGAAGATAAACAAGTTCAATCAGGAAATACCAGCAGAAATAAAAGAGAAGGGTTAGAGAGATGACACCAGTATTTTGAGGTGGTTCGGCCAATCTCTTGCCTATGTCCACCCCCAAGGCTATTGACTTCCTTGGGCTTCCTTCACTATTCTTCAAGTGAATACACACCTTAGCTTCCGGGGTGCTAAGGAACCGTTACAAAGCGTTTTCCGAGCTCACGCTTCAACTCGTTTCCCAAATCCCAAACCCTAGGGATTTCTTCTACTTCCCACAAGTAGGATACAATGTTCACACAACACTTGGAGGGTTTACAAAGATTGGGTACAATGAGTGAAGGCTCTTTAAGCCAGATTTGCAAATGGGTAGCTCAAGAAACTAAAGGGCTCTCTAAGCCAAATCTACAAGTATAAGAACCTGAGGTGTGTCAAGAGAATGAGATCTTCAAGGAAGGCTTCAGGATTTACAAGATGGATCACGAGATTTCAAGGTCGTAAGAACTTCTCTTCTTCTTCTTTGAGCTTTCTCTCTCAAGAAATTAGGGCAAGGATATTTTCGTGTGAAGCTCTACCTTTTCTCTTTCAAACTTCTTGTATTTATAGTCTCTAGGGCATCAGGGGTCTTCTGGTAAAGATTTGGAGCCGTTGGAGGTCATTTGGGTCCTTTGGAAACATTTTTAAGTGAGTGACGTCGCTCCAGGATCTGAGAAATCGAAGCATGTGTCGACACCATCCATGTATGTGTCGACACCTAGGAGTTTTGCCTGGAAAGTCACTTTCGGGTGACCCATGTGTCGACACTTATGTCCAATGTGTCGACACTTCTCTTCAAAGTGTTGACCCTTCAAAATGCCTTGGAAACATGCCTTCGGGTGCATGTGCAATGTGTCGACACTAATTGCATATGTGTCGACACCATCAGCTTTGGCCTGAAATCCTGCCTTCTGTTGATAGTGCAATGTGTCGACACGTTTGGTATATGTGTCGACACCTTCAAGTTGGCTTGGATGCTTGCTTTCTGTTGTATGACCAATGTGTCGACACCTTTGTTCTATGTGTCGACTCTTCTATTTAATGTGTCGACACCATCAACTTGGCCTGGGACACGCCTTCTGGTGTATGACCAATGTGTCGACACCATGGTAGCATGTGTCGACACCCTTAACACTTAGGCTGAAAAGTGGCTTCCCTTGCACCAACAAACATTCTTAAAATACCTACAAAGTAAAGATTGTCCAATAAGCTTGTGTAGTGGTGTTCAATTATATCTAAGGCCAGTTTAAGCTTAGAGAACTCTTGATATCATTTTCTTAAAAAGATTTGCAAATGTAGAATCTAAAGGTCTCAAACTAGTTGGAAAAGTTTGTTATCATCAAAATCAAAAATAGATTGTTTATAAAACAACCTTGGGCTAACAATGTTTATAAATTTACGTTTTCCCTTACTGAGTCTTTTTACTCACAGTTTTCAAAAATGTATCATTCCAAATGTTTCAGGTGAAGTAAGTCAGGAAGACTACTTGTCTTAAGCGAGAAGGACTGTTATGTATTTTTAGTTATTGACCGTTGATCGATGTGGTCCGTCACTTAGTATATGTAAGGCTATGTGTCGTGTAATTATGTCACACCCTTTGAAGTCTATATGTAAGTTAAGTCATGATGAGTTCTTTGGCCCCTCTCTCTCCCGATTCATTTTCGCTGTTAAGTAAGATTAAGTTCGCTGGGGCTTTCCCTCGGGATTGCTCGCGGCGGTCATTGACTCTACGGGATAGTGTTTGGGGCGTGACTGAAAGGATCCCTAGTGATGACGTGGGCGGCAAAATCCATGCGTGGGAGGATAGGTACCTAGATGAGGCGCCAAGGACACACATGGGCACTCATGACACGCCCACAGCGCGCGCGGCGACAGCACCACAGCCATGCCATGGCATCATCACGCGCGCGCAAGCTAGGCATCCCAGCGCCCCTGACAAGGCATGGCGCCTCACCAACGCCCATGCCTGGCATGCCAGCCAGCCGACCACAGACATGCCATGACAGTACATGGCCTCACCCATGGCCTTGCCATGGCACGGCGCAGCAGCAAGTCCTTGGCCATCAGCCAAGCCAAGCAGCAGCAGCGAGCCAGCAGACAAATGAGTGTCATGACACAGGATGGCCACCATCAGCAGCCACCACAAGTGGCGGAGCACCACCACCTCTACGGTACTTGGTGGGGAATGGAAGAGGAAGGTCCTAGGACCCGGAGGAGCATCACCACCCAAGGTGGTGCAAGCGGCGACGACGAATAAATCATATCTTCTAGATTTAGGGATCCTTTCCTAAACTCTAGAAGATTCATTTCCTTTATGTTTATGTTCAATTAGGCATGTAATATCAAATCTGCTTGATTCAAGGGATTTGATTTAGAGTTGATTGTGATTTGAATTGATTTGATTAAGTCCATTAGGGTTTGTAAGCTCCTAAGTATGTCTATATAAACACCCTTAGGAGCATTATAGTGATTCATTCAAAATAGTAGAGTCTTGGAGAGCCAGAGAGCTTTTGGGGTGAGATTTGGCCAAGCATAGGCACGTATATGCTAAGTCGGTGTTAAGGCTAATAACCTTCTCACTTGGGATTCATTCTAGGCTAATAACCTAGTTTGGGTACCCGTTCTTGGGCTAATTAACCCTTTATCGGGATTGTTCTTTGTTCTTGTGGTGTTTGGGCTAATTAACCCTCAGCCACGTTTTTCGTGTTCTTCAATAAAGATCTCGAGTATTCTCCATTTGAGTGTTAGATCCTATATAAACAGCTCGTGTGTTACAGATAACGGTTTAGGAGGATCGATTGGGGTGATCGTGTTCGAATCGTTTGGCGGGGATTGGCATTGTTATGGCGGCCTAGACCGGGGTCCCTAACAGTGACACTGCACTGTCTCCCGAGAGCACACCTCCAGAGCAATTTTTGAAGTGTCAACACATGCTGACAATGTGTCAACACAATCTACGTTCTTGACGAAAATATGGAACGACGTCAAAACATTCAAATTTCTCTAAAAAGACATGGGTGCCCTTCCAACGGTTCTTTTGATGGCTTTGAAGACCGTTGAAGTCAAAGAATGTTTAAATAGAATGAGATATAAAGAGAAAGATAATTACACTTGCAATTATTTTACGACCTAACTTTTAGAGAGAGAAAGTGCTTCGAAGAAGAGAAAAGACCGCACCTACCAAGAAAGCTTGTGATTCCCCTGCCAAACTTTAGCTTTCTATTGAGAATCTTGTCTTCTTACACAATGTTGTGCTTTTCACTTGTTCATTCGACTTTGAGAGCCATTCTTTAATATTCTTTTGTACCCATCCTTTGTAAAATACTTGAGTGTTTGGTAAACACTTGGTCCTTCTCCTGTAGGTAGAAGAAATCCCTTAAGTTTTTGAATTTGTGAAGTGAGTTAAAGCGTAAGCTCGAAAAATAGGATTTGTAAAGGTTTCTTAGGACCTGGGAAGTAAGGTATATTTACTATTTGAAGAATAGTGAAAAAAAGTCCGAGGAAGTCAATATCCTTGGGGGTGGACGTAGGCAAGTGTTGGCTGAACAACCTAGAAATTGAGGTGTCATCTCTCTAACTATATCTCTTCTTTTTGCACGTTTTATATATTTCCTTGTGGTGCTTTGTGCTTTACTGTTATATTGCTTAAATTATCTTGAAAAAGTTTTAATTTTTATTAAAATCCAATTCACCTCTCCTCTTGGTTTGTTATTTAGACTTACACATTCTTCTGGGATAGGTCATGTTATTATGTCCAAATTGCTTGCATTCTGTACATTTTAGCCTAACTCCACCTTTTTTTCATTCATGACCCTTGTTCTGAGACTCTTCTTGACCTATTCTTTGGACTTCTTTCATCGTTTTAGGTTGTACCCTCACAGTAGGACAATCAACAAGATTGTAGCTTGTTTTAATCCACTGATCCTAGCTAGGCATTGGGTAGATCAAAGAACTATAACTTAATATGTACATTTCTTTGCTGAACTAGGGGTTTATATAGTCCTCTGGCTTTCCCCCATCGTATAATATGGCCGAGTATCCATGTCGTCCCTTTTCAACTGGCATTAATGTTCGGATTGAAGTATGCTCTAGACCAATGTCTTAGGTCAATGTTGGTTAGGTACTTCCACGTAGGTTCTGACAGCTTCTTTAGTTCATCCTTCATTGTGAGAAATTGATATTCAGTGCATGTAGATGTAGGAGACCATAGCAACACCTCGATGTCCAACATTTGGAAAGATGGCGTAAATATGCATAATGCATATTTGATGGTCAGCATTAGGCATCACTAAATCAAACTTTGAAATCAGGCTCAACAAAACATAATACACATGTCCATTATATATTGTCAAACATATATGTACAAGAAAAACAAATGCTTAGCAAATCATCACCTTCTGACAGTAAAAAATAAATGACAAGCCACAAAATGACGGTTGACCTAAATCCGGGATCGATGTCTCAAGGAACCAAAGGAGATCGACATGCTTTCGAAATGTAAACAAAGCACCAAACAAGTACTTTATGGGACCACAAAGCCTGCTCTGAGTGAAAAGTAAAACAAAGCCAACAAAATCAATAATGGGGGACACAGGGGCCCACGGGACCACTACAGGTTTTCAAATTCAATACAGAGAAGACAGATTCGATGGCTTCATGCAGTTGATGCATGCAAGGCACTTTAAAATGTGCTACATCTGCTAAATACCCAAACCTAACAAACATTACCCGAAAAATGCCCAAAACCAAAAAATAACAAAAATCCCATCCATCAATTTATGATTCACATTACCTCTAGGAAAGATGAAGTGTTGAATCGATTTCAACTACACTTGGTGAGGCCACGTGTTAGAGTGTTGAATTGAGAAGGGAGAAGAGTCCTAGTGTTAAGAGTGTTTTCCCTCTCTCGACAGTATAGACATAATGGAGGACAAAATGGGCATTACAGGCATGAGTGAACCATTTGGACGACACGTGATATCTTTATTTTCAGACTTAACGGGAAATTCACCTATGTGGTGCAAATTGACAAATTTTGGAACTTTATTGGTTCAATGTCACGAAATTGGAAGACATGGGTACAAGTGCCAGCACCCCAAAGTTGGGGTGCAAAGTGTATTTCCCAAAAGAATTACCTCTTTTTGTTTTGGGAAAAATAACATTTTTTTTCTTAGCAAATTTGTAACATTACATTGTCATTCTATGGGATTATCATCGTGTGTCTATTATCTTGAGATCGTGTGAGATTGACATATTTTCAATATTATGAGTTATATTGATAATTCATGTCAAAAAATTTCTTATTTTTTATGAATTTTAGAAGAAATTTGTTTTAAAATGATTTTAATGTGTTAGACCAAGGTTGTTTTGGAAGCAATCCGGAATTTATTTTGATGATAACAAAAATTGCTAAGTGCTTTGAGGACTTTTAGATTTTACCTTGTCAATCCACAATTTTAAAAAAGTGTTTCCAAAGATTGAGGTTATCTCCATTGAATATTTCTATGTGTACTTGAACACCATTACACAAGTTGATAATATAAAATTTTCATATTGTAGGTGTTTAAAAAAGTATTGGAATGGATTGAACACTTTCAAGATGCTGATTTTTCTCTCCAGCACTTGCAGTGTCGACACATTGAAGATTTTGTGTTAACACATGCTGCGATCTTGCAGAAATTCAAGAATGATGTCACCTCAATCAAAATGGTTCAAAAAGAAATGGGTACCATTCCAACGGTACTTTTGAGGGTTTTGAAGACCTTTGTAGTTAGAGGGGCTATAAATAGAAAAAGATAAAGATAACACATTTGCAATTGCTCTTTGCTCTAACTTCTAGAGAGAGAAAATGTTTTGAAGAAGAGAGAAGACCGCAACTGCCAAGAAAGCTTGTGCTGCTACCTGCCAAACTTTAGCTTTCCTTCAAGAATATTTTCTTCTTGCACACTATTGAGCTTTTTACTTGCTGATGCGGCTTAGAAAGTCATTCCACACGTTTTGTAGTTTTCACTTGCTTATTCGGCTTAGAGAGTCATTCTTTATTATTCTTTTGTACCCCATCTTTTGTACATCGCTTGAGTGTCGGGTTAACACTTGATCCTACTCGTGTGAGTAGATGAAATCCCTTGGGTTTTGGGATTTGTGAAGAGAGATAAAGCATTAACTTGAAAAACACTTTGTAAACGTTCCTTAGCACTCCGGAAGCTAAGCTGTATTTGTTATTTGGAGAATACAGAAGGAAGCCCAAGGAAGTCAATTGTTTCGGGGATGGACGTAGGCAAGTGTTGGCCGAACCACCTAAAATTGCGGTTTCATCTCTCTAACTCTATCTCTCTTATAATTCATTCCATATTCATATTTTTGGTGTTTTATGCTTTATTATTTATTGCTTATATTTAGTTTAACATTAAACACATTCAGATCTATATTTTTATTTGTTAAAAGGGTATTTTCTAGATCTGTATTTTTATTGAAAAAAGAATAAGTTTTTGATAAACCTAATTCACTCCCTCTTGGGTTGTTATTTAGACAAACATAATGAATGTTTTGAAAATGTTTATAATATATTTGGAGGTTAAGTTTTGTTGGATTTTGTAAAAAAAAACTATAGAAATGAGTTATTTAATTAAAGAGGTAAACTCATAGTTAGCCCCATATCTTTGGGGCAAAATCAAGTTATTACCCTTATTTTCCAAAACAACAATTTGAGACCCCTATATTTCAAAATCACTCAATCCTCGCCCCCCGTTTAAATTCGCCGTCAAATGAGACGGTTTTTCGTGAAATGACCATAATGCCCTTGATAAGTGATTGGTGGATGACCAAACTGCCCTTACTCTCTTTGTGCCCAAACGAAGACCAAAATCAGCCTGACTACTTCTCTTTACACGTACTCTACATGCACACCCCAACATCCACCATAAATACCCAGCACTCTCACCTTAATCTTTCATCAAAATATTGTAGGCTTCAAAGTGTTTGATTGCGTAAGTACAATGGCAAAACTCAGCACTCTAGCAGCACTTGCTGCCATTTTCTTCATCGCCCATGCCAGCGCCCACCGCACCACCATAACGACCGTGGACGAGGACATTGAAAACTCTCAACCTCAAAGGTAATGGTCTTCCCTGTCAGGGTCTTAACTTGGACCTCGAGGATTGCAACCACGAGCAGGACCTCGAGCTCTTCCAGAAACACGTGGCAGATTGCTTCTCTGATCTCCTGTCTTCCAGCTCCGAGGACGCCGCTGATGCCCTCCTCTCCATCTCCTGGCTCCGCAAGCTCGTCGACGTGTTCCTTTGCTGCGAAGCAGAGTTCAAGGCCATCCTGGTAATGGGTCGTGACCCTTCACAGATTTCCAAGCCTCCAGTCGACAGTCTCATCCCGGAGTACTTCGATCGCGTCATGAATTAACCCCTTCTTACTTTTTCGTACGCTCCAGCTACCCATCCTCAAAAGATGGCAGTTCTCAATTAACAAAACACTCCCTCTCTCTCGCTGAGAAAAAAAAAAGTCCCTCTCTCTCCCTTTCACTGTCTCCAGGTCAAACAGTAAGTTGCATACGAACATGTAATGGAAGGAAGCAAAAGAACACATAAAGTTATTCTGCCTACGCAGCTTGCAGCCAACTAAGACCATCGCAATAATGGTATTATAAAAATGGGAAACATTTCAGTGTTGTCTTGCTTGACCCCTATTTTTCTTGAAAAATAAAGCCATGGATCAGAAAACCTGCAGTAGTTGGGTTGGACGGACGTGTTACGGTAGCGTAGCTTCCTGGTAACTCTCCCCACCAGTTCACTCTCCCCCAGAAGAAACTACGTTTTTACATATTTTAAGTAGAGGACTAGGTTACTTTTTTTTATAAGAGGACTAGGTTACTTTAAAGATTCTCCTCTTTGTTGCGCATGCTATATAAACAATAGAAACTAATGTTGTAAACACAAATCAAGGTTCATAAATGAACAACCGACGGTTTGGATTTAATGGGTCTGCCAAACTAATAATGAGTCACCCAGCAGAAGGAAACGAGATTGATGTGGTTGACCAAACGTGGTCTCCACTTTGTTACAAGGGGCATGAGTTTTTTTAGCAACATGGGGCATGAGTTTCTGATATATAGACTTCGTTGATCTCCATTTCCATTTTCCACTTTGTTCAGTGTTGTCCGCCGCGCCAAGAAGTCCTTGACTTCTCTGATGCTGATTCATCGGTATCAACCTCCAGCTCCAGACCAACGTCATTGACTCCTCCTACCGACACGGCGTCTAGAAGCTCCTCTTCCTCGGCTCTTCTTGCATCTATCCCAAGTTCGCACCCCAACCGATCCCAGAAGAGGCATTGCTCACCAGCCCGTTAAAGCCCACCAATGAATTGTACGCGATGGCCAAGCTCGCCAGCATTATGCTCAGTTGTTGAGACCTGGTTGTCGGCTTTACAGGGGTTTGATACTTCTGGGTTTTGTTGGCGAAAGGGAGTGGAGAGAAATGAAGCGAACAAGTTGGCTTGAAGGGAAATGAAAAGGAAGGCAGAGCCATGACCGTTGGGCCTTTGCTTTGGAGCTATAGAGTGGAGGATTATTTTCGACCGGGTGTAAGTCAGGGAGCAGTTGATGCACGTATGAGACGGTAGATTTGGACGCGTGCCTAGTGGCTAGTATACTGACCTGCAAGTCCTGTGTGGACAACCTGATATTCCTAGGATTAAGGCAACCCAAGAGGGGGTGAATTGGGTTTCAAAACTTTTTCGAAAAAATACCCCAAAGAATATTTTTGCTAGCTACAAGTCTTACAAATGAGATTGATTGCAATAAAGAATTAAACACAAGAGAAAACTTTAAAGCAATAAATAAACTAGTAGCACAAGTAAAGGAGTTAAGGGAAGAGAAGGAAACACAATATTTTAGGTGGTTCGGAAAGCCCGCCTACGTCCACCTCTCAAGCTCCTTTACCAAGCCTTGAGGTTTCTCCACTATTCTCCCTTCAACCAAGGGTAAGGTTTCCTTACACTTGAGCTTGAGAAAACCCTCTTCAAGCCTCAAGAAAAAGTTTGAGAACAAACCTCTTCAAACTCCTTTCGATGAACAAACCTCACCGAATGGATACAAGAGAATCACTCTCTTAGCAATGTGTATGGTTGAACGAAATTTCCTCTAAAACTCCCTTGATGGAGTATATATTACAATGAGAAATAACTAGCTCTTAGGCTTCACACAATAACAAGAATGTGAAAATGAAGAATATGTGTGAATGATGTTTGAATAAAGATTGGAAGGTTTTTTATCACTCTAAGCCTTTGTAAAATGATTATGGACGGTTGAGTTATGTTTCAAAGGCGTGGGAATGGCTTTATATAGACCTCATGAGAAAAATAGCCGTTAGAGTGATCTATTAAAACGAGCCGGTCGACCGCTACATGAACCGGTCGACCGCTTCAAGTTACCGTTATAAAACGGTCATTTTGTCAGAAGCTTAACAGCTCTTTAATAAATGCAACCGGTCGACCGCTACATCAAGCGGTCGTAGGGTCCGGTCGACCGCTTCATTGAGCAGGTCGACCTCCTCAACTTAAGCTTGATCCGGATGATTTAAAATTTGATTTTGACCAACTTAAAATACCTAATTTTAAACTCTAACTTCTCAAAAGTATATAAAAAGGTTTGAGAGTATATTTGGGATATTTTGAAGCCATTAAAAAGGTTTTGATCTTTCAACAAACGTTAAAACGGTTTATGCAAGTTTTGAAGACTTATGCATGTGTGTGATTGAAATCCTTGTTAAAGATGAAGTCTTAGAGTTACAAAGATTACCCTAGCATCTTGAGTCTTCACTTTAAGAGCACTTCCATTGAAGGTGGCGTTGCTTGATGACTTCGTGCTCATTTTGGATCCGTTTTGCTTCACATCTCAATTACTTCTATTGTTATCATCAAAGCATTGATTGTGACTAAAAGCCAACACAACCTACAGTCCTTTCCGTTGTTGAAGAACCTAAAGAAGAGAGTGTGGCGTCAGAAAGGGTAGATTCGTCAATTTGGGTGGAGTAGATGCACGTGAGACGCACGTGCACGAAAAAACCGTCTCATTTGATGGTGAATTTAAACGGGGGGCGAGGATTGAGTGATTTTGAAACATAGGGGTCTCAAATTGTTGGTTTGGAAAATAAGGATAGTAACTTGATTTTGCCCCAAAGATATGAGACTAACTATGAGTTTCCCCTTAATTAAATTTTAAAATTTATTATAATAAAAAAATTAAAATCAAAATTAAAAATTTCGAAAAATGAGGAGGAAATTGGCAATGTGGTCACTAAGTTTATATCACGCTGACGATTTAGTCACTAAGTTTCATTTTTTTATTTTATGGTCATAGAGTTTATACCCTTGTGACGATTGGGTCCTACCGTCCATGTTCCGTCAATCCCTTTAACGGAACCCCATGCTACGTCAACATCACACGTCAACCAGAATGACACGTAAAATCCAATTTAAACAAAACAAACCGTTTATTTAAAACCCATAATGCTAAACGACACACAGCTTATCGTGACTTGCTTCAAAACAAATGGAAACCACTGCTCACTGTTTTGGAATTAAACCCATAGAACCGAAGGAAGTCCTCAAATTTCGCTAAGTGTTTTCGCGCCCCCTATGAAGAAGAACATAATGAAATTACTTGCCCTAGCATTCAGATCTGTTCATCACACCTATTGATCAATATTTAAGGTGTGCATTCTTCATTCTCAAATCAGAATATTTTCCCCATTCAGCTCTGGATCCACCTCTTCGTTTCTAATCTCACAGGCATAGCAAGCCCCAAGAACCACAGGCAATTCTTGGAGTTTCACATCTGTTCTCTTCTGCAAGTAAGACCACCTCCCTTTCAACCTTGCAAATGCCTCATTGGCAACCCTTTGAACCTCCCCAATTTTCTCGTTGAACGCATGCTGACACCAAGTGAAGTTCTGGTGCGAGTAAGGGGCTAAAACCCAGTCGGTGAGAGGGTGCCCAGAATTCCCAACAACCCAAACATCCTTCAAGGGCCCCATCTGTGCCCTTTAGGTCAAAGTACTTCTCCAACACCTGGTCATCAGGCATCGAACTAGGTCAACCAATGCAAAGATCAGTGAACACTCCCTTAGGATCAACAACCACCATAACTGTGATAGAGTAAGAGGTCTTCTGGGGAATATGGGTAGTGTAGATCGAACCACCAATGTTGGGTATCCCCGATCGCTTCGATACTAGCCGAAGGAGCTCACCTGTAGCCAATCTCCATATACATACTGCAACGCGTTGGCGAACCAGGATCTCATCTTGAAGCATCGTGGTGTTCTTCGTAACAACGGATTTGAACTCATCGCAGATCATGTTAAACATGGCCTTGCTCATCCAAAATGAGCGGCGGAATTCCTCATCGGGAAAGTCAAGGTGGATTTGAAGCAAGGCCCGATCAGTTGTGTGTTGCTTAGTATTGGTGGTTTTTAAATAAACTTTACATTTTGTTTAAATTGGGTCTGACATATTATTTTGGTTGACGTGTTAAAATGCTGATGTGGCATGAGATTCCATTAAAGAGATTGACAAAATTGTGAGTGTGGTATAAACCTAGTGACTAAATTACCAATTTCTTAAAATGGGAAGAAGAAACCTTTCTTCGCAAGGGTCACACGGGCTAAAAGCGTGAGGTGGCTCAGATGAAATGCACATCCATCCCAATATGTTTTGTTCTGGCATGAAATGCTCGATTGAAGTAGAAAGTGGTTTTGATGTCATCGCACCAAAGAATCAAAGCCTGAGAGACATAAACACGATGGCAGACCCTGAATATTTTTTCGGGCGCGGAGTGTTCTAGTAATGTTGTTATAGAATAATGTCGTTATAAAGAAAGTGAGATAATACATAAAACAAATTTGAAACATTATGTTAGAAATAAAAATAAAAATTATATCTTATTAACTTCAATATCCATGCACAAAACAATAAAATTGAAAAAAATTCTATAAGAGTAGACCCCACGAAAACTAATAAATTTGCAAGAAAGTTAAAACATTGTAATTTTAAAATAGGGCTCAAAACCTTTTTTGATGCCGATAAGTATAGCATGTCTTAATTTTATTTCAGATGAATGTTTATTTTAGATTTTGGGTGAATATTTATTTTGCATTTTATTTATTGTTAATTTATGATGCATAAAAAATAATTTATGCAAAATTCCGGAGGGCTTACTAGGGCTAAAAAATATCTAACCAAAAAAGTCCATATTTTTGGTTTCCAATTCCAGATATTTTGATTCCGGTTCCATTTCGATATTTACTGAAATGGAACCGAAACATAATATTTGATTCCAGTGAGTACTAGACTGGTTCCATCCGTCTGATACTCACCCCTATTGTATGCAATAGATGTAGAGAATTAGGCATAGTCATTCAACACTTGAACAAATGTTATCATTGATGTGAATTCTGTTATAGTTGTATCTGCTATTAAATCTTTCCCTTGTGAGTCCTAGGATTAAGGCAACTCATGAGGGGGTGAATTTGTTTTCTAAACTTTTCGCTTTAAACCCCGAAATATGTGTTTGCAAAGTAATTACTAATTTAGCACAAGTATATAATATGCAATAAGAGTAAATACGTGCTAAAAGTAAAGAGTAAAGATAGAAAAACAAACACGAGATTTTTAGGTGGTTCGACAAACCTGCCTACATCCACCCCTCAAACTCCTTCACCGAGCCTTGAGGTTTTCTACTATTCTTTCAATAGCTTACACTCTAGCTTCCGGGTGCTAGAGAACCGTACACGTGTTTTTCTCGGGCTCAAGACTCAAACCCTCCCAAGTGGTTATTCTGGCTCACCACTCACCAAGCTTGACATATACCCTCTCTAAGCTTCTTCTTTAGTGAACAACCTCACTAAAGAAAACATCTCTCTTGATAGGAAGATTACAAGAACAAACTCTATCAAAGAGTGGATATGAAAGTGGATAGCTCTATTTCTTTATTCGCACAAAGATAAGGATATGAAAGTGTGTTTTGTGTTAATGATATGAGAAAAATGGAATATGAAGGTTTGAAATATTTCTCAAGTAGTAGAAATGATATGTGGTCGTTGTGTATTTATTTCAGACATTATGGATGTGTATTTATAGGTCACATATGAAAATTAGTCGTTTATTGTCGTTGGGGTCGTCTGTTAAAACGAGTCGGTCGATCGTTACATGAACCGGTCGACCGCTTAAAGTTACTGTTACCCAACGGTCATATTGTTAGAAGCTCAACGACTCTATTTTAAAACCAAACGGTCGACCGCTATATCATCCGGTCGACCTCTTCAACTTAAGCATATAGTCCGGTTCTTTTATAACAATGTTTTTGACCACTTTTAAACACTCAATTTTAAAGACTTAGTTTCCATAAGTATATGAAAGGTTTGGAAGTTTGATTGAAGTGTTTTGAAACCTTTAAAAACATTTTAATCTTTCAAACAAAATTTAGAACGATTTATGCACGTTTTGAAAGATGTGCAAGTGCGTGATTCAAATCCTTGTCAAAAGTGAAACAAAGAGTTACAAGGTTATACCCCAAGGTCTTGAATCTTCACTTTTGAGCTACATGCATCTTCTTGATCTTTTTTCTTCAAGTCTTTGGCTCTTTGATGAAATCTTTTTTGTCTTTGAAGATGTCCATTTTATAAACTTAATCTATTTATTGAAATCATCAAAATTTAGATTGTGCACAAAAGGCAACATCCCTAAGAGAGTAGATTGGAGAATTCATGAAATGATTGGGGAGACTCGGACTGCTCTCTAAAGGGTCTCATCATGGAAAGTTTTTTATATCCGTAAAGGTGCTAATTAATGTTGTTGCGCACCACCTTGCTAGTTGGGTTGCTTCTAGAATTATTTCTGGAGGCTATCCATTTATTCCTGCTCATTTGGATGGGTTGTTCTGGCTTTCAGCCCCTTTTGATTGTTTGTTATTTCCTTTGATTTTCTGCTTTTGAATAATGTTTTTACCTTTGACAAAAAAAAAAGAACAATTGTTGCTTTCCTTCGAACGAAACGGAGTAAGAAAGAAGTAATACAACTATTGCATTCCTAAGGACAAGGGACGTCCTTATGTTCATTTATAGAAAATGTAGCTGCTGTAACATGTTGATGATCAACTCCGGGAAATATGCTCGGCAGAGAAATGACTGCCGGTTGTTACATCGATAATAACTAAACACATGATGACAATGATTGTTCCCAACATCCGAGAATAGCTTCATGAGGGTCGAAGCAATACCAAGAGAGGAATCAATATATCAATTAGATAGTAAGTCTCTAACTTTTTAGTTTTAAAGAAGTCTTGGCATAGCAAGGCAATTGTAAACAAAATGGTACAATTGATATCTCAAATAAATCTTTTCTTATTCTATAAAATTAAGTGGGTAAATCTTTCAACAAAAGAATAAATATCATAAATATTGAAAGATTTATAAGGATAAAATCAAGTTTGGTCCTTGGATTTAAGATCATTGGGTTTCAAAACTCTAAACTTTTAGTTGTATGTCAAAAAAATATGGTAAAGTTATTTTTTGGTTGTACGCCGATTTAAATATAAGGTCTTTCCATTAAGGGCTCCTCATAAATAATTCATACTTTAATATATAGTCAAAAGATAGGACACCCGACACCCACAAGGAAGGGCTGTTCAAAATGGGGAGCGGGAAGGAATTTTCGAGCACCAAAACACCCCCTTTTTAGCCCAAGTTAAAAGAGCTATAAAAAAAAAAGTTTGCAAACCGTTACCTAACGTTTTGACAATAATGTGGAGGAAGAGGTGGTTGCTGACGTGTAGTTTATGTACCATTGGAAGGCCCTTAATACACATTGCATGACCTGCTTTAAAAGCATGCATGAAAATGCACAAGGCTCTCGTGTATAGATTTCCTATCCACAAACTAACGGTGACGATGTTATTCTTCGATCTGAGGTTGAGATGAGAAGTATGGGTATTTTACCGCTTGCTGGGATATAGATTTTGCATGCTTTTGGTGCTGGTTTTGTCTACTACTCATGTAGATTTACAACTTCCATCTATGTGTTAATGTTTCCAAGGATGAAAGAACCATGGCATTAGGAAATTGGGAAGCAGGATGTAAAATAGACATTGAAATTAACAAGAAAATATTAAGAAAACCTATCATGTAGCAATCCTATTATAGCATACATGCGTACAACAAAGGTCAAAGAGGTTCTCAACATTGCTAACCCTATGGCAGTCCGGATGGTAGCAAATAGTCACTCTACAGCGCTGGAATACAATCCTCACAAGTTTTCATCATCTTCGTGCGTGTCATCTGCACTGAGAAGATGATTGAGTGCAATCCGTGCCTTTTTTGGTTCCGATGAGGGTTCACTTCTATCATCTTCATCACCCTTCCGCTTCATATCTTCACCAGCCGGTTCATGTTCCTCATGCATAACCGATGGACCTTCATCACCAGAATTTTCTTCTTGTTCCTGCACAGATGGCTTTGGATCAGATTCTTCAACCCTCTGTGTATTGTTAATGTCCCTTTTCATAGGTGACCTTTCCCGTTCCTCCAGGAAGGTGCGAATTTCTTCATTGCCAGCAAGATCAAGGGGAGTCTTTCCGGCCTTTGTCTTGGCGTTTAGACTCGCACCTTTCCTAACCAAGTACTTGACAAGTTCCAGGTGAGATCCTTGCACAGCATAGTGTAGTGGAGTCAGGCCCTTTCGGGTAGAAGTTTTAGTAGAGACCCCAGATGATAGTAAAGTTCGTATGACTTCTAGATGTCCTTTTTGGGCAGCAAAGTGAACTGCACTCATGTCATCCATGGCAGCGGCACCCACATCAGCCTTGTGCTTGCAGAGATGATTCACCACCTCAGCTTGCCCAGACCATGAAGCTAAATGAAGTCTAAGGTGAAAGTTGCTTGTGTCAAGGAAACAAAATCTGACTGCTACAGTACAGAGTAATAGATGTAAGTCATGTTTAAAGTTAGAACTAGAACCATCTGAGCCAGCTATTAAAACATATCTCCAAGCTCGCAACAACAAGAAAACAATGAGAACAATTGCAAAGGAAAAAAGAGTGACCAAGACCACACAATTCCAGAAGATAATCTTTTGGGTACTTTATCTTGTTTTTCTCAAGCTCTTCATCAAGATGGTAATTTAAAAATGGAGGACAAAAACAAAAACAAAAACAAAAAACAGAATAAAGCACACACGCACCTGGGTCCATAGGCATCACTCTAAGAGATAGTCATCAATCCTATGCAGCACTGGAAGGTAAACATTTTTCTTAATTCATCATCCTTCCAAGTTCAAAAATATGTTGTTCGACATTCAGAAGACTAACTTTCCTTGGGAAACTAGAAAACCTATCCAAAACTGATGAAGCAGACTTGCCAAGCAGAATAGGAGCCAGGGAGGGTGGGTTATGGCACAAGATATTCGCAACACTAGGAAGGCAATCTTGCGGAATGACATACAACAGACCCATAGAGTATGTATCACCAAACATCACTGAAATGGGATTTGAACCCAATTTTGAGCACTGAGAACAAGCACATATACACCTCATCCACCTATTGCGGTAGTGACTAAGGCCACTCAAGAATCACTAAATTTGACCGAGAGCAATGACTAGACTTATTCAGGCCTCAGGGAACTTGATATTCTCTAGATAGAAAATTAGTACACCTATATATGCTTCCTACTAGGAGAGAGACTTATGAATTAGAAAAAAGGGCATTTCACTCTTGGTCCAACAGTTGTTTAGTAGGCCCATTTTGCCCCCCTTCTATTTTCTTGTTGGGGGTGCCGAGGGAAAGGTAGGGGGGGGGGGGTATCAGTTAGGTCACATGACTTCTTTGTTCATGGTGGGTCTGAGTATGTCGATCAGTTTGGTTGATATTAATCCATACGCCATGCAATCGTATTCAGGGAACATTAAAAACAAATGCATAAACCAAGTACTTTCAAGCTCCTTGGCCCCTTCATTATCTTCTTCTCTTTCTTTTTGTTCATGTTATGTTTTACTGTGTGTGTCCCCCATACTATGGCCGTTTTCATTTTTATTGTTTAATTTAACTGTCTTGCAAGAAAAAAAAAAAGCTCTCCTAATTTATTTGTGGGGGATGAAGCAGCCCAATGCACCCCAATCTTGGATGTGATGCTCCGAAACCTAAGGTATGATCCTTCTTTTTATATATTCCCTACCTATCACCGACTTTCTTATTCTTCGTGACATCCACTGAGTATACAGATCTGAATAAATCTTTATGTACACGCACTCTATTGTAATCCCTAACCCTCATTTTCTATACTCAAAGTGTTTAGGCCTATACTGATAGTATATGCCCTCATTATCCTTTTTGCATTTGATGAAATGGCAATGCCATTAAGGGGCCTTGCTTCATAAATTCCAGATTTGTCACAACTTATGTGAATAGACCCAATTCATGTACAACCTCCTTCGGAGAGCCGATGGTGCCCATAAAATATCCTACTACCATACCACAGCCACAACCCCTTAATAGCATTGCACAGATGATAATAACCTATTGGAAAATATATATATATATAATAGTTAGTCTTATGACCCTTGAAAAAGAATGAATTCCTAAAACAATCCACCAAAGTCATTACAAACCACCTTCAAAAAAAAAAAATAAACGATGTCAAAACCTAGAAAGACCAGAAGAGGAGCCCACACTAATTGAACCACGACCCGTAAACTACTATCCAAGAGAAAGAAAATTATGAAGCGGGTGCAATCGAATTTTCCATCCCCATTTAGATGGTCACGCCCAGAAAGAAATAACAACAGCAGCGAATCAGATAGCATTGCATACGTCAAGAAAAAAAAAGTGAGTTTTCTTTTGTTTTCTAGAGAACCAAACAACGCACGAGATAAAACTCCTATTAAAGCAACTTAAAGGTAGAGAAGAGGATACGGAGTCCTAGAGTGCTTATCTCTAGAATTGACGGCCAAAGGGTTCAAGCTCAAGATTGACCGCACTGCGTTCAGGTTACCGGACCGAGCCGCGGAGTGAAGATCTTCCCCGGTGCTTGTTTTCTGAGGTTTACCCATTTAAGATCGAAGTCTCGAATATTTCTCTGGCGCTAAAAAGCACTTAAACCCCGCTCAGTAGTTAGGCTTTGTTCGACAGTTCCGCTATTCCTCTCTCTCTCTCTCTCCTTCCTTCAGCCTTGTCAAATGTCTATGGCGTTGTCGCCGTAGCGCTGGAGGAATCGCAGCAATTGGGTGATGTTCGGCTACCCCCAGAATAGGCCCCTTTTATTTTGTTAAATTTTTTCAACACAAAAAAATTCACGTATAACACTTGTACGTTGAATACGTTAATTTTCTAAAGGAAAAGATGGTGTGCTTAAGCTTGATTTTTTATTTTATTTACAAAACCTCTTAATTTAAAGTAGATGATGGACTAAATTGATAAACAAGTGATCATTTTGATACACGTGTCATTATCTAATTGGATGTAACATGTATGACAGTAAAGTGACTAGACATTTTATTAATGAAAGTAGATGGAATGAAAAAATTGATAAACAAAAATAAACTATGAATAAAATTAGACAAAACGAAACTGCGGACTATTTTTTAAAAGGGTATAAAATTTAAGGATTAGAAATCAAAGAAGTTCAAGACTTCAGTTACACGCTCTAAAAGGTTAATTAGTCCCTTCGTAAAGGTGACGGACCAACAAGCAAGGAGTCAAAAGGTCATACACATACCTACAAAGGAAAGAAAAATCATAAAGGGCAGCAAGCTGAAATGACCGGCGAAAAAAAAAGTCAGCGACATTGAGAAGCAACATTACCATCTAGAGAAAGGGAGGAATCAACCGAGAGGAAAAATCACCAAGCAAGTGAACACTAGGTGCTTGTTCTTAATTTACCAATTGTACTTTCATATATTTTTATGAAGCTATTATGAGGTACCCCAAAAAATATATTATCTTGACCCAATTTTAGGCCTTCAAATATCATTCTCCCCGAAAAAAATTGAAAAAATATCTTTTGCAAGGCCAAAAATACTATCCATTTTTTAGCCATTTAAATATCATTGTATCCCTCAAAATGAATAAGATACATTTAATGCTTTAAAAATCATAACCTTTAAAATGACAATAAATAATACATGAACAGAAGTATCTTTTAAAATAACAACAAATGCTAATGAAATTAAAATTTCACCAAGAGATGCAATTTCTTTTATGACATAAATAGTGATTTTTGTTTTTATTTTGTTACTTATTTCTCTCAATTTCAATTTTTTATAAAAAAAACGTATCGATTTTGCCTCACCTTTAAAAAAATTAACATAAAGAGATCATTTAACCCACCAAGTTTCCTCTGCGGCTTTACATGTGACAACTTCAACTTAATTTTTTTCTTTCTTTTATTTTGACTTCGTTTCAGTTTATATAAGTTTATTCTTTATTTTTAACTTCAAATCTCTTTTGATCTCAATTTTTTCCCTCCTTTAGTTGCTAATTTCAATCCAGATTAGACATTTTATATTATTTAATGTATAATTGTTGAGTGATGAACTTGCATAATGATTTGATGGTATATTTTTTAAAAATATATTGGAATTTGTGTGAAAATGTATTGGACGTAGTATTGAATTTTTTGAAATTTTGGATGTTTACTTGTAAAATGATTTTTTTTACATTCAAAATATTGCTAAAAAAAGTAAATATTTCCCCTGTATGACTCCACCCCTAACACTTCAATCCTGGATCCCCCACTGATTATGACCTTTAGGTTCTTGTTCATGACGATTATTATGTTTGAATAATCTAGTAAACAATATTCACAACATTCTAAAAATCGAATTTATGAGCCTTGCTTTTGTAATAAGTCATTTATTTTTTCCACCAAATTAAATTATTCGCGAAACATCATAGTACACCTTATTTCTATAGAAAAAAAAATCAACAAGCCTCCTCAAGTTTCAAAAATATTTTATTCAACCCCATATGTTTCGAACATAATTTTCTATTTGATTTGGACGTTAAACCGCCTGCAAAATAACCAAAATGACCCTCCAAAAAAATTTATGATTAAAAACAATATAGAAATAAAAAGTAATATTTTTAAATAAAATATTGAAAATATTTCATTAATCTACTTATTTTAAATTTATTTCTTGAATTTTATTTATTTATTTTTAATTACATCCTGCAGAGGTATTTCAATTAATTTACATAATTTTTCTTATGACTTAAAGGTCAAATCAAACGGAAGGCAAATATTGCTTGCTTTTAGACAAATGAGGCGTAATAAAATATTTTAGAACTTAAGGAGAGGTGATTAATTTTTATCCAAAATATGGGTCTTAATTTTTCTCTTTAATTATTTATATTTTACATTCTCTCATCAAGATAATAGAACACAAAGTGTGGAAAATATTTCTTCTCTTTCATATATTGTATTGCTTATGAATGCTACAGTGATATAGAGTACAAGGACTGAGATTCTCGGAAACATAAGGAATAACAACCACCAGAATAATATCCTAACAAAAAATACATTCAGAAGCACTCAAGTAGGTGCTGGAGAGAGAGTGTGACGCTGGTGTGCTAGCAGCTTGTGTTGAGCTGTAAGAATTTGTTGCGATAACAACCCCTGTGAGTCCATCGACAAAGGGAGGACGGGGAGAGAAAACGTGTAGAAACAATGGGTTTGGTAAACATCGGCGAGTTGGTCTTTGCTGGAAATGAAAACAACAGAAAGCATCTTGGCAGCTACCTTATCACGTACGATGTGAAAGTCAATCTCAACATGCTTGGTGCGAGAATGAAAAACCAGATTGGCTGACAAAGCCGTGGCGCTAAGATTATCACACTAGAGAGTGGGGGCTTTGAAAAGAAATAACCGAAGTTCACGTTGTAGTGACTGGACCCGGAGAAGATTAGTGGCAGTATTAGCAAGAGACTTGTATTCAGCATCTATGTTGGAGCGGACAACTGTCTATTGCTTATAAGAGGACCAATAAATAAGGTTATCACCAAAAAAGACAGAATCCGCAGGTGGAACCTCTATCATCCGAGCAATCAGCCCAGTATGGCATTGGAAGTGACCAGCTTGGAGCGGTGAATGTGCAGACCAAAATGAGGAGTTTGCTTCAAGTACTGTAGAATGCGATTGACAGCTTGCCAGTGAGGCTTATGGGGAGCATGCATGAATTGGCAGGCCTTGTTAATGGCGAAATTTGGACGAATGAAAGACAGGTATTAAAGGCTGCCAACAGTGTTGCGATATAGGATCTAGAAAGAAAGAGTCGGTGTGAGTAGAGAGGTTAGCAAAGGAGGCCATCGGGGAAGACACCTACTTTGCAAGAAGCATGTTGGTTTTCCACAAAAGATCCATAATATATTTTGTTGACTGAGATAGATGCCTGTAAAGGTATAAAGGACTTCAACACCAAAGAAATAATGGAGATCCCCAAGATCCTTGATCTGCATGTCTAGAGATAGCTGGTGAATAAACTGCTGGACAAGTGACTGTGAGGAACCGGTAATAATACAATCATCCACATAGACCAAAATATAAACCAAATCAACGTCAGCAGCATAAATGAAGAGACTCGTGTCAACACAAGAGGCAGTAAAGCAAAGCTCAAGTAATCTGGAGTTGAGCTGGAAAAATCAGTCGCGGGGAGCCTATTTGAGACCATAGAGAGCATTGCGCAGCTGACAGATGTGATGAGGGAAGTCAAGATGAACGAATGCTGGAGGTTGTTGCATATATACCTCCTCTTGGAGGTCTCCTTGAAGAATAATATTTTTGACGTCTAGTTGTTTGAATGTCCGAACAAAGGAAAAGGCAATGGTAAGAACAAGCCGAACAATGGTGGTTTTGACGATATAACTTAAGGTGTCTATGTAGTCAATGTGAGTCTTAGGATTAAGGCAACCCAAGAGGGGGGTGAATTGGTTTCTAAAACTTTTCGCTTTTATCCCCAAAATCGTGTTTGCAAAGTGAAGTCTAATTTAGCACAAGTATATAATATGCAATAAGTGTTAAATGTAAATAGAAGGGTAAGAGAAGCAAACACTTTATTTTTAGGTGGTTCGGCAAACCCGCCTACATCCACCCCCTCAAGGATTTGGCACAGAGCGACCTGGTTGGATGGACGACATGATGACGCAGCTGACAGAGCGGATGCAATCGGTCTTGCAACCCACCCACGAGATGGTCAATGATATCAGTTTACGGCTAACTCCTTTGGAGAATAAGGTGGTGAACATTGACTCTAAGTGGAAGAAGGAGATCACCCAGATTCGGGAGGATATGAGGAAAGCGGCAAACTGTGCTGAGTTAGTTGGCTTGACTCGGTGAGTAGTGGAAATTGAGGAGCACCTAAGACAAATTCATGACGTTCTAAATGTCACGGATGATAGCGATGATGAAGATGATGACCTATAGTTTTTTTTATTGTGTTTTCAGGATATTTTGTTTATATTATGTTTTGTGGACATCGATTGATATTTAGTTGATGTTATTTTGTTTATATTGTGTTTTGACGATATGTGATATATTTAAGTTATCTAGCTATGTTATCCATACAATATGTTTTCCAAAAAATATGTTTTTATAGACATATTTTAATTTCAAAATACTCATTCAAAAAAAATAATGATATTAGAACTTATCAAATTCAAAGTCAAATTTAATAGAGTATATTATATTTATTAATAAAAAAATATAGGTATGGAAAGAAAGTCAATGTTACGCATTCCATACAATATATTTTAATTAATGTTACGTTTCTAATTTTGGTACGCTTAAGATTATTTACATTATTAACTAACTTTGGTTATTTAAAATTTGCTAATAAAGGTAATTAAAAAAATTTAAAAATTTAAAAATTGTTTTGGAACCGTTCGAATGTTAATTTATCCGTCCGGACTGTTTAATGTAAGCTCAAACGGTGGCGTTTTATAGAAATCAAACCGTCCGAACACTTATTTATACGGTCGCGACTCTCTGTGATTCAAAACACCATGCGGACGCTTGTTTAAACCCGTGCGGATGTTAATGTTTATTATCAGACGCTATCGTCTTGGTATTTCCTAAACGGACACACGTGATGCAACAAAGTGTTTGGATGGTAGTTAATGTTCGAACGTTTATGTTAATGAGCATATGTTGTCGTTTGAGAATTACTAAAACGGTGTGTTGAACTATATGATGGCGTGCGGACGGTTACATAGTCGTGCGGACGTATATGAAATTTTAGCGGCATGAATTCCCTCAAAAACTAATTCACGTAAGCGTCCGAACTTCCTTTTCTGTGTCCAAACGGTATTCAAGTGTATGAAAGTTATAGATTCGCAGACACTGGAGGAAAAAGGGAAAATAAAGTAAACGAGAAATTTGAGCAGAAGGAGAAGTGGAGAGCTGATTTAGGCGTTCAATCTCATTGAAGAAGGTGTGAAAGGAGCATCTCTTTTAAAATTTGAAGTTGGATTGCATTTGAGGTTAGTGGTTTTTAAATTGAATTGTTTTAGAATGAAAAACTTGTATTTTAATATATGAAAGCATGTGTTTTTCGAAATTTTAGGTTCTGAAATGATAGTAATTGAGTTTGGGTTTGGTTGTGATGTGTTTATATTGAAGTTTTTGTGATTTGGGTTGATTTTGACAAAATTTTGGGCTGAAAATTGAGTCTGTGTGTCCAAGAACATTCTTGTTCGACAATAGCAGTTCGGACGGTTGATGTACAGTCCGGACTCCGTTTGTTGGTTCGGACATTTTGTAAAATGCGTCCGAACGTTTATGTGTATGGTTCAGACCTTTATACTACGTCCGAACGGTATTAGTTGTCATGTCATGCATTCATTTAGTAGCCTTAGACACCATTTAAGAATTACACAAAGTTCGGATAACGAACTGGATGTAATTCTTGAATTGTCCACGTTATGGACAGTTTGACTTTACAATATGTGTAATGTGTGTAATTGTATCTGCTATTATGACAGATGTGTTAAGAAATTTCGATGCATATCTCTTTTTGTCCTTCGGATACACATTCAGCATTAAGCTTACACATTTGCCTTAAATGGTTGGTGTTTAGGCTCAATGTTGTAGGCGTGTATCTGGGGACTGAGGGGAAATGTTGTCGAAATTTCTAAAGCATCGATCACAATGGTCGGGTCAATTACGTGCAGTACGTGATATTGTAAACTTGAATGGGATAGGACATATCACCTGAAGAAATTAGAGTTGAGTATGAATGTCATCATTGTTTACATTATTGCTTGTATTTTCGTCTTTGAAGAAACAATATGGATAATAGCTAGATTGATGAGGCTGATAGACTCAAAAGTACGAAGTATAGTGATATTGTTCGTGATTTTATGAGTATTGCTCGTAGTTATGCAGATAGTCAGGGTCTGATAAGATTTACATGTAAGAGATGTAAGAATGTGTTGTTCCAACATGTGGACGGGATGGAGGATCATTTATTCATAATTTGGTTTAACCAGAGTTACACTCATTGGATATTTCACGGAGAGTCAATTTCAGAAGTTCCTAACCTGGTGGTGAATTTAGAACCCGAACCGGGCAGCGAGGACTCTAAGGGAAACATAAATGATGCTATGAGAGACATGTTAAAAGATTTTGAGGCGGGAGCAGGGGTTGATGAGAATATATCGGGTCCTGAAATAGTCCAGTCTGTGTCTGGAGAGGATTTTCTGCGTATACAAAGTTATAGGCGAATGTTGAGCGAGAGTTGTATCCCAGGTGTAAGAAGTACTCCAAGTTGTCTTTCGTTGTTAGGTTAATTTATATGAAGTCGGAGAATAATTTGACTGTAAAGACGTTTGAAGATGTGTTGGGCTTGATAAAAGATGTTTTGCCGGAGGGGGAGACACTTCCTAAATCTTATTATGAGGCGAAAAGTTAAGAAAGAATTTAGGATTTAGCTACGATAATATTCATGCTTACTTAAATGATTGTGTACTGTTTTGGAAGGAGCACAGTGAGTTACAAGAGTGTCTGGTGTGTGGGGAATCGAGGTGGAAGTATAGTCAAAATAGCAATCAAAGGTTCCTCAAAAAGTGATGCGGCATTTTCCCTTGAAACCGAGGTTGCAGAGATTGTTTTTATCGAGGCAGACGACAACAGATATACGGTGGCACCAAGAGAAGTGTGTGGTTGAAGATGGGGTGATGAGGCATCCTGCAGACTCTGGGGTATGGAAGGATCTCGATAAGAAGTATGAATGGTTTGGTCGGGAATCTCGGAACTTCCGGTTGGGTTTGGCATCTGATGGGTTCAATGCTTTTGGCAACATGAGCTTATCGTATATTATATGGCCAGTTGTACTAATCCGTACAATTTGCCGCCATGGAAATGTATGAAGGATTCAAGTTTCATGTTGTCGGTTCTTATTCCGGGTCTGAAAAGTCCCGGGAATGATATCGATGTCTACTTGCAGCCATTGTTAGATGAGTTGAAGGACTTGTGGGAAAATGGAGTGCAGACGTACGACGCGGCCGTATCAAGTTCATTCAAGTTGCATGTTGCTTTGCTTTGGATAATAAATGACTTCCCAGCTTATGGTAATCTCTCGGGTTGGAGTACGAAAGGACGGTTAGCATGCCCTAATTGCAATGCGAACACAAAGTCATGGGGCAAACATTGTGGACCCGGAATTTCGGTCGGTTTGTTAGTATTAATACATCCCTAAAATGGTAAAAAGATTACCCGTTCGTGCTAGCTTCTCAGGGGAATCAAGTGTTTTATATCGATGATATGAAGTTGGGCTGCCACTAGAAGATTGTTCAAAAGATTACCCCTAGAAACACGTATAATATTTCACCTGTTGAAGGGGAAGCTAGTGAAGATGGAGAAGGACCGTCGAACCGTGAAGCATACCAGAATGAGTCTATTGAGCTTTTTGTGGACTTTAGCTCATTTGACATGATCCCGTTGACTAGAAATGACGTCGAGGCTTATGTACCGGTAACTTATGAGTGTTCCACAACGTGAAGTAAAAGGAAGTGATGATTCCTCGGAATCGTTCGGTGAAGATTTTAATGATTCTGAAGAATATTACTCCGAGGACTAAAGTAATTTTATCGTTTCAATTAAATTTGTGTTTCTATTTTATATTCATTTTGAGTAACAAAATTCATTGTGTTTTTTTCTCTAATATTGATTTATTTGGTCACAGGATGACGTCATGCTAGCGGGAGGGAAACGTCTTCGGTGCGATTCATCAGTTCGAGCTGAGAGTAGTCCGGGTACACTAGCAGTGTCGGGTCCTTCACTTAGGGATAGGAATGAATTACCGTCCCCTTCCACAGCCAGTTCAGTAGGCACCCAGAGTAGTTGTGTGTGTATCTTTTCCCGTCAATCTTTATTAAATATTATGACTTTTAAATCTCCATGTTTAATTGAATTTTAAATTTATTGTTCTTCATTTGTAAAGACGTCCAGAATTAGACACGTTCAAGGTAATACGCACGGGATTACCTTACTGAAGGCTCGCACCGGAGGAAAGCTAACCGTCCATATCCCTGATGGACGTACAAGCGGTGATGACAAGGCGTCTTCAATGCTCTCGAGTCATATTGGTGCGCTTGTTCGACAACAAATCTCATTCGAGAAGAGTAAGTGGAAGGAGGTCCCCGACGAGGTTAAATCGTATGTGATGAACCGAGTGTTGATAAGTATAATTTATTAAATTTTAATTGTTGAAACTTTTTTACGTTTCTAACTGTTATATATGTTAAGGATGACTTCCAACTAGATTACGACCAAGCTGAGGATCGCGTCACTGTGACGTCAACGAAGAACACAGCGTACAGGACGCACAGAAATAGAATGTTCCAGCATTACTCGTTGTTCAATTCCAAAGAAGAGGTGCTAGAGCACCCGTATCCCGATACGAACAAGGAAAAATGGACTCGTATTTGTGATTTATTCGCGAGTGAGGAATTTCAGGTTAGACATTTTTATTCTGATCTGAATGTTTCTTTTAGCCATATGCTTAATTGTCTTAACAATGTTTTAACAATTGTAAATGTACAATGCAGAGGAGGAGTGCAATCAATAAGGAGAACAGAGCTAAGCTGAAGATTGTACACACATCGGGAGCGAGGTCCTTCCAACGCCCTAGAGCGTTGTTAATAAGTAATAAATTTACATTTTTATTATTTATTATTTAAATAAATGACTTAGGTATTTAATATGCATGATCTATATTTCTTTTGGTGTAAAAAAATTCAGATTCTGATGAAATTAATCCTTCGTTGTTTTATAAAAATATGTATACTACTAAGGATGGCACGTGGACTTCAGAAGATGCACGATAAAATTTTCTAAGTTGTAACGTTAATTTTAATGATGCTTTTGTATGTGTTTATGTTTCATATGTACTGTTTTTATCTTCTTTTATAATTTTGTAGGAAAAATGGAGGCGTTACAGTTGCAGCACGAGTCAGAGGGAAAGTCATACACCGAAGTAGAGATCTTCACTAAGGTGTTGGGGACGAAAGCGGGTTACGTGCGAGGTTTAGGCCGTTCAGTACGGTCTGTTGGATCATCTTCATCAACATCGTCCGTTGATTTGTCCCTGAGATTGGAAGAGGCCAGATTACAGATTGAGTAGATGAAGGCTAGACAGTTGGAATATGAAGCGCTTCTGGTCAAGCGGTCAGATGATGGAGGAGCAGTAATGGAAGAAAGACGAAGAGCTAATGAAGATGATGACAGAGCAGCAACGGAAAAAAGATGAAGAGCACCAGAAGATGCTCCAGGAGCAGCAAAGGAACCTAGTGGAATAACAAGAACGGAGGATGCAACTAATGATGGAGCATATGCGTGAGCAACTGATGGAGTAGATCAGAAAAATGCAATCTTGTTCTACACCTAAATGAAAATTTGGGTAGATTATTGTATTTTTACTACTTTGTCAGTACTTATCGATTATGTATTTTATTTACTTTTAATAATGATTGCATATTTGTAGATATTTTATTATATTATGAGCAGCGAATATCTTTATATTTATATTATTTCATAAATTTTAATTAAATTAAATCAAATATACAGAAAAATATTCGAACGGTTGTTACATGTCGTTCACACGGACCTTTTTCGTTGCTAGCGTGAACACGCATTACTATCTGTTCGCACATTTTGCTTTAAATCTGCTAGTTCGAACGGTGTATATCACATCCACACGGTCTGTAAATAAGAAACTGTCTGCACGATACACCGACACGTTCAAACGTGTTCAACGTACAACGAGTCCGAACTGTATAAGTAAATGTTCGAACGACTTTTTCAAATGACAAAAATATTTTCTTCATAATGAAACTACGATGCGGGCATCTTCACAAATACGACCGGACATATTTACATCATTGTTCGGACGTTAATGGACAATGGTGCAGACGTTTATTGCGTGACAAAATGTATGTCGTCACATTGGATTAATCATTCGCATGAGCTGTGCGACCTTATAGAGAGAACGTTCGCACAGTTCATGTGAACGGGTGGACTGTACTGGGCATGACGATTTTGAATTTTGTCAGTATGGCACCAAACCGTTCGAACGGGTTAACAATCAGTTCGAACGGTTTTGAGTGACAGAACACGAAAATCGTCACCTAAAACATTGGCTGACGGGCTTTAGGTGACAAACCGAGTGACAACCTGTTTTTGTCACCCAAAACCTTAGTTGACGAAATTAGTACTTTGGGTGATAAATTTTTTTGTCACCCAAAGTATTTTTTCTTGTAGTGTGTCCTACTGGACCCGCTTCCAAATTGCAGGCTTGTAGTGCTGGTCCTTTTAAAATTTTGAAGCAGGTTAGACCAAATACATATGTCATTGATATTTCATCTCACTTTGGTTTTCATCATACTTTCATTGTTGAGGACTTAGTTGCCTACAAAGGCCCTACCAGCTTCCCAGATGAATTTTTTCTTCAGGGTCACTACACCTGACCCCGAGCCTTTTCTACCCTTGCATCATTACCTTCTCTCCCTACACCAGTAGATAAAATTGATGTTATTCTAGATGAGCAAGTTGTGTTCACTACAGATGGAGCGGTTCAATGTTTCCTTGTTCGTTGGGTAGACCGACCGGATTCTAAATGCACTCGAATTACTCAAGATTTTTTTCAACAACTTGATCTCGACATGTTAGAACTCTACAGAAGTCGTCAGGATCTTCTCTCACCAGAGTCGAGTTCTTCTCACCCCAGGATAATTAGTGGGGACACTACATTCAAACCTCCACTAATACGAGTCTATGAGCGTGTGAAGAAGACTGCACAACCACTTAGTTCGTGGTTGGGTACCTGAGAGTGACAATTTCATTGTGTTTTGTTTTACTCGACGGGGTCGAGTTTCTCCCACCTGAGGAGAGTTAATAGGGACTTTTAATTTAATTGTTTTACATTATTTGGTTGTGATTTATATTTTGATGGACTTGGATTATAAATGCGGCTGTCTTTGCACTCAAATGTGGTGTTTTCCCCCTCTCATTAGCTTTATTCTTCTCTTCTCTATTATTTCATGATTTCTCTATCTCATTCCTGTTTCTCCATTATATTCCCCATCAAAACCTCTCCAAATGATGCAAGCAGGCCCAATCCATTTCTATTTAAACATACCTAAAGCGAAATACAATCCAAACCAATTGCACAACCTTCTCTTCATTTGGGAGTCAATAGTTGCAAAGGAAATGCAAACAACTCCGTCTCAAGGTGCACAGGGGAATGCAATCCTAAGAGAAAATCACATAGAGAAAGTAGTTGGGACAAATTAAACTCCATTCTCGCTGTTAACCATTGATAGCCCGGACAAGGGATGCCTAAGTTGACGGTATCCCAAAACGGCTTCGGAGACCATCAATTGCTTTCTCACAGGATTGTGAAAGCTCAGGAATGGATGTCTTGCATGCTGAAGAATCAAAAGAAAACAATAGATGCATCAACAGATGAAGAGATCTATGATGGTTTAAAATTGCTGAGACAGTCAATGGGTCCTGTCTGCATTTACGTGATCATTGTACTTGATATTTATGACTTGAAAACATACCAAAAGTCACAGGTTATCTTTTGTGATAGTGCTGCTGTTTCAGTGGTAATTGTTTCATTAATGTGGGTTTGCATTTGAAGAATAATGCAAGCAGTGAAACTCATGCACCGATCCATGGGTAATTGTTTCATTAATGTGGGTTTGCCTTATACATTGGGGTACGGATGCAATCTCCAGCTTTGGGATACACTAGTTATAAATAAGATGTCAACAGGTAGTAGACTATTTTGCGATTTCTGCTCTAGTGTCTTGTTTAGATATGAGAATGCAGAAAAATAATCAGCTGTGTTATCTGATCTAGGTCCCTACTTGTTGTTAAACATCATTGAAAAAAATCCACCAGTCATTAAGGCAAATGCAACTCCAAAGTAAAAGGAGACTCATAGTAACATACCACGAGATGCGCTGACCTGTGCATCTGCTATGAACTCTGCAAATGAAGCCTGAAAAATAATCATTGGTTCACACTTGAGAAATGACTAAAAGAAACTAGAAAAGCTCTAGCTACTATTTGTGACTGAGGAAAAACCTTCATTGCTTCCCGACTTTCACTAATCCGTTCAAGCATCTTCTTGTATTCCTTCTCTGCTTCATCAATCACTTGCTGGCATCCTTGAGTCTGAACCTGGGGAATTAGTAAATGAGAAAACAACTAAATAATTAGCTGACAAGATCCCCCTAACTTGCATTCTTCTGTAGGTTACAGCTTTCAGAAGTTGCTAAACTATAGTGCAAATTAAGTACTAGGGCACTTGTTTCTTTCTCCATCTACTGGGTGTATGGAGTGGAGAAATTAGACAACGAATCACGAATGTAGAAACCAAGGGGCCTAAAGTAGCATATAAAGAATGAAGAGTACGCTTTTTTCGGGTAAGCAAGAGTAATTTATTCTTCCATATACTTTTTGAGTTGGACCTTAGAATAAACTTTGTTCGCATGCTTGTGAAACTAGGGCAGCTTGAGAAACGGTAAAAGCATAAGATCAAATTGAACAAACCGAAATACTCCAATTGAAGCTAATTACCCTTAAAACGGCCATTGCCCTTAACCCAAAAGGGAACCCTACTTACACTTGGAAGGCTTGCAAAATTTTCTTAAAGCAGTCATAACTCTAAGCTAATCCTTTTACAGGAAGAAAAACTGAAGATGGCACAGCATGCAATAATTAAGAGAGGAATAGAAAAACTGAATCATATCATAATGTAGGAATAGAAAAAGCTGATGTCAAGTAATTCTTAATAAGACAAAAAGTTTCTCGTTTTCCATATCAATCAACATGCTTTTGACAAATTAAAAGAATAGCCAGGAAAATAAATCCTGACGATAAACAATACTTGGACGAAGGGGAACAGATGTTTGATAGAACTATATTGCTTCATTTAACTGAGAATTTTCTTTCAAGGAATCAAACCAACATTAAAATATATAATCCAAAAAAAATTTCCTTTGTAGGTGGTCTTCTAAATCAAATGTGACTTCTCTTTTCTTCTCTCTTATTTCTCAGGAACCTCGGAAGAAAAACTAGATGCTGAAGCTATTGGCGCCACGTTCTACACCAATGGTATATTTGACCTCTTTGGTTAACCATAATTCGGCACTTCATGAAATAAGTTTTTGCACGATCAGTTTCGATTTAGAGAACATCATCCGTTGTCGGACAGCAAAATGACTTCACCATGTGAACAAGCAACTCGAGGAAATTAGAGGATTAATTAACATAGCCTAAGGACACAATATAACATGAAGTTTCATCAAACAAGACAAAATCTATAAGATAATTTAAAAACGAATAGGTAATCTGGCTTTAAAAAAAATCATAAAATATCTTATCGTTATGTTATGTGTAGATCACTTTTTGCACTTGTCCGTTTGGCAGCTCAGAAAATTAAAGAACATTAGAGAACAATTTGCAGATTTAGAAAGAAAACCTTTTAATATCGGGGATAAAGTGCACAGCTTAACGGAGGAGATTATTTATAATTTTTCTTATTTATTGTTCTGTTTTGTCAGCAACCAAAAGAGTCGCTCTCCAAAAACTTAACATGCCAAAAAAGCGCAGACGCAATCTTCTTCGAGTGTGCGCGCGTGTTTGTGTACACGTGTGAGAGAGAGACCTTGAAGCGCTTGTGGAGGCGAGACTGGGAAGCGTCAAGATCCTTGAGGATCTCGGAGTGAGAGTAGTCGATGTGGCGCTTGAGATGGTCGAGGCGTGAAGAGGCAAGGTCCTTGAGATCGGAGATGCTGCTCAAGGTTTTCGTAGTAGAAGGCAGAGAGGTGTCCTTGTTGACCTTCGAGGCCGAGGCCGTAGTCTTCTTGTTGATGAAGATAGCCGATCTCGGAGAGTCGTTCTGAAGAGGAGAAGCCCCCATTGGCAGTGGCGTTTCCAGAAGCTCCGCCACTGAGGACCTGCGGTTCCCTTTCTTCTTCATCTCTCTCTTTCTCACACTAGGTATGCTCAACTGTTCGGACCAGCGCCGGAATTTTGAAATAATTGTGAGTGAAGGAGCGGCAGTTAATATAATGGCGGGTTTTCTTATTTTCAAACTTCTGCGAATTCTGAAACTGGAAATGCTTCAGGATCGCTAGTGCTGTTAAAAGGGGAATAAAATAATCATCAATTCACCTGACAGTCTCGTGAATTCTTTAAAAGTACGTTTTCATGTAAAAATTTTTACCAAATCATAATAAAATACTACAATATAATATCTCTCTCTTCCATCAAATCATAACTTTTTACTAAAAAAAATATAAACTCAATACCATCATTAAATCAAATACCAAAAATTTTACAACACAAACATAACCTAAGACGCGTTGATTTCAGTATTTGAGCAGCCATAACGTTTTATCCCTATCTATTTTTTTTCTCACACAATCTAGATTTCTCTTTTCCCAAAGTTTTGATGTATTATATTCTTATATTCCTAATTTTAAGCTTATGTCAAATTGTCACACAATAAACTAACCAACATCATCACAATTAGGGCCGAACAAAATCGAGCCGGACCACAAAACAGGACTGAGTTCGGTCTGGTCTTGATTGTGTAATTCGGTCCAAACCTTTTGAAAATCGTTTTGGACCGGACCGGACCATAATTATTAATATAAATAAAATAAAAAATTTATATTTTTAATGTAAATTACAAACTTAAAAAGTTTAATTTTAACCTAAACTAAAACTCAATGTTTTGACATGTCCTTCCCCTTTCAAAATTAACCTTAAAAAATGTGGTCTAGACTAGACCACTTTGGATATAAGTGGTCTGGTCCAGTCCTTCCATATAAGTACAATCGGAAATCCGGTCCAACCAAATTTCGGTCCAAAAATCGAACTGGATTTCCAGTTGTGCAACCTTAATCACAATGGAGTAAATCAGAAGGCACATCATTACATAAAGGTGTCGTTTGTTAGACCATTAATTCGGGTCATCAACATGTTAGGCCAGCCAAACACACTTTTGATACCTTACAATTTGGGCCGTACCAATTTTAGGACGCTTTTGTCTCGAAAGCAACTCTCGACATTTCCATTTATACCCCTAAACGACTTACAGTGTAAATATGTAAATATACCACAACGGCAGCAAAGATGTTTGACATATTTGAGGGAATGAACAAAAAAAATACAAGAAAATGCTGCAAAAGCTTGGTCGGCGGTTTACTAAGTAAAATAAAAAATAATTTTTTAAACTCTCTTCTTCTAACTAACCAAACACAATAATTTTCAATCATTACTATCTCAAAATTTTCCAACATCTACACAAACACTCCAAAATTTTATAACAACTTTTTACAAAGTTCAATAAAACCTCAAAATTCACAAAAATCCCAAAATTTGACAACCAAACGCCACAAAAAAATCCCCAACAGAACCAGAATCCAAGCTCCACTTCCCAGTACGTGGACTCCAGATAAACTTCCACCTGGGGTGAAGGGTAAGCACATATCGAACATTGATAATATCATCTTCAATCAACCATATAGGCGGGTTGTCCTGGTCACTAAGTTGCTGAACCACAGTGAGGGAATCCCACTCCAACAATATTGCTTGCTCTTCAATTCAAGAGCATCAGCAGGCATATTCTTGGAATTGAAAATAAACTGAAGCCAATGTTCAATGGGTAAATGAGCAAACCGATGTAAATTCAGAGGCCAAGGGCCATGCTGAACATAAAATGGAACTAATAGAGCAATCTAGGAATAAAATGTTCCATCGATTCAATATACAGCTTACAAAGAGGGAAAAACATGGAACTGATGTCCAGAGTCTCACCATAGCAGCCCACCTGGCCTCGAAAGGGGAGAGCATGCGCAGTGATCCAAATAGCAGAAGGCAGATTCCCCTTTACACAAACAAGCTCTGTTGTCAAATAAATATGCTGCCTTAACTGATAAATGCATTTTACCATCAAGCACCCATTTCATGGTATCAGGTTGCGGGATAGAGGGATGGGGGATATTTAGTATAGCCTCTGTTGGCTTGTGTACATAATCGATATTTGATGATTTCAATAAATGGATTAAGTTTAAAAATTAGACATCTTTAAAGAAAAAAACATTTTCATTAAAGAGTCAAAGACAAGAAGATTGAAGATCTAGAAGACGCAAGGAGCTCAAAAGTGATGATTCAAGAACTTAGGGCATAAACCTTGTAACTCTTAGTTTCACTTTTGACAATTATTTGAATCTCACTTGCATATCTTTCAAAACGTGCATAAACTGTTTTATCTCTTGCTTGAAAAATCGATATATTTTTAAATAGTTTTAAAACACCTCAATCAAACTCCAAAACATTTTTATGTACTTATGGGAAGTTAGTCTTTAAAATTGGGTGTTTCAAAGTGGTCAAAAACGTGGTTTTAATTGAATCGAATTATGTGCTTAAGTTGAGGAAGTCGACTGACTAGTAAAGCAGTCGACCGGGCTTCGACCGCTTGGTATAGCGGTCGACCGGTTATTTTTAAAAATATCGCCGATCTGATTATGAGATTATGACCATTGGGTAACGATAACTTTAAGCGGTCGACCGAATCGTTTTGACAGACGACTCCCAACGGCTATAAATGACTAGTTTTCATATGTGGTCTGTATAAAAACCTTTCTAACGTCCAAAATTAAGAGAGAACGATCACATATCATTTCTATACTTTGAGAAAGATCTTAAACCTTTCTATTTCATATTTCTCATATCACTCACACAAATTACTATTTCTTATTCCTGTCATTGTGTGAATCAAGAGATAGAGTTTTCTATTTTCTTATCCACTCTCTTAGAGAGTTTGTTTCTTGTATCTACCAATCCAAAAGAGGTGTTTCCTATAGTGAGGTTGTTCACTAAAGAAGAAGCTTAGAGATGGTATATCTCAAGCTTGGTTGGGTTGAGTGGTGAGCCCGAAAATCACTTTGGGTTGTAAGTGTTGAGCCCGAGAAAACACTTGTACAATTCTCTAGCACCCGAAAGCTAGTGTGTACACTATTTGGAAGATAGTGGGAAAACCTCAAGGCTCGGTAAAAGAGCTTAAGGAGTGGATGTAGGCGGGTTTGCCGAACCACCTAAAAATCTCGTGTTTGCTTCTATAACCCTTCTTTTTACATTTAGCACTTATTTACTTATTGCATCAATATAATTGTGCTAAATTAGGTTTTACTTTGCAAACACGATATTGGGGGTTAAAAGCGAAAAAGTTTGAAAACTTAATTCACCCCCCTCTTGGATTGCCTTAATCCTAGGACTTACAGCCTCCGCATGTAATGGTTCAAAAAGATTACAAATCAAATCCACCTTCCAACTGTTGGTAACGGAGTCAATGAGGTCAGAGACTCTGTTAACAATCCATTCCACTAGCCTTCTTACTTAATGCTTTCCCCATTTTTTACACACCAACACAAACCAACTCTTAAAATGTCTCGGGTATTAAGAATCCCTTGTCAAATCCATGAGGCTACAGTAACAGCCGGGGCAACCAAGAATTTCTCCCCATGAAAATACTTCTGCCCAAGAGCCTGCACCCAAAGACGATCATATTGTTGCGCCATCTCCCAGCCCAGTTTCGCCACAAGCGCTCTATTCACCTTGTCCTTGCGACCTAAGCCAAGACCACCATGGGATTTGGGCTTGCAAATACTATCCCATACCTTTGGATGAAAGCAACAAGATAGACCATCAAATTCCCACCAAAAATTCCTCATCTTTGAATCAAGACTTTTGCAAAATTGTTTCAGGAGAATAAACACCGACATGTGATAAGAGGGAAGGGCCATGGCCACCGACTAAAGAAGGACGATCCTACCCGCTTGAGAAAGAGAACGAGCCTTCCAACCAGCAAGACGCCGGTCCATCTTCTCAACAAGCTCTTGGCAAGCTTGTCTTCGGGATCTAAGTACCTCAAGAGGGAGCCCCAAGTATTTACCCGAAGCAATAGTAGTTTGGATACGAAGTAGTTGCGCCAAAGAACCCTTGCAAGAAGCTTCTATGTTGGAGCTGAAGTGGACAAAAGACATAGCGGTATTTATTTCCTGCTCAGACCATGCTGCAAAACAACATTATATCAACGAGAAACAACATATTAGAAACCGGAGGGGCATAACGGGCAATTCGGACACCATGAATGTTACCCCGAGCCTTTTCCTTGTGAATAAGACAAGCAGGAACTTCTGTCACCATGACAAAAAGAAAAGGCGAGAGATGGTCGCCTTGTCAGAGGCCTCGTTGTGGTTTGAAAAAGCCATAAGGGCTCCCATTGAGAAGAATTGAAAAAGAGACTGAGGAAATACATTGATAAATCCAGCATCACCATTTCTCCCCAAAGCCGAAGCACAGAAGAATCACCACAAGAAAATTCCAGCTAACCCTATCATATGCCTTTGACATATACACTTTTAGCGCCATAAGACCACCTCGCCCTTTCTTGCGCTTCAAGGTTTGCATAATTTCATGCACCATAATCTAATTATCTTGAATATGACAATAGGGCACAAAAGCAGCCCGATTGGTCAAAATCAACTTATGCATAACAGATTTAAGCCGAGTGGTCAAAATTTTGGAAATAATTTTATAACAGACATTACACAAACTAATGGGGCGAAATTGAGAGATTTTGGCCGATGCATCTTCTTTAGCAATGAGAGCAATAAATGTATGATTGAGTTGTTTAAGTAAAAAAATCACTCAGGAAAAAAATATTGACCATACCAATCACCTCAGTTTGACCTACGGCTAGTATCTTTGGAAGAAGAGAGTTGTGAAACCATTCGGTCCCGATGCTTTGGTACTCCCATCGCCTTCCCCGCACAATTAATCGTGAAGAAATGAGATTAATTTGTGGAATCTCCTTTACTAACCACTAAATGCTTATTTATTATTCCACCATGCTATATTTCATGTGAGCCATTAAAATTAGAATAATATTATTAATTAAATCTTATACAATTTGAATTTTATGGAGAAAAAACTATTATTTATACTTCATGGTCCTTGTTGATTACTACCACAAAAGTACAACGTACATATTCCTAAGTTAGTAAATTAGGAATAGCATTTTTATGTCTTAAATTAAAAATATAATCATATGATACATATTTTAATATTATATATTTTTGTTATATTAAATAAAATATAATAAAAAATATTAAATAGCTGTTATAGGAAGTTGGCCTCGTTCCCCAAAATATCAATTTCTGGCTCCACCATTGCTCTCCATATATATATATATCAGCATCTAATCCCTTTACTCTAGCTACTAATGATCGTATGATTCCATGGCAAGCATAGATGTTGATGGATGAGGCATTTTCCGGCCTAGCCAATTCGGCCAAGCAGAAGCGCAGGGAGCCCCATAGGACAATCCTTGAAGAAGGAAGGCCTATGGGCCCAGGGCTAGGAAAGGCTGAGGCCCCAAAGAAAGAAAGCTAGGGACTCCTCATCTACGGGGCGTGTCCAATTAGTCGAAAAGGAATGAATGTCACTGTGAGAGGCATATGTTGATAAAAACTGTGTAAATTGACGTCCAATTCCAGTCTAGGGTGCAAATCAACGGAACATGAAACTTTATGAGTTAAATATCTTAAAAATAAAACATTTGGGGTGCAATGTCTCAACACCCTTAAACATAGGGGGTGGAAAGTGTATTTAACCTTAAATATTTTTTTAAGTAAAATATGTGTTGGAATTACATATGCATATCTTTCCAATAATTGTGTGGATTGGATTGGATTAAATACAACATTTATCTTGAATTAATATGCATGGTTTATGTGGAGTAATAATACAATGATTGACATATACATTTCATTCAAAGCATGAACATTATGGAAAAATGTGTTGTGAATGGAAATGCTGAGAGTAATTAAGAGTGTGGCTCAATGTGACTTTTATTGAGATTATCTTAGAATTATTGATTGTGAAAATGGAAGTGGTGATGATAACGATCACTTGGGGATGTGTAACCATCACCTTTACTGGGTCAGCGGGTGTCCTCCCTTAGGCATGAAGCACAACGCTTTGCCTCGAATTGTTCCGATGAGCGTGTTATCATAGAACTGTCTTCGTGGAAAAGGTAATGGGCCAAATCATTTTTGACACCATCAGATGTGAATAGGTAAAAGATATTACTATTATTTTTGTGCTTCGTGTTATCTAAGCAGTATCACAAAAAATAGAAAGGGATAAAAGGTTTTGAGTTGAGCCAGTTGACAGACTTCTTTCCACTAGGGGTTATGCGGACATTGTGTACATGAACCAACAAGACGGATTTTGTTCTGATTAAGGAGATAATTTAGTTTGAATGTCAATGAAGCATATATATGGACTAAAGCAACCCAATAATGATATTTAAAGTTTCACGACCTTAAGAATAGTGAGTGTAAGTTTATTTTCTTAGTCTGATCATATGTTAATGACATTCTGCTTGCAACCAATGAGTATTTGACACCCCTCCTTTTTAAAACCTCTTAAACTACCCATGACAATTTAATGAAGATAATTGTCTCTATAATTTGAATTTTGCTAGATAATTTGTTTCTTTAATATATTTGCATGTTTGCATGAGAGCATCCATATTTATAATTTCCTAATTCACTGCTTCTGATAAATTAATGTTGTAGTATAAATTCCTTTGTGTCTCTTGAGGTCTTTTTTTTTGGAAATTACATTATATTATATTTCTCCTTAGATTTTGTATTGCCTATGTTTTTAAATTAGTACTTGGTTATTTTATTGCACATGACCAAATTTCATGATTAGCACTATTATTTGAAATATTCCTCTAGATTAAGTGACCAATATTATTTTATCCCTCTTGATTAAACTCTTTAGTAACCAATATTATATTTATCCCTCTTGATTTATTATTTTAGTGACTTATACTATGTTATAAAATTGCTAAATAACTTGATTTAATTAAGTATGGACCCTATAATTTTGGGCTTTCACCATGGGCTTAGTGGACTTATAGGGGGCCGGACCTCGGAGGAATTTGGGCTTGGATTATGGGCTTGGAAGCCCACAAGCGCCCAAGCCCATTAGTGAAGGACATGGCTGGCCAACATTGGGCATTGCCCATCTAAGGCTGCGTTTGTCACTAAAATTTTACCCAAAATTTTATCTCTCTCTTCCATAAAAAATATAAAAAATTATAAAAATTATAAAATATTACCTCTCTCTTCACTTTTTCACTAAATCCAATACCAACACTAAACCCAATACCTAAAATTTTACCACACAAACCCACCCTAAGTTTAGTACAATTATGCCTATTTGGAGACAAAATCTTTCTTTTGTGACAAGTGTCAGACATTTGCCTTATCCAAAGATAGTTACTAATCATTGGATTTCTTTAGCTTGTTAAACTCAACTTAATGATTGTCGCTCTTACAATTGTAGCATACCCCTATTAGCAAGGTAATAATGAGGTAGAAGAAGACAAAAATTCAAGTGTTAGCTAAAAGGGGGGGACGGCACATTTGTGGTTGCCTTGCCGTGAACAAGAGAGAGAAGGAGAGAGAGAGAAGAGGGAGAGGCCGGAAAAGAAGAAGGAAGAAAAAAGGGGTATGTGGGAGTAGTAGCCTAAGGTGTTCGGCCATGGGAGAAAACCTCTCCCATGAGCCATTTTCTTTGTTTTCCTCAAACCCCTTCCTCTCTAACCTAAGTTCTCTTACCTTAGGTGATTTCCAAGTCATCAAGAGAAGCCAAACAAGCTAGCAAGGTAAGGGTGAAGTGCATGTAGGTTTTTGTGGGAAAAATTAGTTATAGCCATGTTGTGTGCAAAATAGCTTGCTGCCTTGTTGTTCTTGAATAAAAATGCCACTGTCCTTGTATTTTGATGAGATCTTCCTTACTTGTTGATTGCATGTAGAAGATAAGTGAAGATGTTGAACATCTATGTCAAAATGTAGCAATATGTATGAGAAAATGTTGTAAATGACACTTGTGGGTAACTTGTTTGTGCAAAGATTATATTTTGCGCTAGGAGGCCACGGTCAGTGGCTGAAATGACTAAAAAAGGGCCAAGGAGGCCAGAGGTTGGCCGTAGAAGAGAGAAAAATACGTACAAGTTATGTTTTGATGATTTTCTTTCTTTTGCATTGTTTTTGGATAACTCTCTTGCGATTTTGTGCACTTGGGAATGAAAAAATTGAAAAGAGATATTATAGGATACAAAGGGTAACGGCGGTGCCTTAAGGGAGGCTCTATTTGAGTCCAAATAGCCTTGAAAGGCAAGAGAAATGGCATGGAGCCATATGCATGGAATTTTGTTGGTTTGGAAAGGAAAAATCACTACTAAAAAAAGGATTTCCAGCGGCGGTCAATAAAACCGCCGCTACAAGGTGTTTTTAGCCGCTTTTTTGGAAACCGCGGCTAAAAATATCCTATAGCGGCGGTCACTGTAGCAGCGGTAACGGACCGCTGCTATAGGGGGTCTGTAGCGGTGGTCAATGACCGCCGCTAAAAAGACCGCCACTATATGGGGTCTGTCAAGATGACCGCCGCGAGAAATATGGTGCCTACAGCGGCAATCACGTTGACCGCCGCTGTAGGCTGTACCTTTAGCAGCGTTTTTTATTTAAAACGCTGCTAAAGATATACCTATAGCAGCGGTTTTGACTGAACCGCTGCTATAGGTATATGCGAAAAAAAAAAGAAAAAAATTATTATTTATATGTTAATAATTATTTTATTGATTAATTTAAGCCTTTTAATACATAACTTTATTTTGTCATGTGTCTAACAAATTTTATTTTAAGGGACTTACTTAATAAAATGCATAATTAAAAAGAGTGTTATGAAAATTGAAGTTATTATATGGTTGTTATGGTTATTGCATATTTATTAACTAAATATAATTGGTTTAAAAAATTTCTATTATCATACTTATAATGAGCTATGAAATAATGAAGTTTGTCATGTATGTGAAAAATTTTGGCCAAATTTTCTAAACTTGTTTTAATTAAAATTATTACACTAGTTAAAAAATATTAAATAAAATATTATGTATTTAATATTATGTATAAAGCTTTTCAAAATACTATTATAATTTACAACTACTTTTAATTTACTAAACATATATAAATGTAAAATATAAAATTATTATAAAAAAACTACAAATAAAAAAAAAAAAAACCTAAACTGAAACGGTGTCGTTCCCCTCCCCTCCCCCCTCCCTCCTTTATTAAAAACTCCCCCGCGAATTCCCCCGATTCCCCCCAAAAAATTTCCTCCCTTTCTCACTCTCTCCGCTCTCCCTCCTGATGCCAGCAAGCCCTCCGACGCCAGCAAGCCCTCCGTCCCTCTCGGCCTCTCCTCGGCAGCTCGGCTCCTCCCCTCTCGGCTCACTTCTCACTTCTTAGTCTCTCCTCCTCCACACCGGACCACGGTCACCACGCCAAACGGAGCCACGGCCCACCGGGACTAGGTCAGATAATAGGTAAGTGTTTCCCACACATTTTTCCTTTCTGAAGATAATAGGTATTTGTTGATAATAGGTATAAACTTGTTTGATACGAATATATCTAATCTCAATGTCATGTTTGATACGAATCAAGATAATCTTTGACATTACTTTCTTTTTGTTTAGGGATTTCATATAACTAAACCCCCAAAGAGAGAAGATTTTCTAAGTTATAAGTAGCGTATTCCATAATTGTAAACACAATTCAAGTTCAATGCCTCGGATTGTAGTCTTACTGAACTGCGTGATTACAAATTTGGCGAAAAATAAAGGGATGTATAATTGGTTGTTGGTACAATTTTAGCTGTTAGATTTTAATATAGGATGTAAAATTGTAAACCCCTTGATAATTAAGTAACAATGTGTCACTCATGGTAATTTTGCAGTGAATATTAAAAATATTAATGTCAATTTAAGGCTTCCAAGTGTAATTTCTTCATGAATTTCAAAATTCAAGAGAAATCATGAACTATATGATCAAAAGACGTAGATGAAGTCACAGCCCAATGTACTTCATTGAAAGTCCTTGTACATGCATTATGCATCCTACATAAAAGAAATTTTCATTGAGAAAAAAAAAAGGAAATTTCAATGAGGCCGAGTTTGGGAAGAGCATACCTGTCGGTGCAGTTTTAGTACTCCGGAAGGTGTGCTTTCAGGAAACTCAAAGTATTTAATGCCACGAATTTGTGTAAATCAGTGTTTCTATCTTTTTTGGATTAGAAACAGTTTCAATTTTAATGCTATGTTGGATGGTGTTTTCATATTGCATAATTCATTAAATGCCTTGTTTGAATTTTTATATATTTATTTGTATTATTTTCAGGTTGCTGTATTCTCCTCTTCACGTTCTGCACATTACCTGAATATAACACCAAGCACTGTGGTCAAGGTACATGTTCTTTCTGCTATTTACAATGAGCCAGATCATTATGGGTATTTACAACGAGAGAGAAGAAATAAAAGAAAAAGGAGACTACAAGGATATGGAATTATGGCCTGGCGACATCCATTTCTTTTTCCAGTTTCTTTGACCTAGTAGACGATGTTAGAACCTGATTCTTTATATCTAAACATGACATTTAGTTATATGAATTCTGCACTCTTGTAGTGTCTTGAGTTTATTGTTTGGACTGAAGTGATTCTGGTGTTCATGCACTGTTAATTGGTCTGGAAAAGAAGTTTCTCTTCATTGCCTTTAAAGAGTTTCTCTTCTTTGAGATTATGTATATCTGTCTTCTTTTTTTGAGAGTTTCTCTTCATTTTCTTTCTTTCAGCCTTCAAGGAGTATCACATCTTCTGGGACTTGAATTCTTGTCTGTTAATCTGAACTAATTATATTTTATCTCCTGGTATGTTATAGTCTGGTTTCTATTAGATATAAATATATGAGCTTTTGGAGTTTGTTTTAATTTTCTGACAGTTTAGCAAGGTTTGATTATGTGTAATGGTTGTAATGACTGCGACTAGATCTGTACAGAAGGCAATCATTTCAAACTGCTCATCCCCTGCACATATGCTTGTTTCCCAACTTATTTTGATGGCCATCAACAGTCAAAAAGGACGGTTTCTTGGTGCATCAATTGACTACTTGGAGCATCAATGTAGCCTTGTTATGATACCATTGGTGTTTGTTTACAGGGAAATTGTTTACTAGAAACGTGTTTGTTTTTGCTTTCTCCAAGAGAATCGGTTGCAGATAAGCATATTACTCTTTACAGGTTAGTGGTATCTTGAATCTCTTCATCAATTACTATTGTTTGTTCTTTTGTCCTTATTTTTTGGAGATTGGAGTTTGTGGATTTTAGAAGGTGGAGGGTTGGGCTAACTATTACATGTTGTTGGTTCTGTGGAGTTAATTGGATATGGTGATGTTTGTGGATTTTGTTGGAAGGCAGAGGGTATGGCTAACTATTTTTTGTTGTTGGTTCTATGGAGTTTATTGGAGATTGGAGGGGTAAGTGTTATATGATGTTGGTTATATTGGCGTTGCTTTGTTTAAGCAAATGTTTTGTGTTGTTGAATTTTACATTGAAATCAATTTTATGCATTTTTAAATATGGGGTAAATTCATAGTTAGCCCCATATGTTTGGGCAAAAATCATATTTAGCCCCATATTTTTCAATCCAACAATTTGGTACCCATAACTTTCAAAACCTATCAAACTTAGCCCCCCGTCTAAATCAGGTTTTAAGTCCGACGGAAATTCATGCAAAATGACCGAAATGCCCCCCAAAGCTAAAATTTAAAATAAAATAAATTAAAATATAAATTTAAGAAATAAATTAAAATAAATATATTATTGAAATAGAGTTTCAATATAGTTTTATTTAAAAAATATTAATTTTTGAAAAATATCATTTTTTATTTTTTAATGAATTTTTTTATTTTTTTTAGTAATTTTATTTGGGAGGGGCATTTTGGTCATTTTTCATGATTTTCCGTCTGATTTAATGTCTAATTTAGACGGGGGGCGAAGATTGATAGGTTTTGAAAGTTATGGGTACCAAATTGTTGGATTGAAAAATATGGGGCTAACTATGATTTTTGCCCAAACATAGGGGGCTAACTATGAGTTTACCCCTTTAAATATTGTATAGGTACAATGACGAGGAAGAGGTTTAGGACTATATCTTCTTCATCATAGTCATCTATGCCCCCATCTCAAGAAGCAACGCCGTCGCAGCCATCTGTGCCCCCATTCAATGGCAATGGGCAGCCATTGGGTAATGAAGGGGGAATATTTAACAAATTCACAGGTTGTATTGCCCGTGTTGCGAATCAAATCCCATTACATGCGGCGGATTGGCGTAAAGTCCCTATGTCAACAAAAGAGGACTGTTGGAGCCTCATGACAGTATAATTTAATAATGCTAATTTTTCATATAAATTTAATAATTGACGCACCTAACTTGCGATATATTTTGTAGAAACGATTTACAATCCCCGAGCCTCCATTAGGGGATATTGTCAAGAGCTGGTTTCTCAAAGATTTAGGAGAGAAATGGAGGAACTATAAGTGTAGTTTAAAGCTGAAATTTTTTGATGAGGCCTTTACGCCTCAGTATGTGAAAAATAATGCTCCAACAGACGTTAATTTGGAGCAATTTTGCAAATTAGTTGATTTTTGGTACTCTGATGTAGGACGGGTACGACATTATTTATTTTGTATTATAGTTTTCAAGAATGTAGCTTATTATTAATTTTAATTTTCTTGATGTTAATGTAGCGTTGAAGTGAATCTGGAAAACAAATCGATCGCTTCAAACGGCGGTCCACACTGCAGGATCAAAAAGCTTCGCACGTTATGCTCACGAATTGGTATGTGCACTTCATTAGTTTGTGTAATGGTATGATATGGTATTTATCATTAACATTATTATTTGTGATTTACAAATCTCTTGACGAATTGGTGTTTGCGATGCAGGAAAAAGAGAAACAAGTTCCAATCGACCGAGCGGAGTTATATAAAATCGTTCATATACGTTATGATGGAACTCCAATAAATCCGAACGTAGCAGAGAAAATAGTAAGTCACAACCTTGATTTGAATGTGCGAATATTAATTCAAAATATAATTTTATGTTGTATTCTCTCAGAGGCGAATGGAGGAGATTGGACTGAATGATTCAGGAAGTTCACAATCTTTCAGCCAATTTAGAGTGGATGGCAGCATCGGTTGGTCACCATCTGACCGATATGCACAAGTGATTGGGCCAGACAGACATGGTCGCATTCGCGGCGTTGGATTAGGACCAACTCTGAAATCTCATCCTGCCAACGCGAACTGCATATGCAGTCAGCCTGCATCCACTACTAACGAGAGAGAAATACTTGGAAAATAGAGTTCAATCGTTGGAGTCAGAACTAGCATCGCTTAAATCTACAGTACAAAGGATAACAGAAGTTTGGGTAAAAGTTTTATTTACTTATTCTCACATATTATTATTGATTCTATTTATATATACTTTGTAGTTAATTAATTTTGTATCAACGTTGTAGGATCAACGACAACAACAAGATGATGGCAATAACATTCAAGTTTCACCAGCAAATCATAGATCATCTCGTGCAAGTTGGAAAACGTTTCTTGGTAAGATACTAATATAAATGAATAATGTCATTAATGTAATTTTAAGTGTGCACTAAGCATATTGGTTCATGTCATTACTGTTGGTTAATTTTCAAATATTGTAACAACAGATAATGCCAATGAAGCAGAAAGAGCAGGATGTGCTGAAGGTGCTGAGGATTAATTTTTATAGTTATTTGTTCTTAAATGTCATGAACTTATTACTTTGTAGATTATTGACAGACTGTCCTTCAGTAATATTTTTTTGGTGTAAGACTTGTACGATAGGATTATAATGAAATATATTTTGGTCGATAATACTTTTCTTTGTTTGCATCAATTAATTATAACAAAATTTGTATATCAGGAAAATAATAAAATAAAATAAAATAAAAATAAAAAATAAATAAAAATTACCTGTAGCGTGACCGCCGCTACAGGTAAATCAAATAAAAAAGTAAAAAAAATACTTACAAAAAAAATTACCTGTACCGGCGGTCACTGACTGCCGCTACAGGTAAATCAAATAAAAATGTCTATAGCGGCGGTCTTCACCAGCGGTCACGTAAACCGCCGCTATATACCTATGCCGACGGGTATATAGCGGTGGTCGTGACCGCGGCTAAAAAACCGCTGCTATATCCTATAGCAGCGGTTTGGATGCCTATAGCGGCGGACCGCCGCTATAGGTGTTTTTTTTTGTAGTGAATGGGAATCAAGGGCATTTTAGTTGCCATGGTTTGTTTTGATCATTGAACTTGGATGTATTTTTGTATTATTGAGTGCTCATTAGCATGTTGGTACACAGAGAATAGAGATAGGACCAAAATAAGAACACATGCATGCATTATTCTTTAGGTCCTATGGTACCTGAATGCACTGAGGTACATTTCATGTAAAAAGATGTCACATTTGCAACCTGTTTATTCAATTTTCCAGATTCCGTATGCGGTGGATTTTTTTTTTTAATTCAAGTCGTGTCTTTCAAATTTAAATTACATTTGAATTGATCTGGATCAGCTTTGCTCAAATATTGGCCGGTAATGTCACAGTTTATTTTGGTTTATAATTCCTCTGTACACCGTGAGATTTGTTTTGAAAAGTATAATGAAAGCAAATCAGGAGAAACAGGTAACTCTCCTCTAAGCAGAATGTTCATTTGACTTTTCCCTTCTTTTCTAGGCTACCTTTAGTTCTCTGCATGAGTATGGGCCTTATGCCTAATGACAAATTTCTTCCCAATAGATCCAGGAGAACCAAAATATCACTGCAAACCAGAGAGATTGCTCATAAGCAGCTTGATATTCTACGCAACTGAAGGTGGCTTGTGTTTTTTTTTTTTCCTGAGTTGTGTGCAAGAATCAAGAAACCAGTTCACTACTATAGCCATTCAAACCAATCAGAAATGTTCAAGGAAAGCTAATTACTAAGTCAAGTTTGAGCTTTGCCAAAGGGCGATAGTTGAATGATTGAAATGACAGACTATTATTCCTGGACAAATTGTAATCTACTGAACGTGAGTTCAAATCTTATCGCCTGTGAATTAGTCATTGACTAAACTGATTTTCGAACTGTGGCCAGTTCTGAGTGTTCTAACAATTTCAATAATTCACTAACCTTTCGTGTAGTACTCCGCACGACCTAATTCGAGCTCAATATAATTCATTAATCATCACATCTGAAACTCTCCCCCTTTCCTAGGACAACTATACTTTGAGTATGCACATGGGAATTGAGGAGTTCCATTAATGAAATGGAGGCACTGAAGGGACTTAAAAGGAGGAGAGAGCTGAAGAGGTGCCCAGATTTCACATTCATAAGAAGCTAAAAAGAAAAATATACATTTTTCACCCATGAACTACTGCATGTTTTGCATCCTAAACTATCATGTTTGAGGTATTGCATTCACAAAATACCTGTCCCCAACATATTATACCCTAAACTAATGTCTACCTTGGTGATGCCATTGCCATTGAGGACAACATTGACAATGTCTGTAGCGGTGAGCTTCAAGGAGGACAGAGACCAAGAGGGAACTTTTTTCCTTTGAATCGAACACTTTTTAACTTATTGTTGGCATGCATGTGATCCTCCACACGCCGCGTCAGAAAAAAGTGACACTGAAGGTTTATTAAACTGAGTTTTCCATATTTACAGCAAAATTTATGAAGATTGACACGCGATTTCATATTCCGCACAAGACATATCATATAGAGCACTATTGTGCAATCTCATCTACTTTTGGCCTATCTATAATTCCAACTATTGTGCAGTCCTTCATTGGAAGATTGTGCCAGTAATGAAAGTTGGGAATTGATCATAGGAGACATAAAAAAACTAACCGAAAAAAACTTTTACTTTTCCCTTATACATTCTCTAATGCCTAAACTTTTAACCATCAATCCCATCTATCATCAGTCTAAGATGATAAACACCTAGTACCACATGTTGCTAAGCATTGAAACAAGCCAAATGATTAAATTAGGCAGAATGCTACCTTTGCATTCTTGTTGTCAATACATTCTTGATTCTCCGCCAGCTTGATCATTATGGCAGAATGCTACCTTTGCAATTCTTGTTCTCATCCATACTCTGCCAGCTTGATCATTGTGGCATAAGGACTTCTTCTAGACAGCTTAGCACCGAGTATAATATTTTCCGCATATATTCATCTTAGAATGCGTTAATCAATCAAGGAAACATCAGTGTTCTGATTATTACCATGAAGATCGGGGAGGTCCGAACTAGTGGAAAACTTGATCCATCTCTCTCTCTCCACATACTTGAGACAGGGCTGCATCACAAGGCCAATCACCACGGCAACTATACTTATAAGAAACACTTTTAGGGTAGAAAGAGCCAATACAGCACAAATCAATGCCGTTGGAGGAATACACATAAGAATGGCTCCAACTGTTCCCACTGGTATCTTGTAAGGCCGAGATGCAGTTGGGTGTTTTATTCGTAACCTTATGAACGCTATGAACTCCAATATCATTCCAAAACAGTACAAGAAATTCTCTGCAGCTACAATCTCTTGGAAGCTCAGCCAAGATAGTAAGAGCACACCAGAAGCTGAGAATAAAATCCCGATTAGAGGAGTTCCATATCGAGACCTCTTGCCAAAGAACGCAGGCAGCATCCCTCGTTCTGCCATCCCCAGAAGTTGGAAAGAGTCACTGCTCATCTCAGCTACAAACATCCCCATATTTGACATTGCTGCAGCTCCTTGGACCCACCATCTCAACCAAACTCCACCAATAATTTTAGCAATATCAGAGAAATACCCATCAGTCCACAACTCACGGTCGACAGAAACAGCTCCAATACCGATTAAAAGGGGGAAAAAATACCCAAGAACCACCAATATCAACGCATAAAGCAGAGCCTTTGGTAGAGTTCTCTTTGGGTTGTCCACCTCGCCAGCAAGTGTGCTTATTGAGTCCCAGTAATTTAGATTCCAAAACAGAGTGTTCAAATACAAATTCCAGTCCACATTGTGTAGATTTACCTCTAACCATCTGGAAGGCTTCACCTTTGGAATTGCCACAAATCCCATAACCACGAACGGAAGGAGTGAGAAAACCCCTAGCAGAACGGCAACCCATCCCACAATGGTTAAACCCCTATAGTTCATGTAGGTGAGAACCACAGTCAATGCTAACACTGCTAGGACTCTCGGAAAACCACCACCTAAGGCTGGGATTGCAGACTTCAAATAGTCAAGAAACAGAACCGGGTAGAGAGCATTATCAATAACGCCACTTAGCCATTTCATCCAACCTTGCTGAAACCCCCAATAAGGACCCAAAGCAGCCGAAACCCAAACTACATAACCACCATTCTCAGGGAACATGGTACCCATCTCGGCAGTTATCAATGCTTCAGGGACACTCCATATGAACGGGAAGACCAAGAACCCGAGAAGGGCTAGAAGAGGACCAGCAGCACCAACAGCATCCTCGACCCCGAAAGGCCCCCCAGAAACCTCATAGAAGATGAGGAAGACAAGGGGCAGAAGTGAAACTCTTTTAAAGTTATCTACTCTAGGAAGAGGTGCTTCACCAACCGGCACATATTCATCACCATTACACCCTCCCATTGTAACAGAAGGTTGCCTATTTGCCGCGCTCCTCAACTTCTGCAATCGATAGATTTGTCAACAAAATAAATACAGGGTTTTTCCTCGAAAGAAAACTTTGGTGACAACACTATAACATGAAAAGTAAAATATTTAAATCTCCCAGACTAGGCCTAATTACGCAAGAGAACAACAAAATTGATAAATTTATGCACAAGGATATCAATCAATCGCCAACGTAATACATACCCTAGCAATGTGAAATAACCCACGTGGATTCCAGGCGATTACTTGTAACTATAACCGTTGAAAAGGGATAATCGATAGTACTTGACGAATACAGAGGTCCGAAGAAAAATAAAAGCATCGGAATATAGATGGGTCATTCACAAATTTCCCATAAGAATACAGCAAAGTAGACACAATCATACAAACCTACCTATAGCGAACGGAGAAGAAACTTGAAACTAACGAACAATTAAAACTTGGCAAAGGCAAAGAATTTTATTCAATCAAAAGGGTAAAGCAAGGGAAAAGAAGAAAAGGGCAAGTTGAGGAGAGAGAGAAAAAAAAAGAGACGGGAAACCGGACAAACCATGCAATAAAAAATGCGATTCCTTCTAGGGATGAGTAGATAACCTCCACCACAACAGAATCGAACCTAGAACTCGAAGCTCAGATCATATTGCTACAGTTCGGCTTCCACTCGGATAGGTCGAGTGGGGGAGCAAGGCACGTAGTAGTTGCACAGACATTTGTTTTGTAATTTTAATAGCAGAGGGTTGCTCTCATCTGATACGTACTTTGTCTTGCTAAGAAAAAAAAAGATACGTACTTTGGCACGTGCCAATTTTTTGTTCTATTATTATCATTATTAATTTAAAAAATCGAGCACGATTGATCACGTGGACAAGATTCTTCTTGATGTACGAAATAAATAAATAAAATATTATAGTTAAAAGTTTAATGGAAAATGAAGCACAAAAATGTAGACAGACTTTTTAAAAAGCTCGATTGAAACGAGTTTTCAAACTTGGAAGCAACTTAAATATTTGGGGGCTGTTCGGTTTATTTGTATTCTCAAGATTTTTTGAATTTTGAGAATAAACAAACCGAACATGTTTTTTAACATCACCTGAAAATAACTACCGCACGCATACCAATAAAATTAACATCACCTAAAAATTTTCAAAACACAAAAAATTCTCAAAAAACTACACAACCGAATATCCTCTCGGTCAAATAGTGGCTTTTCAAACATTTGAAAGGGTTAATTACGTAGGTCCATTTACCTTTTCATGCGATCTTAGAACATTTTTCTGATCCTAACTCTGGAAAGAGTTTCTTTTTACGCTATATGATCTCAGCAAACAAACAACAAATAATCAAAAGCAAAATCTAATTTGATTGCACATATATCTATTTGTTTGCGAGCTAGTTCTTGATTTATTGATATTTAGATTCTAGATATTGTTAAAAGTGTTTGAAGTTTTGTCATTACACTCCCACTTCAGTCAGCATGTTCTTCAATTAGATTAGCTTTGTTCAAACTGAAAAATTGTGCGGGAAGAATTCACCAAATTACTTCAAGAATCTTTAAGAAATTGTCCATCTCACCTCTTGAGAAATCCAAATTAATGTTCTACCTCCTTTGAATTCACTCCTTATAGTGATCTTTTAAATTTCTAATTTTTAATGGCCAAGTCTTTAGTAGGCTAGCTATTATGAACTCCATAATATGGATGCAACAAATTTTTTCCCGGCCCTATTTAGATGGCACAAAATTTTTTTATCAACTTTAATACATTTTTATATATTTCAATAATTTTTTTACCGAATTCAATACCTTATGATAACCTCTAATAATTTTTTCACCAATCACAATCACAAGAGAATCTATATTAACTTTTTAAAAAAAGTTTTTAATATAATTTTTTTTCATGCCAAACAAAAACAAAAAAATCTCTACCAAAATATATTTGAAGATATTCCGATATAATCGAGAAGATTCGTCTAACATAAATTTCGGAATCTACAACCGACGAAAAGGAAGGAACCACCAATTTATAGCAGAACTTGATTTAGTATAAACAAAACATGCATGCAAGTACCACCGACCTGCCTAGAAAAAAGAAAAAAAGTACCACCGATCTATTGGGGGTGTTTGTTTGTGGAAATTTCGGAGAATATTCTCGAAATTTTGAGAATCTTTACTTTATTGAGATTTATTGGGGTTTGTGAAAAGTAGAGTGTGTGTGTGTAAAAGTTAAAAATTTTGGAGTGTGTTTGTTTTGTTGGAAATTTCGAACCCCAAAATTTTGGGGAAACAAACACCCCATTGTGCCTATAAATAGGAGAGGACAAGTGAAATGTACTCTCAGAGGAATCTGTACTTGGACTCACTCTTATAGCAGGCCACACAAGTGCTCGACTGCTCGTTATCCACAAAAATAAATTGCCCTGAGTTTTCCTGAAAATGTCCCAACCGGTTGAAACAATAGGCCTGTTTAGAGAATATCACACTGGAATTCCACTACCTGGAAATTGGGTCCAATTCGTAATCAACTCCCTAGATTGCGATCGCTACCAAACCACCACGACAAGAAAGATCACTAGGGTAGGATCCAGGCGGGTTTCAAATGGGTGTGACTCGAATATCCATTTGTTATAATCCTTTTCCTAGTGGCCAACTATATGTTGAATGACAGCCCAGAATTCTCTAGAAAATGGGAAGATATTTATAAAATAAAAAAAATGCTGGAAGAGTCTAGAAAGGTTCTGAAAAATCTGGTTACCGCTAGAAATTTGCTGAAAGGAAAATCTTTGTTGGGCGGTTTGCAAGAGCCGAAAAATCTGGACATGCATGCCGGCAAATAAAGAAATTTCTAGATAAACTACACCGACTTGGTAAATGGACGGAGAGCTTCTTCCTGAAAGTAGCAGAATTTACTAGAATGTCATCACTTGCCGACTTGATGAACCCACCGACCTATTGTGCCTATAAATAGGAGAAGACAAGTGAGAAAGTGCATTGTTGTCATACCCCGAGCTTTCAAACATCACATCATGCATATTATTTATGCTATCTTGTTTGACATTAGTAGTGAGATCAGGGGATATTTAGTTACAAAGAGGAAGTATTTAGTACTCGAGATGCTAAGTTTGAAACCTAGTTTAGGACATTATTTAGTAAGAATTGAAGTTCACATGTAACTGAGTTATTGTTGAGGAAATTAAGGAGAACATATAGGATCAATTTAATTTTGTAAACTCGTCGATCGTTTTAGTCTCAAAACCTTGATTAGGACATAATTTAGTGAGATTTGGAGTCCCCGTACAACTAGGTTGTTGTTCAGAATGTTGAGGAGCTTGTATTGGATCAATAAAATTATTTAAACAAGTAGGACGTTTTTGTCTCGAAAACCGAACTATATGATTTTTATTCTTTTAATATGTTGGGGGATTATCCACGAGGTTATGGTTCAAATTTGGAGACTTTTTATTTTTCGGAAGCAAGTACGACGGTTTTTGGAAGCAAGTTGGTTGATTAGTGAACATCGTTGGAAATTTGAGGATTAGCGAAACTTATCCATTGAATTATGGATAGAGATGAATTGTGGATAGAGATGACACCTAGGAAGCATGACAAAACAAAGCTAGGAGCACGATAAATTAATGAAAGAAGCATGAAACAAAAGGCTATAACCTAGGAAGCACGAATTGTCGACCATCGGTGAACCTAGGCGGCGACTCATCAAACCTATAGGATGAATTTCGGTCATAGCCTTGCCATGCAGTTGTTGTAGGTTGCTAGGTGTCAAGAGGAGAGAAATGTAGCCTAGTGACTCACCAAAGCTATCCTAGCTAGGCTTGACACGTGTCGGAATGTAATCGATCATGTTTTCATATAAATAAGAGTGGATTTCGACCTTTGAAGAGTACATCATTCAATCTGAATTTTTGTGAGTTAAATCTTGAGAGAAAGAGTGAAGTGAAGTTGGAGAAAGAGGAGGAAAAAGATTAGTGAAGATTTGGCTTCATTAAAGGTAAAGTTTAGTTCGGTTATCCTTGATTTCGATTCAAGAGTTGTCAAGATTATTTGTGAATCTCTTGTAGTTCTTTTCTTTAACATCTCTTGTTGTTCTTAGCATTGTTCTATTCTTTCTAGTGTTCTTGATGAAGAACAAGCTTGTATTTTCGAAAAAATACTATTGTCAAAGTTCGATTCGTTTTCAAAGTGTTTTTCTACTTTGATCCGATTCTTTTCCAAATTTCTTCCGAAAGTTGTTTTTCAAAGCTTGAACATATGTCTTTCCTTCTGATTTCAACACTTTTTATGTCAAAATTAGTTTTCTATACGTGGTGATTAAGCCGGTTTTTAACCGAGAAAGCAAAGTGTTGTTTTTGTCTTCATAACACTTTCCTTTGAGAATTGTTTATAATGTTGTGATGATGAAAACAAGTTAAGGTGTTGCATATCATAAATGAGATGTATGGGCGTTGATATGAGACATGCACGCTTAACTTGTACGTTGGAAAGGAATATTGATGTTCAAGTGTGGTTAAGGTGTTGCATATCATAAATGAGATGTATGGGCGTTGATATGAGATATGCATACTTAGCGCATACTGTGAAGACATGACAGTACTGTGCATAAGAGAATGCGTTCACTTATTGTGACATTCTGGTCTCTCCGTCGTACGCGGAAAAATCCTTTGTTAGGATAACTCGCTCTGGGAGCTTGAGGCCGTATTGTACTCTAGGAGTACTGCTACAAAGATACGGATGGTTACTTGGAGTAACCCGTCACTCTGGCCAAGTGATTCACTCTGAGAGTGAGAGTAGTGGTGATTGGTGATTGAGAATGGAAAAAGGAAAATATCATTTTTTGAGAAAATTGAGTCTTTTCATTTACTTTTTCTTATTCTGTTGAGGTTTTATTGTTGAAATGAGTTTTCTTCAATATCTTGTTCTTGTATCTGCTATTCTGGTGTACTAACTGCTGGCTTTATTAAGTCATTTGGACTTACTGTTGTTTGTCAAATATTTCTTTAGCAAATCTCTTAGGTTTATAAGGTGAGTTCACCAAGGCCATTCAGCATAGCTTTATTACTCTGAAGCTAACCTGTTAAGTCTATGTCACATGTGACCTAAATGTTCTGATGGAAGACCGGGGTCATAGGTGGATTAACCAAAACTCGAATGACTAGTCAGCATGTGAAACAAACTTAAGTGATTATGATGGCAAGGAGTAGAGGTTTTATGTTTCTTAGTTTTTCCGTTGCTGTGGTTTTCTTTTGAGTATGGACATTATGAGAAGTTAGTTCTCTTTTGTAATACATCGGTATTAATAAAAGGTTCTACTTTTATTTTAGTTATAATCTTGTTGCTTTCACGATCTTTCCACTGGCCGCAACCTTAGTCTAATAGCGGCGTTCATTACTATAAGACAATGCTTGAGATCTTGACGGTCCGGGTTATTACAATTGTAGAGGTGAAAGTGGCGTGTGTCTTAGAGTGAGTAGAAGAGTGAAAAAGTGACTCTGAGTGACGTGAGTAATAGTGAAGAGAAAAAGTGAAGTATATTTTTATCTTATGTGTAAAAGCTTCATTTGTTTCAATTTTTTTTTTTGAGTAGTTCTTTAAAACTTTTTGATTTATAGCTTCAATGCCTGAGAACACCAGTCACAGAAAGGGAAAAGACTACCCAGATGAAGATTTGCTGGCTTGAGTTTCTCGCCACAGCTCTCAAGACAATTCAGGCATATTCCTGCCATTTTGCGTCTAAATTGAGCAACAAAAGCTACCCCTAATGGCTTCAGGCTCAAGGTTGCGCTTCTTGTGATCAGAACGGGTGCTAATTCCAATCAGTTTTCAATTATTCTTTTCTTCTAATTTTTCTTAACATTATTATTATAATCTGCATATATGACTTCTGAGCCTAGGCGTGGGCCAAAATATTACAGAAGATACGATCGGTAATAAATGATAGATAAGAATGTGGCCCAGCGCAAAGAAAGATCTATATATGCCAAAGAGTTGGCAGACTAAACATTTGACCCACTTATTTTATTCCCCCCAACGGAAAGCTTGAACTACGATCCAACCGCGTGCATCATCCCAGTTATGGGCCCCCATATCAAATCATACTGGGTCCTCGAACAAACTCCAGATCCCACACCGAACCCCCTCCCTCTGAATCTTCTCCGGTTTTAGAATGTACACTCGAGAAAATATCTGTCTTCCTTCTTCATCTCCATTCCATACTTTCGACCTTCCTACTCACCGGCGTTTTAAATTGAAAAAACAAAAGTTTTTCACTTGTTTAATTCGCTAGTCTTCTAAGTCAACGGGCTTCCAGTGATAACTTCTTCGGGAAAAACTGAAGAAAAGTAAAACAAGAAACCTTTCTACACGTATGTGCACTGAAAATAAATTTGCAGAAGCAATAAAATGCTCACCTGATCATCCACCTCACAATTGTTCGCTATAGCTACAAATGCACTGGTCTGCAGCGACGATGGCGGATCTGCTGCCATTGTTGAGTTACCCGCTTGTTGATCTGCTGCCACTCCGGCATCGACATGAGCTCCCACGGATGTTTGCATGGCCATACGTAGAGATCCCCAGTCCCTCGTTTCTTACCAAGTTCTCGAGGAATAAGCGGTACACACTCGCAAGACAGAGTAAGAGAGGGGGAGAAACGAAGGGGGAAGAGAGAAAGAGTGAGCGGCCGAGCTTTGAGAAACAAGGAAAGATATTTATATATTCGAGGTTGCGAAAGGTCAGCGTTCAATAGGAAAAAAGATGTATGGCGATTCAAAGATGCGATTGATTCTTTGATCCTTTCAATATATGCATACGCTACATTGCCTAAAAAAAAATGCGATCGATTGGGACTCTTTCATTTTGTTTGGTTTTTGACGACAATAACGTTTTCCATATATATATATATATATTATTTTTTTGATATAAATTAAGGATTAATATAAAATCAGTACTTGTAATATACGCAAAAATCGATTTAATCCCTGTAATATGAAAAACATCGATTTAGTCCTTATGATTCTATTTTCGTTTGTTATTGGTCCTTAATCACACCGTTCCAAACGTAGCCCTTGCTACAAGGCTAATGGGTTAGTGCCGCCAAAAATTCTTACAATTCTTATATAGGTTTCATTGGATTTGAATGGCAGGGTACTGTTACTAAAGTTGTACTTACTAAAAAGTTGTACTTTACTAACATTGACATCATTCTGCACAATATTGGACTTCACAGCTTCCATCCTTGGGCAAAAGTACTTTGTTTAGAAATAAGTTTTTTTAGTTTAATTATTGATACAATTGTATATAGTTTTGTATTGACTATTGATTTTGAATCAATCCATCCTTGGGGTAACTTTGATAGTAGTGGCCTTTGTAGTTAAGTTATTAGACATATAGTTCATTATATCTATCAAGCGTTAGCTCACTAATAGAGATGAAATTCGGGATAAGTTATCCAACTTTGATAATGGATAGCTCGACTCTGACCCGATCTTGATCTTCCGTTAGTTGGTTAACTTTCACTGAACGGGATGCCCGTATATATGAAAAATATAGTATAGGAACTTACTCATTCAAAGTTATATTATATCTCAAAGATCGATTTATTAAAACTTAATACTACAACGAGTAGTCGTTTAAAGTTGTATGTAATGGACTAATTTGCTAAACTTAATATCACATTGATTGTAGCGGTAACTAAGCCTAAGTTTTTTTTAGTTAAAGTATTTACTTCAATTTTTTTAGAAAGAGTTTTTCTTTTAAAATTATAGTTTTTTTATTTTTAGAATTTCATATTACCTATTTCCGTGTTTAATTTTTTTTCTTAGATTTACGTTGTTATTTGATCGGCAACTAACTAACATGTGAGATGACACTACTCAAATTCCACGAAATTAATTCCAATTCAATCAAATCTGTACTAGAGTGACACACACTCAGCATGATACGTTATGGTAACGCGACTTACAATATTATTTTAGTAACATAAATTTATGGCACGAAAAAGAAAAAGGTGAAAGTTTAGTTTGGAATTAAAAACTTCGTCAGTTCCCTGGATAATATACGAATCTCCAAGAACTTCTTGATCTCTCACTACGGACTTGAGCAGGCCAGATGTCACTACAAGAAGTTGACTTTTTGTAATGGACTGTTAGAATAGGCTATGTAAACCTACTGTAGTTTTGTAATAGGAGTGGTCCTGTGGGGAAGAAAAATCTAGTAGAAGGTTGGTTTTAGTATTTTGGAGTGTGGCTTACTAGAACAAGCTATTTCTTAGAGTTCTTTTCTATTTTCTTAAGAACAAACACAATAAGTGAAGAGGTTTGTTAAAAGTGGTATCAAAACACCAATCCTGACATGGACAGAGGCGGAGGGAAGGGGGCGCGGGGGGCAGCTGCCCCCCCTCAGTTCTAAAAAAAAAACTATGAGTATCCTACCCCTCCCTCCCTCCCTCCCTCCCTCCCTCCCTCCCTGATATTAATTCGTGCCCCCTCCCTTCTAATTTTTTTTTTGCATATTTGTCTTCAGGTATTAAAAAATATTGATATATTGAAATCTTATTTGAAAATTTTTTTTTTCGCATAATATTTAATATTTATTTTTAATCATATTATTTAAAAAAAAATTCGTTTCTGCCCCCCCTATACAAAATTTCTGGCTCCGCCACTGGACATGGATTTGCTCACACAATGCTCTAAAATCACTGAGCTCCTCAAACAAATGCAGAAAATTAATGTTTAACAACAACTCAATAAATAGATGCAAGAAGAATTTAGTATTTGTTCTGAAATACTTAAAGAGGAGCTGGAAGACCTAAAGACAAAAGAAGGAACTTATGATCCTCCAATTTTCATATCCATGGTGAGGACATGCATTTAAAAGGTCTTTGAATCGTTCCCAACAATGATAAAATGTTTCCACATCCTTTTGACAAAAATTCATGATTTTTCTTTTCAAAGCATTTGTTCTACGCATAGGAAAAAATTTCTTTAGAAATTCAGTTTGCATTTCTTGTCAAGTCCCAATAGATCTTGGTCTTAAAGAATTCAACCATGTCTTAGCCTTATTTTTTAAGGAAAATGGAAACAATTTTAGTCTTATAACCTCTTCAGTGCATGTTCTATCCATAAATGTGGAACACAGTTCTTCAAACTCTTTAACATGCAAATAGGGATTTTCAGATTCTATCCCGTGAAAACGTGGTAGCAAAGGAATCATCCCAGGTTTAAAACTAAAAGTATTTGCATTCAAAGGTTGAATAATGCAAGATGGTGGGCTTGTCCTAACAGGTTGCAAGTATTCTCGAAGGGTTCTGTTCTGATTGACTACTTCCCTATCAAGATGTTCAGCCATATTGCTATGAGTGTCAAATGATGACTCAAGTGCAAAGGATTCGGTTGATGATGAGGTTAATGATTCTGCCCTAGCAAGTCTAAATATGTTATCTCTAACCTAACCAGACATGCACACTCAGCAATAAACTAAATGAAAGATAAAAACAAACAAGGTAAATGAGAGGAAATAGATATCACCCAAGTTGTGCAGAGGTGCACAGTACTAAAAACACCCTCTCAACTTTCAACAAACTACTCTGATGACACCAATTGTCCCCGACAACGGCGCCAAAAACTTAATGTGAATTCGGAAATGCTTCCAAGTGTAGAAGTGTCAAGTTGTAACAAGGATAAATCCAAGATCGATTCCACAGAGACAAATGTGTATCAAAGTATTTGTAAGAGATTATTGCAATATGAAAGAGCTATGTAAAAGTATTTTTGGGTTTTATGTTTATGTAAAAATCGGTTTGGTGATAATGTTTTGAAAAGTAAATACAAAGACACTTAAATGCCAGTAAGAATAGAAAATTATAATCCAACACATAGGCAAAAGTAAAACAACTTCACATAATCGATTTGTCAAACACTTGGGGTGTGGTTAAAATATCTAGTGCTTTCACCATTTACTTCTTTTCTCGGCCTTCCTCGAGTTTTACTAATCAAATCAAGGTATCTAGAAAAACGAAATATGCAAGTTTAAGCTCAATTGACCATGACAGCTCCTAAAAGAGAAGTATATCCTCATTAAATCTCAGCTCAAAATCCATGTATCACATTGATGAAAATCCTTGTTCACTCAAGGTTTTGTTGTGCCTAGTGTCAACAACAAAGCAAGAACTTAGAACAAGAGATTTATTATCCAATCTTTATCAACTTTCGGCTTCAACCAAATGAAGACATGAAATCAGTGCAATAATTCAGCATATCAAAGAAAACATTAGACATTTCACCACAACCCCAAGCTAAAAGAACTTAGCCGATCATCCTTATTTGCAAAATACCCAAATGTGATAAACCCTAAAAATTATGGAAAAGAGAATCGTATCTAAAATGAAAAGGAAAATAGCAGAAAAATAATGAACAAAAACAAAAACAAGCCCCCTTCATTCGAAATCTCCTCCACCTTTTATACCTTTTTTCCCTTCGTTCTTCTCTCCCCAATTCACGATTTCACCCTTCATTTTGCGTAACCGTTTTTCTTCTACAACTTCTGTGGTCCCCAAATCTCGAATCTTCATTACCACGTAAGAGAGAGCTCATTCGTTGCAAATCTGAGGTGCTGAATGAAGTATGTAGCATCTGTGGAGAAAGGAGTCGAACCGAAGGCTATAGGGCATGATAACATCAGTTGTACCCAAGTGGAAGTCGAGCTGGAATGGGCAGGGCCAGATTTAACACAGCGTTCGACACATGCTCGAGCGTCCTTGGAAAATTTCAGACAGACTCGTCACGCTCGACCAGAGCTCGACAACCGCTCGAGCGACCTTGGAGATCTTCATACAGATTCCTCACGCTTTACCACCGCTCGACCAGTGCTCGAGCGCCCCTGAAAATCTTCAAACTAACTCTTCACGCTCGAGCGAGACTAAGAAAATCATTTAGTGAAACATGCGAGGGTCACGGTTCTCCTGTTACAACAACAACAACATAAATACTTTCTTTTAAGTGTAAAACATCAACTGCTATAAACTTAGCTCAAGTACTAAAATATGGTGCTTAATTCATTTTCAGTTAAATAATTAATTCACTTAAGCCACCTAATTAAGCATATAAACACTCTATCACCTCTTTAGATGAGAATGACAAAGTGATGAAATGGATAACCAAAAAAGGAAAAAGATGGAAAGAAATTGAAATTACAAAGGAAGAAGAATAAACAGTTGAAGGCCGAAGGAGAAATTAATTGAAGTTTACATTAAGACATACTAGATCTCACAACTAGATAGCTTGAAGAGGATGGACAACTTGAAGAGGATGTTGCGTGGGTGAAGTATTCGTAGTTGAAGACAACCTTTTCATACCTTACGGGCAAGGTGTTTCAATAAGGGATGGAATGCAATAGATGAATCTAAGGGCGTCTAGAAGAAGGAAATGACGTGGAATCAATGACAAATGGGCTGAGTTAGTTGTTTAGCTGGGCTGACAACTTAGCTGTTACGAGTTAGTGGGGTGTGAATCAATGGGCTGTTAGAATAGGCTATATAAACCTACATTAGTTTTGTAATAGGGGCGGAGAAGAAAAATCTAGTAGAAGGTTAGTTTTAGTATTTTAGAGCGTGGCTTACTCGAACAAGCCATTTCTTAGAGTTCTTTTTTATTTTCTTAAGAAACAAACAGAATACATGAAAAAGGTTTGTTACATTATATGATATACCAAGAAACAAAAAATGCGCACTAGTTTTCAATCTAAGTCTAGAACGTCCCATTTGACCCAATATTAAGCGTTTAATACTCTGGTTAATCTTTTTTTTTTCGTATTTGATTGCATGTGTTTGTCCACCTCCTTTGAAACTTCCTCCTCCATGCGCTCGTTCTTGCTCCATGCCTTGTTCCTCGTTGTGCACACGTACGTAGCGTGGTCTCTAGCTCAACTTACTTCGTTGCAAATTCTTACAAATCTCTTTATTTGTCACCTCTCGTTTCTTATATCTACACCCTTGCGCTGTCTAACTGACGTAGTAAATTAGAAGCCAGTTGAACTAAGCTCGAGGAAGGTACGAGTTTGATAGTGTATCTTAATCCGCACATTTGATATTTTGAATCCCACATAGAGTGGATTCAGTGGAATAAGAGAATAAATAAGAGATAGGTTCTATAAAGGCCAGGTCCCATATTGAGACTCCCACATTGAGACCTTACTAGGTTGAACTGAGTTTAATAGTGATCCAAAGAGCTTCAAGAGTAACCTTGACTAGTCCTTTTGAAGTGAAAGCATAGATGTGGCTAGTGCTTGTCCTTGGGTCGTTACAACTCATATATCTCGACACTCAAGCACTGATGGATTTATGATGGAGGCATATATCAGGAACGTCGCACTAGTGAACATGTTGCACAATTCATAACATTGTTCTTGACCTGTATCCGGATGAGAGTTCTGCAACGCCAAATCTTTAGTAGGAAATTTTTTGAAATGAAAGTGTAAATGATTATTCTGCGTTCAATGTGTCGTCATCATAGTCTCCATCATTGTCCTCAAATCTTCCGGCCAACTATAGTCAAGCGCAAATATGTCCTGCAAAAGGTAGATGAAAATGCAAATTTTTTAGATAATTGAAATAAAAAATGTTAATATTATAATAGTAATCTTTCCAACACCTGATCCGAATATACTCCTTCACCTCAGATGGAACTTCAAACCACTTCAACTTGCTGGTGGAACCATCTTTTAGACAATCACTCCAATTTCAGTGGAGAACGAAGTACCGGAGTTTGAATCACCGCTGGTAGAACCTTTAGAGATATGGACCAATAACTTTCCCGACGAAAGGCTCTTCTCCACACCTACCCCGTGAGTTCTACCTTGACTATGCTTGAGAACAGAGGTCGCTACACAAAACAAAGAAAGTTAATTGCTTCATAAATTAAGACAAAGGGTTTGAAAATATTATACACGTACACTCACAGTTGCTCTGGAAAAGCCTGAGTGCCCTGGCTCCATAAAGACGACTGAATTGGAGTGGATGGTTCTGGTCCGTGGAATGTTAGTGACGGTTTCGCCCGACGTCCTTGCCACTTTTTTGGATATTGAGTGGCTATAGAAAGCTACCCAGCTGTTGAGGAAGTAGATTTAATGCATACGAACGAGATTTTAGATATTGTTGGGGGGGGGGAAAGCAATACCTGATATCTTCTTCATTTGTTCATAGCTGAGGCACGACATCACTGAGTTCACGACTCACCGGGCGAGCATTATTATCACCGTTTGATATTAATCCAGATTTGATTAGGCTAACCGTTCAAACAACACTTTTATCATCAATTGAACGATTACGCTATTCAGACAACAACATTTCATGTACGACATTACTGTTCGAACAATTAATTTATAAGCGTTGGAACGCAACATATCGATCGGGGTGAACAACCGGAAATCCGGTCCGATCTTTGGATCGAAGTCCGGTCACCACTCAAGTGGTATGGACCGGTTTCTCTTTTTTTTTCTTAAGCTTTTATTTTTTCATTTTTAGCTCAAATCTTAAGATAAAAAATTAGTTGCAAATGTCTTAAAAAACTTAAGTATCATAAGTCAAAATAAAGAAATTATAAGTGTAAAAAAGTGTTATGTTTGTATTAAAAAATATTTATTATTTATATTAAGAAATCCGGTTCGGTCCTGACCGGATTTCAAAAGGCATAGGCCAAACCTAATCGAATATAACCAGATTTGGACCACTAAGACCACAAATTCGGTCCGATTTTATGCAGCCTTAATTTACGAGACGTCATTTTCTAGTGTTTCTTAATGTTTAAACGTTTGGACAAAACATAATTGTGATATGTTGTCATTCAAACTGAACGAAATTTGCGTTCTAACACATTGGAGTGAGTGAAAAATTTTCCTATTTTTATTTTGGCGCACTTTTGTTCGAACACTGTGTTGAGAATCTAAAAAAATATAGGGGACCCAAAACTCCTCAAAACATGTATTTTAAAAGAGAGACAATGGATTTGTGGTTTTGAAAGGATTGAAGTGAAGCTTTAAGGAACATCTAATAGAGGTCGTCAGGGCCAATCATTGTGATTGAAGTGAAGGATTTGTGGTTTTGAAAGGATTGAAGTGGCATTTTGGCTTAAGGTTAAAAGTTAATGTTTGTAAGGTGTTAATGTAGTCACATTGTCTCTTAGGCTATTGTGTATGCTGTTTGGGTTTTTTTTATGCGTTTTGGGGTAATCAATGATTTTCTCGAATCTGTATGTGCTCTGTTCTCAACGTTTGAATGGTATTATGTCACGTGCACACTTTTTCTGTCTAAAATGATGAAAATTCTAAGGATGTAATTTGTAAATGAGTGGTAGCTCGGTAGTGAAATGTCACTAAATTGATAACATATGGTGCAAAGTGTGAGTACCCGATGATAAATAGTGTTTTTTTTTCTTTTTGATCTTTTTTTAAAAAAATGCTTGCATAACATAAATGAGTGTGCATCAGTATGGTTGTACATGCTGGGCCCGTCCCGCTCGAAACCTACCAAAATGGGTCGGCCTATATATGCGCTTGGGCGGGGAGGGCCCAAAATACTGGAACCAACCTATATTCGATTGGGCTGAGGCCCAAACTGCAGGTTTCACTTCAGCTTGACCCAACCCGTCATTTTCCTAAACATTGCTTGGAGGAAAACCCTAGGCAATAAAGTGCATTCTCATTCTCCTTCTCCTCGTTCGGCCGTGCCTCACTCACTGCCTCCTTCAATCCTTCGAGCTTCAACATGATAGTCTTCAAGTGAGGAGTTGCTTACCAGACGCTAGTTGTCGCCGTCGACGTCTGCCTCCTTCGCCTCCCAGCCGGCAGCCCGATTGTTGAATCTCTCTCTCTCTCTCATCTCTCATCTCAATTTCTTATAAAACGTTGAATTGTCTCATTATAAACTAATCCTCTCTGAAATAAAACGTTGATAAGGGATCTATGGGTATCCCACTTCTAGAAAGGAAGACGAGGGTGATTCATACTCTGAGAAAGGAAGAGAGTGAGAAGGAGAACAAATTGATTTTCGAGTTTTTTGTGATCCTTGATTTGATTTAAAGGTGCTCTTTGATTGGCTCTAGGACGCACGCTTCGTTGTGTGTTTTTTAAGTGCTGGGTTGCGCTTGATCCAAATAAAGCAGCTTTTTGGAGCTTGAAGAAGCTTACTCGAATCTGGGTTTGGCAGAGTTGTAGGTGTGGAGTGAGAATTATGTGAAGCTAAGGTCAAACTAAGTTGACTTAGACTTCATTCGCAGTAAGGGTCTGCTATCTCTAACTCTAATGTTTAATCTTGCTTAATCCTATTGGTATTGTTTGTCCAAAAAATATTTGAATTTACATAATCATGCTCTGATTGTTTTGTTCTAATTGGAAAGGGGGGATTATGCCATGTTTTCACTTCTGATTTATTCTCCCATTCGCTTTTTCAGGCTTGTGATTTTGTTCTTCATAGTTGGGTCTCAAAGAAGGTTATGTCTGGATGGTAATAAGCTCAATTTGTGCCCTTGATGCTCTTATTACTTACCAATATTTTATCTCCAAAGCTAATGTTATGCTTAATTGTGAAACTGCAGTGTAGTTCTTTTCCTGGTTGCAGTTGCATTGTTCATTACATGATGGTTTATCCAATTTTGAACAAACTCTTAGTTACTTCTATAAATGCTGCCTTTTAAGAGTATATGGAAGCGTATATAGCTCCGCTTCAACAAAAATTTAATAATTGCTAATCTTTTGTTAGTCATGCCACATGGAGATATTCTATTTCAAACATGAATTTGAAGTTTTCAATTGTACTGCGGATGGCTGTCATACTTATCCTATGCTAGATGTACTTGTGGGCTTGTGGCCATGTTGGGTGACTGAATTTTCAATGTCCTCGACAGTCCACTCTTATTAATATTACTTTTTGTCCATGGTGCCATATTTTCCCCAAGCAAAAAACAAGTGAAACCCAACACTACAAAAGAAAATTACTGAAAAGGGAAGCCTAAAGTAATGCCTAATAATATAGATTGAAATTACTAGAAAATGGAAGCTAAAATATATATATATATATATATATATAAAAGGAACCAGACCGGCGACCACGACAGCGACCCGCTCGATAAAGGTTGAGTTTGGGCGGTTTCAATCACCATCACTAATCAGATCGGGTTTTCGGGTCTGTCTGAGAAACAGGGCAAGATGCTACATGGATCTGCCCAGAACTGACTTGACCGACCCATGTGCAGCTCTACGTGTCAGCTCCACAGCGCTACAAAAATATTGCTTGTAGTGCGGAACATACAGTTGAGGAAACCGATTAGGTCCTTTGGCTCTTACCTTCTGGCACTGAGCCTCTTACCGTCTGGCATTGAGCCAATGCCCCTCTCTCTCTCTCTGGGTCACTTTTTTTTTCTTTCTAAGTAACCTTTCTGTGAGAGTCAACGTGAAGTAAACGATAATGTGCTGGTGGCTGGTACGATTTATTAAAGACACCCTGGCCCATCAACCCCAAATCCAAATAATGTTACAGTAGTAAAAAAGTTATGTTGTTTATATTTGTTTACAAGCAAAAAGAAAAATTCAACCATACTACCACGTTCTTTTTACTTAGATTCCAAATAAAATTGATTTAAGTACACCACAAGTTTTAAATTATTTGTAAGAAAATTAATTTGTCAAATAATACATAAATTGTTGTGATTTTGAAAGAAATGAGGGAAAACAAAGAAATTCTAAACCAATATCCGCTGAGAATAAAACGACATTAAAATTCAAACGAAACAACTTCATTTTTGTTTCCCAAAAAAAGAAAATCATGCAAATCTCTTAGCTAACTGTACGGTGTTGGAGAGTAGACATCCATACAATTTTCGTTCTTGGAGAGGACGGTGGCAAAAATTATGCCACACGGGTCAAGCTGGTGGAAGTGTATGCATTTTGGTTGTAATAATTTTGATTTTTTATTTGTAAAATGTTAACGTTTTTATTATCCAAAAATCATTCTCGAAAATACAACTCAAAAAAAAGGAAAAACTAGAAAGCGAAAACTTTTTTTTACCGCATCTTTCGTTTGCAGGACAGTCCTTGACTGATGCAAAAAGTGTGTATTACTAGGACTGTACTTTAGCATCCTTATTTAAAGAACCGGAAGGTTGGTTCTAAATTCTAATTCGATGACTATTAAGGGCATGTTGGTTTGCAAAAACGTATTCTAATTCCGTGCCCTGCAAGACCCATTTTAGTAATTCAATATCCCGGAAAGCTATCCAACAAAAATGTACGCCAAGCTCGAGAATTGGGAGACGACCACACTAGTACAACTGTTGAAGGGGTAAGCTTCCCTCAATCTCTATCTCTAGAACACAACGCTTTCACTCTCAGTCGAAGAGTATTAATGGCAGAAAAAGAGGAGGAAGAAGAGCGAAAACAAGAACCTCTTGTAGAAGAAGCAGACCAAGCAACAGAAGATGAAGTTAAGAAGCTTGTGCGTACTTACCTGGGGCTGAGCTTCTCAGTGTCGCTCGCATTGCTTCCCAGGAGCTCAATGTCCCTAGTGCAAGCCCTAGAATCCCAAGTGCGCGACCTCTCTTTGAGGCTCTTGCAAGCGGAGGAGCAGCTGAGGCTGATGAAGTCCCGGAGGAAGGAGGACTCCAAGGCCAACGCGCGGGTGGTGGAGATCTTTGCGACCCATCGGAACGCCTGGCAGGGGGAAGAGAGGCGGCTGCTGCGGCAGATCGAGGAGCTGGCTGAGAATGTGGCGGAGCTGGCGAAGAGGGAGGAGGAGTACAAGGTGCGCGTGGAGGAGCTGGAAAGGGAGGTGGGCGAGAGGGACGAGATGATTAACTTCATCTCCAGGACCAGCGGGGTTGCTCATCATGAGTTTAGGGAGGACGGCGACGAGAGTGGGGTCGAAATTAATGTTGTTTATGGGGATCTGGAACCGCATCAGGAGCTTAATCCGCATCAGAAAAATGTGTTTGATACGGACTTGTTGGCGTCCTCAGCTTCCAAGTTTTGGGCGGAAAGAGCTAGTCTCTGCCAGGTATTAATTTTCTTTTCTAATGGTACGTTTGGTTGCTTACAAATGGTGGGAGGATGACAGGAATTAGAATTTTCGGAGGTGATTTAAAGACCGGAGAATGGTGGAAACTGAGACGTTTCTGTTTGGTAGTGAAGGAATAGTGGCTTATTTCTTATGGGTTCTAGTTCCTTAGTATTCTACGTGAGAGCTATTTTGGAATTGAGAACATATATTTTAGCCTCCGGAAAAGGGTTATCTGCGTAAAAAATAATTGATTTTGATCGAAACGAATTCTGCATCAGCTAACCACATAAGGAAGAACAGTTCAGATTCATTGCATTCATATGACACCAGCCACCATCTTTATTTATCAGAGGATAGAAAGTTGTATAAGATGGCAGAGGTTCGTTTGATGAGACGTGATGGATGGGACAGGATATATAATTCACTTGTTTAAGATAAAAGCACCAAATTGTTTAAGGGAAGAACATAAAGAATTTGGAAAGAGTGAGTGGGGTACTTAAATGCCAATTTTCTAATGGAGGATGTCTTGGTAGATAGAGACAAATGGCCAAATAAAAAATATGTAGAGACAGATTCAAATAGTCTATTTGTGAGAAGTCGAGTTGCTAATTTCTTAAGCAATTGTAGTGTAAATAAGCACCTTGATTATACATGATACAAATAAGTTCAAGAATTTTAAATTTTTTAGAACAACTATATAACACAGGCAGAAATAACTTTGGAAAAAAATACATTTTTTGGGTGTACTTTCAACTAGCACTCATTACCAGAAACTAGTACTTCGATTTCTCGGAGCAGTTGCAAAGACTTACATTTATACTATCGCATAAGAAGTTCTTTTAATATTCAAGATTCCAAGAAGTCTAAGAGTAAGTTCATAAGAAGTTTTACAATTCATGATAGAGTATTTTAACCTGGCATTCCTTTGTTATCCAGATGCAACTGCTTGCCTAAAACCATTTCCATGAATTGGCGTTTTGGATGAGGTTAATAGAATACTGATAAGGTGCTATTCTGAATGGTGTCTAAAGCCTACCTGACCAACCCCCTATCTCGTCATCACATTGCACCTTTATTCGGGAAACATAAGTCATCCTTCCATCCAGAGGTTCATTCAATTTTCATATCAAAATTACTACTCTCCATTTCTTATGTGTAGCAGCTATGTACTTCATCTACCTTCCAGTTGACCGGCCATCTTCACTCTTGGTGACATGCTAATTTGAAAGACATTGACGTTTTTATGGACATACATAAATCTAGTACTAGCATGGCTTCTCTGTATAGCACTTCCCTTATTGGTAGATGACCAGGCTAGCAAAAAAAAGAAAAACTGATGTAAGGCGGTCTCTTCATTGCCATATGACTATATCTTGGTTGAAAATAAAGTCTTATCTTGTGATGTTACCTCATTTGTGAGCATTCTTCTACTCAACATGCTTTCTTGTGAGAATTAACTAAGGAACCATATGATGTTATAGGTTTCACCAGATACTAATTAATTGAAGGTCACTCTTTTTCATCGGTTTATACTTATAAAAAAAAGAGAAAAAACTCTTTATTATTCCTTCATTTTTGATAATTGGTGCTTTAACATGTAGCGAAAGTCGTGGTCGTTCAGACCATATCTCAACATTATTCCTTCATTTTGGTTAAATTTCCTACTGGAGGTCAAAGTATTTATTTAGGAGAAGTTTGAGTCTACACATACGGAAATGTGAAAACATCAATTAAATGATTAAATATACTATTTCTGTCTGTTTAAGCTCTCGGGATAATTGTTGTTTAACATCTTTGAAGTGTTAGAGGACATGAGTTGAAGTTGCAGTGTTACCACAACCTAAGCTAATAATGGGAGTTGCCTAGGGATATTCTGAAAATTGACCAAACATGTACAAATTACCTAACAAACAATCAAGCCCAACCCATGCTTGTTGTTGCTCAAGCTTGCTCCTTGGAAATTTATCTAAAAGATCAAGCTCGAGGGTTGGCTTGTTTAGCTTTCAGCATTCAAAACTGATGTAGTTGTTCGATCTGCGAGTTTTTCAGTGCAACCGATAGGATCCTCTCTGGTCCGGCCGGACGTTTCTTTTGCTCAGGTTGCGGTAGCTCCGGTGGTGGGGAAAAGAGTTTGTGGTAGGTCACGAGCCCCTATTCAAATTTCAGGGGATGCAGTAGGGTCGAGGGATCTGCATGCCTCAGTAGTGGCAGGCGTCACGCTTCCCCAGTTAATTTCATCTTCCATGTCGAAGGAGAAAGCTGATATTGGAAAGTGTCCTGCGGATTTGTCGTAGAGAGAATTGTCTTTATCTAGAGCTGTTCAGCAGTCGTCAACTGACATCCCAGTCGTCCCGCATGCAAACGATGAGGACAAAAGGGAGGCACACTTGATGATTCCCAATGAGGCTTTTATTAAGCAACCACCGGGGCCAGATGTGTCAGACGGAATGTGTGGAAGGCCTTATTGAGGATGAGAGGGGAGCTAGATCGTCTAATTGGGTTCGTGAGCAGTGCGTTTGCAGTTGGACCCATGGATAACTTAAAATGTTTGGTTTGCGGGTTTAAGCTGGAGCCCCAAAGGTCGGCGGTTCAGTTTCAGTTGGCAGTTGGAAGTCGCCTCGACTCTCGGCCGGTCTGTGGGATGGGGCCAGTTCAGTTAGAGGTGGACTTGGAAGCCCCTCAAGGGTTGTTCGTTGGGTCAAGCCCTACTTTTGCGGGGAAGAATCAGGGCTAGCAGGCTATACGGGGCATTTCCCCAGGCAGCTCGGGCCAACTGGACATGCAGGGTGCGTCCCCGGGCATTATACAGGGCTTCCCTCCGACCATCACGTGCCAGCAGATCTAGCAGGGTGAGACCCCGGGCATACTGGGCGTCCCGGAACAAAATTTTTAGAGCTCCCAAGGCATTATATAAGGCTTTTCCCCTGTCATGCCGGGCCAACACGTCAAGCAGGGTGAGAACCCGAGCTTACTGGGCTTCTTGGGACATAATTCTCAGAGCTCCCCGGGCTCACAGGACTTATCCTCGACCATTATGGAATTCCTGGTCAAGGACATTACGGGCGTCCCAGACAATCTGGGCGCTCAGGGCATTCTAGATTTTGTGAAGGGGGCCTAATGTGAAGGGCGTGCCGGGCATTTTGGGCTTGTCTTCGGTCATTCCGGGAAGTCCGGGCTTCCCGAGACTGGAGCGATGGATTCGGGTAGGTGTGGGTCGAACGATCAGGCGTTCATTGCGTATCCTCGCGCGGGCTCTCCTGGGGTCGCGACTACCGCTCCTAGGCTCCAGCCGGAGCTTGGGTCATTGTCAGCTTTGCCCCCGTTGTGCGAAGGTGTCGCCGGAGCAGTGTCGGAGCCGACAATGTATCCCGCTGGCGAGTCTGGGTTGGTCTCGGTCCCTTCTATATCTTCTCTTGTGCCGGTTGCAGCAAAGGAGGTGGGTGGAATGTCGCCAGCGACTTGTTGTGTTGGGGGTTTCTCTACTCCGACATCCTCTTCCTCGACGCCGACGCCATTCTCTGCTACCTGCAGTGTCTGGGGGAGAAAGGGCTTCCTGTTCTGGGGCTCTTGTTATGTCTGTGCATCCAATTATGTCTCCAAGTTCAACAGAGGCCTCGGGTGGGGAGGTGTTGGGCGACTTGCCTGGGTGTTCACTCGGATTTCGGCTCCCGTCTCCCCGATTCAGTCCTCTGAGGCCGCGAGTTCTGATTGGGTGCTTCAAATGGTGAATTCTGTTAGGGAAGTGGTCGGGGTTTCTTGTAGGGGCCAGGAGGAGTAGTTGATGTTGTTGTTTGCTAACCTGGTGAAGGATAAAGCTCAGCTGGGTACTTGAAGAAATCCCGAAGATTGTTGTGTAATTAGAATTAGCGATGGAGGAGATTCGGTGCACCTTATTTAGACAATTGTTTCCTTATCTGAGTACCTCGGTTGTTTGTTAAATAGGGCATGTATCATGTACATAATTATTCATTCAAAATATAGAGATATTTGTTCTGCTTTCATGGTATCAGAGCCATGGTCGCTCTAAACCTAGATACTATGACGGAAGAAGCCGTCAATAGCAAAGGGTCTGTGACCTTTGAAACTCCCAATTGTGAGGTAGCAGCGATCTCCACCATGAGTTCAAGTGGACTCGATAACTCGTCCTTTCAACTCACGGTGGAGAAACTGAATGGCAAAAACTATTGTGAGTGGGCTGAGTCGATTAAACTCGTGATCGACGGCAAAGGTAAACTGGGTTACCTTACCGGCGAGACGAAGAAGCCAACTAATGGTGTCCCCCTGCAACGGTGGAAGTCAGAGAACTCATTGGTAACAACTTGGCTTGTGAATTCCATGAAGCCCTTCATCGGCAAAACCTATCTCTTCTTGCCGACAGCGAAAGATGTATGGGATGCAGTGAGGGAGACATTCTGATGTCAAAAACTCTTCTCAGATCTTCGAAATTAAGACCCGCTTATGGCAAATGAAGCAGGGAGAATGGGAAGTCACAGACTACTACACAGAGATGGAATCTCTCTGGCAGGAACTCGATCTGAGTTTCGAAGAGGAATGGGAGTGCTCCGGCGATAGTGTTCGATACAAGAAAAAACTTGAAGCTGAAAGGGTGTACGAGTTTCTTGCTGGGTTAAACCGTGATTTGGATGATGTTAGAGGGCGCATTCTCAGCCGACGTCCTCTGCCTTCGACACGTGAAGTGTTTTCAGAAGTGAGGCGTGAAGAAACCAGGCGTAAAGTGATGTTGAAGGAGCCTATTTCTACTGGGCTTACTGGGCCTGAAGTGTCGACCTTGCTATCTAGAGGACCACCTGCTGGGTCCGGCCTTAGACAACAGAAGGGACGTCTTTGGTGTGAACATTGCCGAAAATCTGGACACACAAAAACTTGTTGGGAGTTACACGGAAAGCCGGCTGATTGGAAACACGGCAGAACAACAAAAATCGTGGTTATCAAGCTGTTGTTGATCATCAAGATGAGAAACATCCGGGGGGAACAGTTTACAACTCTACTTCCAGCGGTAATTTTAATCCTGAACAGTTGGAGCAGCTCTACAAATTTTTTTTCTAGCTTTCAAACATCGGGTCAGTCCACCACGAATGTTTCTTCGGTTTCATTAGCCCACCGAGGTAATTTTCTTAGGGCCTTGAGTACAACGTCTCGCTCTAATACAAACGAGGCAATCGCTTCTCTTCCCGGTATGCTTTGCAAGCTTGATGTCCACAAGGCTTACGATTATGTTAATTGACGATTTCTCCTTTACTTGTTAAGGAGGTGCGGTTTCGGTGATCGATGGTGCAGATGAATCCAGTTCTGCATCTCTATTGTTAGATACTCGGTGCTAGTGAATGGTTCCCCTGTAGGCTTTTTTTGGTGGTTCTCGTGGTCTGCGCCAGGGTGATCCCTTATCGCCTTTTTTGTTCGTTATTGTTATGGAAGCTATGAGCCGGATGCTGAACAGGTTGGATAAGGTGGGTTCCATTCAGGGGTTCTCTGTTGGCAGTGAGGGGTGAGTATTTCTCATTTGCTCTTCGCAGATGATACTCTTATTTTGTGCGGGGCGGAGGAGGGTCAGTTTCCCACACTTAGATGCCTTTTGCTTTGTTTTGAGGCAGTGTGTGGGCTGAAGATCAATCTTATGAAATCTGCAGCTATTCCCATAGCGGAGGTGGGGGATGCCCAAGCCTTTGCTGATATCTTGGGATGTGACGTTTCTTCTTTGCCCATTAAGTATCTCGGCCTCTCCTTGGGTGCTCAATTCAAGAGTCTTCACATTAGGAATGACATTGTGGAGCGAACTAATAGGAGGTTGGCTGGATGGAAGCGCAGTTATATTTCGAAAGGCGGTAGAGTCACCTTGATCAAGTCTACTCTTGCTAATCTCCTGACTTACTTTTTGTCTCTTTTCCCTATCCCTTCGGTTGTGGCTTTTAGATTGGAGAAGATACAAAGGAACTTCTTGTGGGCAGCAACGGAGAGGAGTTAAAGTTCCATTTGATTAAGTGGGAGACGGTTTGTCGCCCTATTAGACATGGTGGGTTGAGTATTCGACGTTTGACCATTTTCAATAAGGCCTTGCTTGGTAAGTGGTTGTGGCGATTTGCTTCTGAACGCAATAGTTTGTGGTAGAATGTGGTGGCGGGTAAGTTTGGGAGTGCAGTGGGCGGGTGGAGGACCCTTCAGCGGAGAGCGACCTATGGTTTTAGTGTTTGGAGGTTTATTAGCAAAGGGTGAGATGCGTTCAGCCCAAACATCTGGTTCGTGGTGGGGAGTGGTACTAGTGTTCGTTTTTGGAGTGATCATTGGTGTGGGGAGAAACCCTTGAGGCTTGTTTTTCCGGCCCTATATGCTATGGCTAGAGATAAGGGAGCTTTGGTGGCTGATTATTGGGCGGAGGATTCCGGTTTGGGTGCTTGGGATGTTCAGTTCGTAAAGGCAACAAATGATTGGGAATTGGAGGCGTTGTCGTCCTTCTTCTCCCTTCTTTATTCTTCGATCTTGACGGGTAGGGCTGAAGATAGGATGTGCTGGACGGGTACCAAGACTTTTATTTTCTCGGTGAAATCGATGTAGGCGACTCTCTTGCAGCCCTTATGTGGCTTTTCCATGGAAGCATATTTGGAGGTCCCTTACCCCTTTGAGAGTCCTTTTTTGCGTGGGAAGTTGCCCATGGAAGAATCTTGACCATCGACAACCTGAAGAAAAAGAGTTTTTATTTACTTGACTGGTGCTTTCTTTGCAGGTCCAGTGGGGAATCCGTGAATCCTATTTTTCTTCATTGTGCAGTTGCTAGGGATTTGTGGTCTCACATTTTAAGCATTACGAATTTTTGTTGGGTTATGCCTTCTAGGATGATGGAACTGATGTTCTGCTGGAAGCGGAGGTTCAATAACCCTTTTGCTTCGAGGGTGTGGGTATTGATCCCTACGTGCATCTGCTGGGTCCTTTGGAGGGAGAAGAATGATAGATGCTTCGAGAATACCTTTTTTTCTTCTAAGTTGTGAAGGGGAAAGTTGATGAGCACTTTGTTTCTCTGGGTCAAGTCGGTGTTGGGTAGTCCCTTTCTCTGATGTATCTGATTTTATTAGCTTTGTAGCTTGTCTGGATTAGGAATTCAGTACAGCTCCTTGTACTGTTACCTCCTTTCCTTTTTTAATAAAGCTTTTCTTACTTATAAAAAAAATGCTATTGTTGCTGGCTGAGAGATGCAAGATGCAAGATGGCATAATTAGCAGCTCAGTATGGTTTTTGAACTTCAATTGTTGATGAAAACGAACTAGAAGTGGGACGTGAGGGCCTCTTTGTCTGTTATTGGAGGAATCGTGGGCGATTCTTATGGGATTTAAACCCTCAGTTATGTACAATTAACACTTCCCGTCTTTGGGATAGACCAGGAGAAGCAAAATGATAAACTGACAATATTGAGAATGAAAGTACATATATGCCGTTAGTAATTGATATATTATTATTCTAGCTTGATTAAATGACATATATGACATGTTTGAGCCCCAATTAATTGGCTCAAAATTTTAGGTTTACTACTAAAAAATTCACCACATAATTTATTATTATTATAATATTTATTAAAAATCTTCTCTCTATTCACTTTTTCACCAACTCTCATAACATTTCTTTACTTTATAATATTTTCCAAACCCCAATACCCAAAATTTTCACCCTCAAACATACCCATAGAGACCTTATTTTCAATTGGAAGTCACGTAAAATATGATAACATCGTTTGACTGGATCAGAATCTTTGCATCAATATCTGGTTGTCGCGATTCTAGAGTAATATATAGATCTCTACCTCTACTTTGGACGTTACTTCACAACCATTGTCATATTGGTTTCTATTTTCAGTATCCCATCTTTCGGAAGAATGGTTGTGTAAGGAATAGTTAGTCTTCCTTGTCAGAGTCTTGGAGAATAAGCATAACTTGGCAGAGGAAAATAAAGATAATTTGCTGAATCTTCTGCTCGAATGATGATCAAGAAGCTAACTCGAATTAATTAAATCATTCATTAACTTGGAAGGAATGTAATACTTTTGATTTTGCAGGACAGGAGCACCAATGTGGTATGACCACCTAAACTATATATTATTAGAGGGAAAAGAAACACCATGACTTAAATGCAAATGACATTACTTGCATAAATTGATCATATACTAATACCGATACACAATGTATCTTTGGTATACAGCTCTATTATCTTCAGCCTACTAGTAAATTATTTACATGCTTCGGATCTACTGTTTGTGGAGTAGATGCGATTTTTGCCGTGATAGTCTGTACCCAGTTAATATTTGCTGATGAGTTACATCATACCTGTTGTATTGTTATGAGATTAGTAAATATCCCTTTAACTGCTCTTCTGGGGTTCCAGAACATACCAGCCTTTTTTGCTCTTGATAAAGGCATCTATTTTCTGTAGTAGAGATCTGTTCTCATGACAGGAAGAACCATTTGGGCCTTTCAAATTAAATTGGAAGTCACCAAATACCCATTGTGTTGTTTTCTTTGTCCATTTATCACCTAACGGTGCCAATAGACTGAAAGCAATAACTGATTCAGACGTTGGAAGACACTTTGCGTCGTGACTGACATTTCAAAGACTCTAACCTATACAAAAACCATTCATAATGAAAATCAAGGTACTTCCTATGATCTGAGGTTTGAATGTTACATCTTGCAGGATGTGCAGTATGACTCCCTTGAATCACTATATCATATGAAGCATTTTGCACCAAGGTAAATTTAGAGTCTATAAACTGATTTCTGAAGCCTATATTTCTAACACTACAACTAACAAAAGGAGCAACATATTTTTCTTGACTAGAAGGGAATCCCCTTGGAAGGTAGATGGTGATTCCACTGGAGTTTCGTCTAAACTAAAGTTGCTCGAACAGGAGCTAGAGAATTTGGTAAAAGTTGGCAAGAGTGATTTATCGAGAGTACCATCACTGTTGAGGAAGCAGGCAAAGAGATATCAAGCTCTTGGAGGGAAGATTGACGATCTATGCAGAAGAATGGTAATGCTCAACTGCTGCTGGTTTATTGGTTGGTTTTGGGCTTTAAAATATTAACAAGTTGTCTCAGTCATCATGTGATGCTTTTCGATACCCTATCTGTTAAATGAAGCATCAAGTAAGAAAAAACCTTTATTCCTCAAATCTGCAAGTCTGTGCTGGTTAAGGTCCTCTTTCTTCTGTTGCTCCCGCTTATATGGTAAACCAATTGGACTAAAAGGATGTGCCGTTCTGCCCTGGTGGAAGAATATTAAACAAAATCCTATGTCAGGCTACTAGTGAGTTATTCAAAGTAACTTCACATGATGGAGCATGTCAACCATTTGCTATTGAAGCTGAAAATTTGGGTTGAAATAACTCTCTTCCCTTAACAACTCCCACCCCTCAGCCTGCCCCTACACTTTTTTATCTCTTTGTTTTATAGGTAAAATTTTGATTACTTTATTGCTGACAGATATGGATCCGTTGTCGGTTATGTTCCTTAAAGTTGTGTTCATTTTCACAGCAGGCTATTGACCCCTCTGAACCAACACTTCGTCCAGAGTTTCGAACACAGAGGCAAACTGAGTTCCTACTTGAAGGATTTCGACTTCAGCAGCGTGCAACAGAAACGGGACAGAAGTTCATGGCTATACAAACCGAAGTTGGGAAGAGTTATTGTATAGATGAGCTGGGAAGCCAGGCCAAACTGACCACAAAGAGATCTTTGGACTCGATCATAAACAACTTAAAAGAAATCCAAAGAAATTTGGAGATATGGTTGGCCAGAATTATAGGAGATCTGGAAGGGATTCTAGCAAGAGATGGTGCTTCTCGTGTAAGGGAATACTATATTTCTAGATATCCTTTTGTACAATAGAATCTCCAAGCAACCTGGCTCCAACAAAAATTATGGCTTTTGTATCAGGCTGTTCCAGGTCATAAAATGGCAGTTTGATGTCTCCTGTAAATGAAAGTTCCACTATGTTTGTGGTAGCATCTCAATGTAGTGCTTGATCTTCATCACCTAATTGAGAGAGTCAGAAGAGGTTCATGCTAAAAGCTGTCAATATTTCTGATATCCTTTTGTACAATAGAATCTCCAAGCAACCTGGCTACAACAGAAATTATGGCTTTGTTTCGGGCTGTTCTAGGTCATAAAATGGCAGTTTGATGTCTCCTGTAAATGAAAGTTCCACTATGTTTGTGGTAGCATCTCAATGTAGTGCTTGATCTTCATCACCTAATTGAGAGTCAGAAGAGGTTCATGCTTAAAGCTGTCATCAGTGGCAATTGCAAAGGTAACTGGAAAATATAACATCTAACTGAAGACTTCCAATTTCTCTACAAGTTAGAAATCAAACTACTCAACTACTCCAAAATTTATCTCCCTGCTTCGGAACATGAAGAAGTTGCAGACATTATGTGCTCAATACGTTGAAGTGTGACATTGGAGCTTGGAGAAGCCCACCGGTGTTTAAATTGAATTATGGGATTTAGGAAGAGTTAGCAGGTGTGAGATATATCATTGGAAAGTTTTACTGTCTCTAGTTTCAAATGCATTTGACTTTGTGCCATTTGAGGATTCTTAGAGAAAGTTATGACGTTTTTACTTCAAGATGTTGAGATTGACAACAAACAACGAATTTCAATGTGTATTTAATTTCTTGTGTTGAAATTGTCTAGAGTTTATTATCTCATTTTTCTAGGTTGATCATGATGTAATGAACTTTATTTTTTTTTTCTAAGCAAATTCATAAAGAAAAACTACTGTTCCACAAAAGCTTTAGGGGGTATCCAAAGGATCATCCGCTGAAGTAACAGATAAAGGTAGACAAGCAGCAGAAAAGAAATAAAAAACTAAAACAGAAGCAATCCAAGAAGTCATCTGGTGTGCCACATGATTTTGCCTACGCGGGATCCACTTCACACGCCAACTCTAGTGTTTGCCCAAAACCACATTGATGAGATTGGCGTAGGTGACCAACGGATCTTCAGAAATGAAGGTAGGATCGTTAACAATTCGGCAAGAGCTTAAAGAGTCGCTTTCGATAATCACTTTAAGAGCTTGAAGAAACTCCGCAGTCTGGGATTAACTCTAGTTATGAATGAATATCCAAAATAAAGAAGAAGAGCTTTTGATTAAAAAAAATATAATTATTGCAAGTGTCTCTTGCTTTGGAGTTGAGTGACATCCTTCTACCAATCAAGCGAGTGGTTTGGTCGCGTTGAGCGGCACCCTCGATTAGTAGCGTTGAGTGGCTTCGGCTACCCTTGGTTGATTGGCATCCCAAGACTATCCTCTTCCCTTGGCTAAATCCTTTTCGGACTTTGTCAAGCCTTGCAAATCTCTGTTTGCATCAAATTGGTATCAGAGCAAGTTTTCTTACTGTGGTGATTGGATTTCTCATATGTTCTTCAGAATTTCGAGATTTCTATCTTCGTATCTCCTAGCCTTTCACAATGCATCCAAGACGTCAAAGAAATACAAAGCGTGATGATGTACAAGCTGAACTTGCGGCATTATAGGAACCAAATCAAACACTTACGAACATGATGGATGAACTCTTTCAACATCTTCAAACTTCACCAACTTGAAGCCATAGGAGTCGGGAAAGTGCACGCAATGTCTTCGTCGATGATGACAATAACTGAGATGACCATTCATCTTCTTCTAGTTCTTTCATTGAGCCTAGAGTTGCTGCTCAATGGTCTATGGAATATTTAGCTTGTACTTTAGAAAATAATGATCGAAACATCCAAGTTCTTGTGCAAGACTTTGATGGGAAGCTTGATGCAAATGAATATTGTGATTAGATGACATCTTTAAAAGCTTTTAATGGAAAAATCTCTTGGATGAAAGAAAAGTCTAGTTTGTTGCTACTAAGTTAAGGGTCATGCTCTAATATGGTGACAACCATATCAGCATAGTAGAGATCGCAGAGGAATTCCAAGAATCAATATTTGGGCTGAGATGAAGTTGAAGCTTGATGAAAAATTTCTGCCTTTAGATTATTTAATATCACACCACAAAAAAAATTAATATCTTTTGAATCATGATCTCCTGGAACAACCACTATACTATTTTGAGTTTTACAACACTGTTATTGGTCGGTAGTGTGATACCTTATCCTCCGACAATACATCCAGAGTATCGTTTAATACATTGATTAGGACCACTAATGCATGTAAATCATCATACAAATTCGAGAGATTTTCATCACACAAGTCGTTAATCTATACAAACAAAAGAACAAATGAGTATGCTATAGATAAAAATAATACTAAATAATATCCAATCGTAATTTTTTTTATTAATCTAGAATACTTACACGTTTCTTGAACCACTCCGAAAAATCTTCCTCATGTCTCGATATTGGTTAAATGTTGTCTTTTTAGAATGTCAATATGGTCGCTATATTTAAAACATACATAATTCATTTTGCATAAGTATAGAAATTGAAAATGAAAATATTAAATTTTGAAACTTATGATTTAGAACTTACTTCGGGTATCGGTCAATCTCAACACAATTGTTCTAACACATACCATCTAGATTCTTTGAACTCTGCTCCCATCAAATCATATCCTGCTTTAGATCCTAATGGTCTGGCATCTTGTAAAAAAATACTTAACTTATCATGTGTTAAATTCTCATTTCCTCCAAAAATATTACTTTCCCCTCTATTAAAACGTGTCTCAACATCATCTAGATACATAGAACAGAACGTCATACATTCATAATCCACATACAATTCGGCAATTGATCCCTCTGCGCATGCTTTATTGCATGCAAACAATTTAAGTCTCCCCAAAAATTGCGTGCAAATAGTTTCATGCCAATATCTGCGTCCAAACTCCTCAAGACATCCATATTTAATGTACGTGAACACAAATCCCTAAAAAATAAGTTCAACTCTGTTAATGCTACCCGCACATCTTGTAATAACCTCTTAGCTATCTTATTGTAATAGACTACTTAATAATTCGAGGATACAACACAAAATTTATATGTTAGCAAGTAAAAATGAGGAAGATAAAATTTTAAATCCCATTTGATATCTGAACGCATAAAATTTTGAGTCGTGAAAGTATTGTCAAGATAAGTGAATAAGAAGGCATAAGATTATACAAGCTAAAGAAACAAAAATATAGGTTTATGATGGAAAAGTACCGTACTAAGTCAGATACATAGAAAAGTATAATACTAGGTCAGACACATAATTACAAAAAAGACTTAAAACTGCCCACTGCTAAACGTTTAGGTCCACATGGCCAGTAGGAGACAAACTCCAAAATGATTAAACATGTTCTTCAAAGACCTATATATATAGTCCAAAAAAAGCAGGTCTAGTGGCCACAGCTACAAAAGAGTAGGACAAACTACTGTCCCTAGTCTAACTCGATGATCTCAAGAGTCGATGATGGCTCAATAGGTGTCCAGGTGTAGAACTGCTCAATGACTACATCCAAGTTGGTTGAGACCCACACCAGAATTTGAACCGTCAGGAGGTAGTCCCTATGCTGAAAAGTCCAGAGGATCTCGAACATAATCATGCCGGTATGCTAGTACTCATAAGTACGACAACAAACACATAAAGGAGGGGTGAGTCATAAGGACTCAGTAAAGTTGGGAATGAGATTAAGGCCTTAAACAATAATTAATAGTATAGTAAAAAAGAGTAAAAAAAAAGATAATAACATGGTAAAATAATGCACATGTACAATGCCATGTAAAATGATCCCACTTATGTTTCCTTTAACTAAGTAAGATGTTCATTTTTCAACCTTCGCCACGCTCTTTTTATCCCTAAAGTCAGGGTTGTACGTCTCTCTCCTCCTCCTTTTGGGACTGTCCCTTGATTTCCGTCCTCCCCAAGACACTATGGGTAAAGCGCTGCTCCACACCCTCTCGAAAGCTACACCTTATTATGTCAATGATTGCACATCTTCTAGTGAGGGTACCATCACACTTCGCTTAATTCATTTTATTTTCTTTACCACCGCAATGTTCTAAATGAATGTCAAAGTGGCTTGATAAAATAATAAATAATTAACGCTATATGTCAACTTATCCTAAATTTAACAACAAAAAGACTAATAGCCAGGTAATCTAAGACTACAACATCATTTCAACTCATTGGTTACAAACGTATAAAAAAAACAGAAAGAGGCACAATCAACCAATTATAAGGACCACCTGAAAATGCACTACACGTAATAATAATAAAAAAAGAACGTAAAAAAAATTCCAGAACCGTCGAATGATAAGATCTTTCTAAATATAAAAAAAAAATCAACTTTAACACAACTCACGCACCAATCCTAAGCTATATACTACTGTTACTTTACCTTTTTGGAAGTTGGTTGCTTCCTTCTTGGTTCTTTATCTTTTCTTTTCTTTTTTGCCCTTAAGCTCTCTTTTCTATTACGGACGGTGTCAAGTATTCTTCCAGCCCCTTTAAATAACTCTTTTAACTATGGTAAAGGCTATATAACCATAGTTGATTGTAGGCTTAGACTAGTCATTAGTGTAAATAGATAACTATCAATGTAAAAAGATAACTGTGGTAGGGGATAATTTGGAGAGGAGGGGGATAAAAATACCTATTGCAATCATCAACGTCACAAGCCCAAGGCTAAAATATTGCCACGTTTTAGTCAACTTGTTCACAAATATTTCACTTCCATTATATATATATATATATAAAAGCAACTTAAAATTAATTGACCAAGAATATATATAATAAAAAATGATACATTTTGGGATTCCAAATCATAACATGGCAAAACAAAAAGAAAATAGAGAAAAACTTGCCTTTTATTTTTATCAAAAAATAAATAAAAAATAGAAGGGCATGAACAACAAAAGAAATATATATATCAATTTCAACTGGAAGCAGATACTGTAAATAAACATCCGTTTTCAAATAACCACAAACTTGGTTAAATCCCAAGCTTAGTAACATTAATGCTAAATCAATTGATATTCATCCAAATATCTTTATATGGACCCGCTCATTATTATTGATCAAATGTAGGCGGAACATTCCTAGATAAATCAAATTATAGCATAGCACAGCAACACAAGTGAAGATTTGGTCATTAAAAAGAAATCTAATTACAATCAGGAACCGGATAACATAATGCCTCCTTGTGATTTTATTCAGCTATTGAGGAGCAAATTGGTCATTAGATCAAGTGGTAACTCCTCCCCTTAGGGAGGGTAAGATCCGGGGTTCGAATCCCGGCCCCTTCCCGCCGGCTCTGTCATGAGCGGGTCCATAGAAAGATATTTGGATGAATATCAATTGATTTAGCATTAATGTTGCTAAGCTTGGGATTTAACCAAGTTTTTGTATTTAGACTTTAAAATTTGGGATTTAATCCTTGGGATTTTGATGTCCTAAGCTATCCATAAGGCACTATACTTTTTATACATGTAGATTGCTTTAAACATAATATCATGCTCACATTTGTTATTGTTATCCCTCGGCGATTTTATGAGAGAGGGATTAATAATACGAACATATGTCGTGCAATTATATATTTCTTGTTTTAAAAGTATGTCTTAATAATTCTATAGAAGTACACGAGTTCCAGTTGAAGCCTTAGAGTTTTAGGTAAAGTCTAAAGAAGTTCTAGAAAAAGTCTTTAAGAGTTCTGGATAGATATGAATAAATACACACTTATTGTCATATTTAGAGTAAAAGAGGATATGCTTATTATCCTCCAAGATTCATAGTCCTATTAGCATTCTTGTAGGTATATTTAAGCAAGCATTTGCTTATTAATGAAATCATCGACGAATTATTCTAACTCAACCCTTGATTAAATTTTGAAAGTTACAGAGGGCCTCGAATCACCCTACCAGAGCAGGACTAGGACAAAGTTTCGTACAACTAATTTAATTTTCTAAAATAGGATGAAAAGTTCCTCGTTATTTGATAATGCATCCACCAATTACAAAGTCTAATGCTAAGCAACCTAACAATTTTTTATCAAGAATGGAGTCCTTTGGAATCCGGTAGAACCATCGAAGTAGTATAAGAGAATAAATCATTAATTATTCTAAAAGCGGTAATTGGTTATGGTAAGGAGTTTTTATTTATGAAAATGTGATATAGCTGTGGTCAATATTTAGGGTCAAGATTGAAATTAATGTCTGGAATGATTTACGAAGAGTGTGTTTGCAACTATTGCTTGTTGAAAAGTTATATGAGTCTAGTTTTCAATGCATTAAATGAAATTCTGGTTAAATTACTCCAAGGTGGTCAGGCTGGCAGCTAGTTACGAGATCTAACGAATTTTGGATGATTTTGAGGATTTTAGCTAGCTCTTTTAGATTTTCAATATGTCTTTTCATTTCCTTAAGAGTCTTTTATATTTTCTAGTCTCAATTAATATTTTGGAAGTTGTATTTCTCATTTACTCATGCTTGAAGGGTTGTTCCAAGCTCTACTGTTTAAATCCTTCACTAGCAATGGAAAAATTACAGATTTTGAGTATTTATACAACTTGAGTTTTAAGCTTCTTTGAAGAAGGATTTCTTCTCCAAACTCTTATCCTTGGTGAATTTCGATAGGTGTCGAGTTTTTGCTCTGTATCCCGTAATGAATTACATTGGATGGTGATTTTTGTATCCCCTTTTGTTTATACTTAAGTGGTGAGTTTATCTATTTGAGTGTGTGAGTTAAAGTGTGATTCCCTACCTTTCCACGATCATCCCGAACGATCCATACACTTTGCTGACCTTCTCACAAATATTTCGAGATTCCCATTACTATCCCGAAGTGTCTATTATCTCCAGGTTGTCATTTTATTTCCGAGGTTACTATTTTGACCGAAGCATTCTAGTCCGTCTGAAGCGCTCATGAGGTGACCCGCACCTTTCTACTATTAACCCGGATATCAAAATGGAAGAGTATCCATAAATCTTCTAGTCAATAAAATAGATAGTCATCCTCATCTTTTAACATTATAAAATTAAGGAGTTTTGGGTCCCTCAAAGTAGCCATAAATCTGTTTTTCTTATTGTGAGCGCTTGTTTTAATGTTTCTCCAACCTCTTCTAATTTAGTTATTGCGGATAACGATTGAGGACTGGACACTACTAATGCTGGCAAGTCCTAAATTAGATTTATCGATTATATCTATCATATCTATCTTCTTCCAAATTACACCATTTAATTCGGATGCAAAATTGCAAAGATCTTGAGATCCATCTAAAGGGAATCAATTTGGTACTTATACGTTGCAAAAGAACGACAGGCAGAGCTGTTTGCGAGGGGCTCGATGTTATGTCTAAGGTGAGTCGGACAGGGGCTATAAAACGACGTAAATCCCTGGCAAAACGACTTTTCTTTAAATGAAATTTTTAAAAGGCGACATTATTTTGAACGACATTATTTTGCACTCGAGATCAGTGGCCCATCCCGACACCAATTTAACGGCTATTTACTCGTGATCGCGTGATCTAGTCTCGGGTTTGGATGACTGGATGTTCAGTTGGGTTATTTCTTCCTGTCTATTTCAGCATTCGATTTCAAGATTTCTTTGTTTCTCGCTATATTTCACGTTTTCCTTGTTTTTCTTTCGAAAATTTAAAGAACAACCTGGACTCTTTTTGTATTTTGTTCCAAGTTCATATACCACCGATGCTAGACTTTGAAACCCCTAAAAGGAGACCTATAATCCAAGGACATGTTTTGACCCATATATCTGAATACACCCTCATCTGTTCTAGGAGAGAGCCTAAGGAGCTCGGGCTGAATTCAAAGCATTGTTGAAGCAGCGACTGCAGTGGTTTTCAAGGATTTGGCCGACTAATTTATAGTCACGAGAAACCCTACATTTGATGATAACACAAGTTGCAATAAAACCACTTCCACGAGATCCAGACAAAACACATTACAAGCTTAGAAACTACAGATAATTTTTGGGTTCATAATAGTTTTTGAAACACATGGAATCAAAGAGTAGGGATCAATATGAAATCAGGCCGATGCCGCAGCTTCTTCCTTCAACTGTTTCACTTTGGTAATATAATCACTCATCGCCTCATCCTTGGATTTCCCTGACAAATAAAAGGTTCAATTTTCTTCAGATCACATTATTAACCAAGAGCAAATTGAACTGACGAACTCTTCTGGAAACAATTACCTTCAACAGCCTTCCAGGCATCCCACTTTGCTCTGTCCCTCATGTTAAACATTCCAGGGCGGCCTGCAAATCAAGGTCAGAAAGCCATGAATTCAAGAAGCGGAGAACATCAACTAATTTGAGCCAGATAGTTACTTGTGTTCACTGGTCCAACAGTGGCTTGCTTGTAAAGCCCATAGAGAATAAGCAGGTTTTCATTTGTTGTAGTCTCTGGCAGGGTCTTAGCTTTCGCAGCATGCTCCTCAAACTCCTCCTGCGACATTCCCATCATAGTTGGCCAATATAGCACATTTAGATGCAGCACTACTATAAGTCCGCAATGCATAAATAGATCCATTATGGTAAAGATGGAGTTATTCTGAAGAGCTTTTCCAAAATTTCCCAACAGGCATGGAGGAGTTAAATCCTAGAGAAAAAGTCAGATCCACTAATTATCGTTCCTACACCTAAGTAATACAGTAAAAGGCGCCATGCAAATGTTGTTTACTGTGCACAAATGATCTCTTTTGTCATCAAAACCTCAAGGCTGACATCCAATGGAGCAGATCTATTTTGGCACTCGAGGGGTTACCAAAATATGTTTGTAGAACTGTTGCATTACGCATCGCATACCACATTTTCACTTTTGAAATATGTGGCCGAGCTGTGTCATATTTAGATTACACAGTTACAGTCATAGGGACCTAGGGGAGGCTTGGTTCACCCCCTAATTCAAGCAGAAACAGAAATCAAACGAATAGCAGATCTGGGAGATAAATTAGCCTATGTAGCTCAGAAAGAAACTAAATAATTGTAACGGATCTACAACAGGCCAACATAAACCCTAGAAAGTGGACCCCAAATGTACTACTAATCCCCTTTGTAATGTTCAACAAAAATACAAAAAAATGATTTATTAAAGAGCAGAATTTTGTGAACTCAAGTTTTCCCCCTCCCTTTTCTTCTAGCAATCACCAAAAAAAAAAGGGTAAATGTAAGTGGAAAGAAGCACAAGGCGCGATTGAGGAGCTTAGGGGTGACTTTCATGCAGATTCGACCGGTGATGCATGTTCGATGAATGGTTATTATGCAAATTCATATATTCCCAAGAAGAGATTGCACCAGAAAGTTCCTCCCGAATAATTATTCTCACCAAAAGAATAGATCTCAGCAGATAAAACAAGATAGATCCAGAACCAACACAAAATAAATTAAAAAAGAGTATATTCAAGTCGATATGAAGACTGAATAGACATATATTTCTTATACTGAAAACAGGGGAATCATTGGATATCAGCTTCAGCTCATAAGGGAGAGGGTTTTAGGGAGACCTGCAAACCCATATCGGTTACTAGCCTTGTTGGAATCTGATCTGCGAACCACTCTCGATAGATAGCAACGAATATGTGTCGTAGAGAGTCCTAGTTTCTTGTGCTCAATGACTGATGCGTGTCCGGATATATATACTGCGGAACTCTGAGAGAGACGATACAGGGCTTCTGTAACCGAGTCACACGCCCCGAGTCTAAGCGAGTGGGCATATTCCTTCTCGAAGATATCGATGTGAACGTGGCTTGCAATTTGCATCGACCGCTCGTGCATCTCACGCGATTCCAATCTCTCAGAGATACCAGATTAGAGGTTGAAACGAACTTGCTTCCTTGGCCAACTAATATTGGTAGATCGATATAGGTATTAGGTAGAACTATAATTACGACCTGGTAGGACTAAATACCTCCATTTTAAACCCGAAAAAAGTGCGACCCAAATTATCAAAACGCTGTCTCAACTACTCCATTTAATATATTCAATTTTTAATTTTTTTTAATTAATTAATTTGTGTTTTTTAATAACATTTGACAGTAAAAATATATATAACATATTTCATTAAAACAGATAAATACAAAATTAATCTTTATAATATAAGCAAAAATGAAAGTATAATTAAATGGAATAATTTTATGATTTTGTTATCACGAGAACTAATTCGATTTTCGCGTATAATTCATGAACAAATTTTGTATTTATTCTCATTTAAAATACACATTGCACAAATTTGTGAACATTTTTAAAGATATAAATTGATGAAATTTAATAATTATAGAGCTCTAACTCAATGTATCAAAATACGAAATGATTATTCCTTATTTTAAAACTTGAACTTGATTAAGTTGCACAATAGCATCCGGAAGTCAATAAGCGATGGACTGCATTGAAGCATAAATTTAAGTGGGTTATACGTGACTTCAATTATCTATTTTGAGCCTGATTCGGAATACTACATTATTTTATGTTTTAGTATATAAGAAACAAAGAACACTATCTGACCGGCTCCAAATTTTTTGATGAGTTGATCGAACTTGAAGACCAATAGGTCATTTCTTCAATTTCCTCTCCTGCCGAGCTTGTGTTGCTTTTCTATGCAAAAAAAACAAGAATAAATACACTTGCACGTTTTGCACCATTATTTATTATTTTTGTCATGTTGTACTTATTAATTATTGATAATTTATTTTTTAGTCTCTAACATTATGATTTTACCCACATAAAATATGACAAAAATTGGATTGCAAAGACCTAAAAGTTGTAAAGTGTATTTAATAAAAAAAATAAAAGTAAAATGATAGACCCGTGACCATAAAATGATAGAACCGTGAACATTCACAAATATCTTCAGGCACTATTTGGGGAGCAACGGACTTCAACTTAAAACAGGAAGTTTAAGAGATGGGGCAGCTATGGTGGCTGATTTTTAGGAACAATAAAGTATGTTGGAGTGCCTGATTCTTTCACGGTAGCAGGAGTAGTTTTTTTTTGGTTGAAACATCTATCTTTATATATTGAAAAAAATACAAAAACAAAAAAAAACAAGTTAGAAAAACAAAGGAAAGACCCACAAGGGAGCTTTACAAGCAGCAAGTCGAGCGGCCAACAATAAAGTGACTTACAAAGAGGATACAAGATCCTCGGATGGGTCGGGCTCGAGGCCCAAAGCGAGAGGACCCGAGAATCCTAGAAATAAAAAAATGATGGTACCGGCTATTTCAAGAGTATTTCGGCAAAGAGAATGAAAAATATGTCGCCTCTGGAGGTAGAGGCTGCTGCAACTTCTTATGGCATGCTAGAAGTGTGGATAAGAGGTTTTACTAATATTATTATCGAAGATGCCATTAAAGCTTTTCTAAAGATGGTTGATTGGAGGATACACGGGGAAGTGCGTGGTATTCTTATTGATTTGCATTTTTTTTATTCTTTAAAAGGTTTCTCATGTTCGTCGAGGTGCTTGCGTTGTTGCGCATCACCTTACTCGTTGGGTTACCTCTAGCATTTATTTTGGAGACTATCTTTTGTTCTTAAGTACTTAGATGATTTGTCTTGGTTGCATGCTGGTTTCCAGCCACCAGTTGTATCTTCTCTTGCATTATGAATAAAAATGAGGCTTGCAACTCACGGTTTTTAAAAAAAAAAAGCCTGCGCAAGAGGAACAAATGATTTTCGGGGCAAGGATGTTTGTTAGTAAACGCTGGTTGTTAGTGAGTAATCGTGGGCTTTTTTGTTACCATTAAAGTTGCTGGTTCGTAGGAGTATTTGTCGGCTTGATTAACGTTAGCGTCATTTAAGTTTTAGTTAAGAAATTACAAGTAAGTCTTATGACAAGTTTGTTGGCGTAGAGAATCTGCTTGTATTGTGGTTTTTAACCATTTCTATTTTAAAAAGTTTGTTAATTTATTGTAATCATCAATACTGAATTTACTGTAAAAAAATAAAATTGATTTTTAATGTCTAAATTAGTTTTTATCAACCAATTCACTAATCGAAATTAAGAACCATAACCTTCAACAAATCCAATTGACTATGTGTGAATAAACAATTCCAAAATCCAATTCAGCATAGATTTGATTGAACAGAGATTTGTAGCTTAAGTTTACAAAGTGTTTTCATGACTTGGACATGGATAGTCAATTGATGAACATAGCATTTAGGATGAAATATACTTAATATACACATCATCAGCACCTATATGTAAATATGTTTAGAAATTAAGAATCGACTCAATTTTCAGGAAAAATTAGAAGTCAAAGACTTAATTTCCTCATAAGTCATAACACATTTCTTTGCTAAGGACCTAAGAATTGTGTTTGTAAAAAAAAATATCCCTTTTTCCCAAAAAATAAATCCACTTTTCTAGCACCTTATCTCGAGTATAATTATTTGGTTGGTCTAGAAATTTTTCATCTTTTAGAATAAAAACATGAGAAACCAAAAACATCTCAATAAATATCTTCCCCTCACTTTCTCGATAAAAAATGCAAAGACTGCACATAAACTGCATTGAAAATTCTTGAAAGAGCACAATCACTAACTTATGATCCTAACCCACAACGGAAACACATACATCGAACAAAAGCATTCAAATAGGACAAAATAATCAATTCTATTTCATTCAAAATAAGGACAAAAACTTATATATAAAAAAACTAAGGACAACACACATGTAAAAAAAAAGAATTATTTCTTTCTTCTTTTCTTGGAAAGTTAGTGCTAGTGTGGGAAATGGCGGGGGACAAAGAAGGGAGACACAAAGGAACAAGGTAGCAAGAAGACACCAAAAGGGATCTGACATTGGAAAGGGAGGGACTATGCATAGAATAAATAATGTCCTGCACACAAAGCCATGTTTTTCTTCTTTTAAAAGTTTCTATTTTTCTGAACCTTCAGAAGAGGAAAGCCACTCTGATAGACCTGTCGAACATAACCCAAAAGACATTCTCGAACAACTGGGTACAAGTTTCCAACACGGTCTGCGTTTAAGAAAATGTCTATATACGAGCACAATTGACATATTTACTTATAGGTGCACTCTCACAATGGGTAAAAATACTTGACAGAACAGAGAGGGGGGAGCTGCCCCGGTTGCCCCCCTCTGCAGCCGTCACTGAATAGGACAGTTAAATTTTGATGAGTGGATGTTTATCTGTATGCATCCAATTGGTTGCCTAGACAATAGAAATTATTTTACGTAACAGATTTTTAAGATCTTTAAAGGTGTTTGGATGGTTTTGGTGTATATATTACCTTTTTTGTTTTATCTTTAAGATCTTTAATTCTTGACTCTTGTTGCTTCAATGAATTTTATCATCACTAATGCAATCTCTAGGAGTTCTATTGTTTGGGTAAGTTAAAAGATACAGGGAGCCACCCAAAACAATCCATTTATTATCATCATCAAAAAGGGGGAGAAATTGTAATGGTGTTTTGATCGTTTCAATGTATATATGACATCTTTTATTTTATCTATGAGAACTTTAATTCTTGACTCTACTTGTTCCAAATGATTGTCCAAGTACAAAAAATAGGGGAGCCAGCCCAAAACAATCCATTTATTGTCATTATCAAAAAATGAGAGATAATTGACTTTAATTTACAATCAAAACTTTGATGATTACAAAATGGGGATCTTCAAGACCAAAGAGACAAATGAGTAAGAGCCAAGTCACAAAAATTTTAGAGCAAAGAGTTCAAGGCTTGAAGACCTTAGAGTAAAAATCTTTACCACAAAATTAAAAGGCTTGATAACACACTCACTGAGGAAAAATTACCTACAAAATTTTTAAAAGCCAAAACATTTTTTATAAACTCTAATACGCGCTTTAAGAATATTTTCTTTGAGTTTATCTCAAAAATAGTAGTGCAAAGATTATATAAAAGATCCAAGTATTCGGCCTGCTAGTTGCACAATTGATGCAATGTTAAAGGACCAAATATTTTCATAATCTCTATTTTAGTCGGACTTAATACCGAATGACCTTCGATCATCTGATAAGTATACTGGTTGCTTCCATTGATCTTGCTAGATGCAATCATAAAGAGAACAAATTTTATAAGACTCTATTTTAAGCGGATTCACTATTGATTTCATGTGTGAACCTTTGTGATAGAATTTTCACTGTATTCATCTACTCTTTGAGAAAGTTAGATTCCATGTCTACAAGTCTGAGCCCTACTCTACAAGTCTGAGCACTCTTGTAGACTTTGGTGAGTGTATATCATCAAAGTGTTGAAGCTTGAGGTGTTCTAGAGCTTCGATATACAAGCTATTCCTTTGGCAAAAATGGGCTATAGTGGAAAGCCTCAAGGCTTAGAAAGGAGCTTGAGAAGTGGATGTAGGAAAGGTTTCGGAACCACCTAAGAAGTTCAAGTGTTTACTTTCTTCAACCTTACTCTTTTCATTTACTTGTTTGTTGAAATTGGAAAATATGATTCTGAAGTTCATTTTTGAAAAATGTTAAAACCAAATTCAACCCCCCTTTATTGTGTTGCCTTAAACCTAATCTTTAACAATGTTACCCAACAAATATATCCGTGTGACATCTAATGTCATAACAAACTCTAAAATATTAAATACATGTGATAATAAAATGAATATAAAAAATAAATTTTGCCCCCTTAAACTTCCACCTAATTCTCAAATATCTCACAAACTTTAACTCGTTACAACTCAACCCCAAAATATGCTTCTTGTTGCATTCCATCTTCTAATCCGCTGGAGCCATTATGTCGAATAGTTTTTGGCTGACGTGAACAGAATGTGACATTCTTCTTAATTGAAAAATACAAATTTGTCCACATCGATTCTAAGAAAGTCATATTTTTTTAAGAAAAAAAAATCAGCTAGCTACATATTGTTTCTTGGGTCTACAGATCGTGCAAAGCACCATAGAAGGAAAGAAATGGCTTAGATAGATCTAAATTTGTATAATCATATAAAGAGAAGGTCACGTTCCGTTTTAAATCGTTCGACATAACGACTCTAAAGAATTGGGGGATGAAATAACAATGAGAAGCATACTTTGAGGGGGTAATGATTAGGTGATAAAAATGGGTTACATAAAGTGCTAAAATGCCTAAGTGTGACATATTACTCTGTATAAATGCCCGAGTTTACAAAGAGATTATGAAAAGGCTTGAAATTAATGTAAGTTGCATTTTTGTGCGTAAAAAGAGTACAATGACCCATTATTTTATCTTGGGCCAAATGAGATACTTACTTCATTCTTTGGGCTACAATCTTTTAGGAACTTTTATCAAAGCCTTTGTGGCCCATTCACTAACATTTTCTCAATGTGCAGGAGGAGGGCATTTTTTTCTACAAAAATGAGCATTCACGTTAATTGAAAAGAGCTAAAGATTAGAGGGCAAGTAAGGGAAAAAAAGAGAGAATGAATTCTATTGAGATTTGGGGGAAGGCTGTCGACCAAAGCATGAAGGAGAAGAAAGGAGAGGGTGTTGCGCATGGAGAGAAGGAATGGAGCGCGTGGAAAAAATTCAGAGATGACCACTTTTCTGTTATAGCCTTTTGACCAGATTGGGAGAGGTAGTGGTTATTTTAGCTATATTTTTCTTTCTCTTTTCTCTAAAAAAAACTCCTTGCAGCTAGGTTTGATGGGTTTCTAAGTAACCAAAACTTGGGTTTTGGTTTTATCTTGCATCGATTCTAGGGTGTAAATTGATGGAGATGTTCTATTTTCAATTTCATTGTCGTTCATCACTTAGAGAGATGATTTTCGTTTGAAAACTATTGAAATTCTTGGAATGGGTATGTTGTAGACTCTTGGCACAATCTACTCTGTTTATGGGTAAGGTTTCATTCAGTCATTATTTGCCTAAAATCTCTATTAAGGATGATGAATATATTCAATCTTTGATACTATGTGGAGTTTAACCTTTTATCTTCCAGTTATTGAATCCTTGATTGGAGAAGTAACTAAGTAATTTTAGTTCGATGATATTAATTTTAGATTGAGAATCGGTACTGGCACTACAAAAAAAAAAAGATTTTTAGTGACAAAATTTTTTGTCACTAAAAGCCAAAATTTCGTCACTAAAAGTATTAGTGGCGAATTTTTTCGTCACCAGCTTCGTCAGTGTAAGAGCGTCACAAAATGTATTTCGTGACGAAACCTGAATTTCGTCACGAAAAGTTTTTAGTGACGGATTTTTTTCGTCACTAAAGATAGTGATCGATCGTCACAAGTGACGATCGATTGTAATTGGCTTAGTGATGGATCGGTTAAACTAGCGATTGATCGGTATAAACGGTCGATCGGTGAATTTGTGATGGATCTGTTATACGATTGATCGGTGAATAATTGGCGATTGATCAGCCATTTTTACCGATGAAATTGTAAGAAATAGACGATCGATCGCTATAGTAATGACGATCAATTGTAATTTATTAGTGATCGATTGTCTTAACAAAAGCTGATCAGTCGGTGATTAAAGCGATGGAGCACTGACTACGTCACTGATCGATCGGTATAATTGTCACGATCGATCGATGAATTTACTGATCGATTAGCATTACGAATTTTAAATATTGACGATATATTAATAGCTGGGCGTTTAACTACCGATCGAATGGTTGAAACATAATTTGGATTTTTGAAAAACAATAATAATAATAAAAATTTATATAACAGATAGTAATAAAATAAAAATACAATACTCATATTAATGCAAATTAATGGTAAGAAATAGTAATCCGCAATTAAATCGAAAATAACATCGTAATAATACATAATCACAAAACTATTACAACATAGATGCATCTACCTTTTTGAACCTCCAAACTGGCTGAATAGTCGCTTTGACATATCGTTCATTTTCTTCTCCATTACAGATGACATTTTCTTCTCTAGCTCCTTCGATATTTCTGCCTATAAGCGCTCATGCTCCTTTCGCATGCGCTTTTGTTCCTCTTGCATGTGCTCCTCGTGCTCCACTTGCATGCGCTCTTGCTCCTCACGGTGGTCCCTCAGCGTGGCCTCCATCTCAGCTTGTTTCTTCGCAAATTTTTGCAAGTCTTTTTCTCTAGCAGCTCTCATCACTTCTATCTCATCTCTTGACTTTGCTAGCTGGTGCTGTAGATCAGTAGATTGTGTAGTCAAAGTTGATGAAGGTGGAGGCTTAACCGCACGTCCTAATCCACGAACATATCCCGACTTCTTGCCTAATATCTCGAAATATACTTCAATTTCGGTGTAAGTCTTTGCTTCTAAATCACACTGGTTCTGGAAGGCATCCATCCGTTCCTGAAAAAATGGTAATAATTACCAGAAACATTAAAGTAGATGAATATACATAAATTACATAAAGTAGATTAAAATGAAAGCGACTTACATAAATTTCTCTCGCTCATTCTGAGGTCCAAATCCCATATTTGTTTGTATAATTCTTTTTATACAGGTCTGCAGGATTGATATCCCCGCTTTCTTGAGTTTTCTACATGGCAATAGCATAAAGTTATTGAAGAAAAATATCAATAAAGTATAAAATTTAGTTCTTAACTAACCATGCAAGCTCGTGTGCGCTGGAAGGAACGCAAACTAGTAGCGTGGTTCACAGTCAACTTTGATCTATTCTTCTTATTTTGCTCGCTTCGTTTCTGCGATATTTTAAGAAATTAAATATCAAATCAATTTAGGCAACGAGTTTCTTTAATCACGTACCAAAAATGGTTCGCTGGTGAACAGATCGCATAACTCCTTCCACTGTTCTTCCGTGCTATCAGGGTGCGGCTTCAGCAACACAGCCTCTTTACTCGAGAACTTCTTGAAATATGCATGCATCCGGTTGCGGTGCGTTCGACGTGCCGTCATCATAGTCTCGACCACCGTCCTCACGTTCTCCTGACGATTGTAGTCAAGGTCGAAGTGGTCCTACAAAAGTACGAAAACATACAATATTACAAGTGTAACGATCTGTTTATACAAAAATTCTATGTTTACGAATTTAATCATACCAACACCCGATCCATAATGTACTCCTTTACTTCTGAAGGAACGTCGACCCACTTGTTAACGGAGATTGGAATCAGCCCTCGGACCAACATTCCAATCTTCGTCGATAGAGTGGCAGCAGTGGAAGACACTCCTCCACACTCTCCATTCGGGATATGGACCGATAGTTTCCCGGACCTGGACCCAGACCCAAGACTCTTCTCCAAACCGACCCCACGTATCCTACCTATCCCACGCTTAGAAGCTGATGTCGCTACATAAAATTAAATTAACAAAGTCGGTTAGTTAACTTAAAAAAATTGAAATATTCATTAGAATAATTTCTTACATGCACAACTACTAGGACAAGCTGGCGTGCTTTGACTCATGACTTCATTTGCTCTCGGTGTTGGAGCGCTCAGGGTAGGGCACGAGATCAGACTCATACTAACCAGACTAACTGGACTATGCAACTGTCCAGAAGTAGCTGAAGGAAATTCTCGTCCAAGCTTCATTTCACCGTACAAGCGAACCATTACCTCTTGCACGAAATGTAGACAAAAACGAACCAATTTCACACAAAAATCTCACAAATATCGCCCAAATTTTCCAATATTCACCCGGTTAAAAAACCAATAAATTTGAACTTGGGCTTAACCTTAAGCACTTCTAAAAACTCTCACAACTAAAAGCACGGTGTTTTGGGCAAATTTTTGTGGCCAAGAAGGGAGCTTCCGCGACTCTCCTCTCCTCCTTGCCGTGGGTGTATTTTTGCCTTTCACCCACTGCCTTTGCACATTCTCGCATTTCAAGCTCGATATACGTCGATCGATCGGTGTATATGACGATCGATTGTCCTCTAAGTATAATACGACGACACATGCATTACTTAATAACGATCCGTCAGTAGTAAAATATTAAACGACACCGATCGATCGCCTCGTTAGCATGAAAATCCCTCTCAAATTTCACTGATGGATCGTGTAAAAGGAGCGATTGATCGTTGTGTCAGTATAAAACGGCGACGCATGCATTACAAACTAATGATCCATCAGTAGGAAAATATTTAACAACACCGCACCGATCGATCGCCTCGTCAGCATGAAAATCCCGCTAAAATTGCACCGATGGATCATGTAACATGCGCGATCGATCGTCCTGTTTGTATAAAACGACGACGCATGCATTACAAACTAACGATCCATCAGTAGCAAAATATTAAACGACACCGTTATGTCCCGATCGATCGCATTACTACGGGATCGATCGGGGACCTAATTATAAAAAAACAAGATTTTACGCAAAAAATGACTTAATTATTAAAATTAAATTACTAATAATGTCATCTTAATACATAATTCATTCTTATGACTTGTAATCATGTGTTAAATAAGCGTTATGTCACTAGTTTCTAACATCTTAATACTTAACTCATACTAACAAGTGCACTCCTCAACTATAATGCAACATGTACATTTTATACATTATTTCCTAAATTTGAATTATATGTACGTGATATATTGTTATGTAATCTAAATACCTTATAACACACTTTGTTAATATATATTTTTATATTTATAATCATTTAAACAACATTATTCAATAAAATGTAACGATTGATCGAAGGAAGTAGCGATCGATCGTATATAAGACCAAAACGATGACGAATAATACCGACGGATCGCTACATACCAGAGATTGATCGTTACAGATGTATAAAACGACGACGCATGCATGACATACAAATGATCCATCGGTAGTAAAATATTAAACGACACCGTTTAGACACGATCGATCGGTCAGTGACCCATTACGCGCCGTGCTGCGTCGATGAATCGTCTCAAAAGAACGTGCAATAGCATCAGAGAAATCTAAATGTATGTCCGAAATAGATAAAAAATAAAATAAAACCACATCAACGTGCAATAGCATCAGAGAAAGTGTCCAAGTCATCAGGAATATCTCCGGGAATAATAGGTGGCTCTGCCTCCGTCTTGAAATCATCCAGAGTCTTTTTAATTTCTTCCAGCTGCTCGCTGACGTCTGACATATGAGCCACGACCGACTTGTTGCGTAGCATTGTCACAGTGCACTCCTCATTGAAGGCGGTCCGGAGATCTTTCACCTCCTCCTCTAACGACTGCACTTGCCTCTCAAGAGGTTGTTGTAGAACGGCCTTCACAGTCGCGCTGGCACGGCTGTCGAGGTCCGAAAATAGCTAGGCCACCCAGGGAGGGGGTACTGCAGGTAATCTCGGCGCGAGGGGGTACTGATGTAGAAGGTCGTGCTGCCACCTCTGCGGCTGCTGCTGCTCTACAAGCAAACCTTCGAGTTAATGCCCCTGCTCCTGGACAGAGTGAACTTGTTCAGCGCGCTCTTAACCCCCTTATGAGTATCCTCAGCAGTGATCATAACACCCCGAGAAATGAGGAACTGAGTTAGAAACACGCCGTATGGGAGACTATATTCCCTAATTCCCCAAGCCTCATCCATAATCAGTTCGAACTTGTACAGTGAAAAATCTATCAACGTCTGCTAACCCAGTAAGAGCATGCACTGAGCTCTTGGGAACGTGCACTCGGTAGAATGAGTTCTGCCATCGACGTTCGCTGTCCAGATAAGGTGCAAAATCCGTCAAAACCCACTGAATTCACTTTACTTGATTATGCTGCCAACCACTGCAGAGGTCTTCCCCATCATCAGCGTCCATAAATCCTGCTCTGATGTCCTCTGCTCATTCATCAAAGGAACCGCTGGGAAGCAGGGAGTCCTAGGCCGAGGGCAGTGCAGGAAATCAGCAATGACGTCTGCCGAGAACATGAACTGAACTCCTCGCACCTCCATCTGCACCTCAGGTGCTCTGGCTACTGAGATGAGCGCACAAAAAAATTCATGCACGAGGGAGTCGACACAGAAACCATCCACCTACGATAGCTGGTGAAGGAATCCCTGGTACTCAAACAACTGGAAGAGGGTGTGCTTCTCGTACAACAAATTGTCAAAATCAGATAGCGTCACTGAACGCTCTTTGGCTACCGGCCGCCCCCTCAAGTACTCCATCCGCCTCTCTACAGTCATCAACGAATCAGCGGGCTACTGATCGTTGGACGACGATCCAGTCTCGACCCTCGTTGTGCGAGTACGCTTAGGAAAAATTGTATATAAATATGCGTTAATAAATAATCACAATAATGTAATTAAAATATTAAAAAGATACAACAAAATGGTGATCCAACGCCACAAAATGGTGAACTTTTAGGGTTTTAAAAGTACAACATCAACTAACGATCAATCGTCACTTACAGTGATCGATCGTCATTAAATTTGAAACTCACCGTTTCATCTACCGATTCATCGGTACATACAGTATCGATCGATCGCTAAATAACAATAAGCGATTGATCGTCTACTTTAGACGATTAATCGTTCGCCTCACCGTCTACATCGATCAATCGCGATTAAATGCGATCAATCGGTAACATAGACGATCAATCGTCCATTACAGTGATCGATCGTCATTAAATTTGAAACTCACCGTTTCAATTTCCGATTCATTGGTACATACTGTATCGATCGGTTGCTAAATAAAATTAAGCGATTGATCGTCTTTTAGTGACGATCAATCATTTGACTCACCGTCTAAAACACGATCGATCGCGGTTAAATGCGATCAATCGGTGTTTATACGAAAACACACAGATTACAAAAAACGTTAAAAGACGCTCAAAATCAGCCCCAAATGATCCCTAAACAATCCTAAACGCCAAAAATTATACATTAACACAAAAATTAATACAATTTATGGACCTAAATGAATGATATAGCAAATTAAAAAACGTAAAGTAACACCTCATTTAAAACAGCTTAATATCTCTTAAAAATTAATATAACTACATATCTTTGATGTAGATGATAACAAGAAGGGATTCCGCGTACTTTGGAAGGCAATGCTGAACGGAATGGTTCGTGAAGTTTGAGAGGATTCGAGAATATTCGTGAGAGGTAACCGGTAAAAATGGCTCGCCGGTTTCATATAATCGTTCATTATTTTATACGATCGATCGTTATTCATTTAGACGATCGATCGTTCATTTTTACACGTGGCGAACTCTCATTCGCTTTCAGGATCGATCGACCGCGCATTCTCACGATCCATCGTGATTCGAAAAAATGACGGATACACTTCCACGATCGATCGACGTTTCGCATTTTCCAACTTCAGGCGGCAACGATCGATCGCTTATTGTCTTACACGTGGCGAACTCCCATTCGTTTGAAGGTCCGATCGAACGCTTGTGACGATCAATCGTGAATTCGAAAACAATGACGGTTACACTTCCACGATCAATCGACGACTCGCATTTTCCAACATCAGGAGGAAACGATCGATCATCACTTTTCAACAGGTGTCGATTCGACACCGATCGATCGTGGAATAATTAGTGATCAATCGTTAAGCGTGACGATTTAAAGTTGTCGCCAAAAGATTTCACATGTTGTGACGGAGTTTCTCGTCACAAAAGACCGACCGATCGTCATAAAACCGATCGATCGTGGAGTGACAAACTTTTTTGTCACCAAAGCATTACCTTTTAGTGACAAAAAATTTATTTTGTCACAGAAAACGACTTTTAGTGACGAAATTGGTGACAAACAAAAGTTTCGTCACAAAAAAGCCTTTTTTAGTGACCACTGAGAATTTCGTCACTAAAAGTCTATTGTAGTGTGGTAAAATCAAAGCTCATGTGTCCTTTTTAAATCTATTTTCGACAGATTTTTATTTGTTCTAAAAAATTGTTGATTCCCTTTTGAATTTCCTGCTTTGAATCTTGTGACTCTTTTGAATTGCCTTTGAATCTTGCATTTCTCACTTTTAGTGTAGTTTCTTTTCTTTTAGTTTTTGGTTAGGTGATCTGTTTTGTTTTATATATTTTTTTCTTTCAATTAGTTCGCTTTTGTTATTCTTTTATCTTTGTTTGTTGTTTACGCTAACTTTTCGTTTCGTTTCATTTTGTTTTCCTTTTTATCTTTTCTTCATTTATTTTTCTTTCTTTTCTTTTATTTTGTTTAGCCTTCTCCGTAACATCATTGTCCCTGTGAAAATCGATCTCGGGACTCAACCCTTGTTACAACTTGACAACTCTTACACTTGAGAATAATTCTTCTGTGAGCCAATTAAGTTGTCACGAGTTAAATTTTATAGTGGTATTTGAGAACCGAGTAATAGTTAAGTGAAAAAATTGTAGTTCAACCATAAATAAATAAAATTAAATAATTCTATAATAATAATACTTCTCGAAAATCGATTTTGAAGGCATACATTTTATAATAGATAAGTAAGGACATCTAATTTAACTAGTACAAGAGAAGCAAATAATTAACATTAAACCCAGACATTCACAAACTCGTTCCTAGCTAGTATTATTTTGGGTAGACGTTTATTGGTGATTAAAATGACCTGAACTGAGGAAGAGCAAATACATAGAGATTAGTCAATCAAGACATTCAAAAGAGATGGTGGTGGTGCTTTCCATGAAGCTTCTTATCTTCCTTCTTTGCTGCTTTCCTCTCATGTTTCTCATGGAGCGCAAAGCCACCGGCTGCTACTGTAATTGTTGCTGCGATCTCCTCTTTGACCTTGTGACTGTGCGCATGCTCTGGATCTTTCTTTGCTCTATGCTTCTCATGCTGAAAGAATAATAAAATAAAAGCGCTTAAATTATGAATGGGAACAAAACAACTAACAACAAGTAAATTTCGCGGCATTTAAATTCAACAAATCAGACCGAGATGAATTCTGTCAAAGAATCATTACCATTTGCATAGAATGTGGCAGAAAAGATAAACACAATGTATAATTGAAAAATAATATGGAGAAATGTGAGAAATAGTAAGAAGAGATAGAAATTAAAATTGTTTAATTTGTCTATATGACTTACATCCAGTGTAAAGCCCTTTATATTTTGTATTATCAGTTCATATTGAGTACAAGCTAAACATCTTTATTTATAGAGCAAATACAAAGCATGATAAACAGGCTTGATATATATTCTCATATTTAAACTTGAATATCTCATACCTTAATAATAATTATGAGAATATCAAATCAAATCTTATAGCTAGATTGAATAATATGATATTATCTCTGACATAAAGTACTATTGATTAAGCTAAAACATGAGTTAATTAGAAAAGTAAGTTTGTTTGGTTTACTCCTAGTAGTATACTGTTTGATCTCCTCTCAATTAGATTTTTGTTTGCATAGCTAATGATAATGGCTTAGGCAGCTTGAAACCCAAACAAGGGTACAAATACGATATATAGAGAATTAAATATCAAAAATAAATAAAACTTTGATTCTTGGCCTCAGCTTCTGGGGAATTGCATGTACATTTATCTCTCAGTGCTTTAGATGAAAAGGGAATCTATCCCTTGGAAAATGTTGTATTCTGAGTTTCTTCCCTGCTCCTTGGGAATGTTAATTGCCTTAAAGATGTTAATTAGGGCTTTGCCAAATATTTATACTTTTTTTCTTTTGCGGAAATAACGTCATTCGCAGTACTTTCCAAACAAAACGCACGATAATAATATTCAATTTCAAACATGCACACAAATACAAACCCACAGAAGTTATAAAACAAAATGTCCAGGGGCGCGATAAGTTGAACAAGAAAGAATAAAAAAAGAATCCGAAAATGTCAGAGAAAAATGTTACCAGGGCATAAGCTCCAGCAGCAGCACCACCAGCCTTGCCTAGATGCTCGAGATGCTTGTGGTGCTTCTCTTTCTTCCTATAATCGACAGGTCCGTGATCTTCACCTTTTTTGTGGTGGGACAGGTGATGGTGATGCTTCTCGGCCATGGTGGGATCATCTGATATATATGGGCTTGGGAACGATATAGATCGAGAGATTATTCAGAAAAATATCAACTAGAAAGATTGTTAACGTACACGTTTGTAATGTGAGATAACCGTCGTATTTATAGCGGCGGTGACTTCATGCCGAAGATATAGTGGGTTTCCATGAATGTTCTATAATCGATCACAGCGTAACTGATTGTGTAGGGAGTCTACCAACATGTTTTTTTTATTTATTTCGTGTTTGTGTGAAAACATGACTCGTAACGATAATAATAAATAAACGAACTTGTACCGCATGCCTTGTGAACTCTTTCTCTCTGCGCCGGAACCCGAGAATTATTCAAGTTTGGGGGCCGAACTAATATATAAATATTAAAATAGTTTTTAATGTTATCTTTTAACATAAATCTTAATACCAAAAATAATATTGTAAACATAAGTAATACGCTGCACACGTAAATCAACCTCTAGATAAAAAAGTGGTGTATGCATATGATAGTAAAAGATAAACTAATGTAACAAAAAAAAAATTCTAAAGAATAGTGTTTTGTGCCCTTAAACTGAATACTTAAATGCACTCAGCATTTCTGTTCAAATTCGTAGTAAAAAAGCACATAAAAAGAGAAATTGAAGGGGCGGAAGCGACGACAGAATGAGGGGTTCGGTTATTGTGCGAAGGACAATGGTATGAAGTGGTGCAAAGCAGTGGCTGAGATGGAAAGTTGACGATCCGGCGGTCAAAAAGGTGACACGTCATTTAATGAATTTCCTCCCGTTTGAAGAGGCGACCCACCTGCGAAAATCTCGACCCATCTCTGGTAAATTCCCACCATTTCGCTTGCCTCTTCATCTTGAGACCAGATATGGGCTTGCCACTTCGTCGTTCAAGCTTGCCACTTCAGGCCTAGCAATACACATGCTCGCGAGAGGCCCTGGGTTTTGATATAACATCAAGGGCAGGTTGGTGCTTGAACCGAGGTTTCTTTGGAACAGGTGTTGGGCCTGTGTGGTAAGATTCAACATATTGCTTCGAAGGGAGTAATTTTGGTTGAGAAATGGAAGCATGTGTTATACCACCAATCAATGAAGATCAATTAATTGATTGTCCAAATGCAAAAGATAGGGGAGCCACTCATTTATTGTCATCATTCAAAAGTAGGAGATTATTGAATTTAGTTCACAAACTAAATTTTGATGACTATAATAAATTGATTAAAATTACAAAATAAGCATATTCGAGACAAAGGAGACAAATGATTAAGAGACTCAAAAAAACTGAAGCATGAAGACCTTAGGGTAAAAGTTTGTACCGTGTAGCTCACAAATTAAAAGGCTTGATCACACATTCAATGAGAAATTCATATGATAGGATTTATGAATAATATATGATTAGACAATAAATCTCTAATTTCACGTCACAAAGATTCTTGAAGCATTCAATGTATCTAAAAATCACAATAAATCAATAGGAATATATAAATGAGAAATCAATCTACGAATATAGAAGCATTTGATTAAACATAAATCACTTTATTACCTCGCCGGTGATCAAAATAACATCACAAGTTGTTGAACTTCACCTTTAACCTTAGTATGATACCTCTAGCCTGACATCCTCACAATGAAAGCTATTCATTCTATAGAAAAACATCTAACTATAAAAGTGTAAAAGTTCCCCTTCTCCATCCCTTTTCAAGTTCTAAAACTTGAAGCGGGTTATGCATCCTCCACGCGTATGAATCTCGAACTCTTTGTGGAATCAAAAGTTCACTATAAAAAGTCTGGCCTTTTAGGACGAGTTTTTCTGTCCCAAAAAATCTAAATTCTATCAAAAAAAAGTTTTTTCTGTCCCAAAAAGTGCCCCTTCGGGATGCGAATGATTCAGTCCCAAAATCATCTTACCGTTCAAACTCTTTAGAACGGACAATTGACGGTAATGTTTGAACGGGTTTCGATGGAAAATTTAAATGTGTTCAATAATATAACTACATGTTCGATCAACACTAAAAAAATTTACGTTCGATATTTAAGGTACCGTTATAAAAATTGTAACGTCCTTTCGTAACTGTTCTTTTTGTAAGAATAATGCCCTAAAAATCATTTATCTGAATAATAGTAATTTAGATGTCATATGTTTATTTTTCTATTGGATAATAAGATGTTAGATAGATATTATTGAGTGACATTGTAGAAAAGTAATGCCAACGATTAATGAATCAAAGATGGGGAAGTATGACTCTTCAGTTTCTTATTCACTTGATGTTTTGTTCTAGACTAACGTGCATATTGATATACAATAGGTTTACACTCGTTGTGCTTCTATTCAATAAGATGATAGACTTCGTCATTGAGGTAGTGACCTTAAGCAAACGAGTGAGTGTAATGTACGAGTACATGCACTGAACGAGAACAAATATGAATACCTTCTGGAAGTGAACACTAATGTTGATAAAGGTATTCAACACAATTGGTTTATTGTATCCTTAGAACTGAGAAGTTTATACGAATCTATTTATTGTGTATTTGTGCTTTGACAGAGTCATATGGTGATGATCTTTCTAAGTCAAATATTCCAGATAACGTTGAGTCTTGTAAAGAATATAAAGGAGTTATTGGAAAAAGAGTTTTTCCCATGTGATCCTACGGTCGAGATTTGAGGTCCCTAACGATCCCATGCTATATCACAGCTAGGATTCAGAAAAAGACTATAAGATAGCTTTATGTAGACAGTTGGTCGTTATTAATTTGAGAAACCATGTGTCGGCTATGAGGCATGGAAAGGAAAGAGGCAGAACATTTGGGCTGCTCTATTGTAAAATCAAAGATTTAAGGTGTGAGATCAACAGGACTTGAAGATTATCAAAAATTGAAGATTCAATCGCATATAAAGTTTAAGATCGTTTGTATTAAGTATGTATAAATTTCGGTAGACAAACTTTCACCTTTTATGTTGCAACAATTGATGTCAAAAATGTTTGGAAGGTTTAGGACTGAAAGTAAATACATGTTCGAACATTTTATTACATTCCAACGGATATCGTTAAATTCGTTCGATATATCAATTGGGGAATAAAAAATTGTTGTTCAAACATCTTATGAATGGAAACGATAACATTTGAACGTATCGGAGGCACGTTGGATTTCGAATGCTAAAACAAATGTTAGAACGACTTATTTTTAATTTTTTAGACAATTAAACAATTGCTAGAAAATTATTTAAAAATATATTATTAAATAAAAAATTAATTAACTAAATGTTCAATTAAATAATTAATCGCAATATTCAAAACAATCGAATATAATACATAATAAAAAAATAGTGTATCTTCGATGTTGCGTGCAACCAACTCTGCATGCGTCAAAACTTTTTTCAACTCTACTTTCATCCTTTTCTTGCTACATTAGAAATTGTAATCAATATAACGCTTAAACAATTAACAAAAATAATCATTAAAAAATCAATTGAATGAAAAATTCAAATAACTTATCTATAGATCTACTCGATTTCATTTTTGGTGAAGGCGATCCAATATCAGCTAGGAAAAGCTAAAGGTCTAGACAAGACAGATGCAGCTGAAAGATTTATACGTAACCTGTTTACACCTAACAAACGTATTATGATCTATCGAGCACCTTCAATACGTTTTTTTTTTTAAAAAATTTTGTATTGGGCCTTAAATGGACTTGCACTACTATAACAATATTAACATCCACACGAAACCAATGGAGAGAATGACAAAAACTTATACAACATTTTCCAAACCAGTATATTTCATTATATGGAAAGGAATACAGGGCAATAATGTGGTCAGTAGGGCATCACTTCTGAAAACTTTTTAGCCACATATTAGTCCTGCAAAAACATTTTTTTTCATGTTCTAGGTTGGAAGGAAAGAACTGGTTTTCAGGTAGGATGTGTGGCCAAAATGTTTTCAGAAGTCAGGCCCTATTGACGAGAATATTGCTTTTTATTTCTTTCCATACAATGAAAGATGCTGGTTTGAAAAATGTTGTATCAGCTTTTGTCATTCTCTCCATTAGTTTCGTGTGGATGTTAATATTGTTACAGTGATACAAGTACATTTGAGGCTCAACACCTTAAATTTAGATTTGTTAAACTTTTAAGTTTCCTTAAAATAAAACTAAAAACATTCGAACATGTTCGAACTACTACAATATGCTCGAACGGTATAAAGGAATCATTCGAACGTATTTTTCATCCCTGTAATTGAACCGTTTTAGCATACCCATGAAAACCCACAAAAAAACAACCTAAAATCTTCTAATCATGCATTCAACACCCCTAAACACGTATGAGACTAATCATAAGCATTTAAACATCAATTTCGTCTACAAATCCATATCACAATAACCAAAAATCTATACCTAAAAAACTAAGAAATTCATAAATAAAGATGATAAATATTACCTCAAAAACACAAAGAAGCTTCTATTTGAGTATATTCTTACAAGAATAAGATAAAAATAAAGTAAGATCTGTGTAGAAAAAAAATGAGAGGTGAAAGCTGTGGTGTTTTGAAAGGGTGAGGAAAACAAGTCCCACAGTCAAATCTGTGGTATTTGAGTTCGCGGGTCTCATTCGAAAGCTGTTTACTACGTTAGAACTTTTGCCAAAAAATGGGTAGGAAAAAAATGCGCTTAATTTGCCATTCGAACATTATTTTCAAATGCTCGAATGGTTACGTGTTTCATTCTTTTTAGCACTCGTTCAAATTATTTGTTTCCGATAGAACGATAGGCGACAAAGGGGCGGTAAAAAAGCGCTCTTAAAATACCGCTCGAACGTATATTTCAAACTCTCAAACTTATATTTTTCTACATGAATGACAACATCTCAGTTGTTATTCCCATTATAAAGGTTGTCTACCTTAAGATTTCCTGGCATGTTACTTTTGAGGTAACATAACAATTTCCTTGCCGACTGGGTTGACCACTTATGGGCGCATGTTAATTTTCCATGCGGATTGGTCCGACCACCTTAATATTAACGTCCACAAATGCTTCTTTGCTGCATTCAGTTACACAAGTGTTTGTCTGCCAAATTCAGTTTTCCTGAACCAAAAACAAAATAAAAAAGAAAAAAATTTAGGGTATAGTAAATATGTCCTTGGGCTAAGAACATACATCCAATGTTGTCAATCGAGACATTCATCCTACACTTTAAACAAGTCAACAAAATATAAAATAAGTCAAATACATCTTACCAAATACAATGCATCTTACAAATTTGAAAGTCAAAGAAATATTAAACAACTCAAATGCACCTTACAAATTAAATGACTAGAAACCAAGTATGATGCCGCTTGCAAATTAAAAAAGCCAACAAAATATTACACAAATCAAATATGCCTTACACATTAAATAATTAGATATGATACAAATGTCACAGGTGCAATGTCCTTTCGCAAGTTGCATTCCCAACAGTATGAGTATTGTTGCCAAAAAAATGACTATGCATGATCTAGCTTCCCCGCGTTCGTTGTTTTGGGGCCTACTAACCATGACCTTATTTCCTTTAATCGCACGATAAATTGGATAAACTGAGTGGTAGTCTTCCACCCAAATAAAGCCTCCTAGGTGATCTTGCAAAAATCACTAAGCCTAATCAGTGCTTAAAAAAATGTTGAAACTATTTTTATCTATAGTAAAAACTCAATATGTTTGTCTTTCAATAAAGGGGGTATTTTTGTCATCTTAAAATGTTTACGATTGAGAAAAGTCCTACATGACAAGTAGGGCAACGATAAAAGCATTGTCCATAATTTTTCTCCATTCTAGCAAAACGTATATGCATTGGGCCACAACGACAGCAACACAAAGGATCCTTTTCCATCTAACAAAACCAATTTACAGATATGAGAAATTATGTTTAACACATACTTACCATTAAGTCTTCCCAAAACAGGCAAGTAATCATACATGATAAGCAAATCCAAAAATTTTATACTATTTTACCAAGACAAATACCCTACCAGGACATAGTTTATACTTTAAAGGTAACCATACATGACAAGCAAACACAAAAAGATAACATAGGTGACATTGATTTCAATCAGATGCGACAAATATGTTATTGTCATCTCAGATGAATTGGTCATTTATCGCAGTCCATTTTAAACTCTCAATTAATGCCGTTGCATCCACATCATATCAGCTATCACATCCCGATCGAAAGACATCGAATGTGCCCCATATTCGAAGAAGCAAAACTGAGTCATGTCGTGGGCGAACTACCTTTCTCCATTCACTATCATATCCTCTCCAGAATGACTCTGGAACATGGTGTCATCTTGTTTGTGAATCCTTACAAAGTTGTGCAATGTACAAGAAGCAATAACAATGCATGGTTTGCTTTGTGAGACTGTAACGGTGCATCTCCCTTAGCAACGGAAATCGAAGTTTCAAGACTCCAAAACACCTTTCCATTATATTATGCAACGAAGAGTGCAAATATTTGAATAAATCCTTTTTCCCTCTTGGAGCCCCAGCATCCCTCGATATTGATGCAATTGATAATGCTCACCTTTGATAGTGGTAGAAATCTCCTTGCTTTGGGAAATCCAACATCCATGACGTAAAAGTTCTCTGCATGAGTATAGGTGCAATGCATCATGTTTCTAATTAATTATGTATATGTCGAACCCCGACATCTTTCAGCCCTAGTAATGGTGCACTTTTATACATAAATTATTTTAGGCACTCACATTCTTCATATGCCATATGGGAGTCAGGATAATGAATTCAATTATCAGCAAGTATCAGCAGGTACCTGGTGACGGAAAAGATAATTTTTTTTCTAGCCTAGTGACTACATTATATAATACACGAGTTGTGCGCAGACCCTTCCTAGCCTGAGCAAACAAAAGTGAATAGCATATAAAAATTGCACACCGCGAGAATATTTTGGGCAATATCTGTCTTTCAATTTCTGCATGCAGTATGAAATCTTCGTAGAGCCCATGCACTCACTTGGGTTCCATAAATGACTCTAATACAATTAGAAGATTTGATTACCTTAAACCATAGGTAGTACTTGCAATTGTACGCCACATATGGATGTGTTCCTTTCCAACATCGAGGTGTCAAAATGGTCAGCCCTATACGACAAACTTCAAGCATCACAAGCCTAAAGTGACGACATATTTTCTCCATAGAATGTTGGAACTGGTCCCCAACAAAATACATCATTTGTCGATGTCCGACGATCACAAGGAATATCATCGCTGACTCTTCCACCCTTAGTCCTTTAGAGTCTATTACCAATTTTGTTTTGTAGAAGCTAGCCACACAATAACCGAAAGGTCTGTTTTCTCATGCAAAAAAAATATTCATAAAACGTTCCCTCATGGCCCATAAGCTTCTCCTTCACAAACATATCTCCCCAAAGTATAGACTTTCGTTGCGGTGTTTTAGAAATTACAACTCGCCTTTGGGCAGCCATTAACATAATGCAAAATACATTTTCTCATCATGCGTCATCTTCCACAGACAATGGGTGCACGGGATTCCCCAAAAGCACCGCATTGATCATCTTATTGTAGTCCATTAAACAACTTTGTGTAATCAGATTTTCCTTGTATTGTCACGGTTATAAAAAAATTGCAACTCAAATAGACTCATTAAACACTCCATAAAACAATATCGTTATTGTTTTAAAAATTTAAGAAAGTTTTTATCAATCGTCTAGACAAAATGTTAATTTACAACACATTTCAATTAATTGTTACAATATCCTAAGAGTACTGTTATATATTTCAACACCTTCAACATTTCATTACAAAGCATCATTTCAACTTTATTATACATAATCAACTCCTCCATCAGTTAAAAAGCTTTAATAAATCCAACCTCAAAACTAACAACCAAGTTGGCCAATGTTACACGCTGTTAGCCCAAGATTTTTTTGCAAACAATCCATATTTGATTTTGATGATAACAAAAATTCTAAGTGCTTTGAAGACTTTTCAATTTTATCTTGTAAATCCACAATTTCCAAGTCTTATTTCAAAATAATTGAGGTTTCTCTCTTTATATGTTTATAAGTGGACTTGAACACCATTACACATCTTAATAAGATCAATTTTTCCCTTTGTAGGTGTTTAAATATGTGTTGGAATAGTTTGAACGCCTTATAGTTGCTGATTTCTCTCCAGCACTTATAAGTGTCAACACATTGAGTGATATTGTCGACACAAGGCATTTACTCCCGAGAGATGAAAACACAGTGTTGACACGTTGCACTGACTCCAGAGAGCCCAACTCCAGTTCATTTTTAGATGTGTCAACACATGCCACAGGTCTAATGAAAATTTTGAAAAGTTGTCAAAACTTTCAAATCACTTCCATATGACGTGGGTGCCTCTCCAACGGTCCTTTTTGCTAGCCTTGATGGTCGTTGTAGTCAAAGAAGATTTAAATACAAGGGTTAAGAAGAAAGAGACAATGTTCACCGCACGAACATCTTGCAATTATTCTTCGACCTAACTTCTAGATAGAGAAAGTGCTTTGAAGAAGAGAGAAGACCGCACCTACCAAGAAAACATGTTATTTCCCTGCCAAATTTCAGCTTTCTACTGAAATTTTTGTCTTCTTGCTCTCTTTTGTGTTTTATACATGTATATTCGGCTTTGAGAGTCATTATTCAAGATTCCTTTGTACCCATTCATTATAAATCTCTTGAGTGTTGGGTAAACACTAGGTCCTACTCGTGTGGGTAGAAGAAATCCCTTAGGTTTTAGGATTTGTGAAGAGAGTTAAAGCGTGAGCTCAAAAAACGCTTTGTAAAGGTTTCTTAGCACCCTAGAAGCTAAGGTGTATTTACTATTTGAAGGATAGTAAGGAAGCCCAAGAAAGTCAATAGCCTTGGGGATGGACGTAGGTAAGAATTGGCCAAACCACCTAAAAACACGGTGTCGTCTATCTAACTCTATCTCTCCTTGTCGCTTGTTTCATATCTTTCTTTGTGGCTATTTACATCTTTCGGTTATATTGTTTAAATTTTCTTAAAATTTTTAATTTTTATTAAACTCAATTCAGCCTCTCTTGTGTTGTTATTTAGTTTGTCACAAGCGCATCACATGCAATATTATTTATAAAATGACAAACTTATTTGGTATTTTGAAGTTGGCTTACCTTTGATAATTTCCTGAGACGTCCTTCTTGTAACCGAACCAACAAACACCAAAATGACAAACTTATTCTATAAATCGATTATAAACTATAATAAGAAGAAAAGATAGAGTTAAATCCCATTGAACCTCATTTTCTTCCTCTTTCTTGATCTTCTTCCTCTCCTTTCTTTCTCGCAACTATTGTGGTTATTATCGGTTCACTCTCACACACATTTGGAGCAAGTGTGTGACAGCCAAAGGCGCAGGCCTTCCCCATGTCTATCACATCTTTTATAGTGAATTCAAATAAGAAGCTGGACAAGACTCGATCATAGGCAACAAAATGGGCAAAACACCTATACATACGCTGATATATCTCTTTCACTTTTTTTTAATAAAAATGAAGCTTTCATTTTAATGAAAACAAACGAAAAAGAGTCTTTTGTAATAATGCAAGCCATTAGTAGCGTTGATGAGCATCTTCTTAACAATTTTGTTGAGAACAATCTATAATATTGTTGTACGAAGGCATTTTCGACATACTAAAAAAAGTTGAACATAGCTCCTCCATAAGATTATCAGTTATCATGCAAAGTTGAACAATTTGTATAAGTGGTATTACATGGTAAAATCACTCAGTTCATGCAGAATAATATGCGACTACTTTTCGAAGCCAATCACATAAATGACACTTTATTTTATTGGATATATTTTTTGCTAATGCTTTGTTGCATAATGGAAGCTACACTTAACCAAAACAAAAGGTATGTAATGTGCTTTGTAACATTTCATTTGCTTCTATCAAGCTCGGACTCACTAATCTTGTGTATGATAAGCTGCAGACGGCTACTGATGAGAAGTGAAGTTCCGAAGTCATGCTTGCATTCACAGACTTATTACTGTGCGCTATAAACGATTCGTGAATCACACCAGGATCTGTCCATCATAGTCAATGGCCCATAATCACTAGACATCTGAATAGTCTTGTTGGCACAAGTAAGACCATCAAGTAATGCAAGGACAAATACAAGCAATTGAAGATTGCATACAAAGATTTCTATGAACTTTTGCAGCATGAGTCAGGCTTTGGTTGGGATCCAATATCGAATACGGTGCAAGGATCAGAGCGATAGTGGCAAAATTATCTTGCAGTAAGGCATCTCTGGAATCTATTTATAAATTGAGAGTAAATTTTATTATATATTGATTACTACGAGTAAAAGCTAATAGAAATATGTTTTTGTGGAGACTCACCCTAATGCGAAGTCATTACTTGCAAACTATGAAATGATTGGCCTTGTGTTTGGTAGGAGCATGGCAAAAAGTCATTTACACCACGTTTGCACTATAAGTCCTCCTGGTACTGATGAAGAACGTGCGTTAAATGAGAAAATGAAGGGAATTAATCTTAATTATACTCCATTGGTTGCCCCCCAAGCCTAACAACCAGAGTTGCATCCTACATAGTGCTCATATAGCGATTAGTCAGCCCAGCAACTAGAGTTGCAGACTACATATCCTTTCTTCTATGGCAATCATTCGGCTTAGTAGCTAGAGTTGCAAACTTCACATCCCTTCTCCTCTGCCATGCAGCCAGATTAGCCATAACTGCAGACAATGAAACCCTTATCCTACCCCATGCGGTGAGGGTCGTGAAAATGTTACAATGAAAATTCATCGTTTCGCTGATGCGGTAGTAAGACAAAATGATAGCCTCAAAGATTGGATTTGCACACAAAAAATCCGATCGATGGTTGTGTTGGGGAGTCTGTAGGTAACTTTTTTATTTGATCCATACAGTCAATGCATTGGCCTTCTGAGAGAGGTTGCGCGTGAGGGGGAGCATAAGCTATTACTGAAGGCGTGCAAGACACTTAGATGTGAGTACGAGCAGAAGTTGTTCCTCTTGATGAACAAGGACGAGAAGATGATGTGGTTTGAGGAAATCGAGCTCTAGGCTGTATACTCTAGTTGTTATGGATGGTAGTTGGTATCGAGGGTCTTGCGGTTGAGCTGCTCTTTTTATTGTTGTGCATGAATTGATGCGTATTGTTAAATTTAGACTTATGCTTATTTCGTGTAATATGACAACTACATATACTATGAAGGTTATGTTGAGGGTCTGCATTTGCTTGCATGGTTATTTGTTAACTCATTTTGGTTGCTCCTCTTTGTTTGCTATTTGTTTTGAATTTTGAATTTTTGGAATTATGTTTATTTTGTGCAAAGTCCTCTTACGGGGTTTGGACTTGAAAAGTCGAATCCATCCAAACGTAGGTTGGGATTTCTTGCTAAAGTCCAATGGAATACGCGTTTGGCGGCGTTGGTGGTGGAACCGACTATATATTTGAAAAAATATCAGCAGCATGCCAAAGGAGACCATGTACCTGCCTATTTGAATTCAACAAAAATTAAATTTCTCCGAAGTTGTCTCTATGCAATGTATTCGGAACCTTTAGAGGAATGAGACTACGAATACTATGCTTGTGACATAGATTTTGCAGTATCAGATGAATAAGATGAAGGACATGTTTTCTGTTTGAGAATTGATTGTATTCAGAAATCTATAACAAATTCAGCTTGTTACCCTTGCCCAGTTTGCTATGCAAGTATCAAATCAAAACAAACCAACAAATTTAACATTATTAAAATTAAAATCCAAACAAACTAAAGCACTAGTATAATCAAGTAGCATGGGAAGTGAAGTCTTGAAAGGAGAACTCAGAAATCAATTTTGAGAAAATGCACAAACAAGGTAGAAGAAAGGGTTAAAAACTGACAGGTTTTTATTAGGGGTAAAGTCATAGTTATCCCCCTAAGTTTGGGCAAAAATCAAGTTGCTACCCTTATTTTTCAATCTAACAATTTGAGATCCATATCTTTCAAATCATGTCAATCTTCGCCCCGTCTAAATTAAGCGTTAAGTCCGACGGAGAATCATAGAAAATGACCGAAATGCCCCTCCAAGGCTAAATTTCAATAGATAAATAAAAATAATATCAATTTAAGAAATAAATTAAAAATCAATAGATTATTGAAATAGAGTTTCATTAGTTTTATTTAAAAAAAAAATTAATTTTTTTAAAAGATTTCATTTTTTATTTTTATGATTTTTTTTAATTTTTTTAGTAATTTTATTTTGGAGGGGCATTTTGGTCATTTTTTATGTTTTTCCGTCTTATTTAACGTCTAATTTATACGGGGAGAAGATTGACAAGTTTTGAAAGATAGAGGTCTCAAATTGTTAGATTGAAAATAAGGGTAGCAACTTTATTTTTGCCCAAACTTAAGGGGTTAACTATGATTTTACCCATTGTTATTAATAACAAATATCGTCATATGGCAATGAATAATCACGTAGAACCATTGTCTATTTATACTCGAATTGGCTATGAAAATCTATAATGATCGTATCAACATATAGACAAAGGAGAAATGTTGAAAAAAAGGGCCATGTTTTTTCTTCTCTCTGTCTCCCTCTTACACAACTATAGAATTTTGTAGTTTCTCTTTCGTTCCTCGTAGCTTTTTCTTAACAATGAGAGAAAGTTTCTTGTTTGTACAAAGGCACAATAAATGTCTCTCATCCTTCATGTTCTAGTTATCCGAACACAACTTGTATCAAACCAGGATTAACCTATTCAGTCCGAGACATCAGTCCCTCATGTTTACAAGATCACCCTGTCAACCCAAAAGCAAATAAGAGAATAGTCACTTGGTGCAAGAACCATTCTTCTCAAAGCCTAAGCTTATGCTTAGGCGATGACCCATCAACACCATCTTTCAGGCTTAACACCAACTCACTGTTATTCAAGAAGAAGACGTGAGTATATGACACATAAAAGTAGAATACTCACAATTACTTTTGAGCTATCTCATTACTCCATAAACATGAGATACACAAACATGAGGCTAAAATAAACTATAGATCCATGATCGTCCCCTCAAAAGCATATCCACAAAATATATCGTATACGTGTGCCAACTCCACAAAATAACATATACATAAAATAACATATCTACAAAATATACCATATACCACGTGACAAATCCCAAAAGTAAAATGGTACGTCCAAATGCATGTTTTGCAATAGGCTAGGAGGACCCACCTGTATACAATAACATATCCACAAAATATACCGTATACAACTTACCAACTCCTAAAAGTCATGTTGTACTTCCAAATGCTCAATTTGCAATGGGTTGAGAGGACCCACCTCCACAAAATAACATATCCACGAAATATACCGTATACCACGTGACAAAACCCAAAACTCAACTAGTACTTATAAATGGTCGTTTCCCAGTAGGTTGAGAGGACCCACTTGTACAAAATAACATATCCGCAAAATATGTCGTATATCACGTGCCAAATCCCAAAAGTCAAATGATACTCCAAATGGTTGAGAGGACTCACCTGTAGTTACCGCTAGCCCGAGAACAGGAAATCAGACAGAAGATGGGACAATCTCAACAGCTGGAGGCACTACATTATAAGTTGTGAACCCCCTGGTGCAAGAGCTGTTGATGTTGAGGGGGCTGACAAACTTGCTGGGGGATCGAAGGCCATGGCAGAGGAGAGCCTAGATGGGGCCAGTGGAGTTTAGACTGGGGTCACAGAAGGTGAGACCATCGATGCTCCTTGAGCATCAGGAGGTGTGTCCGGAAGATGATCCCGAGGCTGTAGTAGAGGATGAGGCAGAACTAATCAAAGGCCTAATATGACCTGCACTAGGGGTTGTGGGTGGTGGCGCAGTGGGAGTAGCGGCCTTGCCCACATCGGCAGCTGGACGAGCAGCAGCACTCCCGATAGCAAATGCTCCAACTTATGACCGTGGTTCTCAAAAATTTGTCGAAGCTTACGTTTTTCATTCACAGTGTTCAACTACATTGCATCATTTCAGTTTGGAGTGTGTTTAATCTTCATTAATTCTCTCATCCTGATAAAATGTGACAATATGAGTGCCATAAATCTTACTAAAAATCCTATACAACAGTCTAGTACAATACATATTGCAATTACGCATAATTTTATTCGTGATCATGTTCAAAAAGGAGATATTGTTCTTGAGTTTGTAAAAATTGACCTTCAGTTGTCAGATATTTTCACAAAACCCTTTAATGAGGATAAATTTTGTTTCATTCGTCAAGAGATTGGTATGAGATATCCTTCAAAATGAATTGTTGATAATTGCTTGATTGAAATCTTGATTGGTTGAATTGATTGCTTTGATTATGCTATTGTGCATTGTTTATTTCTCACTTGCCATTAGTTCCTTGATTTCATACATTAATTCCATGAAAGAATCATGAAAAAAGTCATTTTACATGTCATGCGTCAACACATGTGCGAACAAGTGTCGAAAATTCTGTGCATAGCTGATAACAGGCTTTCTGGTGATGTATGTGTCGACACCACTCACCTATGTGTCGACACTTTGGTTGTCTTCTCGGTGTTATCCTCCTTTTTAATAATGACAAAGGGGGAGAGAAATGTAGATAATTGTAGAGAAAATTGCTACTCTTTGTACTTATTTAAGGAACATTTTAGCATTTTTGTACTTATTGCATTTTTATTCTCTTGATGATTACATGTGTTGATTATGTGATTACATGCCTTGAGAAATGCTTATTACTTGTGCTTCAAATTGGAAGATTTGGTAAAGTTCATCAAAGGTAGTATCTCTACTATTATGACTCAATTATTGAAGTTTGAGTTTTGAAAGAATGTTGTGGAGTTTGAGAAGTTTGGAGGATGATTATAGAAGTGTATTATTTATTGATCTGTACTCTTGGAAACCTCTAGTTACAAAGGGAATTCTTGCAAATTTTTTCTAAAATGTCAACGTTCTTTGTGCTAAAAACATATGAAAAACTCGTGCTTGTTCTGAGGGGGAGCCTTTCTTTTTAGCAAATGAATTTTCTCATAAATGGTTTTTCATCATCAAAAAGGGGGATATTGTTAGCTAAAGGTTGTTCCTTGAACAATATGTTTTGATTTTGATGATAACAAACTCTATACTTGCTTTAATGATTTTAGAACTCTGTAATGTCAATCAACAAATACTAAATTTGTTTTCAAAAGGATTGAGATTCTATCTCAATAAAACGCTCTAAATATGTATTAACACCCTTGCAGAAGTTAAAATGCTCACGTTGTTCATTGTAAGTGTTTAAAGATAAAATAGAGTGGCAATGACACTTTCAAGTTGCTAAAAAACTCCAGTATTTACGATGTCGACTTAAAGAAAGATGGTGTCGACACATTACACTGACACGAGATTACAATTTTGATAGTGTTGACACATACCACAGACAATTTTTGATGGCGTCGATACATGCCACACGTAAAATTTCAGACCAAGTTTATAGTGACGACACATCTTTTTGTTTTTAAAGGACTAGGACATCTCTCAAACGGTACAATAAAGCATCTTGAGAACCACAAAAATCTAGCAGACTATAAATAGAACAAGATGGTGAGAGAAAAGAAAGTTTTTGAATCATCATTCAAGGTCTAGCCTCCGAGAGAGAAAAAGCTTGGAAGAGGAAGAAAAAACTAGATCACAAAAATTCTATATTGATTCCTTCAATACCAAGGCCTTCATTCTTGAATCTTGTCCTCTTGCTCATCATTGATCACCTAGCTTACAAAGAAAGAGAAAGAGCTTGAAGAAGAGGGAACAACTTTCTCATCATTTATGATCTAGCCTAGGCTATAATCCTATAGTAATGGAATGCACATATGCGGGAATTACGACACGAACTAATTCTCTTAAAGCTTGATAAGTGGCTTTGAAAAGCTTAGCGGAAACCTGATTACTTAAAAATTTATTTGTAAAAACAAATATACGATATATCAATTTATTGTAGACGTTAGAAATTTGATTTTTGATAAATAATAATGAAATATGACGAGTACTTATCATAGGTAGAGGATTAAGAAAATTAAAGGAATGAAATATACAAATATAAACAATTCCACCAGGATCATGGGTTTTCTTTTTACAAGAAAGATTTTCCATGAGGAAAACAATAATAAAAGAAAATAAGTACAAAAGTGGAAGTTGTCTATAGTTTCTCATCCTACAACAACCATGAAACCGGCTAACTACAACTGGATCTATCTAAACGATTAACAATTAACTATTACAGACGTTTAATCAATCTATGACTTAGTGACTAATGTCCATATTGTCATCACTAGGATGTACGGGTCAACATCTCAAATCTCCTCGCTCATACAAGACAATATCTAATATGCCCGATGCCCACAGCCACAACAGTACATACAAAAGAATTAAATAAACAAAGGGGTAAGTCCTACTGACTCAATAAGGGGGAAAATGACATGTTATGAACAATTATAATAGCATGTCAATCATATGAATTAAGCATTGATAACCATAAACAACTTAACACGGTATGATCGATGCAATGCAAGGATTATGCATCTGTTTCCCGATCATTTCACTTTCTTTCTTTCCGTTCTTTCTTTCTTTCTTTCCATTCTTTCTTTTCATTTTTTATTTCCGTTCTTTCAAGTCATCGGAGGTGTCCTTAGTCTCTTTGTTTCACCCCTCAGAGACCTAGTTGTGCGTCCCTCCACTTCTCTAAGACTGTCCCGTGCCAACTGTATCAGGACCCTTTCATAGTTAGGCACTTTGCCCCAATAGGTTAGGAGCCTACCCTTTTTCTCATAATGGTGGGTTGCACTCTCCCCTTAGTGAACGGTACCGTCACCCTTTCATCGGACCACCTCTAGGAATGAGTTTCATTTCTGTTATTTTGTTATTAGATTACCCATTCCTATAACATGATCCATGACATGAAGATGCAAAATGTCTCATATGCTTCATTAAAAATCATATAATCAAAGACGGTCCATGGATTTCACAAGAAGGCATATGAAAATAAAGCAAATTTCATGATTAATGGATTTCATATGGCACACATAAAAAAAAACTATTCTTTAATACAAAGACCTAATATTTTCATGTCAAGTGATGTTCATGTACTATAGTAAATCATCATCTAAGTCATCATGGCTGTAATGATATAAACATCTCAACCTCAAATAGGTAAGTCCAACGACTTATACAACTTTTTCTTTTATTCTAGTGTTAAACCCAATAAGAACTGGCTATATGTAAAAGAAAGGACTTTAGGGCTCTTGACTAAATCCTCCTGGGCATTTTCAATTAAAAACTTTCCGAACATGTTTTTATAAAAGTCTCCCGGGCACGCTTGTCTTAAAAATCTCCCGAGTAGCTAGCAAAAAGGCTTCTCGGGCACTTTTGTTATTCTCGATATTAAATCAAAAGTCCTTTTCCGAGCATGCAAAACACTTTCTTGGTAACAAGAAGTCATTCCCGCATGTAAAAACAAAGCAATCCAACACAGTGATAAGATTGAGTTACTTGTCTTTTCCCATCTCATTTCAAGACAAAAATCACATGTTTGAGGCACAAATCGAACATTCCCAATATCCTTATGTAAGACAAACTATACACCCTTACATGCATGTGATTATCCCGAATACCCTGGTTGATTCTCTGTACCCTTACATTACTCGGTTGAGCTGCTTTCTTTGGATAAAACACCTAAATAACAAAGCACTATGTTAGGAAAAGAAAGAACAAAACTGATGGGGAAGAAAAGGTGTAGGCCGAACTCACTCTCTTATTATTATTATTATTCTTTTCCAGGTCTACTCTTCTTCCTTTCCTTCTTCCTCTTTTGCTTCGGTCAGCGGGTCTCTCTCACGCCACTCTCATCTCCTATTTTTTATCAGATAGGTGAAAGTGCTCGATCTCTCCTTATGCCGCTAGTTTTAGTCGAGCATGTCTCACTTTTATGTACGCGACTAACTAAAGGTGAATTTCCCTTGGCCACTATACGTACCCTAGGCTAGGTCTATAGGAAATCAGCAGAAAATCATGATGTAGCCGATCACAAGCAGCCACCTACACTTCTCAAATATCACGTCTCTTTGTTAAAAAGTAATTTAATGGATGGGCCAATAATCAAGCTCCACTTAGACGTCTAGATAATAATGTATTGAAATGTGCATCATATGGTTAAAACACGTAGAAAAAGATAGAACACAAGTACGTCATCTGCATAAAAGAGCGCCTAAGTCACTAAATTCCCGGGCTCCAAGGCTCAGCCTCTCGGGACCTTGCCCGACTAGACCAGGGCATCGCCCCAGACTTCCCGGGCAACCAGGTCTTAGCGTACCCAGGGTCCGTTTAACATCCAGACACCCCGAGAAATCAATACGCTGACAGACCGGGGACTTCATCCAGACCAGCCTACCCAGTCGGTCGTGGTCTATTCTCGAGCCTCCCCCGAACTCAGGTCTCAGTGCCCCCGGGTACACAGGGCTCAGTGCCCCCGGGGTGCTGCTCTCAGTCAGCCCGGGAAGTTAGTTCCCAGGCACCCCGAGACTTTGGTTCCCAGTTAGCCTAAGAATTATTTCTTTCCCGGGTACTCAAGTATCTGACCTATCAGACCCAGATATCCTTGTCTCCATGTCTTATACTTTGCACGTTCTGCCTGGTCAGGATCAAAGCAGTCTATGTGTTCAATAAACTTCCCAATAATAAAAGGAAGAGAAAACTCTCATAGGAAGGATGATGGAAAAATATTCAAAATTATAAGCTCGTACTTCATATTAATAAGCTAAAAAATAATGGAAGGTTAAGCAAAAATAATACATATGACGAATCCTTTAATAAAAAATATCATAAAGAAATAATATGTAAATAAATCAAACAACTTGGGGTGTCACACTTGATTCCCTCGTTCTTTGGTCTTTCCCTTGACAAGGAAGCTGAAGTTTGGCAGTAGCGAGAAATTACTCAGACCAACCTGATGGGATCTTCGAGTTCTTGGCTTCTCATTGATATCGTGTCGGGTTCATTGGTAAGTAGTAAGTGTAGTTAGATTGGGCGTGGTTCTCTCAAGCATTGATCTTCTATTTGTCAAGGTTCCGCCTATCTGGTCTAGCCTCATTTTTAGTTACGTAGGCTTGCTTATCTGTAAGTAGCTTGTTTCAGAGTTCGACTTTAGAAGCTTAAAGCTTATTAGGGCTGATAAACTAGAATGCAGTGCAGTTTTTCGGACCGCATTCCGGTCCTCTTAAAATAGAGGACCAGATCGGACCACTTATAAGTGGTCCGGTCCGGTCCGGTTTTAGTAAATGCGGTCCGGTTCGGACCGGTTTTAATTTTTTGAAAATTTTTGAAAATTTTTAGGTTAATTTTAAAGGGAGAAATGCATATAAAAATATTTAGTTTTAGTTTAGATTAAAATTAAACATTTTAAGTGTATAATTTGTATTAAAAATTATTAAAAAAGGAAACCGGACCAGAACGGACCGCAAAACCGGTCCGGTTGTGTGCAGCCCTAAAGCTTACAAAGCCTCTGGTTCTTGGTTAGTTTCGGGTGTTTGCCTATTCAAGCTTAGGATGTGTTTGGTTTTTTTGAATTTTCAGGATTCTTTTGAATCCTCACAATACAAAATCTTTTACAACCAAACATCATTTTTAACACCACATATAAATAACTACAATACACATAACAATAAAGTTAACATAACCGAAAAATTCTCAAAACACAAAAAATTCTCAAAATTCACTATAACCGAATATCCTCTTAGGCTTGTGGTTCTATTTCTCCACCTTATCAACCATTCATCTTTATTTTAATTTTTCTTTCATTTTATCAAAAACCTTAAAAAGTGCTTATAGGTATTGTTAGTAGTACCTTAGTGGGAGGCGAAATCGAACATTTACCTTGAGGTATTGACTTGCCGCGTGTACTCATAAGTGTACTTGTGAAGAGTTTGTGTATTGGTTAGAGGCCTAGGCTGGAGACCCTATCACTAGTACTCTTGTGGGTGTAAGAGTAAGTAGGCAGACCGTGTGATATTTGGTTCCCTCGTTCCTTGGTCTTTCCCTTGACAAGGAAGCTGATGTTTGGTAGCAGCGAGAAGTTACTCAGACCAACCTGATGGGATCTTCGAGCTCTTGGCTTCTCATTGACATCGTGTCGGGTTCATTGGTATGTAGTAAGTGTAGTTAGCTTGGGCGTGGTTCTCTCAAGTTTTGATCTTCTACTTGTCAAGGTTCCGCCTCTCTGGTCTAGGCTCATTTTTAGTTGTTTAGGCTCGCTTATCTGTAAGTAGCAAGTTTCAGAGTTCGACTTTGGAAGCTTAAAGCTTACAAAGCCTCAGGTTCTTGGTTAGTTTCAAGTGTTTGCCCATTCAAGCTTAAAGCTTACAAAGCCTCAGGTTCTTGGCTGGAGACTCTATCACTAGTACTCTTGTGGGTGTAAGAGTAAGTACGTGGACTGTGTGATATTTAGTGCAACAGAAGGCAAGCCAGAAAAGTGACTAAAAGTACCCCTCTGACAATAGGACAAATGCACAGGTCTAATACAGTACACAAAGTATGTCGCCTAAATCCTGAAAAAAAAAACAAGCCACGGTAAGGAGGCTTAATCGATCCACATCTCAAGGTCAGAATCTGTTGATGATTTACACTTCCAGGGTAATTAGAAGATACTGATGGATGAAAATGGTTGCTGAAGTTTTATACTTCCTCATTGTCTGAATCGATTTGGAGGCCTATTGTTCATGGAAACAACCAGTTATTACAAAAGATAAATTTAGTAAAAAAAAAGCATACGGCAAAAAAAGAAAGAAAAAAACAGCTCTCATAAGCTATTTTTTCAGAAAAACCAGACCAAATATAATGGTTCGTTATGCACTTAAGATACGGAAGGATATAACGTTCGACGTCTTTGCTAAGGAAAGAAAAGGCTGTTATAGGATGCATCTTTTAGAGGATGTAAGTTGAACTTCATGCTGAGTATTTGCAGAGATCAACATCCTCTAATAAAACTCCTAATCCCCACATCTGATTACAACTATGGGATTTCTATCACCTCGTACTCATGGCAGATCCTCAGAGGAGATTGCTCTGAAACCGGTCTATTTTCCGACCACAACTCAAGATTAACTGTTCCAGTTCCCCAGTGGATAAGACACTTGAAAGCCTCATTAACATTAAACCGATTAACTAGCCCCAAGCCGAGACATTTGTCAATGAGCATCCATTCACCTGAGTAAGAACCGAACAAAAATCAACTCGACCAACATGAAAGGCAAATACATTTAATGTTTAAGAAGGTTCCAACAATATCACCTTGGTGGATATAATCTCAGTAAACTTAGTACAGAATACCTTAGGCCTATCTTTTTTGGGGTTTTCTGTGGTTCTTTGAGAGGCTGTTCAGCTTCTACAAGGCAGAAGCTACCTAATACCCTGGCTGGTAGCCATGGTGCTTTAGCTTTTCAACATTTTAGTGAGGTAGCTTCGGCTTTTCTGGTGGATACTAAGAAGCAGCCAAGCAGAGCTTTTTAAAGTAGCTACAGCTTCACATATTTTGAAGTTACAGCCTTGCCATATATGAACCCTTACTTGACAGCAGGTCACTAGAAACTTAAATTTGAATGGTAATGCATTTGTCGCAAAGATGGTAATGGAAGCTTTATAAGAAGTAGTTTCATGGCATACATAAGGAAGATATAGTTTACTGTTCCCTTTCCCTGGGCATTATATACCAGTTTGTTTTCCACGATTGAGTGGTTGACATTCCCTTCCAGTTCATTATAGATTCTTCATTGTTATTCATCTTCTAACTTCACTTCCCGTTCCACTATATTGTGATAATCAGGCTGCCCTACATAGTGTTTTCAATATTGTTTACCATTGCAGAACCTAACATATGAGAGTTGACAGCCACTTCATTTGAGATAGGATCTCAGGCTAGCAATATAGCAACATCTTATGTGTAAGTATGAAGACCACCATCAAGATATGTTTCCAAGGTCTCTTGACTGTAAGCGATCTGAATTTATTTCAGCGAGGCATAAATGACGTATATGCTTCATCTTGAAGGGAAGTATTAAGGCAAGAATATGGTCTATATGGAAGAGAAGAATGTAGTAAATGTGTCCCCAACTGTTTTAATTTTGTTGGCCCATACAACAGAACTTTCAGAGAGGGGAACTATCAACTTTTCCTCCTTTCTATTCTAGTTCTTATTCTCAACTTACTGTTTCCTAGAAAAATTGATATTGAGTGGAATGAAGAGAAATATCTAATGATAAGACTAGAAGTGATGCAGTTCTCAGGCTAGTTTGGTTTCCCAAGAGCATTTTGTATTCTCATCACAGTAATAGGTTGCATCATGATGGCAATGGGTATTCTGGAGAAGAGATTCTGAAAAGAGTTTACCATTAGGCAGTAGATTGCCTTCATAAAACTGCTCCCCAGATTCTGGCCACACTTCATGCTTTGATCCATCAATGGCAGTGAATGACACAAAAGATTGTGTGGGGTGCAGGAGGGTGAACATTGGGTGTACTCTCAAGCACACCAGCCTACAGCAGGAAAGGTAACTAAGAATTATGCATGTATTTTAGAAATGGTAATAAAATAAAAACCAGAAACAGAGTCATAGTTGAATAACAAATAACAATGAAAATTAATCTCAAAACTTTCCATCTATGAAGTTGTCGACTTGGTGGGAAAGTTACAAGATATCTTTTTTTTTTATATGGGGGAAGTTACAAGATATCCTGCAAGCTAAGAAAGCTATTTGGAATGAGTATACCGCTGAAAAGCCAAGCGAGTACCAATTGCAAATTGTGTCATAGATTTCCAATATTTGCTACTTTTTCAGTTGAATGCAATGCATGAAAAATGAATTAACTACAACAGTGGTCTGTCAACACACCTATGATTCTGATAATAAAAGCATTTCTTTCCCCACTCTCCACAAGCTTCCAACAGACGTGTCATGCCTAAAGCAATGCCTGAGAGACTGACCAGCTAGAAGCCTTACAAAACATGGTGCATGGCATGTCATTTGTCGCAAAAAAACCAACAATGCTTTTGATCCTTGACTAACAGACGATTAGACTACTTAAAAAAATACATTCAGCCTCAAGGGAGATCCATATATTGCTCTGAGCAGTAGTCTTTATGCAGGTTTGGAAGTCAAAGAGAAAAGAGAAAGAGAGTTTTAAAACTAAACCTTGAAAACCCGCCAGAACCAGCACCAACTTTGCAGGCAATAATGCTAGAATTAATTTGGACAACCTTTAGATTATGCTTTGGAATATGTATTTGCCGTTGAAGAACCAACCCACCACCAATATCACCTTCTAACAAAATTGATTCATTCTCTCCTGCATGCTCAAGAATGCGCCTGAAAGGAAACTGAATTTAGTGACCAATAAAATAAAGGAACGGTGGGAATTACGCATGACGCTCCTCCATCCATTCGAGGCAGCTGTAAAAGTTCCTCTATGTATTGAGGTATTTTGATGGACAAAAACATAAGATTTGAAACAGCAGAAACTTTTGAAAGAGCAGTAAAATAACTTAGCTAATGACCCTGGCTCTCTGAAACAAGCAGGACAAACGTGGTTGTCTTTCTTTTCTGCTAGCGCCCTGTCCCCGTCCCCGTATCCAAAACAGAAAAAAAGAATGAAGGGGAGAGGTACTGGGATCAAACCCTATGATTTGATTGTTCCTAGCGACACTTTAACTTTGATGCCATATTAGACTGAATTATTAGAAGAATGAGAATCACCATCCAGAGTACCGCGAACCTCTTTAATTAGTTATTACTACATAGAAATAATTACAAATTTGCCACACACTGACTCAATTATCCTCACAAGTTCAATAGCTCAGTCCAAACAGAGCCAAATTTTTATTTCACCCACCAAAATTCGTGACACAGCATCTTTGATTAACAGGAGTGGAAAGAACCACAACAAAGGTTTTAGACCCTTCTGCATGTGATGTATCTGCCCTCAATGGTGTAACTCGTATCTACAAATCTGGAGAAGGGACTCGTTTTGGGGGAAGAGAGTTAGTTCCCCTCTGTTACGAGAGATGATGCCTTCCTGAACCATATCATAGCAGAACTTCATCCCCTGCGGCGAGTGATATTGAAGCAAGAGATCCTAAATCTACCAGAAGGAAATCTAGATCTAAGCAAATTTTTAGTTTAGGTACGAGTAGAAGATCCTATATCTGAGATATTTTAAGTGTATCACACATGCAGGCTAGCTCATGTAATTTAAGTGTGCATTGCGTCATAACATTCTTATGAGCTGACCCTATCTTCCAGTTAGAAATTTTAGCAACCAAGGGAGAGATGGTGACTGCAGAAACACTAAAAAGCTATTTTTCTACCTCAAAAGCGCAGGTAGACAAAAATATAAAATAATTCCTAAAAGTTAAAGGCTGACTCAGACATCAGACCCTGGACAAAGTTTGGATTTAGTCCCACGATTTCGTAAGTAAATATAATCGGATTCTACATAGTATAGTTACACTTGTGCTTTTCCAATAAACAGTGGCATTGAGAAGTAGTTCAGCAACTCACTCAATAACACTGTATTCCTCAGAACACCCGGCAGAACGGAATTCAGTGCCACTAAATTCTTCATACCCATTGATATCAACTCTGCTGTGGAGCCACTGCATTCCTGCGTCCATGATTACAAGGAGAAGAAAGCATTAATCCCAAAGAGCAGGTAACGCATACTGCAATAGTCTCTGTACTGTACCAGGAGGAAAATAACACTAACTCAACAGCTCCGAACATTAAGAGCAGGAAATGAAAACAAATCTTAGTAACTAAAGTAGACGTAAACTATGAAGGGTGACTATTAGGCCCCATTTTAAAAATAAATCATGTTCTTGAATTACTTTTCATCCCCCTTACACATCATAATCTAGGCTCTACCTCCAAAGCATAGAAATAATTTAAAGGAAAAACATGCAAATTTGTTAATTGTAACCCTTCTTATGTCAGCTTAAGGAACAGCCATCTCACAAGATGACATTCCGAAACAATTCATTAGAGAGGCAAGGTTTTCTTCTTCTTGTTATCCTATGTTTTTAGACCACAAAATGGAAAGAAAGAAAGAAAAATACTGTAAAAAACTGAAAAGAAAGAGAAGCCATCATCAGGATAACCCATTCAAAAGAATTACCCGAAGGAAGGTGAGTCATGGAAATAATTCTACCCCCAATCCAGGGAACTATTTTCAGACTCCAATAACCACTTCTCAGTTCAATAGGAGTCCTTGAAAGTTCTACTCCCTTTTTGCCTGAAACCTCTTCCACATCTGGAATGCACTTGGCAGTTTCTGCATTTAACAACTTACTTTGTGAGCAAAATGTATTATAACCTAATACTCAGAAACAGCGTTCCAGAAAATTTTCTTTTAATGATAAATGACATTCACCCTGTATCATTTATGATGAGATAAGTATAAGTATTATTAGATACTGTCTAAAAGAAGAATGCAGACAAAAGTGCAAAATAATGCAGCTTCAATCCCTAACTTCAGCCAATCCCATAACAAAGGATAAAGAACATTGACAAGGACCATCCAGCAAGAACTCTGGGACAATGATGTATGGAAGCGTTTAGGTTGGATAACAAAGGCATTGCCATTCTAACAAATCTGTGTTTAAACCGATCAATAAATTCTACGTAACCTGAAAAATGTGAGGAAGAAAACAGTGTTGAAGAAGCTAAATTACCCAAACGAGTCCTATATTGCTTTTCACTGGCAGAAACCAACTTATACAGTTCTTGTTCTGAAGGCATAGTAATTTGCAGAAGTTCTCCATCCATGCCCCACAAATCAAGCTTGTGAAGGGACCCCGGTCCAATATGAATTAAGACAGAGGACAACATACATTAGTTTATCACTGGATGAATGTCTCTGACTCTTCAGCATTTGGCTTCAGGAAAAAAAAATGCATACCATTGAGCCTCCACCAAGCAATAACTGTACATGCAGTCGACGCTTTGGCCTTTTCCACAATCCTTCAGTTTTGGAAACTCTCACAGTGACAACTGATGACTGGAGTTCAGCAACATAGTGTGTTAGCAGGTATTCACCTCTGGTGAATCCATATCCATCGCCTTCATCTTCGAAAATAACACCTTCAGCTTTCCCTGTAACTTAAAAGATAAGTACGTCCCCAGAGCAGGCAAAGATTTTTTAAAGTCACTCTAGCATCTGAAGCAATTGCCCGCCTGTAAATATGGGCATTAAATCCTGACCAAAGACAATTTGGGTGAACAATCATGCCTCATATACATAACCTGAATTTGGCGCCCAACTACATTGGCAACAACAAATGAAACAGTCAAGTCGATTCTGAAGAATGCTGGTGCCAATAAACTTACCATCTTTATCTAAAGCCACCAGAAGTGACAAATCATCTATGGGGTTAGCTTCACCAAGGTGCTGATGAGGAGGTCCCAAAGGTATTATTGATCCACCTTGTAAATATAAAGCTGGCAGATCCTGAAATGTCAGTGAAAACATTAATAGTGAAAGAAAGAATACAGCAAATCAAGCACCAGCACTTACTGTCGAAACACAAAACAAGGTGTAATAATACATACTGGATGTGAATCATCAAAGTCAAAGCGCACCCATATTCCTTTAGGCAATGTACAGTCCAATTTATCCAGCTCCTGATTAGGCATCGTGCTAATGAAGATGAAAAGGTTGTTAGAACAAGTTATTGGGACAAAAAGTACACCATATGACTTGAATGTAATGGAATTAGAGAGCAGCAATCAGAACTTTATTCAGTACAGGCCCATAATTACACATCCACAATAAAAAAGGTTGTAGTACCATATTCGCATTTTCTGTTCTTAGTTGCCCCAGGAGTGAAAATAATGCCCAGCACAGAGTGGATAAAGTTCCATGTAAGAGACAATAAACACAGATAAGGGGGAAACAAAAGTGAGAAAATAAAGACAGATTCATGAGCATCTAAGGATGGTAACCTATAAGTAACTAATAGTAACAGTAGGTAATTAATAAGGGTCTACTTTTTCACTACAATCTGAATTGTAGGAAAAGAAACTGTTGACACTAGGAATGAGTAAAATGTAATATTGATGGATATTTGTGTAGCTGGCATTGGATTAAGGCATTGATAGAAAATAAGAAAACGTTTGGCCAGCCAACTTCCTGAGGGCACCCACTAAACAAACATATTACAGATATTACTTCCATCTATGTTCACAAATTTTAGAAGTTATAAAATTAAGGGGAAAGTGCACAATGCATCCTCCAACTACCAAAACTTGTGCAATTTACACCCCGAACTACAAAACTGGACCTGTTGCACCCAAAATACAAATTAGTATTCACTATGCACCCCATGTTAACTTTAACTGCTAAAATCAATGCAAAGTGAACCATGTGGCACAACTTTAATGGTCAAATTGTACCATGGGGGTGCAAATTAAAGATCAATTAGTAGTTCAGGTTGCAAAGAATTAAAGAATTTTTTTCCATCTGCAGTGGAGAACCGGCCTCTTTCCATCGGAGGCGGTGGAAGTGGCGCAAGCCCTTCAAACGACTACTTATCAATCTCAGATGAATAATGCATAGGGACTGCAGCGGCTATTAAGCCTAGTTCTATAGCTACCGAACTTTACTTGTGACGGTATAGAATAAAAACCTTGCATAGACTAAAATTGAACCCAAAAGAAAAGAATTTTCAAGCTTCCTTAAGCTGGGATCTTGTGGATCTGCAAAAGCAACCAACAAACATTTAGAAGCACATGAAAATGAAATAAATTTACTGCAACCAACCAGCCTTAGAACCCACCAGCGAAAAAAGTAGGCGTTGCCACCGGAGTGCCCATCTTATGAGCCATATAGAAAAGGGTGTAGATATATGGCATAAGGCGGTAGCGCCTTTTCAATGCAAGGCGACAAACTTCTTCACACTAATAAAACCAGAGTGAGTTCTAAACTAATATTGGGAACAAAGTAGACAAACAGAAAAATTTAACAGGGGCAATCAGCAATGTCTGAGAATAAATTAGAGTTAAAAGAGTCATTTACTCTAGGGCAGGCTCTAAATACTTCAAAACATGTAGTATACCAGTCACTCAATATTCAGGTGGAAATCTGTAGCATGTTAACTCGATTACATATCAGGTTCGAATCAGTAATTGGCTTCAATGAGAAGACAATTCCACAATTCACACCACTCAGCTGCCAGAAAATATAAAAGTTACTGTTTCAACTCTAAAAGTCATCACGTTGTGGATATGTCTTTCAACACAGAATATATACCTGGCCTGTACAAGATTTGTTGTATCTAGTAGGGTGGAAGATTTGCTTAATGGTTAATGTTTCAGTGTACCTCCCATACTAGTACGTTAGCATTCTTTTTCTCCAGTGTAATTACTATTCATCAGTTAGGAATAAAAAATAAGAACAAAGATTTAATCCTTCAGAAATATAGGAGCCAGAAATTTAGTTGAAGAGGTATCCAGTTATCATATCACGAAACATTTCCTCTATCCACTGACAATTTGGTTATAGACTTTCTGGAATGTAAAAGGAAAGGTCAAACACCAAATGATGATTGGCGGTTTAGTTAACAATAATAGGCTGATCTCTTGCTTTTTAATTTTCAGAATACAAAAAAGGCTATAGTATTCACCACGAGCAGACTTGGACAGTTAATGGATGCGCTTAGAACATATATAATAATGAATAGGTGCTCACAGTCTATAGAAAAATAGATGTCCACAGAGAGTTTAAAATAAATATGAAGCGCATGGTTATGGGTTATACTTTAACTGGAAGAGAATCAAAATTATTCTTTCACCGTGAAATCAGCTCATTTTTCATTTCTTATGGAGTAGGCAATCCAGTTTCGGAGAAGCAGGGTCATGGTTAACAGCCAGCATAAACATTTATACCATACAGGTGAACGAACAGTACTCACTATGTACAGGAGAGGGAGTGGAATATCAAAAAGGATGCCAAATTGCAGAAGGATGCTTACAAAAAGGGAAGATTATATCTCAGTACAAGTAGTTAGAACAATAATTTCAGAAATTATGAGTTATATTTAGGTGTTTATGTATGGGGGGAGGTGATTTTTCTAATTCTGTCGCGACTAAAATGAAACCGAAACCTACCAAAGAATTCTCTCCATTGGTAGTTTGAGTGCATGTGCACACATGCATGTGTTAACTTTCATTATCAAGTGCTTAATTTTGCACTCTTTTAACTTACAATAACTTAATTGCATGAGCATGTTTATCCAGTAGTCAAAGAGTCTCATTGTATTGCATGTTTAAAGCATGTTAACATTATTCAAGGTGCTATGATGCATTGCCAGATGTCCTGGAGCAATCCAAGACAATTTATTTCATACTTGTAGAAATCATGCTAGCACTTTGAAAACATCCACAAAATCAATGAATCATTCTTCTGGTCTCTCTTCGCTCCCAGGGGAGAGTCCAAGAGTAATTGTTTAATGTAGACGTATTACAGAGCTTCGTTTCTGATATGAGTACTGATCTTACCTCCATAACCTCGTTATTTTCCTTTGAGATTGCAAAACATATGCTAACCTCTCATTCAAACAACCACCGAAATATAGAGCCAAAAAGCTTACATGACAGCGCACATACTGGGACAGCATTCTATGAAGTGCATGACGATCCCTTCAATCCCAAAAGTAGGAAATACTAGGATCGCCAATTGACAAAAGATGTAGGTTATAGATTCTCTTAATCATCATATGTTTAGCTATTACATAAATTGGATGTCTGAATTTCACCAAACTGGTACCATTAAGTGCTCACACATGCATCCCAACCAGTATTTCGAAGTTAGCATACAGTCAACATTGTATAGCTAAAGGAGCACAAACCTCTTCTCCAAAAGACCATGGTTCATGGTCAAAGGTGTCGATTTCAGAATGCCCACGGCAGAAAGGAAACATAGCACCTATGCCCATCCACCTCCCAAAAAGTTTGGGTGTTGCATTTCCAGCAAAGCCACCAATATCTGGTCCTGAAAGTGGCTGACCACTAAGTCCCTGAAGAAAAACTAAAACATAAATCACAGCTGACTCATACTGAAACAACTGAACATGAAATTGAATATCTGAAGTAACAAATCTGGAAAGGCAATATGTTTCACTATCTCCAAAACTGAACGAAGTTAAGGAAGAAGATGTGATACTAGGAGGAAGCTCTTCATGAAAGTATAATCACGAAAAGGGAGAATAAAACAGCGCTTATGTTTTGTCCCCTTTTAAAACATAAAAATAGAACAAGATGTAGTATATAACAAAGAAAACTGAGACGATTTTGGGAGCTGTTTGAAAAAGAACATCAAGACAAAAAAGAAACACATCAATAAGAATCCTACCACTTCCCTGTTTCCAATCAAGCAAGTGTACGGAAATGCTTAAGATTTCAGAACTGATCAAATAAGTGCCAGTTTTGGCATTTGTCGAAGCTTTAACAATTTAGGACCAGTTGCAAGCTTAGCACCTTTTAACGGCAAAATCCCTTTTTGTAATGCTAGAACACCATGAATTTGTTCTTAGTTTATTCCCTTGGGCTTACTGCTTTTGCTTTTAGAATTAAATTGTGGCTAAGACTCAGCAGAGTGTTTGGCTATTGTTAAGGAAAGTAGACTAGAGTTTGTGTAGTTAAGGAAAGAGATTTTGAGTGTTTATGATGATTGATATTTTCCTTGTGTATTCTACCATGTATTACCCCTATATGTATTGCACGTGTGAGGGAGAAAGGCTTAATATTTTCTTCTTTTTTTCAGTGGAATCCTTAGTTTCTGTAACATGGAATTAGAGCATTAGGGTTTTCCAGTTCATTTTTTCTTTCTGCCACCTTCTCCTCTTGTTTGACCTTTTGTTTTTGTCCACTGTCTTGCTCACTCGACTGTCCACTTTGTTTGGATGTGAGAGGCGCCACATTCACCATGACCGTGGGATGTGGTTGCCATTGTCGTGGGTGTCTACGGGATGGTTAGTTGATCGGAGAACGGCTAACGTTGTAAGATAACTAGCCCTTTGTGACAGAATTCTTTCAAAGGCAGTTTGAAGTTTCTATTCTGTCTGTGGGTGAAGTCTTGGTTATGTCAGTAGTCTCTTGGTGATTCTGGTTGTTTCTGCCTATTTTCGAGTGTTTCACCGGTATCCAACGTCGTCTGTGGTGCACTGTGGCAGTTTTGTTTCTGTTTCAGTCACGTTTACAGTGTCTCCAGTAGTAGTCGGAGCCTATTCCAGTGGTTGGTGGGCAATCAGTGGCACTCAAATGATGATGATGCAACCCGAAGCAACTCTAGTTACCTAGTTTTTGAGGTTCATCCCAGGCAAAGCCCAGCTCGCCAATTGGGCTGCCTAGTCTTTGCACCTCAGTTCAGGCACAGCCCATCTCGCCTCTTAGTAGGGCTTCTGTTGCGGTCCAGCCTTTCCGGCTGTGTTGTATGCGCCAAATACTTCTGAGCTGTTTGTATTGGCTCTTTTGTTCGTATCAGCCAGCTCGCCTGTTTCGGCCAACATTGGTTCTTTCCCGCCGGTTCTTAGTATTTCTCAGCCATTTCTTGTGTTTTTGGGCAAGTTCTTAGTGCTTTTCGGCAGGTTTTGGTGAATTTTGGCCGGTATTTATGTAACAATCCCATATTGGTTAGGAAACATAGAGAATAGTTTATATAAGATTGGAGGCACCTCTACTTGGCAAGCCGGTTTATAAGATGTGAATCTCCAAGCTTATATATCCATTACAAATGGTATCAGAGCCAGTTGTGGGCTCCTGCGCAACCCCGCCGCCGCGCCTACAGAGCGGCCGACCATGGATCCGGTGGTACGAGCACGGCCATAGTCCTGAGAATAGAAGGCACGACCATGGATCCAGTGGAACGGGTATGACCCCAGTCAGGTGAATAGAAGCCTCATGGTACTCCACCAACGTGGACATTGGTCTTAAAATGGTGAGGTTATGTAATAATCTCATATTGGAGGCTCCTCCACTTGGCAAGTCGGTTTTCTAAAGTGTGAATCTCCAAGCTTATATGTCCATTACATATTTATGGATTTTGGCTGGCCTTTTTTTTATAAGGAAATCTTTATTAAGGAACCAAGAGCGGTGACAATACAAAAGAGCTATACTAAAACACCTAAGCCAAACAAGCTACAAAACTAATGAAATAAAAAAAAAACAGAGAAAGCATAGCCTAAGACAACATTGGCCCATAAAAAAAGAGAACTCATTAGCGTGCCCTTCAACCCCTCAAGTGACGTAAAGGTGTCATTGAAACATCTGTCATTCCTCTCCCTCCATATAACCCACCAAATGCATAAAGGGATCATTGATGAGTCCACCCCCATTTGTCTATTTGCACTTCCTCTCCTACTGGTGATCCTCCACCCTCTCTGGTTCCAGTGCTGCTTTTGCATCCCTCACCTTCTCCACTAGATAATCTTTCTCCAGTTTTGTTACAGGTGTATCCTCGTCGTCAGCGACCACCACCTCCTGCGCTCCTGCCATCTACCTCCAACTCCTCAGATACTGCATTGCTCGAAGCTACCTTTTCTCTGCCTATTGCCCTTCGAAAAGGTACTTGTACTTGTTTCATTAAACATTCCATTAGTCAGTTTATTTTCACTCACTCTCTCTCTCTTTCTATCTCATGTTTTACCACACAGGTCTCTCACATTTCTATTCCTAAGAAGTGCATGTTGCCTTATCTGATCCGGGTTGGAGGACAGCCATGGAAGTCGAAATGATGACTTTGCACCAGAATGAGACTTGAGAACTTTTTCCCCTCCCATATGGTAAACAAGTTGTTGGTTGTAAGTGGGTGTATACCATTGAGCGCTTGAATGCCCGGTTGCTGGCTAAAGGCTATACTCAGATATATGGTATTGATTATAAGGAGACTTTTTCTCCGGTTGCCAAGATTTCCTCTATTCGTATTATCATTTCTCTGGCTGCCAACCTTAGCTGGTCTTTATTTGAATTAGTTATTAAGAATGCATTTCCACATAGTGACTTGCTTAAGAAGGTATATATGGAGCAACCATCTGGGTTTGTTACTCAGGGGAAGTATCGAGACATTGTGTGCAAATTGAAAAAGACCTTTATGGCCTCAAGCAATCACCGAGAGCATGGTTTGAAAAGTTCTTTAACATTATGGCCGAATTCAGTCTTAAGCGCTGTCAAACTGATCATTCTATATTTCAATTACACGTTGTTGTTGTTGTTGTATTATTCTTGTTGTATATATTGATGATATTGTGATTATAGGGAATGATTCTTATGGTATTGCTAAGTTGAAACAACAGTGGCTTCACACCAAAGATTTGGCAAACTTCGAAACTTTCATGGCATCGAGGTCGCTTGATCTAAGAAAGGTATTACTTCGTCTCAGAGGAAATATATCCTTGATCTGTTGGAGGAAACTGGCCTATTAGGAGGTTGACCGTTGATGTTCCCATGGATCCTAATCTAAAACTTATAAATGACGATGGGGATGTATTTAACGAACCTGGCAGATATTGACGATTAGTGGAAAAACTCAATTATTTGACCATAACAACACCGGACATGTCATGTGTTGTGAGTGTAGTTAGTCAAATTCTAGAAGTTCCTCTAGTTCCTCATTGGGATGCTGTGATGCGCATTATCCGTTATCTGAAACGAGCTCCTACACTTGGGTCATTGTATAGACCAAATGGACATCTTATAGTGCAGGGCTTTACTGATGCTGATTGGGCAAGTTCTTCTTCAGATCGTAAGTCTACTGTCGGGTATTGTACTTTTCTAGAAGGTAATTTGGTGACATGGAAAACCAAGTAGACATTGGTTGTGAGATCTAGTGTGGAAGCAGAATACAAGGCAATGGATCACAACTCCAATGAGATAACTTGAATAAAATAATTTCTTCAGGTGATTGGTTTTCCCTTTGAACTCCAATTTCATTGCATCGAGATAATCATGCTGCCTTGCATATTGTAGCTAATCCTGTTTTCCATGAAAGGACGAAGCATATTGAAATTGGCAGTTATTTTGTTCCTGACAAAATAATGGCTGAGATATATCCACCCAATATGTGAAATCTGGAGATCAATTGGCAGATATATTAACTAAGTCTCTTTGACGTACTCAGTTAGAGTATATTGGTTCCAAGTTGGGCTTATATGTGACATATATGCTCCAACTTGAGGGGGAGTGTTAAGGAAAGTAAACTAGAGTTTGTGTAGTTAAGGAAAGAGATTTTGAGTGTTTATGGTGATTGATATTTTCTTTATGTATCCTACCATGTATTACCCTATTGTATAGAACGTGTGAGGGAGAAAGGCTTAACACCTACAAAGAACAAGGAAGATCTCTAATTTTATTCTGGTAGTTAGTTGAACATTGGGTTTGTTTGTTTTATTAGTTGCAGATTTTGTTCAACTGAGCAATCTCTTTAGTTTAGCTGTTTTCCTTTGTGAGCTTTGCGTCTGAAGCATGCCCCTGGGCTTCGTGTGTAGCTTTTCTTTATGACACTTAACAACACAAACAAATAACCTGAACACGTGCCTGGGCTATCGGATGGTTTAAGATTATTGCAACTTTTGAGTTTAAAGGGTTTCCAGGTAAAAGATATCAAGACATAGAAGAGAGAGCATTGTTCGAGCATATACTAAAAAGGGTATGGTTTGGTGTTGCAAAGGAGGGACAGATTCAAGGCTGGTCCTTTGGTTGTGAAAAGTAACCAATGGGACAGCACATGAAAGAGGTGAGGAAGAAGAGGATAGAGAGAACGAGAGCGAAGCACAAACTCAGTACTCTTGTATCCAAATCAAACACTTCACATATTGAGCATCTTGACGCATACTCGTATAATTCCTCAATTTTTCCTTAATCTACATGGAACAGAACTCCTTAATTGTCTCAAACAAAAGGCCCAATAAAATGCACTAAAGACCTCTGAATAAAAAAATAACCCTACAGTGGAATTTTATGCTTGGCTTCCGGTTTAATTCCAGTTGCATCATTTGCAGAAGGATCATTAGCTTTTAAACTAAAGATGCAAATTAAAAACTCTTTTAGCCAGACCTCTGTTGACGTAGATTCATAATTATGATCTAGCCCTATGCACGGCAAATTTTGCCAATACTCTCAAGACCATAACGTGGACACTTTATCCACGTCTGCATTAAATCTTTTGACCTCACACATGTACATAACGTTAAAGACAGCCCCAAAGTTATCCACAGATGAAGGAACATGTTTGTAGAGAGTTTACAGGCAAAAGATCAAATTACAACAGAATATAAGGGACAAAAAATACCAATCTGCAACTTTGTTTCAGTAAAACAAGATTCTGAGAATTACATACCAATTGAAGTACCATAGAGATACTCATATGAAGGTGCTCCCAAGTTGACAGGTTATCCCCTGTCCAGGTTGCAGCATACCTTTGGCTACCAATAAATCCAGCTCTGGTGAGGACAAAGGGACGCTTATTTTCATTTCCTAACTTCATGCCTTCAAATGTTGATCTTGCCATCAACATGCCATACACCTGGAGTGGTGAGGATATAATGAGAAACTTCATAATTTATTCTCTGAGAAAGCATCCTGTAGGACCAAAGCAAACTCTACCAGCATTTATCAACCATGGCCAGAAACTATTTTCAAAAGCATGTTGACAGGAAAAAAAAACAATCATCAAAAGAGACTAGGATGGACAACATTTGTACAGAAAAGTGGGGGAAAAAAGAACACAAGACGAGGGCCACAGAATAGTACATTGTGGTAGTAAGAGTGGTTTTGACAACCTCCAAGTTCATCATCTCCCCTATGGATGTTGCTTTCAGGCATCGTTTTTGTTACAGACTGAAAAAGAAAATATCAATTAGGCAAAATATTAATGGCAAAAATGGCAACTACTAGAGGAATTATTGAATTACCTTGAAAACAGCTGGTTCATTCATATCATTCCATATACCATCAACACCATTACTTATGAAATCTTTAACTAATTGAGCCCACCAGGAACGAACTTTTGACTGGGTATAGTCGGGGAAAACACAAGGCCCAGGCCACACCTCGCCTGAAGATGGAGATGGCATATATTGTAACACATTAACTATCAAAATTATTGTAAGGAAAAAAGACAATATATACCAACAAAAGGCCTCCCATCTGCTTTCTGAATCCAGACATCACTTTTTGAACCGGTATCATAGACGAAATAATCCGCTTCATCTTTGATCCCAGGGTCAAGCATCCAGATAGCTTTGAAGCCACTATGGTGAAGATCATTTACCAAAGATTTCGGATCTGGGAAACGGTCCTGAAAGATATCCTGAATGTTTAATTTCAGTGCGTGGTCTAATATCACCATGTTTGTATCAACGAGATATCCATGTAAAATTGTATATCACATTTGCAATTGTGGTTCAAATAGTGGCAACAAGATACCGTAAGGTAAAACTAACTCGTTTTCTTACCAAGAACTATATTTCACCTAAAATTGTATTTTGACCTAGAAAGTGTTGTTAAGCGAAGAATAAAAGACAAGTAAAAAGAACAAGAAGATATGCAATTGAAAGCAATTGAAACATCTAAGAGAATACATCCTACGGAACCGTAATAAAAAGACCATTTTAAAGAAAACATGCCTTGTCGAAAGTGAAACAACGAAAACCATCCATGTAATCGATATCCATCCATATAACATCACAGGGTATACCTTTCTCGCGGAATTTACTGGAAATCTGCAAACATAATTGTAGAAACAATCAAGAAAAGGAAAATGCTAAAAAAATGTCCATTACAATTGTCATAAATAGTTTGGAACTAGAAACTAATAAATGACTCCCTTCTCTCTGAGCAAGTGAAATTTTACAAATGATATTCTATAATGGAAACATAATGATGTTCCTAAGGGGTCCAATATTGAGTGTAACATAGAAATGCAGATAATACAAATAACCAGTGGTCTACGCATAGGTACTATAGAGAGATTGGTATGTCCAACTGCTTCACTGTGACATCTGTCATTCATAATTCTTACTGTTGTAGACTGCTGGAAAAAAAAAAAGAGGATTTTGCTTTCTCTTAGGCAAATAATTAGAGAACAAATGAGAAAGTTTTGGCCGTGTATTGTATTTGTAGACCTACAGTCACTTGACATGTATCACCTTAAGGTGAACAGTGAAGTAGTACCTGAACATGACGTATTACAAGCATACATCTAGAAATGCATGGAATGAGAAGAGAGAGAGAGAGAGAGAGAGAGAGAGGAAGAGAGAAAGAGAGCAAGAGAGGCTAGGGTTAGTTTCAGATAATGAGAAATAACTAGAAAGAGTACCAACCTCATGAACCCTCTTATCTGAATCATAGCTCCAACGACACTGGTGATAGCCTAGGGACCACTTTGGGGGCATAAATGTAGATCCTAAAGAGAAATTCATTAGTTATTCAGCATATAAATCAAAAGCCAAAACGACAAGCTTCATGAAGAACTAGTCATTGTGCACCGGTTAGGGTGATTGGTAGTAATGGGGACATTCATTTAATTTACTTGTTTTTAGTATTTAGTTGTGATTTATATTTTAATAGACTAGGAGTTATTATGCTTTATTAAGTTTTGGCCCATGGGCTTTTAGGGTTTGCTTATGACCTTTGTTCTCTATTTAAGGTTAGTGAGAACCTTAAATCAATTAGACTGAGATAATAAAGTTTATTGGCTGCTGCCTCTTACATTCAAAAATGTGTTTCCCCTTCTCCTTGGCTTATTTCTTCTCTTCTTCCCTATTCTTTCTTGAGCTTTCTATCTAATTCCTATTTCTCCACTATATTCCGCATCAAATTGGTATCAGAGCCCAAAATTACTATTTCTTTTCCGTTTCTTTTGGTTGTTCGACGCTATACCTCTCACAAAATTGCCCATTGCTGTGTTTTTGTTTCTTTGGTGTGTGAGTTGATCGCCGACGACCCAGCAGCCTTCTCAGCCTTCGCCGACGTCCCCCGGAGCTCCGGCCGCCACTGTTTAGCCTTTTTTTCCGGCGATCCAGATCTGTCCCACATGTTTTCATTGTTTTTCGTCGTGATTTGTCCAGATCTGAGCCTATATTTGAGTTTCTACATGATTTTCGGTCCACACAGGTGAAGCCCGCTTCGTTCCGCCGCCGGCAGCCACCAGATTCGGCCAGTTTCGGCGATTCCGGCCGATATTCACGGTTTCGGCCGATATTTTCCGGTTCCGGCCGAAATACGTCCGGTTCCGGCCGAGTTTGGCATTTTCAGGCCGAACATTAAGGGGTTTAGCACTATTATGGCTCCTCTCACAGAGTGTATGAAGAAAGGAGAGTTCAAGTGGTCTTCTCAAGCTATGAAAGCTTTTGAGGATGTTAAGAAGAGAATGACTGAAGCCCCAGTCATGGGTCTTCCTGATTTCTCTAAATTGTTTGAAGTTGAGTGTGATGCATCAGGTATTGGCATAGGCGGAGTTCTTACTCAGGAGCGTCATCCTATTGCCTACTTTAGCGAAAAATTGAATGATGCTAGACTACGTTACTCTACTTATGACAAAGAGTTATATGCGGTTGTGCAGGCTTTGCGCCATTGGCGCCATTATTTGTTACCCCAAGAGTTTGTTCTTTATTCTGACCACGAAGCTCTTCGTTACCTTAGTTCCCAGAAAAAGTTGAATAGTAGGCATGGTCGTTGGATAGAATATTTACAGGCCTATTCTTTTGTTTTGAAACATAGGAAAGGTGTTGAGAACCAAGCTGCTGATGCCTTGAGTCGTCGTATCTCCTTATTGTCTGTTATGCGCGTTAAGGTCATAGGATTTGAGAGACTAAAGGAAGATTATGAGACTTGTCCTGATTTTAGGGAACTTTATCTAGCTTTACTAAGTGGTCAATCTGATCCTACTATTGGGTTTCGTCTTCAGGATGGCTAACTTTTTCGGGGTAATCAGCTTTGTATTCCTAGGACTTCAGTGAGGGATTTTATAGTGTGGGAGGTTCACGCCGGAGGTCTTTCTGGACATTTCGGGCGTAATAAGACTATAGAGGAAGTTGAAGGCCAATTTTATTGGCCTAGTTTGAAGAGGGATGTTGCTAAGATAGTTAGCACTTGTAGAACCTGTCAGCTTGCCAAGCATAAGAAACAGAATACCGGTCTCTACACGCCTCTCCCTGTCCCTAGTTGTCCTTGGCAAGATGTGAGTATGGACTTTGTTTTAGGACTTTCGCGTACCCCTAAGAGGCATGACTCTGTTTTTGTTGTTGTGGATCGTTTTTCTAAAATGGCTCACTTCATTCCTTGCAGTAAGACTTCTGATGCCTCTAAGGTTGCTAGGTTGTATTTTGATGAAATTGTTAAGTTGTATGGTCTTCCTAAAACTATTGTCTGATCGCGATGTTCGTTTCACTGGTCACTTTTGGAGGACTCTCAGGCATATGGTTGGCACTAAACTGAAATTCTCCACTGCATACCATCCACAAACAGATGGCCAAACCGAAGTTGTCAATCGTAGTCTAGGCAACTTATTGAGATGCCTAGTCCAGGAAAACCTTAGGAATTGGGACTTGATCCTCCCTACTGCTCAGTTTGCTTATAACAATTCTGTGAATCGATCTATCGGTGTGAGTCCCTTTGAAGTTGTGCATGGTTATAAGCCTAGGAAACCTTTAGACCTTATTCCCATGTCTCCCTATGCTAGTGTATCTATGACTGCTGAATCATTTGCGCATCATCTTCATGACTTGCATCTTGAGATCAATAAACGTCTAGAAGCAAGTAATGCATCATATAAACTTCGAGCTGACTTACATAAAAGACATGTTGCATTTAATATTGGGGATTATGTCATGATCCGAATTCGACCGGAACGACGTCCTTCTGGACTCGCTTCCAAATTGCAGACTCGTAGTGCGGGTCCTTTTAAAATTTTGAAGCAGGTTGGACCTAATGCATATGTCATTGATATTCCATCTCACTTTGGTTTTCATCATACTTTCAATGTTGAGGACTTAGTTGCTTACAAAGGCCCTCCCAGCTTCCCAGATGATCCTTTTCTTGACACAACTACGCCTAACCCTGAGCCTATTCCTACCACTGCACCATTACCTTCTCTTCCTGCACTCGTAGATAAAATTGATGCTATTCTAGATGAGCAGGTTGTGTTCACTACAGATGGAGCGGTTCAGCGTTTCCTTGTTCGCTGGGTAAATAAACCGGATTCTGAATGCACTTGGGTTACTCGAGATATTCTTCAACAACTTGATCCCGACATGTTGGAGCTTTACAGAAGTCATCAGGATCTTCTTTCGCCAGAGTCGAGTTCTTCTCACCCCGGGGACACTCGATTCAGACCTCCACTGATACGAGTCTATGAGCGTGCGAAGAAGAAGACCGCACAACCACTTAGTTTGTGGTTGGGTACTTGAGAGTTATGATTTCGTCTTGTTTTGTTTTACTCGACAGGGTCGAGTTTTTCCCACCTGGGGGGAATTAATGGGGACATTCATTTAATTTACTTGTTTTTAGTATTTAGTTGTGATTTATATTTTAATAGACTAGGAGTTATTATGCTTTATTAAGTTTTGGCCCATGGGCTTTTAGGGTTTGCTTATGACCTTTGTTCTCTATTTAAGGTTAGTGAGAACCTTAAATCAATTAGACTGAGATAATAAAGTTTATTGGCAGCTGCCTCTTGCATTCAAAAATGTGTTTCCCCTTCTGCTTGGCTTATTTCTTCTCTTCTTCCCTATTCTTTCTTGAGCTTTCTATCTAATTCCTATTTCTCCACTATATTCCACATCAGGTAGTCATTTGGTGCAGGTTGACAATGTAATCCTCTAGGAAGCATGAAATTTCAAATAAACCTTAAATATTAGAATCTGACAAATAGGCAAGATAGAGATTTGGACATGGTCCCGACATGTCTAACCCGTCCAAAGGCCAATATGTTTATCTTTATTAAGATATTTTAGATATTTGGCCCTGACATAATCAATAGCCTTAGTGTCATATGGGAACTCATGTTAAGGAGTTGGAATTGTATGTCTTGTCCATCGTTGGTAAATTTAAAAGAAAACTAATTATTTTCACCTGTAATGTTTGTAAAATTATGTGGAGTTCAGCTATTTCATTACAAATTCATATCCCATAAAATGTGTAAAACTCACTTGTGAAATCATTCCATGATGAAATAGCTATCCTAACGACAAATATCATAATAGAAAATTTTATATTAATGAACCAAATCTACTTGTGCTTATAAGAACTAAGCCAGCCAAACCATGATTTATATGACTAAAACAAATTACTCATATAGCTAATCTGACACCCATCCCATTGTCACACACAACTTTATACTGCGAACATATGGCAAGCTGTGCTGGAAGGAGACCAACATGTGTCAGCCTTCCTGTTCTCTTAGCCACACCCATGACGCTGAGGGAGGCAGGGAGCATTTGCTCTATTCAGTTACTTGTGCTGGACGAAATAAGCAAGGGCGAGTGAGTGAGAAATCCCAGAGAGAGGCAAATAGTAGGAAGGCACAGCTGAGGACACATGCACAACAACCTGCCAGCTTATCAAGGTAAGCATTTGTTGAGGATCCAACTCCGGATCCAACAACAAGCCACCCAATTTATACAATCACAATCTCCAAATTGAATCTAGGGTTTATGAGATTTGAGAATTTGGTTCAAGTAGGAATATAATCTAGTAGATTGAGGTTTGGAAATTGAAATAGAACGATAATCAAATATCAAGAACTAAGAAAAGATGGTTTGAATCAACTCTATTCAATGGATTGTAAGAGTACAATTCGACAATACAAAGAAAGATAAAAGGATAAGATTCGATCAAACCCCTATTCAAGGAATTGCAAGGGTAAGATCTTCTAAATAGGGGATCCCAAAAAGACATAACTCCACCACTCTCCAATTCTATCCACAAACCTATCATCCTTTTGCCACATATTTTCAAATCGAAACGACTTCTTCCCACCCCCAAAACTACCACTCTCCAAAAAAATAGGAAAATGATCTGAATATAACCAGGACATCCTTCTTTGAAAAATCTCCAGATACAAAAAATCTCAATCAGAACTGATAAGGAAACGATCAATCTAGGACAATGATTGACCGAACCTATTATTAGACCACGTGTAACGCCCCCTAGTCAAGGAAATATCCATCAAACCCAAATCTGAAATAAAATCAGAAAATCCACCATAGCTCTCACACTACCACCGAACCCCGACCGCTCTCTAGGAAAAGCAAGTGACATTAAAGTCACCTTCAATACACTACTGAATTGGCGGTCCTTAACCCGGCCTAGGGTGTCCTTTTTTGTTTGGGAAGCCACCCACGAAAGTATCCTTACCACTGACAACTTGAGGAGGAGGGGTGTGTATGTGCTTGATTGGGGCTATCTTTGCAAGTGTGCTGGGGAGGCTGTTGATCACATTTTGCTGCACTATCTGGTTGTTAGGGATCTGTGGCCCTTTGTGCTCTCTATCATGAACTATGCTTGGGTGATGCCTAGAAGGGTAGGTGAAGTTTTGTTGTGTTGGAAAAGAGAGTTTAAACACCCTCGGGCCGTAGCTATTTGGAGAATGATCCCTACTTGTATTTGGTGGACTTTATGGAGAGAGAGAAATGGAAGATGTTTTGAGGGAGCAGTTGTGTCCATGGAGGGTCTGAGCGGCAATTTATTGCAGTCCTTGTTCTTGTGGGTGAATGCTATGTTGGGGTCTTCCTTTTCAGAGTTTTTCAACTTCATTAGTTTTCTAGCTTGTTTGGTCTAGTGGTTTCAGTATAGTCTTTTGTAGTGTTCCTTCTTTTCTTTTTCATTCAATAAAATTGCCTTACTTAAAAAAAAATACACTACGGAAGGTTCCACTAAGAAAATACCCCTGCCAATTCATCCCACAAAAGTCGTCTCAGAATTTCATTATTTTGGCCACAAACCCCCGAAAATGTCTACTAAATCTTATCCTCAACATTCTTAAAGACCACCGAAAGGGTGAAAACACATCAGAATCCACCAACTTTAATTGATGCGGAATATAGTGGAGAAATAGCATTGAGATACAAAAATCAAGAAATAATAGAAGAATAAAGCCAATAAGAGATGGAAAACACATTTAAGTTCAAAAGGCAGCCGCCAATAAATTTTAGGGTTAAATGCATGCCATGCCCCAGTGGTATGCGGTAATAGCAAACATGCCCCTGAGGTAAATAAAGTCATTTTCATACCCCTGAGGTAAACATTCAGGAGCAAATATGTCCTTCCGTTATGCGCCGTTTGAAACACTAACAGTAAATGCTGACGTGTCAAAATTAGACACGTCAGCACCAATCAAAATTAAACACGTGGCATTTTCGGGAAAAAAAAGGGGGAGAACCCCCGAGCGGCGAAGGGAGCCCAGATCTGGGCTCCCTTCGCCTCCGCCGCTGGCGCCGCGAAGGGCCGCCGCCAGCCACCCCCGCGGCTCCCCTGCTCAGGGGTGGCTCGCGGCCGCCTCGCGCGACGCGGGGACCCCAGATCTGGGCTCCCCCGTCGCGCAATCGCCCTTCACGCGAGCGGCGCGCGCGACGCGGGGGAGCCCAGATCCGTCGCCGGGGTGGCACCCTGCCGGCCACCCCTCGCAGCGCGAGCGGCGGTGGTGAAGGGAGCCCAGTGCCGCTCGGGAGTTCTCCCCCTTCTTTTTTCCTAAAATGCCACGTGTCTAATTTTGATTGGTGCTGACGTGTTTTAATTTGACACGTCAGCATTTACCGTTAGTGTTTCAAACGGCACATAACAGAAGGGCATATTTGCTCCTGAATGTTTACCTCAGGGGTATGAAAAGGACTTTGTTTACCTCAGGGGTATGAAAAGGACTTTGTTTACCTCAGGGGTATGAAAATGACTTTGTTTACCTCACGGACATATTTGCTATTACCGCATACCACAGGGGCATGACATGCATTTAACCCTAAATTTTATAATTTCAATCTAAATAACTTTAGGGTTTTCACAAACATTAAATAAAGAACAAAATGTCCTAAGCAAACCCTAAAAACCCATGGGCTAAAAACCTAGTCAAACATACTATTAATCTATCAAAATATAAATCACAACCAAATAAAGTAAAACAAATAAATTAAATGTCTCCATTAACTCTCCCCAGGTGGGAGAAACTCGACCCGTTGAGTAAAACAAAACATGTTGAAATCATCACTCTCAAATACCTAACCACAAACTAAGTGGTTGTCCAGTCTTCTTCTTTGCACGCTCATAGACTCGTATCAGTGGAGGTCTGAATGTAGTGTCCCCACTAATTGTTCTAGTGTGAGAAGAACTCAACTCTGGCGAGAGAAGATCTGATGATTTCTATAGAGCTCCAATACGTCCGGATCAAGTTGTTGGAAAATATCTCAAGTAATCCAAGGATATGTTCATTTTCACACTTTTTTCAGGATTCTAAGTATATTCACACTACTACCACCGAACATTTTCAGAATTCAAACACAAACACCAATACATTTTACACAATCTCCAACAACTTTTTAATTTTTTATTCAACATAAATTCTCTCTATACTTTTTCACATAACTCCAATACTTTTTTTTTAAACAATTACATCAAATCATTTCTCTCTCCACTTTACACAAACACCAATAAAACATTATTTAACATAAATATTCACAACTTCTCTAAAATCCTACATTTTTACTCAGAACGAACATAAGCCAAGTGCATTTGCAATCCGGTTTGTCTACCCAGCGAACAAGGAAACGTTGAACTGCTCCATCGTTGATGTGGAATATGGTGAAGAAATAGGATTGAGATAGAGAAATCAAGAAATAATAGCGAAGAAGGGAAGAATAAAGCCAAGGAAAGAGAGAAAACACATTTGAGTGCAAAAGGCAGCCACCAATAAATTTTATCATCTTAGTCTAAATAACTTTAAGGTTCTCGCAAACCTTAAATAAAGAACCAAAGGTCTTAGGCGAACCCTAAAAGCCCATGGGCTAAAATCCAATAAAACATAATAACTACTAATATATCAAAATATAAATCACAACCTCGCAACAAATTGTCAATCCTACTACATTTCACCTTATCATTAATCCCTCTAACGTTCCAGCTCAAAATTCTTGACTTCATTAGCAACTGCATAAATCCCTCCCTCCTTTCCTGCCCCTTCTAAAAGCAGAAACAAGCCCATCATAATTAACATATGACTCGAACCCCTACAGTTCCCTCAACATCTTCCTCTTGATCTACAAGGAGTCTTCCTACTAATGCGCACCCTATCCCTTTCCAAAGCTTCAAAAAGGTCTATCAATTTGTTCTCATACCCCTCACATGAGACCCCAACCATGTGCCTAAAAGAAGACACTATTTTCAGCACCCACCTTGAAGGCTCAAACGGTATTGAACATTCTGCCCTCCCTATACCAGGGTAGCAAATCTGCAATGATTCCACAGACAACTTGATACTCCCACTCCCACTCCCACCCCTGACAAAATCCCCTCCTACGACAAGGTCCCCCAAAGATGTACATCTCAAGCGGTATGATTGAACCAGCAAAAACATCACCAACCTCCACCAAAATATTTTGCTTGACCAAATGATAATCCCCATACTGCACTAAGTGACCCACGGGCGAAGCATCAGCCGTAAAAGAACCCTCTAGCCTGGGACTTCCCAAAGGGTCGAGAATTCTCACCTGACTGACCAGAAGACATCGCAACACACAAAGAAGAGAGAGCGTAGCCATGAATCCCAGCTCGATCACATAGAACCATATTCTCTCTGTGAAAGTGGGTCGGCGGCAAGGCCCGGTTTGCTAACGTTGGCAACACACTGCCAACATCGACCTCCCCCAAGAGACCCTGCATTAGCGACACCGCTCCCAGCCTAGACCCCCTCCTTTAGAGAGCATATCAGATTTGTCGTGGTTACTGATCAAAGAGTAAGTTTTTGGCATGACAAATGGTGTGGTGATATTCCCCTTAGGTGTACTTTTCCAACAGTGTTTTCTTTATCTCGACATCCTCTCGCCGTGGTGGTTAATTGTACGTAGGTTGGTTCCAATTACTTAGTTTGGAATGTCCAGATTACTAGAAGTGCGAATGATTGGGAACTGGAGGAATTTATGATATTTTTCTCTACTCTTTATGAAAAGGCTATTCGGATAGGAGTCAATGACAAGTTGCAATGGTTAGCTTCCAAAGATGACATTTTCTCTGTCAAAGCTTTCTATGGTTTTATTAATGGTGGCACTTCCGAGATTTTTCCATGTGGCAGGGCCGGTCCAAAGTCTCTACGAGAGAGTTTCGCTCTTTGTATGGGAGGCCACACATGGTAGAATTTTGACTACTGATAATTTAAGGAGAGGTGTCTTTGTGGTTGATTGGTGTTATTTGTTATTGCATTGTTCGGTGGCTAGAAGGTTGTGGATTTTTGTGTTCCGTATTATGAATCTTTATTGGGTTGTGGATTTTTGTGTTAGAGACGGTGGGGGGATGTGTTTGTTGTGTTGGGGTAAGAACTTTGTGGATCCTTTGGCCAAGGCTATTTGGAAGATAATTTTGTTATGTATTTGGTGGTGTCTATGGAAGGAGTGTAATAGTAGGTATTTTGATGAATTTGCTCTGCCGTTGGATCGCTTGCAGGGTGGTTTCATTCTTTCTCTTTATCTCTGGGGAAATGCAGTGTTTGGGGTCTTTTTTTAGATTTTCAAGATTTATTAGCTTTTTAGCTAGTATGCTTTACGTGAGTTTAGTACAGCCTTTGTACTGTTCTCTCTCTTTTTGTTTTTTCCTAATAAAATGGTGCTTATTCATCAAAAAGAAAAAAAAAAACTTTAAATTTCTCTACTAATTAGCTATGGTTCAAAAATCTAATACTCTATTATAATATTACTGAACCCATTAAATTGAGTGCCAAAACTATTATCTCACCTAAGGCTATAACATACTAAAATTTCATTTAATTTAGAATTTGTTTGCCACTCAAGACATTCATTTGAAAAAACAAGTTGCTGGGGCGTCCAGACTGTAGAAGGCTTCGATGTCTCCATCTTTAAAAATTCACAACTTCAAAAATATGGCTCCAAATTGACCCGAAAATGATTTTGAAACTTTCTTATTTCATAAACTTAAATTTGAGATGAAACCTATAAAAATCGGAGGGCGGGTGGAGGAGCCACCAGAGTGTATGTTCTGACGGAGTTAGTCTATGGAGATACATCAGCAGAGGGTGGACTACCTTCAGCGAGAACATTCATTTTGTGGTGGGTTGTGGTAGTAGAGTTCGTTTTTGGAGTGATCTTTGGTGTGGGGAGAGACCTTTGAGACTTGTGTTGCCGCTTCTTTTTTATATAGCCAGAAATAAAGATGCTACAATGGCAAACTATTGGGATGAGAATTTTGGGAGGGCGGCTTAGAATATTCAGTTTGTTAGGGCGGCTAATGATTGGGAGTTGGGGATTTTCTCGTCCTTCTTCTCGTTTCTTTACCCCATGGCCCTCAGATGTGGGGCTGAAGATAGGATGTGTTGGGTGGGGTCCAGATGTGGAAAATTCTCCGTCAAGTTAATGTATGGGATACTTTCTTGCAATCCCAGCTCGAGTTTTCCGTGGAGTCAGATCTTGGAGGTCCTCCGTCCCAATGAGAGTTTTCCTTTTTTTGTGGGAGGCTGCCCATGGGAGAGTTTTGACTATCGACAATCTTAGAAGCAGGGGTTTGTGTTCTTGATTGGTGCTTCCTATGTAGAAATTGTGGGGAATCGGTGGATCATATCCTCCTTCATTGCTCGGTTGCTAGCTTTGCTATCATGTATTTAGCATTATGAACTATTGTTAGGTTATGCCTTTCAGGGTGATTGAAGTGTTGTGCGGTTGGAGGAGGAAGTTTATTGACCCCTTTGCTTCGGTTGTGTGGGGATGATCCCTCCGTGCATTTGGTGGGAGCGGAATGATAGATGTTTTTTTTTTTATAAGGAACACTTTATTGAAAGAAAGAGGTGACAGAGCAGTACAAAGGACTGTACTGAACCATCTACAACAAGCAGGCTAGAAAACTAATAAAATCATTGGAAGTCTACAAAAGGATAACCCAACACTCCAATATCCCACAAAAACAAGGTCTGCATTATATTTCCTTTTAAACATTCTAAAGACAGCCCCAAATCTTCAAAGCATATTTCATTCCTCTCCCCCCATAAGCTCTACCAAATGTACAATGGTATCATCATATTTCACACAGTCAATGCCAAAGGGTTGTTGAACTTCCTCTTCCAACACTTCAGCACCCCACCCACATTCTGAGGCATCACCCAAGGGTAGTTAATGATACTATGCATGTGCACCCACAATTCTCTTGCGACCAAGCAATGGATAAGCACATGATCCACCGATTCCCCATCACCCTTGCATAGAAAACACCAATTAATCAAGCATAACCCCCTCCTTCTTAAATTGTCAATGGTTAAGACCTTCCCATGAGCCGCCTCCCATACAAAGAACGAAACACGAGGCGGGACAACAGTCTTCCAAATCTACCTCCACAGAAAAACCTCACCTGAGCCCCCCACAAAGAGCCCATACAATGACTTAACTGAAAAGACCCCAGTCTTAGCACTCTGCCAAAGCATTTTATATTCTCCCTTTCTCCTTAGAACCAAATAGTACAACAGTGAGAAGAACGCAAAAAAGTCTTCAGTCTCCCAATCGTTGGCAGATCTGGCAAACTGAATATTCCACACCCTTTAACCGGAATCCTCCTCCAAACAATCCACAACCATTGCATCCTTGTGCCTAGCAAGAGAAAACAAGAGGGGAAATGCAAGCTTCAAAGGTCTTTCTCCACACCAAAGATCATACCAAAACCTAACTCGAAGACCACAACCCACCACGTAACGTATGTTCCCACAAAAGAAGGTCCATCCGTTGTTGATGTGCTTCCACAGATTCAAACCATAAGAGCCATGAATCTCATTTGGTTCTCCACCCGCCCGAAACACTGCCATACTTCTCCTCAATGACAGCCATCCACAAGCAATCCCTCTCTAAGGCAAAACGTCACAACCACTTTCCTAATAGTGCTCTATTGAAACATCTATCTATTAGTGTTGTTATTGATGTATGTATTATTCAGGACTTGAAGCCTGTTCCCCCTCCTGAAAAGACTAAAGACGATATTCTTCTATTCTTCAAACTTTATGACCTTTTGAAAAAGGAGCTTCGGTAATTTCTCTTTCCATCTTCCCTCCTTGTTAGAGTTGCATGAGACTACTCATGCTTTTCTTCTACTATGTCAGTCTACATTACAAATTCAAACTGCATGCAGACTCTCACCACCATTGGCAGTGAAATAACCAAAACTAAGTAGTGAGGATGTTTGTCAAGATTAGCTAAGATTATGGGCTTTTCCCGAAGTTTTAGAAATGAAGCGAAGGACTTTGAGGTGTCGATCGGAGGGAGTAGTGTGATTAAACTTGCAGAATGGAGCAGGAAGTCCCTCAGTTCCATTTTCTTGGGTAGATACGGAGCAGTTTGGATGGTGAACTTAGCTAGCAAGCTCTTGGAGGCTAATGCCGATCAAGACTTTGTTTCGAAGTTTAATGAAGGTTCTAGAGCCTTCTTAGCACAGAGATGTGCAAATGGAGCAGGGAGATACGTCGTAATAGCATAATATGGTGAAGGTCGAAAGAAAGGAGTGGTGATGAGTGGATTTTGTTGGCTGAGTGTTTTCAGGTGGTGGTGGACCACCTCAGAGATGACAGGAAAGGAAATCTAGCGGTTGGGGGTGAGAGGCGAAGAAATGGAGTCTCATACGCTGGCGCGGTCAAGTCGGGGCCTTCGCCGGTGGTCTCCGATGTGCTTCCCTCGTCCGTGGGGTGAGTCGTTTCAGCTAGCAGAGGAGAAATCATTTCGCGTGCGGAGTTGGCGAGGCTGCATGCAAAGAAGGCGGCTATTTCTTTTCCCAATTTTGGTGGGGCAGACGTTAGTCTCTGCCCGAGGCATGTCCGCAATAGGCTTGAGTCTATGAGAAAGGAACTAAACAGCCTCAGAGGCTGTGGACGTTAAGGGTGTCGTGGGCATGATGTGCCAGGACTGTCGAGGAGGGGAGTGTGGTGCAGCTAAAGAAGATGGGCCTATTTTTATTTCACGTGGGCCTGTTGTATTTTTTTGATAAGGAAAACTTTATTAAAAACCAAGAAAGGTGACAGTACACAAGAACTATACTGAAACACCTAATCCATACAAGCTATAAAGCTAATGAAATAAAAAAAAATCCGAGAAAGGATAACCAAGAACAATATTGGCCCACAAAAACAAAGAAATCATCAGCTTGCCCTTCAACCCTTCAAGAGGCGAAAAAGTGTCATTGAAGCATTTATCATTCTGCTCCCGCCAAATTACCCACCAAATGCACAAAGGGATCATCTTCCACACAACAGAAGCAATGGGGTCAATAAACTTCCTCCTCCAACCACACAACACTCCAATCACCCTCGATGGCATAACCCAACAATAGTTCGTGATGCTAAACACATGATACCAAAGCTCCCTAGCCACCGAACAATGAAGGAAGATATGATCCACCGATTCCCCACAATTTCTACATAGGAAGCACCAATCAAGAACACATAAGCCCCTCCTTCTAAGATTGTCGATAGTCAAGACTCTCCCATGGGCAGCCTCCCACACAAAAAAGGAAACACTCATAGGGACGGAGGACCGCCAAATCTGCCGCCATGGAAAACTAGGGCTAGGGTTGTAAGAAAGTATCCAATGCATCGACTTTACAGAGAATTTTCCAGATCTAGACCCATCCAACACATCCTACTGTAAACCCCACTTCGGAAGGCCAGGGGAGAAAGAATCGAGAAGGACAAGAAAATCTCCAACTCCCAATCATTAGCAGCTCTGAGCGTCATTCAAGGGAGAACGGGGGGACTCGAGTGGGCTTGGGTCTGGGCCGTTAGATTGGTCTACGATGGAAGGGGAAGTTGGGCTGGTAGTAGGGTCTGCCAGTGAGTCTTCGGGCGGGTTTGAGGGCCCGAATGTTATCATGGGCTCTCTGGTCCCCGATCCGGCGGCGGTCCCTGCCCATTAGCTTCGAGAGGAGTCGCTGTCGTCTGGGGAGGCAGCTGGTCCGACCGGTGATCTGTCGGCGCCAGAAGCTCATGTCGTCTACGGTCAAGCTTCATCTGGCTGCAAGCTCACCGATTCGGTGGCGGATCTCCACCTTCGGCCTCTGGGGGTGGGGTCGACCTCGTCTAGGTTGGCTGAAGGCTCGGCCGGAGCTCTAACGTCGAAGAAAGCTTCTGTTGTTTCCTGCCGCGCTATGCCAAAGCATTTCGAGAGCCCTTTGAGGGCAGTTGCGGGCTTGGACTCTTCGGATCCACAACCCACGTTGCTAGTCTCCTCCGTGGCGGCCGGGAAGTGGCTTGTTGGGTCTGAGATACCTGAAGAGAGGACAGAGGTCTTGGAGGAGCTTAGTGACTATGTATTGGAGGATTCTGAGGTGGATTGCACTGGGAGTTTCGACTTGGCTGTTGAGGAGGGCGAAGTTGGGAGATCAACAGATTCTTTAGAAGAGGTGGGGGCTATAGTATGTGTAGAAAGTGGCGCTGATGGGATTGTGGCTGAACCTTTCTCAGTGTGTCCTCCTAGGCAGGGGAAGGAGGATTGTCATATGGAGTTCTCTTCTTAGGACTGGGTGTTGGATATGGTTTCGTCTTTTAAAAATATGGTCGGTCTCTCTTGTGACGGCTGCGAGGGTGAGTTGATGGCTCTCTTTCCAGCTCTAGAGAAGGATAGGGGAGCAGAGGGGCCAATTCTAATAGAAGGAACAACTTCATATCGAGCTTGGAGGTTGAGGGGAGATGGTGGAGGAACCCGATAGGATTTCTGAGGAGATTGTTGGATTCTATATCTCCTTGTATAAGGAGTCTCTCTCTTGGAGACCCCTCTTGGAGGATTTAGAGTTTGCTTCTATTTCAAGGGTTGAAGCGGAGTGGTTGGAGAAACCTTTCGATGTGGAGGAAGTAACACGGGCAGTAAGGAGTTTAAAAGGGGACAAGGCACCGGGCTCTGATGGCTTCTTCTTAGCTTTCTTCCAATCGTGTTGGGAGGTGGTTAAGGGAGACATTCTATCTATGTTTAATGAGTTTGCTTCGGAGGGCATATTTGTTAGAAGTATGAACGCCACTTCCATTGTTCTCATTCTAAAGAAACCGGGAGCGGTCGAGCTGAAGGACTTTCGTCCCATAAGCTTAGTTGGGGGTGTCTACATGATTTTGGCGAAGGTGCTAGCTAATCGTTTGATGCTTGTCTTGGACAAGATTATATCGCCAACCCATAATGCTTTCGTGAAAGGTAGACAGATTTTAGATCCCGTGCTAATTGCTAGCGAGTGTATTGACTCAAGGTTGAGGTCCAATGTGTCGGGGATGTTGTGCAAATTGGATATTCAAAAAGCCTATGACCATGTCAATTGGAATTTCCTTTTGTATTTGTTAAGAATATGCGGTTTTGGGGAGAGGTGGTGTAGGTGGATTGAGTTTTGCATTTCTACGGTCAAATTTTCAGTGATGGTGAATGGCTCCCTTGAAGGTTTTTTTGGACGCTCTAGGGGCTTGCATCAAGGTGACCTGCTCTCACCCTTTTTGTTTGTGCTCGTTATGGAAGCTCTCAGTAAGATGATGAAGAAAGTGGTGACAAGGGGCTCCATTGTGGGATTTGAGGTTGGTGGTAGTAGGAGTGGCGGCATGACACATTGAAATCACACAAATTTGGTTTTAAAACGTTCCTCTTGCATGAACATAAAATTCAGGACCTAACCCAAAAAAAACAGATTTAAGATCTACTGCTATAATACATTTTATCCTAAGGAAAATAAAGATGTACAAGGAAAGATATCTCCAGAATTGGAAGTGGACAGATATGGACAACAAAACTGCCCTTTGACAACCCCTCAAATTGATCCGGGTTGATCAACAAAAATCAATTTGCTATTCAACAAGCAATGGCCATGGCGAGTGAGAGCCTTGGAGAAGATATCAGCAAGCTGTAGATGGGTTAGAAACATGTGGAACAGTGATAACTCTGTCTTCGAAGGCTTCACTGATAGAATGATAGTATACTTTAATATGCTTCGTGCGCTCATGATAAACAAGATTGCCCGTGATCTGAATGACACTCGTATTACCCGCACGTAAAGGCGCAAGATTGGTCTGAGCTCTAATTCAGCAAGCAAACCCCAAAGCCAAATACTCTCCGAACACACAAGAGACATCGCCCTGTACTCAGATTCTATAGACAACTTAGAAACCCCCGTCTTGCTTTTCTCTTCCAAAAGATTAACACATCACCTAAGAACACGAACCAACCAGTGATGGAGTGACAAGTATTAGCACAACTAGCCTAGTCAATGTCGCTATAAGCAACAAGCTAAAGATAAGTGTCAGTAGGGAAGAATAAGCCACGGGCAGAGGTGCCCCAAACATAACGTATGATTCTATGGAGCCAAATACAAATGATGAGTTTGAAGAAACTGGTGGACTTGTTGTACAACAAAGGAGATGTTCGGTCTAGTAATTCTTAGGTTCACAAGACTACCCACAAACTTCTGATACACACTAGGATCAACAAGTCACCCTCCTCTTTGTGAAGCTTGAAATTCAACTCCATGGAAACAGCAACGAGGGTGGCATCTTGCAGAACAGTTGCAGCCACTAGATCACTAGCATACTTTTGTTGATTGAGGGAAATACCAGATGAACTACGATACACCTAAAGTCCAAGAAAATTGGTGAGAGACCCAAGATCTTTCATATGAAAGGACTCGAAGAGATGAATCTTAAGCTTGCCAAGTAAAGTAGAAACAGAACCAGTGATAACAATATCGTCAACATAAACCAAAATAACAACAGTACCCATGTCGGTTTTCCGAAAAAATAAGGAGTCATGCTTGCTCTGGTTGAAGGAAAATACTAATAAAGTATTTTGAAATTTATCAAAAACCAAGCTCTTTGAGCTTGTTTGAGACCATAGAGAGCGAAAAAGATTAAACACATCTGGAGTCAAATAAGAAAACAATCCTAGTGGTGGCCTCATAGAGATACATTCTTTGAGATCCCCCTGACAAAAGGCATTCTTGACATCCATCTGATGAAGAGGCAAGTCATTGGAGGCAGCAATGGCTAGAATATTACGAACATTAGTCATCTTAGTCACATGAGCAAAGGTCTCTTCGTAATTAACACTTTCGGTGTTTTCAATAGATCTTTGTACTGTTACCTCTTTTGGTGTCTTCAATAAAGCTTTCCTTACTTATCAAAAAAAATTAACACCATATTCTTGATTATTTCCAAGAGCAACCAACTAGGCTTTGTAGCGATCCAGATGCCAGCAAATCGTACCTTGATTGAGTGAATTCACTTGCAGCCGAGAGGAGTAATTGTGGGAGGGCAAGGCTCAACATCCAATGTGTTATTAGCCTCTAGAGCCGCGATTTCTTCCTACAAAGCTTGCCGCCAACATTCATGCTTGCCAGTTTGTGAGTAGGACGCATGAATAACAAAATTGGACAATGCAGTAGTAAGAGTTGAAATAGAATTGCCAGAACTAGAGGAAGGAAACTCATACCAATCTGGGGGTACAGACACTCAAGTAAAGCGACATACTAATCTATCTGGAGGTGCCTCAACTGACTGGACCTAGAGCTCCGCAGGAATAGATATTGGTTCACAATCACATGCTCCAACTAAAAACAACGAGCATCGTTGTCTTCATGATAAACTTTTTGCAAGCAAGCCCACATTGATTAGGCTGAGCGATGAGGATGCAAGTTGGTGACAATATATGGTTCCTTGGAGCCAAGAAGCCAAGACATAACCCGAGGATCGCAAACAGCCAATGAAGCAAAAGCTGCACCTCCAGAAAACTTGACATCCTTGGATTTTTTAGGGCAGAAGTGGGTGCAACATATGTGCCATCAATATGGCCCCAGTGATCTTTTCCTTTTGAGGAAAAATTCAAATTGAAATTCCCATGTAGAGTAATTCTTACCAGTAAACTTGATGCACACAGGAGCTGATTCCATTGCAAAGGAAGTGAAAAACGAGGCTGGAAAAAGTGGACAGAGAGAGTACAAGAGAACAACACACTAACCTGCTTCCGAGAAAAACAAAAAATGTCCAAAAATATCACGTACGATGCACTAGAAATGGACACAGAACAGGCCGACACACTAGAAGCCCATATGGAGCACTTTCATGACCAAAAAAATGGACAAGATACACCAGACGAATCGAAAATACGAAGACAATTAGAAAAGAATGAGACTTGGGTCAGAAGATAGGCTCTGATACCATGTCAAATACAAAAGAGTTGCCGGAAAAACTATTGTCTCAGTCGAGATTTGCCATTATGTAGAAAGATGCATGCTGATACTAGCCTTTAGAACAGCCAACTACCATATACAGGAGTATCTACAATTGCTAATATATAATGCTATAATAATGTTTATACTAAGAAAATAAAAGTTGTATAAGGAAAGAAATCGCTAAAATTGGAAAGGAATTCTGGTATGGGTGCTTGGAATGTTCAGTTTCTGAGGGCTGCTAATGATTGGGAAGTTGAGGTTTTTTCAACTTTCTATTCTCTTCTTTATTATAAGCCCCTGAGGAGAGGGGTTGCAGATAAGATACGCAGGATGGGCACCACGAACGGCATCTTCTCGGTGAAATCAATGTATGGGCTTCTTTCTTGCAGCCGTGTCTTATCATTTCCATGGAAGCAGATTTGGAGATCCCTTGTTCCTATGAGGGTTTCCTTTTTTGTGTGGGAGGCAGCGCATGAGCGTCTTTTGACCACAAACAATTTGAGGAGGCGAGGTGTTTGCCTATTTGATTGGTGTTATCTTTGTAGGTGCAATGGGGAATCGGTGGATCATATCTTCTTTCACTGTGCCGTCGCAAGGGATTTGTGGTCTCACGTGCTTAGCATCTTGAACTTTTGTTGGGTTATGCCCTCTAAGGTCAATGGGGTGTTGTATTGTTGGAAGCGGAAGTTCAACGACCCTCTTGCCTCGAGGGTGTGGAAGATGATTCCTTTGTGCGTCTGGTGGGTCATTTGGAGGGAGCGGAACAAGAGGTGTTTCGAGAACTCTTCTATGTCTTCTGAGGGGTTGAGGGGGTTGTTGTTGTATTCTCTTTTTCTTTGGGCCTCTGCTGTTTTGGGCTCTCCTTTTTCTGATTTTGATGATTTTCTTAGCTTCGTAGCTTCTATGGCGTAGGTTTTCAGTATAGCTCTTTGTACTGCTACCTTTTTCTTTCTCTTCAATAAAGTTCTTCTTACTTATAAAAAAAAAGAAATCACTAAAATTGGAAGTGGACAGATATTGACAACATAGCAGTCCGTTGACAATGGCACCATCGAGACTCTGTCCCTCAACTATCATGAAACTCTCTCTCTCCAGCATAGCCCTGGGGTTCGAAGACTTTAGTCTAGCGCATGAAGTTAGGGCTTATAATGAGGGTTTTGTTCGGACCATGCACCATTGTTTTCTTTGTTGCTCAGTTTTGTACCACTGCCTGACACCAACGCCTAACTCCTTATCACACTGTCCTAGTCCTTTAGCACCTCACTCCTCTCATTTCCTTTTTCCTCCTCTTCAATTTTTGCTTCCTTCGAATTTTCTGATGAGATGGACTGGGAATAAATGTCTTCAGCACACTTACCCAAAAGAAATCTTCATTGCTTTTGGTTCAAGGTTGTCTTGTCAATTTTTATGGAACTGTTGGAGTAACACAGTACACTACTATAGGATAATGTCTTAGGAAAGTATGAACTTGTGCCCTATGACCAAATATTCAACTAGAACCAAATAATCTGCTGCCCTTTTGAGATAACCAAGATTCAAAACTTGGAAGAAGGGGTAGAAGCACAAGCTCTAGTTGCTTACTACCGAAAAAGGTCTTTCCAAGGGATCACATTCAAGAATGAAGACATCTTAGCAAACAATTGGCAATGTGAGGATAAAAGCACATCCAAAAGTGTCTGTAGACCATCTTGCCAAGATGCAATGAATGGAATAAGAAAGTATGTGTAAAGAAGAAGCCTAAACAAGTACCATTACCCACTCATTCTAGCCAATTTAGCTCGGAGATAATTCAGAGTGTTGTTTGGGTATTGTAATGGTTCTTTGGAACCTATGCTTCAAAGCCAAGCCTTCAAGCTTGTCAAACAATCTCATTCACCACCTTGTTTTTAGAGGAATAAAAGCACATAATACATTATTTGCTCATTGATGAGGAACAAACGGACTCCTAAAGATAAGGATGTATAATCGTTGAAAAGCATATCGAGGTAATAATATGCCACCAACACTTTGTAAAACATATCGTTATCCTAGAAGTATGATGCAATGGAGGGAGATACTGTTAGCCACATAAGATCCAAAGAAGAAGCTTAAACTACTTTTAACTTGAGATTTGAAATCTGAAAGCTGTGAACCATTGCTATGATAATTCCACTATGGCTCACCTAGGGCCTTATCTCAAGTTGCATCAAAAGAGTGCACCTAAAAGTGTATGTGAAAAGTAATCATAGACATCCCCCTAGGTAAACTTCTCTGTTGTAGACTCTTCAACTCATAAATTGTAGGTTCTTTCATACATAATTTAGTTACTTGGGGAGCAAATATGCATAAAGGTACTAAAGAAACCAAGTTAAGATGGTTTGGGAAATTACCTATTGCATGAGACAACGATATCAAGACAGCAGTGGGTGAAGAAAATGGACCAAATGTAATAACGGGATATGATAATGGAGCCACAAATTGTATTCTTGATTCCTTTCGGAGGTCAATCTGTTTATGAAAAAAAGTTGTGACATAAATGAGTAACATTCAAAAGCATAGTGTAAAGGTTTTCGAAAGAATGACTTCCATATGATTCATTTGCCATAGCACCTCACAGCGTCGTGTTGTGTCAGCAAGAACCCCCAATGCCTCTCCATTGGGAAGAATAGCTAGCACCCAAGGATGGGACTGGTACAAGGATGTGGTTTCAGGGCCATAACCCCATGCATCTGTGTTCCAAGTAAAAATCTAAGAGAAATGGAACAACTCATTATTAACAGAACAAGGTTAAAGCTTTAATGGATGGAATGGAATCACAAAATGTCTTACTCTCTTTCCCGTCCGCTCAAGTTGTCCACTAACTTCTCCACTTCCATAGAAAGAGGTTCCAGCAGGAAGCTAAATTAGAAGCAATATCCATCAAATCAATTAATTGGGAATCATGTTACACGTGAAATTACAACAGAAAAATTGCACTGTATTTGAAGGACCGAATTTATATATTAGTTACATTAGGTTCCCTCTTTTTCTAACAAATAGAAGTCATTAAATGTGAAAAAAAGAGAAAAAAAAACTGCAACTAACCTCAAATTCAACAACCTGCTGCCCAAAAAGACATTCAAATGTCGGTCTATATATGGGCACCTTGTGACCCATAATTGGTGTTTCCCTATCCTTGCTGTTTATAAAGGATAAACTAGGATATGCTGCAGCTCTATCATTTGCAGAACAATCAAATCTAAAGATTCCATCTTCCAATATAGGTTGATATATCATATAGCCTGAAGTGACATCTGAAGTGACGGACTTTTCTCCCTGATCTGCCATTTTAGCTGTCAACCTTCTACTAATCAACTTCTTACTGAGCCTTTTCTTTCTGCATATCAACAGTCGCATTAAGAATCCTTCTCTGATAGGTAGCAATTTCTAAATTCCTACTCCATTTTTACCTCACAACCCAGCAGGAAAGGATATTCAAGTTGAAAGTGACATTGCATGTCATTGTCACAATATTAATAACATAAATAAAACAACAGAACCACCAATTGAGACAGAAGCATGAGATAATGGTCTCCATCATTGAAAATTTGAAAAATATAATGTGACCTCGAAGAGTTTAGAACCAACTCAAATTGAACAATTTATCAAAACAAGTGCAAGAAAATTGAGCAGATGCTTGTATGCTTCAGCTTAGAGGGCACATACTCAAGTACCAGTGTATTGACTGAAATGTATCAAATAATTGACTAAAATTGCCGAAAAAATACCGCACCACCATGGACCTCTTTTTTCAGACAAGAATCTCAATAAATATAACACAGACCATCGATAAAACCACGAGAAATGGCCGGATGGATTACAGACAAAATCCAAAATCAATGGGAAACCAAAAAGTGCTGAGCACTAGAATCTAGATGCCTACTTGAACTTTTATACCTAGTTTCACCACCACAAGAGTGATAACTCAATTAGTTTAGAGGTCTGAAAATAGGAGCATCCAAGAGTATGTGTGGGGTATGAGGTCTATTGATCGAACCCCAGCTCCAAAATCAATTGCACGCTTGTGAGGCTCCGGTGATTGTCCTACTTCTTAGGTGAGTAACTATGACTCAATACAGATATTTTGCTGCGGGTGTAGGTTTCTATGGTCATCCCAGGAGTAGACGCCGATCCCCTTCCACCCTTTTGCCCTTTTGCTGTGAAAAAAAAAAATCTAGTTTCAACGTGTTCATGCACCTTCAGTCAAATATTCTGCAAAATCTGACTAGTCTAATGTGAGATTCCATTCAACCAAAGCATAGACAAACAAGCTACCGAAAAGCCAGTGCGCATATGACACGAATGCTGAGCAGAACAGAACACATAATTCGACGACCGAACAAACATAATTCCCCAACGCACCAAGTTGTTCATCCATCATGGATCAAAGGAAGTAGGATAACCTGATTGAGCCAAACGGAGAAGATGGTGATGAAATAAAGAGGCCCTCGGAACCAAGACCAAGCCTCCCCAACCACGCCACTGACGGTTGTCCCCTCCAAGTCGTATAAGGGGTTCTTTGGAGACGACAACGTTGATGCCTGTACGCAAATCCCGACGCTCCACTCAACCCCTCGCTCAAAACTTGTACTGCTCCCATTGGCGAACAGCCTGCTGCCTGACCTTTTTATTTTTCATTTCTGTTTTGTTTTCCAAGTAAAATTATTATTGTACTAGAGTTAGATTGAATAGTACAAAGGAGCAGGTGTTTGATTCACATTCAACGGACACTCGGGGAAGAAGGCAAAATGACTTCTTGTCTTTTGTTTTTGGGCTACATTATTCCCTTTTAAAAAAATAAAAATAAATTAGTAGATTAATAAAAAAAATGTTACAACTATGGAGGTCCCATCAATCAAATTTCCAAATGCTAGAGAACAAAAAGTTGTTATACAACCGCTAGAGTTGGTGACTACTGTTGTGTTTGAGTGTTATAATTTTGAGAAGATTAAATTTTAGGGTATTGAAAATAGAAAAAATAAAGAGAAAAATAATTTGAATAAATTTTTTATATTTTTTTAGAGTGAAAATTATTGATTTGATGGGGAGAGAGATATTATATTGTAATTATTTTATTATGTTAAAATTGGAAGGCTAAAATTTTACAAATCAAACACAACACGACCCATTGCGCCAACTGATGTGCAAGCGTGTGCAAACTCACTTAATTTTCATGGGCAGCTAGCTAGCTTGGCCCGAGTAACATCAAACGTTGTTTATATAGCTCAATCCACTGTAAGAATTATTTCTTAAAAATCATTATCTGAATAAATATTTAATTAGATATCACATGTTTATATTTATTTATTGAGTATTATGGTGTGATATAAGATGTTACACAGAATGTTAAATAATAATGTAGAAAAAATCATGTCAACGATTAATGAATCAAAGGAGGAGAGTATAACTCTTCAGTTCCTTGTTCACTTAAGGTACATGTTTATATATAATAAGTCTACGCTCGTTGTGCCTCTATTAAATAGGATGATGGACTTCATCATTAAGATGATGATCTTTAAGCAAAAGAGTGGATGCACTGAACATGATCAAATATGGAAATTGATGGAAAAATAGTTTTTTTTTTACCGGGTTGACCCGATTTAACCAGAGTTGACAAAAAAATAAAAATAAAAATAAAAAAATGCAAGTGTTAAATGAGATTATTTAGAGAAAACTAATCTTATGGCCTCCTATTATTGGTTGATGAGAATCTATTTTATTGAGGGTTTAATGAGGCTAAAATAGGGGATTCTAATTTCTTAATTTTATAGTTTGTCCTATTTATTTCTTTAGAATATAAATGAGGGTGTATGAGGAAAGAGGGTGTTGACTAAAATAGCAATGCCAACCCATTACAAAATTACATGTCATTTAGACTATAATTGCCCATAACTAAATAAACACATACGCTAAAATAGTGAATATTATGCTTGGTTCGTGGCCAAAAGAAAACAAAGAGTCACAAATATTTACATACATATAGTATGAGACATGAGATGGATTTATGATAAATAGTTTTTATTCGTTTTTATAAGTTGTTGTAGGGTTACTAAAATTGGATCATGTTTATATAAGGTAAAAGTTCTTGATACCTAGTTAGACGGTGAATATTGTTAGCCCTAAGTTGCTATTTGAGCAATCTAATTTGATTTTGATGATAACAAATGATAAAATAGTTTTGGAGTATTTTTAGAATACGTGATTGTCAATCCATAATTGAAACAAGACTATTCATTATATTTATTCTCTCTTAAATTCATTTAGTCATATAATTGTATTAAACACTATGGCACGTACTTAAATTATTATATTTTTAATTGTAGGAGTTTTCGTGTTGAAATGAAAAGAATTGCACATCATCCAAGCACTGAAAATCTCCTCTAGCCAAGATGGTGTCGACACATAGGATTCATAGTGTCAACACATTGCACTGCTGCCAATAAGTCATCTTGATGGTGTAGACAAATGTGAAGCACAGTGTCGACACATGATAAGATGGTATCGACACATGGTGAATGAAGTGTTGACACATGCCACAGACACCTGCGAGTCAGTCCAGACTTGAAAAAGGTGTCGACACATGTTTCGAGAACCCTATTTTTTTAAAAGATGATATCAGCGCGGATTTCAAGACGTTGTGACACTTAGAGCACTTTTCCAACATTCCGAAATTGCCCTTGGGGACCACTTAAGATTGAAAGCTTTAAATACAACCTTATGGAGAGAGTAAATGAATCTCTTGCATCATCAATCTTAACCTAGCCTCCAAACGAGAGAAAAAAGAGCAAAAGAAGAAACACACACACATTCCAATAAAGCTATTTGTTGCCACTTGCTATTATAGCATTCACTCTAATCTTTGTCTTCTAGATCTTTGTTGTGCCTTGTATTTGCACATCTAGCTTTGAGAGCGATTATTTTATCATTTCCAGTACAACTTTTGAAAAATATTCAAGTGTGGGATACACTTGAGCCTACTAGTGAGGATAGAAGAAATCTCATTGGTGGTTAGATTTATTATACGAGTTGAAGGGTGAACTCGGTAAACGCTTGTAATGATTACTTAGCACCCAGAAGCTAAATTGTGACTATTAATGAATTATAGTAGAGAAAGCCCAAAGAATGCAATAGTATTAGGGGTGGACGTAGGCAAGTTTTGGTCGAATCACTTAAAAATCTGGGTGTTATCCCTTCTCCTTATCTCTTTTACCTTATTGCTATTATTTATCGTGCTACGATTTATATTACTTGAAATGTTTTTCAGATCTGAGTTTTTATTTGAAAAGGTTTCATATTTTATTTAAACTCAATTCACTCCGCCTTTTGGGTTGTTAGTTAGACTCACAATTGGTATTAGAGCCAGGTTTAATATCTTAGTAACGACAACCTTTGTTAGTTCTTCGTTGGCTGAAGGTCAATCCACAAACCGATCTCCCTTGTTAAATGGAACTTGCTAAACTACTGGAAAGTAAGGATGAAGATTTATATCCGTGCTGTGGATTATGAGCTGTGGAGAGTCATCTCTAACAGACCAAAATTCCCTAGAGATGAGGTAAGTAAGTTGAAAGAGGAAAATGATCGGAATGATGCTGATCTCAAACTCAAGTCTTTAAATTCTAAAGCTATGAATGTTTTATATTGTGCCCAATTTAACCGTGTTTCTGGTTGTGACACTGCTCAAGAAATATGAAAAAATTACTTGTTTCACATGAGGGTACGAATCAAGGGAAAGAAAGCAAGATCAACATGTTTGTGCATAAATATGAGTTATTTAAGATGAAATCTGATGAATCCATTGCTTCAATGTTTACTCATTTTACTGACATTATAAATAAGCTGAAATCTATTACCAAGGAATATTCTAACGTTGATATGGTTAGAAAGATTCTCAAATATCTTCCTAAAGCTTAGGAACCAAAATTACTTGTATCTTCCTAACGTTGAAATGATGAGCTCGGGATCTCTCATGACGTAGGAGATTAAAGATATTTTATTTGCTAGAAATTTACTGCTTCTATATTTATATTTGCTAGAAATTTTTAGAAATGTGATTTCATTCAAATTTTTAAATTCAAAGTGCTTATTGCTTCTTGCACTATTATTGATGGTTTGAATTTTTTTTTATGAAAAACTTGACTCTATAAATAATGTTGAGAAAGATACTGATATCAATTATGCTACTATAAAAAGGAGAGGCATATGAATGTCACTTATATGTTGCATCTAACACTTGATCATACTAATCTAGATATGATCAACAGATTAAGGACGAATGAGTCTTTTGACCTTATGGAGGTCAATCCCTATTTTCTCCCAAAAGGCAAAATTTGTTGTAGTGCCATTGTGTTGTGGTACAACAAGAGAATCAATTGAGATATGATGATTTCTAAGAAAAGTTCAAAAACTATCTAGATACCTGAGTATCTTGATACTATTTTCTAGTTGATTTTTTTACTTTACTCTGTAATTCCTTGAACTTGTCAAAGACCTCAGACTTGTTTTTCATTAGATATAGATAACTATATTTGGAATGACCATCCCTAGAAGTGATGAAATTGGAAAAACCCTCCATGTGGTTAAAAGCACCACATACATCACTGTCTACCAACTCTAACATTTATGTACCTCTAACTCCTTTCACTTTAAAAGGATTCTCGATCATCTTAACTAGCAAGCAAGATTCACAAATTGGATAGGAATCGACCTCCATAAGGTCCAAAAACTCATTCTAAAAAATATGAATTTCATCACAACAAACCTGTTACAAAAGGTTTCTTGGGACGGAAATTAAAGTACCCTTTCAAGACGGGAATGCTTTTGTCCCAAACTAAAATTATTGATCGAACACTTTAAAATGGACATTTTAGGATTATGTTCGAATGCACTTCGACAGAAAATTTAAATGCGTTCAATAATGCAAATGAACGTTCGAGCAACCATAAATTTTTTTTACATTCGATATTTAAGGTACCATTCCAACGCTTTAAAATGGAACGTCAATAACCGTTCTTAATTTGTTACAAAGGCTAAGATGAAAACCATTCAGAAAATTTCGGACGGAAAATGGAATCAAGTTGAAACATTTTATAGCGTTCCAACGGATATCATTAATTTCGTTCTATATATTAATCGGGAATTAAAAAAAAGTTGATGTTCGAAAATGTTATGAACGGAAATGCGAAGGAATATCGTTCGAACATAGGGGAGGAACGTTGTATTTCGAATGTTAAATCAAATGTTAGAACAGATTTTTTTTAAGAAATTAAAAAATTGCTAGAAAATTATTCAACAATATATTATTAAATAAAAAAAATTAATTAACAAAATGTACAATTAATATATTAATCACAATATTTGAAACAATTAAATATAATACACAATAAAAAAAATAATCTATCTTTGTCGTCGAATGCATCCAACTCTACGTGTATCAACACTTTTTCCAACTCTGCATGCATCCTTATTTTCCTACATCAGAAATTGTAATCAATATAACGCTTAAATAAATAACGCTAAAATCATTGACAAAGATAATCATTACAAAAAAGTCAGCTGAATGAAAAAATCAAATAACTTATATAATCTACTCGATGTCATTTTCGGTGAAGGTGATCCAATATCAGCGTAGGAAAAGCTTAGGCCCCAGACAAGGCTAATGCAGTTAAAAGATTATATGTAACATGTTTACACCGATCAAACGTATTGTTATCTATCGAGTAAGCTCAAAACATTTTTTTGTTTGGAAAATTAGAAGTTTTACATTACGCATGACAAATCTAAATAACAAGGGATTGGGTCTCAGATGGACTTGCATCACTATAACAATATTAACATACACATGAAACTAATGGAAAGAATAACAAAATTTGATACAACATTTTCTAAACCAACATATTTCATTCTATGGAAATAAATAGAGCAATACTCTGGTTGGTAGGGCCAGACATCTGAAAATATTTTAGTCACGCATCAGAACTAAAAAGCAGTTATTTGCATATTCTAGTTTGGAAGGAAAAATCTGCTTCTTAGGTTGGACATGTGGCCAAAAGGTTTTCAAAAAAGTCTGGTCCTACTAACCAGAGTATTGCTCTCATTTTTTTTCATACAATGAAATATGCTGGTTTAAAAAATGTTGTATCAGCTTTTGGCAGTCTCACAATTAGTTTCATGTGGATGTTAATATTGTTACAGTGATGGAAGTCCATTTGAGGCCCAACAACCAAAAGTTTAGATGTTGTTGTGCATAATTTTGAAATTCTAATTTGTCTAAAAAAACATTCGAATATGTGAAAAACAAATTTGTTATCCCTGTAAATGAACAATTTTAGTAATTCATTCAAACGAGAACTTTTACAGTGTTCAAATCTGTGATATTTGAGTTTATGAGTTTCGTTCAAATGCTTGTTGCTACGTTAGAACATTTTCGCTAAAAATGGGAGAGGAAAAAGAGTGCTTAAAGTACCGCTCGAACTGAGTTTTCAAATGCTTGAATGATGTCGTTAGTTTTCAAAACCGTTCTAACGTTTATTGAAACAACGTTCGAACGTATTTTTAAAAATGAAACATCATCATTTCATGCTTTTTAGCACTCGTTCGAATTATACTTTTGTCTTAAAACTGTAAGCCAAAAATGGGTGGCAAAAAAGTGCGCTTAAACTACCATTTGAACATTTATTTCACACTCTCGACAATGTCTTTCCGGCCCTCGTCATTTGTCTTCTTCAACTCCAGCCGCATCGACTCCATATTCTCGAGTCTCTTCTCCATAGTAGCTAGAATGCTGATGATGGGAGCGACGACCGTCTCCACTGTGTGTAACATGCTACGCTCCAGCTCTAACAAACTATGAGTTATACTACCCGAATGCTGCGGTGCAACTAGAGGATGTTGTGACCTCTATCCATGCACCATCGAATGTTGACAGGTCACACTATTGATGGCGCCGAGCTGCATCAAAGTTAGCTCATGACGTCTGGCATATACCCTGACATCTATAATCAGTTGGGTCAACAAGTTTCTGTACGAGATGCCCTCTTTGCTCGTTGACTGAGTCTCGGTCCTCATGTTCTGGAAGATGAAGAGTGGGAGGTCAAACGGCTCGAGACGTGTCAGCATCAACATCACTTGTGCAAGCATGGTTGTCCTGTCTGTGTGATTTTACTTTGAGAAGATGTTGTGGCAGACTATGAGGTGGAACATCCTCCAAAAGGCAAGCATGGCGCTCTGCGAATTTGATGACTACAATAAGTATTGGTCCTCTCTAGTCATCAGTTTAAAGATCCTCTTGGGTGATGAGACCGTATCAAGCTCCACGGCAAGATAGGCACCAACATGCCTCAGAATGCGCAAGTAGGTAGAGAGCCTGTCAGGGGAGATCCTGATGCACCGTCCACAGATGTAGACCTTCCACTCGTCCTTGTAGGTGTCGACATTCTGTAGCGCACTATAAAACTCTATGACATATTTGTGTACAACGAGCCCCTCTAAGTGAGTACGCAGTCCCACGATAATGGATGAATATCTCGTCAATCGTATGACCCTTGAATTGAAACTCCGAGAAATCGTATATGCTAACCAGCCTCTCTACCACTACTGTGTGCGTATGAATAATTGCTTGCCTCTCGGTTGTAGTCAATAATCTTTGCTGTGTGGAAGAAGAGGAAGACACTCTCGAACATTTTGCCATTTTAATTTAATCTTAAAAAGGAAAAGAAAAAGTTAGAACGACTGAAGAACATTGAACAAATATACATTCGAATAGAATTAAATAAAGCATTGAACGGATTTAGAATGGAAATCATAAATATCGAATGTAATACTAATTTAAAATGTGTATAGAAACTATGTATCGAACATATATTGAACGAACAACAATATATAACCATTGAACGAAACATAACTCGTTCAAACGTATTTGTAAATAAGCATTGAATGATATATGCATGCCTATATAGAACCGGAAAACGTTCGAAATACTTTAGCATTTCCATTCGAACGATAAAGTGTACCGCTCGAACACTGTAGCTCAAAAACGATCATGGCCGAGTCAAACACGCAATAACTTAATTAACCATTTTCTTTTTGGACAGGCAATTGAGTCCCAAAAAGGTTCAAAACCGTCGCAATTTTTTTTGGGTCAGTTTTAACTTCTGTCCCAAAAAGAGAACCTTTTATTTTTTTTTGAGAAAAGAGTACTTTTTGGTACGGATTTTTTTTGCGTCCTAAAAAGTTTGTCCCAAAAAGTAAATTTTCTTGTAGTGTGGTGTTGCAGAAATATGAAACTGAACTTTACAAGATATTGTTAAGTGGGAGATAAGCATTAAATTATTACCTTTTTTCTTATGGGGTTTTACCCAAAAAGATTCACTAGATTTGATAAACCCAAGTAAGCAATTGATGATTGTCAATGGGAATACAATTTTAAAGGAGTACGACCTAAGTAGAGGGGAAAACGTGACAATTTTTGGTGAAACAATCAGCTGAGCCAATAAAACGGGCGTATAAGATAAATAAAAAAAGTGACATTATTGAACCTATTGATGAGTTTGAAAAGTTCAAAACTAAATGAGATAATCAAATCGTTTGATTTTTACAAAACATGTGTGCGCCTTGTATTGACAAGAAGTCAGTGAGAGTTTAATATTATTTCTTATTCTTTATGTTAGTGATGTAATACTCTTGGAATGACATCGGAGCTAAGTCATCAGTGAAAAGATGGTTGATGAACCATGTTTTTAAAGTCAATACTTTTGGAAGTCTTCCACATTTTTGGAACAAAATTATTTGGTAATTGAGGAAGGAGGATTTTTGGGACTATATTGACGAATACTGGAGTGGATGGTTTGTAGGATGCTGAGGGCGGGTTTTACTCTTTTGGCATAATTTTCATTTATCCAAGAACTGAGGGATGAGACCATATATTAATCAAGTAATCAGTTTATTAGTAGATATTGATTTGACAAAGGCCCTGAAAGCTGGACAATGGTCATGCATATTCTTAAGTACTTGCGAATAACTAAGCGGTATTTTCTGGTGTTTAAAGTTGAGGATTTGTGGACTGTTCAAGGATGTACAAATTCAGGTATATATTATTGATAATTAATCAATATTTAATTTGTGTGTGTGCATTGGGTGAAGGTACATGGGTTGGAGGAGTTATAAGCAAGATACAACTGATGACTCTAGTGTTAAAATTGTGCTCAAGATCTTGCAAGATTTACTCATGGCAAAAGAAACATTGTTATACTTCTTGGCTTTCTAAGATGTTATTTTAACCAAAGTTGGATTGGTTATGATTCTATTGGTGATCAAAAGATATATTCTGATATGATTATCAAATCGTTTACATATTTTACGTTTTGTAATTTTTGTGGAAATAATGAACGCATTTCACACAGTTGCCCTACTAGAAAGGAATCAACAAATGGGATCAAATTTATGTGGATCCCAAAGGACAAGGTGAAGGGATTTACTTCTGACACCAATGAAGCCAAAAAAGAATTTGGTACCAAAAATTAAGAATTGATTCTTTTTATAGGAGTGCTTGAAAGGAATATTGAGTCCTTAATATTGGATGCTTCAAGCACATGGCTGGAGATAAGAGTTGGTTTAATTCTCTTAGTCTCATAGAAAATGGCTCATTCACTTTTGGTGATAAAGACAAAGGAAAGATACTCGGTGTTGGTAATATTGGTATTTCTTCTAATCTCATAATTGAACATATATTTTTTGTTCATGGATTAAAGATAATCTTTTGAGTATTAGTTAATTGTATGATAAGGAAAACTGAGTTGTTTTTTAATCAACAATATGTCTTATTGAGAATATTGAAAGCAAGAAAGTCTTGTTTGTGAGACATAGATGTGAAAATGTGTACATTGTTCACTTAGAAAATATCTCATCTGAAAATGTAAAATGCTTTTCTACTCTGAGTGACAAGAATAGTTGACTATGACATAGAAGGTTTGCTCATACTAACATGGACTTGATTTCAAAACTAGCCAAAAAGGAACTTGTTTCGGGTTTGCCTAAACATATCTTTGAGAAGGACAAAATTTGTGTAGTTTGTCGAAAAGACAAACATACCAAAAATTCTTTTAAACCCAAAAATATTAAGTCTACTTCTAGGCCACTTTAACTACTACACGTGGACTTATTTGGTCCAACTCGACTAATCATAACCTCTCGACTACTAGAACTCCTCAACAAAATGATGTTGTTAAGAGGAAGAATATGACTCTTGAAGAGATGACTACAACCTTTTTATGTGAAAACAACTTGCCATATTACTTTTATGCTGAAGTGGTTAGCACAAGTTGTTACGTTATGACCTGCTGCATGATAAGACCTATTCTTAAGCAAAAAATTCATGAGTTTTGAAAAAATAGAAAACCCAACATTGGTTACTTTCATGTATGCAGATGCAAATGTTTTGTCCTCAACAACAACAAAGACAACGTGTGTAAGTTCGATGCGAAAGCGGATGAAGGTATCTTCCTTAGTTATTTAACTTTTAGTAAAGTTTATATTGTATTCAATAAGAGAACTTTAGTCGTTGAAGAATTTGTTCACGTTGTTTTTGATGAATCAAATGCTCTTGTGAAAAGTGATGAGGAAAATATTATAAATCTTGACAAAGTCGTTGAGAAGCTTGCTATGAACAAAGAAAATGATGATACATGTGCAAGAATCTCAAGAACCAGGAGAAGAAGAACAACAAGACAACAATGGATTACCATAAACATGGAAATACGTCAAAAGTCATCCAATCAATCAAATTATTGGTAATGTTAAAAAAGGGGTAAGTACTCATTCTTCTTTGAAACATACTAACAATTTTGTTTTACTTTCTCAACTTGAGCCTAAGAATTTTCCTGACACTAAAGATTATTAAAGTTAGATCCATACTATGGAAGAGGAGTTAAAACAATTCGAGAAAAACCAAGTATGACATCTAGTTCATAGATCCCCAAGGATTATCCAATTATTAGTCAAAGGTTATTTATTTTTGTAATCAATCGATTTTTTATTTTGATAATAACAAAAATTTCAAAGTGCTTTGAAAGCTTTTTGATCTTATTTTGTCAATCCACAATTTCTAAAAAGCGTTTAAAAAGATCAAGGTTATCTCTCCCTCAAAAAGTCCTAATTGTGCTTAAACACCATTGCACAAGTTGAAAATGTCAATTTGCTTATTGTAGGTATTTAAAGATGTTTTGGAATGGATAAGAAACTTTTAAGTTGCAGAAATTTCTTTCTAGTCCTGATAGTGTCGACGCATTAAAGATTGGTTTCAACATAAATCACTGATACCTGACAGTAATTTTTTTAGTTTCGACACATTGATGGAAGGTGTTGACACATCACACTAACACTCGAGAGCTTGTTTGATACTCCTGACACATTGAAGACTGGTGTCAACACATTGCAGTAACACCCGAGAGCACAATTCTAGACCACTTTTATGGTGTCGACACATGCTACTATTGTATAGAAATTTCTGGAATGTTGCCAGCTCATTAAAAAAGTTTCAAAATGACTTGGGTACCCCTCCAACGGTACAATTAATAGTTTGGAAGTCCTTTGAAAAAAAGGGCTATAAAGAAAAGAAAAAGGAGAGACAAAGATAAGAACGTACACCTTAGTTATGACCTAACTTTCTAGAGAGAGAAAGAGCTTTTAACTAGAGATAATAAATCACCTCTCAAGAAAGTTAATGCTCACACCTGCCAAGACAAAAACTTTCCTAAGAATCTTGTCTTCTTGCTCACCATTGTGCTTTACACTTACTTATTTGTCTTAGAGAGCCTTTATTTATTATTCCCTTGTACCCATCTTTTGTAAAACACTTGAGTGTTGGGAAACACTTGATCCTACTTGTGAGGGTAGAAGAAATCTATTGGGTTATTGAGATTTTTGAAAAGAGTTGAAGAGTGAGGTTGTAAAACTCCTTGTAAAGGTTACTTTGCACCCATGAAGCTAAGGTGTATTTGTTATTTGGAGAATAGTAAGAAAGTCTAAGGAAGTCAATATCCTTGGAATTGGACGTAGGCATTTGTTAGCTGAACCACCTAAAATACCAGTATAATCTCTCTAACCCTTATTATTCTTTATTTGCATTGTATATTTGTATTTGTGGTGCTTTTTCTCTATATTGATTATTTTTTTGAATCTTTATCGAGACAATCTTAATTTTTATTTGTGTTGTTGAGATTTTTGAATATTTGTATTTGTGTTGTTTTCTAGACTCACAGACCCAAATTCAAAAAAGATATAAATTTAGGAACTAAAATGTGAAATTCTTTTTTTTTTTAATTTGGGGTAATGTCATTGTTCACCCCCTAAGAATGAGCCAATTTCAAACTTGCCCTCCTAACTTTGAAAACGGCGATTTACGTCTTCTAACTTTTAAAAATCATCAATATACACCCGTCCAAATTAGTCGTTAAGACAAGCGATAGATATATAAAATCACTAGAAAACCCTTCTAAGAAAATTTGAAAAAGTAAATAAAATTTTGAGAAATAAATTAAAAATATATAGATCACTCAAAGAATTTCCTTACCTTTTTTTAAATATCAATTTTTATTTTTAATATTTTTAATAATTTTGTCTTAGATGTGCATTTCGGTAATTTTCCATGTATTTCCGTTGGACTTAACGGCTTATTTAGACAGGGTTGTAAATTGATGATTTTTAAAAGTTAGAGAATGTACATTGTCGTTTTAATAGTTAAGGGGTGAGATTGAAATTGGCCCACAGTTTGAAGCGATTCACATTGCATAGAGATTCTGTGTTTTGTCTCTTCCTCTTGGCTATCAACGTGACGTTTAACCAAAAGGATTTGGACTTAACAAGTTTACTATTGCATTTAACAGTCAATTGGCTTGTGGATGCAAATCGATGAAAATGTCACAAAACTGGAAGATGGTGGGGGTGGGGGTGTTCAATGTGTGTTTTCTCTAAATAGCAAAATGCAAAATGAGATTAATAAGCGGAAGTGAATCACGTGAACGACAAGTGAGTAATTACCGTCACGTTTAACAGCTAATTTTGCTTTGGGTTGCAAATCGACAAATTTGAAAAGTTCATGAGTTCAATGCCACGAAATTAAAAGATGGAGTGCAATGTGTATCTTTTCCTTTTATTATTATAACGATTAAATATTTGAAGACAATTTTTTATTATTATGATATTTAAATATAATGATTTGAGTATCATGTGCAATTTTATTTTTGAATATGCACAAATGTCCTGTTCCCATGATAGTGTGCAACAGATTTTGATCCGTCAAATGTCCTGTTCCCATGATGCAGTTTATTGAGCGTCCGCACGTCTGCTGGTTGCGTGCGAACGTCATCTTGAGCGAAAAAATTTCTATTGGTAAGAAAATGAAAATCTGTGGGAAAGAGGTTTTTTTACGCTCACACTTATATTCAACGATGAAAATCACGTTAGTCACCTAGTTGCATATAATGTTCGCACACTTTAAATTTGACAAGCAAACAGAATGTCTTCCGGAAGAAATACAAAAGTAGTCATCTAAAATCTTTTTTATCATGCAAACTAGGTAAAATTTGACACTCAAAATTAATGTTGACAAAATTACCATTTTGGGGTGACAATATTTTATGACACAAAGTGAATTTTCTTGTAATGCGTTTGATTATAATCTAAGATGGTTCTAGGTGACGTGCCATTAGTTACCGACTTGTTCTGATCATGTTACTCTAGATTTTCAAACAATGACAAAAATGTTCTATACATATCTTAGAATAATCTATTTTGTTATTTCTTGCTATCCATTCCACAAAAATTAGTCTTGCACCAATTTACTACTCAGAACATGAATTAAACATTAATTTTATTTCACTTCTTGGTCAGAAATAGTTTTTTGGGGCCTTGCAAGGGGAAGGGGCAGCATAGGCTGACTACCCCAAGAGACAGTCTTGCGTGCTGTTCTTTTGTGCCAATGTAGCCTCTGAATACATCTGAATGAGCATTCTACAAATTAATTACTAGAATAGAAAAGGGATATACAAAAAAATTAGGCCTGCCGCCATAATGTTAGAGGTTATCCTTTCATGTTTGTTTGTCTGATTGAAGGGGTAGGATATTCCCAAGTTGCTCCGTGCACAACACCAAAGGCAGTGAGAACAAAATTGAATTATAATTATAACTTAGTTCTTTGTTATAATATCCTTTCATGTTTCTAAGCCATAATTAGTCATGACATAAATGATTGAATGTGCATTTAATGTTTATTGTTTTGATTTGTGGTTTTCATAGAATGCATTGTTAAATATCTAATCCATCGACCTTTCATGTTGTCAGATGTGTCTCGGTACAAATTGGAGCCTAAGTTGAGAATAAAAAGAGGAGGTTTTTCTTATAAATATGTTAAAGAATAAAACACTAAATTAATTAACAAAACTAATAAATAATTTTATTGGTACTAAAAAGCAAAGATAAACTATTATAATAAAAAATTACTATATAAAAGTTACTTCTTTCCTAGTACGTACATAAGGTTTATTTTATTCTCAGGGGATAAAAAAACAAAAACTCTCTCTTCTTCGTGATGATCGTCGATCATAAGAATTTTTCGGGGACTTCCATAGGGTAGGAGCTAGCCGTATGTCGAAATGAGCATCCTAAAATAGCTTTGAAAAGGAACTTTCCATGTATATTGTCAACTAGCCTTTATATCATATTTTAAAGTGAATGCAATAAGAAGCTAGGGTTGAATTCTAACTTTGAGGATCCGATACACAAGCATTGGATGGATGCTTGCATTGAAGATTGTAAGAAGAATGCTATATATTATGTATAGTTCATTCCCGAATGTGGTATAGATCCCTAACCCAGCTCCTCTCTCTCTTGCTTCTGTACTTTTAATTAATATATATTTTTTATTTTTTAATGTTTGCATGCAGATCTGGATTAAAGTGAAATCTGCGTGGAATGTTGGATACCTAAAGGGAAGAAAAATAAAAAGCTAATGTGTTAGAGATACTTCAAGATGTGTTAGTTTTTTCTCTTGTAAAAGGTAATGGCGGCCGATAAGTATGTACGGAGCTTGCAATAGTAGGCTGTGTTTGTATTGTAAAATTTTAGTGTTGTTAAAATTTTAGGTATTGGGTTTAGTGAAAAAGTGAAGAGAGAGGTAATTTTTTATAATTTTTTGTAGTAAATAATAATGATTTGATGGGGAGAGGGATATTATATTGTAATATTTAATTATGTTAAAATTTTAGAGGAGGTAAAATTTTGGTACACAAACGCACCCGTAATGGTGTCACAGGTCTATTTGGCGGAGAGGGAGTTGAGGTGCAAAGGTGGGAGTTATCGGGAGAATTCAAGAAGGTTGATGGCCAGTGACGGATCCAGCATTGAAGTCTTATGGGAGTGGAGTCATAAAGGGAAAATATTTACTTTTTAAAAAAAATATTTTGAATGTAGAAAAAAATTACAACTAAACATCCAAAATCTAAAAAAAATCAATACTACCTCCAACACATTTTCATAGAAACTCCAATATTTTTAAAACATATATCATCAGATTATTCTGCAAGTTCATCACCCGACAATTATACAGAAAATAATCTAAATGTTTACTCTGGATTGAAATTAGCAATTAAAGGAGGGGAAAAAATTGAGATCGAAAGAGATTTGAAGTTAAAAACAGATAATGAACTTACATAAACCGAAACAACATCAAAATAAAATAAAGAAAACAAAATTAAAGTTATCGTATGTAAAGCCGCAGAAGAAACTTGGTGGGTTAAGTGATTTCTTTATGTTAACTTTTTCAAAGGAGAGGCAAAATCGATAGGTTTTTTTTTAACTGAAATTGAGAAAATAAATAAATAAATGGAAACAAAAATCGGTTTTTAGGTTATAAAAGAAATTGTATTTCTTGGTGAAATTTTAATTTCATTAGCATTTGTTATTTTAAAAATACTTTAATTCATTTTTTTTATTTGTTGTCATTTTAAAGGGTGTGATTTTTAAAGTATTAAATTTGTCCCATTCATTTTGAGGGATAAATGGTATTTAAATGGGTAAAAAGGATAGTATTTTTGGCCTTGCAAAGATTTCAAAATCTTTGGGGGTAAAATGATATTTGAATGTGTAAAATTGGGATGAGATAATATTTTTAACCATACAAATATTTTAAAAGAAAATATTCTAAATCTACCCCTGTTGCTAGCGTGGGCGACTAAGTTCATGAGTTCAGCTTAACTCAGGTTTATTTACCAAAAGGCCGAGTAGTGGGCCATTGGACTTGGGCCTGATTTATTAGTTGGGCTCCTATTGTCTATGTCTTTAGTTGTGTTAGTCAAGTCACTTATTGGGCCGAAAATAACTCGACCCAAGTGTCAGTAGACCCAGCCCAAGTTAGGTACGGTTAAATATCTGTTGGCTGTGTTTGTGGATCCGTAAAAAATTGCATATCTGCTTTCATTAGAGAATTCTGGAGGTTGGCTGATGATTATGTGTTAAAATTGCATAATTAAATGTTTAAGTGTGTTAATTAGTTATTGCAAAATGGATTAAGAGATTAATTATGCATATGATTTTAGTAATTGACCTTAATTGATAAGAACTGATATTTTGCACTTAGAACCATTTAAATTAGAGCTAGTTGTAATAAAAACACATGTGACCCTCACCACTAGAACAATTATTACATTTTTTGCCCTTAAGTTTATGAGCACCTATGTTTAATTGTTGCAAGGTATTTTTGGAAGAAAAAATAAGAGCAACTAAATGACTGAGCTGGAGAGGAATATGCGGCAGTTACACCCAAAGAGGAGAGGAAGAGATCGATGCATAGGAGAGACACACGCAAGTGAGGTTGGAGTTGGAGAAAAATCGTTGGGACGTTAGGAGCAACGAGGACCGGACCTTCTCACACTTCACTCTTCAAAGATGATAGGCTAGATTTCAAAGATGATAGGCTAGATTCAATGAGTAACCCATGACTATTTTGGGTTGGATTTCTTCTTTCCCGTGGAGCTTTACTGGTTTACTTTTTGGATTGTATTCCATTTTACTTGTACAAAAGGATTGAAGTTCTTTGTTCTTAATTTTGATCAGTTGTAGACATAAAGACACAATTGATGCTTGAACTAGTAACAAGACTTTGCTGGTTTTCTTTCATTACTAACTTTTTTATACAATCTATTGAGTATCGTGGATTATACTAAAAATTGTGGGTTGTTCGTTGTATTATCTGTTATACAATCTCTTGAAATGAAAAAATGGTTTAGAGAAGGGGAAATTAGAGGTAAATCCTTTATCAAACCATAAATGGGAGAAACTTGCCTCTCAAGTGTTTGATTTATTGTCTCTTAAAACATTATTTTATTTTCTGCAAATTATCTTTAGAATAGCTTGCATTTGTCCATTTTTAAATTAATTGTTCTTCTATTCTCTTAGTTTCTCTTTGAATTATGAACCATAAACCTCAAAAATCAACTTACAATTTTCCTCTTTATTTGTAAATAGCTTGCATATTATTGATTCAACATTGGTGTAAATCCATCTTAGTGCATATAAAAGTCTACAAGATATTTTCTATTTTCACGGTATAACTTCTTTTGTTACATATAATATCTAATGCTTAAATTAATTATATTGTTCATGTCAATTCAATCTTGGGATTTACCTTGTATTACTTTGACAGCGTCCGCACTTGGAAGTCGAAACCATTAGTTGATCAGCTGCCTCGAAACAGCTTGTTCTTGTGGCTATCAATTGAATACAATTGAGATATTTTCTATAACAAATTTCTTTTTATTACAAATGGAATGGAATAATTAGTTGTTTCTCTTGTAAATTAGTGATAATTCAAGATGTGTTATTTTAATTTGACTTTAACTTAATTGTTTTCTTTTCAATGCCTTACGAACTACCTCTGTAACATAAATCCCCAAAACATAAAATAAAGAGACAAACCTTTAGTTTTTTCCAAATCAAGAAAACATATATATCTCTACAAGTACATAACTGCAGACTCTATCTGCTGTCACCCTTAAGAAATATAAACCTTTTTTTTCCTCTCTAAATAAAAGACTTTCAATTGGATTTGAAGAAAATAAAATATATACAACAGCATCTCTCTGGCCAAGCACCATTTAAGTTGCGAGTATGTATGCATTTGGTGGATTGAACTCTGGCCATCCAACGGGGATGTTTTCTTTTCAAATGCATGTCCTTTGAATTAGGTCAGATCCAATCTTATGTCTTTCCCCAACTTCATCCCAGAATAAAGGTGATCTATACCTCCATCCATATAGAACTTTGTAAGGTGCCATTTGAATACTTGTCTGATACGTATTGTTATATGCAAATTCCACAATAAGCATATATTGAATCCAAGATCCCTTGAATTCTAAAACACAAGCTCTAAGTATATCTTCTAGAATCTGGATGACTCTTTCTGACTGACCATTAGTGTGGAGATGGAATGCAATACTAACTTTTTATAGTGCACCTAGTGCTTTCTGAAATCCATTCCATATTCTTAAGGTAAAACATGTATCCCGATCTAATAAATGGAACTAGGTATTCCGTGAAGTCGTACAATTTCCTTAATGTACAACTCTGCTAGTCTTTCAAATGTGTAACTAACCTCAATTGGGATAAAATCAGATGACTTTTGTCAAACGATTTATGACGACTCAGATAACATCTTGTCCTGTTAGTGCTCTTGGTAGACCTACTATGAAATCCATTTCAATTTCATCCCATTTTGATATTGGAATCTGAAGAGGTTGTAACAATCCTGGATGTTTATGATGTTCAAATTTCACTTGCTGGCATATCAAACATCTACTCACAAATTTTGCTATTTCTCCTTTCAAACCATGTCAACAAAACTTTTGCTTCAAATCCTAATACGTTCTTGTGGAACCTGGATGCATTGTATATTTTGATATATGTGTTTCTTGCAGTATTTGTTCCTTAATTTACTTATTTTCTGGGACCACTAACCTCACCCGAAAATATGCAAATCCATCTGTCTTAATCACCATGTTTGTACCTTTGTCAACAAGCTCTTTAACTTTTGCAACTTGAGCCTGCCCAGCTTTTATGTTCATCCTGTAATGCAGATTGGACTATCATTACCATTAACTGTTTCACTTCTTCACTTAGAAGTAATTCAATTTCATATCTCTTCCTAATTCAGGAAACAAATTCTGATTTCTTCCCTTTCTCTCTATTGACTTTCTACACAAACATCCATTTGCCACAACATTTGCCTATCCAAGATATTTGATGGATCAATCGTAGTTCTTGATTAGTTCCAACCATCTTCTTTGTCGCATGTTTAAGTACTCTTTTTGAGTAAAAAATATTTCAAACTTTTTATTATCTTCCATTTTGAATGGGTGCATTTTTTCAATCTTCCATTTAATTCCTGAAAACCTTGCTCATATTCAAACTTAGCATTCTTTTCTGTCAATGCTATCACTGGTGCTACCAATTTTGAAAATCCTGCTTCGAATCTTCGATAATAACAAACAAATCCAAGAAAACATTTGATGTCATGGATTGTTGTAGATTTTGGCCAGGTATCTACTACCTCAACCTTGCCTAGATCAACTAAAATTCCTTCATCTGAGATGATATGTCCCAAAAATGCTACTTCCTTCAATCTAAATTCACATTTCGATAACTTGGCATATAAATGTTAATCTCTCAACCATTGCAACACCAACCTTAAATGATTCTCATGTTCTTCCTTGCTTCTAGAGTTTATTGATATGTCATCTATAAATACCACCACAAAATGATCCAAAAAATCTCGAAATATCCTATGCATTCTAAATTCCTACCTTCCTCCTGAATTCAAGCTATTGATACTAGAAATGCTTGAGCTCCATTAACCAGACTTTTCCAAGTTGTAAGTGCAAATATTAATCTTACATGAGTAACTTCTTTGTCATTTCTGAACTGAATGTTCTTTTTTCCAGGCATAAGCGAACTTACTTTCTTTGCATGATAATCTACTATTAAATGACAAACATATAACCAATCCATGCATAGGATCACATCAAAGTTTCCCATATCCAGTATTATCAAATCTATAGACAATCTTTTTTCTTCTATCTCCATTGGAAAATTCTTGATCTTTGTTGTACAAATAGTACTTATTCATGATAATAGAGTTACCACAACAAGTTGAATAAATAAAGTTTCTATTGATAATCCTAAATACACTTAATTTATATCCTCCAACTATAGGGATCTTGACAATTTCCACTCACCAACTTCTAATTTTTAGACATTTAACACACTAGGTTAAAATTTTGCGTCAATTTGAATAGCGTGAAATGACAATTATATCCAATAACTTTTTTTACAGTGAATTTTTGTGAAGGCAAAATCAAAATTTCAAAAGCAAAAAAAATCAATTTCCGTCACGCATTATTCACGAATTTTTATGAGGGCAAAATCAATTTAAAAAGAATTTCATGTTACTCTTTTTGAAACAAGTAGATTTTTATTATTTTCGAATGAGCATTCACGTTCAATGTAGCGTTCCACCTACTCATTGATGGTAACAAGCACACCGTCCGTCAATATAACCTTGTTTCGCCAAAAACCATCACAAGAAATTTGACTTTTTGGGATGGATTTGTTTGGGATACCGAAAAATCCATCCCAAAAGTACACTTTCGGGCAGATTTTCAAAAGTTATCCCCAAAAAATAAAATTTTTCCTTTTTGACGGAAATTATAACCGTCCCAAAAAAAGAAGGGGTTAATTATATCGATTCAAAGTGAATCATTTTTTTTAGAAAAAAATACACTTTGCACTTCTGAATTATGGGTACTAACACTTTTTACCTCTATCTTTCAATTTTGTGACATTGAGCCCATGAACTTTTGAAAGTCATCGATTTGCACTCCATAACCGAATTTGACGTTAAATGTGACTATAAATACACATGTGTCGTCCACGTGATCACTCCCGCTTGTTATGTCTATTTTGTCATTTGAGAAAAATACATTTTGCACCCCCAACTATGATGGTACTAACACTTTGCACCTCTGTTGTAATACTCAGACCCTCTAAATATTCTTAATAATCTTAATTTTCCTTATTAATATGACTAATATTTTTTATATTATTAATTTCGGATTTAATTATTTTATTAGTTATTAATTAGTGAAAAATACCAAGAAATAGTTTTACATATTCAAAAATTATGATAAAAATATCCTCATACTTGTCTTTTCAAGCTCATTAATTTTATTAACTATTTTTATCATGTCGGTGTCCTAATAATTCTTATAAATTATTTTTATATATTGGAAAAGACGATTTTGCACCTAAAACTTCTTTTTGCCCCAATGTCGAAAAGAAATGGCTCCAAAGAAATAAATTTTGGTTCCCAATACTTCTGCAAGCCCAACGAGATGCGCCAACCTCGGGATGCCCTACGCCTAACCCCACAAGGTTCAGAGACGGAGCTTAACTTGAGTCTCGGTTAAGAACGACGATGATCTACGTTTTACACAGCGCACGATTCCATGGATAGTTTCAGAATAGATTGAGATAAAGGAAACTTTAAGGAGATAGGTTCCGTTTGTATACTTGGTGGAATCTGACATATCTTAACCAAACCTTTTGCATGGGCGCGCCATGCACTTGTATGGTCTGGAGAGGCTTACTTGTCTAATAATTGGGCTAGAAAATCACATCTTTTTGGGCCTTTCTTCAGCCCACTCGACCAGCCTTGACCCAAGACCAAGTCAGCACGTCCTTTGACTGAGAAAAATCATTCAAAGCCATAGATTTGGTTAGTAATGAATGCCAATCATTAAATGATCACAAAACCACTATACCTTGTCTCCTCTTGGGTTGCAGCCACCCATATCCCGCATTCTTGCTCCAAGGCTTGAATAGACCACCTAATCTAGTGGTAGGAATGATCATAATGTCCCTCTAAACCCTAGCAACACAGATCATAACCCTAGCAACTAGCCCTAGTCAAGACTAGTACAAATACCAAACTCTTGTGAAGGATTTCTCCACTGAGCTTGTTCGGCATTCATAGAGAGGGGGAGGGAGTGAGAAAGAGATTGTAGAAATTTTGAGAGAAGGAAGAAGGAAGGAAGCTCTAGCCGAGTGATCCAAAGAGGTGGTGATTTTGAGGAATTTTTGTGAAATTCTTGGAGTTCTTTCAAATTCAGCATGCTTTGATGTTTTCTTGATGATAATAGATCCTAATATTGTGTTCCATGTAGGTTTTGAGATTATCAAAGCTTGAAGAGATTGATTAAGGCAAGGGGTTAGTTTGCATGTTAATGGTGTTGTTAGTATTTTGTTGTTCTAGGTGAGTAACATGCAATTCTTTGATCTGGAACTCTTCATTAGGATAATTATGTGCTAGAGGAATGATCAGTTTAATTGCAGGAGGATTTTGAAGAATAGAAGAAATTGTAAAGATTAGGTCTTTTTACCCTCTTTGATGATTTTATGATAAATTTTGTGTATTTATTTTGTATGTCTCATTTTTTAGGTACCTAAGAGGTATTAGAAGCATTTGTGGTTGATTTGATTCAATGATTTACGTAGAAATTAGAAGATTTCACTTAATTAGGTCAAAACTAGCCTATTTTAGCTTAATTCTTGATAACAACGTGTTTATGGACTTTTATTATATAGTAAACAACCTTTTTTATGTGAAATTTTGAAGTATGAAACTAGACACTATTAGAAGCCTCCAGTTAAAATTTCGCATCATTTGGAGTAAAAACTTGGTTTTTGCTCAAAACGGGCCTGTTGATATTAATTTGAATTAGGCTTGTTTTTCCAGCCTTTGTATTGTTTTTATGGGCTTAATGTTATGTATTTTGACCAAGCTATGAGCTTAAACAGTGAAGCCCAAACTGTGACACCTTTTGGACCCAAACAGTGAAGCCCAAATGTTATGTATTCATTTGGGCTTTTTCTTGCTTTTGGACCAGCCCAAGTGGCTTTGTATAGCTGCTGACCCTTTATGGAAATGGGCTTGCCCGCAATCTCAAGTCCAAGTCCAAGTCTCCGTTGGACATGAATTGTTAACTTGTACCTTTTAATACAAGTTCATTATGGTGTAATGTTTGCAAATTTTTTGGCAAAAGGATATGATTTGTATGGAAAGGATATATTTTCAGAAAATATATCAATGTATTGGTTTTTGCATATCATAGTGTATTTGCATGGCATTTGGCATTAAAATGATAAAGGATATGACATCTTTTATTGAAAATTTTATATGGGGTGACAATACTGATCACTGGGAAGTGCAACCATCACTACCGGGTAGGATGGCCCCGGAGTAGAAGGCAGTATGAGCCTTTACTTGTGTCCTAGGACAACGGAATGTCTAGGACTGTCCTAAAATACAAGGGAGATTGGACGCACAACCTTGGCCACTCGGGTGAATCAAATGGATTTGCAAGGAAAGGTTGCCAGTAAAGGAATAGAAAAGTACATTGCATGATTGTGTGCTACGTCATTGCTTGCTATATATGCTGCAACTAAATATTGCTTGAGTGTTTGCTGCATACTGTATATCATCTCACTAGTATTCTCTATTGCTTATGAATTGTTTATGAACTGCTTATTAAACATGCACTTGTGAGTCGTAGGATTAAGGCAACCCAAGAGGGAGGTGAATTGGTTTTAACCCCAAAGACTTGTTTGCAAAGTAAATACAAATTTAGCACAAGTATAAATAAGTGCTAAATATAAAGAAAAAGGTTTAGAGAAGTAAACACGTGATTTTTAGGTGGTTCGGCAAACCCGCCTACATCCACCCCTCAAGCTCCTTCACCGAGCCTTGAGGTTTTCCAATATTCTTCCAATAGCATACACTCTAGCTTCCGGGTGCTAGAGATCCGTACAAGTATTTTTCTTGAGCTCAACACTTAAATCCTTACAAGTGATTTTTTGGCTCACCACTCACAACTCCACCAAGCTTGAGACATACCCTCTCTAAACTTCTTCTTTAGTGAACAACCTCACTAAAAGAATCATCTCTCTTGATATAAATATTGAAGAACAAAACTCTCACAGAGTAGATATGAAATTAGAAGACTCTATCTCTCGATTCACACAAAGACAAAGATATGAAAGTGTGTTTTGTGTGAATGATATGAGAAATATAGAATATGAAGGTTTGAAATATTTCTCAAGTGATCTAAATGATATGTGGTCGTTGTGTATTAATTTTGGACGTTATGAATGTGTATTTATAGGCCAAATAAGAAAACTAGCCGTTTATAGCTGTTGGGAGTCGTCTGTTAAAACGAGCCGGTTAACCGTTTCAAGTTAGCATTACCCAATGATCATATTTTTAGAAGCTCAACGACTCTATTTAAAAACAATCGGTCGACCGTTTCACCAGCCGGTCGAGCTCTTCAACTTAAGCAAATAGTCCGGTTATTTTAACACCATATTTTTGACTACTTTTAAACACCCAATTTAAAAAGCCTAACTTCCCATAAGTATATGACAGGTTTGAGAGTTTGGTTAGGGTATTTTGAAACCTTTTAAAACATTTTAATCTTTTAAAAAAAAGTAAAACGATTTATGCACATTTTGAAAAATATGCAAGTGTGATTCATAATTCTTGTCAAAAGTGAAATAAAGAGTTACAAGGTTTATACCCTAAGGTCTTGAATCTTCACTTTGAGTTCCTTGCATCTTCTTCTTCTTATTTCTTCAACTCTTTGGCTCTTTGATAGAAATGTCTTTGTCTTTGAAGATGTACATTTTGTAAACTAAATCTGTTTATTTAAATCATCAAAATATCGATTGTGAACAAAAGCCAACGGTATTGTTTGTAAAATTGTTGTCACATGCCCCCATCCCCCATACTGAGTCTTTAAGACTCACCTCTTTGTATGTCCACATTTATTAGTCAGATATGTCGATATTCGATTAATTTGTTAACAATAAAATGGTTACTCTTGTCCTGGTTAACCACATCCATGCCCTAGTGACTGACGGCCTAGAAGTTATAGTGAACTCTCAGCTCTACCTGATCCCGAAGGACTTGTCGCCAGAGTTTCCCTAGGAGAATGGCCTCGTGGGAGAGAACTACCGCCACATCGAGTGGATCGACCTCACCAGCTCCTCTGACGAAGGCGAAGACTCATACTAAATGTTGTTGTTGCTTTATTCTTTTTTTATGGGATAATTACACTTTGCGCCCCATATCCTTGGGGTCATTTACAATTTGCACCCCGATGTTTTCTTTTTTAGACATTGGACCCCTTATCTTCAACATTTTTGCAATGTAGACCCCGTATCCGATTGGACAGTCTAAATTGACGAATTTCGTCAACACGTGAACCGATCGACCGCTACATGAACTGGTCGACTGCTTCAAGTTACCTTTGTAGGGGTCGACCGGCTCGTCGTGCCTCTCACATGAACCGGTCGACCGCTACGTACTGATGAAATCCGTCAATTTAGACGGCCAAATCGGGTACGAGGTTTACATTGCAAAAATGTTGAAGATAAGGGGTTCAATGTCTCAAAAATAAAACATCGGGGTGCAAATTGTAAATGACCCCAAAGATAAGGGGCGCAAAGTGTACTTATCCCTTCTTTTATTTATTTGTTTCGGTGTGTTTTGTTTATATTCTGAACAATAGGGCTAGAGATGTAATTGTAGGCTCACTTATGTTAGTCTAGTGTTGTAATCCCTAATCTTTAACCCCAGCAGCTTGGCTTCTTTCTTTTCCTGATGTTGTTCCTAAGTATTGTTTGTTATACCAGTCATGACCCATTTGTGTGTCTTTGTCTCTTTGATATTTTCTAACTTGACTTCTATTTTTTCTTGTTTACATTTTAATATTTATTTAATAAGTCTTCCATTGATTTTCTTTATATTATATAATAGTCGTTAAAAATCTCAAGGACATTACCACAGTCTTGAGACCCATATGATAAGTATGTGTCGTAACCTCGCCATATATGTACCTTTGTTACTACAAAGAGAGTTTAGAGGCTAATATGAGCACGGGATGTGACATCCGTCTTCCAATGTTGTGACATTTTCGTCGATTTACACCCTATAAGCCAATTGACCACTAAATGCGACCGTAAATCTTTCAAGTGCAAAGTCTTCTGGTTCAACTTCAAGATGACAGCTAAGAGGGGGAGGGGAGAAATAAAACACATAATCTCTCTACAATAGGAATCGTTTCAAAGTTTTAAAAAAATATTAAAGATTAAATCGCTCTAAATTTTAAATATCCAACTGATGAACTACAATTTAGTAAACAAACTATGAAAGAAATAATATAGGAAACAAATTAGAAAAGAAATAATAAACAAATAACCAAATATGGAAAAAATTATGCTTCCTAAAAATCCTCCGCCTATCAGCAAAACACCATGATTTGTATCAGTTAATCACGTGAGCGACACGTAACAGATTTACCGTTACATTTAATGGTCAATTGGCTTGTAAGGTGCAAATAAACAAAAATGTCACAAAATTGGAAAATGGATGGTGCAAATTATTAGTACCCTCATAGTTGGGGGAACAAATTGTATTTTTCTCAAAGAAAAAAAATGGACATAACAAGCGGGAGTGAATAACTTGGACAACACGTGGGTATTTATTATCACATTTAACGACTAATTTGGTATGGGGTGAAACTCGACGAATTTTAAATGTCAGTAGGTTAAATGTCATGAAATTGAAAGATGTGATGCAAAGTATTAATACTCAATACTTCAGGGGTGTAAAGTGTATTTTTTTATTTTTTTTAATAATTCAAGGATGTTTCTTGGGTATTTAGATTGCAAAAGGTTGGGAAGATTCAAACGTAAATAAATTTATCTTTTTACATAAAGGAAAATGTAGAATAAATGTCCATGAATGTTTGATGGAAACAAATGTAATTGAAAAAAAAGCTACATGTTTTTTTGAGTTAAATACACTTTGGTCCCTATCTTTGAGATCATTTACACTTTGCACTCAAATATATTATTTTTAAGACATTAGACTCCTTAACTTACATTTTTTTTAATTTGGATCTCGTACCCAAATTGTTCGTCAATTTAGACGTATTCCTTCAAAACGTGAGGTGCAATGTGTAAATACCCCCAAAGATAAGGGGGCAATGGGTAAATTTTTTTGATGGAATCCGTCTACATTGATGGACAATTTGGATAGGGGCTCCAAATTAAAAAAATGTGTAACTTTATATGTCCAATAGCTTAAAAATAATACATCGGAGTACAAAGTGTAAATGACTTTAAAGATAAAGGGAGTAAAGTATATTTTTTTTTCTTTTTTTAACCAGAGTGGCCTTTCGTGTCTTGTCTAAGTGAAAAATAAGTATATTGCTGCTAACAGAAGACGACTTATGCATAAGCCCAGACGGAGAAAAGAGCCATAGAAGCAGACAACACTGTATTAGAAAGAGGAGGCCCGAGAGGAGTTGACAGGGCCTGCTCATGCCTACGGCCCCACCATAACTTAGAAGATAAGAATAAAAAAAATAGAAAGGCCCCAAACACACGGTGAAAAAATAAACCAAGAAGCAGAAATTGAAAAGAATCACAATAAAAAAAGTATAGAAAAAATATTTTGTTTGTTGTAAAGTGTGATGCACAGTTTGCAAGACAGTGTGACTATTGTTAAAAAAAAAAATTGAATTATTGAAAATTGAAACAAGACAAGATGATAAATATTCTGACATAGACGGTTTGGATTTATTTTCATAATTAAAAGTATTAAAAGAAGTTTTGCAATCTAAAATCAATACTCCAATTGAAACATTAAATTATATAAAAAAATTGATTATTTTTCAAATGCATGCATTACTTTTATAATATTCCTGACAATGCCAATGAACCTTGTCTTGGAGAAATGAGTTTTTCAAAACTTAAATTAATAAAATCTCATTTACAGTCAATAGTATCACAATAAAGACTAAATAGATTAGTCATTCTATTAATTGATAGTAACATATTAAGAAATATTAAATATAAAAGTTTGGTTAGTAATTTTGTATACGAAAAAGTTAGAAAAATTTGTTTTAAATAATATTTATATATTCTTTTATTAAAAATTATTTTTTAAATTTGTATAAAATCGCCTAATTTTTAACATGGCTTTAGGCTCACTTTTTATTGAGCCGGCCCTGGGAGCTGATGTTCGGTGGCGGAGGAGACGGAGAAGGTTTGACCCGAGTCGGCATGATGACTTCAGCGAAGCTGCTGACAGCTGATCGAAAACCACCGGTGGAGAGGGGGGGCCCGCAGGCAGCGATGCAGCCGCAGTGGAGCCAGCAGGAGACGAGGGAGTTCATTGGGATCTGCGCGGAGGTGGAGATGGAGATGGACCTGGACACCACTAACGCCAATACGTTCAACAATAGCAAGAGGACGAAAACGACGACGCTTTGGGAGGTGGTGAGCACGAGGATGAGGGAGAGAGGGTACAAGAGGACGCCCGAGCAATGCAAATGCAAGTGGAAAAACCTTCTCAGTCGGTACAAGGTCTGATATCTCTCCCCCTTCCTCCACGTGGTCTATCTTGATTCACGCAATTGAATTTGCAAATATACTGATTCAGTTCTGAAGGATCAGGCATCTCTTAGTTTTATATCTGCGAAGACTAAAGTGTGCCGTTTGCTTTTTTTTTCTTTTTCTTTTGTATGTGTGGGGGGGGGGGGGGTAAAGTGTTGTTGGTTTTCTACTTACCATGATTGTCAAGAACCAGAGGCTCAATTTTCCTCTGTAAGTACGTTCTACACCACATCTGTATTGGGTGAATATTTTTTATGAGATTTTGCATGTGAGCAATGTTGTCCATACATAAACTTAGTTTTGAAAATTGAAATGACAGTGGTGGTGTCAATTATGATGCGATTCTAAGCTTTGAGAGGAGCCATGCGCATATATTGGTCCTTTGAATTAGGATATTGAGGCTGTTAAGCTTTGCAATGTTTTATCTGTTGTTCCATTTTACGGTGTAAAAGAAGAAAAAACCAAAAAATTGTTTTTAAGCAACCTGAGACTTGCTCTACCTTGGTGGCTCCATAGCACAATCAGCTTTAAGTTTTCATTACCATTTCATTGAGTCCTGGAGAAAAATTGCAAAGAACATTGGAGCCTCAAACGAAAATTCTAACCTCCCAATATAGATAAGCTACCCTTCACGCTCCATGGTTGATCTGAATCAAAAATTGAACTTGAGGGTTTAACCTTCTATATTAGATGTGCTATGTTATTGAGTGCTCTGTTATATTTTTATGGGTCTGTCACTAACATGGAACGTATTGGGTTCAAATTTTGGTTATTGTTTTCAAGTTATTTGATTCACCTAGAAGGTTGGGTTTGTCTTGATTCGAACTTCAAAACTAGTGGATGTATTGCACGTTCAATCATGTTAGAGACAAGAAAAGCATTGCTTAATCTTTCTAATTGGGATCATTTTGTGTAGCTTGTACAGGAGAAGGAGGAATCTGATCCCGATAATAGGCAGCTGTGCCCTTTTTTTGGCGAACTCGATGCAGTATTTAATGAAAGAGCAAGGAACACGCCGCGATTACTTCTTGAATCTGAGGCAGGTTCTACCCAGGTGCAGAGAAGTCTGAAAAAATTGACTGGAGAACGATCATTGGATGAATTCCCGGATAATGAAGATGAGGATGATGATGATAGCAGAGGGGAGAAGCCATCTAGAAGCAATTCTAAAAGGAGGAAGGTTGAAAGGGACAAGTCTTCAAGAGCAAATAACACCGGGAATGCTAGCAGTAGTAACAACAGCGGTATTCAGGAATTGCTGAAGGGATTTTTCCACCAGCAACATTTGATGGAGATGCAGTGGAGGGAAATGATGGATAGGTGTGTCCAAGAACGGCTGTTGTTCGAGCAAGAATGGCAACAGAAAATGGTGATGCTTGAGAAAGAGAGGGTAATGACTGAGCAGGCATGGAGGGAGAAGGAAGAACAGAGGAAGATGAGAGAAGAGACCCGGGCCGAGAGGAGAGATGCCCTGTTGACTACCCTTTTGAACAAACTTATACATTGAGATAACCTCTAAACGTTATGGTTACTTGGGTGTTGTGAATAGGGAAAAGCTGGCAGCCGATGAAGAAAAAAAAACAAAAATAGAGAGGAAATATAAACACGATATAAGTAAACAGATCGAATTTCTTTCTGGTAAAGAAGTTCTTTTACTTAATAGTCGCAGATCTATGGACAGTTTTGGATTCTCTTTGGTGGTTCTTAAGACGAAAAGTTTGATGCCGGTGGTTCTTGTCTAGGGGAGAAGTTAATGTTTAAGCAGACTTCACTGTGTTCCACTTCTTTCTTTTTTTTTTTTTTTTTCCTTTTCTCGTCTCCCCTGTATATTTTCTTTCATTAATAACAGATAAGAATGTTGGCTGTAATTACATATTTATTTATTCCTTTTTTTCGTTTGTCAAAATTGGGGTTCTCTTTAGTGCATTGTGTGTTATAAGATTAGTATTTATTTGTTCAATATTTTCCTTTTATCCAAATTTGAAGCGCGATTATGGATTGCAATGTACTTATCTTTTATTCTTATGGGATCAATATTTTCTATATATCACTTCTTCATGTGACAGCTTGTCACGCCCGTCTTAGGTGTGGTAATTTTTGTGCAGTTTTTACATGGTCTCAAATTTGCATCACCTAAAATGTTGTGTAAATGGTTATGTTGAAATACAGTGATTATCCATCCAGTCCTTTGAGTAAAATTCAATTGGATGCAGGGAATAGTCGATGGTTTTTAATTAGCTTGGCTTTTGGTGTTTTACTTATAGCGGACCAAGTTTTACTACTGTATCCTTGTTTCCATTGCTATAGTTGATTCCGGTACCTACTTATTCTTGAGCTTCAATCATTGGCCGCACGAACTTTTAGTTTCTTCCTTTCTTATGTCTGCGTTTCCAACTTTCCACTTAGACTTTACCTTAATCCATACCTGCAAATATTACAAAAATAACAAATATAAGAAATTTTTATATGCATTTGCTAACTCTAACCTGAAATAGTGCAATTCTATAGCACATGGATACGGTACTGGGACCTATAGTGTCCTATTTTCAAACTACTATTTTTCCTATCTAAGAAATTAATATCGCTTGAAGTTACGTAGACGTTTGGATGGGGAAAAACATGCTTGCAATTAAATGCATATTAAGTTGTTTACATATATAAGGAAAAAACAGATAATAGTGACTACTGTATTATTTGTAAGCAAACTAACAGAATTAAAAAAAAAAATCAGAAACAGAAACATTGGAGATTTATACCTTATTCGGGTTTTTACCATACAAAAATGGATCGCCCATACAATTCGCAAACCAGGAGAGGTGTAATGGGTCTTCAAAATTTCACCCGTATAATTTCTCTTTGCATTCTTGGATACACACTTCCCTTATTGTTTCTAACATTGAAAGAATAGCATCATGAGGTGGAGAAACAGGTGCACCTGCAAAGGGAAGTGGAAATGGACAGAGAGAAGGGAGAGCACCGGGAGACACAGCAGGAAAAAGGAAGGGTTGCTAACTTGCACTACAACTTTAACAAGGAACATGATCAACACCATCATCATCATTTGGACAATACATTTTGAGACATCTTGTTTAGACCCTATTTAACACCTAGAATATGATGAATAGATGTTACCTCTCCATTTAAAAATCTATAATAATTTTAAAACAAGTCCAAAAATTATTGATTCTATATCTGAATAAATATTAATTCAATCAACAAAATAAGCTACGGAATATTAAATCAAATACTAAGAGTGTTATCTTTTTATCCCTTACTCTCCTTTATTTGTCTTATATTTTTTATTGAGTTGTGTTTAACTCTTTATGAATATCTATCTTTGCCTATCTTCCAAAAGTCTTAATTTTTATTAAAGGGAATATTACAAATCACCCACTAGGTTTTAGTGACTTTTTAAACAACTCAATGGGTTTTAAAAAAATAAAAAAGCTCACTGATTTTGTCATTTTAGTACGAAACCTCACTAGATCAATGTCGTTAGACTCATTTAACGGAAAATTCATCTCACCCAATCGCAACGTGACACATGTAATTAAAATAAACAAATTAAAGCTAAAATCTAAAATAAATAAAAAAAAAGTATAATTAAAATTTAAAATCTTTATTTAATAAAGGTAAAAGCTTGGGCTGGGACATTCCTCCACCTGGGCGGCCAAGGGTGGCCTCTACTATGAATGGGTCGGGTCCTTGAACTTTTTTTTAAAAAAAAATCAATTTTAGTTTTAATTATATTTTTTATTTTTTTTAAATTGTTTATATTTTATGGATTTTAGTGACACTTGTCACGTTGCAATTGTGCGGGATGAAATTTTCCGTTAAATGAGTCTAGCGGCATTGGGTCGGGTTAAGTTTCCTACCAAAATTACAAACCCAGTGAGCTTTTTTATTTTTTTTAACACCTAGTGAGTTCTTTAAAAAGACACTAAAATCTAGTGGGTGATTTGTAATTTTTTCTTTATTAAACCAATTCGCCCATTCTCGGGTTGTCACCTAGACCCACATACCGTTCGAACGGATGCTGAAGTTATCCAAACTATTGATTTTCGTTCGGATGGTTAATAATGTTGTCGAGACGTTGAATTTGAATTAAAACATGCATTCATTTAGTAGCCTTAGACTTGTTTGGAAATAACATTGATTAAGATAATAAACTCGCGGTAAGTCCGGAATTGTCCACGTTATGGACAATTTGGATATAGATCTTCCTTTGACCTTCTCATACACATTCGACATTGAGCTTACACACTCGCCTTTGATAGCGGATGTTTTAACCTCAATGTTGAATGCGTGTATTGGGGACTTATGGGAGATGCTGTCGATGTTTTTAAATCATTTGTCACAATAGTCGTGTCAATTACGTACCAAGTGGATATTGTAAAGTTGAACTCTACTTGGAGAAATAGGAGCTGGGTTTGAACATTATCATTGTTTGCATTATTGTTCCGGTATTTTCTTCTTTGACAAGAGCATAATAGATAAGAGCTAGATTTATGAGGCGAGTAGACTCAGAAGTGTGAAGATAGTGAAAGTGTCCGAGATTTTAAGAGGATGACCCGAAATTATGCAGATAGTTGTGGACAGATAAGATGCTCATGTAAGAGATGTAAGAATGTGTTGTTCCAACATGTACATGAAATATAGGATATTTTGTTTCTAATTGGGTTTGACCAGAGCTACACTCTTTGAATATTTTATAAAGAATAAATTTTAGGCTCTTGTAGTTAGGTAGTGACCCTAGAACCTGAATTATTAACGATGATATGAGAGACATGTTGGAAGATTTTGAGGTGGGAGCAGTGGTTGATGAGAAGGCTTGCCAAAATATGCCCTATCCCATACCCAATGATTCTCGTTTTGGTGAAGGATTTTTTTGCGTAGGCAGATGCTAAGCGAGAACTGTATCCTGGGTGTAAGAAGTGCTTGAAATTGTCCTTCATTGTTAGATTACTCCATGAGTCAGAGAATAATTTGACTGTCAAGTCATTTTAAGAGGTGATAGGGTTGATAAAAGATGCACTGCCCAACGGGAAGACCCTCTCTAAATCTTACTATGAGGTGAAACAGTTAAGAAAGAACTTGAGATTTAGTTATGATAATATACATGCATACTCAAATGATTATGTGCTGTTTTGGATGAAGTACATTGACTTACAAGAGTTTTCGATGTGTGGAGCGTCGAGGTTGAAGTTGTAATTCCTACAATTAAGGCAACCCAAGAGGGGGTGAATTGAGTTTCAAAACTTTTTTGAAAGTAACCCTTAAGGATGTGTTTGCTAGCTACAAGATCTACATAGAGTATGGATTGCAATAAAAGATTAATCACAAGGATGAATAAAGCAATTCCAAATATGCAATTTTCCATTGAATCAAGAAACGAGTAGTACAAAGTAAAGAGTTGAGAGAAGAGAAGCAAACACAATATTTGTAGGTGGTTCAGGAAACATGCCTACATCCAACCCCTAAGCTCCTTTATCAAGCTTTTAAGTTTCTCCACTAAACTTCGTTCAGCCAAGAGAAAGGTTTCCTTACACTTGAGCTTGAGAAACACCTCTTCAAGCCTCAACAACGAGTTTGAGAACAATCCTCTCCAAACTCCATCTTTCGATGAACAACCCTCACCGAATGGAAACAAGAGAATCATTCTCTTAAAAGTGGAGAAGGATGAACAAAATTACCCAATAAGACTCCATCGATGGAGTAAATATTATAACAAAAATTTCTATCTGTTAGGCTTCACACGATAACAAGGATGTGAAAGTGTTGATTATGTGTGAATGATTTGAGCAGTAGGATTCAAAGGTTTTTGATCACTTTTTACCTTAGCAAAATGATAGATGATCATTCAGAAACATTTATAAGGCTTGAGGATGGTCTTAGATAGGTCTCATAAGAAAACTAGCTGTTCTTAGCGTGTAGGGGTCGATCTGTCAGAAACTACGACATACTGGTCGACCTCTTACATCAACCAATCGACCTCTGCAGGGTACCTATATCCTAACGATAACAATTTTAGAATGAGTCTTTTTGAAAACAAGATCCAGTTGATCGCTACAGCATGCGTTCGATGGGCAGTCGACCTCTACAATTTTACACATCATCCGATTCATTTAAAAAAACGTTTTGGACCTTTCTCGACCTTCTTGATAAACCCAATTTTGAAGATTAACTTCTCATAAATAAAAAAAAGGTTTGAGAGTTTGTGTGGGGATAATTTGAAGCCATGAAAAACATATTTTGATCTCCAAACAAGTGGTAAAACTGTTTTGAAGATGATGTCTAGAGTTACAAACATTACCCTAGTAACTTGAGTCTTCACTTGTAGAGCCACTTTCACTGAATTGAATGTTTCTTGTTTGTTTTATGCTCATTTGGATCTTCTTGGTTTATCATCTTAATTACTTCTATTGTTATCATCAAAACATCGGTTGTGACTAAAAGCCAACAGAAGTACCGTCATAATAGTCAATCGAAGGTTCCTCAAAAAGTCTTGCGACATTTTTCCTTGAAACCGAGGTTGCAAATGTTGTTTATATCACGAAAAATGACAACATATATGTCTAGACACCAGGAGTAGTGTGTGTTCCTACATGGAGTCATGAGGCATCTTACGAACTCAGTCATATGGAAGGACCTTGATAATAATGATGAATGATTTGGTTTGGAATCTCATAACATTCGGTTGGGTTTCACATCTGATGGGTTCCCCCATTTGGAAACATGAGCTTATCGTACAGTATATGACCAGTTGTACTAATTTTAAACAATCTACCATCGTGCAAGTGTATGAGGGATTCAAGTTTCATGCTCTCATTTCTTATTTATGGCCTAGAAGTCTCGAAAATGAAATCAACATCTATTTGCAGCCCTTAATAGACGAGTTGAAGGACTTGTGAGAAAATGGAGTGCAGTAGAGTCAAGTTCATTCAAGTTACATGTTGCTTTGCTTTGAACAATAAATGACTTTCTGGCTTTTGGTAATCTCTCGTGATTGAGTATGAAAGGATGGTTAGCATGCCCAAATTGTAATACAAACACGACTTTCGTTTGAAAAATGAAGGCAAACATTGTTTCTTTGGACATTGCCAGTATTTGCCCGCTATGCATAGGAAACACGATGTGGACATATTTGGTGGAAAAAAAGATTTTAGATCAGAGCCAAAAGAGGTCACTGGACAGTAGATAGTTCAACATGCATTGATACATATTATTCCATTTGGAAAAACTAAGAAGAAGAGAAAATGGGCAGAAAATGAGTTAAGCTAGATGAAGCGCAACATATTTTTTGAGTTACCACACTAGTAGGAAATGAAACTTAGACATAATTTATATGTCATGCATATAGAGAAGAATATTTGTAATAATTTGTTGGGAACTTTGCAGAATATCGACAAGAATACGAAGGATAATGCTAGTGCTCAAATGGGTTTAGCATTAATGGGCATTAAAAAAGAGTTGCATCTGCAGATTCGGGGTCAATATGAGGTCATGCCTTAAGCTTCATTCAATCTAACAAAGGATGAATGTAAAAAGTGTTCTGAGTGGCTAAACGGTGTTAAGTTTCTAGTTGGATATGCCTCTAATATATCTTGGTGCATAAATATAAAAGAATGAAGGTAACAGGAATAAAGAGTCACAACACACACATCTTATTGCAACAATTGATACCAGCAATGATACACAGGTTCATGGGAAATAAAGTGTCACCAACATTGACTGAGCTTAGCTTATTCTTTAGAGACTTGTGTTCAAGAACAATATGGTTAGATGTTGTGGACTAGTTAGAAAAGGATAACGGAACGATTCTCTGTATGTTGAAACATTTCCTCCCTCCATTGTTTTTTAGTATTATGGTTCATTTAGACATTCACATACCTCGAGAAGTAAAACTTAGGGGCCCTGTTCAATTCTGATCGTGTATCCAATGGAAAGGTACATGGGGAAGATGAAGTGTTTGGTTAATATCAGGGCACGGTCTGAGGGGTCCATAGTAGATAGTTAAGTGCTAAGTGAAAGTTTGCCAGTGAAAAGTTATACTTACAAACAATTTTGAAGTTTTTCTGCAATTGAATCTTCAATCTTTGATAATCTTCAGGTCTTATTGATTTCACACCTTGAGTCTTAGATTTAACAACTGAGTAGCCCAAAATGTTCTGCCTCCTTCCTTTCCACGTTTCAAAGTCGACACGGGGTTTCTCAAAGTTCTAATCGCCAACAGTCTAGAAAAAACTATCTTATAGTCTTTTTCTGAACCCTAGCTGTGATATAGTGTGGGCTCGTTAGGGACCACAGATCTTGGCCGTAGAATCATATGGACAAACTCTTTTTCCACTAAATCCCTTATATTCTTTATATTCTGAATTTTAGGTTTATACTAATTGTGATCATATCCATTAACATATCACAATTTACCCCCGAATATTTGAGATTGATTTGTGAAATCTTTTTTCCCAACAATTATTCGTTTATTTATCCTTCACCACACTATATTCCACATGAGTCAGTAGGACTGGAATCATATCACCAATTAAGTCACTAACTCATATAATTCTCAATTCACAATCTGTAACTCGTTGGACTATTAATTGTTTCCAAAACATTTTCGCAAAATACCATTGGCCAATGGATTATTTTTTAGTCCAATCCCTATATAGATATCTGGAATATACTGCTTCATCAAGAGATTGGCGGATTTCTTATTGAAAATCTATATAACCCTATTTATTATGTACAAGACCAAACGTTGTCTAGAATCTTTGACCTAGAAAGATCATCACCAAATGACTCGGTCAAAATACAAATACACAACAAATAGATCTGGGTAAACCTCTTAGGTTTAAGGATATAATAAACCAATTGTGTTGAATACTTTCTCAATATAAGTGATCACTTCCAGAAGGTATTCATATTTGATCCCGCTGAGTGCATGTACTCTTACATTACACCCACTCGTTTGCTTAAGGTCACTACCTCAATGACGAAGTCCATCATCCTATCAAATAAAGGCACACCGAGTGTAGACCTATCGTACATCAATATATACCTTGGTCTAGAACAAAATATTAAGTGAACAAGGAACCAAAGAGTCATATTTTCCGCCTTTGATTCATTAATCATTGGCATGAATTTTCTACAATGTCACTCAATAATATCTATGTAACATCTTATGTCACATCATATTATCCAACAAATAAATATAAACACGTGACATCTAAATAACTATTATTCAGATAAATGATTTTTAGAGCATTATTCTTACAATCTCCCACTTGCACTAAAAAACATTCATACAGTTATGTTATACCCATGTACACCCTTTCTATGTATTTTACCTTATAGCGGTAGAGTTATCAGTTCTAAACTGCTTACAACTCCACCAACTTTACCCACTGATATACACAAATTCAATACTGAACAACTATAATAATAGTGCTAGAAGACATAAACACATTTAATTTAAAATTAGAACTTTAAATCAAATTTCTAGAAATTTCTAGAACATATAAAGATAGTCTTCAAAAAACAAGGTTTTTCCTTTTGTAAACTCAAATAAATAATTCTATATGAAAGTTGCCACAACATTTGCAGTCATCTCCATATTCTACACAATATTTCCTTTCACTTAATATCCGAATTTCCTTAAATCCATACAATGGACAATCCATTAAATTTGACATTAATGATAAGCAAATCTTCAGTAAGATTCCTTTTTCAACATAAAGTTGGCCTTAGTCCACAATCATCATAGGGTAAAAGTATCGCATAATATATCTGCAAAAACATAGAAATCAATTCCCATGTATATATAAATAAATCCACTAGTTTCGGGTTTTTGAATAAGTAATGGTACCTGTCACTATGACACATTAATCAAATAAAATACCTGAATATAACATTTATATTCTGTGTCACTAATAGGTATCAAAAGATTTTACCTTTTGTAAACATGATCCTATTTTAGTAACAATGCAACAACTTCTAAAAGTAAATAGAAACTATTTGTCACGGATACATCTCATGTCTCATACAATATGTATGTAAATATTCGTGACTCTTGATCTCCTTTTGACCACTAAATAAACACAATATTCACTATTTTAGCGTACGTGTCTAAATGATATGTTATTTTGGAATCGGTCAGCATCGGTATTTTAGTCAACACCACCATCACTCATACACCCTTATTTATCTTCAAAAGAAATAAATGAACAAACAATAAAATCAAGATATTGGAATCGCCTATTTTAGTTTCATCCAACACTTAATAAAATAGAATTTCACTTACCGACAATGAAGGGTGTTGGGATTAGTTTCCTCTAAACAATCCCATTTAACACTTGCATTTTAAATTTTAGATTTTTTTTTAGGTCAACCCTGGTCAAACCGAGTTGGACAACGGATCTACCGGGTCAAACTGGGTTGATCCATTGACCCACTGGTCCGGGTTCAAACGGTTCGGTTGTGGGTCATATTCTGGGTCAAACACAGACCAGATCCATAGGCTACATGGGTTCGTGGACTCGGGTCTAACTCGGTCCACGAGCTTACACCTATGACTTAGATCTTATCCAGCCAGGGGTTGGGCCATAAGGCCCAGCACGTGCAACATTCCCCCGTTCCTATTTTCTTAAAGAAAAAAAAACGATGACCCAGGGCATCTGTTTGGCACCAACTGGAGAAGGGGTAGCGGCAAACAGCCTAGCTGGCCTCCAACCACATTAGCTGGCCACATCCAGCCAATGCTAGTCCGGACGTTGGCTGGTCATACCCCCTGCAGCCACAGTGCTGCCGTCCGGCGCGCTAGTGGCTGTTGGTTGGCCACCACACCAGTGTTATACATGGGTGTGATGCTTTGGTGGTGCCCACAGCCTCCAATGAATAATTTTTTAAGAAAATTTATGGTTTTCTAGATTATGTTCTTTTCTCAACATTTACATTCACATTGACAACAATGTATGAAACAAATATAATTTGATCGTGAATAAATGTATCTATTTCTCTCTGTTCTATAGACTTGGTTTTTTATTTTACTTTATTCAAACGATGGATTCATTGGATTTGCTGGGATGCAAATATAAGAAGTTTTTATTATTATTTTTTTATTAAAAAAAATGGATAAGATAATAATGGATAACATACGAACCAAGATCGTAGTTCTCGAACGAGCAATCGAAAAGATTCTGGAGCATCCTTAGGTTTAGGTATTGTTCTTCCAATGATCGTAGTACCAAGTACTTCTTGGCGACCTCTAATATGATCAGATTTATAAGTAAGCATCTCTTGTAACATGTAAGCAACACCAAACCCCTCTAGTGCCCAAACCTCCTTTTCTCCTACCCTGGACGCCACCATGACTCCATCCAAGTGCTGCTTCGATCCCACCAAACACAGCTTCGGCCAATTGCGCGGCGGCAACCTACTATGCAGTCGGCCACACGTATTTTCTTTCGGGAGAAAACAGTTTTCTCACCCATGAAAAATCTAATTTCTGCAATCTAAAACCCTTTTAAATTGCATCAATCCTATTCTTTTACCACTAACAGATATAGAAATTAAGTTCTAACAAACTTAAAAGCAACATATTTCTACTAAACTATCATGAAAGATACAAGGCAGAACAATTCCTACACTTCATGCGATTTCCAAAAAAATCAAGAAAGACAAAACAAATTTTTACGACTTTTTAAAAGAAAATGCAAAACATTCACAGTAACCGAATCATATTGGTTTCAAAAAAATGTTCTTTCACACGATTTCACAAATTGTCAACAATAAAGCAATATATGTGAAAACTATTTTCAAAACAAATCACATAATCCGATTACTATGAATATTATTAACAAACTGTACAAATCTCAAGAGAATGAGGTTCAACTTAGCTGGCTCTGATACCACTGAAAGTTTGCCTACGGTAAATTATACTTACAAACGATCTTGAACTTTGTCAGCAATTGAATCTTCAATCTTCGAAAATCATCAGGTCTTGCTGAACTCACACCTTGACTCTTTGATTTCACAACTGAGCAGCCCAAATGTTCTATCTGATATTGTATGGGATCGTTAGGGACCTCAGATCTCGGCTGTAGGATCAGATGAAAAAACTATTTTTCCATTAACTCCCTTATATTCTTCTATTTCAAATTTTAGGCTTCAACTAATTGTGATCATGTCCATTAATATATCACAATTTAATCCTGATTATGTCAAATTTTTTGCTAACAATTATTCGTTTATTTATCCTTCCAACACACTATATTCCACATGAGTCAATAGGACCAAAATCATATCACCGATTAAGTCAATAACTCATATAATTCTCAAATCACGATCTGTAACTCGTTGGACTATCAATTGTTTTTAAAAACAATTTCACAAATAAATATATAATACATATATATTAATTTCGAAAAACATTTTCACAAAATACAATTAGCCAATGAATTATTTTCTAGTCCAATCCCTATGCATATGGCTTGAATATACTGCCTCATTGAGAGACTGGTGGAATCATTATTGCGCATCTATTCAAACCTATTTGTTATGTACAGGACCTAACGTTGTTTGAAATCTTTGATCTAGAAAGATTATCACCAAATGACTCGGTCAACGCACTAGTACACAACAAATATATTTGTACAAACTTCTCAGGTGTAAGGGTACAACAAAAAAATTGTGTTGTATACCTTCTCAACATCAGTGTCCACTTCCAGAAGGTATTCACATTTGATCTCGTGTGCATGTACTCTTACATTACATCCACTCGTTCGCTTAAGGTCACTACCTCAATGACGAAGTCCATCATCCTATCAAATACAGGCACAACGAGTGTAGACCTATCGCAATATGTACCTCCGTCTTGAATAAAATATTAAGTGAACAAGAAACTGAAGAGTCATACTTCCTGCCTTTGATTCATTAATCATTGGCATGACTTTTCTACAATGTCACTTAATAATATCTATGTAACATGTTATGTCACATCATATTTCCATATAAATAAATACAAAACATGTGATATCTAAATAGCTATTATTCAGATAAATGATTTTTAGAGCATTATTCTTACACTAAGTATATGTCAAACTTTTTGCTCAATGTACCTCGGTGGGGTTGAGACGAGATTTAATAGAAAATACCGAAATTATGTCGAGGTAGATGATCGAAGTAGAAGGGGTGTCATCTTTCTGTATACGCTCAAAATGTTCACCAGTTGGGATCAGCATGAAAAACTCTTTTTCAATAACTCCCTTATATTTTGTATTTCAAATTTATGGGATTTTACAAACTGCGATCATGTATATTACCATATCACAATTGACCCCCCGGGATAATGTGATTATTTTTGTGAAATGTCTTTTGCTAGTAATTATGCGCTTATTTATCCTTTCACCATATTATATTCCACTTGAGCTAATAGGATCAGAATAATATCACTGATTAACTCCTAAGCTCATATAATTTTTAATTTTCATTCTGTACCAGTTGGACTTCCAAAAAGTTTCAAAATAATTTTCTCAATATATATAAGTAAATAAAATAGTGAAAAATATTTTGAACAAAATCCCTCTGCTCAACGTTTTTATTTTAGTCCAACAATATACAGACATAACGAATATACAAGCTTAACAAGAGACTGGTGGATTCCACAGTGAACAATTATACAAATTCACTTACTATGCACATGGTCCAACATTATCTAGAATATTTGATCTGCGAAGATCAACACCAAATGACTCAGCCAAAGCACAAGCACAAGCGCCCAAGGTCCAACGTGATCTAGAATAATTAATATTTCTTTTTTTTACGATGTCTTTCAAATAGTCTTATTTAGCACCCCTATATCAGCAACATCTGTGTGACAGGTTTTATTTTGGAGCTTAATAAAAAATTTAAGGTCCCAAAGAAAACATAAAATAAAGAAGCTAAAACCCTTATTCCTTTGATGTGATTGGTATATGGACTTTTGAGCAATTACAACAGTTTTTCAGAACAACCATTTTGTTGAGCTTTGTCTCTGATATTCGTGTAGACTCAGTTCTCTAGCTAGGGGAGATCTTCTCTTGCACAAAATTATCATATTTTCATTCAATGCACTATAACAAATTTTGGTTTTTGGGACGGAATTAGTATGTCATACCAAGTGTCCCAATAAGTCCTTGACAAAAGGTTTTTTGGGATGAAAATTTTTTTCCATCTCAAAAAGTACCCTTTTGGGACCAATATATTTCAACCGTTCGAATGCTACATCTAACAGCAACCGTTCAAATGCTAAATTCAATCGTTCGAACACTAAATTCAACCATTAAACCTCCTCCTTCTCCTCCACTCTCATGATTTCCATCTTTTTATTTTGATTTCCTGTGAGGCGTTCGAACAGTGTTTAAAAGCATTACAACTCCTTCTCCTTCTCTTTCAATCTCACTATTTCCATCTTTTTATTTTGATTTTCTGTGAGGCATTCAAATAGTGTTTGGAAGTGTTCTAACAGAAAAAGTTAGTAATTTTGGCGCTTATTTTTATTTTTATTTTCATTCAAACCCTGTTCGAACGGTATTTAAAAGTGTTAGAATGCAAAGTGACAAGTGTTGGAACGGTAAGTGATAAGCGTTTGAACGTTTTTATTGGGACGGAACGAGGTTGCGTCCCAAAATGTTCCCATTTGTTCTAATGGTCATCTGTACATGTTCGAATGAAGTTTTAGGGACAGAAAAATTTGTCCCTAAAAAGCATCTTTTCTGGGGGCAGCACACAATTCCGTCCCAAATAATCGAATTTTTTTGGGATAGAAATTTCCGTCCCAAAAAGGAAAAAAAAAAGCATCGCAAATTTTTCTTTTTCAGGACCGTTTCAATTTCAATCCCAAAAAAAAACTTTTCGGCTCAAATTTGTTATAATGCTGGTACGTCCCTTATCTTTTTCTGTTGGTAATTAGGCTGAAAATCCTGCTAGGAAAGGCTTCTTGCTTCTATTGTACATTAATTTATATGTGAGATTATAAAACTGTCACTTTTTTATTTCATATTAGTGCTGCCAGCATTGGCCAGTTACGTCTATTTTCTCCTCTAGTTGACCATTATAATAGTTAATGATGTTGGAGTAAAAGCATGATAATAAAAAGTAAATGATCATTAAGTAATATTTCAAGCGAAACAAGTATATATGCATGACTCGTATGTGAAATTTTGGAAGATCAATACTTGCTACGATTCGAGATTAATTTCTTAAAGTTTTGGGTTAAATAATTGTTATCTATTAGCGTATGATAAAGATGATGGTGTCATTGCTAAAGCGCAGAGATAGTCATCTTGTATGATCTGCGGGAATTTGCTTATAGCTAAGTGCACCATTAGTTATAGTGTCATATTCATGTACATTTTATATGCAACTCTCCTCGCTGGAGAAAAAAAGAGAGATAGGAATGGAATCGTGATTTTTGTGATTAAGATCAACCCTTAAACACAAGGAGTAATTTTGTGTTGACCACTCCAAATTAAAAGAAAAACAATGTTAGTAATAATATCTGTCCATGGCATGAACTGAGAAATTATTGTACGGAATTTGATTAAACTTTCTCTACCTTTCAATGTGCAGATATTGACACAGATGAATCTAAAGGACACGTGAATGGGTTGACACTTTTAAATAAATTCGTTGGCACATTAGAGTGTTACTTTGGGATCATAATATCATTTTTAAGTTCCATTAACGATGTTTACACTACAAGAAATTATCCTTTAGGTGACAAAATTTTGGGTGTCAAACCAAATTTTGTCACCTAAAGTGAACTTTCCATGACAAAATTTTAATTTTGTCACCCAAACCGTCCAGGAATGCCAACACTGTCCGGACCGGTCACAAACACGTTCAGACGTATTTCTGGTGTGACGACATACACGGGTCGCGAATGAGTGACAATAAAAATCATCACAAAGATAAAATAACGTCCGGACGATAAAGAAACCCGTTCGGACTCGCTGCAGGGTGATAAATTTCACATCGTCGTAATTGAGTGATGATTAGAATCGTCACAATTTTTACAATACTGTCCGGACTCCTTTTATACACAGTCCGAACGACCATTACCTAACGGATAAATAATCGTCACGCTAGAGTGACAAATTAAAAATTGTCATGAACACTCTATTCAGTCCGGACGTTGGCAACCACGTTCCAACGGCAAAAATATCCAAGTCCGGAAGGTAAAAAAAAGGTCCGCAGAATTATAAATGCTTCTTCCGCGAATCATGTGGTTCCATATTGCAAAACTTCAAGCACGTGACATTGATACATTCCGGACAAATAAATAGCATCCGGACCGTATAAGTTCTAGAACTTTTTCGAATCAGGCATATTTAATGACGTTAAATTTGATAGGGCCACGTGTCAGTATAACCGTTGATAAACGTCCGAATTCTACTCTAACACGTTCGGACGGTTACTGGCCACATTAAACCGCCATACTTAGTCAAATTCACAAACTCACTTACTTCTCTCAAACTTTTATCTCAAACGTTTTCACTGTCCATTCGAGATCTCTCAAAGAACTTTAGGTAAAACTTTCTTCATAAATTTAATGTATTTCGATTCAATATTGTCACTTGTTTAGTTTGTTGTGTTGTTTGTGTTTAGGAAATTAGGTTGTTTAGCTGGTGTTCATCGATCCACGTCCGGACGTCTTGTTACGACGTCCGGAAGTGTTATAAACCGTCAGGACGGTTATTATTAGGTTCGGACGGTTTTTGCTAGGTTGACCATGGAACGCTCTGGGAGAAGTATCATCAATGTCGGGGGACAAACAGAGCGACCAACCTGGGCAGAAGCCTATTTAGCAGAAATAACCGAAAATATTCGGGCGATAGTGTAGCTGACGCATTCGTTGTGCATGAAGCTCCAATGCCGCTTGACCGGTCTGGAGACCAAACTTGCTCTAACGGATAGGGCTATAACGGAAGAGTTGAATATTATGCCGAGGGAACTAATAAGGATGAAAGAACAATTGTATTAGTTGTCCCAGTCTGTCCATACCATTCCAGTACAGCTGCAGACACTCGTCAGACGGATGGATAATATGGAAGAGCATTTGGCGCATGTTCGTGATGCCCTCATACAAGATTTGGACGAGCCAGTCGCAACTCATGATTTGAACTAGTCTTCTGTTTATGCTTTAAAATTAGTTATTTATTTATTGTTTGAAGGACCGTTTCCGGCTTGTACTAGACATTACGATTGTGTTTTTCATTCGGTATTTGCATTATTTTTTATATTTTATATTAATTATGTTTTTTCACTAGATTAAATTTATTACAATTTAAACGGATAATTAGTAAAATTAAATTAGTGATTACACTAACGGAACGGTTAGTGTAATTAGATTGTAACGGTTAGAGTAATTAGCTTGCAATTACAATTAAATTGATGATTAGTTATAATTGATATTTAATATAAAAATATGACTAACTATATATATATTTTTTATGTATTTAAAATAAATAAATAAAATTAAATATTTGTGCCAAATGACATTGAATTGAATTGAATGAAATAAATTAAATTATTTATATTGAATTATTTACGTAAATTAACTCATTTAAATAAATTAGGTTTTGTGAAGTAAAGTCAATTGAGTGAATTTAAACCTTGAAATAAATCTACTAGCCGTTCAGACTCTGTACATGAGCATCCGGACTCCTGTATCGTAACTGAGAGTATATGAGGTACGCGTTGGAACGGTTTTGGATTCCGTCCGGACGTTAACATAACCGTCGCATGATGTACACGTGTTTTCGTTATACGAAAGTTGAAAACGGTTGTACCCATCCGAACGCATTAAAGACGTCCGGACGGGCTTCGCCGTTTATTCAGCCAAACGTGCGCTTCCACGTCGCGTCAATTCATTGCAACGTCTAGTCTTGACGTTTGTTGTCGAGCGGGACATCAAATTGGCCGACTTTAACGATCTCACATTTGAGGGTCGGACGCTTCCGGAGGTGGTGGAAGGGTTAGGTTGGCTTCCATTGATCCACAGGACTGGCTATGCGTAAAAAAATGGTGCGAGAGTTTTATTGCTCTATATTACGGGCGAGGGAGGTCACTGTCCGTAACGTTCCGATCATATTCTCGCCCGACTAGCTGGCGAATTTCTTGGGGTACGAGAGAGATTTGACAGTGTTCCCAAACCTGCCAATGAGCGAGCAGGGCCGACCTACTAAGGCCGAGGTATTCTGGACAATCCTGGGCGATGATACAAAAATTTTGGATGGAGCCTATATGGTACACGGGCAGCTGCTTCCTTTTTGGTGGATCATGCATTTGATCCTATTCTCCTCCATCGACCCGAAGAAGCACACCACAGAGCTATCTTATAGCCGGGCCGAGTTCCGATCCCTAGGTCTACCTGTTGATATAGCATCATACATCTACCAGTCCATTCATGCAGAGGCCTTGAAGACTGATGCTACGATCTCATTGCCACATGAGATTCTTCTATCCCAGTTCCTGCACGCCATGCTGGTACCAGAGGGTGCTGACGAGCCTAGGGCGCTTCCAGTAGGGGCGATCGACAAGACAAAGCTCTCCAAATTGATGGTCCAAACATGCCGAGCGCTGCAAGCCGCTCGGGTTGCTAGAGGAAGATGACAGGAGCAGCCTGCGGAGGCAATGGAGGGACGGATCCTGGGCAGAGCTCGACCTGAGGACTTGGGCCACAGTGACCGAGATGGATGGATGATATGATGACGGAGCTATCTCAGCGGATGCAGTCGGTCTTGCAGCCTACCCATTGCTTGGTTAGTGACATTTTGCGTCGTCTGACAGCTTTGGAGCAAAAGGAGGTTGCTGTGCTTAAGGAGGGTTTGAGGGGCTTGGCAACCGGTGCAGAGCTCTTTCCCCTGACTGAGCGGGTCTTGCTGATAGAGGAACACCTTCGTCACGTCTGTCACGTCCTAGAACTCACGAATGAGGATGATTTGTAGTCTACATTTATTTACTTTTATTATCACGTTTATTTTTTTATTATGTTTTGAGGACATTTACTTTTCTATTATGTTTTGTGTACATGTATAGATTTTATTTGATTTTTTGTTCATATTATTTTTTATGTCATTTCAGTTATGTTATTTGTATTTATTAGAACTTAATACAATATGTTAGTTAATATTACGTTTATAATTTCGGTACACTCATTCAAAAAATATTGATATTAGAACTTAATCCACTTAAGATTATTTACATTATTAACTAACTTTGGTTATTTAAAATTTGCTAATAAAGTAATTAAGACATGAGAAAAAAATCAAAATCGTCCAAAAACGTTGGGACCTTAAGTTATCCGTCCGGACTGTTTATTGTAATATCGAACGGTGTTTTATTATATAAAAAAAATCGTCTGAACACATTTTTATATGGTCAGGACTCCTGAAATTCAAAATACCGTCCGGACTCTTGTTTACTAACGTGGGGACGTGATTGTTTATTATCAGACGCTATGCTCTTTGTATTTCCTAAACAGTCTCGTGTGATGTAAGGTAGTTTTCGGACGATATGTTAATGAGCATACGCTGTCGTTTGAGAATTGCTAAAACAACGTTTTGAACTGTAAGAGGGATTTTAGACGTTTAAATCGTCGTGCGGACGTATATGAAAATTTTGGCGGCATGAATTCCCTAAAAAACTAATACACGTATGCGTCCGAACTTTCTTTTATGTGTCCGAACGGTATTCAAGCGTATGAAAGTTACATATTCGCAGATAGTGGAGGAAAAAGGGGAAAAAAGTAAACAGAGAGATTTGAGCACGAGAAGAAGCGAAGAGCTGATTTTGGGCGCTCAATCTCATTGAAGAGGGTTTGAAAACGGCATATCTTTTAGAATTTGAAGTTGGATTGCATTTAAGGTTAGTGGTTTTTAAATTGAATTGTTTTAGGATAAAAAACTTGTATTTTAATATATGAAAGCATGTGTTTTTTGAAATTTTAGGTTCTAAAATTATAGTAATAGAGTTTGGGGTAGGTTGTGATTTGTTTATGTTGAGATGTTTGTGATTTGAGTTGATTTTGACAAGGTTGTTGGACTGAAAATTGAGTCTGTGCGTCGAAGAACTGTTTGTTCGATAATCGTTGTCCGGATGGTTGATTTACCGTCCGGACTCTATTTTGTTGGTTCGGACGCTATGCAGAACGCATCCGAACGTCTGTGTGTAAGGTTCGGACCGTTATTTTACTTCCGAACGGTATTTGTTGTTATGTCATGCATTCCTTTAGTAGCCTTAGACCCCGTTTAAGAATTACACGAAGTTCGTATAACGAATTGGATGTAATTCATGAATTGTCCACGTTATGGACAGTTTGAGTTTACAATAGGCGTAATTTGCGTAATTGTATCTGCTATTGTGACAGCTGTGGTTAGAAATTTCAATGCAACTCTCCTTTTGTCCTTCGGATACACATTCAACATTGAGCTTACACATTTGCCTTAAATGGTTGGTCTAAGCTCAATGTTGTAGGCATGTATCTGGGGACCGAGGGGAAATACTGTCGAAATTTCTAAAGCATCGATCACAATGATAAGGTCAATTACGTGCAGTACGTGATATTGTAAATTTGAATGGGATAGGACCTATCACCTGAAGAAATTAGAGTCGAGTATGAATGTCATTATTGTTTGCATTATTGTTTGTATTTTTGTGTTTGAAGGAACAATATGGATAAGAGTTGGATTTATGAGGCTGATAGACTCAAAAGTGCAAAGTATAATGATGTTCTTTGTGATTTTATGAGTGTTGCCCGTAGTTTTGCAGATAGTCAGGGTCTGATAAGATGTCCATGTAAGAGATGTAAGATTGTGTTTCCAACGTGTGGACGGAATGGAGGATCATTTATTCATAATTGGGTTTGACCATAGTTACACTCATTGGGTATTTCACAGAGAGTCAATTTCAGAAGTTCCTAACTGTGTGGTGAATTTAGAACCTGAACCGGGCAGCGAGGACTCTGAGGGAAACATAAATGATGATATGAGAGACATGTTAGAAGATTTTGGGGCGGGAGCAGGGGTTGATGAGAATATAACGGGTCCTAAAACAGTCCAGTCTGGGTCTGGAGACGGATTTTCTGCGTATACCAAGTTATGGGAGGATGCTGAGCGAGAGTTGTATCCCGGGTGTAAGAAGTACTCCAAGTTGTCTTTCGTTGTTAGGTTTCTTCATGTTGAGTCGGAGAATAATTTGACTGTAAATGTTTGATAAAAGATGTTTTTCCGGAGGGGGAGACACTTCCTAAATCTTATTATGAGGCAAAAAAGTTAAGAAAGAATTTAGGATTTAGCTACGATAACATACATGCGTGCTTAAATGACTGTGTACTGTTTTGGAAGGAGCACAGTGAGTTACAAGTGTGTCCGGTGTGTGGGGAATCGAGGTGGAAGTACAGTCAAAATAACAAATCAAAGGTTCCTCAAAAAATGCTGCGACATTTTCCCTTGAAACCGAGATTGCAGAGATTGTTTTTATCAAGGCAAACTCAACAGATATGCGGTGGCACCAAGAGAAGCATGTGGGGGATGATGGGGTGTTTACTACGTTTACTCAAAGTGTTCGACTGCTAGGAGCTGGTAGGGGTCAAGATTTGAATAGAAATGAATTTACAAAAGCGTAGTGGTACGTACTCAACAACTGTTCAGATATCAGTCAACATATAGAGTAAGCGCTTATGCGAATATTTGTTCATTTAATGGCCATTGTAAGTTCATTATATTTTAATTTACTATAAAATATCTTATTTCTTTATAGCAAGCACTTGGAAGAGATGAGGCGGAAATCACCAATAAATGTTGATTGGAGGCACGAAGAAGAATTTTCGTTATGGTTTAAAGCTCGGGTATTTATTTAATTTTATCCCTATTATATGTTTAATTTTAATCGATCATTTTTTTAGATTCATACTTAACACGTGTTTACTCTTTTAAATTCAAACTATACGCAATGAAAATCCGACCTCGATCTCGGATGACTTGTATGCATTAGCATCCGGTCCGGATCAACGGACACTTTGTTACTTTGGGTGTGTAGTGAATGGAGTTAGGTTTCACACGGTCTTTCGTGAACAGTTTCGTAACACTTAGAATAGTGGTATGGTTGTTCCGGGGGACCATGATGGAGAATATGTTGATTTTTACGGACAGGTCGTGGATATTTACACGTTGTGTTATTTGCGGGGGAATTTAGTGTATTTACTAAAATGTGACTAGTTTAACTTGAGTACTCAAAATTTAGGTATTGATAAAAGTGATCGGTTTGTTAGTATTAACACATCTCGAAAGTGGTACAAAGACGACCCGTTTGTGCTAGCTTCTCAGGGGAATCAAGTATTTTATATCGATAAAATGAAGTTAGGCGGTCACTAGAAGATTGTTCAAAAGATTACCCCTAGAAACACGTATGATATTCCCTATTGAAGAGGAAGCTAGTGAAGATGGAAAAGACCGTCGAACCGTGAAGCATACTAGGAGAATGAGTCTATTGAGCTTTTTGTGGACTTTAGCTCATTTGACATGATCCAGCTGGCTAGAAACGATGTCGAGGCTTATGTGCAAGTAACCGATGAGAGTGCTCCACAACAACGTGAAGTAGAAGGAAGCAATGATTCCTCGGAATCGTTTGGTGATGATTGTAGTGATTCTGAAGATATTACTCCGAGGACTAAAGTAACTTTATCGTTTCAATTAAATTTGCATTTCTATTTTTGCATTTTTATTTTTTATTCATTTTGTGTAACATAATTCATTGTTTTTTTTTCTCTAATATTTATTTATTTGGTCACAGGACGACGTCATGCCAGCGGGAGGGAAATGTCTTCGGTGCGATTCATTAGTTCGAGCTGAGAGTAGTCCGGGTACACTAGCAGTGTCGGGTCCTTCACTTAGGGATAGGAATGAATTACCGTCCACTACCACAGACAGTCAAGTAGGCACCCAGAGTAGTTGTGCGTGTAAGTATCTTACCCCATCAATCTTTATTAAATATTATGACTTTTAAATCTCTATGCTTAATTGAATTTTAAATTTATCGTTCTTCATTTGTAGCGACGTCCAGAATTTGACACATTCGAGGTAGTACGTGCGGGATTTCCTTACTCAAGGGTCGCACCGAAGGGAAGCTGGCCGTACATATCCCTGATGGACGTACGGGCGGTGATGACAAGACGTCCTCAATTCTCTCGAGTCATATTGGTGCACTCGTTCGACAACATGTACCATTTGAGAAGAGTAAGTGGAAGGAGGTCCCCGACGAGGTTAAATCGTATGTGATGAACCGAGTATTGATAAGTATAATTCATTAAATTTTAATTGCTGAAACTTTTTTACGTTTCTAACTGTTATATATGTTAAGGATGACTTCTAACTAGATTATGACCGAGCCGAGGATCGCATCACTATGAAGTCAACGATGAACACAGCGTACAGGACGTACAAAAATAGAATCCTGCATTACTCAGTGGTCAATTCCAAAGAAGAGGCATTAGAGCACCCGTATCTTGAAATGAACAAGGAAGAATGGACTCGTGTTTGTGATTTATTCGCGAGCGAGGAATTTCAAGTTAAACATTTTTATTCCGATCTGAACGTTTATTTTAGCCATATGCTTAATTGTGTTACCAATTGTAAATGTACAATGCAGAGGAGTAGTGCAATCAACAAGGAGAATAGAGCTAAGCTGAAGATTGTACACACATTGGGAGCGAGGTCCTTCCAACGCGTTAGAGCGTTGTTAGTAAGTAATAAATGTAGATTTGTATTATTTATTATTTAAATAAATGACTTACGTATTTTAATATGCATATTCTGTATTTCTTTTGGTGTACAGAAAAATCCAGAATCTGATGAAATTAGTCCTTCGTTGCTTTAGAAAAAGACACATACTACTAAGGATGACATGTGGACTTCAGAAGATGCACGAGAAAATTTTGTAAGTTGTAGCGTTAGTTTTAATGATGCATTCATATGCATTTATGTTTCATATGTACTATTTTTATCTTCTTTTCTATTTTTAGGAAAAAATGGAGGCGTTACAGTTGCAGCACGAGTCAGAGGGAAATTCATACACCGAAGTGGAGATCTTCACTGAGGTGTTGGGGACGAAAGCGGGTTACGTGCGAGGGTTAGGCCGTTCAGAACGGTCTGTTGGATCATCTTCATCAGCATCGTCCGTTGATTTGTCCCGGAGATTGGAAGAGGCTAGATTACAGATTAAGGAGATGAGGGCTAGACAGTTGGAATATGAACCGCTTCTGGTTAAGCGGTCAGATATGGAGTAGACGATGCTAGAGCATCTAAAGATCATAGAGGAGCAGCAACGGAAGAAAGACGAAGAGCTGATGAAGATGATGGCGGAAAAAAGACGAAGTGCACCAGAAGATAATGCAGGAGCAGCAAAGGAACCTAGTGGAACAATAAGACTGGAGGATGCAACTAATGGCGGAACAGATGCGTGAGCAGCTGATGGAGCAGATGAGACAGATGCAATCTCGTTCGACACCTAAACGAAATTTTGGGTAGATTTATGTATTTTTACTACTTTGTCAGTACTTATCGATTATGTATTTTATTTACTTTTAATAACGATTACATATTGGTAGATATTTTATTATATTATGAGCAGTAAATATCTTTATACTTATATTATTTCATAAATTTTAATTAAATTAATTCAAATATATAGAAAACCATTCGAACGGTTTTTAAATCTCGTTCGCACGGAGCTTTTTCTCTGCTAGTGTGCGCACGCATAACTATTCGTCCGCACACTTTGCTTTAAATTCGCTAGTCCGAACGGTGTCTATCGTGTCCACACGGTCTTTAAATAAGAAATCGTGCTCACGATACATCAAAACGTTCGAACGTGTTCAACGTACAACGAGTCCGAACTGTATACGTAAAGGTTCGAACGACTTTTTCAGATGATAAAAAAAATTTCGTCATAATGAAACTATGGTGCGGACGTCTTCACAAATGCATCCGGACTGATTCACATCATCGTTCGGACGTTGATATACAACGGTGCAGACGTTTATTGCGTGATAAAATGTATTTTTGTCACATTGGATTAATCTTTCGCATGAGTTGCGCGAACGTATAGAGATAACGTTCGCACATCTCATGTGAACGGATGGACTGTACTGGGCATGACGATTTTGAATTTCTTTAGTATGGCACCAAACCGTTCGGGCGTGTGTATAAACCGTCCGAACGGTTTTGACTGACAGAACGCCAAAATCGTCACATAAAACTTTAGCTGACGGGCTTTAGGTGACAACCTATTTTTGTCACCCAAAACCTTAACCGACGAATTTTGCACTTTGGGTGACAAATTTTTTTTTTCACCCACAGTCAGTTTTGTTGTAGTGTTACATCAACTTTCTTAATTTTTGTTTTATATATTAGGTTATAATTCAGCACATAGTACTATTACTTCCGATTCTACTAAACGTTAAAATTCGTATTTTGCTCAAGGTCATGATGTGAGAGGTTCCTAATCTTCTCAGTGAAGGGGTATTATAGTTTCAATCATAGCGCAATACAACAAATTTTCTATTTCGGGACAACAATTTATCCAAAAACAATACAATTTTCTTTCCAAAAGCTCTTTTAGGACGTAATTTATCTTCTCAATGTTTGTCCCAATAAGTACGAGGCAGCACAAGCTTGATGTTATTACCGTTCCCTTGCTTGTATTTAGTAAGTGTTCGCACATAACTTAACACCATGCAAACGGCATCTTCGGTGATAGAAAATGATTATCCATGCCAACATACTGTTTAATGCGTGGGCACTGATATTCAACGAAGGACACAGACCTTAAATTCGTCCCCTACAAATAACGTTGTCACGTGTGATGCGAACAGACAAAGAATTGAGACCCGAAAGTTCCTGTAGGGAGTAATTTTGCTGACAAAATTAAAACTTTTGGTAACAAATTTTTGTCACGATGAAAGTTCCTGTAGGGAGTAATTCTTTGGTATTTGAAGAGCCAGCCTTGAATATTATTCCTTTTTTTACCAATTTAACTTCTAAATATGTCGAAAACATTCGTTCTATATATATATATATAGGATCCAAAAATATCTTGTCAATTATTTAATTTGTTTTCCACATCAAGTACCGCGCGCCTAGCTTTTTAAATTATCTCACCTTCAAAACGGGACATCAATTATTTCTTTAATATATTGAATTATAAATAAGAAAATAGATGAGACTTATATCTTTCATTTCGCTCATGAATCACTATCATGTTTCATCTATGGCATATGTTGAAACTTGGATCGGATGAACCATTTACTCATTTCTTTTAATGAAGGCTAGCGCTTGAAGAAATGATGATGTTGAATAAATAAAAAATGCAAGAAGAAGAAAGGGACAAGTAAAAAAGACCTGCAGAAATGATGACGCTGTTAATCATCCATGATCGGTCTTGAATTTGTTGTACAAGCTGAACAAGTATTAATCTAATTCACCAAAATAGTTGAAGCATATGTAATTAATCTTCTAAAAGTAGTAAAAGTATATATCTTCCTAAAATAACTTAAACGGAACTTTCTATCTATATTCTCTACTAGGCCTTTAGATCATATTTTATTCGGGTCCAAAGTAGAATTCAAATTATAATATACCTTTTCGCACATTTAAAATACCTTTTTGATCTATCATTGCATGGCTGGTTGTATGATACAGCTACATATATATATATATATATATATATATATATTATTATCCTTTCATGTTTAACTAAGGCATATCATGTCTTGACATAGATTATTTGAGCTACTCATTTGTATTAACGAAGGCATATCGATAGGATCTCCAAGGAAAAATGAAATTCGACTAACATTAGTATTCTCAATTTTATCGGGCCAATAGTTGAATTTAAATTATAAGTCTACAGCTTCATTCATGATAACTAGTTTCGGATACTATAAGTACTCCTAGACTTCCATACCAAGAAATTAAGTTAAAAACAGTGAAGGATACTATGGACAAAATTAATGTAATAGGGCTTGTGGGAATGATGAAACAGGTCATGGCGTCGATCATCATTCTTCAAACTATAGTCCAAGCTGAAAATCTCTCTCTTTCCCCTCTGTCTCCCCATCTTCTCTCCTCCCTCCCTCCCTTTCCAGTACTACCCTCTCCAGATATGGCTACTTCTCCCTATCCTGATGCAATTCTTTCTTCACGAGAAATAATAATACAAGTATGCGTCGAGGAGTGCAATAAGAAGCTAGGGTTGAATTTTAACTTTGAGGATCCGATACACGAGCATTGGATGAATGCTTGCATTGAAGATTGTAAGAAGAATCCTTTTCTGTTTATTATACACCAAAATGTGGTATACATTCCTAACCCTTCTCTCTCAATTTGCAATTTTATACTTTTAATTCTTATTTTATTTTATTTTTATGTTTTAGTTGCTAACAAATTATAATATAGTCTCATGTCTCTTATTACCTATATTTTGGTCATGCATTACGTACGGATCTTTTAGTAATTTATGGGATCGATCGGTATCCTATGCAATTTGCTATTCAAATTCGAATATTGTAAGGCCCGTTTTGTACCGTTTATCAGTTATAATTAAAGCCATGTATGATTATATTTACACCTATAAAAGGATAAATTGCTGTCAGTTAATATATCTTTGTACTTCTGATTACCACCAGAAATTATCATGTCCTCAAATTTACAATAGAAGTGGAGTATTTTCTCCAGGGTACGTAATCTATACCTAACACTAACGCCTATATACGATATTGCAAATTTACAATTTTTAGATTGAACAACTAATATTTAGGAAGAGTAGTGTGACACCAGACGCAATGCCGGCGCGCTAATGTGCTAAATTGCTTGTGAGTTTTGGATGAATATTATTTTTTCCAATATTCGAAATCATTAGACAACGGCTCTTGCCTCTTACATTTGCCAATTGCTAATGAAATATTTGGCATTAAAAAGACTATTAAAAGAATTAAAAAACAAAATATTCATATCACTAAAAGAAATATCGAAGCTTATTTCCCTGCTACGTAGAAAAAAGAAACTTCTGAGGAAGAAAATAACTAACAAAACAAAACAAGGAAACTTTTCTACCAATGCTATATGATTTCTTTCCCGCTTGTCCAGTGACTTGGGTTATATATGCGGTTAGTATAACTCATTTTGGATTTAGCAACATTAATATAGTACTCATAGGGAAATAAGGAAAGGTGATCAGAGTACTAGCAAGCGCGGCACCTAAGAGTATAACTGAAAGTTTGTATGCAGAATAATTATTACAGATTTTCTTCTTTAATCTTCAAGGAAATCTTTTCTTCTGAACAGTCTTTGAATTCTTGAGATCTTGTTTATCTCACTACCTGAAATTTGTTGACATCAACTCTTTAGTAGTCCAATTGTTATGTGTCCTTCCTTTCCACTCCTTATAGGCGTCACAGGGTTTCTCAAAGTCATTATAGCCAACTGTCTAGAAAAAGTTTCTTATAGTCTTTCTCTGAACCCTACCTGTGATATGTCGTGGGATCGTTAGGGACCTCAGATCTTGATCGTATGGTCACATGAAAAAATATTTTCCATGATTTCCCTTATATTTTTTTACTCCGAATTTTGAGCTTCTATAACCTGTTGAACTCCCAAATTGTTTCCAAAACAATTTCATAATTACACTGACCAGTGATTTTTCAAAGTACAACCCTATACAACTTTAATGAATATATTGTCTCATTAAGAGATTGTTGAATTCCTTATTGAGCATTTATACAAACCTATTTGTTATGTACAAAACCCAACGTTGTTTGGAATATTTGATCTAGAAAGATCATCACCAAATGACTCGGTCAAAGTACAGGTAAGTCAATTGTGCTAGATATCATTCTCACTATAAGTGATTACTTCCAAAAGATATTCATATTTAATCTCTCAGTGCATGTACTCTTACAATGCACTCACTCGTCTGTTTAAGATCACTATTTCAATAACATAGTCCATCATCCTATTTAATAGAGGCACAATTAATGAGTGTAAACTTATTTACAAATAAATATGTGTCTCGGTCTAGAACAATCGTCAAGTAAATAAGGAACCGAAAAATCATATTCTCCGCCTTTGATTCAATAATCATCAACATGATTTTTCTACAATGTCACTCAAACAACAAAATTGTGTGACATCTTATGTTATAACATAATACCCATAAATATATAAACAAATGTGATAAAACAATAGAAATACTTATCGCATAATCATTCTTAAATTAACTGGTTTTTAGCGCATATGTCTTACAATAACTCATTTTGGATTTTTCTTTAATGTCTACAGATGTGGATTAAGGTGAAATCTTCGTGGAAACTTGGATTCTTTAAGTCTGGAAGAAAAATAAAAGGTTGATTTGGAGGCAGATGAAGGTAATGGCCGCTAAGGCAACGGAAGAGAATAATTTGATATGTTAGTTCCTCATGAAATAAAAACTATACACAGCTTACTTTGACTTAAATATTGCTTTTTTTACAATGTCTTTCAAATTGTCTTCTTTAGCGCGCGCCCCTGCATGAGCAGCAGTCTTTGTGATAAGTTTTATTTTGGAGCTTAATAAAAAAATTTAAGGTCCAAAAAGAAACATAAAATTAGATGCTAAAACCCCAATTCCTGCTAGGAAAGGCTTCTTGCTTCTATTTTTAATTTATATCTGAGATTATAAAACTATATATCTCACTTTTTTGATTTCATGTTTGTCTTGCTTGAAAGTTACAACTACGGAAAATTAACTTACCAATTCTCTTTGTTAATCCCTAGAATTCTTCAATAATCTTTAGGTTCTTGTCGATCTCACAATCTCGAGAATTCTACAATAGCGGCTCAAGTGTTCTGCCTCCTTTTTTACGCTCACAACTGCCGTAGGATTTTTTGAGTTTTGATGGCCAACTCTCAAACTAACAAATTAGTTGATTAGGGTAAACTATCTCATAGCTATCCTTTTATATGAAACCCTAGCTATGATAGTGCATGAGATCGTTAGGAATCTCAGATCTCGACTGTAGGATCACATAGAAAATATTTTTTTCATTAACCCCTTATATTCTTTTATTCTGAATTTTTGGCTTCTACTAATTGTAATCAAGTCCATCAACATATTTTAATTCCCCCCTGAGAATTTGAGATTGATTTGTGAAATTTCTTTTGCTAACAATTATAATCGTTTATTTATCCTTCCACCATACTATATTTCATGAGCTAATAGGATCGAAATATTATTACTGATAAAATTCAAGCTCATATAATTCTTAATTTTATAATTTATAACTCGTTAGACTCTCACATTGTTTCCAAAATAATTTCACAAATAAATATATATAATAAATTAATTTTGAAAAAAAATCATAAAATTCCTCTAGTCAGAGATTTCTTTTTCTCAAGTCCAACCCTTTACAGATATACTTAAATATACTATCTCACGAAGAGACTGATGGATTTCTTATTGAGCATTTATACAAACTCATTCATCATGCACAAGAGCCGACATTATCTGGAATATTTGACCTAAAAGATAATCATCAAATGACTCGATCAAAGTAAAAGTATGCAATAAACAAATCTGCACAAATCTCTCGGGTCTAAGGATATCATAAACAAATTGTGTTGAATACCTTCTCAACATCAATGATCACTTCCAGAAGGTATTCATATTTAATCTTGTTCAATGCATGTACTCTTAGAGTGCACCTGCTCATTTGCTTAGGGTCACCACATCAATGACTGAGTGCATCATCCTATTAAATAGAGGCACAACGAGAATAGATCTATTGTACATAAATATGTACCTTGGTCTAGAACAAATATTAAGTTTATAAGGAACCGAAAAGTCATAATCTCAACTTTTGATTCATTAATCATTGACACGACTTTTATACAATGTCACTTAATAATAACCGTGTAACATCTTATTTCACAACATATTACCTAATATAATAAATATAAACACGTGGCATCTAAATAACAATTATCTTGAATAGCGATTTTTGGAGCATACTTCTTACATTGCTAGTATTAGATTATAATACTTAATGATGTTGGAGTAAAAGCATGATAATAACAAGTAAATGATTAAGTCATATTTCAAGCAAAAGAAGAATATCTGCACGGATCGTATGTGAAGTTTTGGAAGATCAATAATTGGTAAGATTCGAGATAATTAAAATTTTGGGTTAAATAAGTTGCTTATATTATTTATTGTGACATGTTAATGGACATGATCACAATTTATAGAAGCTCACAAATTCAGAGTACATAATATCAGAGAGTTAATGAAAAATAGTTTTTCATGATTCTCCCATGGCCGAAATTTGAGATCCCTAAGGATTCTACAAATAAGCACAAATGAAATTTTGGAGTGAGTCATTATATAAACTCGAAACTTCATTTGAGAGAGGAGAAGGTCGTTCCCTCTCTACAATTTCTCTCTCTACACACTGTGTGTGGATTTGAAGGAGGTAGCACGCTTAGGCTGCTTGATTTCAACAATCATCGATCCGCTATGATTCATACAAATATAACTTTTGATCACCTATTGAATCATAACCAAGTCCACTTTTGTTGAAACAACATATTTGTGACCCAACAAGAATATACAGATTTTTCTTTCCTTGAGTAAATCTTACAAGATACTGAGTAAGAGTTTCAACCTTCCTTTCCAAAAGACCATTTTCAGATTTCAAGATAATTGCCTCATCTTGCATACTTTACTCATATTTTTCAAGGCATGTTGCTTCTTTAATTATCTCTTTGTAGAGAAGCATATTTCTTCAACTTTAATGCGACAAGCATAACGTTTCATTCTTCTAGAATCTCTTTATAATCAAAGATCCTTTCCACCAAATGTAACCAATCAAGAAACTCATCCGGCTGCATCCTTCGATTGAACATAGGGATATCAACTTTCACATCAAGTTGATCACGGTGGACTTCATGGTTTCTTCGAAAACGACAAGGAGGAAGTTGTTCTTCCGATGATGGTTCATTTTGATCACAATAGAAAGTATTCTCATTCCTAAAACATCAATTGTTATTTAGAAAATATAAAAGACTCTGATGGAAATGAAAAGACATGTTAAAAATCCATAGAGTTAGCTAAAAATAGGAAAATTCGCTAGACCTCTTAACTAGCTGCTAGCCAGATGACCGTGAAGTAATTTGACCATAACTTCATCTAGAAAACTCCAAATCCTACATCGTTTGATACATTGGAAACTAGTGTTGAATCCCTTTCCAACAAGCCATCATTAGAACACAAATTTGTCATAAATCATTTCAGACATGAATTTCAATCTCGGCTCCCGGTGCTTACCACACCTGCGTCATAAGTCTAGAGCCCAAAAAAACATTTTGGTGGTTAGTGTTGTCCTTGTAAATGGATTAAGATTGTTAGTCTTACGCCTAGAAAAGTACTAAATATTCTCTAGCACTCACAAGCTAGAGTCTATACTATATTAAAGATACAAAAAACCCAACTCAAAATCCTTCGAGTTCAACGTAAGCTTGAGTTTAAGTCGAACCACGTAAAGATCCTATCTTGTGTTATATCTCTCAACTCCTTCTCACTTTTTAATTGCTTTATTGGTTTGTTGGATGTTTATGGGGATACTGAGTGCTTACTTTTAATGTGCTTGTGGTAAATAGACTTGTGATTTTGATTTGATCTTTATCCGTCTAAAAATATTATATTCTGTGCTTATCTTGAATACTCCGAAAAAGATTAAACTTTTGATTTGATCTAGTTAGTTTGAAGTATTTGGGCATTAAAATTATCTTGCATATTTTAAAAAGCGCTGTTTCATTGCGTTTTATTGTTGTTCAATTCAAAAACTTGTATAAGACTCAATTCACCCTCCTATTTGTTGGCTTTTGTTCCTAATCGATATTTTGGTGATTTCAATTTTGGATTAAAGTTACAAAATGAACGTCTTCAAATTAAAGATATTTTTATCAAAGAGCCAAATATAAGAAGATTGAAGATCAAGAAGATACAAAGAGCTCAAAAGTAGAGATTCAAGTCCATAGGGTAGAATCTTGTAACTCTTAGTCTCACTTTTGACAAGAATTTAAATCAAAACCGTGCATAAACCTTTTTTATCTCAAGTAAAATATCTATAATATGCCTTATGTGCTTTCAAATCATACCTATATAAAATTACCAAACCTTATTTATATTCTTGGGGCGTTGATCTTTGAAATTGAAATATCAAAAAGGTCAAAATCAAACATTTAATTTTGATAGAGGGTTTAAACGGGGAAAGGTACGGGACACCTTGTGAACGCTTCAGGCTTGTTAGAATGCTTTGGGAAAATTGGTAACTTCGGGAAAAAAAATGATAACCCAAAAATAATAGACACTTTGTGATAATAATGGGAAGGTCAGAATAGCTTAAGATGATTTTGGGAAGATCAAAAATCACCTCTAACTCACACACTCGGATAGGTAAGCTCACCACTCAAGTAGAAACACAAAAGGATACAAAAATCACCACCCAATGTAATCCAACACGGGATACAGAGTAAGAACTTGCCACCTATCGTAATTCACCAAAGGATAAGACTTGAACTCGCCACCTCTTGAATTCCACCGAATGATAAGAGTTTGTAGAATAAATCTTTCTTCAAGTTCTATAAACACTCAATTTTTTTTTTTTCATTTCTAGAGAATGGTTTAAATAGTAGAGCTTGGAACAACCACTCAAGCATGAGTAAATGAAAAATACAACTTTCAAAATATTAATTGAGACTTAGGAAACAAAAAAAAGACTATTAGGAAATTAAAAGACATATTGAATCTAAAACAGTTAGCTAAAAATAGCAAAATCGTCCACAAATTGCTAGACCTCGTAACTAGCTGTCAGCCTAATCACCTTGGAATTTTGTATCTCAATTCGAAGTTATGGTCTTTAGAATTCCATGAAGCTTAACAACTTCTCAAAATATAGATCCATCACATGAGAAGCATCAAGAGTCTTGCTACAAGGAACAAAATATGCCATCTTCAAATAGCGATCAATAACAACCATAAGTTAATCTTTGTTCCTTTGAGTCTTTGGCAAACCCACAACAAAATCCATACTCACATCTTTCCAATGCAAATTAGAAATTGATTGAGTGTATAACCTGGTATTTTGGCCATGACTCTTTCGAATGTGCCAAACTCTACAATGCTCCACGTGTCTCATAACATCCGCTCCATTATTAACCAATAGAAACTTTCTTTGATAAGAGAAATAGTCTTATCTCTGCCAAAGTGACCAACAAGTTCACCACCATGAGCTTCAATAATAATGAAATTTTCTCAAAGAGCATTATGGAATACACAAATTGATTGCCTTTGAAAAGATAATCATCATGTAATAATAAAGAGTGGTAAAGACCCTTAGAACATTCTTCTCGTAGCTTGGTAAAGTAGGGATCACCCTTGTGAAGCTCTTTCACCACTTTAAAACCCAGAACATTAACTTGAATAGAAGAAACCAAGGAGTGTCAATGACTCAAAGCATCAACCACTTGATTTTGAACACCTGCCTTATGCTTAAGAAAAAAGGAAAACGAATGTAACAACTCACTCCACATGACCTAAAAGGATACGACTCTTAGTAAAGAAATGACATTTCATAAAAATTGGCAAACAATTTTTGCTCCCATAGAGTTATAAATATTTGCTGAACATGTTCCAAATGTTACACATTTTACTTGTTGTGCACGAAGATATCATCAAAGTAGACAATGAAAAAATGTCCAATAAAGGATTTAAGGCGTATGAAGGTGCTAGGAGCATTAGAAAGCCCAAAATGCATAACCATCCACTCATAAAAATCATTTTGTGTCTTGAAAGTGTTCTTACATTCATATCTCTGCCTCATTCGAATTTGATGAAATCCATTCCCAACAAATAAAAGCACCTTAAATTGGTCAAGAAGATCATCAAGGCGAAGAATAGGAAAGCGTTATTCGATGGTAATCTTGTTTACTGCTCTATCAATGCACATTCATCAAGTTCTATCCTTCTTTTGTACAAGAAATGCAGGGACGACACATAGGAGGGAGACCGTGTGGAATTTTTTCAGGATGACATTAATGAATTCATCAAGAAGAGATTGCATTATAAGAGGTGGTTCATTCTATTCTTCATTTTCTTCTATCACTAGAAGAACACACACTTCGCTAGAACACACCAACTCTGTCTCAACATCACATTTAGAGAGTAAATTATGTCCCTCTCCCTAATAAGGTTTGAGAGATCTCTCCAAACACAGAGGACAAAAAATGATCATTACTCCATCTTTGACAAAATCATAAGTATTCTTGAAACCATCATGAATAATTTTTATATGATATTGTAATGGTCTACGAAGAAGTAAATGACAAACATTCATAGGCATAGCATCACATAATACTTCATCTTTGTAATTCTTTCCAATAGAAATTTGAATAAGAGTGCCTTTATTTACCTTCACCTCATTTCCTTTTCAAAACCACGTAAGCTTGTAGGTTAAGGATGAGGTAGTGTCTTGATTTTCAACATCACCATTTCTTCAGCCAGCACATTCTCAAAACTTCCACCATTAATGATAATATCACAAACGTTGTCATGAGAAGTGCATTTTGTTTAAAAGATGTTTGTTTGTAGCCGTTCATCATAATCTTCATGAACTGAACTAAAACTTCTTCAAATGAAAAGTGATTATCCAATATCAGCATAAGTGACATCTTTATCTTCCTCGTCTTTCACATCTTTATCCGTTGGTTCTATTTCATCGCCTTCATCTACCCATTCTTCTTGAATAAGAGTCATTACCTTGCAGTTTGGACAATCAAAAGCAATACGACCAAATACTTTGTATTTGAAACACTTGCAAGAATTAGGATTTTGACGAATTAAACTCGGTCCTCCTTTATTCGTTGGGAGTTGAGGGGACACTTTTTACGCTGAAAATTTTGGTGCTAAAACCTTAGGTACTAAAGAGCTCCTTCGGTTGGAATGACCATCATTTTCTCTAAATCGCCTACTTCCATGAGCCCCCTTTTGTTGCTTCTTCATCAACATTGCTACCTTCACAACATCATTGTAGGTTCAATACCATTGTAATTGGACAATATTGACAATCTTTTTAATCGTAACCCACCAAGATAGCGAGAGATAGTCTGCTCTTCCGGCTACCCCACATCACACTTCATAATGAGATGATTGAATTTCGCAGAATATTCTTCCATCGAAAGATATTTTTGCTTGATATTGTGGAACTTAAGAAAAAAATATTGTTGGTAATTATACAACAAAAACCTTTTCTTATGAACTTTTCTCATCTTTTATCATATAGCAATACGACTTCTTCCTTGTCAAGCACATTGCTTCTTTAAATTCTCCCATCACAGATAAGCATATTTCTTGGACTTCATTGCAACAAGCTTCACCTTTCGTTCTTCTGATATCTCCTTATAATCAAAGATCCACTCCACTGAATGTAACCAATAAAAAAAATCATATAACTGGATCCTTCATTCAAACTTGGGGATATAACCTCTCACATCAAGTTGATTACGTTGCTCTTCATAGTTTCTTCGAACACGATGGCGATGATGATGAACATGATCCTCCAATGATGTTTCACATTCTTCATAATTAAAAAGGATTCTCATTCTCGTGATGAGAAGATTCACCATCCGAATCATGATGAGAATCAAAAAGCTCATAATGCTCATCAAGACATTGCTGAAGTTCTTATAATTGTCTCTTTAGATCTACAATTTTAACCTCATGGAGATGATCTCTTTCATGAGATGGAGGAGAGTACATTAGGTCCATGACAATGATGACCCACCATGACAACCAAAACCTCTGAGACATGTCCTCCCCGAGCTTTTGTTTATTATAGCATACATTTGTCTGTGAAAAACAACTTTTGGTATAGTAGTGCATTAGTGAATAAATGTATTGATTTTGTAGTATTTTGGAGAAGAATTAGTACATGATGCATTAGTTTCAAAACCTTGATTAGGGTCTAATTTAGTGAGATTTGAAGTTCACTAATAACCAATCTTTTACTCATGCTTTAGATATGCATTTTTTAAGCCAATTTAATTTTTTAAGCTAATAGGATGGGTTTTCATAAAAAATCGTAACACCTGTTTTTTAGTCAACTAATAGGTCAGAAGTTTATCCATGAGTTCACAATTCAATTTTGGAGACATTCTATTCTCGGAAGTAGGACATTTTATAAACATCGTTGGAAATTGACAAAGTTTAGCAACTAAAGTCTTGGAAACTTAGTCACTAAGCTATGTAATTTCATTAGCCTAAGAGGATGACACTTAGCAGGGCCATAACGCACAAGGAATCCAGGCTAGAAAGCACGACGAAGCAAGTCTAAACCTAGGGATCAAAAAGTGTCGAACACTGGGTGGATCGGCGGTGACTCGCCATAGTTACCTAGGATAATTTTGGCCATAGCCTTGCCTTGCAACTGTTGTAGGATGCTAGGTGTTGAGGGGGTGAGAATGTAGCCTTTTGACTTGCCAAAACTAGCCTAGATATGCTAGACATGAGTCAGAATGCAACCGACCATGTTTTCCAATAAATAAAGGTGAAAGTAGGTCATTGTAGAGTTCACCTTCAGTTAATATTTTGTGAGTTAAATCTTAAGAGCAAGAGTAAAGTGAAGCCGGTGAAAGAGGAGGAAAGACTCTAGAGAAGTTCGGCTACACTAGAGCAAAAATTTAGCTTGGTTATCTTTGATTTTGATTCAAAAGTTTTCAAGAAGATTGTTGTGAATCTCTTGTGCTTTCAAAATGATTCTTATATATATTGATGTTCTTCGTGTTCTTGATGAAGAACAAGCTAGTGTTTTCGAAATAGTATCATTTTCAAAGTTCGATTCATTGTAATGGTATTTTTCAAACTTTGATCCGTTTGTTTGTAAAAAATTTCACAAACTATGTTTTTCAAAGCTTGAAATATTCTTTGAAGGATTCTTTGTGATTTTACAACTCTATGTCATTTTGATTATGTCAAAATATTTATTATTTATTACATGGAGGTTAATCTAGTTTTAACCGTGAAACAGAGGAATTGTTTTTCTTCACAATACCTATATTTTTCTTTTGAGGGTTAAGGTATGACAAATCATCTAACGCGGGACATTGACATAAGACGTGCATACTTAACTTGTGATTTGAAGACGTGGCAATATTGTGCACAAGAGGATGTAAACCACATGTTGTGGCATCCTGGCCGCTCCGTCATACTCGAAAAGGTCCTAAATAAGGACATATTTACTATGGGAATAATGTAGCATGTCGTATGTTGTATATATCACACTAGCCCAGTTATTCACTATAGGAGTGATACTGTATTTTACTCTGGGAGTAATGCTGAGGGGTGATGATTGAAATGTGAAAAGAACATTTTTTCTTTGAGTCTTTCCCTTTATTTCATCTTATGTTATGTTATTGAATTGATGAATTGGATTCTTCAATATCTTTTTCATGTTATCTGCAACATGTCCTACTAACCATTGTCTTTACTATGTCATTTGGACTCACCATTGTTTGTTAAATTATTTTTAGCAGAAGTTCAGAATGTACTTGGTTGTTCCGAGGGACCATGGTGGGAAGATGTTTATTTTTACGGCCAAGTCGTAGATATTTACGTGTTGTGTTATTTTGCTTTTTATTTAGGTCTTGATAAAAGTAGTCGGTTTGTTAGTATTAACACATCCCGAAAGTGGTACAAAGATGACCCGTTCGTGCTAGCTTCTCAGGGGTATCAAGTGTTTTATATTGATGATTTGAAATTGGGCGGCCATGTAAGACTGTTCAAAATATTATCCCTAGAAACACGTATGATATTCCACCTATTGAAGAGGAAGCTAGTGAAGATGGAGAAGGACTGTCGAACCATGAAGCATACAAGGAGAATGAGTCTATTGAGCTTTTTGTGGACTTTAGCTCATTTGACATGATTCCGTTGACTAGAAATGACGTCAAGGCTTATGTGCCGGTAACCGATGAGAGTGTTCCACAACAACGTGAAGTAGAAGGAAGCGAGGATTCCTTGAAATCGTTCGGTGAAGATTGTAGTGATTCTGAAGAATATTACTCCAAGGACTAAAGTAATTTTATCATTTCAATTAAATTTGCGTTTCTATTTTTTATTCATTTTGAGTAACATAATTCATTGTGTTTTTTTTCTCTGATATTGATTTATTTGGTCACAGGACGACGTCATGCCAGCGGGAGGGAAACGTCTTCGATTCGATTCATCAGTTCGATCTCATTCGACACCCAAACGAAAAAGTTGGGTAGATTTATGTATTTTTACTACTTTGTGAGTACTTATCGAATATGTATTTTAATTATTTTTAATAACGATTGAATATTTGTAGATATTTTATTATATTATGAGCAGTGAATATCTTTATGTTTATATTATTTCATAAATTTTAATTAAATTAATTTAAATATGTAGAAAACCGTTCGAACGGTTGTTACATGTCGTTCGCACAGACTTTTTTCGTTGCTAGCGTGCACACGTATAACCATTCGTCCGTACATTTTGCTTTAAATTCTCTAGTCCGAACGGTGTCTATCACGTCCACACGGTCTGTAAATAAGAAATCGTGTGCACGATACACCAAAACGTTAGAACGTGTTCAATGTAAAACGAGTCTGAACTGATACGTAAAGGTTCGAACGGTTTTTTCAAATGACAAAAAATATTTTCGTCATAATGAAACTATGATGCGGACGTCTTCACAAATGCGTCCGGACATATTTACATTATCGTTCGGATGTTGATAGACAACGGTGCGAACGTTTATTGCGTGACAAAATGTATTTCGTCATGAGATGTGCTAACGTATAGAGAGAATGATCGCACAACTCATGTTAACGGATGGACTGTACTGGGCATGACGATTTTGAATTTCGTCAGTATGGTACCAAACCGTTCCCCTTTGAACGGTTTTGAGTGATAGAACACTAAAATCGTCACCTAAAGTATTTTGAGTGACATAACACGAAAATATTGGCTGACGTGCTTTAGGTGACAAACAGGGTGACAACCCATTTTTGTCACCCAAAACCTTAGCTGACGAAATTAGTACTTTGGGTGACAAATTTTTTTGTCACCTAAAGTATTTTTTATTGTAGTTTAACCTGAGTTTAACAACATCGTCCATTACTGTAAGACAACACTAGAGGTATTCACAGTCCGGAATATTACAATACCACTTAATACCATGGTTCGCCATGGGAAGAGGCGGGACACATCGTGAACTCTTCGGGCTGGTTAGAATGCTTTGGGAAAAATGGTAACCTCGGGAAAAAACGATAGGCCGAGAATAATATATACCTCGGGATAATAATGAGAAGGTCGGGATACAAGTAGGAAGGTCGGAATAGCTCGAATAATTGTGGTTAGATCGGGAATCACCTCTAACTCACACACTCAGATAGGTAAGCTCACCACTCAAGTAGAAACACAAAGGCATACCAAAATCACCAACCAATGTAATCCAACATGGAATACAAAGAAAGAACTCGCTACCTATAAGAATCCACCGAAGGATAAGAGTTGAAATCGCCACCTATCGGAATCCACCGAAGGATAAGACTTGAACTCGCCACCTATCGGAATCCACCGTAAAATTGTTTTTCCCGGGCTTAACACTCACGACCCAAGTGATTTTCGGGCTCACCACTCATTATCCAACCAAGCTTGAGATATACCCTCTCTAAGCTTCTTCTTTAGTGAACAACCACACTAAAGGAAACATTATCTCTTGGATAAGAAGATAAAAGAATAAACTCACTCAAAGAGTGAATATGAAAATGGAAAGCTCTATCTCTTGATTCACACAATGACAAGGATAAGAAAGTATGATTTGTGTGAAAGATATATGAGAAATATGGAATAATAAGGTTAAATATATTTCTCAAGCTATCTAAATGATATGTGGTCATTTATAGGCCACAATAGAAAAATAGTCGTTTATAGTCATTGGGAGTGATCTATCAAAACGAGTCGGTCGACCGCTACATGAACTGGTCGACCGCTTAAAGTTGTCGTTATCCAACGGTCACAATGTCAGAAATCAAAACGACTATATATTAAAAAATAATCGGTCGACCGCTATACCGAGCAGACGCATACCGGTCGATTCTTCAACAACCGGTCGTTCTCCTCAACTTAAACACATGATCTGGTTCAATTAAAACCAAGGTTTTTACCACTTTGAAACACTCAATTTTAGATACTAACTTCTCATAAGTATACAATAGGTTTGAGAGTTTGATTGGGGTATTTTGAAACCATTTAAAAACATGTTGATCTTTTAAGCAAGAGGTAAAATGGTTTATGTACGTTTTGAAAGATATGCAAGTGAGATTCAAATCCTTGTAAAAAATGAAACTAAGAGTTACATGGTTTATACCCTACGGTCTTAAATTTTCACTTTTGAGCTCCTTGTATCTTCTTGATCTTCAATCTTCTTGTCTTTGGCTCTTTGATAAAAATGACTTATCTTTGAAGATGTCTATTTTATAAATAAATTCATTTATTGAAATCATCAAAATATCAATTGTGCACAAAATCCAACACTACAGTGATTTAGTCGACTGGTATATCAGAAATATGGACAGATCAACTCCAAATGGCTAGTTTTCTTTTGTTGTCTATTATGGCCTATTAAGGACTCATAAACATACTTAAACTATTATGTATAATTTCTAAAGCTTGAGAAAGACCAAAAATAATTTTCAAGTCACTAAAAACAATTTGTTCAAGCATGAGATCACATCAGAAATGATCGATGAATCAAAGAAGCCCAAGTGTTCTACCTTTTCAGATACATCCACACAGTTCATAAGATAGTTTTAGTGAAATTGTTTTTCGGGAGAGAAAATCTCAACTAAAATTCTAAGCTATTTATAAGCTTGCTCAGAGCTTCAACTGTACTCATGCATGAGATCTTTAGGGATCTCAAATCTCGGCTGTAGGTTCATCATGAAAAAACGTTTTTTCATTTACTCTCTTATATTCTGTATTTTGAATTTACGAATTTACGAGCTTCTACAATTTGTGATTATGTCCATTAACATTTCCCAATTGACCCCCGAGACAAGAAGAATTTTTTTTGTGAAATCTCTTTTGCTAACAATTATATACTTATTTATCCTTTCAGCATACTATATTCGACATGAGCTAATTAGACTGGAATAATATCACTGATTAAGTCTCTAGCTCATATAATTTTTAATTCTGAATCTTTACTGAGTTAGACTGGCAAAAAATTTCTGATACAATTGTTTGAGCTCAAGATCGGAGCGGAAATGATCTTCAAATCAAAGCAACCCAAGCATTTTACCTCCTTCATATCCACGCACGCAGTTTTTGAGAGAGTGTTTTTAGAGATAGAAACTCTCAACATCAAAATGGTGTTATACTTCTCAAATTAAATTTTGAGCTATTTCTAATGGTTAGCTCAGAGCTTCAAATGTGCTCATGCATTGGATATTTCGGGATCTCAAATCTCGGTTGTAGGATCTATCATGAAAAACTATTTTTCATTAACTCCCTTATATTTTTGTATTCCGAATTTATGAGCTTTTACAAATTGTGATCATGCCCATTAACATATCACAATTGACCCCCGTTATACGTTTATTTATCCTTCCACCATTCTATATTCCACATGAGTTAATAGGACCAAAATAATATCACTAATTAAGTCCTAGCTCATATAATTCTTAATTTCGAGTCTGTACCAGTTGAAATCTCAAAAAGTTTCTGATACCATTGCTCGAGCTTAAGATCGCAACAGAAATGATTGTTAAATCAAAGGAGCCCAAGCGTTTTTCCTCAATCAGATCCACGCACATAGTTATTGACAGAGTTTTAGAGATACTATTTTTCAAGAGAGAAACTCTATACTTGAAATTAACATTCTACTTCTCAAATGAAATTCTGAGCTATTTATAATGGTTTGCTTAGAGCTTCAACTGTGCTCAAACGTGAGATCTTTAGGGATCTCAAATCTCTACCGCAGGATCATCAAGACAAATTATTTTTCATTAACCCATTATATTCTATATTTCGAATTTATAGGCTTCTTCAAACTGTGATCATGTCCATTAACATATCACAATTGACCCCCGAGATAATGAGATTGTTTTTGTGATCAAATTTATTTTGCTAACATTTATATGCTTATTTATCCTTCAACCATACTATATTCCACATGAGATAATAGGACTAGAATAGTATCACTGATTAAGTCTCTATCTCATATAATTCTTAATTCTCAATCTGTACCCAGTTGGACTCCCAAAAAGTTTCAAGAACAATTTTCTCAGAAAAATATGTATAAGTAAATTTAACCTAGAAAACATTTTTTTACAAAATCCTGCTGCGCTGCGTTTTTATTGAGTCAACGATATACAGACATAACGAATAGACTACCTCAATAAGAGACTAGTGGATTCCATATTGAGCAATTATACAAATTCACCTACTATGCACAATACTCAACATTATCTGGAATATTTGATATGCGAAGATCATCACAAAATGACTCAGTCAAAGTACAAGCACACAATGATGTGCGCACTAACATATAACTGTAATGATTTTTTTTGTACCACCTCAACACCGTGCGTACAACATATATGTGAATGTCGTGTGCATTTTTATTACCGTTCCCACCCATGGATTTAGTAAGTGTTCGCACATAACTTAACACCGAGCAAATGACATCATCGGGGATAGATTTTTTATTCGTTAGGAAACAATTATCTGTGAGAACATACTATTTAATGGGTGTGAACGGATATTCATTGATGGACTCGGACAAAAAAATAGTCCCTTACAAATAATTTCCCAAGTGTGACGCGAACAGATAGTAAGAATTGAGACGTGATAAATTTCAAATTAGTCATGCAAATGAAAACCAGCGGGACTTTTTTACGTGAGGAAACTCGTAAAATGTTACCCAAAAACTTTGCTGACCGGCTTACCATGACAAGTCAGCTGACAAAATGGTTTTGGCATCCAAATTCTTTGCTGACAAAATTATAAATTTTGGTAACAAGTTTTTTTTCACCCAAAATGAAATTTCTTGTAGTGAGTAGCTCTTTGGTGTCCAAGAGTCAGCCTTGAATATTATTCCTTTCTGTACCAATTTAGCTTCTGAATTTGTCGAAAACATTCGTTCTAAATACATAGATATATAGGATCCTAAATTATCTTGTCAATGATTTAATTTGTTCTCCACATCAAGTGCTACCATGCTTTTTAAATCTCGCCTTCAAAACAGGACTTCAAATCTTTAACATATCAGTTTATAAATAAGAAAATAGATGAGATAATTTATATCATTCAATTCGCTCAGGAATCACTATGTTTCATATATGGATATGTTGTAACTTCGATCGGGTGAAGAAATGATGATGTTGAATAGATGATAACAAAAAATGCATGAAGAAAGGGATGAGTAAAACGGCCTGCAGAAATGATGATATTGTCGATCATTCATCGGTCTTGAATTTGTAGTGCAAGCTATATATCTTCCACAAACTTCTCTTCTTGGTCATAACAATTTTTGGGGCCTTCTAAGGGATAGGAGCCTTATGTAGCCGCCTAGGCTGCCAACTCCAAGAGCCATCCCCCTCAATATGTCGAAAGGAGCATTCAGGCCGTCCAATATAGAATCCTAAAATAGCTTAAACGGAACTTTTCTATGTATATTCTCAATGAGCCTAATTTATATCATATTTTATTCGGGTCCAAAGTAGAAATCAAATTATAATAACGATAAGTTTCAAGTACGAATCTTTGTCTACGTTGAAAGGCATATCGATAGGATCTCCGAGGAAAAATGAATTCGACTAACATTTGTGTTCTCAATTTTATAGGGCCGATATTTGAATTTAAATTATTAATCTTAAGGCTTCAATCATGATAACTAGTTTCGGATACCATATAAGAACTCCTAGACATCCAAAGCAAGAAATAAAGTTCAAAATAGTGAAGGATATTATGGACAAATGTAATGAAGATGGGCTTGTGGGGAATGATGATAAAAATCATGGTGACAATCATCCTTCTGCAAACTATAGTGCTAGGTGAAAATCTTTCAATTTCGGGCCTTCTGATCCCTCCCCATCGTGTTTCCTCCCTCCCCCCCTTTCCACTACCCCTTCCACATATGCACACTTCTCCCATTCCCTATGCTATTTCACCAGATATGCCTACTTCTCCCTTTCCTGATGCGATTCTTGGTTCACGAGAAGTAATAAAACAAGTGTGTGTCGAGGAGTGCAATAAGAAGCTTGGGTTGAATTTTAACTTTGAGGATCCGATACACAAACATTGGATGGATGCATGCATGCATTTTAGATTGTAAGAAGAATCCTTAGATTTGATTGATATATGGGCTTTTGAGAAATTACAACAGCTTTTCAGAACAACCACTTTGTTGAGGTTTGTCTCTGATATTCCTGTAGACTCAGTTCTCTAGCTAGGGGAGATCTTGTCTTGCACAAAATTATCGTATTTTCATTCGATAAGTTGCACCAAAACGACTCAAAAACCCAAATTTCATCCCAAAAATGTTTTTGGAACGGAATTCATCTGTTGTACCAGGTGTCCCAATAAGTCTGTTACAAAAGGTGTTTTGGGACGGAAGATTTATTCCGTCCCAAAAAATACTCTCTTGGGATGGATATATTTTAGTCATTTGAATGCTATATCCAATCATTCGAATGCTACATCTAATGGCACCCGTTTGAACACTAAATTCAACTATTTGAACGTTATATCCAACGGCAACAGTTCGAATGCTATATCTAATAGCCACTGTTCGAACGCGTTGGAACACATCCAAGGGTAACCATTCGAACGCTATATCCAACAACAACCGTTCAATTGCATTTGGCCACTACATCCAACGGTAACCGTTCGAACACTACATCCAACAACAATCATTTGAACGTGTTCGAACTCTGCATCAAATGTTCTAACGGGGGAGCGTTCAAATTTTCATCAAATTATAAAATGTTATTATGTTCTAACGGTGGATGAACTGTTCGAACATTGAAAAATGAGAAACTGTCTTCCTCCTCTCCTTCTCCTTCTTCTCCTTCTACTCCTCTTTCTTCTTCTTCTCCTCTTCCGCTTTCTTCTTCTTCTTCTTCTTCTTCTTCTTCTTCTTTTTCTCCTCCTTTTTTCTTCTTCTCCTCCTTCTTCTTCTTCTTCTCTTTCACTCTCATGATTTCCGTCTTTTTATTTTGATTTCCTATGAGGCATTCGAACAGTGTTTAAAAGCGCTCTAACAAAAAAAATTGGTAATTTTGGCGCTTAATTTTTTTTTCATTCAAACACCGTTTGAACTGTCTTTAAAAGCATTATAATGGAAAAAAGCTGGTAATTTTGGCGCCTAATTTTTCATTTTCATTCAAACCTCGTTCGAACGTTATTTAAAGCCATTCTAATGGGAAAATGTGGGTAATTTTGGCGCTTAAAATTCCAGTTTTATTCAAACCTCGTTCGAACGGTATTTAAAAGCATTCGAACTGAAAAATGGGTAATTTTGCTGTTTAGTTTTTTTTCATTCAAACACCTTTGAAATGGTATTTAAAAGCGTTTGAACACAAAGTGATCTGTGTTGGAAAGGTAAGTGATAAGCGTTTGAACTTTTTTCTTGGGACGCAACGAGATTTTGTCCAAAAACAATCCCAACCGTTCTAACGGTCATGTGTGTGTTCGAACGAAGTTTTAGGGACGGACAAATTTGTGAGCATAATATCAATTTTGGTATTATTAGGTTATAATATCATTTTTAAGCTATTTGGCACATTAGAGTGTTACTTTGGGATCATAATATCATTTTTTAAGTTCCATTAACGATGTTTACTTCAAATTTCTATAAATTTTGGTATTATTAGGTTATATTTCAGCACATTGTACTACTTCCGATTCTACGAAACGTTAAAATCCGTTCTTCTCCAAAGAAAAGGGAAGGTAGTTTAAAGAGAGAGGAGAGCAGAAACAGAGGGATTCATTCAGGCAAAGTTTGGGGAGAAGCTGGTTCTTGAATTCCATCGTTTTCTTTCTGTTTTTTTATAGTTTTTTTTTCCAATGTGAGCTTTTCTGGTAAGCAACACAGTTCTTTTTGAGATCAATATGAGTGGCTGAATTTTGCAGCCAAAGTAGAGGATGTAGCTTGTACTGATTCATGGTTTCAATTAACGGGAATCTGGTTTGGTTTATTTTTCCTTTACTTTGTGGTGAATCATTCTGCTTTAGAAATAACCTGAAACTCTTGTTCTTGATCTGTCATGGATGCAACGGATGGCAGATGTTTGAAAATTCAAGATTTCGTTTGGTTAATCTGTTTGTTAAGTTTCGTTTACAACCTAGTAAAATCTTTTGATATCATCGTGATTCTAGCTCAAGAAAATTTTATCTAGTGATTATTAATGCCTTGACTGGATTAATAGTTGTGTTATATGATGGATGGAAGTTAATTGAGTCATGGATTACGGAGAAGTTGTTTGTTTATTTTACTGAATTACACATAAACTTTTCTACAACCTTAGACATCTTTTCTTTCTTTGCTTTGAATAGTCATGGTAATCTAGTTTTTATTTAGCTTTAGCTTGAAACTAAAATGCACAAATCAGATTCAAACCAACGATTTGGATTCAAGCTCTAACTTAGTTTGTTTTCTGTTCTTCTTTTCATAAAACCTTCTATTACATTGATACGTAGTTTCAATCTTTTGCTGCCATTGTTCTTCTTCTGAATTCAGTTTAACATTTAGAAACAAAATCACAAAAGAGAAAATTTATAAAAGTTAGAGATATCTCTAAACAAGGAACATGTATTCCATAGTTAAAGATCACATTTATGCATATCTTATATACAAAGTGTTAGAATCCTTATACAATATACACAATGTACACACTACAAGAAAAAACACTTTGGGTGACAAAAAAAATTGTCGCCCAAAGTACAAATTTCATCACCATGGTCAACCTAGCAAAACCGTCCGAACATGAGCATAAACCATTCGCACTACAGTCAAACTGCGTCGTTTAAATTTTAGGACGTCCGGACATAATAAAAGGCGTCCGCACGTACAATAACAGTCCTGACGGTTTATAACAAGTCCGGACGTCGTGAACGTGGTTTAATGAACACTAGCCAAACAGCCTAATTTCATAAAATAAAACACCATAACAAACTAAACAATCGACGATATTTAATCGAAATACATAAAATAAAACAACATAACAAACGTTTTACTTGAAGTTCATTGAGAAACCTGGAATGGAGAGTGAAAACGTCCTAGAGAAAAGTACGAGAGAACGAGTGAGTTTGAGATTTTGACAAAGTCTATCGGTTTAATGTGGCCAGTAACCGTCCGAACGTGTTATAGTAGAGTTTGGACGGGTTTCAACGGTTATACTGACACGTGGCCCTATTAAATTTAGGTTTAAATGCACCCATGCCCCTAGGGTATGCGGAAAGAGCAAATATGTGAGACCCCGATTTTCTCCTACGTAATTGCTCATGTATTATTTTATTTTTTCCAATGTAATAGTCTTTATTTCCTAATGGGGCTATGTTTTGGCCAATGTATGGCCTAATTTTTATATTATGGTATTTGGATTTAAAATAGGATTTTATTTCATAAAATCTCCTTAAGAAATTTTAATGCCATTTTATCGGATGTATAAATTATATTATATTAAGAGCCGAAATTTGCAAGTGAGTTCCTCTTTCACAAATTAATATTTTTTTTACCTAATATGATTCATGGACCATATAATTTGAATTATGCTTAAATAATTTCCTAGTATAGCCGAAATTATTAATAGATTGAATAATGAAATTCTTTTGAATACATGGATTAGATATTTTATGTGACATGTAATATTATGATGTGTTCCATATTATTAATAGAAGTCCCACATGAATATTCAATGATAAGCTATGTAGTTATGTGATAAGTTTAGGAATGATTTAATTGATAAGCACACTTGCTTATCATAGTGATAAGCAAGAATGATAAGTTAGGAAACTTTTAGGGTGATAAGGCCTTGTGATTATTGTAGAGATAGGCTAAGGTCATTATCACATGATAAGATATCATACTTGTAAGGTGATAAGCTATTGAAATGAATAGATAAGTAAGAGAACTTATAAAGTGATAAGTTAGGTGATAAGTGAAAACTAAGTTGAAAGTTAGTTGCCATTTAATGTGGGAGTAACTAGCATGGTTGGAAAGCAACCAAACTAGCAAAGGGAAGGCCTTCTACGTGAAAGACAAGGAGGAGAGAAATTTAAAAGCCATGTGATGTGTAAGAGATGTGTAAGAAGTGTAAGTGTGTAAGAATTGATGAGACAACTCATGGAAGTGAAAAGAGAAGAGAGAAGTGAGAAAGGAGAGTGAATGTCGATGGAAATGAATGGGAAGAGAGAGAGAAGGATTTCAAAATGCAAGACAAGCTTTTGGAGACATTTGATGTGAGAGAAAAAGGTGAAATGAAAAGAGGAGAGAAGGAGAGCCATGCTTGGTCGGCCAAACCCACATTCACCTCCCTTTTTCTCCTTCAAACTTCTCTCTTGTCATCTCAACATCTCAAGTCATGTGTCATAGCCATAATTCACCTTGGGAGACTCATTCTCTCACACTTCACAATTGATTTTGCATTGGCCGAACCTCACCATTTCACTTCACTCTCCATTTCTCCCTCACTTGGCCGAATACCTCATTTTCTCTCAACCCTCTCATTTTCCTCTCTTGACCGAACCACTCATCTAAGCTCAAGTCTTGCTCTTTTCCTTTTGCATTCTAAATCACACTCCAAAAGCTCAAGTTTAGACCTCTCTTTGTGGTGACCAAATCTTCACATTGTGCAACACCATTTCCTTCTTTGAAAACCCTACTCATTAGCCTCCTTCCTCTTGAAGAAGTTAGTTCATTTCCATTAGAACTAATCATTCAAGCTTACCATATTTTTCCCCCACCATAAAACCCACCTTAGCACCTCAAATCAAGCTTGGATCTTCTCTAAGGAGGGTGAACCGAAACTTGGAAGAAGAAAGAGCTTTGGGTAAAAGTTTGGTGAAGGTAGAGGTAGGTTTGATTCTATTTAGTGTTCTTGCCTAAAGTTTTTCATAAGTACTAACCTAGGGTATTTTATTGTTCTAGGTATTCAAGCTTGTGATAATCATCAAGGTAAGGCTAAAGATGTGATGTTGTTGGTTTGAATATAGTGTTGGCCGAATGCACCATGATAGGATCTTAAGTTAGTGTCTTGAGTGTTGTTAGATTTTGAAGTTATGAAATCAACCCTAAGGTATAATGCTAGATCCGGCCATATAAACATGAGATTTAAGTTTGAATGTTGGAAAAATGTAAGGATTTAACAATGTATGTTAGATAAGTTTAGATCTAGACTTATGTTGTGTTTGGCCGAATGTATGTGGGATATTTCCTTAGATCTATTATTGTTGAAGTTCCTAAAATGTAGATCTAATGTTGTTGGGTGTATATGATGAAGATATGAAGTTAAGGCATGCTAGTTAGGTTATAAAATGCAAAGGGAAGTGCATGATATGATTTTTAGCATGAAAAAGGTAACATTTTGGGTATGGCCGAAAATGAGCTATGTGGATTTTTATGTATAGTTTTGAATATGTTTAGATCTGGACATTGGACTTAACATGTGTAAGATTTATGACCTTAATGCATAGTAGATGATTATGTTAAGTGATTGGAAGCATGCATGTTGAAGGAAATAAAGGAAAACTAATCATTGGGTAAAAACATGTGTTGGCCGAATGTCATGAGTATAGTGTATGGTGTTGGTGCTTTGATTTATAGATATTAGGTTGTGAAATTGTTGATTGGAGGATGGGATCACCCTTGGAGAAAAGTTGTGATTAATTGGTGCATAAGTGGTAGTGGCCGAAAGTTACAAGAAGTTAACCCTAAGTGCAAATTTATAATTTATGTATTTTCATTGTTGTGTTGGATAAGAAAATTTGAGTTAGGCTAGTTGGAATAATATTATAGAGCCATGATCTTTATTAAATAGTATTGGAACCCTAGTTAAGTTTTACTTGGGTTTTATTTGAGGTTTAAAGTCTAAGTTAAGATTTAATCATGAATAATTTATTCATAGTTAGAAATAAGGTTTAATGTAGTACGTGTAATAAAAGAGACTTAGATTTAATTCTAAACCTATGAGTATTATTTAACCCTAATCGAGTCATGTACATGAATAAATATATTTTTATTTCAATAAAAATATTAATGATTTAATAAGTTAAGTTTTGAATATTGTTAAGGAAAAGAATAAAATAATTATTTTGTAATTAAATGAATTTCTGTGATATGTATATATAAATATATATATATATATATCTTCGATTTCAAAAGAAATGATTTCATAATTCTTAAAGTCTAAAAGAATATTTGAATCGCTTGTAGGCGATCCACGTGTCTGTATACACGAACAAGAAGAGCAAGAGTAAGTGGAATAGTAAGTGGATACTGTAAGTGTACAGTAAGTATTCTTTTTCAAAACTGGAATGACACACTGCATCGTTTCATGAATAAGCATGAATTTTAAGAAAGCATGACATGATATGAATTTCATGAACAAGCATGAATTTTAAGCAAGTATGAGTTTTAAGCAAGCATGACATGACATGTGCATTGCATGAATTTTTCAAGAAGAAAATTATGCAATGATTTTTATGGAAAGAATATGAGGATTTTTATGAAACGATAAGTTAAGATTAAGGGCACCGGTCGGTACCGTACCATCAAGATGGACTCCCATACCGAAGGACATTTATGAGAAGGATGGGAGAATCCAAGAGGCTGTGCAAGCCACACTGAAGGACAATGAGAAGGTGTGGTGCCTCCAAGGGTCACGTCTAGCCACTGAAGGACATTGAGAAGGTGCGCTAGCTGACCAGATGTAAGTCTCTAAGGGAATTCGGGGACGGTTCCGAAGGGAACGCACAACCCTGACTTCAGGGGTCAAATGGAGCGAGCCCGCAAGTAAAAGACATGAGATAATTATGATAAGGCCAACAAGGGCACAAGTACGAAAGAAAGATTTTTAAGGGCCAAGGGCCAGTTTACAAGCAAGCATGAAAGAAAGTGGTTTTCAAGGGCCTGGGGCCGAAAACAATAAGCAAGAGCATATGCATAACTCATAAGCACGCATATGCATCAATTGTTCAAGTTTTATCTTTCTTTCATGATTAAGCAAGCATGAGTCAAGAGCATGATTTAAGTTTTACGTTTTTCCCTTACTGAGTCTTCTTGACTCACGTTTTTAAAATTGTGTCATTCCAGATGTATCAGGTGAAGAGAGTCAGGAGGACTACCTGACCTAGATGCCCAAGATGTTAAGCTTCGCATTTTGTTGATAGTGACATGTGTGTCACTAATTGGGTTCTAATATGTTTTAAATATTTGTTTTGTATGAATTTAATGAGAACCCTGATTATGTAAGTATTCGCTCAAACCCCTCGCGATCCTGTACGTTTCCGCCGTAATTAAGTAAGAAAATAAGTATGAACGCTGGAGCCGTCCGGGGGATAGCTCGCGGCTGTCACGGTCCCTGCGGGATGCCGTTCGGGGCGTGACAGTTAAGTTGGTATCAGAGCATCGGAGGGTAGAGTCGTAGAACATAGGGAACGAAGTAGAACCCTAAACCCTAAAGCATGAGATAACACGATTAGGGTTAAGTATGATGAGAAATTCTGAGGTTGAGGTTGTTCTAAGCTGAACGATAACGTTGAAGTGCAGGATGGCACCTAGGAGGCCAACAAGAAATCAAGAGTCTGAGGCTCCCGGAGTTACTACCGAGGATGTGTTAAGGCACATGGCTCAGCTAGTTGCCGAGCACGTGCAGCCGGGTGACCATGCTGAAGGGGCCCGAGGACGCCCTGAGGGGTGTACGTTCGATCAGTTTAACCGCCAGCACCCGCCAGCGTACAACGGCAGGGGAGATGCCATACTAGCAGAAAATTGGCTGGTGGAGATGAAAGAGCTACTTGAGGTCTTGGGGTGTACCGAGGCCCAAAAGTTAAGTTATGCTACCTTCAAGCTGCAAGGGGATGCCAAAAGGTGGTGGCAGTCCGAGAAGGTATTGCTGGAACAGGAGCTGGGAGAGCAGCCCATAACCTGGGAGAGGTTCCAGCAAGAATTTTTAGATCGTTATTTTCCACGGACGACCCGGGAAGCAAAGGCAAGGGAATTCGCTACCCTAACCCAAGGAACCATGACGGTGGAGCAATACGCAGGCCGATTCATGGAGCTGGTGCGGTTTGCCCCGTACTTGGTGCCCGACGAGGAAAGGAAGGCCCGAAAGTTTGAGGAAGGGTTACACCCACGGGTCTATGACAGGGTGTATAGTCACAATCTTAAAACCCTGGCAGAAGTAATTGAACGGGCAGTGATAGTGGAGAGAGGACTGCAGAGGATAGCAGTCTATCATGACCAGCAGAAGAGGAAGGCTCCTTCCAACCCAACTATTCCGCAGATGCCCTGGAAGAAAAGTAGGCCAGAGCCGTCACAGAGGCAGCCTCAGAGGCCAAACCAGAGGCCGAACCCGAGGCCAAACCAGAGGCCTGGTGGAGCTCAGAATGCCGGAGGAAATCAGTTTCCTCTGTGCAACAAATGCAACAGGAGACACCCTGGGGAGTGCAGGCAGGGCTTATGTTTCAAATGTGGGAAGCCTGGACACATCGCCAGAGACTGCAGGAGTGCAGGCAGCTCAAACCAAGCACCCCGACCCACGCAGCAGGACAATGCAAGAAGGCAGGGAGGCCCAACATAGGCGAGGTTATATGCAATGACTCCGGAGGACGCGGAGAACCAGAACCGAGTGGTGGCAGGTAAGTTGCCTTTGCCCCAGGGGGAAGCCCTAGTTCTGTTTGATTCAGGGGCCACGCATTCATTCATTGCATCAGCATATTGCAAGACTCATGCCTTAAATAGTGAGTTGTTGGATTGTGGTGTCCTTGTGTCAACACCCGCTGGGGGAAGAGTCGAGTGTAGCCGGATGGTGAAGGACTATCCGATAGTAGTAGAAGGGCAAGTCATGTTGGCTGATCTGATAGTTATGGAGATGGGAGGATTTGATGTCATCCTAGGTATGGATTGGTTGTCGAAGCATGGTGCCAATATTCGGTGCTATGAGAAGAAGGTCGTGTTCCAAAAGGAGGGGAGACCGGATTGTTGTTTTACCGGTATGAGGAAGATGGAGCGAAGGCCAGCAATTGTCTCGGCCCTGCAAGCTAAGAGATTGTTGCAAGGAGGGCACGAGGGAATTCTAGTATGGGCAAGTGATACGCGAAGTGATACGCAGAACGAGGTCCCTGCGTTTGACCAAACCCCAGTAGTGACTGAGTTTCCGGATGTATTCCCGGAAGACCTACCGGGGTTACCGCCGGATAGGGAAGTGGAGTTCGGAATTGAATTGGAAGCTGGGACAGTTCCAATTTCCAAGGTGCCGTATCGAATGGCTCCGGCAGAGCTAAAGGAGCTGAAGGTCCAGTTGGAAGATCTCTTGGAGAAGGGATTTATAAGGCCGAGTGTGTCGCCTTGGGGAGCACCGATCCTGTTTGTGAAAAAGAAGGACGGAAGTCTCCGGATGTGTATTGATTATAGGGAGTTGAATAAGGTGACTGTGAAGAATAGGTACCCGCTACCTCGCATTGACGACTTGTTCGATCAATTGCAGGGGGCACAAATATTTTCAAGAATTGATTTGAGGTCGGGTTACCACCAGTTGAAGGTTAAGGAGGGAGATATATCAAAGACGACCTTTCGAACCCGATATGGTCACTATGAATTTTTGGTGATGCCGTTTGGATTAACTAATGCCCCGGCCGCATTTATGGACTTGATGAATCGAGTGTTCAAGGAGTTCCTGGATAAATTTGTGGTGGTATTCATAGACGATATTTTGATTTATTCTCGGAACCAGGAGGAGCATGAGGAGCATCTTAGGATTGTTTTACAGATCCTAAGGGAGAAGAAGCTGTACGCTAAATTCTCCAAGTGCGAGTTTTGGTTACAGCAAGTTCGATTTTTAGGGCATGTAGTGTCAGGAGAAGGAATTGCTGTAGATCCCGGAAAGGTTGATGCGGTTTTCAAATGGCCTAGACCTACAAATGTTAAGGAGATAAGAAGTTTCCTGGGATTAGCAGGGTATTACCGGAGGTTTATCAAGGAATTTTCAAAGATAGCTATGCCGATGACCTCGTTGACCAAGAAGAACGTTAAGTTCGATTGGACAGACGAGTGTGAGCAAAGTTTCCAGACGCTGAAGGCTCATCTGGTTACTGCCCCGGTGTTAGCATTACCTTCGGAGCATGGGGAGTATGAGATCTATACAGACGCCTCAAGGCAGGGTCTTGGGTGTGTGTTGATGCAAGATAAGAGGGTCATAGCCTACGCGTCGAGGCAACTGAGGCCCCACGAGGTGAATTACCCCACCCACGACTTGGAGTTGGCTGCAGTCGTGCATGCTCTGAAAATATGGAGGCATTATCTCTATGGGGTTAAGTGCGAGATATTTACGGACCATAAAAGCCTCAAGTATTTTAACACTCAGAAGGAACTAAATATGAGGCAACGACGCTGGTTGGAGTTGATCAAGGACTATGATTGCACCATTAGCTACCATCCTGGGAAAGCTAACGTGGTGGCTGATGCTTTAAGCCGGAAGTCGGCTGAAACAAGTGCCGTAGAGGTGGTGGCTAAGGAGATCATGGAGGATCTAAAAAGAGAGGAGATCACGCTTGTATTGGCAGACCGATATGTTTCCATCGCAGGGCTGTCATTGCAACCATCGCTGGAGGAGCGAATCTGTGAAGCCCAGAAGAGCGATGCGGTGATAATAGGGATTAGGGAAAGGATTGAGAAGAATAATGATCCCGATTTTGAGGATAGGGATGGAGTGCTGAGGTACCGGAGTAGAATATGTGTCCCTGGTGATGGGGGAATCAAGGAGTTGATTTTGGCAGAGGCGCATACTACGCCCTATACCATCCACCCTGGAGGAACGAAGATGTATCAAGACATCAAAAAGGTTTACTGGTGGCCGAATATGAAGAGAGAGATAGCGGAGTATGTCGCTCGATGCCTGACTTGTCAGAGAGTGAAAGCAGAGCATCAGAGGCCAGCAGGAACATTGAAGCCTCTGGAGATCCCTGAATGGAAGTGGGAAGGAATAGCCATGGATTTTGTAGTAGGGCTACCGAGAACGACAGCTGGCTACGATGCAATATGGGTAGTAGTGGACCGATTGACCAAGTCAGCCCACTTTCTGCCCATCAGGGTGAAGTATACCCCGGAAAGGCTAGCTGAAGTTTATCTTCAAGAAATTGTGAGGCTCCATGGCATACCAAAGAGCATAGTGTCGGATAGGGATCCGAGATTTACGTCAAGGTTTTGGAAAAGATTGCAGGAGTCCCTAGGCACTAAGTTAAATTTTAGCACTGCTTTCCACCCACAGACGGATGGCCAATCGGAGCGAACCATTCAAATTTTGGAAGACATGCTTCGAGCATGCGTCATTGACTTCAAAGGAAGCTGGGCTCAGTATTTGCCGCTAGCAGAGTTCGCATACAACAACAGTTTCCAATCAAGTATTGGCATGGCACCGTATGAAGCCTTGTATGGAAGAAGGTGTAGGTCGCCATTATATTGGGATGAAGTAGGAGAAGGAAGACTGTTGGGGCCAGAGATGATTTTGCAGACAAAAGAGAAGATTCGGTTGATAAAAGAAAGACTTATTACGGCCCAAAGTCGGCAGAAGAGTTATGCGGACAACCGGCGGAGAGAATTGGCCTTTGAGGAAGGAAGCAAAGTGTTTTTAAAGATTTCTCCAACAAAGGGGGTAGCACGATTCGGGAAGAAGGGGAAGCTTCAACCCCGATTTATAGGACCTTTCGAGATCCTGGAGCGGGTTGGACCAATGGCGTATAGACTGGCCTTACCGCCATCAATTGCGGGAGTACATGATGTGTTCCACATATCGCTTTTACGAAAGTATGTGTCAGACCCTACCCATGTGTTAGAATATGGGCCCTTACAAATTAAGGAAAACCTTACCTATGTGGAAGAGCCAGTAAGGATTATCGATAGAAAAGAGCAACAATTGCGGACCAAGGTGATACCGCTGGTGAAGGTTCTATGGAGGAATCATGGGGTAGAGGAGGCATCTTGGGAGTTGGAAAGTGATATGTACGAAAGGTACCCCCAGTTAAAAGGAGAATAGGATCCGAATGTTTATTTTCTCCCCTATTGATTGAATGTTTGGCTTGTATGAGTATTATTGTTTGATATTTGTGCTTGACTTCCTTACATAAAGAATGCTAATTCTTTGTGATACATGATGATATTTTGTACATATACATGACTGACCGTTGCATTATGTTGTCAGATGCCGCCGAGTAGTCGACCCCCTCGTTCCCAGCATTCGGGAACGCCTTCTCAGAGAAGGATGACCGCACGAGAGTACCGCAGTTTGTTTCGGGTTAACCATAGAACCCAAGGTTCCACGAGACAGTCGGGAAGCCAGGAGGCTCCGACTCACGCATCACATGAGACGGATAGAGGGGACCCCCGAGGAGCGTACCAAACCCACGTAACGTATTGGCAGCAAGGTATGGCGGGGACATACCAGCCCCCGCCACCCCCGGCACCTGACCAACCTGGACCTTCCAGGTGGGGTCAACCCTTATCTCCAGATTGTTCTGGATATCTGGAGGGTATTTATTGGCCAGAGTCGCCAATAAACGCCATTCCCTTAAGGACCATGTTACCCGGAAACTTTGAGGAAGATCCGGAAGAGGACCCGGAAGAGGATCCGGAAGAGGACCCGGAAGAGGATCCGGAAGAGGACCCGGAAGAGGATCCGGAAGAAGACCCTATGGAACAACATCCGATACCTAGTGAGACTAGAGAACGATCCCAAGGAAGACCTAGGCGTAGTAACTCGAGACGTGAGTGTACACCTAGGCGTTGTAACGAGAACCGACACCGTCGAAGAGTTAGGGCTCAAGACGCTGGATCGGAGACCCACTTTTCGTCACAGGAAGTAGAGTCTAGACCTAGGTTTCATGGACCACCCGAAAACGTCATCCATGACCCTAGTCTAGAGGAACCAAGCCAAGGAATTAGATCACACTCTTGGACGGGGAGTAATTCCCCAGATCGTGTTTACCAGGGAGAAATTAGTAGTGGGACAAGCACTAATGTCCGTCCCAATCCCCATTGTCCTACACCTACGCAGTCAGGACAAAATTTCTGGTGGTAAAAGAAATTCCGAGGTCGGAATTTTTATAAGGAGGGGAGAATGTGAGACCCCGATTTTCTCCTACGTAATTGCTCATGTATTATTTTATTTTTTCCAATGTAATAGTCTTTATTTCCTAATGGGGCTTTGTTTTGGCCAATGTATGGCCTAATTTTTATATTATGGTATTTGGATTTAAAATAGGATTTTATTTCATAAAATCTCCTTAAGAAATTTTAATGCCATTTTATCGGATGTATAAATTATATTATATTAAGAGCCGAAATTTGCAAGTGAGTTCCTCTTTCACAAATTAATATTTTTTTTACCTAATATGATTCATGGACCATATAATTTGAATTATGCTTAAATAATTTCCTAGTATAGCCGAAATTATTAATAGATTGAATAATGAAATTCTTTTGAATACATGGATTAGATATTTTATGTGACATGTAATATTATGATGTGTTCCATATTATTAATAGAAGTCCCACATGAATATTCAATGATAAGCTATGTAGTTATGTGATAAGTTTAGGAATGATTTAATTGATAAGCACACTTGCTTATCATAGTGATAAGCAAGAATGATAAGTTAGGAAACTTTTAGGGTGATAAGGCCTTGTGATTATTGTAGAGATAGGCTAAGGTCATTATCACATGATAAGATATCATACTTGTAAGGTGATAAGCTATTGAAATGAATAGATAAGTAAGAGAACTTATAAAGTGATAAGTTAGGTGATAAGTGAAAACTAAGTTGAAAGTTAGTTGCCATTTAATGTGGGAGTAACTAGCATGGTTGGAAAGCAACCAAACTAGCAAAGGGAAGGCCTTCTACGTGAAAGACAAGGAGGAGAGAAATTTAAAAGCCATGTGATGTGTAAGAGATGTGTAAGAAGTGTAAGTGTGTAAGAATTGATGAGACAACTCATGGAAGTGAAAAGAGAAGAGAGAAGTGAGAAAGGAGAGTGAATGTCGATGGAAATGAATGGGAAGAGAGAGAGAAGGATTTCAAAATGCAAGACAAGCTTTTGGAGACATTTGATGTGAGAGAAAAAGGTGAAATGAAAAGAGGAGAGAAGGAGAGCCATGCTTGGTCGGCCAAACCCACATTCACCTCCCTTTTTCTCCTTCAAACTTCTCTCTTGTCATCTCAACATCTCAAGTCATGTGTCATAGCCATAATTCACCTTGGGAGACTCATTCTCTCACACTTCACAATTGATTTTGCATTGGCCGAACCTCACCATTTCACTTCACTCTCCATTTCTCCCTCACTTGGCCGAATACCTCATTTTCTCTCAACCCTCTCATTTTCCTCTCTTGACCGAACCACTCATCTAAGCTCAAGTCTTGCTCTTTTCCTTTTGCATTCTAAATCACACTCCAAAAGCTCAAGTTTAGACCTCTCTTTGTGGTGACCAAATCTTCACATTGTGCAACACCATTTCCTTCTTTGAAAACCCTACTCATTAGCCTCCTTCCTCTTGAAGAAGTTAGTTCATTTCCATTAGAACTAATCATTCAAGCTTACCATATTTTTCCCCCACCATAAAACCCACCTTAGCACCTCAAATCAAGCTTGGATCTTCTCTAAGGAGGGTGAACCGAAACTTGGAAGAAGAAAGAGCTTTGGGTAAAAGTTTGGTGAAGGTAGAGGTAGGTTTGATTCTATTTAGTGTTCTTGCCTAAAGTTTTTCATAAGTACTAACCTAGGGTATTTTATTGTTCTAGGTATTCAAGCTTGTGATAATCATCAAGGTAAGGCTAAAGATGTGATGTTGTTGGTTTGAATATAGTGTTGGCCGAATGCACCATGATAGGATCTTAAGTTAGTGTCTTGAGTGTTGTTAGATTTTGAAGTTATGAAATCAACCCTAAGGTATAATGCTAGATCCGGCCATATAAACATGAGATTTAAGTTTGAATGTTGGAAAAATGTAAGGATTTAACAATGTATGTTAGATAAGTTTAGATCTAGACTTATGTTGTGTTTGGCCGAATGTATGTGGGATATTTCCTTAGATCTATTATTGTTGAAGTTCCTAAAATGTAGATCTAATGTTGTTGGGTGTATATGATGAAGATATGAAGTTAAGGCATGCTAGTTAGGTTATAAAATGCAAAGGGAAGTGCATGATATGATTTTTAGCATGAAAAAGGTAACATTTTGGGTATGGCCGAAAATGAGCTATGTGGATTTTTATGTATAGTTTTGAATATGTTTAGATCTGGACATTGGACTTAACATGTGTAAGATTTATGACCTTAATGCATAGTAGATGATTATGTTAAGTGATTGGAAGCATGCATGTTGAAGGAAATAAAGGAAAACTAATCATTGGGTAAAAACATGTGTTGGCCGAATGTCATGAGTATAGTGTATGGTGTTGGTGCTTTGATTTATAGATATTAGGTTGTGAAATTGTTGATTGGAGGATGGGATCACCCTTGGAGAAAAGTTGTGATTAATTGGTGCATAAGTGGTAGTGGCCGAAAGTTACAAGAAGTTAACCCTAAGTGCAAATTTATAATTTATGTATTTTCATTGTTGTGTTGGATAAGAAAATTTGAGTTAGGCTAGTTGGAATAATATTATAGAGCCATGATCTTTATTAAATAGTATTGGAACCCTAGTTAAGTTTTACTTGGGTTTTATTTGAGGTTTAAAGTCTAAGTTAAGATTTAATCATGAATAATTTATTCATAGTTAGAAATAAGGTTTAATGTAGTACGTGTAATAAAAGAGACTTAGATTTAATTCTAAACCTATGAGTATTATTTAACCCTAATCGAGTCATGTACATGAATAAATATATTTTTATTTCAATAAAAATATTAATGATTTAATAAGTTAAGTTTTGAATATTGTTAAGGAAAAGAATAAAATAATTATTTTGTAATTAAATGAATTTCTGTGATATGTATATATAAATATATATATATATATATCTTCGATTTCAAAAGAAATGATTTCATAATTCTTAAAGTCTAAAAGAATATTTGAATCGCTTGTAGGCGATCCACGTGTCTGTATACACGAACAAGAAGAGCAAGAGTAAGTGGAATAGTAAGTGGATACTGTAAGTGTACAGTAAGTATTCTTTTTCAAAACTGGAATGACACACTGCATCGTTTCATGAATAAGCATGAATTTTAAGAAAGCATGACATGATATGAATTTCATGAACAAGCATGAATTTTAAGCAAGTATGAGTTTTAAGCAAGCATGACATGACATGTGCATTGCATGAATTTTTCAAGAAGAAAATTATGCAATGATTTTTATGGAAAGAATATGAGGATTTTTATGAAACGATAAGTTAAGATTAAGGGCACCGGTCGGTACCGTACCATCAAGATGGACTCCCATACCGAAGGACATTTATGAGAAGGATGGGAGAATCCAAGAGGCTGTGCAAGCCACACTGAAGGACAATGAGAAGGTGTGGTGCCTCCAAGGGTCACGTCTAGCCACTGAAGGACATTGAGAAGGTGCGCTAGCTGACCAGATGTAAGTCTCTAAGGGAATTCGGGGACGGTTCCGAAGGGAACGCACAACCCTGACTTCAGGGGTCAAATGGAGCGAGCCCGCAGGTAAAAGACATGAGATAATTATGATAAGGCCAACAAGGGCACAAGTACGAAAGAAAGATTTTTAAGGGCCAAGGGCCAGTTTACAAGCAAGCATGAAAGAAAGTGGTTTTCAAGGGCCTGGGGCCGAAAACAATAAGCAAGAGCATATGCATAACTCATAAGCATGCATATGCATCAATTGTTCAAGTTTTATCTTTCTTTCATGATTAAGCAAGCATGAGTCAAGAGCATGATTTAAGTTTTACGTTTTTCCCTTACTGAGTCTTCTTGACTCACGTTTTTAAAATTGTGTAATTCCAGATGTATCAGGTGAAGAGAGTCAGGAGGACTACCTGACCTAGATGCCCAAGATGTTAAGCTTCGCATTTTGTTGATAGTGACATGTGTGTCACTAATTGGGTTCTAATATGTTTTAAATATTTGTTTTGTATGAATTTAATGAGAACCCTGATTATGTAAGTATTCGCTCAAACCCCTCGCGATCCTGTACGTTTCCGCCGTAATTAAGTAAGAAAATAAGTATGAACGCTGGAGCCGTCCGGGGGATAGCTCGCGGCTGTCACGGTCCCTGCGGGATGCCGTTCGGGGCGTGACAAAATATACCCCTGAGGTAAACAAAGTCATTTTCATACCCCTGAGGTATATTTTCAGGAGCAAATATGCCCCTCCGTTATGTGCCGTTTGAAACCCTAGAGGTAAATGCTGACGTGTCAAAATTAGACACGTCAGCACTAATCACAACTCGACACCTGCATTTTCGAAATTTAAAACAAAACAAAAAAAAACAGAACTGGGCAGGGGGAGAACCCCCGAGCGGCGAAGGGAGCTGGGCTTCCTTCGCCGCCAGCCACCCCCGCGGCTCGCGCCGTGCGGCGGTGGCCGGCAGGGGCCACCCCGGGGAAGGGGGAGCCCAGATCTGGGCTCGCGGCGTCGCCTGTAGCTGCCGCGCGCCACCCCTGAGCAGGGGGAGACGCTGGGGTGGCTCGAGGCCACCCCTCGCGGCGCGCGGCCACCTTGCGCGACGCGGGGAGCCCAGATCTTGGCTCCCCAGCGTCGCCCGTGCCGTTCGCGCGCGAGCGGCGCGCGCGCGCGACTGTGAAGCCCAGATCTGGGCTCCCCCTTCGCCGCTCGGGGGTTCTCCCCCTGCCCAGTTCTTTTTTTTTTTTTAAAATTTCGAAAATGCCAGGTGTCGAGTTGTGATTGGTGCTTACGTGTCTAATTTTGAAACGTCAGCATTTACCGTTAGGGTTTCAAACGGCACATAACAAAGGGGCATATTTGCTCCTAAAAGTATACCTCAGGGGTATGAAAATGACTTTGTTTACCTCAGGGGTATATTTGCTCTTTTCGCATACCCTAGGGGCATGGGGTGCATTTAAGCCTTAAATTTAACGTCATTAAATATGTCCAATTCGAAATGGTTCTAGAAGTTAGACGTTCTGCACGCTATTTCTTTGTCCGGACTCTATCGATGTCACGTGTCTGAAGTTTTGCAACGTGGAAGCACACGATTCACGGAAGATGCATTTATAATTGTGCGGACCTTTTTTTGTACTGTCCGGACTTGAGTATTTTTTTCGTTGGAACGTGGTTTATAACGTCCGAACTGAATTGAGTATTCATGACGATTTTAAATTTGTTAGTCTAGCATGACGATTACTATTCGTTAGGTAATGTCCGTTCAGACTGTGTATAAACAGAGTCCAGACTGTATTGTAAAAATTGTGATGATTCTAATTGTCACTCATTTACGACGATGTGGAATTTATCACCCTGCAGCGAGTCCGAACGTGTATCTCATCCGAACGGGGTTGTGACAAATTCGGACGGTTTGGAGTTCCTGAATGGTTTTGGGTGACGAAATTAATATTTTGTCATGAAAAATTCACTTTAGGTGACAAAATTTGGTTTGACACCCAAAATTTTGTCACCTAAAGAATTATTTCATGTAGTGACATATAGCAAACTGAAAATGAAAAACACACTAAGATTCCTAGGTCACACAATCTCATGTAAACTTTATTTCTTAGTTCACAACTTAGTTGGACCACAAAACAATTTTGAAATATATATAATATACTTTTATGTATTCATAAAATACTTTTGTAAAACACTCCGGCTGGATTTCTTTTAGTCCAACTATTTCATGAACACTAACTGAATATACTATTTTTCCAAAAGATTGGTGGATTCTTTGTTGAGCATTCATATCACTCAGTCATCACGCACGCAACCCAACATGTCCAGATTTAGTCCTGAATGAACATCACCGGTTGACAATATCAAAGCATGTGTACACAATTCATGAATAAATACAAACTTCTCAAGTCTAAGGACAATACCGAATTATGATAGAACAACCTTTAACCTAACAGTTATCTTTTCCAAAAGACGTTCTTAATCGGATCATGTTCAGTGTATCTACTTGTTACATGACACCCACTTGTTTGCTTAAGGTCATACCTCAATGATGGAATCAATCATTCTCCCTCACAACAAGTGTAGTCTTTATGTTACAAAAGTCTATAACAATTCCAGGCTTACAAGGAATTGAAAAATCATTATTCTCTGCCTTTGATTCATTAATCTCTAGTATGATTTTTCTACAATGTTACCTGAATAAATTTACATACATAACATCTCATGTTACGTATAAACTCATAACAACAATAAAATATGTGAGAAACAAATAAACTTTTATTATCAGATAATAAAGAAACAAAACGTCAAACCTAATCATACGTATATCTCAAACTTGTGAGTCATAGGATTAAGGCAACCCAAGAGGGGGTGAATTGGTTTTCTAAACTTTTCGCTTTTAACCCCCAAAGATGTGTTTGCAAAGTAAAGCCTACTTTAGCATAAGTATATAATATGCAATGAGAGTAAATACATGATAAAAGTAAAAAGTAGGGATAGAGAAGCAAACACATGATATTTAGGTGGTTCGGCAAACCCGCCTACATCCACCCCTCAAGCTCCTTCACCGAGCCTTGAGGTTTTCCCACTATTCTGAAATAGCTTACACTTCCGGGTGCTAGAGAACCTTACAAGTGTTTTCCCGGGCTCAACACTCAAACCCTTACATGTGATTTTTGGGTTCACCACTCACAACCCCACCAAACTTGAGATATACCCTCTCTAAGCCTCTTCTTTAGTGAACAATCTCACTAAAGGAATCAACTCTCTTGATATGAAGATTTAAGAATAAAAACTCTCTTGATAGAGTATATATGAAAATGGAAATCTCTCTCTTTATTCACACAAAGACAAGGATATGAAATTGTGTTTTGTGTGAATGATATGAGAAATATAGAATAGGAAGGTTTAGAATATTTCTCAAGTAGTATAAATCATATGTGGTCCTTGGTTTTTCATTTTAGACGTTATGGATGTATATTTATAAGCCACATATGAAAACTAGCCGTTTATAGCCGTTGGGAGTCGTCTATTAAAACAAGTCGGTCGACCGCTACATGAACTTGTCGAGCGCTTAAAGTTACCGTTACCCAACGGTCATATTGTTAAAAGCTTAACGACTATATTTTAAAACCAATCGGTCGAAGACCGGTCGATCGCTTCACCTGCCGATCGACCGCTTCAACTTAAGCACATAGTCCGGTTCTTTTAAAATAATGTTTTTGACCACTTTTAAACTCCCAATTTTAAAGACTTACTTCCAATAAGTATATGAAAGGTTTAGAAGTTTCACAACACTAACTGCGTGGCTGATATCAGGCCTAGTGCAAAGCATAACATACATGAGACTCCCTACAGCCGAAGCATGATGGTAGTTACTCATCTTCTCTCTTTCTTCAGGTGTTTTTGGACACATTTGCTTAGAGTTATGAATTCCATATCTAATGGGTAGAAACCCTTTCTTGGAATATACCATGCAAAATCTAGTCAATATCCTATCAATATAATTGACCTGTGAGAGACCCGATAATCTCTTCTTTCGGTCTCTAAATACTTTGATCTCGAGTATGTAGGATGCTTCCCCAAGGTCTTTTCATTGAAAATTGGTTAGACAACCACATTGTCACAGATGACAAAGCCTCTACATCATTTCTAATGAGTAGTATGTCATCCACATACAGAACCAAAAAGGTAATAACAATCCCAATAACCTTCTTGTAGACATAAGGTTCATCCATGTTTTGTGAGAAACCAAACATTTTGATTGACTCGTCAAAACGGATGTTCCAACAACGTGATACTTGTTTTAGGGCATAAATGGATTTCTCTAATTTGCCCACTTTCGATTCATTTTTTCGAGATATGAAACCTTCTGGCTTGTCCATATAAATTTCTTCATGGATGTACCCATTCAAAAATGCGGTTTTTACATCCATCTGTCATACCACATAATCATAGTATGCTGCAATTGCCAATAGAATTCTTGTGGACTTTAGCATGGCTACCGGTGAAAAAGTTTCCTCATAATCAATATCAGCCTTTTGAGTATACCCTTTTGCCACTAGCTTAGCTTTAAAGGTTTCTACCTTTCCTGTTGGTCCAAGTTTCCTTTTGTAGACCCATTTGCAAACTATAGGCTTAATGCCTTCTGATTTGTCTGCCAAGGTCCATACCTTGTTGGAATACATGGAGTTCATCTCTGATTCCGTTCCCACATGCCAATGCTCAGAATCTTTGTCTTTCACGCCTCTGTATAATCACAAGGATCAATCTCCAGTCCCTCAGATTCCATTTGATAAATCTCATTTAACAAATTGAATTTTACTGGAGGTCTTATAATCCTTTTACTACGATGATGCTCTTGTGTCTCAACAGGTTCCGATTGATCAGTGGAAACAACCACTTGATCCTCATTTTTTTCATTTTGCTCGGTCACTGTACTTTCTATTTGCTCATTAAGAGAAAATCTACTCTCAGTTTCATTCAAACTATCATCCTCTTCGAGAAAAGTAGCATTTCTGCTAACAAACACTTTGTTTTCATTAGGATTATAAAAGTAGAATCCAGTAGTCATTTTGGGATAGCCTACAAATAGGCATCTGTCAGTCCTTGATCCCAGCTTATCCACATTAAACCTTTTAACATGAGTTGGACTACCACAAATCTTAAAATGATTAAGACTTGGCTTCTTGCCAGTCCATAACTCATATGGGGTATTAGGAACTAATTTTGTAGGGATTCTGTTTGACAAGTAAATAACGGTCTCCAAAGCTTGTCCCCAAAATGATATGGGCAATTCATATATGCTCATCATGGAACGAACCATATCCAATAGGGTTCTATTCCTTCTCTCTACAACACCGTTGTGTTCTGGTGTGACTGGTGGTATGAGTTGAGATATTATTCCATGATTTTTAAGATAAACTTTAAAATCATCCAAGAGGTATTCACCTCCCCTATTGGAGCGAATCATTTTAATGGACTTTCCAATCTGTTTTTCAACTTCATTGTGGAATTCCTTGAACTTTTCAAAAGATTCTGATTTATGCTTCATCAGGTATAGATAATTATACCTGGAATAATCATCAATAAAAGTAATGAAATAAGAGAAACCTCCTCTTGTCATGTGCTTAAAGGGACCACAAACATTAGTATGTATTAATCCTAATACTTATGTGGCTCTTATTCTTTTTCCTGTAAAAGGTCTTTTGGTCAGCTTTCCTTGTAAGCAGGGCTCACAGATTGGATATGGCTCAATTTTTAAAAGTTGCAATGGCCCATCCCTTACCAATCTATTGATCCTATCAACATTGACATGACCAAGTCTTAAATGCCACAAGTAGGTTGGATTAACATCCATTTTTCTCTTAACACACTAGAATCATCATTCTCAACATTATTCAAAGAATTATCAACATTCATAAGATAAATACCATCATAAATAATTCCAGAAGCAACAAATTTATTTTGAAACTTTTTTACCAGTTTGGAATTGAAAAGAAATGAATATCCTGATAAAACAAGTTTTGAAACAAAAATCAAATTTCTACGAACTTCTGGAACATAAAGACAGTCTTCTAGAATCAAAATTATATTATTAGATAATTCTAAACTAAAAACTCCGATGGCGGTCGCTGCAACAATTGCACCCGTCCCCATCTTAAGGATCAGTTCCCCTTCATGGAGCCTTCTGTCCTTGAAGCCCTTCAACATATTGCAGATATGAGATGTAGAACCAGAATCCACACATCATGAATTAAATGGACCATCCATTAAATTCAATTCAATTACAAGCATATTAGACACACTTTTATAAGATTTGTCCTTTTTAAGAGAAGCTAAGTAAACTCAGTAGTTTATCTTCCAGTGACCGGGCTTGCCGCAATGAAAACAATTTTCTTTGCCATTGTTATTGTCACCTCTTTTGTTTCCTTATCCACCTTGGACATTCTTAACTGTTTGAAACCCTTTATTATTTTTCTTGAATTTCTTAAACATGAGTTTCAATTTCATAAAGGCATCAGATTTCTCTGTGACCATCACAGTAAGTTTGTCCTTCTTGATGAGATCTTGAGCTGACTACAACATATTGAGCAGCTCTGACAACGTCACACTCATCTTGTTCATATTGTAATTAAGGACAAATTGATTTAAAGAATCAGGCAGAGATGAAAGAATGACATCAACTTTTGTGTCACTATCCATCTCGGCAACCAAAAAGTCTAGTTCGCTGATGAAAGAAATCATCTTCAAGACATGATCCCGAACTGGACTTCTTTCCACCGTTTTGGTGGACATCAGATTCTTTATAGCAGTCTGCCTAGCAGATCTACTCTGCTCTCCAAACATTTCTTGAAGATGCAACATAATTCATGCAACTGTAGCTATGCCCTCACAATCTTTCTGCAAAACATTTGAAATAGAAGACACTTTGTCATATTATCATCATCATGTCACTTGTTAAAGACTTTCTTTTCTTCCTCAGTGACATTGTCCAGGGCAAGCTCAGATGTCTCAAGGTTAGAACATAACCGATCTTATGGGCTGAGAGAACAATCATAAGATTTCTCTTCCAATCAACATAATTCGGTCCTGTCAACCGATTGTCATCCAGAATCCGAGCAAAAGGATTAAAAATCATTTTGAATCTGCAAAATCATTCACAAATATTTCCATTAGATTCCAGTTTTTCAATAACTAATGGTACCATCCATTCGAACAATAAACAAATATATCAAATATATCACAATAATGAGAAATATAACATTTATATTTATGAAATTCTAAATAGGTATCGAGAACCTCTACCTTACACGCAACAACAATTCCATTTTTGTAATCATTGTACACATCTTGTAAAGGCGAATAGCTACTATTCATCAAAATTTACATCATATGCAAAATATTTTAAAATATTTGTGATTCTCAATTTTCTTTTGGCCTACCTAAATAAATATATCTTGTACTATTTTAGCACTTGCGTTTATTTGGTTTGCGCTTTCCATTATCTAAGTGTGTTCAAAATACTTATGAGTTATGTCACTATTTTAGTAGAAACTCCCACTAAGATGTAGACACTTATCTTCCCAAGAGATAAACAAGAAAACTTTACAAAATTAAAATCGGTTTTATCCATTTTGACTTCAACCAATTTTAATCAAGTAAAACTCTCATTTATTGATAATAAATACAATAGAAAAAATTACAATAATTAATCCTATTTAGCACCAAAATTTGGAAGAAAAAATTCCTTCTTTTTTCTGGTCGGTCAACCGTTACCGGTGAACCAGGTCGGACCGGTCAAACCGGTCAGACCCCTTGCCAGAGCGGTCAAACCGGTGTGACCCTGGACCAGTCAGACCGGTCAAACCGGCCCGCTTGGCAGGGGGCTGGGTTCACAACCCGGCTTGCCCCAAGCTTTGGGCGTGGACTGGGCTCAAAGCCCAGCCCTCTCGTGGGTCTGGTTGGATTCTAAACCCAGTCCAGCGTGCACTTTTTTTTATTATTCGACCCAACCCAACTTGGGCTGGGCTACTAGACTGGGTATGGAAAAAATGCCATACCCGTTTGGCCCAAGCGGGGGACGCGAGGATTTTATCCCGGGGCGCCGCTTGTGCCTTTGGGAAGGCATAGCAAGCCAGGGGTCAGTTGGCCGCTGCCCATGTCCGTCCATGGATCTTGCCGGACGTTGGACGTCCAGGTCACCGGCAGCAATGGTGATGCCGTTCGACAAACTGGTGGCCGCACACCTTTGTCTCACACGGTTATGTGAGGTGTTGTCCGCAGCTCCTCTGCCTCCATGGCTACCGGATGCCACCATGGCTCCGGTCAGGTGCTACTCTACTTCAGCGAGTAGAGCGGCGGCAACCCACCAAGCTGCCAGCCACAACACATTTTGCGGGAGGAGAAACTCTTTCTCTTCATGTGTTTTTCAAGTACATATCCATGAACGGCAAAACAACATTCACAAACATATCACATACGCATAATAATAAATAGAGAAACACACTTTTTCTTTCACGTGATTTTAAAAATCGTGAAAGGCTTTTGATTTTCAATAAAATCTGCAAGGTTAATATAATCCAACAATTATAATCATTTGAACCTAACGCTCTGATACCACTGATAGTTTATGCGGAATTCAACTAAAACAAACAATATGTTTTCATCAAAACATCAATCAGGATTATAATTACAATTGTGTATTCGATTCCATACCTGACACAGGAATTTACAAATCTACAAACCTTAAGCCGCTTTACGATCAAATCCAAAGCTCCAGCAATTCAGAAGAGCAACTCAAATGTATTGTTTCCTAAGGGATTTATGTCACTCTCACGTTATGAGATTTCTCTAATAGGTTCTGATGGCCAACCCCTTGAATATAACAATTATATTTATAGGTCTTGGGAAACCCTAGAGAGAGCATGAGACATAGGATTCTTAGGGATCTCAAATTTCCGCCGTAGGATAAAACTGAAGAACTCTTCTTCTAATACAATTAGGGTTTCTACTATTTACAATCAAGTTTATGAACATATTGTAATTGACCCCTGAAATTTGAGATTATTGCAAATATGCCTTTTTACATACAATTAATTCATTCCACCAAACTATATTCCGTATGAGATATTAGGACTAGATTAATTAATTTGGTTATCTAGGGCACATAATTCCAACATCATTCACAGTGAAGGGTTCAGTGCTGGCAACACGAGCAACGCCGTCCTTCTCAGGAACATTTGGAAAAACAGGACTACTCCAACCTTTGGCGACTTCCCCTGCAGGACAGATTGAAGCTCTTATTATCTAAGATATCAACTGAAGTTATTCCGGTACGTGCCCCTGCTTTTCGATTGCATGAGCACATTGGCACATCTCAGTTGTTCTGTATTGGCTATGGTCAACACTATGAAACAATACTGCACGTTTTTCATGGATGCACCTTATCACGTCTCTTATGGAGTACATCCAACTGGGCCCTCGATATTTCTATAATTCCTGCCAACTCTCCAACTGATTGGATTCATATTCTCCTTAATGCCGAGTCCCTCTTAGGCAACCTCCCCTGCTCTTTCCCTTCCTTCTTGTTCAATGCTGATCTGATTATGGATGTATTGTGGTTTTCTCGGAAAAAGGCTCTTCATGAAGGAGAACCGGTTACTGCCTCAGACCTTCAAAACTCTCTCAGGTCGGTTTTTGGATCACTCAGTGGCTTGGCTGAAGCAGGTTTCTAGACTTGCAGCCACATTGCTGAGAAATAGACGATTTAGTTCACTCTATGCGTCTGGTGTTTAAAGCACAATCAGCTTGGTCCATTCACTGTTTCCTCGGAAACTCAATCAGGAAGCCCATCTTTTGGCTAACTGGGCTGGTCGTTCTTTACTGGCTTTTTTTTTCGAGGAAAAAAAAAAGAGTAACTGACTGGGTACAATTAGTTTGGGAGAGTTATCTCTGGAGAATTAGTATAACCATATTGGCTATAGAAGAGCAACATGCTTATTGACCTCAATGGCTACAGAAGAGTTATGAATCTCGAGAAAGGGGATGTATGGAATGGCACAACCCTGTCAGATGGGACGAAAGCGTCTGAAGAGTGAAAATGTTTTCACAGTGGATTTTAGAATTACTTGAAATTATTATTATTATTACTCACAATAAGATGAAAATGTAATTGTATATGGCGGTCTTACTGGTGTAATGCGGACTAATGATTCTATAGCATGTTTAAAGAAAGCTATATTGGAAACAGTACTCGACCATACACCTCAATTAACCACTTCTATTTATTGAAAGTATTAAATCTTCGGATCAGATCATTTTTTTATGGCATCCACTTGGAAGACGTCGAGTATCTTAGGTTTGGGAGGTACGAGATTGATTTACAACCTAGATTGTTTTGTTAAAAACAAATTATTTTAGCAGCTGCGAAATGCTCAAATTGGTTTTTGTTTATAATTGAGGAAATTATAGTATCAGGCATTAGTGAGCTGGTTAAGGTGCCCAGTTTGAGATGTCAAGTCTAAGTTAATTTATTAGGTCCAGCCTCTAACCTTTCTCTCCCTCTACAATTCCTATATCAAAATTTGCAACGATTGACTATCTTTGATGGCCATCTTCGGGAGAAGAATAAAAATGATGATGAAAAGACGTCACTAAGGCCCCAACATAATTGTGAAAAAAACAGAGCCTCCGAATGAAGGTTGACTAATTTGTCACGGTCAAGATCCTCCCAAATTTTTTGTCTAAATAGATAGACATAGCATGCAGGTCACATGATGCCTGTGTTTATCACCAAGCAAGTATAAGTCCTACAACCTTCGACGGATAATATATTTTCCTTTGTCTGGACCATTCAGAAAATTGGAGATGTCAATCCATTTTGCCATATATTTTGGTGATGTTATATATTAGTCATTATGATGCCAAAAATCACCAATAGTCGGAGTCGATTAGACTTGAAACGGAATAAAGAGAGGAGCGACGTCGGAAGTGGATACTCCGATGCCTAAGTTATATCTAAAAAAAAATTGAGTATTTGAAGGGGGATTAAAGCTTGAAAAAATATGAAGAAAATATTTGCCTACTTGTATGTGGGGGGATTATAATCCTAAGGGGGCCTTATTACCGTGAGTCTTAGAACTTCTTGAATATCCGAGCGGGAAAGTACCCGAGAGAAAAAAATTGGGAGACAAATTCATTTGTGTGCGGGCCTGGACTTTGAAGGTGCTTATGGACTTGGCTGGACTGGTGTCTTTCTTATGGCCCATCAAGTCATATTTCACTTTGATAGATAACTATAGCACCTACACTTTTTAGATTAATTACAGTGAATGAACTGATTTAGAGGCTACTGTTTATCAGTTTATGTAACCCATTTGTCTAGCAAATGCGCTTACATTACATACAGGTGAAAATACGGTATCCTACTTATTGAATGAAGAATAAAAAGCAAATAGCAAATTAATATATATATATATAAGGCAAATTAATATTTGCCCAGGAGTTATTCTTCAAATTCTTCCCATTCATTCACAATCCCGATACTCTTTTAGTATCTGACCACAATTGACATTAAGCCCAAAAGCCAAACATTTCATATACCAAATAAGCGGCCGCTCCAGCCTAGCAAAAACAATCCCGATACTCTTTTTATTTCCGTGTAAAAAAAACTCTCAAGAGAGACCATTATAAAGTCAGGCATATGTCCATCATCACTTAAATTCGAAAATTTCACGCGAAGACTATTAAAATATAATAAGATTACCATGGTTGGAACCTTTATTAAAAGCAAGCCCTGGGTCCTAGACACAGCACACACACCCCTAGTGGTAACCCCAGTCCGTACTCTTACTGATCACGTTCCTCCATATATCCTTCTCTTAGGCAACAACCATCTTTTGCCTTTCATCTATCTTGACTAGCAATGGACGGGACAAATAGTGTTTATCACTATTATGATGGGATGCGGAAAATCAGGCAGCAGGAATTTGTGTTTGATAAGTACTTGGTTCGCTTAAAACACTCAGCTGGGTTAGATAGAAGTAGAAAAACACACTGAATGTGGAAGTGATGTACTTGGTTGTCATTCGGTTTTGCAGAAAAAATCAAGACAGCAGACAGAGTGTCATCAATTGAAAGTGAGTCGGGCTCACTATTTTTTCTTGCTCGGTCAGATTTTCAACCAAAAATTGGAGAACAAATAACAAACAAATTGAAGCTTTTATATATTTATTTCTCTTTTTTTCCCCTTATATCCTCACAGAGCTTCTCACCTGTCACGTGCAAGGATGTGTCACACCTAGCAGTATGCATTGTGTTTATAACTGAGGGTAAGAGTCTCATCTATGCAATAGAGTGTTGAATGATACAATTAGCAAAGTCAACTCTTTAATCTACTAATCCAATCAAGCTTCATCATCGCTGCTTTCAACAAGAACAAGAGCCTTTTTGGTTTTCCGGCGTTTGGTAGCTCTGTTTTGACTTTCTTGTTCTTCATCCAACTCATCATCCTGCATAGAACTGGAGTACTTCACAACTTGTTCAAGAATGCTACTTCCGTACTTCTCGGTCTTCAATTTTCCAATTATTTTCTCCAACTGCAACAAAAATGCATATGTTACAACCATAGTCTATGACTTAGGCTGCTCAGCAATGAAGAGTAATATAACAGGAAAGGAATGGACTGTAGAGTCGATGAGCTCCAAAAGATTTGAAATAGCAACACCCTCCTTTTATTCGATTAATTCTATGTTCGAACACTTAGATTGAAAAACAGTTCCTCCGACCTTAATTTCCACATTTCTTTCACATCATGGTCATCTTATCTGTACTTAATTTTCACAGCAATGGTAAAAATCAAAGTTTGAAATCTGAATGAAAATTCATGAAAAGTGCATTACTTGGCGTACTCCCCTTCGACCAAACCCTCTCCCTCCACCCCCCCCCCTTTAAAAAACACGCAAAATGAAAATATCACTTCTTCACTTGAGGGTCAGCAGCGAATAATATTTTCATGCAGTTTTCCATCAAGACAACTATATTAGATGTGAAAACTACATGCTCGATAATTAATTCAGGACACTTTTGAAATATAAACAAGGTTGGTACTTGAAACGTGCTGGATTTGTGATGATTAAACTTGCCTGTTTCATTGAATTTGGCTTCTGGGCGCTTATCATGCTGATTTGCTGAGTAGACAAGACAGAATGAGGGAATATTCCCCCCAGGCTTGAAGACAGCTCCTTTCGCAGCTCATCAAGCTTAAACTCCAAAACAGAGGATGAAAGGCTGGGTTTGGCTGATTTCAGAGAACCCATATTTTTTTCTACCTTAGAAATTCCAAGCATGACAGTTTTCTTTCCTACATGCAATATTGGAAAGAAGTAAAAATAACTTCAAACTTACCAATAACTAGGGAGCAATAAATGCTGGAACTCAGTCCTGAGGAGATTTATAAAATTTATTTTCTAAACAACTCTGGGACAACAAGTTGATAGTGAATGGATAATGGAAAGTCCATACAGACCAGGACTGGGTCGAGTGACTTCACCAGGACTCTAAGAAGAAACAGCAAGATAAATATCCCCAAGCAAGAAGTTTCATTTTAGGTGCATTTATGCATAATCAGCTCAGACTCTAACATGGGTCTATTGTACTTTATGTTTCTCACAACTAGAGGGAATCAAGTTAAGAACAATAACAGATCCTCTCAATCTGAAGCTCTATAATGTGAACCATCAGAAATCTTACTCTTTTCATGGACTATAACACGTAGTGCGGGTAAGTTCTACTGGATTCACATATCAAGAAAAAGTGAGAGAAAGTAGCACATTTGACATACGATCAGAACAGATATCAGAAGCTGAGATCCATACGATTAATATCCTAACCCCCCAATGGCCAGAAGGCCAAGGTTTCACAAAGTTGGCACTGAGGTTACATAGATGATAACATCGGTGGAACTTACATCTACCTTCTAAAAATAGTTCTTCTAAAGGACACATAGATTATCCCAGCATTCAATTAGAGAAGCAATTCCAAGAATTTCATGTGTTTACAAGCTGGCATATTCTTTGAAAGAGCAGCACCCTTACCTTGTAATAGTTGCTTGGCAAATGGCCCTACTGTTACATATGCATTAGTGTTATAAGCTGTATGCTGAAATTCTTCTTTCTGCATAAAAAATAGATTATTCCAATACAATACATTGACATAAAAATACATAGTTGCCCCAACAACAAAGGTTCTTTTTTGTTTTTGTTTTTTCTTGGAAAATGCTTAATAATATTACTGAAACTTAGCGAAAACAAGAGTTTGAATCACAAGACAGAATGTAAAATGGAATACTATCAAAGGTTCAATAGGTCCACTTACAACTTTTTTGCGAGTATGATTTTGTCATATAACAGATCTTCTAGATATAGATTATCATGGTCTTCTTGAATGGGTCACTCTGTTGCCAATTGGTGTGGGTTTGAAGGTGTGTGTGGGCTTCTAGCCAATACTTAAAAGAATAATTATGAAAAAAGTATTAACATTTGTTAATAATGGTATTAGTACAACAACGGGAAACTGACGTACTTGTAATTAGGTATGCCACACGAAAGTATACCAGTCAACTAAAGTACTATTTCACTCCACAGAACAACGGGCAGTGAAAAGTAGCATATACGACTGCTGTCTTTTCTGCACGCAATCTTAGTTAAAAAAGTGTATTCTTTTCTCTCTTTTTTTGATAAGGTATTATTTTCTCTCTCTCTCTCTCTTTGATAAGGTATTCTTTTCTCTCTCTCCCTGTCCTCAGTTTATAATTTTTTCTGTTTCCCTCGTTTCTCTTCAAATTCATTCAGTCTCCAACATCTTTTCAAAAATATTTTAGTCTGCAATCTGAACTCCTTAATGCTTGGTTTACTATGCATAAGTGATGGCGCCATCACATCATGACATGGATGGTGATGTTATTTTTGTTTTTCGGTCACTTGCAGCGAGGTCAGTGGCGCTGTTGTGCAAGTGCGGTAGCTGCCAGTCATCATTGTGACGGTGGCATGTGTTTGTGTTGAGATCTGCTGGCGCTGGCTATAATCATTGGAAATGGATTGTTGGTTTTCAGTGTTTTTCCTTGCACTTATGGCATTTTCAGGCTGGTGTTAGCTTCTTACTGTTTATGATATCGTGTGATAATAGACATTTGAAAACCGTAAAGCACCTTGTCTCTCTGTCTGAAAGGCTGGAAGCTGGGCTGATCAAACAATTGGCCAGAAACAACCATAAAGTACCGAACAAGTATGAATCGTAGCCATGGCTTGAGTCACTTCCAAACTGAAATAGTTATATCTGCCTGTTCCTCTTATTTCTAAGGACAGTTATTAAGCAAAATGGGAAAACAATGTGTTGTGGATCTAATCCACTCCCTTCCCTATTCCAAAGACTTTGGGATTACAAGCTATCCTGCCTCCACATTATGTCACTCCATTGCAAGTTTATTCTGGTCGACTGTGACCATCAGCTCCTGAGCTTTCGCCAGCTTCCTAGCTATGTTCATATTTTCTTACCAGTTAGATTTGTATTTAGTTTGACTTCTTACAAAGAGGTAAAGGGATAAGATTTCCAAGTAGTCAGATATGAAATAAATTTTTTTTTGTATATACCTTGAGCATTGACAGGTAGAATATACGTTTCTTACTGTCTGTTGAATCCTAGTTTAACACATTTATATAGCGTTCATCTCCATAATTAAAACTAGCAAAGCTAATAACATATCATTGTCATTTTGATAGATGACACTTTGCTGACATCAAGCACCATCAGATTTCATTTTAGAATTTTCTTTTCTCGCTATGGGCAAACAAATGAATTTGCTAGAAGGATGAATAGTCTTCCCCAGTGACAATCATAATGCAATTAGTGATTTTCATCTACTTCAAAACCCATTGCCTAATAATTTTCATCAGAAAGAATGCCAAATACCTTCTTCAATTAAACATTTCTCTTGGTTATGGGAGAATATGAGCAAAATGCAATGCATAATGAAGTAGGGACATTACTTTTTGAAAAAAAAAATTGTTTTGAGACAACTGTCAATAAATAAATTTTGAATCAGAAATCAAACTACTTTAACAATTTCTGTAGCACATTGAACCTAATTAACAAATGTGTACACTAATTTTTCCTAGGCAACCACGAATTATATTCTTATTTTTTTTTCAAACAAACAAAATCAAGTTCAGAAGAGTCGGAATTCTTACCAAACTACGGTCTAATATAAGCTTTATGACAAGCTGTTCACTTTCCTCTCTCTTCAGCTCAGAACCTAAATTTGCACAGCGAAATATAAGTTACCATTATGATAAATAGCAATATACTGTCTCGAAGAAGTGTACCAAGGCAGAAAAACATACAACGTAAGGATCAAGGATGAATGACATGTATTTTCAATAACAGAATATTTATTTTTGATAAATAAGTCACTCTCATTAGAAAAATGAATACAGTACAAAGACTATACCGCAAACACTATTCTAAACTAGCCAGAAAAAAAGCAAAATCATCAAAATCAAGAAAGGAGCAACCAAGCACCGAGTTTCCCCAAGGAAATCGAGCTCTGCGACTTTCTACTCAACTCCGATAGAGTAACAATACCAAAAGAACTCACAGAGAACTGAAAGGTTTTTGCCTCAATCATGAGACTACGAAAGTAAGCCATTAAAAACTCCCAAAACAACAGAACACAAGCAACACCTAACAGACGCCACTAACAAGGACAGACACCAGAGAACTAGATCCTTCAATAACAGAATAATGAAGAGAGGGAGAGAGAGAGAGAGTTTCTTGTACTGATTATGACCAATAACAACAAGCGTTCTAGTCAAGAGTTTCCTCTCCCTCCCATCCATTTTAAGGGAATAGTAACTTCACAAATAGTAATATGGATTTGAGAGAAGCACACGGAGGGGGTGTGGGAGAAGTGGTCCTTTGTGCAAGAAAGATGAGATTCCCAAAATGATGGAAAACTTGTTTTTCTTTTTTGATAAGTAAGAAAGTTTTTATTAAGGAACCAAAAAAGAAGACAGTACAAAAGAGCTATACTGTAACATCTAGATCATACAAGCTACAAAACTAATGAAATCTGAAAAATCCGAGAAAGGATAGCCTAGCACAACATTTGCCCATAAAAAGAGAGAACTCATCAGCTTGCCCTTCAACCCATCAAGAGATGAAAAAGTATCATTGAAGCATCTGTCATTCCTCTCCCTCCAAATAACTCACCAAATGCACAAAGGGATCATCTTCCACACAACCGAAGCAAAGGGATCAACAAACTTCCACTTCCAGCCGCTCAACACATCCAACACCGGGCATAACCCAACACAAGTTCAAAATGCTAAACACGTGATACCAAAGAGCCCGAGCCACCAAACAATGAAGAAGAAGATGATCCACCGATTCCCCACTACATTTGCATAGGAAGCACCAGTCAAGAAGACAAAGACCCCTCCTACGAAGGTTATCAATGGTCAAGATCCGCCCCTAGGCAGCTTCCCACACAAAAAAGGAAACACGCATAGGTACGGAGTACCTCCAAATCTGCCGCCACGGAAAAGAAACACTAGGATTGCAAGAAAGTATCCTATACATCGACTTCACGGAGAAAGTTCCAGTTTTGGATCCCACCCAACACAACCTATCATCAACTCCACTTCTGATGGCTATGCGATAAAGTAACGAGAAGAATGACGAAAAAATCTCCAACTCCCAGTCATTAGCTGCCCTAACGAACTGAATGTTCCAAGCCCCCCCACCAGAATTCTCACCCCAATTATCCACCACCATAGCGTCTTTATCCCGAGCTAAGGCAAAAAGAAGCGGGTACTCCTGTCTCAAGGGTTTCTTCCCACACCAAAGGTCGCTCCAGAATCTAACTCTGCTACCACAACCCACCACAAAGCGGATATTAGCACTGAATGAGTTCCACCCATGACTGATGAACCTCCAAAGACTAACTCCATAAGAACCTCTAGCCTGGAATGTCCTCCACCCACCCGCCACACACCCATACTTCTCCAAAATGACACTCCTCCACAAACTATTGCACTCAACCGCGAAGTCTCAATGGTGATAAAGCTCCGGGTCCGGACGGTTTCTCCTTGGCCTTCTATCAATCCTGCAAGGATATAATTTAAGGGAGATGTCCTCTCTATGTTCAATGAGTTTGCTCAAATGGGGAAATTTGTCAGAAATCTTAATGCCACCTTCATCGTTTTGATTCCCAAGAAGCAAGAAGCTGTTGATCTGAAGGACTTTCGTCCTATTAGTTTGGTGGGAGGGTTATACAAAATTCTTGCCAAGGTTTTGGCCAATCGGTTGTCGTTGGTCATGGATAAACTCATCTCTCCTTCACAAAGTGCCTTTGTGAGAGGAAAACAGATTTTGGATGCTGTCCTTATCGCTAGTGAGGGTATAGATTCCCGGATGCGCTCTAATTTACCTGGTATGCTTTGCAAACTTGATGTTCACAAAGCTTATGTTCACCTGGATGCTGTCCTTACACGCTAGTGAGTTTTGCATATCTACTGTGAGATACTCTGTCATTGTGAATGGTACTCCCGAAGGCTGTTTTGGAGGTACTCGTGGTTTGCGCCAAGGTGATCCTCTTTCGCCTTTTCTGTTTGTTATTATTATGGAGGCACTTAGCAGGATGCTGAACAAGTTAGTTGAGCTTGGTGTCATTGAGGGTTTCAAGGTTGGAAGAGGAGGGAATGGTGGGGTGTGTATTTCTCATTTGCTTTTTGCAGATGATACGCTTATCTTGTGCGGGGTTGAGGAGAATCAGGTTCGTAATCTTCGTTGTTTGCTTCTTTTCTTTGAGGCAGTCTCTAGGCTTAAGATCAATCTCTCGAAATCAGAAATAATCCCCATTGATGAGGTGGGCCATGTTCGTGACTTGGCTGGAATTTTGGGTTGTAGAGTGTCCTCACTCCCTATTACTTATCTCGGTCTCCCTTTGGGAGCTCGTTATAAGAGCATTCACATTTGGGACGATATTATTGAACGTACAGAGAGGAAGTTGGCTGGTTGGAAGCGGTGTTATCTATCGAAAGGTGGTAGGGGTAGCGACGGACTTGATCACAAGTGTTGAGATATGATGTTTGTTTGTATTAAGGGGTTTTTTGTAATTTCCTAATACTAGTATAAATAATATTGTAACAGGAGGAGAACCCTAATCTCTTCTCTTGTCGCTTTCTCCCCACAACTGTGTTTCTCTCTATTCTTTCCTCGTATTTTACTATTCAACATGGTATCGGAGCTGTACTTTCTTGGAACCTAATAACCCACGTGTACTACGGAGCAATAGAAATACCCGAGAACAAAACAAAAGTCGCAAACCAGGAGGTTACTGTAGACTGTACGGATTCCGACCACCGTTGTACGGATTTCAACCATCGTGTGACGAACGGCAGTCTGTGTGGTTGGGTATGTCTAGTCGGATCGTCTAAGGGTGGTGTTGACAGAGCACTACGACGGTGGATATCTCTCCGGAGGCACTGTACTTCGATCGGTGGTTTTGTTTTTTTTCGATCGGGATTAATCACTGGACGTTCGTGGGTGTGGGTGTATGTAAGGTCGGCAGTTTCTGGTTTGACTAGTGGCGATAGTCGTTTTTCCGGCACGGCGGTGGGTTGTTTCCGGCGGCTGCGATCGTGCTGGACTTTGGAGAAACAAAACGACCAGTCGTTTGTGTTGCACAGAGGTGTCGGTCTGTACTGAAGAAAACGACGTGTCGTTTAGCAGCCTCCCCAAAACGACCTGCAGTTTAGCAAGGTAAAAAAAAAAAGGTTCCAGAACAGTTTTCTCTATTTTTTGTTGGTGTAGTAGAATTTCTTCCTTCCTTCCGTGGTTTGTTATGGATGTGGTAGTTATTGAATTGGTGGTTGATTTTTTGTGGTGATTTTGTTTATCCCGATGTGGTAACTATTGATTCGGTTGTTGCACTTGGTTGTGATTTTTGGAGCTATTTGGTTGGATGAGTGATTCACAAAAGTCAGATATGAGTGTGACTACAGAGGATCACAAAAAAGGGGTAGAGTGTCAGGTGACCTCCCATAATGAGAATCCAACTCTTCAGATCACAACCGTCAAATTGGATGGCCAGAATTATCTTGCTTGGGCACAATCAGCCACATTGTTTCTCAAAAGTAAGGGCAAAATGGGATCTCACTGGTAGAGTTAAAGAACCGGAATTAGATGATCCCACTTATGAAAAATGGGAGGCTGACAATTCTACTGTTATGTCGTGACTCTTGCATTCGATGCACCCAGATATTAGTCAGGGGTACTTGTTTCTTAGCACTGCGAAGGAAGTCTGGGATGCAGCAGCACAAACTTAGTCAAAAAAGGGGAATAAGGCACAAGTTTATGAGTTGAAAAGGATAATTCATGGGACGACACAGGGTGAATGGTCCGTCGCTACTTATTTTCATCGTCTCCGTGCTTTATGGCAGGAACTGGATCATTATCATGCTGTTCAGACTGAGTGTGCTGCTGATGCGGTCAAAATCCAACAACTTCTAGATGCAGACCGGGTTTATCAGTTTCTTGCAGGCTTAAACTCAGAGTATGATCAGATACGGATTCAGATTTTGGGGAGAGAGCTTTTCCGTCTCTTCGTGAAGCTTTTGCTTATGTTCAGAATGAAGAGAGTCGTGGTGGGGTCATGCTTCATCCTTCTCTGCCAGATTCATCAGCTCTAGTCACTACTGCCTCTCCTCGTCCTTGTAAAGGGGGTTACAAGAGTCGTGATATTAGTAAGGCGTCGGAGGTCGCTCCAGATGAGAAGGATAAACTCTTTTGTGATCATTGTAATCGGACACGGCATACTCGGGACACTTGTTGGAGACTTCATGGTCGTCCTATTCGAGGTAGAGGGGGTCGATCGGGTGGAGTTCCTAGACCCCGGGCCAACCAGTCTTCGACGGTAGACTCGACATCTACTTCTAGTCCTTCTGCTCCTGACACCGGGGTACTCAGCAAAGAAGAGTTGGACACACTTCGTCGACTTATGTCTCAACTGGAGCCACCTACTTTAGCATCCTCCTCCTTTGCCCACTCAGGTAATATTGCTTCTTCTCTGAATGCAGCCTCCACTAGTGATCCTGATGAGTCCTGGATCATTGATTCAGGAGCATCTGACCATATGACTAGTTTATCCTCTTTGTTCTCTTCATATGCTATTTGTTCCGGCAGGGACAAAGTTAGGATAGCTGATGGGTCCCTTTCATCTGTGTCTGGTAAAGGTTCCATTCCTGTCACCTCCCACATGTCTCTCTCATCCGTCTAACATGTTCCTAATTTTGCCAATAACTTGCTCTCTATTGCTCGTCTTACAGCCGATTTGAATTGTCGTGCAATTTTTTATTCTTCCTATTGTTTTTTCCAGGACCTAGTTACGGGGAAGATAATTGGCAGTGGTAGCTTGCGGGATGGTCTTTACTAATTGGACTCTCAGCTCAAGACACCTCGTTTGCTCACACACGCTTACCACACCACCCGTGTTCATGATTCTATGGCAGTGATATGGCTCTGGCATCGTAGACTAGGGCATCCATCTTTTTCATTGTTACAAAATATTTTTCCAGCTTTATTTTCGGGAATAAATGTTTTTCAATTTCAATGTGACACTTGTGAATTTGCGAAACATCACCGTGTATCTTTTCCTTCAAGTTGCAATAAAAGTACTGAACCTTTTGCTATTGTTCATTCTGATGTTTGGGGTCCTTCTCATACTGTGTCTCTATCCGGATATCGCTGGTTTGTTACTTTTATAGATGACTATTCTCGTACCACTTGGGTGTACTTGTTGAACAATAAGAGTGACGTTTCCTCATGTTTTCAGCTGTTCCATAAGATGGTCCATACACAATTCAACACCTCTATAAAAATTGTTCGTTCTGACAATGGTGGGGAATACCTTTCCGGGGATCTTCAATCTTACTTTCGTCATCATGGCATCGTTCATCAGACCACTTGTGTCGCCACTCCCCAACAAAATGGGGTGGCTGAACGCAAGAATCGCCATCTCTTAGAGGTAACTCGAGCATTAATGCTTTCCATGCATGTCCCTCAATCTTATTGGGGTGATGCCTTACTTACTGCGGCCTATCTGATAAATAGGATGCCCTCTCGTGTCTTGAATTTTCAGACCCCTATTGCTGTTTTGTCACCCTCATTGTCTTCTTCCTTATTTGTTGTTCCTCCTCGAGTGTTTGGATGTGTTTGTTTTGTCCATCTTCATGATTCCGCGCGAGGTAAGCTGGATCCACGTGCTCTTAAATGTATTTTTCTAGGGTATTCTGCTACTCAAAAAGGATACAAGTGTTATTATCCTCCCTCGAGAAAACGATTTGTGTCTATGGATGTGACCTTCTTTGAATCTCAATCCTACTTTACTCCTCCTCAAACTTCTCTTCAGGGGGAGAGCAATGGTGAAGAGAAGTCATCCCTAGATCCTTTGCCTATTCTTGCTTCTTTACAGGATACATCACAACACGATGACCAACAATCTATGCCCATGGATACTGAGGAACCTGAGCCACAAAGGGTGGATAATGAGCAGTGTGAGCCTCGGGTGGAGGAGTTAAGAGTTTACTCTAGACGTCATACAAGTAAGACTGTTCCTTCTGTGCCCTGTCAATCATCAACCCCAGACTCAGGTAACTCTATTCCCATTATAGAAACTGTGGTTGTTGTTAATGATATAGATCTTCCCATTGCAAAGCGCAAAGGAGTTCGGTCTTGTACTGAGCATCCTATTTCTCAGTTTGTTTCTTACAAAAGACTTTCACCACCATATCGTACTTTTATCTCCAATCTGTCTTCCGTGTCCATCCCCCAAAGTTTACAGGAAGCTCTTAAGGATCCAAAGTGGAGGGAAGCAATGCAGGAGGAGATGAAAGCTCTTTACAAAAATAATACATGAGATCTTGTTGAATTACCCCATGGGAAAAAGGTGGTAGGATGCAAATGGGTGTTTACAGTGAAGCATAAAGCTGATGGGACAGTGGAGAGATATAAGGTCAGATTGGTTGCTAAAGGTTTTACCCAGACCTATGGGATAGACTACGAAGAAACTTTTGCTCTAGTAGCCAAGATGAACTCTTTAGCAGCAAATTTAGATTGGCCGCTACAACAGTTTGATGTGAAGAATGCATTTCTCAATGGAGACCTTGAAGAAGAGGTATATATGGAACTTCCTCCAGGTCCTCACAGCTATGCTGATAATGGAAAAGTGTGCAAACTAAAGAAGGCTCTATATGGGTTGAAACAATCTCCGAGGGCATAATTTGAGAGGTTTTCCAAAGCTATGCAGAGATGTGGTTATAAACAGAGTCAGGCTGATCATACACTTTTCATCAAACATTCTTCACAAGGAAAGGTAACATCACTGATTGTTTATGTTGATGATATAATCATGACAGGAAATGATGAGGAGGAAATGCAAAGGCTCAAAAAATATTTGGCTAGTGAGTTTGAGATAAAAGATTTGGGTAACTTACAATACTTCCTGGGCATTGAAGTAGCAAGATCGAAACACGGTATCTTTCTTTCCCAGCGGAAGTATGTTCTTGATTTGCTCAAAGAAACAGGAATGTTTGGTTGCAAAGCTGTTGACAATCCCGTGGAACAGAATAAAAAGTTAGCAGAAGCTGATGAGAGCAATCTAGTAGATAAAGACAGATACCAACGTTTGGTTGGTAAATTGATTTATTTGTCTCATACTCGTCCAAATATTGCTTATGCAGTAAGTGTTGTAAGCCAGTTCATGCACTTGCCACGGGAGTCCCATATGGAGGCAGTTTATCGGATTCTTCGTTATCTGAAATCTTCACCAGGTAAAGGCTTGTTGTTTAGTCAACATAATCACCTGAAATTAGAATCCTATACAGATGCAGATTGGGCTGGATCGGTTACAGACCGAAGATCTACTTCGGGCTACTGTACGTTTGTAGGAGGGAATTTGGTTACCTGGCGTAGTAAAAAACAGGCAGTGGTTGCTAGATCAAGTGCAGAAGCTGAGTTTCGAGCCATGGCACATGGGGTATGCGAATTGTTATGGTTAAAGATATTGTTGAAGGAGCTTGGATATGATTCTAAAGATCCTATGAAACTGTATTGTGACAATAAATCTGCCATCAGCATTGCCCATAATCCAGTCCAACATGATCGAACAAATCATATTGAGGTTGATAGACATTTTATCAAGGAGAAACTACGTGCAGGGTTGATTTGTACTCCGTTTGTGAAAACAGGAGAACAACTAGCTGATATTCTGACAAAGGGAGTTTCTAGTAGTGTCTTCCACACAGCTTTGTGCAAGCTGGGCATGAGAGATATCTTCGCCTCAGCTTGAGGGGGAGTGTTGAGATATGATGTTTGTTTGTATTAAGGGTTTTTTTTGTAATTTCCTAATACTAGTATAAATAATATTGTAACAGGAGGAGAACCCTAATCTCTTCTCTTGTCGCTTTCTCCCCACAACTGTGTTTCTCTCTATTCTTTCCTCGTATTTTACTATTCAACAACAAGTTTCATCTCCTCAGATGGGATAAGGTGTGTTGCCCCATTAGGAATGGAGGGTTGGGTATTAGGAGGCTTATCACTTTTAACAAGGCTTTACATGGTTTGAAGCGGTGTCAACTCTTAAAGATATTAATAATTGGCACTGCCTTTCAGCCAAAAAAATGTACAATCTCATGTATCAAAGATATAGCACCACAAAGCAGGAGTTTAATTGCTCAGCTACAAAACAGCAGAAGAAATCCACTTATGAATGGCTCTTAATCTCTCCTAGGCTGTTCGACGGGAGATACTACTTTTGGACTGCTTTATAGGAGGTCTGAGACTTTTGCATAAGCTGCATTTATGATCTTTTGATACCAAGTGGACAAACAACACTACTTCAACCGAGAAGATAATGCTGCTTGATGCCAGGAAAAGTGTGAATCTGCCATTTATCAAAAAAACTTAAGTTTTTAAGAAGAGAAAGATTTTATTATTTAAATTAGATTCTTTACCCCTCCCCCTCACGTGTGGTCTGGACTCTCCTTTTATTGGGAAGCCCAACACATGCAATATTTAATTGAAATTGGGGTGAAGTGCAGAGTCAGGTATCAAACTCAGGACTTGGGCTCTGAAACCATGTGAATCTCCCACTTATCCCTGATAGGAATAGATAGATTTTATTATCTAAACTATATTCTCTAACACTTTCCTTCAGGTGTAGACTGGATTCTCCTTTTATTGTGAGGCCCAACACGTGCAATATTTAATTGAAATTAAGGTGAAATGCAGAATCAAGTCTCGAACTCAAGACCTTGTGTTTGATACCATGTGAATTTACCACTTATCCCAAAAGCTTATGCTGATATGAAGAGATAGATTTTATTATTTGAACTATATTCTCCAACAGAAGAGCTCTATCCTAATCTGTCACATTGATCTTCAATAGGCATGTACAACCTCTTTTGTGAATGAGTCTAATAATGTAAACAATAGCAGAAGCCTATGAAACTGGCCTGTCTAACCTTGTCAGACCCTAAATGCTATCTGCACCATTAGAACTTGAAGAGGTAAAAGCCAAGTAACTTCTAGTAGAATTAAACTTCTAAATCTACATTAAATATGAAAATTTTCATCAGCTTTACATTTTTATGCATCAAGCAAATCCACTACCAGACATAATAATCAGCAGAACCTTCTAGGTAGAGTAAAACCCATCATTCTCTTAAGAAAATTGACTATTTTATTCATTTTAGCCTTGCACATGAAAAAATCTCTGAATGAAAAACCTCCAATGTGATATAGCAGAAAAATTATATACAGGCAATACAAACTTATACATGATATCCGTGGCTGTCTTGCCCACTATATGCATTATATCATAGTGACTCATATTAGTCTAAGTGGAGGAAAAAGTTGAAGCGACAAGACCAACCCAGTTCCTTGAACTTTATTTTCATTTTCTCTACTAGTTGTAACATTGTCAATCTCTGACCATTCTCTTGCATATCTTGCAGCAAAGAAACCATGAGTTGTGCCTGACCTGCAAAAGGTGCTCATATCTTAATGGAAAAACTCATAAACATCAATTATGCCAGATATGCGTATGTAAGACCATGACAGTAGGAGAAAAGGAAAAAAAAATAGACCCAACCTCGATGCAAAAACACAGTACAGTCATGAATGGCTCAGTACATGAAAAACATGATGCACGTGATACAATCTTGGATTCAGGAAGAAACTTATGCATGAATCTTACAGTAATTTGAGTTCACAACCACTATTATGTCATAGAAAGGGAAAGGAAAGCCTTCAGGCTAAATAATAATATGATTCGTCCTCAAATAAATGGCACAGAAAAATCATAAGTAACAAAATATAAAAGCAACAAATCAATTGAAACTGAATAACACCTACACATACAGCGGGAGCAAAACTGCAGTGCAAGGACACTGTTTTTTTCAGAGTGAACAAAGAAAGCCCATAACTGACTCTTTCATTATTTATACAGATCAACACTCACAACCCCAGACACCTAGCAATGAACTCCTTTCTATAAAACAAAAGTGAAACAAATGCTCACACCTACACCACCCAATACATGCATGCACGACTCCAAACAGAAGCCACATGGACAACATTTCAGCTCCTTTTTTTTATCCCCAAACACAAAACATAAAACAGGACAGACGAGCTTGCAAATCATTCATTTTATCCTCTGTCCAACTGGAGCCTGTCACTTGCCATTTTCAAATTTATATAAGGTTGGAGAGTTGACCCACTTCTTACCGTGTCATGTATTTTGAAGGCAAGTATTTCAACCAAACCACAGCCAGAGGGTACATGATACCTATAGGGGGTCTGGAAAATCTGATTCACAAGAAACAAAAGCCTTTTTCCCAACGTGTGACAAATTTCAGAATTCTCGATTGCCAAAGAAGCAGTTGCTTGTCAGTTGATAGAAGGTGTAGCTGTTAGGATGGTAGACCATGGATATCACCTTCGATGGAAAAAGGTGTTCATCCATCACTACCGCCATTCCAATGGATTCAAATATGGTTTTTGGCCTGATCATGCCAACTTAAGGAACAATTCTTCTTCATATCCCCCTAGGAAGTAATCAATTAGCACCTTCTGATGCCAAACCAACCGTTCATTCCTAAAATGGTGAGTCCTGTACTGTTTGATCCAGGGCAATGTCCTAAAGCAAATTTCCATTCTTCCTTGGAAGTAAACAATTAGCACCTTCTGATGCTGAGCCAACCGTTCACTCTGACTATGGTGGTAGTCCTGTACTGTTTGATCCAGGACAATGTCCAAAAGAAAATTTTCATTCTGCATTGGATCAAGTCTGGCCAACCCTACTTTTCCAATGATTTCTGGGTCAAGAGGCCCTTCATCTTTGGGCGCAGGTTGCAGCCTCTAGAGCCACGAGTTAGCCTCTTCTCTCAGATGGAAAGATGCCAAAGCGATTGATTGCCTGACTGGGTAATCCCTTTTCTCCAAGAATTGGGTGAGTCGGTGGCCTCAGTTCATTGGATCTGCATTGCAACAGGGCAGGAAGTCCATCTCGGCATATTGGGCCATGCAAGATGCTTTAGTTTTCCCTCACTTCTGAAAATACAAAGCGTAGAAGACCTTCGCTCAGTTGAACTGATGGATTGTCTCAAGATGAGGCAGGAAACCCATAATGATTTGCATCTTTAAAAGGTCATCCACCTTGTACATTCTCTAGGAGGTAGCCTAGGCTACCACTTCCAGGTGGCAGATGTCTTTGCTTACCAAAGAGATAATTTCTATGATCTATGTTATCTTCTTTTATTAACATAGACCAGACCCATGACCCATGACACCAAGCTACAAAGTCCTCTTCTAACAGAACTCACAAAGATTCAGTCTACATTACCTGATACAAACATGCATGACACCATACCACGGGACCTGTTTGCCATTCCAGAAGCCCACTAACCTTAATCACTGCGCTTCTTATCCAAAGAGAGCTAGAATAGAAGAAGTCTAATTTTGGAACTCACCTACCTTCAAACTGACCAGGAGAATCCATGATTATGACCAAACAAATATGGTTCATACGTATTGTGGTGTGCACAGATTGAGTTTACTTGGATGGTGTGTGACGAAGATAGAAAGGGACAACTGAGCATGGTTGTCGATGAGTTTTGATAACATGTGTGGCTGCAGCAAGTGTTTGTCGGCTGGAGCAGGCCAGCCTTTTAAGCACTAACCGGACCCCACCTATTACCGGGCCTAGGAAAAGTTGCTCCAGGCAGACCTGTTATCCATAAAATTGCAAGCCCAAGCCTACCTGAAAGAACCAGGCTGAGGTTGGATGGGCTAGCCAGTCCATTAGCAGGTGCAATGACAACAATCAAGTCAAAGAGATGGCATTAATAGTAAGGCATATATAATCAAATTACGCTACAAATAATATGAAAAACATGTTCTGAATGAACAAAAACAGAGTAAGGAGGATGCACAAGAGATACAATGACAATATCTTGAAGCTGAACAAATTAACAGTTAAACAAAAGGTCATTAAGACATACGAGTCACATCCAGTTCCTTAACTTCAGTTGAGAATGCACAATTGTCACACATCCCTGTGAATATCAAGTAAGTTGACATTGCTTAAGAATACAAAGGAAAGCAATTACTGTAGCAACGACAAAGCGAACGCCTAATGGTACCATTGCAATCCTGCAGTGGCTCAGCAAAATGATGATAAAAGGCACTCCTGCGGCACTGTCTTTTATACTGCGGAAGAAAAGAGAAACTAACTAAAAATCACACTTTCTGCAGATTAGCCGAAAATATATTATCAATCCAAATGCACATGACTACATGGCAAGGAATATTGATAAACAATAAAGCAGCTGGTGGGACTGTACAGAGAAAAAAGACTCAAGGTGGAGGTTAGCTAGCCTATCAGACAGGGACAATTACTGCTTTACAGTCCCTGTAAGTATATATCTGGACATTTACTTATCCTCAAAGGTAATTATTAAGGAAATTTTGATGTATTGAGGGAAATTATCTTTTGTGATTAATGCTTTGTCTATGTGATTCACTTATTCCCTATATAATAGACATTGAGAGACGGGAATTATCTTTCTCCCATTTTGCTAAACACTAACAAGGCATCAAAGCATAACTCCTAGGAGTTGGTAAAAGTTGTTTCCTCCCCTCTTGTTTCTCCCATATTTTTTTTTTCTTTTCTTTTTCTTTCTTCCCTTCTCGCCTAGAATCTTTTTTGTTTTGTTCTCCCTATTTGCTTGACAGTAGTCTGGGGGCTGATGCCAGTACGTAGAAGGGGATGGCCAAAGTATCATGAAATCAAAAAGCACTTGCTGTCATGCCCATCGTTGTTGCTGTTGGTGGTTTTGCCTGAGTGGTTATTGTGGTTGTGGTGCTCTGTGTTATTGGTGGCGGTGAACTGTGCGAGTGGTTTTTGTTATTAAGCATGCTTGTGGTGGTTCTTTTTATTCGTCATTCTCTGGTTGTACTTCTGGGTTTTTCCAGCATATTTTTTTGGTACTCAGCGTTCTCTGGTTGTGCTTCCGGTGTATTTTCTGACACCAGCGAGGTTCTTTGCTATCTTTGGCGAACCCTGTGGTGGCCGGCGAGTCTCATTGCGATTTCTGGTGAGCTCTATGGTGCTTGCTGGTGGTTAGTGCACCATCTGGTAGCCCCAGTGGAGTTCGGAAGTTGGTGGCACAGGTGAAGAAGATTCAACCCAAGTCTGCTCGGGTTGCCTTGTGGTTGGGCCGTGCTGAGTCGGCCCAGTTTTCTCTGGGCCTCCAACTCCTGGGCAGGGTCTTTTTGGGTTGAGCCGTATTGACATGGGTTGTTTTGAAATGACCCACATCCCTTATCAAGCTTAGTTGTTGCTGTCTTTACTTAGTTATTGGTACCTTCAGTTTTTCAGCCAGGTTGTTGTGATAATGAGCAAGCTTTGTGGATTTTGTATAAGTTGGGTAATTGGTTGGTAGGATTGGTTTTTTTTTTTTATAAGTAAGAAGAGCTTTATTGAAGAAAAAGAAAGCGGTAACAGTACAAAGAGCTATACTGAAAACCTACTCTAAAGAGACAACAAAGCTGAGAAAATTAGCAAAAACAGAAAATTGAGAGCCTAAAACACCAGAGGCCCAAAGAAAAAGAGAAGACAACAACAACCCCCTCAGCCCCTCATAAGATCTAGAAGAGTTCTCAAAACATCTCTTGTTCCGCTCGCACCATATGACCCACCAAACGCACAACGGAATCATCTTCCACACCCTTGTCGCAAGAGGATTGTTGAACTTCCGCTTCCAACAAAACAACATCTCACGCACCGTAGAAGGCATAACCCAACTAAAGTTGAAGATGCTAAGCACATAAGACCACAAATCCGTCGCTACTGCACAGTGAAGGAGGATATGGTCCACCGATTCCCCGTTGCACCTACAAAAATAGCACCAATTTGGGAGGCAAACACCTCGCCTCCTCAAATTATCCGTAGTCAAGATTCGTCCGTGCGTTACCTCCCACACAAAAAAGGAAACTCTCATAGGAACAGGGGACCTCCAAATCTGCCTCCAGGGAAAAGACATAACGCACCGCTCAGAAAGAAGCCCATACATCAACTTCACCGAGAAGATTCCGTTCGTGTTGCCCAGCCAACGTATCTTGTCTTCTGCCCCACTCCTCAAAGCCTTGGAATAAAGAAAAGAATAGAAAGTCGAGAATGCCTCAACTTCCCAATCATTAGCAGCCCTTAAAAACTGAACATTCCACGCACCCATACCCGAGATAGTCTCCCAATGATCCGCCACCCAAGCGTCCTTGTTACGAGCTATGGAGAAGAGAGACGGGAAAGTGAGCCTCAAAGGAGTCTCCCCACACCAGAGGTCACTCCAAAAGCGAACTCTATGGCCACAACCAACCTCGAACCTAATGAATTGGCTAAAAAGAGCCCACCCCTTACTTATAAACCTCCAAAGCCCGACTCCATAATTACCTCTTCTCTGAATGGTGTGCCACCCACCCAAGTCACTGCCACACTTCTCCACAATAACACTCCACCACAGACTGTGGCGGTCATAAGCAAAACGCCACAGCCACTTTCCAAGTAAAGCCTTGTTAAAAGGGATTAAGCGCCTAATACCCAGCCCACCTTGCTTGAGGGGACGACACACTGTCTCCCAATTTATCAGGTGAAACTTGTGGGAAGTGTCAGTGCTGCCCCACAAGAAGTCCCTCTGTAACTTCTCCAATCTGCAAGCCACCACTGAGGGAATGGGGAAGAGAGATAAGAAGTAAGTCGGAAGATTAGCAAGAGTAGTCTTGATCAAAGTGACTCGACCACCTTTCGAAAGATAGCCCCGCTTCCATCCCGCCAATCGCTTCTCCATTCTCCCAATGATGTCATTCCAGATAGCAATGCTTTTAAAGCGAGCCCCCAGGATTGGTGCAGCTCCGCTATTATATTTTCCTTGTTGTTTTGTGGCTTTTGTGTTGGTTGGTATTATGGCTACCAAACCCGAGCTGCTCAATTTATTCTCCTTGGGTAGTACTCATATGACTTCTGTGAAGCTCAATTGCACGAACTATGTTTATTGGGTGCATCTGTGGAGGTGTTTCTTTGAGGCAAAGGGTTGTTTCATCATCTGACTAAGGGTAAATCTGTTGTTGCTACTAATCCTTCTAGTTCAAGAACTGGTTCTGCAAATCAATGCGATCAGGAAGATAATCTCATTATCTCACTTATGTTGAATAATATTGAACATCACATTGGGTCCTCTTGCATCTATCTTCCAACGGCAAAGGATATTTGGGAGCATCTCTAGCATATGTATTCTAGCACTGAGAATGTCATACATTTATGATGTATGTAAGCAGTAATTTGGCCTCAAACAAGGTTCTTATACTACGAAGGTGTACTACAATCAAGTTGTGGCCATTTGTCTGAGCAGAGGAACATGTATCAACCTCTCTCTCTAAATCTGACTGTTATGGAGAAGCAGCGTGACGACATTGATGTTGTTTGCTTTCTCATTAGCTCGAAACCTGAATATGAGGCAGCACGTTCTCAGATTTTGGGTGGCTCAGACATTCCTTCTCTAGCCGAGGTCTTCTCTCGGATTCAGCGCGCTACACTCACCTCTCCTACCCCTTCAAGTGTCTTCTGATCAAAATGGGTATCACACTGCTTTTGTTGCTTTGCGCGGTGGTTTTGGCAATTTGCATGGGAAACACGATAGGGAAATGGATATCTATGGGGAGATTTTGTTGCTTTGCGCGCGCTACACTCACCTCTCCTACCCCTCGAGTTTCAGATTGGAAGGCTGTTAGATGTATCATTCAGTATCTGAAGAAGTCTCTCGATCTTGAGATACTGTATAGGCGAAATGGATATCAATGGGGAGAAGGATTCACCGATGCAGACTAGGCAGGTTCTCCTTCAAATAGATGCTCCATTACAGGATAGTGTACATTCCTTGGAGGTAACTTCGCCACATGGAAAAGTAAGAATCAGACTGTGGTTGTAAGGTCAAGTGCAGAAGCAAAAAAATAGGGCGATGGCACATTTTTTTTTTTTGATAAGGAAAGCTTTATTGAAAACACTGAAATAGGTAACAGTACAAAAAACTATACTGAGAACCTACTCCATACAAGCTACAAAACTCAAGAAATCAGGAAAATCCGAAAAATGAGAACCCAAAACAACATTTGCTCAAAGAAAAAGAGAACTCAACAACAACCCCTCAACCCATCTAAAGATAGAACGGAGTTCTCAAAACATCTCGCATTCCGCTCCCACCAAATAAACAAAGGAATCATCCTTCACACCCTCAAAGCAAGAGGGTTGTTGAACTTCCTCTTCCAACAAAACAACACCTCGATCACCCTAGAAGGCATTACCCAACAATAATTCGTTACTTTAAGCACATGAGCCCATAAATCCCTCGCAACATCACAATGTAACAATAAGTGATCCACGGATTCCCCATTACACCTACAAAGATAGCACCAATCATGAAGACAAAGACCCATTCTCCTCAAATTGTCAATGGTCAAGATTCTCTCATGAACAACTTCCCACACAAAGAATGAGACTCTCATAGGTACTAAGGACCTCCAAATCTGCTTCCACGGAAAAGGCACATCGGGGCTGCAAGAGAGAAGCTCATACATCGATTTCAACGAAAAAATGTCATTCTTGGTGCCCGTCCAGCACATCCTATCGTCAGCCCCACTCCGAATAGACATGGAGTAAAGGAGAGAATAGAATGTTGAAACAACCTCCACCTCCCAATCGTTTGCAGTCCTCACAAACTGAACATTCCAAGCACCCAATCCAGAAATACCAGCCCAATAATCCGCCACCCAAGCATCCTTATCTCTAGCAATAGAATAGAGGGAAGGAAAGGCTTGACTCAAATGTCTCTCCCCACACCAAAGATCACTCCAAAAGTGAATTCTATTGCCACGACCCACTTCAAACCTGATAAATTGGCTAAAAGGATCCCACCCTTTACTAATGAACCTCCAAAGACCAACCCCATAATTCCCTCTCCTCTGAGGGGTCCTCCACCCACCCAACTCACACCCAAACTTCTCCACAATGACATTCCACCACAAACTATTGCTTTCAAGAATGAAGCGCCACAAGCAAACCCTTATTGAAAGGAATCAAGCACCTAATGCCCAACCCACCATGCTTAATAGGGCAGCAAACCCTCTCCCATTTAAGCAAATGAAACTTGTGCCCAACAACATTGCTACCCCACAAGAAGTCTCTTTGTAACTTCTTCAATCTACAAGCCACAACTGAAGGAATGAGAAAAGGAGACAAAAAATAAGTAGGGAGATTAGTAAGAGTAGACTTGATCAACGTGACCCTTCCACCTTTCGATAGATAACTTCGCTTCCACCTAGCCAACTGTTTTTCAGTTCTCTCAATAATACCATTCCAAATATGAATGCTTTTAAATCGTGCGCCCAAAGGAAGGCCAAGATACGTGATGGGCAAAGAAGTCACCCTACAACCCATGATATCAGCTAAGGCTTGGACATTACCCACCTCTCCAATTGGAATGGCCTCAGATTTCGAAAGATTAATCTTAAGGCCAGACACTGCCTCAAAGCAAAGCAAAAGATATCGAAGATGGCGAAGCTGGCTCTCTACAGCCCCACACATAATAAGAGTATCATCAGCAAAGAGCAAGTGAGAGATACACACCCCACCACTACTCACATTGAGCCCCTCGATGGACCCCACCTCCACCAACTTATTCAGCATCCTACTCAATGCTTCCATGACAATAACAAACAAAAATGGCAAAAGGGGATCACCTTGGAGCAAACCCCGAGAACCACCAAAGAAACCTTCGGGAGATCCATTCACCAAAATCGAATATCTTGCAGAAGATAAACAAAAATCCATCCATCTACACCATTTTACTCCGAAGCCACACCTCCTCAACATGTAAAAAAGAAATCTTCAGTTGACGTGATTATAAGCCTTGTGGATATCGAGCTTGCAAAGCATTCCAGGCAAATTGGAGCGCAACCGAGAATCAATGCACTCACTAGCAATCAAGACAGAATCCAAAATCTGCCTACCCTTCACGAAGCACCCTAGGTAGGAGAGATAATTTTACCCAAAACCGACTTCAGCCTATTGGCCAAAACTTTCGCCAAAATTTTGTAGACCCCTCCCACAAGGCTAATGGGATAAAAAGTCCTTAAGCTCCACCGCCCCATGCTTTTTCGGAATTAAGACAATGAACGTGGCATTGAGACTCTTGACAAATTCCCCAACACGGGCAAACTCATTGAACATGGAAATGACATCATCCTTGATAACATCCCATCATGACTGATAGAAGGCAAGGGAAAAGCCGTGCGGACCGGGGGCTTTATCACCATTGAGACTCCTCACAACACCGGTCACCTCATCTACATCAAAGGGTCTTTCAAGCCATTCAGCCTCCTCCCCAGAAATAGAATCAAACTCCAAGTCGTCCAACAAGGGTCTCCAAGAGAAAGGCTCATGATACAAAGAGCTATAAAAACAAACAATCTCATCAGCAATATGTTCAGGATCTCCACAAGATCTCCGTCAACCTCCAGTGAAGAAATAGTATTAACCTTCCTATTGGAATTAGCCACCCTATGAAAAAACTTGGTACATCGATCACCCTCTTTGAGCCAAAGAGCTCTAGATTTCTGCCTCCAACTAGTCTCCGCCATATCAATCAAAAGCTCCAACTCCGCTGAGATTTCCAACTTCCTACCTTTACCAACCTCGTCAAGCATCCCACCCTCCAAGACCTCAAGGGACAAAATCTCATTCAATAGCGAAGATTTCCTTAAGGCACTATCCCCAAACTCCTCACTGTTCCAAAGTTTGAGATCCCTTTTAAGAGCCTTCAATTTAGAATCAAGCACGAAACTAGGCGATCCAAAAAAGACATAAGACCGCCACCACAACCCCACCATATCAACAAACCCTTCCACCTTAAGCCACATGCTTTCAAACCTAAAAGGCTTCTTCCCTTTCCCCACAAAACCATTCTCCAAAATAATCGAAAAATGATCCGAAAACAAACGAGGCAGCCTTTTCTGAGTAACATCCGGAAATAAGGACTCCCAACTTGGAGCAAAAAGAAAGCGATCAATCCTAGACCAAGATTGAACAAGCCTTCCATTATACCAAGTGAAGAGTCCTCCGGATAAAGGTGGGTCGATCAGCTGATTGTCATCAATAAATTTTGAGAACTCCAACATAGCATTACTAAGCCCCTCCAACCCAGAGCGTTCACTAGGAAATCGAGCAACATTGAAGTCCCCCCAATGCACCAAGGTAGAGCACCACTGCATTATTCCCGCCAACTCCTCTCAAAGAAATCTTCGACTATGTTCAACATTAGGACCATAGACCCCCGAGAATCCCCAAAAAACCTCATCCTCAACATTCTTCAAAATCACCGAAATAGAAAAACACCCAACACTAGATTCCATCAACTCTAGAACCCTCGTGTCCCAAAGAAGCAAAACACCACCCGAAGCATCATCCGACTCCAAACAACACCACCCAACATGCGACCCCCCCAAATACTCCTAATAATGGCCCTAGAAACAACAGACATCTTCGTCTCCTGGAGATACACCAGAATAGGTTTCTACCCCTTAGTAAATTACCAACTCTACAGCGTTTAGCTCTATCATTGAGTCCCCTAACATTCCAACTAATGATTTTGGGCATCATAATAACTTCTGCACATCCCTCCCTCCCTTCCTAGTCTTTCTCGATACATATGTTTTCCCCTCATAATTGACTGTGGATTTCAAACCTTTTAACTCCCTTAAATATCTACTCCCCGAAGTACAAGGAATTTTTGAGGCATTCTGAGCTCTCTCCTTCTCCAAAGTAGCGAACAACTCCATTAACTTCTCCTCGTAGCCTACACAAGAAACTCCAACAACCTGCCTTACGGTAGAGACCAGACTCAACACCCAATCGGAATTCATCGTCCCGGAAGGAAGAACCGGAGCTGAATCCCGAGCATAAGCATCCAGCTCCACCCCAACAGTAATCCCGGCACAACTGGACAGAGGCTCCTCTAGGCAAACAAACAGAGCCCTGGAAAGAACCTCCTCCCCATCTCCAGTCGACACTTATCACCAAGGATAAACTCAAAAGACTCACCCGAAACAGACCCATTGACCCCAGCTACCTCAAACATCCTATTCAGCTCGTAGGATGGAGACGACTCCAAGGGAGGGGCAGTCGAAGCATCCCCGACAGCAGTTGAGAACTGAACTGCAGTAGACAGAAGAGGAAGGCATCGCCGCGACAAATTCTGGCTCGAAAGGCAACGGCGACACAGTCAAGCCATCATCAAGTCCCTCCTTCGACGTCGGCAGCTCACCGACGAAACCCTCTGCCAGAACAGATAGAGTCGACGTGGACAAACTTCCAAATTTTGGAATTTGGGCGATGGGATCGCAATACAAAAGGAAGATCTGCTGTCTGTCTAAGCTTCCTCGAGAGACGCTGTGTCAGACGACCCATGCACAGTCGGATCCTTTACACAACAAGAGTGTTCACCGCAATCAACAGAGAGGACCGGCCCAAAACTAGGAGAGCCCGACCTAATCGAGCCAACCAAAAGTGGGATTGGGCCAGCACTGACCCCACTGCCCAGATCAGTTTCCCAAATATAGCCCGGCATAAAAACCCCTTTATCCCTGTCACTAGAGCTCACAGGCCCCAAATACATCACACCACAGTCCTTACAATTTCGACCCAAGTCCATCGAACCTTGCTGGCCCAATATGTCCAATGAGATAAGCAGACGATCCATCTCAATTTTGAGTGCAGCAAGTCTCGTATGTAAGTGCCTTATACAATAATAATCTTCCTCACACCTGTCAGCCTCACATTCATTAAATGCCCCTGCCTTGGAACCTGACGAGATGGCCGCCAACTTTGCATGCTCAGCCTCCTTCGCATGCCAACTCGAAACTGCACGCCCTCCAACGACTGTCAACCTTCCCTCTCCCTTCGACACCACCTGACTCGGGAGCTTCGCCGGCAGAACTTTCTTAACAGCGTCGGCAAAAGAGACTCCACCCTTCCGTTCCGCAGCATTCGAAGAGAACTTAGCTCTTCGGGCATTAATAATAAAAGCAGCCACATCGTGGAAACAATCCGCCATGGTTCTCCACCCTCTCCCTTTGAGACCTTTAGGGACCATTATCGACCCTCGCCGTATTCTATAATAGCAACGTCCCCGCCTTATTCCCACAGCGTTGGGCCAGGAACACTCGTAGCACATCATTGAACTTCAAGACAAAAGACTTAGGACTGCAGTAACATGGTGTCCCATTAACATATCATGTCAATAGTCAAAAGAGAAGTTGGGAAAAGAATCTATCTTGTCAACTATTGGTGCTCACATAGTGATGATAAGACGAATTACAATTTGAGACAATTCAAGCACCAAGATCGTATTTTGACAATATATTAGTTTAGATACAAATACAAAACAAGATTATGTCAACTGTCCTTGGATTCACAAGACACTAAACAGATGGTATAATACTATCTTGGACAACATTTCTATAGCAAAGGAGACAACTAATTGCAGATGGTTGCTTTCTCCATTGTTGGAGTAAGGCTACGAATTTAAGGGACTGACCTTTTCTGTCAAGCAATGTAACAGAAGTATATTAGATGGAAGAACTAATGCAACAAGTATATTCCAAGCAAATTTCAAATGAACCATTCCAAACAAAAAAACAAAAAGCAGCAAAATGTAAGGCTAAGTTAGTGTTGTGCATTAATTAAGAACCTACAAAAATATAGAAGGGGAAAGGAAGGGAATCATAACCTCTTCTGGGTTCTAAGGTTGGCAAGAGAAACCCATGGAAAGAGGTTATAAAAGTGGATCTTCCTCTCTGTTTCCTCTACCCTCTTTCCTCATAACCAAATTTAGTGTTGATGTCAATGATATAGAGAACAGTACCTGACAATATCGTACTATGTCATAGAGATTCTGCAATCCGGAATTTTCATAGAAGACCATGGAACTCTGCCAAGAGAATTTCAAATTCAATGATTTTAGAATAGTAGGCAAAGGGTATATATATATATATACTGGTGTGTGCGCGTACATATGCATTTATATAGAAGCGTAACTTACCTGCCTAGGAACATCAGCAGCCCTAAAGTAGAGCAAGCATTCAGAAGGGAGTCCATCTCGTCCAGCTCGACCACTTTCCTGTGGCAAGAGAGGTTACAAAAAGAACATAATTTTGGAGGAAGGTGAACATAGATAGAAAAAGAGGAAAAAACCTGGTAGTATGTCTCCATTGATTTACTCAGGCTATGATGGATGACAAACCTGACTACAAGCAGGTACAAACTATCAAATACCAGAACTTATGTCTGCATGTTTCCTTATGCAAATTTAGAAACAAGTGGCATATGAAAGACGAATATATATTTTTTTTAAAAACACAACCACTTGCACTGGCACTCCCATTCTTCCTGCCACAAGTTGAATAAAAGACCTGGAGTAACCTCGCCACCCATTCATAATGTGCCAAGAACACCAGGGGCACACCACTTGCACAAGCCCTAATAATCATTTTGGTTCTCATGGAACAGAAGGATCTACTAATCCTGAAACCTGAGAGCTAAAATATAAAGAAAGGCCTTACGTTCAAAATTATCCAACCACTATAGAGCCCAAATGATGAATAGGTCAAGGTACATCACAGAGATAGTTTGACTTGCTTGTCCTCAAATAGGGGAAGCACCTGGACAATCCATAGGGTCAGTATCATACTTCATCATATCTAAGTATTTGTATGACACATGATCAGGGAGAGTCTTCCTTTTCTTCTGTTGAACCCGTGGGGATTTTATTCTTCTTTTGGGTGTAGGCCAGAACGGAGATGATTGATTAGAATGTAAGTTTTCCATATTAATCGTCTGGAATTTAAGTATGTTTTATTCCAAAAGGCCAGGATATTACTCTTACATGTCATGACATGGTATGCAATCCCGTTTTAATCAGCTGAGACTTTAATAGTATCAACAAAATTTGCTGTCAGGTATTACTATTACAAGTCATCCTAAAAAAAAGACAAAGAAAACATAGTCCTACTAGAAATTGGAGACTTTTAGTGCGGCCACCTTTAAGAAAAATGAAGACCCTAAGAAAAACTCTTTAACTTTCTTCGCTAGTTAAAGCAGATAGCGCGTCTCTTTATCTCTTTTCTCTAAATCTGTCAGCCCATAAAAACCCTAAAAACACCAAATTCACTAAGGCAAAACATCAAGAAAAACTGTTCACCAAAATCCTTGCTGCCTGCAGAATCTACAATCCCAAAAACCCGTTCCTTTTGTTTCATTAATCAGATGCTAGCCTACTGGTTTCATTTCTTTGCCTCCACAAAAATCAGTTTCTTATATAATCTTCAAGGTGATATCAAGATTTTCTCTTTTTCTGGCATTGTTTTGGAGATTGTGGTATGTTTTAATCAACTTTTTTACCTTAGTTTTCAGCGAAACTTCTTTCTAGAACATTCCATTTGTTCGAGAAACTAAGGATTTCATAGAGAAGAGAGAAGAAAGTATTCAGTCTTTCTCCCTCGCACTTTCAATACATATAGGGTAATACATGGTAGAATATATGAGGAAAATATCAATCACCATAAACACTCAAATCCATTTCCATAACTACATAAACTCTAGTCTACTTTCCTTAACACTCCCCTTCAAGTTGGAGAAACCACTATCTGCTTCTTGTTTTTCTATGTCACCAAATTAATTACCTCCTAAAAAACCATTAGGCCAATTCCACAAATCTTGACATGATATAAGAGCCGGTACTCTGACCCATATCTCCATATTCCTTCGGTCTTATTTCTTCTCTTTTGTCTCGTCATTCATTCTCTCGGCCGTGTCTTATTTGTGGGTTTCTGTTATTTCAGTTTCTCCTGCCTATTGTTTTTTGGTTTCTCGGCAATTTTCATGCAAACCCTTTCCTGTGTAGCTGTTGAAATCGCATTGCTGGACCTGTGTTGGTATTTCCGATGTGGTTCTTGGTGATTCTAACACCGCCTTCTTCTAGATGGGTGTTGAAACCTGGTGGTTGTCTGAAACTTTCGATTCAGTAGTGTATGTGGCTGTGTCAGCGCTGTCTGTGGCTGTTTCGGTGCTTTCTGATGTGGTTGTTAGTGATACCAGTCATCACGATCAGTTTCTTATGAAGTTGCGTCCCGAATATAACTCTGTTTGATCCTCTTTGGTAGACAGATCTTCGGTTCCTTCTCTTGATATTTGTTTCGATGAACTACTTCACAAGGAATGCCTAAACACTCAAGCTGCCTTGGAATCTCCCCATAAAGGCTCTGGCTCAGCAACTTTAGCATATGCTGCCCAAAGCCAGGGGGCATCTATGCATTTCAAGCAGTGTTTTTGTTGCAAAAAATATGGTCATACTGCTGCCAATTGTCTCAAGAAGTTCTGCTCCTATTGTTAGAAAAAATGCCATTTTATCAAACAGTGTAGCATCCGCCCTCAGTACCGTCAACTTCAAGCTCTACGGACTTGTGTTACTGCACTTACAGCAGCTCCCACCTAGACATTTGATCCCTCTCTAGGTGATTTCTCTCCTCAGCTGACACCCGAAAATGTTGCGGCAGATAATAGTGTTTGCACTCTCGATATTGAGATTTCAAGGTAACAATTATGCCTCTTCTAGAATGTGGTATATAGACTTCGGCGCTTATAATCACATGATGCCTAATCCCATGGCTCTTGATCATATTCAGCCCTATGTTGGAACTTATTTTATTCAAACAGCCAATGATAGTTCGTTGCTAATCATTGTTGTCAGCGACGCTTCTCCTAACATCACTGATGTCTTGCTTGCTCCCAAGCTTTCCACGAATCTAATTTCCGTTGGCCAATTAGTATATAGCAATTGTGCTATTAATTTTTCTAGTCATGGTTGTGTTGTGCAAGACCAAGTAACGGGAACGCTGATCGCAAAGGGCCCCTACAGTGGAGCGTCTCTTTTAACTATATTTGACTATTCCAACAACATTTTCAATGTCTCCAAATATGTCCTTTACTTGTAATAAGGCTTCTGATCCAAGTATGGTGTGGCATTGTCGTTTAGGTCACCCCAATACTAAAATTATGTCCCATGTATAGAACTCTGGTTTCTTGGGCAATAAAGAACGTTCTTCTTCTTCTCTTGATTGTGCTTCTTGCAAGCTTGGTAAAAGCAAAACTCTTCCCTTCACTTTGCATGCTGATAGGGCTTCTCACTACTTTGATATTATCCATAGTAATGTTTGTGTCCCATCATAGACATCATCGTGATAGGAGAGATTGCAGAATGCATTATAATAGCGACCCTAGACATAGGGATCACGACTGAGAGCAGGATCGCTACTGCCATGGTAACGAGTCTCCTCCACATCACGAAAAGCGACTTTTCAAAACCATTAAATTAGACACCCCTACCTTTGGTGGGTTTCTAAATCCTCGAGTTTATACTCAATGTAATAGGGATATGTATCATTTCTTTAAGTGGTAGGAGTATCAGAGGAAAAAATAGTGCAATTTGGCAGTTTAAAGTTAGTTGATAATGCTCACCTTTATTGGGAGAGCGTAGAAGATCTCCTTCTACGGCGTCATGCGCCTCCAGCTGGAACTTGGGTTGTAATGAAGCATCCTCTTCAAGAGAAATACACTCTCAAATCTTACATGGGAAATTTCTTAGATCAGTGGATGCCCTTCTACAGGGTAATGGTCCATGACTAAATATGTTACCCAGTATGATGAGTTTAGGATGCATTGTCTCGTTGTTGAGGATGAGATTATAACTTTGAGACGCTTTAGACATGGCTTACATGATGACCTTAAAAGAGAGCTTGTCCTTAGGAGTCACCACCCTTGATCATACTTACACTTTGGTTCAGGATTACGGGTTGGTTATTAGGACTTTTTACAGGAAACGTGACGACAATCATCCTTTTCTTCCCCAGACTTCACCCTCCCACTCTACATCTGTATTAGGACCTCCCCCTCCTAGTGCACCCCTTGTAAAATATGCTAAAGGTAAGGCCATTGATGCTCCTCGTACTAACTCCCGTGTGCAATGTTTAAATTGTAAGGGTTTTGGCCATATGTCAGCAAATTGTCCTAGTAGATCTCTGGTCCACGAGGGAGATGTCAGCATGTGTGATGAGGACAACCTTGTCGAGCAAGTTTATGAACCTCCAATTAATGAGTTGTAGTGACTTAGGTGAAGATGATGATATTACCATAGGCTGCATTAGAACCCCCTCTAGGCTTATTAGCCCCGCTCCCCAACACCCCCAGATGGGTGTTGTTCGTTGTGCGCTTACCCAACCCAAAGATGCTTGATGACTGATGTCATCATGCTATTTTTCATACTTATATCAAAATCAATGATAAGGGTTGCAAGGTCATTATAGATAGTGGTAGTTGCATTAATGCAATTTCTACTACTAATGTTTCACATCTTGGGTTATAGTTAATCCCTCACCCGAACCCTTATGGTGTCTCGTGGGTTGATACTTGCTCCATAGCAGTGAAGGAAAATTGAGAGTGACAATTTCATGATGTTTTGTTTTACTAGACGGGGTCAAGTTTCTCCCACCTTGGGAGAGTTGATGGAGACATTTCAATTAATTGTTTTACTTTATTTGGATGTGATTTATATTTTGAGAGTTATTCTATTTTATTAGGGTTTAGTCCATGGGCTTTTAGGGTTTACGTAGGGCCTTTTGTCCTCTCTTTAAGGTTTGTAAGAAGCTTAAAATATTCAGACTGAGATTATAAAGTTTATTGACTGCTGCCTTTGCACTCACATGCGGTGCCTTCCTTCTCTCTTTGGCTTTTATCTTCTCTTCCACATCAACTTTTCTCATGTAGCTACTACTAGAATAGTGGTATTGACAAGACCAATGGTTGAGCTATAGATATTGGCCAATTGGCAATACATAAGCCAGATTAAAAAAGATTACTATGGGTACTAAGGCTTTGTTAGCTGTTTTTTCTTTAGTCCCAGTGTAACTATTATCCCCCTTTTGTGTACACACGCATGTGAGTGTGAATGTGCATTTGGCATGTGTGGTGGTTTGTGGTATTTTGTGCTATCGTGCATTTTATTGGAAGTCAAAAATGCACCAAGAATATACTGCTAAACCCAACCAACTTGCCTACAAAAAAAAAAAAGTGTGATTCCATAATACGTACCATCTGGTTTGTTGATTCCCATCCCAAATGCTACCTGGAAATGTAAGTGAAAGGTATTAGAATGGTAACCTCTCATTAAGCAAATAAAAAATTTGAGAATCGAGGTCTTCCATACCGTCCCAACAATGACTTGCAATTTGTTATTACTCCACCTGCGTTATCAAACAATCAGAAGAAGCATCACAATTTTTTTTTGATAAGTAAGCCAATCTTATTAAAAAGAAGAAAAACAAAGAACACACAACGGAGTCAACAGTACAAGAGATTATACTGAAAAAAAGAACAGAGGAGAACCCAAAGAAAAGCCCTCAGCCATCAAGAAGCATCACAATATAATAAACAAAAGAAAGCAGATCTATCTCAACTTGCATTTCATGCAGTGCTAATCACCAAAAGCTCCAAAAAAATGATCTCATTCACCAAATTAGCTGAATATCGTCAAGGGAGAATGACAGCATAGAATCTGAGTAATTCTATTCTAAATAAACTGCATGATAGCACACAAACACGCTGCCGAATGTTACATCCAGACTTCTGAAAGATTATCTCTAACTTGAACTTTTAATGGGTCTAAGCTCCTTCAGCTCTCCTTCAGCTCTAAATTACCTAGTCATCAACTTGGAAATTTTGATCCCCGCAGAACCCCAAAGAGGACCCCGTGAAGCCTTTCCAGTAGACAAAACGACACCCAATCAACTATGTCACCCTTCCAGAACAGGTCAGTTTGCATTTCTATATCAAAAAATTTTGTGGACAACACACAACACAGAAACCCCAGTAGGGCTGTTCTTGGGAACTGGAATTTTTCGGTTCCCCCGCTATAAGCACCGTCACCAGTACCGGGATTCTGGCACCCGGCCTATACCGGAGGCCTAAATTCCAAAAACCCGGGGAAATTACCATTTTGAGGTGAAACCATCACCGGCTGGGCAGGTACCACAAACTGGGTTTGCATTTTTGTTTTTTTTAGAGACTGAAAAAAAAAAACCAAGCAAGCCAAATGAGGACCTGCTGCAAGAGGAGGATGATGAGTTTGTATTGTCCTACATGGATACGTTGTTGGATTTGGAGTTGCCAGATGAGAAGAAGAAGCTTAATGCAGGGGAAATGGCTAGCATGTGCTCGAAGTTTCTGAACGCAGGCACAGATATTACGTCCACAGCATTGTAGTGGATCATGGCGAATTTGGTGAAATACCCACATGTCCAAGAGAGGCTTTTCTTTTTTGATGAGAGAAAGTTGTATTAAACTAAAAGGGAGTTAACAGTACAAAAAATGTACAGAGAACATCTAAAGCACACATGCTAGAAAACTACAAAAATCAGAAATCTCCAAAAAAGGAAAACCCAACACAGCATTAGACCAAAGAAGAAGCGACTGCAGCAGCTGAATCTGTTAGCACTCCAACGTTAACTCTTGATTCTCAAAACAACAATTATTTCTTTCCCTCCGCAAACACAACCAAACACAGGAAGGTATCATTCTCCATACCACCAAAGCTGTCGGGTCTTCAGTATTCCTCTTCCAACATCGCAACACCACAACTACCCTATTAGGCATAACCCAAGAAAAGTTCAAGATAGAGAACATATGCGACCACAATCCTCTAGCAAACGAACAATGAATTAGAAATGATCAACTGACTCCCCATCACATCTACACATATAACACCAATCTGTCAAGCAAATGCCCCTCCTCCTCAAATTGTCTATAGTCAGAATTTTCCCATGAGTAGCCTCCCAGACAAAGAACGAGACTCTTAAGGTAAAAACATCCTCCATAATTGTCACCAAGGAAAATCCATAGGAACAGTACCCACCAGAATGCCATACATAGATTCTACAGAAAAAGATCCATTCTTAGAACCCACCCAAAGCAATCTATCAGGAACTCCTCCTCTTAACTTCAAAGTGTAAAGAAGCGTAAAGAAATTTGATACTTCAACCAATTCTTAATCATTAAAAGTACGAATAAACTGAACATTCCAAACAGGCACACCAGAGCTAACATCAATGCAATTCTTCACTACCTCCTCCTTACACCTGGATAAAGAGAAGAGATGAAGAAATGCAAACATTAAAGCTTGTTCACCACACCAACAGTCATACCAAAAACGAAATCTACTCCCACTCCCCACCAAAAACTTTGTATTTGCAAAGAAGAAAGTCCAACCCTTCGAAATATACTTCCATAAACTCACACCATAGGAGCGTCGAGCCACAAGAGTCATCCAACCTCCTACCTTCATACCATATTTTGCTGTAATAACTATCTTCCATAAAGTATCCTGCTCTGAAACGAACCTCCACAATCACTTCCCTAACAAAGCTTGATTATATAAAGACAACGGTCTTAAGCCCAAACCACCCACAAAATAGGGGAACAAATTTTGGCCCAGCTAACAAGATGGAACCCATGCTCATCTCCTCCACTTCCCCACAAGAAATCCCTTTGTAACTTCTTCATCCTATTTGCCACCACATTGGGTATGGGAAAAAGAGACATAAAATAGGTTGGAAGACTAGCAAAGGTTGATTTAATCAAGGTAATTTGTCCTCCCTTTGAAAGATAAAGAGCTTCCAACCAGCTAATATGCGCTTCATTCTCTCAATTATACCATCCCATATACAGACACTCTTAATTTGGCTCCAAGAGGAAGGCCAAGATACGTCATTGGAAGAGAAGATATTGAACACCCCAGAATAGCAGCCAACTACTGAACATTCTCAAATCTCCCATTAGGAATAACCTCAGACTCATAAAGATTAACCTTCAGTCCAGAAACGGCCTCAAAACAAAGAAGTAAACATCTAAGATTCTGAATTCTGGTATCATCTGCCCCACATAAGATTAGAATGTCGTCTGCAAATAACAAATGTGAGATAGACACCACTGTACTGCCCCATCCTCCAATATCAAAAGCCCCCATGGCCCCTCCAGCCACCAACTCATTCATCATCCTACTAAGAGCTTCTATAACAATAACATACAACAAAGAAAAGAGAGGGTCTCCTTGGCGCAAACCCCTAGAACCCCTGAAAAAACCACAAGGGGAGCCATTAATCATACAGTTGAAATTCAAAATTTAATCCAATTGCACCATTTCTCACCAAACCCACATCTCCTCAACAAATACATCAAAAAACCCCAATTGACTTGATCATACGCCTTGTGGATATCCAATTTGCATAACAAACCTGCAACACCCGATCTTAACGTCGAGTCAATACACTCATTAGCAATCAACACGGAATCCAGAATCTGCCTACCTTGTACAAAGGCATTCTAAGAATGAGAAATAAGCTTAGGCAACATCTTAGCAAGAATCTTATACACCCTCCCAAAAGGCTTATAGGACGAAAGTCCTTTAACTCAACCGCTCTCACTTTCTTCGAATGAGAACAATGTAAGTAGCATTTACAATTCTGGCAAACTTCCCCTTCTGGGCAAATTCATTGAACATGGTCAACACATCGCCCTTGAACATCTCCGAACATGATTAGAAAAAAGCTAAAGAGAAACCATCAGGGCCCAGCGCCTTATCCCCATTAAAGGTACACAGAACTCCTAAAACCTCCGCCTCATCAAAGAGACACTCTATCCGCTCAGCCTCAACGTCTAAAATACTATAAAAAACCAACTTATCCAAAGAAGGCTTCCAATCATAAGATTCTTGATACAATGATTCATAGAACTCAACAATCTTTGTAGAAACAACCTCTGGATCCTCAACAAGAACCCCATCTACCTCAGACCCTCCATGGACACAGCCACACCCTCAAAACATCTCTCATTTCTCTCTCTCCATAAATGCCACCAAATACAAGTAAGGATCATTCTCCAAATAGCTAAGGCCCGAGGGTCAGTAAAATCTCTTTTCCAGCACAACAATACATCAGCCACCCTCCTAGGCATCACCCAAGCATAGTCCATAGTAGAAAGTACTAAGGACCATAACTCCCTAGCAACCAAACAATGCAACAAAATGTGCTCAGCAGACTCCCCATCACATTTGCAAAGATAGCACCAATCAAGCACAATCACACCCCTCCTTCTCAAGTTGTCAGTGGTAAGGATTCGTCTATGGGTGGCTTCCCAAACAAAGAAAGATGCCCTAGGCGGGGCTAAAGACCTCCAGATCTGTCTCCAAGGGAAGCTCACATCAGAATCCTCAACGAGACACGAATACCAAGATGTCATCGAGAAAACACCATTCGTAGATCTCATCCATCTCAACTTGTCTTCAACCTTAGTCCTCAAAACTTTAGAATAAAGTAAAGAGAAGAATGCCGAGAACTCCTCCAAGTCCCAATCATTAGCCCTCCTAACAAACTGAATATTCCACAACGAATTCCTGGAACCCCTCTCCAAACAGTCCGCAACCATAGCATTTTTATTGCATGCAAGAGAAAACAAAAAAGGAAACATCTCCTTGAAGGTTCTCTCACCGCACCAACGATCCTTCCAGAAACGGACTCTCATGCCACATCCCACCTCAAAATGGATGTTCTCAGCAAAGGAATCTCATCCTTTGTGAATATTCTTCCAAAGACCAACACCATAAGAGTCATTGCATACAAGAGTGTTCCACCCACCCAAAGCACTACCGTATTTCTCCATGATAACAATCCTCCACAAGCTATCTCGCTCAACCCTGAACCGCCAAAGCCATTTCCCGAGAAGGGCCCTATTAAACAAGGCAAGCCTTCTCAAACCCAACCCACCACAACTAACAGGAGAGCACACTTTCCCCCACTTCACAAGATGAAATTTTTGCACGCTATCATCACTACCCCATAAAAAATTTCTCTGAATCTTCTCCAACCTATTAGCCACCGCAGCAGGAATAGGAAAGAGTGACAAAAAATAAGTAGGGAGACAAGAAAGAGTGGACTTGATCAACGTGATCCTACCACCCTTGGAGAGATAACACCGTTTCCACCGCGCCACATTTGAAGGCAGCCCCCAAGGGAAGGCCCAGATAAGTGATAGGCAAAGAAGCAACCCGACAGCCCAAAATATTAGCCAAAGCATGCACATTAACGTTACCAATAGGGATGGCTTCGGACTTGGATAGATTAATCTTCAAACCCAACACCGCCTCAAAACAAAGGAGGAGGCAGCGAAGATTACGGAATCAGCCCTCATCAGCCCCACAAAGAATAAGAGTGTCGTCCGCAAATAATAAATGAGATATGTTCACCCCGCCTCTTCCACCAATACCAACATTGAACCCTTCAATGGAACCATTGCCAACCAACACCTTCATCATCCTACTGAACGTTTCCATGACAATAACGAACAACAAAGGTGAAAGGGGATCACCTTGACGCAACCCACGAGACCCACCAAAAAAACCCTCGGGAGATCCATTCACAACTATCGAAAATTTTGCGGTGGAAATGCAGAACTCGATCCAGCTGCACCACCTAGCCCCAAAGTCACACCTCCTTAAGACGTATAAAAGGAATCTTCAATTCACGTGGTCATACGCCTTGTGAACATCCAATTTGCAGATCATGCCCGGGATGTTGGAGCGCATCCTAGAGTCAATGCACTCATTAGCAATGAGAACAGAATCCAAAATTTGTCTACCTTGCACAAACGCGTTCTGAGAGTGCGAGATGATACCACCCAAGACCACCTTCAACCTATTCGCCAACACCTTGGCCAATATTTTGTAAACCCCACCCACAAGGCTGATTGGGTGAAAATCCTTCAACTCAATCTCTCCCACTTTCTTTGGAATCAGCACAATGAAGGTTGCATTAAGGCTTCAGACAAACTTCCAATGCTGCGCAAATTTATTAAACATAGAGAGGATATCACCCTTGATCACCTCCCAACAAGATTGGAAGAAAGCAAGAGTAAAACCATTCGGGCCGGGCACCTTGTCCCCATTAAGACTCATCACCACCCCCAACCACTTCCTCCTCCTCAAAGCGCCTTTCAAGCCAATCCGCCTCAACCCCGGAAATGGAATCGAAAGCCAAATCATCCAGAAGAGGTCTCCAAGAGAAAGGCTCCTTAAACAAGGAACAATAATAGCTGACAATCTCCTTAGAAATACTCTTTTGATCCTCCAAAAACTCCCCATCCACCTCCAAGCTGTCAATCGAGTTAAATCTACTATTAGAGTTGGCCATACGATGAAAAAACTGGGTACACCTATCTCCCTCCTTAAGCCACAAAGCACGAGACTCAAAATTCTTGGCTTCACTTACAATTTAACAAAGCCCTCCCTCCACACCTACCCTTCCTAGAAGTCACTGTTTTCCCATCATAGTTAACAGAACTTTCCAAACCCTTCAACTCCCTCAATAGTTTACCCCCCTACATGGTGACATTGAGCAATTTCTCATTCTATCTTTCTCCCATCCTCCTTGTACTGACGGGCCAAGGTCTTTTGGGATTTTATTAAAAATCCACACACATCGCACTTGAATTGCTGCAGTGGAACAAACTTAATGTTTTCTTGTGACGCAATAAATCCACTAGCTCATCAACCTGCCTCCTTATTCCCAACACATGATTCCAAATCAAGTCCGCTTCCGTAACCGACATATTACCCGGATTCTCCTTACAACAGCCAGCTGGGATTGAGGCCTTAAGTGTCACCTTATAGGGAATCACATATCCTGCCACCAAATCTGCAGTTCGTTCCTTAAATGTTTTCTTTTCCTTTCAAAAGTCTCATGCTGTCATCAATGCCAGAATCACCTTTTGAATTCCTTCCTCCGGAAACCACCACCGAGTTACTGGACTGTCACCTGAGCAAAAGAAATACCAGTACGTACCCCAGAAACAGCATGGGACGAAACCTTGCGAGTAGAGAAACTCAGGAAAGAGACCACTTCCTGAAAAATCTGGTTCAAAATCTGCCATCCATGTCCATATTTTCCTTCAAAAAACATCCCCCTGTTTTTTTCCTGCATTGCAATCAGAAACAGCAAGATACCGACCACCTCGATTCGAACACCGTTGCGCCAAAAAAGAATGGCGAAATTCATTAAAATTGGACGAGAACTCTATATCAGCAGAAACTCCCATCAACTTGGATGGCTATTTGATCCCTAAGAACGACACTTTGAATTTCACGGTGGCAGAGATGAGTTGGGACCCAAAGGTGTGGGAGGATCCCATGGCATTAAGCCTGAGAGATTCTTGAGTGGAGGTGAAGGTGGAGGAAGGGAAGTGTTCGACATAATGGGAAGTAGGGAGATCAAGATGATGCCCTTTGGGGCGGGCAGGAGGATTTGTCCGGGGTCCAGTTTGGCAATGCTTTCATTAGAGTATTTGACCTAAAATGGGCCTCAACATGGGTTCAATGGACCAAACAAAAAAGGAAAAAAAAAACAATTGGGCCAAGTGCGCAAATGGTTCAAAAAATTGTCCAATATAAATGCCGGTACCCAATAACCGCTACCACTAAAATCAGTACCGTATTTGTCCAGTTTTAGCGGTTAACAGTTGTGGTGGACTTTAACAGCCCTAAACCCCAGTGCTCAACTGTAAATTTCATGACTTAAGTGGAGAGCATAGAGATGACAATCAATGTGCAACCACACCCACAGGCCTGATTTCAGTCCACAGAGAAAAATAATCAAAAAAGATGTCTAGATTCAACTCCAGCAAGGTGTTTTGATGGAAACAAAGAAATCTAAGATATTGATGACATTATCACCATAACCCCGTGCAGGATGGTCTGATCACCACTTACACATTGAAATTTGCAATAATAAAATGAGTATACCTTACATGGACTCTCTCACGAGCATTTACGTCCATATCTGCATGATAATAATCAGCTGAAACTCCTCTCTCTCGCAACTCCTTTGCAACCTGCAACTCTTTATAGTATGAGTGTCATAAAGAATCTATTTGGTTCAAAAACTAGAAGCTGCCACCTCCATCCATAACATAAGGACTAGCATATACATCTATTAGCAAAATAAAGCAGATTTCTAAATAAATTTCTCCCATATAGGTTGAAATTACTCTAACTTATCAAAACCAGACCACTTTGGAATGTATTGCCATTGACTCATTTGGATGATACGGCAAGCAAGCAGACTTTGATGGTGTAGAGCTGTTCCCCAATGGATTCAAGCTTATTGTTTTTGATTTTGCTTTTGGCTTGATGCCTGTTGATGGAACCATTCCATTTTCTTTTAAGGATTGACTGGATATTTGAAATTGTATTTGTAACGTGTTTGTGTGTCCCACGGGGACGGGGGGGGAAGGGGGGAAGAGAGCAGAAGAGGAGGTCACTTTACAGGTCCCTTTCCTTTTAGAAAATCATTAATCCAAGAAGAGGAAGAAAAATCTAAACCAAGCCAACACCTATACCCTAGCGTCCAGCATGAGGGCTTCTATTAGCCTTCCAATAATTAGGAAAGCTAACAGTGCAAAAAATATAGTCTAAAACTCACTTTAAACTTAAAGACTCAATTGGCCTAAAACTTCGTAAAGCGACCCAAGCAAAATGCTATATGAAACACTATTGAGAACTGTTAAGAAAATTAGGGTTTGCATAGTTATGGAAAGGTTTTGGGGGTTTATTGCCGTTGATTTTCTTTCCTTATTTACTTCACCGTGTATTGCCCAACATATTGAATGTGAGAAGGAGGAAGGAATATAACTTTCTCTTCTCTTTTATGTGAAATCCTAGTTTCTATAACAAGAACATACTGATTCCAAAATATCCAAACAACCCTTAATTTGACATAAAATAATTAACAAGCATGATAATCAACTAAAAAACAATTTATAATCAAGTTATTATGATTAGTGCAACAAAGGAAGGAGAACAAAAGTAGAAGACACAAACCTGTTCACATTCCTTCCTAGAAAAGCAATAAACTATCCCGGATTCGTTGTTTGGATAAGATTCTCGAACAAAGTCAGCAATTTCATCAATAACCACCTTACCAACTGATGACTTCTCTCGCACCTGCAGTTTACGAAAATATGATTTTAGCTCATAAACTATTAACGAGATAATATTGAAGGCAACTCATAAATTAGTAAGCCAGCTAATAAATGAGGCAAACAAATTATACTAACAGTATACCATATAAAAGAGATTTGGCCTGTTGACTGTGCTGACAAATTTAATGCACTGTGGAATGTGCAGCATCTCCATCAGATCAGTTTGGACCTTCTGTGTCGCAGTTGCCTGAAAATATAAGACAAATTCATTCCTTATCCCACAAATCGCATCAAAGAAATAATTGACTACAACCTTTGTTTTTTAATAGAAAAAAGAACACAACCTTTGGTTTTGATTAGGACACTAACATATGAAAGAACAAAGACATACAGTCAGAGCAACCACAGGAACTTTAGGAAACTGAGTCTTGAGGATACCAAGATTCTTGTAGTCGGGTCGAAAGTCATGACCCCATTGACTACAACAATGGGCCTCCTGCAAAGTAAACCGTATAACGGACAGTTAGTAGTCGCACAATTTAGTATACAGAGGACTTTGAAGACACCAGGGAAAAGTGTTAGCATACAAAAAGGTATGGCTCTCACTGCACCTTGTACATGGATTAATTAAGAATGTGTATCAAATGACACATGAATTAGAGAAGGGAAATACTGGCTCTCAGTTTCTTTTTTTTCAATTCCTCATAGAACCATATAATATATATACAAATAAAGAAACAAACACAAAATGTATGTGTGCATAATATGCTTTGATATACCAAAAAGATGTAGTTTGCTTTCGTGTTTCTTTTATTCTATGGTTTACTTATGATGGAATCAAATTTCTAGAAAAAAACTACTACCTATCATATGAATCACCAGGTCCATAAGGAACATGCCAAGGAGAGCAGGGAAATTATAGAGTCAACACATTTGAGTGCCAAATGCCAAATCAATACCAAGATACAGGCAGAAAAAGATGGAATTGTGTGCATAGTGCAGAACCAAGTCAGAACAACATGCTGAGAAAGCATCTGCTTACGTCAATTGCAATAAGAGAGACACGACCAGCATGATGACATTTCTCAAGTTTTGACATAAATCTCTTGCTCTTTGAAATCTTTTCTGGTGTGACATACAATACTTTGAGATCTTCTTCACCCTTTTCAAGTGCCCTGTATATGAACTTCTCATCATCCTTATTAGTAGTTGATGTCAACTTATAAGCTGGAATGCCTAGAGCAGTCAAACCCATAACCTGAAGTAACAGTTAAAAGAAACTTTTATACTTGTACAGGAGCTTTTAATGTAGTATATTAGTGGAAAAGCAGAATGGTATACAATAAAGGGCCACCTGATCCTGAATTAATGATAGCAAAGGACTGACAACAAGAGCAATTCCATCACGAAGAACAGCTGGAAGTTGGTAACAAAGGCTTTTGCCACCACCTGCAGCCATAATCACCAGAACATCTCTTCCACTCATGATTGCATTAATGATCTGGCATCCATTGGCTGCTGATTAATAAAAATCTATGCATACAGGACTCTTAAGTCCTCAACATGCACTGATAGTTTTTGCGTCAGAAAACATGTAAAACCCACAGTCCAATTGTGAAAATATAAATAACAAAGAGCTTATTGCCCAAGTTAAGAAATAGTATATACTTTCGCAATAGACACAAAGACTAATAGACAAATAGCAGTGACAAGTAAGGGAGATTTGTCACAAAATCACAGCAATGACAAGGGGAAACTCAATGATATGAGATATTACAACTTCGTGAGCTTTCAAATTGCTTTGATCCATCAATGGATTACAATATCAGAATGAAAGACTTGGGTTTCAGTTATTGGAAGTATTCAAGTTCCAATACTAGACACTTCTTGACTATATCTGAGCTTTTATCCCGTACAGGCACTATTTACACACAATTGGAAAAAGCATGATCACAAAAGTAGTCAGGAAATTCTGCTCTTCTTAAAGTAAGACTCCACTGATAATTTTCTGCGTGAAACTCCTAGAAGGGCCTCATATTTCAAGGTACCCTTATTCTATTTCTACTTCTTCCTCTTCCCTTTTGATATTAGCCACAGTCAGACCAACTTTAAGCCCCACTCAAATCCTTGAGATCCTGCTGTACAAGAGACACTAAGGGATCCACCACCAATAGCATTTTCGAGCCCAGCCAAATACTCGAACTCGAATTATTGTTTAATGGGGAGGGTTAAACAAAACCAAAACATTTTGTTAACCCTTTTCCACAACAAACACTAATTTTCGCTTCCATAAATCCTAAGTAGTTATTGCCGTGAGAAAATCTCTGCAGTTATTGCTTTCAACCTTTAAAACCCTTTGGATCATTATTCATCTAAACACTCTTCCCATCCATACGACTAAACCAATCTTGTCTACAAAACTCCTGACCTTTAAAGCTTAATTAAGCTCAGCCACAGCAAGTGCAGAAAATCACAACTCTTTATACTGTATAGCAACCCTAGATCACGTCACAAAAACCTTTCCCTCCTAATAATGTCTCCATCTTACATTTCCAGATCTTTATTTCACTTTGTTTCTTCTTTTGTCTTTTTCTTCTTTTTTTGTCAGAGGTTGCAAGATTCTTTTGAACTTGAGTAGGGCTGTCCAAAAAACTAGCCGGACCGGCAGGACTAGCAAACTCGGACCGAAACCGGACCATTTTTAATCCGGACCGAACCAGACCGATTTTAGCCAACCCGGACCGAAACTGGTGTGCTCCGGTCCGGTCCCGGGTTATCCATATGGAAAATTAGAACTGGACCGGAGTATACCACTCCAAACCGGTCCTTACCGGTAAAAAAAAAAACCAAAAAAGCCTAAAAAAAGTAAAAATGCTAAGAGGTCCAACCCAAAAAAGGCCCAAAATGGCATGGCCCAACCAAACCGGCCCAAACCGTCCAACCCGGACCGGTTCTATTAGAATGACCGGTCTGGTCGGGTCCGGTATGAGGGCTATTTGTAGATACCGGTTTGGCCGGCCGGCCTGGACCGGCCATTGGACAGCCCTAAACTTGAGTAGAAACCTTTGGTGTCTTTACTTTCAAACCCAAGTCTTTCATTCAAAATAGGGTCTATACCATCCACTTCTACAGAAGAAATGCAGAATACAACAAGGTAACGCCAGAAAAGAATGCTGTAATAGGAGTGCCGTTTTTTGGCTCAAAAATGAACAGGATTAGACTATAGCAGCAGTACACAAACTAGCTATTACAAAAATAAATTAGCCTACGAGGGTACTTGCCTCCCTCTGATTTTCACGATATTGGGGTATGCCAAAAAAGTTAAACCTAACATCATCAGCTTCAGAATCCCACTCAAACGGCCCAGACCAGTTTTCAACAATAGTTGAGGCCTCCTCTGTAACAGGGTCTCCAGATCCTTTACATGCTTCAAAGAGAGCCTTCAGTTCAGACTGTCTTGCATACAACTGCTCTTGCCGTTCAAGCAACATCCTTATTTGGCCTGGACAGAGGAAACACACAATGCAACGTCGTGATACTAGAAAGAATAGTAGATAAGAATATGTTTATAATCTATAGAGCAGAAATAATTGTGAAAGAGAAATTCATTGATCAGGTTTTTCGTTCATATGAGGCATGAACACTGGTCCCACCAAATAATATCATCCCAATTTCAATGTAATCTCAAGAAATATGAGCAGATATCCCAGAACCAGAAGTGATCGTTGGTATAATACCGCTGACCAATCCATGCACCATGAGAAGAATGGCCATTCTTTGAGAGAATTCGGAGAATTTTGGCTTCTTCTACAAAAGTTCCTGTTCTAATATGTTCCATTATTTTACCTTTCTCACAGCCAAATTTTAAGATCTCAAATATTACTAAAAAATAAAGAATACATAAGTGGTGAATTAGAAAGGCAAGATCAGCATAAAGCCTACCGACCATGACAAAGAGGGCTCGCAAAAGCTTAATCGAAATTCTATACCTATACCGAAAAACTAATGGAATCCTCCCTAACCCTTATCTCTGCCTTGTGATTCAATAAGTAGAAGGGTAAACGTATGAACTCCCGCTAAACATTAATCCTTAAGGATTAGTTCTTTCAGAGTGCTTGATTTCCTTTGTGATTGAGTATCATCTTGTGGACTTTTTTGAGATAACCATCCCGCACTTCTTGATTTAAAGCAGGAACTGAGTACAAGATGACCATCTTATTAATCTTCTTACGGCTCTAACTCTCTCTTGGATAACTTAACAGACTTTTACCTCTTCAAGGAGACATTTTTAAACCAGTTTCAGTGAGTTCCTCGCCCTGCTACTCCAGCCTATAAGAAGGGCTAAAATGCTTATTCAAACTACCTCGTCACAATGTAAATTCAGTCCACACGTCAAACAGGGCCTAGGGCCATTTCAAGATCAAACAAAAATTATGAGAACTCTAATTTAGATATTTTTCAAGATATCTTACCCCTTATCAAAGTTTCATCTATTCTGCAACAAGGAAAAATAATGTTATCCACCATCTTCTTCAATCAGTCATCACACATCTGCTCATTGGAGTTTTGCTCATTTCATAATCCTGGGCCACAGTAACCTCATTTGCATACACCAATCTTCCTCTTTCTTCCATAATTTACAGTAACTTGTACTCTTCTCGCAGCAAAGGGTCCAGCAGCTAGTTGCTGAAATTATCACTGGATAACCTCTGTTTAATTAGTTAACTCTTATAAGTTTCCGTAACTCCATAACTATAATTTTCAGTAAGGGCCCCAAAAAAGGTACTGTACATCAAACGCCTATAACATTTTAGAGTACGATCAAATTTCTCTTTCGGTGCTACACATTTGTTCCTCGAGCAGAGGGAAGGGGGAAGCTACAGCATGATTGTTAACAGAAGAATGAAGGTTCAGCACCACAACACATTAACCCGCAACGAAGAAAAAGATCAAGAACAGAATGGAAAAGCAACTGTGAGAAATGAATGTGATGTAGCCATAAAATCAAAGACTACATAAGCGGCGGGAGAAATAGAAGAGAGGAACCTTCGACATCTTGAATCTCAACTTCAACGTGAAGCAGCTCCTCAAATATCTCCTGGCCGTCCATTCCCAGAGAGTGAATGGCAACTCTAGACCGCGGTTATGAAGACAAGGGTGGGATTCCAGGAATCCACCATTTCGTTTTCCTAAAGAGCTAGGATAGTTGAAAACAAGGTGAACATCCCCGGGCAAAAAAAAAATGCAGGGAATTTTGATTTTTAGTTGCAGGTTTTACGACCCATTTCATTTTAGTCCATTCAAAATTTTAGTCCCTTAATTTATTATCTTTTAAAAAAATAATACACACTAGTTTCATAAAATGAACATCCCGATTGTTTTCAAAACGTTTTTAAAAATTTCTAATAATCATTTATTAATTAATTTTAATACATTTTTACCCATACTAATAACTTTTTACAAATTCTAACAATTTTTAACACATTTTTCACCAATTCCAAGAGAAACTATACTACTTCTAAAAAATAAAAATACAAAAAACTATTTTGAGATCTAAAACAAACATAACCGAAACATTTAAAGATAAAAAAGGTCAAAGACGTAAGGATAGAAAATTTTCAAAAATAATAAAGAGTGCACAGGTCCTTAAGAGTATATTTTATCTCCAAAGCTTACTCGATGGAAATCATATAAAATTTATTTTCTTAATTTGTTACATATTTTTCATAATTCAAAATGTTTCCAAATAAACTATCATACTTTTTCAAAGCGATATTTCATATGTCTATTTGAGATATAGAAGTCCAAAAATTACTTAAAGAAGTAATTCCGAAACAACCTCCAGTCAACCAATAAGTGCCAATAAGAGTATCAGTTGCTTCCGTTCATCTTCTCGGATGCAACCATGATGAAACAAAATTCTCAAAAGCCTATTTTCATCGAATTCACTACCGGAATTACGGTCGATCCACCTATACAACAACGTTCAAAAAATATTCGAGTATCTAATTTAAAAATCTGTTACACGGACAACGGCATAGGCGTTTCGGCCGGGGCAGATAATTTTGTATTAAAAATATAATTCTTAGGATTACGGTAAAAGTAAGGGTGAATTGGGTTTCATTTTAGAAAATTGCTCCCGAATTTGTGTATGCGTAGAAATCAATACAATAGCTGGCATAGCACATGAAATATGCAATAATATAATAATATAATTGTTAATGCTAAATGTAAAGAAAAGGGGTTAGAGAAAGCAAACACAATGCTTTTTATGTGTTTGAAAAATCTAAATTTTAATAAAATTTTAGCTTTTAAAAAAATTTTGGTTTTTTTAAAGCTACAAATGTAATATAGCACTAAAATGTACCCCAAATTAGACTATAAAATGTCCACTTTGAGCCCCTTCGATGTTAAAAGCTTAAACGTATGCAAGGGCTAATTTCGACCGTTTGACATGACGTGGGTTCTAGACGTACAACAAAATTTATTCTTTCTCCAAAATATTACTGAACTGGACATGGTTTGACTCACATAATAAGGCATTGTTGGTGGGCAACAATGTCTTTTTGAATGTTGCCGAAAGACAGCGTCTGTAGCGGGCAGTGATAGGGACCCTGGTCTAGACCTCTCACCAATACCTATATCCTTGACAAGTAAGGACTTGTGAGAACTCGAGTTTAGTCATCACCTATGTTGATACCCCTTGGCTGACCCAATGAAGTACTCAATAGAGAAATATATTCCGGGTATCGGATCAAAAGAAAATAAAGGATGTTTTTGGTATTTTGAATTTATCGAAAGGATAAATTATAAGAACACTGATGGTTGGGAAAATGGATGAATAGAAGGATACACAAGCCTAAGCTCGAATGACCTCTCACTAATGGATGAACCTCTAACAAAGAAAGAGAGTTGGCAGGCCTCACCCCAAGCACCAAACCTCCTATGCCATGCTCCGCCTCTCTACCACCTTGTAGGGTGATGACTTCAAAATGATCCCAATGGTCTCCTGAGTTTTTTGAGATTTACCTCTTATGTGCTTCTCTGAAAGCCCCATGGCTGGTGATTGTGTGGTTGTGCTACCAATCCACTCCATTTAGTCTCGGGATCCATCTTGATTCAACTCTCCATGCACCTTTGGTCGTGCCGCCACGACTGGTGGTCTTGTGGTGGCACCTTTGATGTGCTGCTCCAACCCTCCTAACTTGTCTGGCATCAACTCTCCATAAGCCTTGTCTAGGCCATGCCGATGCTTGTGTCCCTGGTTGGCTCTGTCTGATGGCCTACGCCATGCCATGTGCAAGCCCTTCCGCGCGCAAAGCCTTGTCAAGCATGCCTTCACGCCTTGCTGTAGGGTTCATGTCAGGCTCACACCTGCAGCAGGTGTGCAGACCGTTGGTTTTACGAGGTTGACCTTGAACTTGCTTGAAAAAATGTCGTTTTCTGGTTTGAATACTGGTCATTTTCCCCTCTTTTGTTCTTCCCCTTCACCTCGACGCCATCTTTTGAGTTGAACCACAGCAGATTTCACCTTTGCATCTCACCTCTATCGCCTAAATCAGATCGTACGCTGTGACAGAGTAGGCCCGTGCAAATTATCTTCACCATTTTGAAAAAATTTCACCGTGTAGTCCAATCTGTCATTCGCTCAAATGTTCAAACTACATTCGCTTCTATAGCAATCTCCATGGTTCCAGTCGTTGCCTTGTTTTGGAATTTGATGTTTGAATTCTTCTTTCTACTCTTAGTCGTAAGAATGGGGCTCAAGACAAAGTTTATCGTGGGAGTTTAAATCTTCTTGTTTGAACTATTTATGTTCGTATTATTTGTTCTGGTTTTGGGCAAGATTATTTTGGGGGTATTTGGTTTCTTAATAAATCAGTAACATAGTTTTTTATTAATTGTTTCTTCTTTTAAGGGACTGGAGGAACAAAATGTTGTATTGAAATTTTTGTTATTTTGAATATTTGTTTGTAAGCAATTCATTCAAAAGGGTCTTGATTATTTTGGTAAATTGTTGTTTTTCCCTGGATTTCAATAACCTTTTGTTTGTGTACGAGGGTTTCTCTCTTTTGGCTGATTGGGATTTTGTAATGCCCAATGCTCCAACTGCAACTAATACGCTTACAGTAAGCTGAGAGAGGAAAAGAACCATGATTATGATCGATATGGGTGTTTACAATGGGAACATATTTTTCTTGTAGCTTGAATGGATTTGCGACTACATAGTTGTGCATTTTCACTCTGTTCTATGCGGATAGAGTTGTGAATCAAAATTTTGCTTGGTTACCTATAATTGCTGAGTTTTACATACAAATGATTAAAGCGATCCTGGCTCCTCAATTCTTTCCAACCTTTTACATCTTAGGTTTTGATGGTTAGGACGCATCAGAATAGAAACCTGGTTGCAGGTATGCTGAATCTAGCCCCCCATTGGGCTTAGCCTAGAAGGTGACATTGAACTATGTTAATGGACAAGTGAAGAGCTCTAGAACAAATACACTTGTTAACAGAATTACTGAATAAATAAGGATGTGCTTAAATTTGAATCTAGGTACTTTTCTGTTGGATATTAGTTGTACCCTTTTTCAAGTGCTACAGTTGTCATGTTGTGATTAATGTTTAGGACCTGTTGGTTTTCAGTATCTTTAGATTGCTTAAAATATTTCTTCTCATACCCATAGACTCCAAGGCTCGTTGGGCACCCAAATGACATTCAGTATCTCATCTATCTCTTACTCGATGAGCAAAGTGATGGGAAGTTTGAGGACGGAAAACCCAAAGACCAGTTTTTTTGGGAAAGAGTTGTGGATAACCTTAACAGCTGCTCCGGCTAAAGGAACAAATTAGTGTTGGGTAGGACTACGTAAGGAACACCATCGATGCGGACAATGCATGGTGGGGAAAAATTCACGTGGTATTTTTACTTGTATGTTTTCTAATACAAAACAAACACTCTAGGGGGTTAACAGACTATTTACTTACTTAACTTAAATGTTGTTCTTTTGTTTTCTATCAAACTTTTAAGTTAATAAGTACTGGAGAAACTTTCGACACCATGGACTGTAAAACTATGAGGAACTCCACACGCTCTTCCACAAGACCTTTGCCTCTGGGCGTTGGGGCAAGTCTCGTCCCCATGGGGGCGATATCCCATTGTTGTCATAGCACATGCGTTGCAAGCCTCTAAGTTGGAGTACCTTGCAGAGCTCAAGGAGTTAGCGAAGAGTAAGAGGCACAAAAATGCCTCTGGTAGCAGCAGGGGCGACGACAGGATGCCTAAATGAGTTATTGCACTTGAAGCCTGCGAGCCAAGATTGTCCCAAGCGTAGCACTGCTTGGTTGTAGCCTGCCTGAGCACCTGTTGCCCATTGCAGAATGACTTCCTAACATGCCTTCCTAACCATGCCTAATGAACGAAAGTGCGAATGGGCATGTGGATGCACATGATTCCACCCCTGGATACGATTGCACGGATTATGCGACTAGGAATTTGTGCTGTTCGTTTTCATATTTTCTTGCATTTGCTAGAACGTTGATATGTAATTGTGACCCTTATGTGTTGTTTGAATATTATCGTGTACTCATGTGGCTTGAGGGGTTATTTGAAATTATGTTGTTTGTGACACTTATGTTTATTACTTTATATTTTTAGATGAATGATTCAATATTTGTATCTTATAACGTATGTTCCTTTTGTTACTTTTAGTGCGTTGGAGCATTCCCCGTCGCTTGAGCATAACAGGGTTAGAGAATCATCCTCCTACTCACAGCTTCAAGAGGTACATTTAGAGACCTTGAACTGATATGTTGTTGCTTTGACATGAATAGGAGAATGTGTCGTTGTTTGTGGGATAGTTTGAATTCAGGCTTTACTCCAGTTTTCATGTGTACTGCAGAATTTCTATTTTGCACTAATTATATTTTTTACCCCTCTTGTTGACTTCTAGACAACCCATTTTTCTCTTGAATAGAAATTTGTACATGGCGTTTGTTTTCACAATTTTAACACCCTAAATTTTTTTTATCATTACAAAAATTTCTCTCTCCCCACTTTTTCACCAATTTTTTTCTTTCTCTCTCCTCACCTTTTTACCAACTTCTAAAATTTTACCTTAAAATTTTAACAATTTTTTTCCCCAAATGCCATGTTAAAGATAGTGGAACTGGAAGAAGTATTGGGGGAGATAGGAGAGTGATGGAATTGTCATGCTTCGAATATGCAAGATGTATGGGTATCTATGCTCTGCATATGCAGACTTATTTTGAGCATGTTTTACCATTCCCATTCAAACTGAAAGTCATATTTCTTTTGTTTTCAAGTTTCCCATTTTTTTAATTGGGGAATTTCTTTCCGATATCATTGTTTGGATGTAAGCCTTCACAGGAAATATTTAGTTCTTGTTGGGTAGTTTGACATAAGAGATATAAGACTCTCATAGTACATCAAATTCGAAGTTTGCAAAAGGCCTCTTGAACTAAGTGTCTCTAGCCAGTAATTGAAGGCAGTAATGGAGCGAGGTCAAATCTTTCCAACTAGTGAGAACTAAACCTCAGAAAGAGGAAAATTTTTGAAGTTGTGGAATTTCCACTGGATAAGCAACGTTTCTAACTTGCGTGCATGAAATTTAAATTAGGAACTTTGTGGTAGAGTGGTGGGAAATGTAAGCCATTGTTTATGTTTAGTGATGCTAAGTAGAAATCATGGACACAGGAGCCCCTAGGCATCTAAAAAGAAACTGTAGACACAATGGAAATTAATAAAGTATGAAGAACATAGACATAGCCCCTTTTGTCTTATTACAGTGCTGGAATTATGGCAATGTCATGCTTTGCACATGCTAGATGCATGTGTAGCCATGCTCTGCATATGCACACTTCTTTTGAGCATCTTTTACCATTCCCTGTCCAGCAAAGAGTTTGGTTTTGTTTTTTTTTATAGCTTTGCAGCTTCTTTATTGGGGAATACCCTCTCCAGATCATCATTGTTCGGGAAGTAAGCATTCACACGGATATACTTGGTTCTGCTCTGGTAGTCTAATATAAGATTCAAATGCTTCTATGGTTCTTTGCAGATCTCATTCACCGAGAACTTAGCTTGTTTGTTTCCTGAAGCAGTTATATTGTTTATCCATCATTGATAACATGTGCATTATACTGTAGATTTATTTGGAATTATCTTGCTCTTTTGATCATGGACCCATATATCTCTGGATACATGGGTCATGACCATGTTGGAGGTAGGTCGAACTTGCCAAGTCCAAATCCATTCATGGTTCCACACACATGATATCAGGGTGGGGGAAGTGGTCCAGCCTAACATGACTACTCGAGCTACCCATACCGATTGATGATGATTCAGAAGATGATTTTGAATACAAGTTCCTGTAAAGTGGGGTAAGGCTTATTGAAAACAGGATTAGAAGGCGTAGGCAAAGAAAACCCATGTGGCTTGTTGGACTAACAGGTGCGAACTACATTGAACAGGTCATTAACATGGAGAATGAAACAAATTGTGAATGTCAGTTTCGCTTGGGTTAAGAGGCATTTGAATTGTTGGCACGTAAACTAGTTGATGAAGGGGAATACGTCGCAACAAGAGGTGTGACAGTGAAGAGGCATTGGGGTTGTTTTTGAAGGTCGTGGGTCATGCGACAACCAACTGTGCAATCTTAAATCGACATTGTCACTCATTCCAAACAATCAACAGTTGTGTGCATAAAGTTCTGACTGGCGTTGTGAATCTGTCTACTCAGATTATATGACCTTGACACACTAATGGTGTGGTGCATCGACACATTGAAGGGAATCCAAAGTACGACCCATGGTTTCGGGTAAGGAATTTTCGTATCCCATTATAAGAACATCTAGCAAAACATTTGTAATTGAAATTCATTTCTATTCCAAATTCACGAGTGAGTGTTTAAAGTAGTTACCAATTTTTGGCATCTAGAAATGTATCGGGGCAATTGATGGCACCCACGTGGGCGTAGATGGGGTACCGAAGGATGTCAAGGATCTCTTTCACAATAGGAAAGGGCTATTGACACAGAATGTCATGTGTGTATATGATTTTGATATGATATTTACGTTTGTGTACAGTGGATGGGAAGGGTCTGCATACGATAACCGAATACTGCAAGATGTGCTTTATAGATCAGCTCTTAAATTTCTTGTTCCAAGCCCTGGTAATCCAACTATACACATTTTCATGATTCTACATTGGAAATATATGATGTCAAAAACCGTTCGTAACTATAGATTGCACTTGTGTTTCTAGGACAATTCTATGTTTTAGATTCCGCCTACACATGCAAAGAGGTCTTCCTCTCTCCTTACAAGGGGAGAGGTATCATATGAGCGACTTCTAAGGTACACGGGTAGAAGGGGTCCATGGGAGCTGTTCAATAAATACCATGGCTCGCTATGGAATGCGATAGAAATAACCTTTGTGATGCTGAAAGGACGTTTTACGATTTTGAAGATGACAAAATATGAGTTGGCCGACCAAGCGTTGTTGGTCATGGCATGTTGCGTTATTCACAACTTCATCAGATTGTACATTACAACTAACGAACTTTTCGTTCAGTATGGGGACCCTGAGCGTGCCCTAAGGTCGAATAATAGGTCCTATGATGCTGGTGACAACGAACCCGAGATTGGAGATATGGACTGCCCTTAGATGCAAGCTAGGCGGGACGAAATGGCTGTAATGATTTGGGTTTCTTGGCAGCTCACTTAATTGCTTTATAAAATTAGGATTTTGTAGATTTTCATAACTATACTTGACGACAAACAGGGTGGCATATATTGGCATTTGCAATATTAGTAATGAATATTACTTGCATTATCTTTACTGGCATATATTGTGTAGACTCTTTGTGCAAAGCTGTAATGGCCATTCATGACCCATATTGTTGCTGCGACGGTGGTCGGATGTTGTTTTATATGGCGAGGACAGATTAAAATTATGGACGATAGTTCTTCTGTTGCCTGTTATGTGTGGCTGGTATATTTGTTTTACGAACTCTTATGTTTAGTTATGTACATGTTTTAATGTGACGGATGTATTCATGAATTCCTAAAAAAAATTTCAGGACCACTGCGGGGGGTGTATTTGGGTTGATTAGGTCGACGCACTACTGTTAGATGTATGCCCTCAAAACCAATCATTTTGCATAATTAAGAGATAATTATTGTTATAGTTTAATCACTTATATATTATTTTGGGTACATGCAATGACATACGATGTCATATTTATAATGACATGAGATGTCATATTGTTGAGCAACATTGTAGAAAAGTCAGGCCAATGATTAATGAATCGGAGGCGAGGAGTATGACTTTTCGGATCTTTGTTGACTTACTTTGTTATAGATCGAGGTACACGATAATGTACAAATAGGTCTACACTCGTTGTGCATTTATAAGATAGAATGATGGACTCCGTCATTGAGGTGGTGACCTTAGGCAGACGAGTGGGTGCAATGTAAGAGTACATGCACAGAACCGGATCAAATATGAATACCTTCTGGAAACGATCATTGATGTAGAGAACGATATTCGATACAATTAGCTTATGTTGCCCTTAGACCTGAGAGTTATGCAGGTTTACTTATTGTGTACTTGTGCTTTGACTAAGTCATTTGGTGATGATCTTTGCAGATCAAATATTCCAGATAATGTTGGGCCTTGTGCATAGTATGTGAATTTGTATAATTGCTCAATATGGAATCTATCAGTCTCTTGATGAGGCAGTATATTCATTATGTATATATATTGTTGGACTCATATAAAAATGCTAGACAGCGAAATTTTGTGAAAAGTGTTTTCATGGTTTTTTCTTATATAATATATTAAGTAAATATTTGCAAAAATGATTTTGAAAAGTTTTGGAAGCTCAACTAGGTATAGACTGAGAAGTAAGAATTATATGAGCTAAGGACTTAATCAATGATATTATTCCGGTCCTATTAGTTCATGTGGAATATAATATGATGGAAGTATAAATAAGCGTATAATTGTTAGCAAAATGGATTTCACAAAAACAATCTCATTATCTCGGGGGTAAATTGTAGAAGCTCATAAATTTGGATTACAAAATATAAGGGGTTAATGAAAAAGAATTTTTCATGATGATCCTACGGCTGAGATTAGAGATCCCTAAAGATCTCACAGTATAGCACAGTTAAGTTCTGAGTCAACCATTATAAATAGCTCAGAAATCATTTGAGAAACGAGAGAATTAATTTTCAACAAAAATCATTTAACAAGAGATTTTCTCTCTTTAGTTTCTCTCTCTAAAAATTCTCTCTCAAACCTGTGTGCGTGGATCTGAAGGAGGCAGAACACTTGGACTGCTTTGATTCAAAAATCCTTTCCGCTGCAATCTCGCGATCCAACAACTACATCACGGTCGTATGGGCGTCGTCGAACAGTTGGCCACTAAGGAATGGGAGAGTGGTGGATTTGCTTTGGATATTGTGGGTGTGGAGTTATCATGTGTGCAAGTATGGAGTTACTTTTTTTATTATGATCGTCATCATAGTCTTTTTTCAGTAGAGTACATCGTTCATTCGGTATGCATAGAGCGAATGTTAGACCTTTATCCTCGCTACAGTGCAATACTGACATCGTCCATCATCTGCTGAAACGTGTTCGTATATGAAAGCTGTACTATTTTGGATCCATTGCATTTTATGGATGAATAGGAAAAAATTCTACGTTATTATGTGAGGAAAAACAGGCAAATTAAAGAACAACACGTCAAAGTAAAAAAAAAAATATTTTATGTACAGGCGGCAGATTCTTATGTTTTCGTTTAAAACAGGAATAAAAATTATATAATAGTTACAATATTTATTAACTTTATCCAATGAAAAGTTAAGGGAAAAAAATTCAAACGCAAAAAGTGAGACCCGTCCAAGGCAAAGGCAGACCATGGAAACGTCAAAGGCAACGGACCAGGCGGAATTACGCACATCAAAGAAAAAACGACGCAACATTACGCTGAGCAGCAATTATTTTTCTGTTTTTGTTATTTGAAAAAAAAAACACAACAAATTACATACATTCCAAAATAACAACCCATCAATTATTACTCTTCCAAAAATTTTAACTTATCCAAAAACACTTCAAATTTTTTTTTTTACCAAATCCAAAACCACCTAAATTTTAATAACATTTTAACAAAATTTTGAAATCAAACGCCATGTTTGATTTTTAGTTGCAAGTTTTACAAGCCATTTCACTTTTAGTCCGTTCAAAATTTTAGTCCCTTAATTTATTATCTTTTTAAAAAATAGTCCAGACTAAAGTTGATAAAATTGACACCTTTGAAGATCAAAAGGTCAAAGACGTAAGGATAGAAAATTTAGGGTATATTTTATCTCCAAAGCTTACTAGATAGAAATCATATAAAAATTATTTTCTCCCGAATTTGTGTAGGCTTAAAAATCAATATAATAGCTAGCATAGCACATGAAATATGCAATAATAATATAATATAATTGTTAATGCTAAATGTAAAGAAAATGGTTAGAGAAAGCAAACACGTTGCTTTTTACGTGATTTGGCAACCCAATCTACATCTATCCTTCAAGCTTCTTTCCAAGCTTCGAGGTTTTTTTCTCACTATCTTTCAATTATTGTACACTCTAGCTTCTGAGTGCTAAAAAAATTTACAAGTGTTTTTCCCAGTCACGACACTCACAACCCAACCGACTTTGAGATAACCTCTCTCTAAGCTCCAAACCAAGCTTGAGAACAATTATCTTCAAACTCCTTACGTAAATTGATAAATTGAGAATACAATTAAAGTCTCCCTCAATGGAGTAAATAAGATAATGCAAAGATCTATCTTTTTTACTCCACAATGATAATGATATGAAAGTATGATTTGTGTGAATGCTTGATAAATAAGGTTTTTATATGAAGATCAAGGCTTTTAGATTCACTTAAGTGTATATGAAATGTTTTGATGTTCAAGAGGCTTTAGAGATCCATTAGATGATTCGAATGAAAAAAATAGTCGTTTCTAGCCATTTAACAAAGTAGAAACTTCAATTTTCGACGTATAGTTCGACCAACACTTTATAGTGGTTGACCGCTATAACTAGCCATTTCGTGCAATGGTCAAGATGTCGAAAAATATCGTACGCTATCATTTTTGGCCTACGCGATTTGTAGACAACTACAAGTAGCTGTTGATCGCTACACGAAGTCGGTCCACCACTACAGATCTTTTTTGTAATACCCCAATCTTCTAATCTTTCTTAATTATCTTAATTTAGGTAATTAATTTATAAAAAATAATATTTAATTATTATTATCAGATTTAATTATTTTATTAGTTTAAAAATAGGGAAAGTCCCTAAAATAGCTAGAAATATCCAAATATTATGAGAAAATATCTTTTCAAGATCTTCAATTTCGTAGCATATTTTACGCATTTGACATCTTAGAAATTTTTAAATAATGATTTATGTTGCTGAAAAATATTAAAATGCTATTATTTCATTCTTTTAGCCTAAATTACCTTTTTAAACTCATTTTTCTTCAAAGTTTTGGCATGGATTCCTGTTACATACTTAATTACAAAGTCAATAGGACATGTTCTAAGGTAGCAGTGCATCTTAGGAATATTTTTGTGAATTATTGCATTTAATTAGCTAAAATAGGCCTGGAATTTAGGTATTATTGCATAAAGGCTTGAAAACAAAGTCCAATGGACCTCTCTCAAGCCCAATTCGACCCAACCCTTTTCCAAAGCACAGCCCACCTCATTTTGAGTCACAAAACTGTCCAAACCCTAGTTTATTGCCCATAGGAATTTTGTAATAATTTGCAATGATTAGTCATCATTTGTAATTATTAGCTGCCTCTCTTGCTACCCAATCCCCTTCAAATGCTTGAGTAGACCACCAAAGCTAAGCCTAGACAAAATCTTTACAACCTATATAACCCTAGGAACCTAGAACTAACCCTAGTGATCTAACTATGGTTAACAATAGTATAAATAGGACCTTGGTGTGTGAGGGTTAAACTCACACCAACAGCCGATCAAGAGTGGGTTGTCTAGAGAGAAGAGAAAAGAGAGAAAGGAGCCATGCCTCCCCTAGAGAGAAAAGAAGAAGAAATTTTGAAGAAAATTTTAAAGGAGAATGAGGTATCTTGAGCCCTGGTATTTTGAGGTTCTTATCTTGGTATTAATACTAACAACAAGCTTCATTTAGGTTTTGATACTCAAAGAAATTATCAAAAGGTCATAGAAATCAAGAGGTAAGGGTAGTTGAATGTTAGTGATATTGTTGGTATTTTCATAATTTGAGGTTAGTAATATGCTAGGGAGTGATGTGAAACTCTTGAATATGCTTAATGTAAGCGAAGTATGAAGTTATAATGATTAGATTCAAGAGAATGTTGAAGAAATGAGATTATTGTTAAACTTAGGTCATAAAGCCCATTGGATGAGTTTTGACATGAATCTTGTGTCAATAAATTGCATGGCATGATTTTTGAATGTTTTAGAAGTATTAGAAACATATAAGATAGGTTTCATGCAGAAGTTTAATACTATGTGAGGGGCCATGAAATACTTGGCCCGACTAGACCACTTAGGCTTGGGCCCATTTATCAGGTTGCTAGTCCCGACTATCCGACCTTGCATGGGAGTCTGGCATCCGATCTCACATAGAAGTCTAGCCACACAAGGATTCCCAATGGCAATTCGAATGATCGGAGACACTCTTCTAATACAATTTTACTACCTTAAAAGGTAGTACCCTAACAGGACTACGACGCCGGTACAGGTATAAAAACCCATGTATTCGCCTCATTAGGGAGACCTGTGCTAAAAACTTCATTATATAAGCACTAAACCTATTCTCCATATCTAACTTGGTCGTCGAAGTTTCTGGACCTGAGGCCACCTCTCCTCGGTGATTCTTGCAGGTTCACTTGGCTTCCGAATTGTGGTGATTCTTGACATCATCAATTGGCACTGTTGTTCGATTTTGATTGGAAATCATCTCACGATAGCTACAACATTAGTTAATTCCCTGGTGGTGAACGCGTCCTCATCTTACAATGCCATCAGTGGCAGGACCAGCCTAGTCGCCCTCCATGCCATCTCCTTTGTTATCCATACCATCTCATGGAATAGGTGTGGTTAAGGGAGACTAGAAGGTTGCTCGGGGTTGTTATTACTCGGCGATGAAAGGCCACAGAAAACCTGACTCCTGCCAGATGGTCAGCAGCACTTATAGTGTGGTCATTGACGATGAATCTTTAGCACAGGTCGGGGAAGACAGGGCCTGAGAAGCGGCGAGCACGAGGAATCACAATTATCGGCCACAGATGGAGAGGGGAAACATCTCCCCTATCCCCAGAACGATGTGCATTTGAAGAAATACCACCGGACATGCATCACTTATCTTATTTTTTATAATTAGCACTACTATGTTAAGTTTTATTAGAGAAATGAGCAATTTGTTTTTCTCCTTGATTGGGTTGATGGAGAGTTACAGTACTAAGGAACCTCGAGTACCATGCTTGGGACATGATCTTAGCAGCGTGAGACTTGATCTCAGCTGATCAGGATGATCTCAGCAGCTCGGGACTTGATCTCAGCTGCTCAGGACTTAATCTCAGTATTGGTCGAACTCCAGCCAACACCGTGCTCGGGACTTGATCTCAGCATCGGTCGAACTCCACCCAGCACCATGCTCGGGACTTGATCTCAGTTGCGGTCGAACCCCAGCCAGCACCCTGGTTGGGACTAGATCTCCACAACGATCGAACTAAAGCCACCACCCTGCTCGGGACTAGATCTCAGTAGTCGAACTCCAACTAGCACCCTACTCGGGACTAGATCTCAAGAGCGGTTGAACTCTAACCAGCACCCTTCTAGGGACTAATCTCAGAAGCGGTCGAACTCCTTTGAGCACCGTAAGCAATTTTTAATCCGATTAGCTTGGCAGCATTTAAACCTCCTCCCTGCACCGTTTTTGAGGTTGAAAAAGGGGATACTACTGGTGGGCCATGAAATACTTGGCCCAACTAGACCACTTGGGCTTGGGCCCATTTACCAGGTTACTAGTCCCGACTATCCGACCTCGCATGAGAGTCTGGCATTGGATCTCACATATAAGTCTAGCCACCCAAGGATTCCTAATGGCAATTCGAATGATCGGGAGCACTCTTCTAATACAATTCTAGTACCTTAAGAGGTAGTCTCTTAACAGGACTACGACGCTGGTACATGTATAAAAACCCAGGTATTCTCCTCATTAGGGTGAATGCTTAACTTCATTATCTAAGCATTGAAACTCTTCTCCATACCAAACTTGGCCGTCGGAGGCTCCGGACCCGAGGCCACCTCCCCTCGGTGATTCTTGCAGGTTTAATTGGCTTCCGAGCATTGTGGTGATTCCTGACATCATCACTATGTATTTTAAGAATAAATACAAGATATATGATGATTGATTTTATTGTAATGGGAAATTATTTCATGTGAAATTATAAGAGATTAAGAAACTTCATTGCACATGATTAATTGTAAAGGATATACTTTTAATGAGAATATGCATCAATGGAAATTTTTACAGTTAATGGGTGACGGTATCGATCTTTGGCGAGTGCAACCAACACTATGGGTTAGTGGATAGCCCCGAAGTAGAAGGCAGAGGGGCATTTACCCATTGCCCTAAGGTAATGGATTGCCTAGGACTGTCCTAAAGTGGAGAGAGATTCGACGCGCAACCCTGTCACTGAAGGTGAAATAGTGGATATCAAGAGCAAAGTTTTTTACAAACATGAGCATGGCATTCATATTGCATATAATTATACTGGTATTATTTTAGAAACCTTAACTTTTATTGAATATGTAAGTATTGTCATCATATGCCTCTACTCCCTTTTAATGAGTCCTTAAGACTCCTCATGTTTTCTTGTCCATATTTGTTGCACTGTTAAGACAGATTATGAAGATTTTTTATTCCATCATTACCTACAACCATCCCACCCATGTCCTGGTCATTCATGTCTGAGTACTAGTTTCTGACAGCCTAGATGTAATTGTGGACAATCAACACTACCTTATCTATAAGGGTTTGCCACCAGAGTTTCCACACGAGAACGACCCCCTAGGAGCGCACCACTTCAGTATTGGCTGGGTAAACCTTACCCTATCGGACAATGAAAACTCATCTTGAAAAGATGCTTGTCTTTTACGTAACGTTGGCTTGTCTATTTATAAGCTTGAAACAATAGGGTTAGCGATATAAGCTTATCCGGTGTTAGCCAAGATTTTGTAAGGGCCTTAGGGTCCTCCTCAATCCCTAACCCTGACAGATAGTGTGTTGCATTGTGCCACTTCTTAATATACATGTAATGTTTGCTTTATATTTAAAGTACTTCTCTTATCTTATTTTAACTTAACCTCCATTTTTACCATGTTGTTTCTGAATATGCTTTACAAGTCTTCTCTGGATTTCCTTATTATATGGTTATCTTTATACATCCTGAGGAAAATACTATAGTCTTGAGACCCATAATTAATTATGTGTCGTAATCTCACTTTTATGCATCATTACTACAAAGAGAGCTAAGAGGCTAATACGAGCACGAGGGACATGATAGATGGTATCAGAGGTAGGTTTAGGCTTTAATCATTGTTGCTTGTGTATTAAACCTTGGTATTTTTTGATATTCAGGAAGTTATAGCAGATTACTATGGAGATGATAGTCCAGGTTGAAACCAAGAAGAGGGAATCAATGCAGAAGGATTGCTTCGAAACCTAGCTGAGTTCATTTTGGCGCATTAATGTCTAGTAGAGAAATTTTGGTGGACCCTAGTAATCTATAGGAGATAATCAATTGGCCAAGGCTAGTTAATGTGTTTTGAGGTTCATAGTTTCTTAGGCTTGATATTATAGGAAATTCATTGTAGGATAGATGCCCTTTTAGGACATGAAGTATGATGAATATGAGACAGAGGAGATGGTTATAATTGATAAAAGATTGTGATTGAAGATTAATAGATCCTGATTTTAATCAAAGTCAGAGGATAGGCTTAAATCCGACCTAAATATAGGTCTTGATCTTCATTCTATTGAGGCTTAGGAAATTAAAACTTTTGAGGTTGTTTTGATGATAATGTATTCTGATTAGTTTTGGTATTAATATTCTTGATTTTGGATCTTAGATCTGAAAGTATGAGGTGATGATGTAGTTGTCATTGAGGTATGATATATTTTATCTGTAGTTGTCATTGAGGTTTGATTTAGCTATGATAGATTTGATCTGTAGTTGTCATTGAGGGTTCCTAAGAGATGAAATAAAGCATGAGCAAGGAAACGGGGAATTTATTGGAGGTCTATACCGCTCCTAATGAATGATTTGTTGACCGACGGTAATGAGCTCAAGTATTTGCTAATGTTTATCTATGTTCGAGGTGCGATCTGCAGAGTTCGGAAATAGATACATCTAAGAACGTATTCTGCATTAGATATTGCTATTATGAATCCTTATTGATGCCACTAGGATTGATTATTACATCATAAACCTTTTATGACTTTAATGAATAACGTTTTCGGGAGTTTTTAGATCAATTATGATGTAATGGTTCAATTGGAGTTTTATGTGCATTGCAGTTTTAATAAAATTGTTAAAGATTATAGCATGAAATGTTTAAACATGTGCATATTTTTATGTCTAATGATATTTCATGATGTATTCAATGTTTAAATCAAAGTTTTTTTTTATATTTATTGTTATTCAAGATTTGTGCATGATATTTCTTGAAACGAAGAGAAAGATGCAAAGTTAAAGTGATATTTATTGTATGATATGTTATATATTTTCAAGCCTTGAGGCCCAAAGTTACAGAGGCGGTGCATTGGTACGAATTACAACCCGTTTAGTGCATCCATTTTGGAAACATAATGGTTTTTTTTGTAGAGTCTTACCAAATGCACATTTGACACGGTCAAGCCTTAGTAGGGAAGAATTCTACCCATAGTATGAGCTTAGTTTGGCTGATCTCCAAACTAGGTAGTAACTGTACAACCCTGTCACAGGGGTAAATATGACCCACAATTATTGTCAATGAGATTTTCAATAGTATTATGTTATATAGATAAAACTATTTTATTGATAAAGATATTTTATTGAAATTGCAAAAAATAACTTTCAACAGTTTAGGAAGATTGTAAATATTTTGTCTCTTACTATTACAGAGTGGCTCCTGGGATACACTTTAGCATATTGATTTTTTTTTGTTATTTTCCTATTTTTAAAGAGTTTTTAACAAAGTGTTTTTATTCAATTGTTTCGAAGTTTTAAATGTGAATTTGTTATCAAGATTATTTATTTTGTGATAATTGATTTTGACCCCCTAGTTTTTGTCGATTTTTGCTAGTTTTACGCATAGAAGTAACCCCCTAATTGCCGAGGTTCAGGGCATTACAAGTATGATTTTCAATTTCTTGTTCATTTGACAGTTTTCTAGACAAAGGTACATATTTTTCTATATGACGTCTACACTCATTGTGCCTCTGTTAAATATGCTGATGGACTCTGTCATTGAAGTGGCAACCTTAAGTAGATGAGTGGATACATTGTAGGAGCACATGCACAGAAATGGATCAAATATGGATATCTCCTGAAAGCGATCATTGATGTTGAGAAGGTATTCAACGCAATTAGTTTATTATTGTATCCTTTGGCCTGAAAGATTTGAGAAGGTCTGTTTGTTTGTGCTTTGATAGAGTTATTTGGTGGTGATCTTTCTAGGTCAAATATTTCAGACAACATTAGGTCTTATGCATGATAAATGACCTTATATAAATACTGAACAACGAATCCACTAGTCCTTGATAAAGACAATATATTCAGTATATCTATATAGGGTTGGACTCGAAAAGAAATCACTCATCAGTAGAATTTCGTGAAAATAATTTTGAAATTAATATATTATAATAATATACATTTTATTGTGAAAAATAATTAGAGAGTCTAGCGGGTTACAAATTGTGAATTAAGAATTGTATGAGCTATTGACCTAATAAATGAGCTCGTGTGGAATATAACACGGTGGAATGATAGCTAAACAAATAATTATTAGGAAAAATGATTTCACAAATCAATCTCAAATATTCGAGTGTGAATCATGATAAGGGAAATAATGGGCAATAGTTTTTCATGTCATCCAACGGTCGAAATCTGAGATCTCACGCCATATCACAACTATAGTTTTATTTAAAAGGTTAAAATTTGAGAAAATCTTGTGACGGCCATGAGGCATGGAAAATAATTATGCAGAACATTTGGGAATATTATGAAATAAAAAAAATCAAGGTGTGAGATCGACAAGACCTTAACATTAAAGAATATTGAAAAGTCAATTATGGAGAAATTGACAAGATCCAGAAAAAATCAAAGATTGTTCATTAAATATCAAGTAATTTTCCACTACGATGGGGTATTAGGCGACTCACCCATTCTGTTAGATATGCATGAATTTTGGACTTCACATGGTCAATTTCATGATCTTGCTCATACATCTCAAAATAAGGGACGTCTACTACATCACTAGAGCCAGAGGCATCATCCATAAAATAATCAAAACTAGCAGATGGAGGAGGCCTGAAACCCTATGTACAAATAACTAAAAGAGATAAGTTGGAATCTACAAATACTATACCAATCAAATAAGATTCACATAATTAAAAGAAATACATTAGAATCTAAAAATAATATACTTGTGGACGTGTCATACTTGCATCTCCATAGACTATGTTATACTCATCAAACAAGTCCTCTAACAAACACTTTGTAGATGATATCAAAGTACTTGCCAACTCTGGTGTATATATTTTCTTCAACCAATATTCTACCACACCCAATTTGCCTCTAGGATCAATCACACTTGCAATGAATATCATCATGTTCAACTTCTCCACATTGCCCCAATACTTATCATATTTGGTCTTTATCTCTATTGCTATGTTGCGCACTACTGCATTGTCATTCTTAGACATTCTAATCAAATGTGACTGAATTTGACAAAGCTCAGGGAAGAAGATATTTGATGTGACATATAAAGAGGCAAAAAGTTTGACAGTAACATCAAAGAAGACCTTCAAAAACATAACAAAAATCATTATCTTCTCCCAATCCTCCCTCGTGGGAGGTCCAAGTCCATCTCCCGCACTACATACACGAATAGACCCAGAATCATCGATCTCTAATCTTAGAAAGGCTGCTTTAAACCTTTCTGTAGTCTCCATCACGAAATATGTTGAATTCCATCTTGTTTACACATCAAGAGATACCAATTTCTTTGTATCAATTTTCATCTTCTTAGCATAAAGCTTAAACTTCTACAACCTTGATGGATAGGACCTCACATACCTCACTGCATTCCTTACTTTCACAATAGTCTCATCACAATCCATTAACCCCTCACAAACAAAAAGGTTAAAAATATGTGCACAACATCTCATATGAAGATACTTGCCTTGAAATAAATTTCCCTTCAAAAATCATTTTAGAAACCGAATAGCACCATCATTAGAAGAAGCATTATCAGCTGTAATGGAAAAAATTCTCTCAATACCCCAATCACGTAAGCAGGCCTCCCCATACTTCTCAATTGCTTCCCCCTCGTGATTAGGAACTTGACAGAAGTTTATAATCTTTTTGCGCAACTTTCAATCATTATTAACAAAGTACGCTTTCAGAGTCATGTAATTTAAGTTTTGCACTGAGGTCCATGTCGTACCATGTTGGAATTGTTTTTTGATTCGCATGTGGGATCCACGACCAAAGAAAAGGACAATCGGGCCATTTTTTTCATCTTGTCTGCTTTTTTTTGTTGTGCGTGGGTTTCTCTTTGAGAGAAAGTTGGGTTTTCTTTAGTGTTTTTTTTAAATCCGTTTTGCGATTTGATGAAATCTGGCAAGAGATCCTTGTTTGGTTGATTTTGTTGTTCTTGCATGAGATTTGGATGAGGAACATGTAAATTAGGCTGGTTGTGATTTTTTAATTGCCCGATGAGAAAGGAAACCGCAAGAGAGAGAGCATTCTTGCTCTCCAATCAGCCACCACCAGCCGCCAGTGGTGGCTCATCTGGCCTGGGACCACGGCTGACAGCCAGCTGCGGCCGGTGTCGTGGTGTACCCCTTTGGGGGTCCTGTATACTTGTGAAGGTAAATGAGCATGTATGAATGATGGGGGTGTTGACTAAAATAACAATGCCAAACTATTACAAAATTAAATGTCATTTAGAAGATGGTTGCAGTTAACCAAATAAATGTGTCCACTAAAATAGTGAAGATGATGTTTATGCGGGTGGCCAAAAGAAATATCAAGAATTGTGAACTTTGTATATGTATGACATACAACATACGATGTGATCATGATAAGTAGATGCTACTTACTTTTATAAGTTGTGTCATGATTACTAAAATAGGATTATGTGCACATAAGTTAAAAGTTCTTGATAACCACTGCAAACACTGAATATGAATGTTATATTCTGCTTTTTCGTTTGGTTGTTGTGATTCAGTTGGAGGTATCATTAGCTATTAAAATCCCCATGCTACTGGATTGCTAATGTACTTGTGAATTTTCTTCCTTATATTTGCAGATTCATGATGCCTAACCCATTATCTAGAATCCTAGATGATAACAAACTGACTAGGCCAAACTTCCTTGATTGGAAGAGACATATTATGATAGTACTCACTGTGGATAAAATAGCTCATGTCCTCAAAGACTAGACCCCTCAGCTTGCCTTGGCTAATGCTACATAAGAACAAAGAGTTGTTTTTGAAAAGTGGCATGAGGCACAATGTCTCATATTTGCAATAGGTTGCAGGCATTAAAGAAACACGAAGACTAGACGAAGGGGAAGTCATCCTAAAGATGGGGACGACTGCAGTGTTGCAACGAATGCCATAGGAACTTTTCACCTAAGTCTACAACGGAACAAAGTTTTACTTTTGGAAGATTGTTTGTATGTACCAGAATGTCGTAGAAACTTAATTTCTGTTTCAAAACTTGGAATATCTAGATATTCTCTTATCTTTAATACTAAACTTGGAATATCTGGATATTCTCTTATCTTTATTGCTTCTGGTACGATGCTGGATGGTCTTTATATCTTGGAAAATGTTGTAGATTTTGTGAATAATATAGAGAATGATGCTGATAACAGTGTGAAAACTCTCAAAAGGAAGAGGGAGGTAAATCCCACTTTCTTATGGCATCTAAGAATTGGCCATGCTAATCTGGATAGGAACAACAGATTAGTGAGGGATGGGCCGTTAGACTTTTTAAAGGAAAATAAACTAGAGTCACAGAGTTGTTAGAGTTAGTGCACATTGATGTGTGCGGTCTTGTTAACCACATAGCCAAAGGAGGGTTCTCATACTTCATCACTTTCATTGATGATTATTCCAGGTATGGTTATCCATACCTGATGAGACACAAGTCCGAATCTTTTGAAAAGTTCAAAGAGTTTCAAAGTGAAGTTGAGAATTAACTGGAAAGGAGTATTAGGATACTCCGATCTCATAGAAGAGGCAAATATCTCTCAGGAGATTTTTCAAACTCATCTAAGAGAGAAATGCATTATATCTCAGTTGACTCCTCATGCTACGCCACAACATAATGATATTGCAGAAAGAAGAAACGGAACACTATTAGATATGGTTTTATCAATGATGAGCATGTCACAATTATCTGTTTATTTTTGGGGTTATGCCTTAGAGACAACTGTTTATATGCTAAACAGGATACCCACTGAGTCTGTTCCTAATGCTCCATATGATTTATGCACTAGCAAAAAGTCAAGTCTGAAACACTTGAGAGTATGAGGATGGTCAGCTCACATTAAAAAGTTTGACGTGGAGAAGCTAGAATCAAGGACTGAAAAATGTTTGACATGGAGAAGCTAGAATCAAGGACTAAAACACGCATCATGTTGCTGGAACATTCGCTTTAATGAGATGATCAAATCGTTTGGTTTCTCACAAAACATAGATGAATCTTGTGTTTATAAGAGGAGTAGTGAGAGTTCAGTAATGTTCCTTATTCTTTATGTTGATGACATTCTACTAATAGGGAATGACATCGATGCAATGTCATCAGTGAAAGTATGGTTAGCGAACCATTTTCAATAAAAGACCTCGGGAAAGCATCCTACATTCTCAGGATCAAAGTGTTTAGAACCCGAGACAAAAGACTTTTAGGGCTTTCACAAGCCTACTACATTGACAAGATATTGACGCAGTACAGCATGCAGGATGCCAAGAAAGGATTTTTACCCTTTAGGTATAACACACATCTCTCTAAGAAGATGTCTCCTAAGACACAGGAATAGAGAGATAAGATTAGGAAGTTTATGCTTTAGCTATAGGAAGCCTCATGTATGCAACACTCTGTACAAGGCCAGATATCAGTCATGCAGTTAGTATTGTGAATAGATATCAATCAGCCCCAGGCCTTGAGCACTGGACATCAGTCAAGCATATTCTCAAATACTTGAGAAGAACCAAACACTATGGTCAAGTGTGTGGCGGAGAGGAAATGCTAACTGTCCAGGGATATATAGATTAATATTTTCAATCAGAAATTGATGATAGAATATCTACATCTGGATTTTGTTTAGATTGGGTAAAGGACCAGTGAGTTGGAGAAGTTTCAAACAGAACACCACTGTTGACTCCACCACCGAGGCAGTATATGTTGCTGCCAACAAATCTGTAAAGGAAGTTGTGTGGATACGGAAATTTATACAAGAGCTTGAAGTTGTTCCTTCGATTGAGTCCCCGATCACCATTTATTGTGACAACAATGGTGATATAGCACAGGCGGTGGAACCTCGGGCTCATCAAAGGAAAAAACACATAGAAAGAAAATTTCATCTTGTTGGTGACATTGTGAATCGGGGGGATGTAGTGGTGGCTAAGAACATAGCATCAGTTAAGTACATGTCTGATTGATATTTAGTACAAGTGAGAGATTGTTAGATGTATGCCCTCAAAACCAATCATCTTGCAAATTATGAGATAATTATTATTATTGATCAATCACTTGTATATTATTTTTGGTACATGCAATGACATAAGAGGTCATATTTATAATGACATGAGATGTCATATATTTTAGCAACATTGTAGAAAAGTTAAGCCAATGATTAATGAATCGGAGACGGGGAGTATGACTTTTCAGATCCTTGTTGACTTCCTTTGTTCTAGACCGAGATACATGGTAATATACAAATAGGTCTACACTTGTTGTGCATATATAAGATTGAATGATGAACTTCGTCATTAAGGTAGTGACCTTAAGCAGACGAGTGGGTGCAATGTAAGAGTACGTGCACAGAACCAGATCAAATATAAATACCTTCTGGAAACGATCACTGACTGAGAGAGTTATGCAAATTTGCTTGTTGCAAGCTTTTGCTTTGACTAAATCATTTGGTGATGATTTTCGGAGATCAAATATTGCAGATAAGGTTGGGTTTTGTGCATAGTAAGTGAATTTGTATAATTGCTCAATATAGAATACACCAATCTCTTGATAAGGTAGTATATTCATTATGTTTGTATATTGTTGGACTCATATAAAAACGCTGTGCAACGAGATTTTGTGAAAAGTGTTTTCACGATTTTTACTTTATTATATATTAAGTAAATATTTACGAAAATGATTTTGGAAACTTTTGGAAGTCCAACTAGGTACAGACAGAGAATTAAGAATTATATGAGCTAGAAACTTAATCGGTGATATTATTCCAGTCCTATTAGCTCATGTGGAATATAGTATGGTGGAATGATAAATAAGCATATAATTGTTAGCAAAAGGGATTTCACAAAAAACAATGTCAGTATCTTGGGGGTCAATTGTGATATGTTAATGGACATGATCACAATTTGTAGAAGTTCATACATTCGGATTACAGAATATAAGGGAGTTTAATGAAGAAGAATTTTTCATTATGATCCTACAGCCGTGATTTGTGGTCCCTAAAGATCTCATACTATAGCACAGTTGAGTTCTGAGCCAGCTATTATAAATAGCTCATAAACTCATTTGAGAGAAAATGAATTCAGTTTTCAACATGAGATTTTCTCTATCTACAAAATCTCTCTCTAAATTCTCTCTCAAACCTGTGTGCGTGGATCTAAAGGAGCCAGCACGCTTGGGTTATTTTAATTCAATGATCCTTTTCGCTGCGATCTCGCGTTCCAACATCTCCCCCATATTTATAAACAAACATGACCTGTCACAAATTGACAAGTGTCCGGCTAGCTATGGTGAATCAAAAGGCTATGTTGACGACACGTTGACACCCAGTAACCTAAAGCAGCATATGGCTGAAATTTACCCTATAGCTATGGCTAGTCACCGCCTAGGTCCACCGGTTGTCGACACCTCGAACTTCCTAGGTTTTAGCCTTTATCGTCGTTCTTTCATGCCTTGATTCGTAGTGCTACTAGCCTTGATTGTTAATGCTTCATAGCCTTGATATGTGTCACTCTCCAGGGCTACATAAATTCATTTACTTAATGACTAAGTTTCTCTAATTTCTACAAAATTCCAAGGATGATCACTAAACAATCTACTTGCTTCCATAATCCTCCTATATTCTTCTAAAAAATGAAAAGTCTCCAAATTTAAACCATACACTCGTGGATGATCTTCCAACATATTAAAAGAATAAAAATCATGTGTTTCAGTTTTCTATAAAAACTTGTCCTACTAGCTTAAAAAATTAAATGGATCCAATGCGAGCTCCTTAACATCCTGAATAAAAACTCAGTAACGTGCGAACCTCAAATCTCATTTAATCATGTCCTAATCAAGGTTTTAACACTAATACATCAAGTTTTAATTAATCTCCACTAACCACACTTTTTGAAGCTTTCAATGCAGATATTAATCGTACCTGAGGATGAACTGAATTCTCTTTTGTCTAGGCACCAATAAACTTACCTCCTTTACATGACAATCTAATGTTACATGATAATCAGATAACTACTCCATGCCAAGGATCACATCAAAGTTACCCATATCCAGGATTGTCAAATCTATAGACAATCCCCATCCCTCTATTTCTATTGGAAACTTCTTGATCTTCTTGGTACACAAACTAGTTATCCTCATAGGAGTTACCACATCAAGTCTAGCAAATAAGGGTTATATCAACAATCTAAGTCTATTTAAGCAACTCAATGAAATAAAAGAATGTGTAGCACCAGTATCAAATAACATAGTGACAAATCCGCAAGGAAGGGAAAAAGTATTTGTCACCACATTCTCATCCTGCTCTGTTTTCTTCATATTTAAAGCAAACACTCTTGTTGGTCCAATTCTCTGTTGATTACCAGGGTTAGTAACTTGATTACTACGCACATTCTGAGGGAGTCCTTGCCCCTTGTACAATCTCAAGAAAAGTGACCTAACTTTCCACAAGTAAAACAACTATCCCTATAGTACTAGGACAATTTCTTCCATCTCTTTGCCCGTTGCCTCTATTTCCAAAATTGCCTCCTTTTTTTCTGATGATTGTCCTTGGGATTGATTCTCTTGAAGGTCGTTTCTTATTTTGCTCACTAATAATAGCACTATCTTGTAAAGTACGTTCCATAATCGAGGCTCTATCAACTAATTGCTGAAAATTCTCAAACTTATGGCAACAAACTCTATCCTTAATACGAGACTGCAAACCTCTCTCAAACTTACGGTATTTCTTACCCTAATTAGGAATCAAATATAAAGAAAATCGAGATAATTATATAAACTTAGCAGCATACTCAGCTACTGACCTTGTTCCCTGACTTAAGATAGTAAATTCCAGGGCTTTGGTTTCTCTGATCATTTCAGGAAAATATTGATCTAGAAATTCCTTTTTAAATTGCTCCCAAGTCCACCTCAATCTACAAGAGATCCTTCTTGGCTTGCCACCACCTTTTGGCTTCTCCTTTCAGTTGACATATGACAAATCGTATCATTTGATCATCAATACACTCTAACACTTGCATTAGATAATCTATATTCAAACGCCAATTATCAACCACTAAAAGTTTTGTACCTCCTTCATAACTAGGGGGAATGGTGCTTGGAAAATTTATCAAATGACTTCAAGCACGTTCCCCTCCTCTATTTCTATTTCTTCTAGCTTCCATTTATCTCTTGAAACACAAGGGTAGGTTAAAAACTTCAAAATCATCACAAGACAATATACAATATCATATTATGCCTACAACGAGATAGTGTTTTTCCTAACACTCTCGTTTTCCTTAGGTTCTGCTAACTATCCTTTCTTTCTTAAAACTCAACTTTGATACCATCTGTAATAACCCGAATCGTCAAGACCTCAAATTGTAATTCCATGGATTAAGGCAACCCAAGAGGGGGATGAATTGGTTTTCTAAACTTTTCGCTTTTAACCCCCAAAGACGTGTTTGCAAAGTAACTACGAATTTAGCACAAGTATATAATATGCAACAAGTGTAAATACGTGGCAAAAGTAAAGAGTAAGAATAGAGAAGCAAACACGTGATTTTTAGGTAGTTCGGCAAACCCTCATACATCCACCCCTCAAGTTCTTTCACTGGGACTTGAGGTTTTCACACTATTCTTCAAATAGAATACATTCTAGCTTCCGGGTGCTAGTGAACCGTGCATGTCACGCCCCGAACGCAATCCCGTAGGGACAGTGACAGCTGCGAGCAATCCCGAGGGAAAGCCCCATCGAACGTAATCATACATACAGCGGAATAGAATTGAGAGAGAGACGGGCCAAAACTCATCATGAGTTATCTTACATATTAGATCTCAAAAGAAGGTTAGTAACTTAATTACATAACACATGGATTTACATAACCTAAGTGACAGACCACAACAGTCAACAGTCACCACAACAAAATACATAAATGTCTTATCTCTTAGGACAAATAGTCTTCCTGACTTCCTTCACCTGAAACATCTGGAATGATACATTTTTGAAAAACATGAGTTAAAAGACTCAGCAAGGGAAAACGTAACTTAAAAACATGAACTATGACATGAACATGAAAAATCATGAGTAAACGTAATTCTTGATGTGCATGCATGCTTAATGGTTATGCACATGCTCTTGAACTTGAAAACATATTCTTGTACTTAAAAATGACACATAGTCCTTGAAAAGTATTATCTCTTGACTTGTAGGCTACATACGCTCCATTTACCCTGAAGTCAAGGTTGTGCGTTCCAGTTGGAACTGTCCCCTATTTCCCTTGGAGACATTACATCTGGTCGAGCTAGCCCACCTTATCACATTCGTCCTTCAATGAGGCTAGACACGACCCTTGGAGGTCCACACCTTTTCGCATTCGTCCTTCAGTGTTGTTGCACTTACCTCTAGGATCACCCATCCTTCTCGCATTCGTCCTTCGGTATAGGTGTCCTTCTTGATGGTACGGTACCGACCAGAGCCCCATAACTTGACTTGACATAAAAAATTTCATACTTCATTTGCATAAAAACTTCTTTTAGAAATCATGCAAATGCTCGTGTCATGTCATGCTTGCTTATGATGCTATGCTTGTTCATGATAAACCATATTGTGTACCATTCCAGTTTTCGTAAAAGTGTAAGTTTCTACTTACTTCCACTTACCTTGGTCTTCTTGAGTTTTGATATGATGTTTCGCCTACAAGCGATTCAAATACCTCACTTAGATGCTTAAGAAATTAATCACATAGTCATTCAAAGAAATACTTATAATTATTTCGGTTTTCCAAAAGTACTTATCCTTGAAAATACGATTTCATTTACAAAAGATTACTTTAACTAGCTTTCATAAAACAATTGAAGAAAAGCATTTAAATGCATGCATCAACATTTCATTCAAAGAATTCTAAGTATAAAACAACAACTTATAATGAGCATAACTCAATTTCCTTGTTCTAAACCTTACCAAACCTAATGTCCATCAAACTCCACCAACTTAACCTCCTTTTCCTCTTATAGACTTGCTATTCATTAACATACTTTATAACAGCAAATACCCCTATAGAAAGCTTAACAAAAAGTATAACCAATGACCAAGGGCGGCAGCCTGCTCGGCTCTAAAGAACCCTATCTATCATTTACATAAATCCATTAAGCTATCATAGTCTAATTCCACTTGCCCTTAGGTTAATGACACTGCCCGAACCCTATATACACCTTAAACCTTCATGTTTTTCATATTCAAGACCTAGGTTTACATTAACAACATCACAACACATAATATCAAAGATCTTAACTTCAATTTCTATATGCACCTAGTTAATTTCTATTTCAACAAGCTAGCCTATTTTCAACCCTAGCTTGAACAAAACCGAGGTTATCAATGGCTCTTATCTATCTTAATCACATACATGGATAGCAATGCACTCATTTTATCACTTTACCACCACTAACCGGTCCATAGCTTAACACTACTAACTTGGTATCATGCTTAGTCTATTCGGTCAACATCAATTGTCACTAACCTACATGCAACATTATTTCTCCATGATTTTAACTAACCATTACATTAAATATCATTAATCTACCTCAAATCAGAAACACTATTTCGTCTAATAATGTCACCAAATTCGGCCAACAAGCAAACTATCAACATTCATGCTAAAATCTCTTCAAGAACATGCTTCTATACTCTCTTCTAGTCAAACCGTGGCCATCACACACTTCCATGGGCGGTTGGCTATGGCTTTTGTCTTTTCTCCCTTACTTCCAATTATTTCTTTGTCTCCTTAACTCAAGCCTTTCACGTGAATCACCCAAAAAGCCATTTCAGCCCTCTCTTGCCTTTTACGTGAGTCTCCCCTTGACTTTCACTTTCCATTATTTCATTTTGTTTTCTCATTTCACATGTACTACTTATAAGCACACTAACTTATCTCCATTATAAGCACACTAACTTATCTCTTAGTTCTTTATCAAACTATTCTATAAGCATACTAACTTATCACTAAATTCTCCTAATGATGCTTAAGACTACCTAATGGAAATTAAGATTACTTAACATGGACATGAAATAATTTACATGCACAAACATAGAATTTCACAACTATAGATTAATATGTAATGAATTGTACTTTGAGAATTTCAGCAACAATAAGAAATAAAATACTCTCCAAATATTCTTGGCATTTAATTTAATAAATCATGGTAGCATACTAATAGGTCAATGGAAAAATTAATTCATAAAGAAAATCTACCTTGAGAAATTCGGCCATGACAATTATACTAATATAATTTCACATCATAATGAAAATACCTAAGGAAACTTATAGTTCAAAATATCATAATCAACTTAAGATCTTACATTGGCCAAACAACGGCCCCTTGAATTTATATCCAAAACAATTACATAGAGTAAATAGCAAAAATGCAATACGGGGTCTCACATCCTCCCCTCCTTATTAAAATTTCGTCCCCGGAATTTCTCTACCACCAATAGTTTTGTCCTGACTGAGAGTGTGCAGGACCATAAGGATAGGGGCGAGCATTCGTGCTTGCCCCACTACTAATCTCCCCCTGGTAAATGTGATCTGGGGAGTTATTCTCAGTGCAAGAGTGTGACATGGTCGCATGGGTTTGCTCCTCTAGGCTAGGATCATGGATTACATTCTCTTGTGGTCCACGATATCTAGGTCTAGAGTCTACTTCCTGTGAAGGAAGCTGTGTTTCAGACGTGGCATCATGAGCCCTAACTCTTCTACAATGTCTTCTCCTAGAACATCGCCTACGGGTACATTCATGTACTGGGCTGTTTAGCCTAGGTTCTTCTTGTTGTTCCCTTACTATGTTAGGTAAAGGGTCTTCTTCCATAGGGTCCTCTATCGGAGCCCCTACTGGGTCCTCCTCTGGGTTCACTTCCAAATTCTCCTCAGGGTCCTCTTCTGGATCCTCCTCCCTAATGGCTCTTATCTGAATAACATTTATTGGAGATTCTGGCCAATAAGGGTTACTCTGGTACGCGGGGTGATCAGAGGCTAAGGATTGGCTCCACCTGGAGGGTCCTGGCTGGTCTGCTGTGGAGGTGGCGGGGGCTGGTATGTCCCCACCATACCTTCTATACCGAACTCACGTGGTGCATGAGTCGGAGCTACATGGCTACCCGACGGTCTTGCCAAACCCTGAGATCTAGGGTTGACTCTGAACAAACTGCGGTACTCACGCGTCGTCATCCTTCTCTGAGAAGGAGTGGACAACTGTTGGGAGCGCGAGGGTCGGCTACTCGGTGGCATCTGACATCATAATATAATAGTCAGTTACAAACATGAGTAAAATATATCAACATTTTATCACAAGGAATCCACATTCTTTATGCAAAAAGGAAATTAATCATATAATAAGCAAACAATGCACAAATCACACAAGACAACTTTATTCAAGATAAAGGAGTAAATACTTCTTAAATTTCATTCTCCTCGTAACTGAGGGTACTTCTTATACATTTCGCTCTCCAATTCCCACGATGCTTCTTCTAATCCATGATTCCTCCATAGAACCTTTACAAGTGGTATAGTCTTTGTCCGCAATTGTTGCTCTTTTCTATCGAGAACCCTCACTGGTTCTTTTACATAAGTGAGGTTCTCTTTAATCTGCAAAGGTTCGTATTCTAATACATGAGTAGGGTCGGATACATACTTGAGTAGAAGCGACACGTGGAATACATCATGGACTTCTGCTAAGCATGGCGATAACGCCAATCTGTGTTGACAAGCAAACTATAAACATGCATGCTAAAATCCCTTCAAGAACATGCTTCTATTCTCTCTTCTAGTCAAATAGTGGCCATCACACACTTCCATCACCAACAAATCTTCTCAGCCATCACCACTTCATAGCCAACAGATTCATATCATGCAAGATTCAACAAAATCATTTGGCAAATATCAACATATCTTACATGCATGCTACTCTATTCAACATTAAAACTAAGATCATCACTTTCTAGCCCAAACCGTGGCTTTAACCCTTCCTCCATCAATCAACAACATCACAACCATAACTCCAACATTCCCGACCTAATCAGATCCAATATTCATGCATCTACAAAGGAAAAAGAACACAAGACATTCGGCCAAGACAGCAAGTCCATTCCATTGAGAAAATCAAACCCTAACTTACCTTTCTAAAGCTGGACACAAGCTGATTACGGAAACACCTAGCATAAGAATACCCAAAGTTAGATCTAGGAAAGAAAATAAAAATGAGATGGACATGAAAAGAGGAAATCAGATTTCCTTTACCTCTACCTCCATCTATCTTACTCGGCCAACACCAAAACTTCACTCTCTTGGCTTCTCTCACTCTACCACCTCTTGTGTGACTGAAAAGGGCTAAGATGAGAGCAAGCAAGGTACTGATAAGGCTGAAAATAATATGTGGAGGATGAGTTGCTGGAAATGGTGTGAGAAAAGGGAAGGGAAACTTGGAGAAGTGAAGAGGGTTCAGCTAGAAAGAAAATGGGTGCAATGAAGTGAGCTGAAATGAAATGAAAGAACCAAGTGAGCTGAGATGAGAGAAGCTGCTGGAAGTGGCGTGAAAGGTGAGAAAATGTTAGGAAGAGATGTAGAAGAGTTCGGCCAAGTGAAGGTGCTGGGTGCTGAAATGAAATGGGTGAAAGAACCAAAATGTAAGCTAGTGAAGTGAGGTAATACGCATGGAAAAAGTGAGGTGAAAAAGATGAAATACAAGGCAACTTGAACCTAGACTCATTCACGGCAAGGATGTGAACAAGACTTTGTTTGTATCGCCCAACACCATTGTGAGATCCCGACCTTATTTATGTCGTTTTAAGAGAGAGAGATTTTTTGCTTATGATTCCCTCAATATGTATGTATGATTAAATTAGTGATTTTTGATGTAAGTGTCGACACATTGGAGCATAGTGTCGACACATTAAACTAATACTCGAAAGTTTACATTTTTCAGGAACTCAAGTGATTTTTGACTAAGTGTTGGAAGTGTCGACACCTTGAGTGATGGTGTCGACACATCTAACTAAAACCCGAAAGTTTACATTTTTCAGGAACTCAAGTGATTTTTGACTAAGTGTTGGAAGTGTCGACACCTTGAGTGATGGTGTCGACACATCTAACTAAAACCCGAAAGTTTACATTTTTCAGGAACTCAAGTGATTTTTGACTAAGTGTTGGAAGTGTCGACACCTTGAGTGATGGTGTCGACACATCTAACTAATACCCGAAATTTTACATTTTTCAGGAACTCAAGTGATTTTGGCTAAGTGTTGGAAGTGTCGACACCTTGAGTGATGGTGTCGACACATCTAACTACATTCCGAAATTTTATCGGATTGAAAACATGTGAGGTGGAATTCATGAGAAGGGGGAAAATAAGGGAGGGCAGCCCTGTCTTTTCCCCAAACCTTTTTCACGTTAAACACCACACCCCCTCCTCTCTTTCACGCATTTCACATTTTCCTTTACCCAAACCATACCTCCCTTGCCCTAAGTCACCCAACCGTAGAGGAAGAAGAAGAAGAAGAAGAAGAAGAAGAAGAAGAAGAAGAAGAAGAAGAAGGAAGGAGAAGGAGAAAGAAGAAGAAAAGAAGGAGGAAGAGGAGAAGCAAGGTAAAAATCCAGCCCTCTTAGGAAAAACCTTGTTGACCGAAAATCATGCTACCCTCTCTCTCTCTCTTTTTCTTCTTGTTTTCTCTTGATTGGTTGGTTGTGGTTTGATGGTGGGTTGTCTAAGTAGTTTTCTCCTTGTGTTCATGGATGTTTTGTGTAGATCTATGCATGTTTAGTGTAGATTTATGCATGCTAAGTGTGGATCTATGCATGTTTAGGGTAGATCTTGCAAGTGCTTAAGTGTAGCATAGATTTTTACAAGAGAACATGGAAAAATGGTTGAATCCGAAATTAGGGTTCTTGAGAAATTGGTTTGGTGCTCTAGGTGTTTGATAAAAGGCCTAAGAGAGGATTGAAACCTAAATTGAGCAAGTATGGCCGAATTTAGGGGTTGGTGCATTAGGTTGTATGTATGCTAGTCATATTGAGAACCACTAAGCCCTAAGTGTTAGAGATAGGTTCAGATCTGGAAAAATAGGCAAGAGGACCAATAATGCACACTAGGTGTTTGGTAAAAAGCCCAAGAGAAATGGGTAAATGCAATGGTGTTAACTTGATGAATATGGAACCATGGTTTGGTTATAAACTTCGAGTTGAAGTTGTAAAAGTGGGAGGAAGGTGAGAGGATGGTTGCTGCTAGGAAATGTTAAGTTAGCCTTGGATGTTGGTTGTGACATGGAGAGATTCAGATTTTGGTTGTTGGAAATTTGAAGGGCTATAAAGACTATTGTGATTGCTGGAATTTACATATGCAGATTTCAAGGCTGGAATAGAGAGTGTGTTTTGATGCATTTGGGGTTATCTCTTGATATTAAGTGGATCCTAGATTGTAGGCCTAGGAAATGGGAAGATTTTAAGTCATACCTTGGATGATTCCGATAACTATCGAATGAGATATGCGTTGTTCGAGGCCCGGACGTCAAGCTGCCAGCAGTCTTGCACTTCCGGAATGTCAGCTCATTTCGAGCACCCTTTTGAGGAATCATTTTAAGTCCAAATTTTACGGGGATGGTCTTGAATTTTAAGTTTATGAAATAGGAACGTTTTAAGGTAAATTGTAGGTGATTTAGAGGTAAGACGAATAAGTTGTGATATTTTGAAAATGGAGGGCCGAGCTGGAAACAACAATAGTGTGGTTGTAGGATTTTTGCTTAACATGAAATGTTTTTGAAGATGTATAACAAAATCTGCTGTTGTGAAATTTACTCCCTATATTGACCTATGAAAGCTGAATATTTCAAGGTAAATTTTGTGTAATTTGGAGCCATGGTCTGGGAGTTATGGATTTTTAAGTTGGAGACGCTAGGGCTGCCCGCTTAGAAATTTTCAGCGGCTTGTATTGTCGGGTAAGGTTTTGGGTGGCTAGTGAGCTTCAAATTAATTAGAATTTTGATATGATATGAAAAATTAGTGTGAGGGTCAATTAGAACAGATTTCGTGTGAGTAATTTATTGATTACTCTATACGTTTAGTAAACCTATGAATAACAATAGTACGATTCATTGTAGGTAACGAGACGTTCGATACTCGAGCAAGCGAAGGTAAGTGAAAATTGTAAGTAGAAACTTACGCCTTTCAAAACTGGAATGATACACAGCATGAAAGAATTTATGAATAAGCACATCAGCATGACATTATCAAGCACGACATGAATACATCATGATCATTTGCATTCATTTTCCTCAGGAGAAAGGAGAAATTTTATGCAAATGAAAGTACCATTTTTATGCTACTTTATGACAAGTTTTATGACAAGTTAGTTAATGAACCCAAGTAGGTCAGTACCGTACCAAGTCAAGAAGGTGCATCCATACCGAAGGACGTTTACGTGAAGGATGGATGTCACCTAGGGCACCCATACCGAAGGATGCTTGCAAGAAGGATGGGTAGTCCACGAGGTATGTGCAATCACACTGAAGGATGCTTGCAAGAAGGTGTGAACCCCGAAGGGTCGTGTCTAGCCACTGAAGGACGAATGCGAGAAGGTGTGCCAGCTCGACCATATGTAAGGTCCCTAAGGGAAATAGGGGACAGTTCCAACGGGAACGCACAACCCTGATGTCAGGGGTAAATAGAGGGCAAGTAGCCCATCAGATAAGATGTGAAATGATTTTTCCAAAAGCAAGAATTTTTACAAGTATTGTTTTCAAGAGCAAGTGCATGTGCATATGCAAACATGAGGCATACACGTGCATCACGATTCATGATCATGCATGAATCGCATTATGTTTACACGATTATGATTTCAAGGTCAAGTGCATGCTTACGATTTCAAATCCATGTTTTTGCTATAATTTCTTACTGAGTCTTTCGACTCACAGTTTTAAATTGTGTCATTCCAGATAATGTTTCAGGGGAGGAATCTTAAGAAGAGGACCTTGAACCCTAGGAGAAGGGTTGACGAAAATGTCTCTTCCTTGTTGCTTAATTTTAGTAACGGTTGAGATAATTTTTGTAAGAGCCGGCATGAGCCTCCGTGATGTGGTGGTCATGGGTTATTCGGCTTAGTAAGTTAAGGTTTTTAACTGGTTGATATTTTGAGACCATGTTATAACTACTTTAAGTTATCGATGGGAAGCATGTTCTTATGTGCGTTAAACGCTAGCGATATAAGGCTTCTTTTAAATATTGAGGCATAATGATATTTCCGCTGCAAGAATACTCTGATTGAGATATATTTTCTGCTGCAAGAATTTTAGTAAGTACGCTTGAGCGTTCCTTGTCGGGAATGCTCGCGGCTGTCATTAGCCTCGTTTAGCTAGCGTTCGGGGTGTGACAACCATTGGGTGACATGGGCGGTTGGCTATGGATTTTGTCTTTTCTCCCTTACTTCCATTTATTTCTGTCTCCTTAACTCAAGTCTTTCACGTGAATCACACTATCTTTTCAATTTTCAACCACCACTTCTCTCACTCTGGAGTGAGTCATTGGGCCAGTTTGATAAATGTAACCTTCGTATCATTGTGGCATTACTCCCAGAGTAAAATATGGACTGTATCTTTTCAGCATTACTCCCATAGTAGAATATGATATCCTCATAGTGGATCAATCCACGTATGACGAAGAGGCGAAAATACAACAATAAATGGTACACATCCTCTTGTGCACAGTCCTGTCAATTCTTCACAGTATACGTTAAGTATGCATGTCTCATCTCAATGCCTATACATATCATTCATGATATGCAACGCCTTAACTCGTTTCCATCATAAATATATTTTTCAAAAGAAAGTGTTGTGAAGAGAAAAAAACAACACCTTGATTTCACGATTAAAAATCGGCTTAATCACCAAATAGAAAATAGCAATTTTGACATAAAGAGTTTTGAAATCATAAGAAATATTCAAAAGAATATGTTCAGGCTTTGATAAATATCTTTTGGGAATTTTTTTTGAAAAGAAACGGATCAAAGTTAAAAAAAAAAACAACTTGAAAACGAATTGAATTTTATAAATGATACTTTTTCGAAAAGACCAGTTTGTTCTTCGTCAAGAACACGAAGAACGTAAACAACATCAATAGATGCTAGAATAAAAAATACATGAGATTCAAACAATCTTCTTGAAAATTTTTGAATCGAAATCAAAGATAACTAATAAATTTTACCTCTAATTGTGCCGGATCTTCACTAAGTTGACCACACCTTGACAACCAGCAACCAAAAGTAGCTGCAGAGCACACCTATGGCCAAAATTTACCCTATAGCTATGGCGAGTCGCCACCTAGGTCCACCAGTTGTCAACATATCTAGCTTCCTAGGTTTTAGCCTCAATCTTCGTGCTTTCAAGCCTTGATTTGTGTCAATCTCTAGGCCTGCCAAAATTTCTTTACTTTATGGCTAAGTTTCGCTAATTTCTTCAAAATTCCAACAATGATCACTAAACAGCCTACTTGCTTCCAAAAAATAAAAAGTCTCCAAATTGAAACCATGGACGATCTCCCAAGATATTTAAAGAATAAAAATCACGTGGTTCGGTTTTTTATAACAACCTGTCCTACTAGCTTAAAAAATTAAATTGATCCAATATGAGCTACTCAACATCCTGAATAAAAACTCAGTTACGTGCGAACTCCAAATTTTACTTAATCATGTCCTAATCAAGGTTTTAACACTAATACATCAAGTACTAATTAATCTCCAAATCAGCACTAAATCAATATACTTATTCACTAAGTACCCTCTAATGCACTGCTAATCTCAAACATGATTTCATAGACAATATGCATGTATGTTAAACAAAAGTTCGGGGTATGACAACCACATAGCCAATAGGCGCACGGTTGGCCACCCCATACTCCTGCAATGCACGGGTGTGCTCCTACTTGTGGGTACGCAGCCTCCCAGGCTATTAGACGCCACCAGAAATCACGGGCCAAGAGCCACATTAGGTCATAGCTGTCGCACTCCGGCCAGCAGCTCCAACGCGCTGTTGCCCACAATCTCAAGAGAAAGAATCTACAAAAATCGAATCCAAGCCGTTTGAAAACCAAATAAACTTTAAAAGTATTTCACAACAACTAGATCGCGATCAATTTTCTATAGAGTTTTTTTTTAATATTCTCTCATATGATTTCCAAAAAACTCATGAACAAAACCAATTTATTTTTAAAATGATTTTTAAACAAATCAAAATCTGGCTACCACTAATATTTTCAATGAACAATGGTACATATCTCAAAAGGATAATGTTCAACTAACCTGGTTATGATACAACTGAAAGTTGACTTGCGGAAAATTATTTACCAATTTTCTTTGTCAATCTTCGATAATAATCTTTAGGCTTTTATCGATTTCACCACTTGAGTCTTGTGGATCTCACAACTTAGTAGCTCAAATGTTCTGCCTCTTTCCAATTGAGCTCACAGTCATCACAGAGTTTTCTCAAGGTTCTAATAGCCAACCACATTACTAATTATCTCATAGCATGTCCTTTTAAATAAAACCCTAGCTGTGATATGTTGTGGAATCATCAGGGATCTTAGATCTCGACTCTAGGATCACATGACTAATTTTTCAATAGTTCTCTTATATTCTTTTGTGCCGAATTTTGGGCTTCTATTAATTGCAATCATGTTCATCAAGATATCACAATTGACCCCTGAGAATATGAGATTGATTTGTGAAATTCCTTATACCAACAATTATTTGCTTATTTATCTTTCCACCATACTATATTTCACATGAGTTAATGGAACCAAAATAATATCATGGATTAAATTATTATCTTATATAATTCTTAATTCATAATCTATAACCTTATGGACTCTCAATTTGACTTCAAAATAATTTCCCAAATAAATATTATATATATATATATATATATATATATAATTGAAATAATTTCCCAAATAAATATTATATATATATATATATTAATTCAAAAAATATTTTCACAAATTTCCTCTTATTAGAGAATTCTTTTCGAGTCCAAGACTATATTTATATACCGCCTCATAAAGCGACTAGTGAATTCCTTGTTGAGCACTTCTACAAACTTTTTTATCGTGCACGAGATTCGACGTTGTCTGTAATATTTGGTCAGGAGAGATCATTATCATATGACTCAATCAAAGCACACATATACAATAAACAGACTTGCATAAACCTCTTAGGTCTATGATTATCATAAACAAATTGTGTTGAATACATTCTCAACATCAATGATCGCTTCAAGTAGGTATCCATATTTGAGCTCGTTCAATGCATATATTTTTATTGTGCACCCACTTGTCTGCTTAAAGTCAAAATCTCAATGACAGAATTCATCAACTTTTTAATAGAGGCACAACGAGTATAATATTTAGAACAACTATCGAATGAATAAGGAGCCGAAAACCATACTCTCCGCCTTTGATTCATTAATCATGAACATGACTTTTTTACAATGTCACTCAATACTATCTGTGTAACATCTTTTGTCACAATATAATAACCAATAAATAAATATAACTATATGACATCTAAATAAATAATTATTTAGACAATTAGTTTTGAGAATATATTTCTAATCGGCCATATGTTAATTTATAGACAGAAATTTAACATAAGGGCCTCTTTGACAAATGATGAAAATCTAAAGATCTTCTATGATCATTTTTAAAATTTAAGGACAATTTTTTGAAAAGAGACAAAAACCCGAGGACCAAAAGTTGTATCAAGCCCTTTTCTTATTTGGATCAAAATTTATAGCGGAAATGTAAATGAAAACGCGGTCAAGAGTCACATTAACTTCCAAGGATTTTCCTCGAAGCTATTGGAAGGCTCAATGTAGGGCTGAATAAAACCGGACCACGGACCAGATCAGATTTGCAGTCCGGTCTTGTTTATGTAAATCCTGTCCAGTCCAAACCTTTTGACAAACCAGTCCGGACCGAATTTATTAATATAAATAAAAAATGTTTTTTTTTAATATTTTTTAATACAAATTACAAAATTAAAAAACTTTAGTTTTAACCTAAACTAAAAATCTACATTTTTATATGCCCTTCCCCCTTCGAAATTAACCTTAAATTTTTTTAAAAAAAATTGAAACCGGTTCGAACAACTTAAAGGATCCGGACCGGACCGCATTTGACTGGACCGGACTGGACCACTTATAAGTGGTCCTCCATATAAGCACGATCGGAAATCCGGTCTGGTTTTCGGACCAGATCTCCGGTTGCGCGGTCCTAACTCAATGGTTGCTCATAAAATTTTAAAACAACATATAATTTTTTTTGTTGCTGTTTTATTTCTTTTATTCTCTTGTTTACCGACTAATCAATTAATTAGTAATCACAAGGTCATTTGTTCTAACTATAAGTCCACATAGGTCTATCTACACAAAAAAATATAAAATAAAATAAAATTAGGTATAATATTTATTTAGATCAATCTTGGGGCACACTAAGGCTATGTTTGCGTACTAAAATTTTAATCATATAAAATTTTATAATCATTACAAAACACTCTCTCTTCTCAATTTTTCATTATTACAAGGCACCACAAAATTTCAAGATGGGTTAGAAAAAATATTATTGAAGTTAAGTCTACGAGGCCCCACATGACCCTAATAGTAATATTCTTCTAATCCATTGATAGTTTCGTTGAAAGTATTCATTTGTAAAGAGGTTACAATTCTCAGATCCTTTAGGAATCAGTGACACTCTATTTTCTTTATTTCAAAAGTAATTTAATTTTTATAAAGAAAAAAATACTTCTGATATTTGAAAATTTGAAGCAGCCCCAACGTTCACAGAAATATTTGAGTTTCGTATTATCTCTTACTCTTGGCATTTTCAGGTTGGGCCAACCTCGGTAAAGCCTTAATCGTTAAGACGCAGCCCGAGATACCCGACCCGTTTTTGGCCCGGCGAAGATATTTCTATGAACAGCTGTGCTCTAGAAATTTCTCTGAACTTATTTTGCTCTCCTATAATTATCCAGCCTGCCTCACGTAACATCTCTCCTAGGGTTTGTTCTGTATCGTGCATCGACTTCCTCTATCCGTCTCCAAATCGAACCAGAGTTTTATACCGTAATTCGTGTAACCGTCTCTCCCTCTCTAGCACTGTTTCAAGATTTTCGTTGGCTTCGCTTGAAATATATAATGTTCAAAATCTCTTGGCCGCTTGTGTCCTCCGTCGTTACCCGTCAGAATCTTCGCGTGTTGGGTCCTGGTTTGAATCCTTTCGCACCCTATTGCATGGCCAATCATTCCCTCTCTGCCTCTCGCTAATTCTGATCCCACTTCTTCTTTCAGTTTTCTCCTATTAGCTATTTATATCTCCCAAGATCATGTAAATTCGCCATTTCTGTGTCTTGAGGTCATAGTGTATACGTACATAGATCTTATCGGGCTGAGTGTTGCGACCATTCAGTCTAAGAGTTTCTTTATCTTGGGTTGTAGGGAATCGTGGGATAGTTTCTTATTTACGTACGTCTATTTTTTGAGGGGGTTAAATTATTCTGGGAAGTATGCCCCAAGAACAGGTGGGTTTTGTCCGTCGAAGCTTGTCCAGAAGGCGGCGGTCATTGAAGTCTGGTGTTGATAGGGATGATCGAGGATGGACTCTGCTCCATGTTGGTGCCCGCAAAGGAGATATCAAAGAGGTAAGTTCTTTTAAGTTGAAGGGCACCCTGATTTTAAGAAAGCTTTGCCTAGATGTTTTGAAATTTTAGTTGGTTTTAATGGATTGGCTAAGATGGTTGTATTGGCCGAATGAGTCCGATTTCGAGGTTGTGTTCTCTAACCATTTTTGTTCTGATTGGACTATTTGGATAATTGCTTATCGTTGGGATTTTCCTTATTACCTTTTATTGTATCAAATGTGATTGTACGCTCTATTAAGTTTTCTTCTTTTTAGAATCTAATTATTTGTTGTCCTTTTAAAAGATAATTTTTGCTATGATGTTCACTTTTCACATGTATTGGAACGCTTAACAGGAGAAAAAAATGGAAAAAGAAGCCTTGATGAATGCTTTGTTAACATTTCTCACTTAGACACAATCCCTTTTGTTCGCGTTTCTCTCTCTTGGATAACTTATATTTCTATTTATCAGTGACAATGACGAAAGGGGAGACTCATTTCTTGCATTATTAATGAGAGACAAAAGTGGGAATCAATATAGCAGGCCAATGAGCTCTAGATTAGGGTGGAGGGTGAGGTCATGGACATTAACCCTGCTGAGTGTAAAGCTGAGTTTGTTTCCATGTAAAATATGAAAAATAAAAGAATTTCTTCAGCTGTAAATTTTTTCTGAGAAAATTGTTAAATTTCAGTGCTTGGTTGATGTCTTCAAAATGGTCCGGAAAAAAAGAAATAAAAAGATTTGGTGTTTGGACCATGTTTCAGTGTTTGATTTGGAATCTATCATATTCTCTTAGAATTTTATTTAATGTAGCCTATTCTGTGAGAAAGAGGGTTCAAAATAACTACTACAATCCTCTAAAGAAGAGTAGGCCAGCCATTTTTCACTTTACAAGCCTAATTTTCCGTGGACCCCACTTAAGATTTTCCATTGTTCCCAAACCTATCAAATTACAAAATTATTTTGCTTGAAAATATTTTCATGCAAAAGAAACCCGAGTAACACTTTAGAAACAAAGAAAAAAATAGAAAACCCAAAAATAAAACTGAGCAGATGGAATAAAGTTAAGATCAAGCAAGAGCAGGAAAGTAGAATTTCTATGCATTGGTTGGGTTATGCCATCTAGGGTGATTTATGTGTTGTATGGTTGGAGGAGGAAGTTTATTGACCCTTTTGCTTCGGTTGTGTGGAAGATGGTCCCTTCATGCATTTGGTGGGTTATTTGGCGGGAGCGGAATGATAGATGTTTCAATGACACTTTATCGTCTTTTGAAGGGTTGAAGGGCAAGCTGATGATTTCTTTGTTTTTGTGGGCGAATATTGTTCTCGGCTATCCTTTCTTGGATTTTTCAGATTTCATTAGCTTTATAGCTTGTATGGCCTAGGTGTTTCAGTATAGCTCGTGTGCTGTAACCCTTCTTGGTTTCTAATAAAGTTTCCCTTACTTATCAAAAAAAAAAGAATATGGCACATCTATTGCACGGTGCATCTGGCATTTACAAGATGTTGCCAACTAATAATGAACCTAACATAACATAAAGCAAGAGTAAACCGCTTTCTAACATTAACTAATGCAATTTGGGATGCAATCATTGGATGTATTGAAGTGCAACCACGATTTTTTCCCAGTTCGCAAGTGAATAAAGTTTGCATCAAATTTTATTAGCTTTCTCAGAAGATGTGGAAGGACACGATATGCTTCTTCTCATACTATTAGATCATTTTTCTGAGACAAATCTCTGAAAGACGCTCAGGTTTTCTTTTGGAGTTTCTTGCCATTGCCACTTGAGATTAGTTGAAGAATTATGTGTATATGGCATAGTTTGCTTAGGAATAAGGATTGCAACAAATTTTATAGTTAACCATAATGCAGTGTAAAAGCGTACTTGGATCTTGAATGAGAGAGAAAGAGAGAGAGGTCCAGAGGGAACAGAGATTGAGTAAGAGAGAATAAAGAGCAGGTACTTGGTATCAGAAGTGTATTATTCATTCATATGTTTTTCTGGGTTTCACTTCTTCTTCAGTACTCAAATCTTAAGAGATACCTAAATGCTCTCCATCGTCAGCCGTTCTGCAGTTCATGTTTCCTGAAAACAGATCTTTGGAACAAGGTGCCAAGTATTCCCTTTTGGCATGGGATCCATTTTTGTCTTTAAATTGATTGGAAAACAGTTGCCAAATTGGCCCTAATAGATTTACCAACACCAGTCTTAAAGAACTTAGTCTTGTTTCTGTACATTAAACGTGTCTTTTAGTCTTGTTTCTCTAAATTGAGATGTTGAAACATGGCTTTTTCATGGTTGGCTTTCTTGGCCTTAATACTTTTTCAAACCATAGTCAATCTACATGACTGCTCTGTCATTCCACACCCTAAGACTGTATTTTTAACCTGAAAGCCTGTAGCATGATCAACTATATGAGATTTGCGGTGGGAGGGTGGTATTAGTTGCTGTTTTAGTGTGGTGTAATGGCTAATATCCAGGGTTTTCATGAATTAAATTTGTCATTGTCAACTACCCCCCCTTTCTCTATCTTCTCTGATCTTCTTCGTTTTCTTTTGTACATTTTTTAATTTGATGCTTCGAGAAAGGTGCTTTGTGTATTCTGTTTTTAGCCTTGGTTGCTATGCTGATTACTTTGAGAATTACTCTGTGCTACACTTTCTTTTCTCTATTAGAATTTGTTCACTACTGGATTTTAGTCTCCTTGGCCTCATTACTCTGGCTAAATGCAAAGTGATAATTTTACTACAAACAGGTTAGGCGACTCCTTGATCAAGGGATGGATGTGAATGTGGCTGCCTGGGGCCCCAAATCGAAAGGAGTGACCCCTCTCCACCTTGCTGCTGAGGGTGGTCATCTTGAGATTATGGATGAATTGCTAGACCGCGGTGCAAACATTGATGCTAGAACTATGGGTGCTTGTGGTTGTAAGTGAATTCAGCTCATAGATAAAGTAGTCTGTGCTCCCCACGTGTTTATGTTTGTTCTCCCATTTCAACCAAATGAATAAGTGGCGGGAAAAAAGGGATTCTATAGACTTTATCACAGACTACATATTCGTTAATCTTTCCGTTTTCTGTGGTTTCCAGGGACACCACTTCACAGGGCTGTTAAAGAAAGAAGGAAGGAAGCAGTGAAACTCCTGATAGAGAACGGAGCATTCTTGCCAGCTGACATCAATGATAGCAGATTTAATCCACCACTCCATTACTGCCCTGCTCTTGAATGGGCTTATGATGAGATGAAGCGTTTTAGGCAAGAGAACTCCTCATCTGGTGAGACATCCTGCAGCTCAGAAAGCTGAAATTCCCTCATTGCCATGGTCTGCAGGCTGCGAGCCAAAGTCCCCTTGTTGCCATGGCTTTCCAGTGCTGCTTTGGTTGGCCTGGTGTTTATTGCATCACTTGAACATGGACACATTTTAAAATTAGTGTGATTCTGCTTTCGTGTGTTACCAAGTTAGATAGGGAAAAACAAAAATAAGTGTTAGCAGGTTGTATTTGTTTGACACTGTTTGACGTTTGGACTGTTATGGAATACTTAAAATGCTGACTTTCTTCAAAGCATTTTGCATATTTTATACAATTGGCAGAGCCAACTTTCAACCCTTCAGGGGATGTGCTTATAAATGAAGTAGAGATAATGTATTAGAAAATCATACAAAAAAATTTTATATAGGACCTGGGCCTAAGATTTCGATTCATATATTGTCTTTTTTAAAAATTTTATTAATCGAATTGTCTTGGTTGCCGAAGATGTAAGCTAAGATCTTTAAGAAATTTGGCTGACTGTTCAACTACTTTTCCTACTAAACAGCTTGTGGTATATATTTGCCAAATAGAATTGAATATTTATTATCTTATGAACGACAAACATCTGTAACACCTCAACCTGAATTGCAGTGTTATTTTTGTCTTCTTATTTTATTTGTTATTCTTAAACTTTTAATTTTTGAAGTTTAAAAATGTATTGAGTAGATTTGAATTTAAATATAGGATTAGATATAATTTAAAAGTTAAGGATAGAGATTTAAAGTTATGTTAATTTTAAAAGTTGAGAATATGGATCTAATCTTATATTTGAATTTAATTCTATGTTTAAATTTAAAAGTTACTGATGAAGTGCTTGAATTTATAAGTGAATTAATAGAGATGAAATCTTGTGTTTCAATTTAAAAGTTTAGGAGATAGAAGCTATTTTAGGAGATTTAAACTCCACACAATGGGCTTAGAAAAGAAAAAAGAAACTTCAAACAAGAGAAGCTTGGGCTGAGAATAAGTGTATTGGTGCCATGACTAATTTATGCATTTGCAAATAAAATTGTCAAACATTTGGGTATAGGAGTTAGTGAAAAGTGAAACAAGTTGGTGAAAAAAAGTAGGTAGAGAAATTTTTGTAATTATGAGAAAAAATAATGGACAACATGTATTGTTATTTATCTTCGATCCAAAATGCAGAATACAATTTTGGTTAATAACTGCTACCGGGCATAAACTCAGTAGTGAATAAAACTAAAAATAAATATTAATAATTGGATAAAGCGTGAAAAGGTGTCAATAAATCCAAACAAGTATTAATACTATTAAATATGAATTAAAATACTTCTTATATTCAAAGTATAAGTTTTTATTCTAGGTGGATATAAGAAAGAATAAATTAACACATTTTTCGCATTGTTTCGTAGAATGGCAAGTACAATTGAGAACGAAGAGAATACTTGGCAAGGAGGGTTTGGTTTAGTTGGAAATTGAGAACGAAGAGTAGCTCGTATATGTAAAAGTTGGAAATTTTGAAATATGTTTGTTTGGTTGAAATTTTTGGACCCCAAAATTTTGGGAAAACAAACATCCCTTCCATTAATGGAATTTTAAAAACAGCAAAGGTTGACATTTTAGTGTTGACAATGCAAACATAGCTCGCTGAAGTTTACTGTGATGTACACTTTGTTCAGTCTTAAAAAAACCTCCTCAGTTCATATGCATGCATGGTTCTTGTATTTGTCCCCTCGTTTCACATGTCGTTAAGAGATAATAGAAAAAATTATGACGCATGTTCAAACAGTATATGAAAAACACGTATTCATGGAAACTCAACGCAATCCAATTTTTTTTATTATAAATCTATAGTACCAATTTTATTAATCACATGTATAGGACACAAATTCATCAATACGTAAAATCATAAACACAAATTAATTATTGTATGAACATGTCATAATCTGGGGGCTGATAAAAATTAAATAAAAACTAGATGTTCTATATTAGCAGTGACCCCTTTTGATCAGTACAAAGATATATTGGTACTAATGAAAATTATATTGGTGACAAAAAATATAACATTTTCTCGAGAAAGAGCTACTTTTTTTTTTTGGTCGTTTGATCAAATATTGTTTGGTATTGCAGATTTGGTGACAATAACAAAACGTTTTTTTTTTCTTCTTTTTTTTTTCTAACCAGGTGTCTTGACCAACATACGCGCACCACTCAACTAATTTTGGGACCTGTGCTTTCCCCGTCCCACACAAACCGGGCAATTTTCAGACCAAATGTCTTGGCCCCTAAAAGTGAAAGTTTGCATGCAGAAATTATCATACTTTGATCTTGACATACGATTTTGAACTTGTCTGCGATTGCATCTTCAATTTCCGATAATCTTTAAGTCTTTTTTATCTCATACCTTGAGTCTTTTGATTTTACAATTGAGTAACCTAAATGTTCTGCCTCCTTTTCCACGCTCACAGCTGTCGTAGGATTTTTCTAAGGTCTTGATGGACAACCCAAAAGCTTGCGAAAGACTATCTCAGAGCTATCCTTTTATATGAAACCCTAGCTCTGATAATGCGTGGGAACGTTAGGGATCTCAGATCTCGGCCATTGGATCAAATGAAAAAACACATTTTCCATTAACTCACTCATATTCTTATATTCTGAATTTTAGGATTATACTAATTGTAATCATGTTCATCAACATATTACAATTTACCCCAAGTATTTGAGATTGATTTGTGAAATCTCTTATGCTAACAGTTATTCATTTATTTATTCTTCCATCATATTATATTCCATAGGAGTCAATGGGACCAAAATCATATCACCGATTAAGTCTCTAACTCATATAATTCTCAATTCACAATCTGTAACTCGTTGGAGTATCAATTGTTTTCAAAATAATTTCACAAATAAATATTATATATATATATATATATATTAATTCGAAAATATTTTCACAAAATACCATTGGCTAATGGTTTCTTTTCTAGTCCAACCCTATACATATATATTGAATATAATGTCTCATCAAAAGACTAATGGATTCCTTATTGAGCATTTATACAAACTCATTTATTATGTACAAGACCCAATATTATCTGGAATACTTGTCCTATAATGATCATCAACAAATGACTCGATTAAAGCACAAGTACACAATAAATAGATATGCATAAACCTCTCAGGTCTAAGAATATAATAAACTAATTGTGTCGAATACCTTCTCAACATCAATGGTAACTTCCAGAAGGTATTCATATTTGATCTCGTTCAGTGCATGTACTCTTATGTTGCACCCATTCGTTTGCTTAAGGTCACCACCTTAATGACGAAAAACATGATCTTATTAAATAGGGGCACAATGAGTGTATACCTATTGGACATCAATATATTTCTTGGTCTAGAACAAAATATCAAGTGAACAATGAACTGAAGAGTTATACTTCCCCCGCCTTTGATTCTCTAATCATTTACATGACTTTTCTACAATGTCACTAAATAATATCTATGTAATATCTTATGTCACAACATATTATCCAATAAATAAATATAAACATGTGACATCTAAATAACTATTATTAAGAGGAATGATTTTAGGACATTATCTAATTTTTTCCACCTATCTACGATGATTCGTAGACGAAGAAATGCTATCGAGTTCATCAAGGATAGGCATGGGAGCTAGCTTTCTTCTAGGACTTCGGTTGGTGACCATATTGTTGCTTATTTCAATTCTTTATTTTCTTCTTCTAACCCTGAAATTCCAGATGATTTGGAGGGGCTGATAACCCCACATATTTCTGAAGATGAAAATATTGATCTTTGTGCCATACTGCTCCTTGAGGAAATTCAGACTACTGTTTGGGGCATTGGATCGCTAAAAAGCTTGGGACCTGACGGTATGACTGATATTTTTTATAAAACATATTGAGATACTGTTAGTATGGATATTGTTGAGAAGGTCCAAGATTTTTTCAAGTGGCGGTTTTATTTTGTCTACTCTTAATCACTCTTTTATTACGCTAATCCCGAAGATTGATCGTCCTACTGAAATAGGTCATTATCGGCCTATTAGCTTATGCAATGTTGCTTATAAGATCATATCAAAAAATTTGGCTAACTGTTTAAATCTTTTCTTGACACTACTTATTTCTCTGATGCAATCGGCGTATATCCAAGGCTAGGTGATTCAAGAGAACTCTATGCTTACCCATGAAGTGTGTCATATGCTCAGGAGCAAGCGGAAAGGTAGACAATATATGGCAATTTGTGCTGACATTGAGAAAGTGTATGCGCTTCATGTTTTGGTTTTCATCCTAAGTTTGTGAATTGGATCCATCAATGCCTATCTACTGTGTCGTATTCTATTTTACTGAATGGATCTCCTTATGGTTTTTTTAAACCTTCTCGGGGGCTTCGTCAAGGAGATCACATATCCCCGTTGCTTTTCATCCTTGGATCTGAGAATTGTTTTCTCTTATGATGTTCCGTGCAGAATCACGGGGTCGGTTACATGGTATTCGTATTGGACGGGGGGCGGCTATCTCTCACCTTCTTTATGCTTACGACATTCATGACTTCTGTAAAGCTGATATAGAGGAAGCTCAGGTCATCTATGATTGCCTTTCTAAATATAGTTGCCGATCTAGGCAACGACTCAATGTTAGAAAATCTTCTATCACTTTTAGTCGTAGCACTAGTCTGGGGTCCGACCATGCTATCTGTAATTTACTTCAGCTTCCTCAAAAAGATTATGTGGAGAAACATCTTGGTTTACCGGTTTCTATTGGCCGGAACAAAAATCTGCAATTTAAGGGTATTTGTGAGTGTGAAAATCGCCTGGAGAGTTGACAAATGCGCATTCTATCCCAGGGGGTAGATTGGTCCTTATTCGGGCAGTTGCTTTTGCTCTCCCTGCATATTCTATGAACCAATTTCGGTTTCTTAAATCGGTTTGGAACCACCTTTTTTTTAATCATAATAGCAGCACCTTTCATTAATAAAATCAAGGAGGTTGAAAAACCACAAGAACACGCTCTAAAGGGCGAACCAGACACTTCGAAGAGTCGGCGAGCCAACGAGCAGGGTGACCAAAAGGCCATACAAAGACCCACAAGGGGCAGAAAAACCTTATCAGGCAGCAAACTAATATGATTAGCAGAAAAGGAAAGACAATGACGAAATATAGTGGCACGAACATCTCTATCTTAAGTCTTAGATGTCGATCTACCAACCTAGAGCCCAAGGTGGTCTTGGGATCAAGCTCATGTGGGATCAGAACCGGGCTCAAGTCATGAAATTGGCTTGGATTATCCAATCTGCTCCTAAGTATCTAAATTCCAATTTTATTTGGAATGGGCAACCCAAACCTTATTGTCTTCGTTTTGGAGGGGTATCTCTCGTGTGGCTCCTCTTCTTCAAGTTGAAGCTGAGTTCAGTATTGGGTCGGGTGCTTCCACTAAAATCTGGGAAGATCAGTGGATTTTACACCCTACCCTGCATACCCCTGTTCCCCGGATGGGTGTTGAGATACAAGATCATTTGGCGCTGGTTAATCGCCTCTTGATTCCTTCTACGCATAGCTGGAATTCAAATCTTGTAAGGGAGCTTTTCGTGGAGGAAGATGCCGATTGGATTTTGCAAAATAGCACACCTTCAGGCAGCACAGAAGACAAGTTGATCTGGACCCCAGATCCTAAAGGGGTTTTCTCGGTTCGGTCAACATATCAACTCTTACATCCTCCTGTGAGTCCATCATCTCCTCCTTTAGATGCAGAGGATTGGCCTATGCAAGATCGCCTTAAATTGCTCTTATGGAAAATTGTTAGGAATTCTCTCCCATACAAAATTAACACTTGTTGGTCTGAAAGTCCTACTGATGAGCAACTGTCCTGCTCCCTATGTCACAGTGCCCCGGAATCTCTTGATCATCTATTTTTTGGGTGGCCGTTGGCTTGTATGGTTTGGATGGAATCTCCATGGTCCCTGAATATCCAAGAAATAGCACCTCTGTGCTTTCGCTGCCCTTATTGGATTTTCGGGGTACATCCTTTTCTCTGCAATTATTTTAGTTTTCCTTTGGGTTTCGAGAAACCAATTTGTTCATCATGATTTCCAGCCGGAGCCCCTTCACGTGATCAACAAGGTCCGGATGCTGTTTCAGGAACATTCTCTTGCGTGGAACGAGTCTTTGCAACCTGCTCGTAGGCCTTCGAGGTGCCCTCCTCCTGTAAATGTCTGGAAAATTAATTTTGACGTAGCCGTTAGACGATCTTGCTCGTTGGCTGCAGCTGTTTGCAAGAATTCAGATGGACAAATGCTCTTTGCTTGGACAAAGCCTACCTCTCAGCGGTCCCCTCGTGGGTGAGGCTAGAGCGGCGTTGATTCCAAGATGATGGTTGATGCTATCGCTCAGGAGGGTTCTCTGGTAGACCGGAGTATTTGTGGGATTATTGCTGATATTTTGTTTTTGCGAGGTTGCTATAGTTTTGGTCTTTTGTTCATGTTAAAAGGGATATACTAATTCGGCTGCACATAATCTTCCTAAATGGGTTTTAGCTGAAAACTTTGTGGGTAATATCCCCACCTCTGTGATTCTTGTTTCGATTCTCTCGAATGACAACCCAAGGATTCTCACTTGAGGGTCACGGGTGCTTAATAACATTTTCTTAGAAAAAAATTAGATTTTTAGGACATTATTCTTTCGGAAAGTGGCTTCAAAGAATTGATAGAGCTTATGAGATTTTGAACTTAAGACATTGGAGGGAGCAAACCACCAAAACCCAAAACTTTAACCATTAACTGGGAATAAAGGATATTAATTCAGTCGATCAAATGTTTCAAAGTTCGATTGTGCTCAATCTCATGTTCTTCGCTTTTCTTTCTCAGGAGGTCTCTGTTTCTCGATTGCTTCTCCTCTTAGGTAAATTCTGACAATAATGAAGATTACTCGCTCACTTTCAACAATTAATTTTATTATTATTATTGTTTTATCTTAAACATGCTAGCATGAATGTATGGAAGAAAGCGGAACATATGACCTGTTATGTCTCAAGAGTACTCCAATGAATTACTTTGCGCGATGATCACCTTTTGAGCTGTCATTGCTATCCAGATATGACATCCTGCCCACAGAAACAACAAACGTTTACCCAATTGTTTTCTGCACGCCCTGGCACAAACATGAATTTAGTCTTCGACTTATGACTATCCCTACTTCGTTTCACTTATTATGGGAATATGAATATGTGAATCTTTTGCTTCTGAATCGTTTCACTTATGACTATCCCTCTTTCGTTTCACTTATTATTAAAATTCGTGTTTACCTGAAAAATAAAACCAATTCCCCCAATGGGCAATACGTTCATGGAGAGACGCTAATCTATGAGTCAATTTCTCTAATCGAGGTTATCAGATTGGCGAGGCTAATCCCCCAATGTGAGTACTAGCGCGATGCGCATATGCTCTCTCAGAAAAGGACAAATTTTCACTTTCAAGTTTCCTTTTTTCCAACGTAGAAAAAAAAAAGTTTCCTTCTTTCCAGGAAAATGTTATTAAAACATCAACTTGAACTCGTCCATCCAAAATTAGAAAAATAAAATAAAATAAAATAAATTGGAAAATACGAAATCATTCCATGTATGTCGAGGCTACCAGCGGAAACCCGAAATCCAAAGGGCTCATCCTCGACAAGATATGGACAGCCACCGCCTCGAATCCCACCGGCAAATCCACCGCCCATAACCTTGGACGTGATTCCATCACATCCACCACAACAATCTCAAAACCACCACCGCAAACAACACAAAGTCGTCCATCGGCGGCAGTCATCAGTTGTGCCCCTCTGAGCCTCTCGGACTCCATGATCTCCTCCCACGAATCCCTCTTCGCGTCATACTTTCTCAAAGCGCCCTTCACCTCATCCTACGCATACATCACTGATAGTTTATGCATAATTAAATTAAAACAAACAACATATTTTCAACAAAATATCAATCAGGATTATAATTACAATTATATATTCGATTCTATACCTGACACAAGAATTTAGGAATCTACAAACCTTAAGTCACTTTACGATCAAATCCAAAGCTCCAGCAATTCAGAAAAATAACTCAGATGTGTTGCCTCCTAAGGGATTTATGTCACTCTCTCGTTATGAGATTTCTCTAATAGGTTATGATGGCTAATCCCTTGAATATAACAGTTATATTTATAGGTCTTGGGAAACCCTAGAGACAACATGAGACATAGGATCCTTGAGGATCTCAAATTCCAACCGTAGGATAAGGCTGAAGAACTTTTCTTCTAATACAATTAGGGCTTCTACTAATTACAATCAAGTCCATCAACATATTGTAATTGACCCCTGAAATTTTAGATTATTGCAAATATGCCCCTTTACATACAATTAATTTCTTCCATCAAACTATATTCCATATGAGATATTAGGACTGGATTAATTAATTTGGTTATCGAGGGCACATAATTCTAACAATCTCCCACTTGCCATCAGAACCAAATATCATTGTCATGTCCTTATCTCATGTAAACTTGATTTCTTAATTCACAACTAAGTTGGACCGCAAAACAATTTTGAAATATATATAATATACTTTTATGTATTCATAAAATAGTTTTGTAAAACACTCCGGCCGGATTTCTTTTGGTCCAACTCTTCCATGAACACTAACTGAATATACTGTCTTTCCAAAAGACTGATGGATTCCTTGTTCAGCATTCATATCACTTAGTCATCACGCACACAACCCAACATGTCCAGATATAGTTCTGAATGAACATCACCAGTTGACAATATCAAAGCATGTGTACACAATTCATGAATAAATAAAAACCTCTCAGGTCTAAGGAAAATACCGAATTGTGATAGAACAACCTTTAACCTGACAATGATATTTTCCAAAAGGCGTTCTTATCGGATCTTGTTCAGTGTATGTACTTGTTACATGACACTCACTTGTCTGCTTAAGGTCATACCTCAATAATGGAATCAATCATTCTCTGCACAACAAGTGTAGACTTTATGTTACAAAAGTCTAGAACAACTTCAGGCTTACAAGGAACTGAAAAATCATTATTCCCTGCCTTTGATTCATTAATCTCTAGCATGATTTTTCTACAATGTTACCTGAATAAATTTACATACATAACATCTCATATAACGTATAAACCCTTAACAACAATAATATATGTGAGAAACAAATAAACTTTTATATCAGATAATAAAGAAACAGAACGTCAAACTCAATCACACATATATCTCAAACCCATATCCTTAACATGTTTCTCAAACACTTTTTGAGATAAAGACTTTGTAAATGGATCAACTAAATTATTAGCTGATGCAACCTTCACCATTGTGACATCACCTATGGATATGATATCACACATTAGGTGAAAACGACGTTCTATATGCTTTGTCCTTTGATGAGACCTTGGTTTCACTGTCTATGCAATCGCACAATTATTGTCGCAGTATATGGGAATAGGCGCCTCAATCAAAGGGACAACTTCAAGTTCTTGAAAAAACTTGCGAATCCACACAGCTTCCTTTGCAGCTTCACTTGAAGCAACATATTTTGCCTCAGTTGTAGAATCAGCAGTAGTACTTTTGCTTGAAACTTCTCCAACTGATTGCTCATTTGCCAAGAAGGAACACAAATCCGGACGTTGATCTTCTATCATCAATATCTGATTGAAAATCCAAATCTGTATATCCCTGGACAGTCAGATCCTCAATGTCTTACACCAAAAAATAGTACTTTGTATTTCTCAAATACCTGATGATATGTTTCATTGCTGACCAATATTTTGGACCTGGATTGGATTGATATATACTCACAACGTTAACTACGTGACTGATATCTTGCCTAGTACAAAGCATAGCATACATGAGACTCCCTACAGTGGAAGGATAATGACAGTTACTCGTATTCTCTCTTTCTTCAGGTGTTTTTGGACACATTTGCTTAGAGAGATGAATTTCATGTCTAAAGGTAGAAACCCTTTCTTGGAATTTACCATGCTAAATCTAGTCAATATCCTGTCAATATAATTGACCTATGAGAGACCCAATAATCTGTTCTTTCGGTCTCTAAACACTTTGATCCCGAGTATGTAGGATGCTTCCCCAAGGTCTTTCATTGAAAATTGGTTAGACAACCACATTTTCACAGATGTCAAAGCCCTACATCATTCTCAATGAGTAGTATATCATCCACATAAAGAACCTAAAAGGTAATAGCACTCCCACTAACCTTCTTGTAGACACAAGGTTCATCCATGTTTTGTGAGAAACCAAACATTTTGATTGACTCGTCAAAACGGATGTTCCAACAACGTGATGCTTGTTTTAGGCCATAAAAGGATTTCTCCAATTTGCACACTTTCTTCATGGATGTACCCATTCAAAAAATGTGATTTTTACATCCATCTGTCATATCTCATAATCACAGTATGCTGCAATTGCCAATTGAATCCATATGGACTTTAGCATGACTACTGGTGTAAGGTTTCCCCATAATCAATACCAGTCTTTTTAGTATACCTTTTTGCCACCAACCTAGCTTTAAAGACCTCTACCTTTCCTGTAAGTCCAAGTTTCCTTTTGTAGACCCATTTGCAACCTATAGGCTTAATGCCTTCTGGTTTGTCTATCAAGGTCCATACCTTGTTGGAATACATGGAGTCCATCTCTGATTTCATGGCCACATGCCAATGCTCAGCATCTTTTTCTTTCACAGCCTCTGTGTAATCACAAGGATCAATCTTCAGTACCTCAGATTCCATTTGATAAATCTCATTTAACAAATTGAATTTTATTGGAGGTCTTATAATCCTTTTACTACGACGAGGCTCCTGTGTCTCAATAGGTTCAGATTGATCAGTGGGAACAACCACTTGATCCTCATTGTTCTCATTTTGCTCAGTCACTGTACTATCTCTTTGCTCATCAAGAGCAACTCTACTCTTAGTTTCATTCAAACTATAATCCTCTTCAAGAAAAGTAGCATTTCTGTTAACAAACACTTTGTTTTAATTATGATTATAAAAGTAGAAATCAGTAGTCATTTTGGGATAGCCTACAAATATACATCTATTAGTCATTGATCCCAACTTATCCACATTAAACCTTTTAACATGAGTTGAACAACACCATATCTTAAAGTGATTAAGACTTGACTTCTTGCCAGTCCATAAATTATATGGGGTATTAGGAATTTATTTTGTAGGGATCTTGTTTAACAAGTAAACAGCTATCTCCAAAGCATGTCCCCAAAATGATATTGGCAATTTAGATATGCTCATCATGGAACGAACCATATCCAATATGGTTCTATTCATTCTCTCTGCAATACCATTGTGTTGTGGTGTGCCTGGTGGTGTGAGTTGAGATATGATTCCATGATCTTTAAGATAAACTTTAAAATCATCCAAGAGGTATTTGCCTCCCCTATCGGAGTGAATCATTTTAATGGACTTTCCAATCTGTTTATCAACTCCATTGTGGAATTCCTTGAACTTTTCAAAAGATTCCAATTTATGCTTCATCAGGTATAGATAACCAAACCTGAAATAATCATCAATGAAGTAATGAAATAAGAAAAACCTCCTTTTGTCATGTGGTTGAAGGGAGCACAAACATCAGTATGTATTAATCTTATACTTCTGTGGTTCTTATTCATTTTCCTGTAAAAGGACTTTTGGTCATCTTTCCTTGTAAGTCTTAGATGCCAAAAGTAGGTTGGATTAAGATCCATTTTCCTCTTAAGGGATAACACACTAGAATCATCATTCTCAACATTATTCAAAGAATTATCAACATCCAAAAGATAAAGATCATCATAAATAATTCCAGAAGCAACAAATTTATTTCGAAACTTTATAACCAGTTTGGAATTGAAAAGAAATGAATACCAGATAAAACAAGTTTTGAAACAGAAATCAAATTTCTACGAACTTCTGGAACATAAAGACAGTCTTCTAGAATCAAAATTCTATTATTAGATAATTCTAAACTAAAAACTCCGATGACAGTCGCTGTAACAGTTGCACACGTCCCCATCTTAAGGATCAACTCCCCTTCATGAAGCATTCTGGTCTCCTTGAACCCTTTCAGAAGGTTTGCCCTTTTTATGAGAAGCTAAGTAAATTTGACAATTTCTCTTCTAGTAATCGGGCTTGCCACAATGGAAACAATTTCATTTGCCTTTGTTATTGTCACCTCCTTTGTTTCCTTGTCCACCTTGGACATTCTTAACTGCCTGAAACCCCTTATTATTTTTTCTTGAATTTGTTAATCTTGAATTTCAGTTTCATAGAGGCATTAGATTTCTCTGTGATCATCACAGTATGTTTGTCCTTCTTGATGAGATTTTGAGCTGATTGCAACATATTGAATAACTCTGACAATGTCACATTCATCTTGCTCATATTGTAATTAAGGACAAACTGATTGAAAGAATCAGGCAGAGATGAAAGAATGACATCAACTTTTGTGTCACTATCCATCTCGACTCCCAAAAAGTCCAGCTCTTTGATGAAGGAAATCATCTTCAAGACATGATCCCGAACTGGGTTTCATTCCACCATTTTGGTGGACATCAGATTCTTCATAGCAATCCGCCTAGCATATCTACTCTGCTCTCCAAACATTTATTGGAAATGCAACATAATGCCTACAGCTGTAGCTATGCCTTCACAATCTTTCTGCAAAACATTTGAGATTGAAGCCATAATATAACACTTTATCATATTATCATCATCATGCCACTTGTTAAAGACTTTATTTTCTTCCTCATTGGCATTGTCCAGGGCAAGCTCAAGTGTCTCAGAGGTTAGAATAGAACCGATCTTATCGGCTGAGAGAACAATCATAAGATTTCTCTTCCAATCAACATAATTCGGTCCTGTCAACCTATTGTCATCCAGAATCCTAGCCAAATGATTAAAAGTCATTTTGAATCTGCAAAATCATTCACATATATTTCCATTAGATTCAAGTTTTTGAGTAACTAATGAAAGCACTCATTCGAACAATAAACATATATATCAAATATATCACAATAATGAGAAATATAACATTTATATTTATGACATTTTAAATGGGTATCGAGAACCTCTACCTTACATGCAACAACAATTTCATTTTGGTAATCACTATTCATATCTTGTGAAAGCGAATAGCTACAATTCATCAAAATTTACATCATATGCAAAATATTTTAAAATATTTGTGATTTTCGATTTTCTTTTGGCCTACCTAAATAAACATCTCTTGTACTATTTTAGCATTTGCGTTTATTTGGTTTGTGCATTCCATTATCTAAGTGTGTTCCAAATACTTGTGACTTATGTCATTATTTTAGTAGACACTCACTAAGATGTAGACACTTATCTTTCCATGATATAAACAAGAAAATTTTACAAAATTAAAATCAGTTTTATTAATTTTGGCTTCAACCAATTTTAATCAAATAAAGATCTCATTTATTGATAATAGAGATCATAGAAAAAAATTAAAATAATTAATCCTATTTAGCACCCAAAATTGGAAGAAAAAATTACAATTTTTTTAACGGTCGATCGGTCAACCGTTGACCAGTCAACCAGGTCGGATCCCTTGCCAAACCGGTCTGTCTCGAAACGGGCCTTGCACTGGACCGGTCAAACTGGCCTACTTGGCAGTGTCCTCGTTTTGCAACTCGGCCTACCCCAAGCTTTGGGCTTGGGCTGCGGGCCCAGGTCCAACCCGTGGCCCTAGTCCCGCTGTCACGCCCCGTGCCCGTACTTACCCCCTAGGCTCACCTATAGCGATGGTATGCACACAAACGGGGATTACGACACGAATGATCCTATGAGTTTTGACGTTGAAAAAGTTTAGCGGAAATTTTTAAAATTTTATTGGTAATGCAATATATATATCCGTTTTAGAAAGTAGAAATTATAGCTTGAATAATATAACATAACATACATAGCGGTTAAACACTAAGTAAAAGAATGTACAAAATAAACAGGACGTAGGAGTTACAGTTCACAAAATGTCCGTCTAAAGGAAAACAGAAGTAAAAGAAAATAAGTACAACAAAAGTGGAAACTGTCTACTATCTTCCATACTACGACCACAAACCTCAACAACTGTACAACTACCACGGGAACCCAAAAGGATGACGACTGAATCTCTAGTCAACCCTAGATTTAGTGTCAGAGGTCAGGTCAATTATTACATTTTCCCTGATATCTTCTAGCGGCGATGAGGGTGAGAGAGGAACATCCTCAACTAGCTCCACAACTGGAATTGTTGGAGGTACCTTAGAGAACCATTGGGACTCACATTCCACAAAAACTTCATATGAATCCATAACATACGTCCACATTGTAATCACTAGAATGTATGGGTCAACATCCAGATACTCCTCACTCATAAAGGTCAACATCTGCTAGATCCAGGGTCCGCAACCATAGTACATATAAGACAATTAAACAGATAAAAAGGTGAGTCCTACTGACTCAGTAAAGGGGGGAAAGAGACATGTTATACATAATTAAATATGGATCATAAGAAACAAAATAACATGATCGATGCAATTGCATGATTGATGCATATGTTTCCCGGTTCTTTCTCTTTCTTTCTTTTCTTTACTTTCGGTCACTATCACTTTCTTTCTTTTATTTTCTTTTCCAGTTCGATAGAGGTGTCCTTTCGTTACTCTGTTCTATCCCCCAGAGCAGGGTTGTGCGCCCCCCCTTTTATGGGACTGTCCTGTGCTTTTTGCACCAGGACCCGGTCAAGTGTATATTGTTTCACGCTAGAGATACCACCCACTCCTTTCAGTGGTGGCTTGCACTATCCCACTGTGATCGGTACCGTCACCCGTTCATAGGACCACCTCTGGGTATGGGTTTTATTTCGGTCATTTCGATCATTTCGGTCAACGGTTTCCCATACTCATGAGATGTTGATGCAATATAACATGTCATATGATGCAACATGACATTTCATACAACATATATTCAATTTATAACGATATATACTTAACATGCGATCTTTTAGCATAAAGATGCTACAATTCATAACGATCCAAATACCACATCCTTACATAGGCAAGTCCAACAACTTATACAGTTTTTTTTTTCTTTTATCTATTATTGAACCCAATAAGGACCGTTGTGTGTAAACGAAAGGATTTTAGGGTTCTTCACTCCCGGGCATTTTCAATTAAAAACCTCCGAGCATATTTTAAAAATCTCCCGAGCACGATTTATAAAAATATCCCGAGCACACTTTTAAAAAAAAATATCTCGAGTGCACTTGTTAAAAATATCCCGAGTGCACTTGTTAAAAAATATCCCGAGTGCACTTGTTAAAAAATATCCCGAGTGCACTTGTTAAGAAAATATCCCGAGTGCACTTGTTAAGAAAATATCCCGAGTGCTGCGCTTTTTAAAATATCCCGAGTGCGCTTTTTAAAAATATCCCGAGTGCACTTTTAAAAAAATATCCCGAGTACACTTGTTAAAAATATCCCGAGTACACTTGTTAAAAATATCCCGAGTGCACTTTTTTAAAATATCCCGAACACGTTTCATAAAATTCCCGAACACGTTTTATAAAAATTTCCCGAACACTTTATCAAAAGGCTCCTCGGACACTTTTCTTATCCTCTGTACTAAAACAAAAGTCCTTTCCTTTTTATACACCATTAAAACATACCAGTACCCAGCTCAACAGAGGTCTTTAAAAAAAATCATCATGCATGCACAGATTCTTCACCCAAGGCCAACCCGTGGTCATACAACCACATATTCACTATTTTTTTCTACTGACAGAGACTAAAAGATACCCAGATCACCCTTCACATGTTTCAGCTTCATAAATCAAGCATTTAACCATTCTCAAAATGATCTCATCAATAATAAACATACAACTAGAACTTTTTTACGTGCCTGTGAATATCTCCCATGTTTCCTGATATGCAACAAACTCTCAAGCTCTACCCTTCCCTTGTAACGTTAAACAAGATCCCTTACATCTAGTTCTCTCTAAGCATGTAACTTTCCCGAATATTTTGTTAATTCGCTAAACCCTTACCTTATACGAAGTCTTCTGGTTTTGTGGATAAAATGAATAATAACACCTGAACAACATAAATTATTAGTTAGGACAGGAGAAGACAGAAGTTGATGGGAAGGAAAGTGCAGACCGGTACTACCTCGGTCTCTTTCCTTCAGTTAGCCAATGTTCTTCCCCACTCACATCCTTTTCCTCCCTTTCTCTTTCGTTTCTTTATGACTCGCGTACTAGGTAGGTTCACTAATCTTTGTTTGAGACATCAAATACGCAGGAGAGAACAACGAACCAATGGATGCATCCCCCCTGACCAGCCTATACACCCTTAGCTAGGTAGGCAATCATTCGAAAGATAATAATCAGTTCGGAGCCATACACAAACTGCTACCACACTTCCCATATAACACGTCTCTATTGTAAGCACTAAATCAAGGTGCAAGCCAATAAAAGAACTTCACGTAGACGGTTAAGATAAGGGGCATTAAATGCGCATTCAACAAACTAAGAAATCCTACACTCGGGGTCCAAGGCTAGGCCAGAAAATTCCCGACCACGCCGACCTTCCGACCTCCCGACTTACCGACCTTCCGACCTTCACAAAATATCGCTTTCTACCTAGTGCCAACGGGTGTTTTCTCCAGAGCGTATTCACACGAACTTTTGAACATAAAAACTATGTTAAAACAAGATATAAGATATATTATCATAGTGGTTCAACTTCTTATCAAACAAAAATACATCCATACATAAAAACATAGTAAATATGTGGATCGAGGGAGGGAAGGTTATTACACTCGCACGGGCTGCCATGGCCCAGATCTCATCCAGCCATGGGTTGGCCCAATAGGGCCCAGCCGGTGCGGTGCTGCCCTCTTTCTTTCTTTTTTTTGACTGAGCCTAACTTTTGGGCTCGGCTACTGGACCCATGGGTTGACCCAATAGAACTACAATAATTAACTAAATAAGTGAACAAAGTATTAATTTTTTACCTCAACGCAATGCGCTGACCACACACGGCACAACACTGTAAACACAAATTCACAATCTCTCAATCTTGTAAGTTGTAACCCGCACTAAAAAAAATTAATTAGTCAACAAATAATGAAATCAAGAAGAAGAAAACGATACGAATGATAATGAAATTGAAAAAAAAACTAAAAAAACAAAAAAATCGAAAGATATAGATTATAGACACTGAGCGTCTGAGAGGGAGAGATCGAGACAGAGATAGAGTTGAGTTGAGAGAGATAGAGAGAGGCAGAGGCTGTCAATGGCGGTGGGCCGGCAATAGCTTGGCCTTCGACGACGATTCGGCTAACCAAGACCAGAGAGTGAGAGTGAGAGATTAGAGAGAGAGATGCGGCCGTGCGGTGCGGCGTGACTGGCATGAGGTGAGAGAGCGAGAGGCAAAGAGGCAAAAGCTGAAAATTCGAAAGAGGGAGAGAGCTGAGGTCGGGGAGGGTTTTGAAAAAAAACCCTAGGACGAAAACGCACAGTTTTGGTCAAGTCCAAAAATGTGCGTTTTTTTTAGTACCAGAATTTTGGCCGGTTTCGGCAGAATTACCGGTACCGGTACCGACATTTAGCAATATTGTATACTGGCTACAGCTCTGGTTCCGGGCGGTATACGGTATCCGGTACTTGAACCGGAATTCCGGTACCGCCGGACAAAATGCCCAGCCCTATCATAAGGTTGAAACTCAAGATCTTTCAATGCATTGTTCCTAATGAAATTGTGAATTGCCATAGACGCTACCATAATTTTCACTTGTCTGTCGTAAGGAAAATTTGGCATGTGATCCAATAAGTTCCATCTACTTTTCCAAACTTCAAATGTTCTTTCAATAGTGCATCTGAGTGACGAATGTGCATGATTAAATATTTCATGCACACCCTTGGTGGGCTACCACGTCGAAATTCTGGTAGGTGATATGGTTCTCCCTTGTATGGACCCATATATCCCTGCATATGAGGATATCCAGCATCTACCAAATAATATTTACCTGCATAAAATATATGAAAAATAAATAAATGGTACATGTATCATCATGTATAGATTGTAAGTGTTGTTATATTAAATACTAACCTCTAGGTGGGTGTGGAAATCGTATTTCCTCCTTTCGAATAGCTTCCAAAAAAATATGTGTATCATGTGCAGTACCTTCCCATTCAGCCCAAACAAAGGTGAAACGCATAAAAAAATCACAAACAACCATAATATTCTGAGTAGGAATTCCTTTACGAGCAATAAATGGTACTTGCCTCGATGGAGAAACTATAACTCAAACATGGTTCCATCAATAGCTCCAATACAATTTTTAAAGTAAGGCCAATATCGTTCATCCCCACGGATTTTGTTTGGAATATCATTAAATTCTCTATCAGTGGGATTAATAATGTCAACTGCCCTTCGTGAAATGACAGTTAATACACTATTAAAATGTCTACTAACCGTTTCGCCTGAATGTTGAAATCTTTCTTGTACCATTCTATTCCCACATCCATGGCCTAAAGTATTTAAAAACATACCCACCATCTCTTCGACAGTTGTATTTCTAGTTCCCTTTAAATTGTATCTTTCATTTATCTCTTTACATAGATTGAGGAACACATGTTTTTCCATCCTGAATTGTTCTTGACATCTAATAGGATGGCCTTGTAAATCTCCCTGACAGATTTATAACCTGGTTGGGGAGAAGTCCTACAAGGTTCTTTTGTAATATATTTATCATAATATTCAATAGTGTCCATTATTACTCCTGCAGCCACCAAACAATCTATATCATTTCTCGTTTTCTTCTTGGCCACTGTAATCATTATCCCTTTTATCATCTTCAGATGTATTATCTCTATTATTCATATATGTGAAAACAAAACAAAACAAATCAAAACAAATAAAACCACCAAAAAATCTGCATCTAAAAAGCATGCATATATATATATATATATATATTCGTAACTAAAATCTAAATTACCACAAAAAAATCTGCATCTAAAAAGCATGCACATATATATTCGTAACTAAAATCTAAATTACCACCAAAAAATCTGCATCTAAAAATATGAATGAGCATAGCATGCCTATATACATGGTCAACAACGTACAGACTATAGAAGGGAATGCTAGTATTAAAAAAGTAAATAAATCCTTACAACTCGTATTAAAAAAGTAGTGTAATGCTTCATTCCAAATATAAAATAAACTCGTATATAAATCCTTATTTTTCTCCTTAAAAAATGGATTATTGTTGAAGATATGCTTGCTACCATAGAACCTTTCACATTAATTCAAATACAACAACTGAAAGAATGAAATTATTGAATTGTTCAGAACAACCGAAAGAATTAATAGATACAAATATAGGGGGCGTTTGTTTCCTCGAAATTTCGGAGAAAAACAAATGTAATTGCAATCCAAACATTTTGAGTCGTACGTGGTCCCACCGTGCCAGACAAACAGAAGCACTTGTTTTACTTCTGACCAGCACCTGACAAAAGTGCAGTAAATAAGAAAGAAAAAAAGAAGAAGACGGAAGACAGCACTGGTGAGAAAAATGTAGGCGCGCAAACCATAAAGATAAAAAAAAATACTTGAAAGAAATCAAGAAAGAAGGAAAAAGTGGAATAAGAAGTTGGATGGTCTAAAGGTCATTTTTACTATTTAAAAAGTTTCATTATACTTCAAGTAATTAGGACATAAGCTAATTTTTTGCGTTAATGGAAAAAACTTCCATTTGAAGCTTGTTCTTAACGTGGATTTTCAGTTTTTAGGTATTAAAAAAGTGTTTTTTTATTTTATTTTTAGTCAAACAAGCACCTTTTTTTTGCGTGAAAAAATACTTTTAATGTATTAAAAGCTCTTTTTGAACTTCTAGGCAATTTCAAACGGGGCCTTAAACAACTCAAGCCGGTCAGGGCAGAGAGAGAGAATCCAGGCGAGGTTTGAATTCAAAAGCGCCTGTCTGTGAGAGAGAGAGTAAAAACAGGAGAATAAATCTGAATACATGGCATGGCATAAGGGCCAGCCAACGACAGGCTCTGCCTTTTTAGGCGGTTGCACGTTGCATGCTCGTGGATGACAGAGACGATAACTTTGATATGGTTGGCCTTAAATTAAAATCACGGGGCCCCAGTCATTAGAGAAACCCTTTGGTTGGACTTGGGATATCAGTATGAGAGAGAGGGTCAAGAAGAAGAATAAATGCGAAAAGTTGGAAAAAGCTGTAGCTTTGTTGGGATGGTGGTCGAAACCAGAGCTTTCTTGTTTAAAATATGGTTCTGAAACGGGCAGCGTTTACAGTAAGCTTTTAAACTTTATGGAGGTTCCCTCAGCCATCCCAAAAGCCACAAACACAGTGTCTGTCTGGTCTTTTCCTAATATTTTTTGCAGATCATACAAAAAAAAGGGACAAATTTCCTCTCAAGCCGATGGGAGAGGCCAACAAAGCCGGATATGTGGCCGATATGCTCTCTCAGAAAAGGACAAATTTCCACTTTCAAGCTTCCTTCTTTCGGAGCAAAATATTATCAAGACATCAACTTGACTTTGTCAATCCAAAACTAAAAAATTAAAAAATTTAGAAAATAAGAAATCATTCAATGGATGTGGAGGCTACCACCCGCCACCGGAAACCCGAAATCCAAAGGGCTCATCCTCGGCAAGATATGGACAGCCAAGGCCTCGAATCCCACCGGCAAATCCACCACGTCCCATAACCTTGGCGGTGATTCCACCACATCCACTACCCCAATTTCAATACCACCACCGCAAACAACACAAAGTCGTCCACCGGCAGCAGTCATGTGCTGGGCCCCTCTGAGCCTCTCGGACTCCATGATTTCCTCCCACGAATCCCTCTCTGAGTCATACTTTCTCAGAGTGCCCTTCACCTCATCTAACGCATACATCACATCCTCGTCCATTGCTGCCACTGGCCCTCTCCATCCGGCAAGCATACCTTCTGGCATCTCCTCCCACACATCCTTCTCCACATCGTACACTGCCCCTTCTTTTGCAGCACCGCCTCTCACGTTCACCATACAAAGCTTCCCTTTCCACCCAACCGCATCAATTGGTTCTCTACTAAATCTCGTATCTCTAAGCCCGCTCTTTCTTTCCCAAAGCCATCCCATATTGCGACGGTCTTCTCCGTTTTGTTTGTGTAAGTGCAAGTCCCATTTCTCCACTGCCCGAGCGGTATGGTCCGAGAATTGGGATCCCATCCCACTCGCCACATACACCGCGCCACAAACTGAGCCTGCTGCGCACCAGCGGCGTGGTGAAGCGAGCGAGGGCCCAAAGGCCCATGTTCTGGATAGCGGGTTGAAGATAAGAGGGTGAGAGAGTGCAGGGAGTAAATTATAGGTTGTGGCCGCGAGCAGGACAAGGTTGCCGGAGACGGAGACTGACTGAATGGGAAGTTTGCGGGATAAGAAAGATGGGTGGTGAAGGAGGATACGGAGTGTTGAGTCAGGTGGTGGGCCAGGAAGGGAATGCCAATTCGATGAGACTGGATCGAAAGTGAAGAAGTCGACGGCATTTGAATGATTTTGAGCGGTTTGTGACGATGTTGCCGAAGATGAAGAAGAAGAACAAACAGCGTATAAGGAGAGGTAAGGAGGGAAAGAAGGTGAATAGATTAGGTGACGCCAAGAGCGGCAGACGAAGTAGAGAGAAGAAGGGTGGACCAGGGAAAGGCAGACCTGAGCTATGTGGTCAGGAAGACCTGGTAGCAGAGGCTGAGGCTGATAGTGGGTATGTTGATCCATGAGCTTTTGGCGTTTGGCGATCGGGGATGTGGAGGTGTCAGTAGTAATGCTTGGATCGGCCACGGCGGTGTCCATGCGAGCAAACGGGGGGTGGTGGGGTTCGTCTTTGAGGCCGCTTGGTGAATTGGGATGGAGTCTTAAAAATGGTTGAAAGGAGAAGTGGGTTCCGTGGTCAGCATTGTCCCTCGTGGGTGGAGTAGGAAGTCTGCGATGTCCGGACAAAACTTGCAAAAGTGGATTCCTTTATCCCTTACTTTTAAGAACGTACAACTACCAGCTTGCTGATAAGGTTGAATTCTCCTCAGCCCTCATTCCGCGTAAAGCGTTATTTAATGTTTTCTTTTTCCTGCCTTTGCGTTTCTTTTCTTTATTGGTATAATATACATGGCGTGGCATAAGGGCCAACGACAGGCTCAGCCTTTTTAGGCGGTTGCACGTTGCGTGCTCGTGGATCACAGAGATGTTAACTTTGTTATAAATGGTTGGCCTTAAATTAAAATCACGGGATTAGAGAAAGCTTTGGTTGGACTTGGGATATCAATCGGCATGAGAGAGAGTAAATAAGAAGAATAAATGCGAAAAGTTGGAAAAACATGGTTCTCAAAAGGGCAGCATTTTGAGTAAGCTTTTCAACCTTATGGATGTTTTTTTGTATGGATGTTCTCTTATAACAATATCTTCTGCATGGGTTGTACCATTTGAAGAGAAATAGATAGAATATATAAACATCATTATAGAATTTATATTGTCTGAATTTTTAAATGTACAACATTAAATAATATAAAATTCACTTAGCCCAATTTATATTTCTCTAAATTACACAATACAATCACAATTAAAAAAATCTCATTCCCGCCATTCTAAGAGCCAACTTTTTTTTTGATAATTAAAGAAGACTATATTAAAAACGGAATAAAACAAGCGGAAAACAAAAAAATAATGGGATCAGCCACTCAAGGTGGGTCAGACCCATTGAAAATCCAGATGTCCGAAAAGCAAGAAAGAGGTATGTGTCCAGTGAAATCACTGGACATGGCCCAACGCGCAACAAAGGTGCGCTGTCGAGTTTTGAGCTCGAGAAATTTTAATAGCAGCCCAGAAGGATAGCTGGTTCAACAATACACGCGATCTTTCTATGATTGGGGCTATTGTCCAGTCTGAATGGGTGAGAGGGGCAGAGAGGTCATCAACAACTGTTGCGGAGTCTACTTCAAGAAGAGCTTCCGAAATGTCTAGAAGGCTGATACACTCCGCAGCCAGTAAGAGTGCTTACGCTTCGGCTGCAAGTGGGCTGCAAGGCGACAGAATCTTCGAGGTAGGGTGCAGGATTGGATTCTTTGGATCAATAATGACCACAGGTCCACAACTGCTGATACTTTGTCATGACGATCAACGGCGTCGAATTGGACTCGGAAGCAAGATGCGGGGGTGAGTTGGAGGCTGATCCTTGAGGTGGAGATTTTGTGGTCCCAGGCTTGCAGGTGTGCCCAGGCAGTGCGATTTATAGCTTGGCCGGCAGGGGCGAAATTACACAGGGACAATGGGGCAGCTGCCCCCCATCGCTTGAAAACTCTTAATTTTTTTTTTCAAGTGTAAAACTCAGCCCACCCCCAACATGCAACAGTCCAGCCCGCCCCCAACAGCGGCTCGTTATTTTTTATAAAATTCTCAGAGGGTGGCTTTTTTTTAATAGGGTTTAATTCCCCCCGCACCCTCAATTTCCCCCTTCTCCCTAACGCCCACCCTCTTGGCTCTCTTACTCTACTCGACTGGTCCGGTGCTCCCCACCTCTCGACGCCAGCGGCCAGCCTCCCACCTCCCTCCGGCCGACGCCAGCCTCCAAAGGCCAACGGTTGAGCTTGAGCGGGAAACATGCCTTTCTCCAACGTGCTTAAAGTAGTAATGATCTTACTGAGTGTACCTTTGATATCATTGATGTATTGATTAGTCTGAGTGTTGGTGGCATTCTTATTTTGCAAAGAATGCTGAAGAGTGGCAGCAATTTGAGCCATTGTATCATCCAAAGCTTTCTTAGGAGGTTGAAATGATTGTTGATACTGAGGTGAAGTTGGAAATTGCAAAGGAATGCCTTGATGTTGTGGAAATGGTGCTGGTTGGAACTATGGGGGATGATTAGGAGGCATGGAAGGTTGATCTGATTGCCCTTGATCACTTCTCCAGAAGAAATTAGGATGATTTAGTATCCTGGAATGTAGGAACCCTTAAGCACAGAGTTGGCGCAAAAGTTCCTAAACCCTTCAACTTTGAAGTAGTTAGGATCAATATTGATCAATTTTAAGGTCGAAACACTTTAGGACAACCAATGGTAAAAGTGCAGACTGCAAGAGAGTCAAGGTAATAAAAAAGTATAATTTCTCTAGACGTTTAGCCTCAATTCTATAAAGAGAAGATACAAAGTATTACAAAGATGATTATATCGTTTGAAATGGTGAGAGATGAAGTCGTGGTTGAAAATTCTTTTGATTGATTGATTCGCTTGTGAATGAATTGTTGTCTCAGTGCATCATTCTGTTCAATTACTTTACGATATGTTTGCTAGGAGACAAGCAAAAAGCTAGTCGGGGGTGTGATTGGGTCACATTATTGGTTAATTAATCACTTGAGAAATTACACCATTTCCACTAGAAAATGAGATATTTATGTTTTGAGCATTAATTGGGGGAAAATGGTAATTTTGTCAAAAGTAAGTGTAATTCGGTAAATTTAAGAAAACAAATAGTTTCTTTGTGAGTCGAAATAGTAACCTAAAAGGGGGGATGAATTGAGTTTTAAAAAGTATTAGACTTTTTCCGATAAAAACACATATCTAAAATATAATTAAAGCTATATAAAACGAAGAACAATAAATAATAGCAATAAAGTAAGAGAGATAAAGAAGAGAGATAACACCACAATTGTTAGGTGGTTTGGCCAAGACTTGCCTACGTCCACCCCTAATGCTGCCTTCCTTAGGCTTCTCCACTATAATCCGATAGTGTTCACAACTTAGCTTCCGAGTGCTAAGTAACCGTTACAAGAGTTTTCACGAGCTCAATCTTCAGCTCGAACAATAAATCTCAAAGCCTATGAGATTTCTTTTATCCTCACGGGTAGGCCCAACTGTATCCCACATTTAAACGTTTTTCTAAGGTTTAAAGATAAGAATAATAAACAATACCTCTAAAAGCTAGATCAGCAAATACAATGCTCAATAAATGGTTATAAGACAAGATCTGATGGTGATGATAGTAAGAAAGTAGCAAATCTCTTGGGAAACGTGCAGCTTTGTTCTTTTACATTTTTCTCTCTTTTTGGAGGCTAGGTCGAGATTGATGATGTTAGAGATACAAAAGATGATTTTATGTCTTCATAATTTTGTCTTTCAGTCTTAGGAAGTCCTAAAAGCCTTTTTACAATCTTAGAGAGGTTCCCTAAGTGCCACAAAGTATTGATTTTAGTGTTGAGTCATCATTTAAAAACAGGAATCCCCAAACTTGTGTCGACACATATATGCCTATGTGTCGACACCATCTTCAAGTCTGTAACTGACTCGCTGGTGCCTATGGCATGTGTCGATGCTTTCTTCAGTATGTGTCGACACCATCTTCTCATGTGTCGACAATGTGCTTCTCATGTGTTGACACCATCAAAATGACACACTATGTCTCCCATGTGTCCACACTATGTCTCCCATGTGTCGACACCATCTTGACAAAATGAGATTTCCAGTGCTTTTTTATATGCAATCTTTTCCATTTCAACACGAAAACTCATACAATGAAAAATGTAATAGTTTAGGTGCATGTCATGGTGTTTAAATCGAATATATGGCATAATAAGCTTGAGTGAGATTTAAATACAATTGAGTACTATCGATTGGATAGTGGATTGACAACCACGTATTCTAAAATACTCCAAACTATTTTGTCATTTGTTATCATCAAAACCGAGTTGGATAGCTCAAGGAGCAACATTGGGCTAACATTCTTTTTTCTCTTTCATTTATCAAACTCACTATTTCACACTCCTCACCTTAAACAACACATGATTTCCCCATTCCCCCTTTGCTTCACACATAACACTATTCTCACCCACAAAACACATCACTCCATTAATAAATTTCATCTCTGATTTTAGATGATTTACGATGAAACCAAGCTCACAAGTTGTGAGAAGGATGAAAATGTATCCTAGCAGCAAACTAATAGGTGTCAAGTGTGCAAACAAGTGTGAGAGAAGCCTAAATTGGAATCCGGAGATAGCTGTGCTTTTTTGCCAAGGTCTCCTCTGTGTTGGGAGAAAACTGGAAGCCCTCTTTTCCATTTTCTTTCTTTTGCACTACAAATTGTTACAAGTTGATTTTCTTTCATTTATGTTTTGAGTAATGATATTTTACATTTTGCTTACACTTAATGTTATTACCGAATTTTCCTTGAAATTCTCGGATTCCATTGTTAGATTGAACCCATTTTGTTTGGCCAATTCTGGACCTTCATTTCTTTATGGTCATAATGAGTGGGGATTGCATCTATATTGCCTTATATGTTGGTCGAGCAATCAAAATATTCCATTTTCTTCATGGGCTATGTACTGACATTTCCTTCCTTTGCATGTCGTGGGTTGCTATGGGTTTCATCTTATTCAGTTACAGGTTGTATTGATTTGTAGTTGGAAGTTGAGAGTCTATAATTTAATTCATTGATATTTCATTACCTTATTGATAGAGTGTTGATTGATTAATATTTGTTAGCTAGAATGGGCTTAGAAATGAATGGGTTTTGGTTAGTTTTAGATTGAGTATAGAGTGTGTAATGAAATGTCTCTTAGAGCTTGACACCATGAATTTTAGTATTTTCTCTGGGTGTTTGGAGTAGATGATGTTGATGGTTTGACTTAGCTTCTCAAGCAAAGATAGTCATCACCATTTATCACACTTTCATAGATCCAATTAATTTACCGAAAGCGATGGAGTTGATGCCAAAGTGTCTTTCATTGACAACTACTTGATTGTATCTAGTTTGAATCTCATCTCATGCTACGTTTATGTCCTTGATTTTGATTTGAGCTCTTTATTAATATTTCAGCATTCACATTGATCATAAAAGCTCGTTCAAGGGTAGATTGCTGAGGTCCTCCACGATCACTGTTAGTATACTTACTACCACGAGCATTCAAAGAGTTTATAATGTTTGAAAATCTAGTAAACACATCTCCTATAGATTCATCTGATTTCATCTTAAATAAATCATAGCTATGAACACGTATGCTAATAATAGATTCTTTAACTTGACTTGTTCCTGTTGGCTTTTGTGCACAATTAATATGTTGATGCTTTCAATAAATGGATTAAGTTTATAAAATGAATATCTCCAAAGACAAAGTCATGTTTCATCAAAGAGCCAAAGACTAGAAGATTGAAGATCAAGAAGATGCAAGGAGCTCAAAAGTGAAGATTCATCCTTATATAAACTCTCAAGCCTTGGTTATACTTTTGAGAAGTTGGTTTTTGAAATGAGGGTGATGTTTGTTTGTGGAAATTTTGGAGTGGTGGAAATGTTGGGGTATTGAGGTTGATGAAAAAGTAAAGATATTTTGTCGGAGTTAGTGAAAAAGTAACGAGAGAGAAGATTTGAGTGAATACTATAATAATAAAGAATTGTTTGATGTAAAAAATTATTATTTTATAATTTTTTATAATATGCCTGAAATGTTAGATGCCCAACATTTCGGGAAAAAAATGTTGATATTTCAAAAACATAAAAAAGACTTTTTAATTGTAGCGGTCTATAAAAATGATTTGAACCCTGTTACATGAAGCGGATGATGTTGACAACATTCAAATTTATGACCATTGAGCAATGACTAGTTGAAGCGGTCAACCGATACATGAAGCAATCGACCGGTACAATGGTAAAATTGTCAGATCGACCTCCAACTGCTATAAACGCCTAGTTTTCATGTGGTTTATAAATACACCTTCATAATGTCTAAAACTAATACACAATAACCACATATCATTTAGATCACTTGAGAACTATTTCAAACCTTCATATTCCATATTTTTCATATCATTCACACAAAACACACTTTCATATTCTTGTCTTTGTGTGAATAAAGAGATAGACTTGGTGGGGTTGTGAGTGGTGAGCCCAAAAATCACTTGTAAGGGCTGTTAGTGTTGAGCCCGAGAAAAATACTTGTACGGTTCTCTAGCATCCAGAAGCTAGAGTGTATGATATTGGAAGATCGTGAAAAACCTCGAGGCTCGGTGAAGGAGCTTGAGGGGTGGATGTAGGAGGGTCTATCCCTACTATTTACTTTTAGCACATATTTACACTTGTCGTATATTATATTCTTGTGTTAAATTAGTAGTTACTTTGCAAACACGTCTTTGGGGGTTAAAAATGAAAAGTTTAGAAAATCAATTCACCCCCTTTTGAGTTGCCTTAATCCTAAGATTCACAATTGGTATCAGAGCAAGGTGCTCATTATACAAGATTTACAGGGTGTTTGTTTCCCCAAAATTTTGGGGTTCGAAATTTCCAACAAAACAAACACACTCCAAAATTTTTAACTTTTACACACATACACTCTACTTTTCACAAACCCCAATAAATCTCAATAAAGTAAAGATTCCCAAAATTTTGGGAATATTCCCCGAAATTTGCACAAACAAACGTAATCTTGAGTTAGAATGACAACTTCAAGCTTCAATACTCAAGTTGAAGGGCTTTCCACACTAAGACCACCATTTTTTAACGGAAATGATTATGCATATTGGAAAGCTAGAATGAAAATTTATTTTTAATCTATTGATTTTAATTTATGGATTTGTATTTTGAATGATCCTTATATGCCTACAAAATGGACTGGAGAAGTAGTCTCCCAAGAACGAAAACGAATATGATGCAAATGATAAAATGAAAATATCTTTAGATGCAAGAGCCATGAACATATTATATTGTGCATTGGATAAAGGAGAATTTAATAGAATTTCATCATGCTCAAACGCTAAAGATATATGACATACTTTAGAAATTTCTCGTGAAGGAATAAGCCAAGTTAAAGAGTCAAAAATCAATATGCTTGTGTATAATTTTGAGTTGTTTAAAATGACACCAGAGGAATCCATTACTGTCATGTATACTAGATTTACCACAATTATAAATGCCTTGAATTCATTTGGTAAATCTTATACTAATTCCGATTTGGTGAGAAAAATCTTTAGGTCACTACCAAAGTTATGGGAGGCCAAAGTGATCGTCATACAAGAAGTCAAGGACCTCACCAAGCTTCCTCTAGATGAGCTTATTGGATCTTTAATGACCCATGAAATCCAAATGCTCGAGAATGAAGATGAGATCAATTAAAAGATAAGGATCGCTCTCAAATCCTCCATAATTGAAGATGAAGACGAGGAAGATATAGTCTTAATGACTAGAAAATTCAAAAATTTCCTCAAAGGAAAGAATGAAAAGAGAAGTCTCAAATATAAAAAGAAAGCTATGAAAGCTACTTGAGTAGATAGCGACTCATGCTCCTTCGAAGAAACCGGAGAAATCGCAAACATATGCTTCATGGCTGTAGAAGACAATGAGGTATATTCTTCGGATGATGAACTTAAACCTTCTTACGTTGAACTTCAAAATGCATTTGATGAACTTCTTTTTCAATTTGAAATATTAAGTTCAAAATATACATCTTTGAAAAAGAAACTCATTTTGATCTCAAAACAAAATTGATTTATTGAAAAATGAGCGAGATACTCTAAATCAAGAAAATGATTTATTCCAACAAAAAGCTTTGGAAATTGAAAATGAGAAATTTGCTTTGAACAAAAAAATAGTTTCTCAAAGCCAAATTATTGAGAAGTTTACTCAATGAAGCAAAACTTTGAAAAACATGCTTAGTAGTAAAAAATGTGTCTTTGACAAAAGTGGCTTAGGCTACAAGTCTTCTATTCACCAAAAATATTTTAAGAATTATTTTGTGAAGGCTAAGTAATTTAATGCACCTACTCAAATATGTCATTTTTGAAACAAAGATGAGCATCTAATTGTTGACTGTGCACTAAAGAAACTTGGGAGCAAGACTCTCAAGAAATCAAGGATTTCAAAAGGAACCAAAACTAACATTCGAGGACCCAAGAAGGCTTGGGTACCAAAAATGATTTATTGATTCTCTTGTAGGATGAAGCAACAAATGGTGCTTGAATGAAACTTGCCTATCAAGATGACTTGTGATATTTGAGGACAAATGCTAAGGGAAAAATATTTGGTAACTTCTAAATCCTTGATTGAGAATATGTTCTAAATTTTTGGTTAATTATCTTCTTTGATGATTTCTTATGCAAATATATTTGACATATTTCTTGCATTTATCAAAATGTAGCATCTCTATGAGTTAACATTTTTACAAAATCAAGAACTTTGATGAGATTTTGTGAGCTTAAAAATTTTTGGTTAAGAATGACCTTTAAATTGTCATTGGTAGCTAAGAGGTTGGTACAAACCAACTCGGTGGGCTACTATCGTAATAGTGATGGACTCTTGAGTCACCGTTAATCATCATCTATAAATTTCAATGAAATTGTCGTTTAAAACTCCAAATTGTTCTATTGGATGAAAAATAAATTTTTAAGTTCTATCAATGCATTCTCTTTTTATTTGACAAAGGGGGAGAATTTTTAAATGTCTATATGCTTGTATTCCCTTTGATCATATGATGTTTTTTTAGAATGCATATTTGGGAGAAAAATGTGTCCTTTGTCTTTTTGATGTGACAAAGGAGAAGAAATTTGTTAATAGTTTTGATGACTATATATTCTCCTTTTGAATTGGATTATGTTATAATTGTATAACTCTTTATGAATCCAAATATCTACTACTAATGGTTTATTTCAAGTTTTAAATGTTTTCGAATTGCAAAAGATAGGGGGAGTCATCCCAAACTATCAATTTATTCTCATCAAAAAAAGGAGAGATTGTTGGCTTTTGTGCACAATAGATATTTTGATGATTTCAATAAATGAATTAAGTTTATAAAATGGATATCTTCAAAGACAAAGTCGTGTTTAATAAAAAAGCCAAAGACTAGAAGATTGAAGATCAAGAAGATGCAAGGAGCTCAAAAGTGAAGATTCAAGATCTTATAAACCTTGTAACTCTTAATTTCACTTTTGACAAGGATTATGAATCACACTTGTATATTTTTCAAACCGTGCATAATATTCTTATCATATTCAAATCATCCTTATATAAACTCCCAAGTCTTGGTTATACTTTTGGGAAGTTGGTTTTTGAAATGAGATTTCAAAAACATCAAAAAAAGGCTTTTTAATTGTAACGGTCTATGAAAATGAAGCAGATTATGTTGACAACATTAAAATTTCTGATCGTTGAACAAAGACTAGTTGAAGCGGTCAACCGGTACATGAAGTGGTCGACCGGTACAACGGTAAAATTTTCAGATCGACCTCAAACTGCTATAAACGGCTAGTTTTTATATGTGACTTATAAAAATACACCTTCATAATGTCCAAAATTAATACACAACGACCACATATCATTTAGATTACTTGATCAATATTTCAAACCTTCATATTCCATATTTATCATATCATTCACACAAAACACACTTTCATATCCTTGTCTTTGTGTGAATGAAGAGATAGAGCTTTTCACTTTCATATCCACTCTTTGAGAGGGTTTAATCTTGTAATCTTTATATCAAGAGAGGTGGTTCCTTTAGTGAGGTTGTTCACTAAATAAGAAGCTTAGAAAGGGTATATCTCAAACTTAGTGGGGTTGTTAGTGGTGAGCCCAAAAATCACTTGTAAGGGTTGTGAGTTTTGAGCCTGGGAAAAATACTTGTACGGTTCTCTAGCAGCCGGAAGCTAGAGTGTATGCTATTGGAAGATAGTGAAAAACCTTAAGGCTCGGTGAAAGAGCTTGAGGGGTGGATGTTGGCGGGTTTGCCGAACTACATAAAAATCACTTGTTTGCTTCACTATACCTACTCTTTACTTTTAACACATATTTACACTTGTGCTAAATTAGTAGTACTTTGCAAACAAGTTTTTGGGGGTTTAAATCGAAAAGTTTAGAAAACTAATTCACTCTTCTCTTGGGTTGCCTTAATCCTAGGACTTACAGTTCCTTCATGGGTTATCTCAAGAACATGTCAAATTTTCTAGCATTAGCACAAGTAGCAATTCTATTAAATTCTCCCCTATCTAAAGCACAATACAAAATATAGTTTGCTTTAGCATCCAAACATATTTTCTTTTTGTCTTGGTCACTATATTCATTTTTATTTTTTAGGAGTTTCAACCTCTCCAACTTTCTTCAAGGGAACATGTAGACAATATACAAGGCATTAGCAAAAATCATAATCAATGGATGGAAAATATATTTTCATTCTCATTTTTCAATAAGCAAAATCATTTTCATTGAAAAGTCTTAAAATAGAAATCCCTTCAACATGAGAATTAAAAATCGGAGTTGCCATCTTAGCCTCCCCTCCCTTCATCTCTAATCTTTGGAATTCCATTGATATTCTATCTAGGACCTCTATAGTTTCCCTTTGGTTTAGCCTCTCCTCCTTTCTCCTAACATCCTGTCTTGTTAGGTTAGTTTCCTCTATTTTTCCATGACCATAAAGAATTAGAGATTTCCATTAGGAATTTATTCAGGAATCAGGGACTTCATTTGGGCCTTGGTTTGGGAGGTTTGGTAAGTTGGTTGAGTTTGTATGCTTTGAGAAATCTCATTTGAGATTTTTTTAGCTTTGATTGTCAAAATGAGAGTTTTTTTTTCTGTCAATTGAAGATTTGGAGGAATGGACAACGTATCTAAACTTAAAAAAGAAGATGAGCAGATAGATTTGCCACCATGTTTCGATTCCATCCGACAGATGAAGAACTTATAACTCTACCTATCTTCGAAGGTTCTTGACACCAACTTCTCCGCGAGAGCAATTGGCGAGGTTTATTTGGGTGAGAAGGAATGGTATTCCTTCTGCCTTAGAGACAGAAAGTACACAACTCACTTGAGGATGAACAAGGCTACTGATGCTGGAGAAATATAAGAGAAAAACACTGGTTGGAATGAAGAAAAACCAACTAGGTCATGCATGAATACAAATTAGAGGGGAAACATTCTTCACACTAACTCCTCAAAACAGTCAGGGTAAAGCTCTTGACCTTTTTTGCTATGTTCATTCTCTTTTCCAATTGATTTTCTCTTTAATCTTGATGTCGTCCTCTTAATATATTTTGTTTCTCCTTTAGAATGAGTGGGTCCATATGCAGAGTTTTTAAGAAAATTTCACCTGGAAAGAAAACCCACATTTCAGGGTTGGTGAGTTTAAGCTCCTATGAGAACGAATCGTGTGCTCCACTATTGCCGTCGTTTGATGAATTCATCCCTATACAACAGCGAAACAAGAACTGGTTTTGGCGAGACATCGCATGTTTAATTTGTATAATTCATTAAAGGAAGGGAAAAATGGGAAGTCTGATATTTAATTGGTCACGTGGACGACACATTCTTGGTTTTCTGTGAGAAGTAACGACAATTTCAGCTGTAGGGTGGAAATTAAGGTAAAGTGATACTTTGAGGTATTAATCTAACGAAATCAATAAAAGTGGGTGCAACTTAGAAATGACCCCAAAGTTCAGGGGTGTAAAGTAAATTTTCCCCTTAAATCTTATAACAATACAAGCACTAAACTCTGATACCAATTAAAATCCCAAAGTAGGATTAAGGCAACCAAAGAGAGAGGGTAAATTGGGTTATACATTTTTAGAAATACTAATGAAAATCCGAGTAATTAAACAACCAAGGAAATAAACAATTATAAAGGAGTAAGGTTAGAAAGATCAAACACTTGAATTTTTAGGTGGCTCGACAATCTTGCCTACGTCCACCCCTTAAAGTCCTTTACCAAGCCTAAAATGTTTCTACGATATTCCCCTTTTTGCCAAGGGAATAGCTAACTCTAGCTTTTCCGGTGCTAGAGAACCTTACAAATATTTTTTTCATCTCAACACCTACAACCAAATGATTTTTCGGGCTCACTACTCAAAATCCAACCAAGCCTGAGATACCCCACTCAGGCTTTAATCCAAGCTAAATATATACTCTCACTAAAGGAATCACACCATTTTGAATGAATAAATTCAAGAATTTGACTGTCTCAAATAGTATATTAATAATGAATACACTTGATAGTGAATAATTTGTGTGAAAGATTGTAAAATGAGAGGCTATAAGGCCTAGAGATGCAATACATGAAAATTATCAAATTTTGGCCTTTTTAGAACATATTCGGTCGACCGGACCCCTTATACCGGTGGATCCGATACTTGTGATCATTTGCTTCTTATGGATTAATAGAATTTAAAATTCAAAAGGATTATGTTTTGTCACATATAGGTCGACTGGAACACCTATACTGGTGGATCCGATATCAGTGACTGTTGTCAGTGTACACCGATGTTTTGTACCATTGCTGACCTAGTCGGCCATTGTTTGTCTAGTAGTGAATCCAGTTAAATCAGAGTTTAATGACCCGATCCGTGGAGACCTCTAAGGCTGTCGTATAGTAATAGACGTCGTTGTTAGTGTGTGGTTACGATCAATGAGAGGATCGTTAAGAGCGACAAGACTTTATGTTAAAGCATAACATCAAGACCTGATTTTATTCTTAGTTTTCTTTTCTTTCATATGTACATACTATAAAACGTACATAATTAAACTACTGCAAAAGTCATCTATGGCAGGTCTTGCTTAACGAGTCTCTAGTGCTCCCGTCAGAATCACTCAGATCGGACAGGTCAACATACTCATTAGAATCTCGAGTGATCCAATGATAACCCTTTCCTTCAACTAAAACCTCCAGACCCATTGTTACTCAAACACGAAATTTGAGCTCCATGATAAGTTGGCCATGACTTATGAGTTTTATAAATTCACCTAGATAAAATTCAGTCAATTGCTAAAGCAACAACATAAAAAGGGGTGAGTCCAAATGACTCAATAATGCCAGCGGTTAGTGGAAATAAAGATGAATATCAAAGATAGTATCAAAGAGATTCAAATTTGAAATACACAATGCTTCAAAACAATAGAATCACAAAGAGTGGGTTGTACGTTCCTTCTCAAAACATGAAGGTGGAGCCACATAAAACCTTGAGGACGACATGGATGTGGTTGTACATCCACATTTTGCACAGTTCTGACACTCACTTACCCACTAGTTAAGAATGCATATCTCTGTTAATGCCCATCAATATAGGATAGGTCATGTCTTAACTACGATCACAAGGTAAGCATGCATGTCTCCTATCACCGCCAGTAGCACAGGATATGCCATGTCTTAGCCTTAATATCCACTCACATCAAGTATCAAACACAGAACAAAGAATTTGTGTTGATTATCAAAGTTCATTTGAAAATCGAACTTTGCAAGTCATAACCTCAACAAACAATAAGAGAACAATCACACTGAAATGATAAGATCACAACCAAACTTTACTAGAAAAGCTCGTGTAGATAACCACTAAACATTACAGAAAAACACACTTGACAACAAGAATACAATAGTACTCGATTTGCTCTAGCCCACATATTGGTGTACTAAAATGATATCAACCAATTGAGATTCAGTAAAGAACACTGAATTTGAATCATGAAAGCTTCCAAGAACAATGGATCGAATTTTGCAAAGAAAAGGTCATAGATAACTACTAAACATTACCTTAAGTATAACAAAATTCCTCCTTTGATTTTCTAGGCTTTGTTTCTTCCATTTCTACTCGGATTCGCTCTTATTTTTTCTCTTTGTTCTAGCCTTTCCTTTTTTCACTACTCGGTTTTTCTCCTCTTTGTCAAATCTCTAAGTTTTCTCTCGATGGCCAGACCTCCCATTTATAAGCAACCACGACTGGTTGTTTTCTTATGCATGGGCTGCCTATATAGGATGGCTTAGATGAGTCGTAAACCTACATCTTCCACCATTTGACACCTAACAACATGAAGCAGCTGTGTGCAGCAAAGCTATGGCCAAAATTCAGCATGTTGCCATGATGATTCATGGCCGATTCTTCCATTATTTGACACCTCTAGCTCCTCTAGGTTTTAGCCTAGCTTCCTCGAGCTTCAATAGCCTACAAGACTCATCATTTATTGCTACTGAAATTCCCTAGCTTAGTGACTAAGTTTCCAAGGCTTAGTTTCTAAGTTTCGTCAAGACAGTTGCTAGGTTTCATCAATTATCCAATGATGTTCATCTCTATCCATAAGTTCATAAATCGTCCTACTAGCTTCCGAAAAAATAGAACGTCTCCAAAATTGCAATGCAAACTAATGGATAAATCACCGACTTGTTAGTTCCCTGAAAATCACACGTTACAATTTTTTATGAAAACCAGTCCTACTATCTTCCAAAAATAAATTGGTTCAAAACGTGTATCTCCATAGTATGAATAAAATTTTGGTCACTTGTGAACTCCAAATCTCACTAAATCAAACCCTAATCAAAGTTTTGAAACTAATAAATCAATTATTGATCTTATCTCCAAATCACCACGTAATTACTAACTAAAGCCTTTCTAAAATTTTAAACCAAGTACGATAATACTACGCATAGAAAAAGAAGAAAGAAAATAAGATAATACTACGAATCAAGAGAAGAAATCTTTATTCATTTCAAAATATTAGGGTATAACACAAAATCAAATAAATTTTTGTTTCTTTCATGGTTGCATACGATTTAGAGAACGGAAGCAGCTGTTATACATACCGATTGATTCCTTGTCGACCGGTATTAAATCTGGTTAAAACATATTTGACCAAAAGACTCGGTCTCTTCACGGTTGCATCTTGTGCAGCCAATACACATACCAATCAACCACTAGTCGTCTGGTATAGACAAAAAAACTCCTTTTAATATTCCTTTAAAAATTTTGGAGTTTTGTCTAAAATCATTTGGACTTAGAGAAATTGTTTGCAATGAGTTTTTTAATTTTTTTTGCAAATTGAGTATGTGATCAAGCCTATCCAAATAATGAGCCTTAGAGTTAAGATATATACAGGTCTTCAAGTCTTGAACTCTTGCTTCTTCAATTTTTGTGTTTTTGGCTCTATGAGTGATAATACATTTGTCTTTGAAGATGACAATTTTATAAACACACATCGTCATACATGTGAATTTAGTGATGAATCCACTAAGTCCAAATTGATTTTAAACAAAATTTTTGGACTTCAAATTTTGAAATAAACTCATAAAACAAAACTTTGAAGTACTAGGAGTTTATTGAAAACATGGGACGGTTTAAAAACCAATGAGAGTTCAATAAAAATAATTTGAGTTCAAAGTGAATGTGTGTGCATTCAAGGCAACTAATTTGATAAGCTAGGAGTTACAAAAATTATACACTAAGGACTTGAAGCTTGATATTCCTTCCAAATGATTTTCCAATCTTGTAGCTTTGACTCTTTGATCATTGCTCCTTTGACTTTAAAGTGATCATATTGCAATCTAATATTTATTGTAATCATCAAAACATGGATAGTGAACTCAACTAAAAAATCTCTCCCTTTTTTTTATGATATGATAATAAGTTGATTTGATTAGATTGGTTAACAATGTATCCCTTATCTTTTGCAATTAGATAATAATAGAAAACTTGAACAAGTTGTATTATTGCTCATTAGATTCAAAATAAACAAAATCCAAAGGGACATCCATAATTTATAATATACATACGTGAACTTAAAGTAGCATACATATCTTGTTGTAATGGTTAGGATCATTCTCGAATTTTTGTATTTTTCCTATTTTTTTTTGTAATAAGAATTTTGTATTTACAATTTGGCGTGCTTAACACTAAAAGGCTTTATTTTTTTTCAAACACTTTTTGCCTCAATTTCCATGTGCGATGGAGAAAACATTAACGAATTTAAATTTTATTTATTTAAAAAAAACAAAAAACAAAAGAATAGTAGCAGAGCTCTGGATTTGGTGGGCCGCAACCCCACGGGGAAGTGGAGGTCTACAAGGGCCATCGTGATGGCAATGAAAAAAATTAAGTTATCACTCACAACACATCTATGGTCTTGTTTGGAGATGAGGTCCTGATTCTGGTTTTGCGATTTAAACCAGGGTTTAAGCCCACACTTTTTTCACCTGCCTTTGGCATGGTTCATGGTTCAGGTACACGCACGTGGCAACGTCTGATTGGACATCGAACTATTCAAAAAAGTTTGTAACGTATACTTGATGACTTATGACAGCCTATGTTACCCGATGTCGGTAGTCTTTCACCCTACGGTACAAGACACAGAGATTTTTAACATCGTTACATTCTCATTCTCTCTCCTTATTTTCTATAACTTTTTTTCATTTTTTTTTTCACTTTTTCACTTTTTCACCTACTTTTTTATTCTCTCTCATCACTTTTTCTCTAACTTTTTCTCTACTTTTTACTAACTTTTCCACTTTTTCATTCTCTCTCCACACTTTTTCACAACTACTAAAATTTTACCCTAAAATTTCACTTACACAAACACCATGATTGTCTTCTCATTAAAACTGTAGCCATTGTACAAAAGCGTACGAGGTTGCATTGGTTGCTGGCGCGTAGAGGTTTCCAAAGCCCATTTGCGCGGCAAGTGCTCCATTGGCCGCTGTCGCGTAGAGGTACAATGTAGCAGAATTAATTCGCTTGCGTTCCATGTGATGCAAGGTGGAGCGAATAGCATTATATTCCTAATTTTTTTCCATTTTGTTGTATTCCCGACATTACCTTTTTAACGTGTAATTCCTAATTCATCCTCACTAATTAGGGTTGCACAACCATAAATTCAGTCCGATTTTTGGACCGAAATTTGGTCAGACAAGATTTCCATTTGTACTTAAAATGAAGGACAGGTCTAAATCGGTCTGGTTAAGTGGTCCATACTGGTTTTTTTTCTCTTCAGTTTTTATTTTCCTAAGTTTTTTTTTTTGTAAATCAAGAGAAAAGGGATGACTTAATTTCGAAGGGGGAAGGCCAGAATGGACTCAAGGGGCGATGGAGGGCATCAAAATGCATAATTTTTGACTTAGGGGTTTTATTTTTAAGTTTAAAGTTTGTATTATAAAATTAAAAAATATATTTATTATTTAAATTAATAAATGCAGTCCGGTCCGGTCCAAACCGGATCCCAAATGGCCTGAACTGGATCAGATAAATGCGGTGAGGACCTGATTTCATTTGGACCACTTGGACGACAAATCCGGTCCAGTCTGGTTCTGTGCAGCCCTATCACTAATAACTAGTCAAGCTCTACTGAAATTTCTAAACCGAAAAGATAAATACAATAGAAATACATATGAAAGCAAAGGTCATTGCAATATCTGTATCATTGCTTAGAAAAAAACAATCTGTATAATTATAACAGGTTTGTCTCCGTGCATCTTACTTTCGCAGTTTAAATTTAAGTAACAACCATATTAAGAAATCAAACAAATGAATTTATTTGTCTAATTAAGAAATAGTGTTCCCACATTGCTTCATCAACCAGTGTTCCCACATTACGAAGTCAATACTTGCTGATCATTTCCGTTTACGGTAGCGTAAAACATGTAAGCTCTCCGATCATAGCTAAGGCTTTGTCTTTTAAGGAACTAGTTTGTAGGAAGGTCTGTTCATTAATCCTTTAATTTTTCTAATTGTTCGAACTGTTTATATTGTCGAATAATTAACAGCATTCCTATAATTGTCTTCCTTGGAATTTGAAAAATTAACGTGTTGCATTGGAAATAATCAATTTGTTTGCTTTTTTTTTTTCTTCATCACTCATTTGCCAAACTCAATGCTACAGTTGATTGAGAGCGGATAGTTTCCACATTGACCTGTTGACCCGGAACTGTTTCTTGAGAAAATGGAAAAGAATTCTAAGAAATGGCTTGTTCGAGTGAGCCACACTCCAAAACAGTAAAACTAAGCTTCTGCTAGACTTTTTTCTTTTTCCCCATTCCAAAACTAACTAGGTTTATATAACCTATTATAACAGCTCATTAATTCACAGCCCACTAACTAACTCCTAACCACTAAGTTGGCAGCCCAGCTAAACACTAACCCAGCCCACTTCTCATTTAATCCACGTCATTTCCTTCTTCTTCCTTCTTCTAGTCTCATCTGTTACATTTCATCCCCCATTGAAACACCTTGCCCACAAGGTGTGAAAAAGCTGCCTTCAACTGCGAATACTTCACCCACGTAGCATCCTCTTCAAGCTGTCCAATCCACTTGTGCCTACTCTTGTCACCTCTACAACGTGTTATAGTACTAGAATCTTCTAATGAATAAGAAGCCTTGCATCTCTTCTTGTCAGATGTAGTATGCCTCCATTTTAAACCGATAGAGATGTTTGCCTCCATGGCCACATCTTGTCTTGCATAAGATATTTGCCTCCATGTATATTTGGTACGAGAGGATCTGGAGGTATGAGGGAAACCGATAGAGATGTTCGCAATGTTGAAACAAGTGGCTCATATGCAAGTTCCATCTAAGAAAATAATACTGTTGATCAATTTGGCAATTCTAAATTCTTGATATGCAGAGACACGTAGCTTCAATACAATCATGGGCTCATATATTGAATAACATCATAATCTTCAGTCCCCACAATCCAACCTAGCCTTATAGAAGACATAATCTTCAGTCCTCACAAGCACTAGAGTAACATCATTGGTGATGAAGTAAAAACACGTATTCATAGAAGACATATAGCAAACACCTGGTACTCATCAGGAAAAGTCAATCTTACCATTACTGCTTTGGAATCTTCTGCGCTAGCAAACTCTACAAACGCTTCCCCACAAGGCCTTCTCTCTAAGTTCATGGTATAATGAGTTCAGATCAAACAAAATCTTTAAAAAAAAACTCTATTATATAATCTTTGCCAACAAAAAATGCAATCCCCTCAAACGCAATATCCCTGTGTTCAATTGAGTCCTTCTCATTAGAAGATTTACTCCTTCGGGCCATTCGGTGTGGTGAATCACCTAAAGCATCTGAAAATCAATATGACTGTTGCGCCCACTCTTTTTTCCTCTTCCTCCAATCCTTTCTTACACTAGATACAATCATTTGCTGCCAATTCAAAAACAGGTAATAATCCATTTCTTCCGAAGGAAATGTTGTAGAATTGATATATACAACCATTTGCCCCCACTTTGCAGGATCCAAATGAAAAGCTTCCAGAGCATGTTTTTGACACAAGGACTCGGCCACGTCAATGTACTCGTTTCCTCCATACTATCTAGCTCCAGGATAACCTTCGTTGTATTTGTTGGTAATGACAGAACGAATAGCTTGCATCACTGATACCGAAGTAAAATTTTCCGACGATATAAGTTCAAGCCCCTTCCACTGCCAGGCTTTCTCGAGCTCGATGATGTCTGCAATTTTTGGATCTATTTCCTTAGTTTCATCCAAGAATGAGCTCTTAATTTGCTGCTGATTTGAATTAGTTTCTTCATCCAGTACTACTCCAATCTCCTCTATTTTTTGACCTCTTTCTCCTTTGTCTTCTTCTGTCTTTAGATCTTCATCTTCTTCTTCCATCTGGCCTTTTAATTTCTCTAAGTTGAAGGACAGGCGCTCCATATTTTCTTGCATCTGTTGATTGCCTCTTTGCAGATCCTTCAATAAGTCGGTTATTTTATAGCAGTGTGCAAGCAAATCAATGGCAAGATCGTTGTTCTGATACCACTTGTAACAAACCTCTTTAAGTATTGTGTTTGTTTCTTGAGAAAATGGAAAAGAACTCTAAGAAATGGCTTGTTCGAGTGAGCCACACTCCAAAACAGTAAAACTAAGCTTCTGCTAGACTTTTTTCTTTTTCCCCATTCGGAAACTAACTAGGTTTATATAACCTATTATAACAGCTCATTAATTCACAGCCCACTAACCAACTCCTAACCACTAAGTTGCCAGCCCAGCTAAACACTAACCCAGCCCACTTCTCATTTAATCCACGTCATTTACTTCTTCTTCCTTCTTCTAGTCACATCTGTTACACCATTCTCACTTTTTTTTTTGATGACGAGGAAATCCCCCAAAGCCAGACTCTTTTGGCCCAACCCTGAAGTACAAACCCCGGCCCCCTGGACCGACCCCACAACCCAGGAAGCGGGTAAGTCAAGGACGATAATGGGGGTGTTGGGGCTCGAACTTGGGACATGTTAGAACCCAAGCCGAAACCTTACCACCACACCAAACCCTTGGGGGTCTGTTACACATCATTCTCACAAACTCCTAAAAAACCATTTCTTAATCATTAAGGTAAAAACAATTTTCAAAACCAAACCAAACATGACCTGTTCCTTTTAGAGTGAACTTTAGTCTTGTTTTTATTATCCTCTTCCCCTTCTCTCTTTCACAAATGATATATTGTACTAACTTATGGAGTTAAGTATGGAGTTAAAAAGCTTTAGTCTACAAAGATTTCAAGAATATCTTCGGCAACCGGGCAGTAATTATATCTCAGGTATTCAGTCATACACATGCATCCATACTGACGGCAAAGCATACAGAAAGAATTTCAGTGGTTTGGATTCAGATAACACAAGTTCTAGAAGCACACAGAGAGCATATTTTATTTATTTCTTCTTTTAGTTTTGTTCTTGTTTCACCAACAGACAGACTCAACTTGAGTCAGATGGAGGCTTTTCCTTTGGATGTTTGGAGGCATAGTGATCACCAAGTTGATTTTGATTAGCCAGTTGCACCTAAAAAAACAAAACAAAAAAAATCATCGCAGAAGTGTAGTAGTTTTAACTTAATAGCACCAACAAGTAAATCGAAAATATACACAAAAATTATTTGTAAACACTTCTGATAACATCTTCAAATAATGGTACTACCACAAGCATGAGGAAGCACATGCATTATGGCTACACTACAGAATCAATCAGAACTTTGGAGTATATTAGTTTATTGCATAATTCAAGTCTGATGTATTCTCACAAAAATATTGTAAAAAAAAAAACTCATATTTTACTCCCTGAATAATCGCTCCATTTACAATGTGCCCCTAAACCCATTCTTGGTAATTGAACTCCTGATCCACAACTTTTTTTGTAATGTACCCGTGGTTAATATCTAACTACTCAAATTGTGTCACATGGCATATTTTTCCATACATAGTAACAGTCAGATCTAACTAATGGGAAATATCACAAATACCCAGTAGTTTAGAGGGGCAAGTACCAAAAAAATGGCAGTTTAGGGACACAACAAAAATGAGGGGCAGTTTACGAGGATAAAGCTTCATTTTTTTTCCTTCGTATACTCTTAAGTTGGGTTAACACTTATGCTAGGAAAAAACTCAGATCTTTTAGAGGAAAGAAAGCTAGAAATCTAGGGCATGTTCGTTTTGAGAAAATTTTAAGAATTCTAAGAATAGTGTGAATATTTAGGAGATGTTTGAGCTTTAATTGGCATACGTGTAAAAGTTGTTGAGTTGTATTGGTGTGTAAAAAAAAGGCAATGTTGAGTTGTATTAGTATGCTTGTAGGAGTAATATTATGGGTATAAATTTAGAAGTTGGATTCAAATTCTAAAATTTTTAGCAAAACGAACATGCCCCTAGGGAGTACAAGAGACTAGAGGTACACAGATCAGATAACTGTACGGAAGGTTATGCTTTGCCCAAGACTCTTAGAGCCCTCCCGAAATTTTAAGCACTAGATAGTGGGTAGACCATCATGACTAAATTGTTTAGCATCATGAGTTCATCACCTTGCAGTGAAGATCTCTCGAATAGGGTAAATATCCAAGACCATCCCTCAGATATCCAAAGTGCTTTCTTGTTTTCGCTATAAGTTGTACCCATCACAGAAGACAAGAATATCACCCTGGCATCATAACTTCGGGTAAAGGTAAGGAGGTGATAACTTAAAATAACAGCAATGCTACTACTTCACACCAACGGCTAGCATTGTCCTCAACATCCTTTCAACCCTTTTTTCCATTACCTGAAAAAAAAAGAGAAAAACATTCCATAAACGAAAAAGCATGTCTCTTTTCCTTGTCTATCTCTTGCCCCTCTCTCTTTAAGGGCAAGCTACTAACAAACCCCTAAAATTACCACCTCCAAACTATAACTCATGACTATTCACCTACAAATCTATATCAAGACTTCCCATACATCGAACCCCATCTCTATTTTTGATGAGGACAATTACAAATATTATGCATCTTTATCAGGAGATAAGTCATAGGAATGGCCTTGCTCAATGCAAGTAACAAAGAAACCCCATTTCATCAATATCCCTCGGGCAAACCTCTTCTTCATCCATGGCACCATGTGCTAGAATGGATGACCGCATAAACAATAAGCCGCCGGACCCTAAACCATCAAAAACAAGGGTACCCAATCTTTTCTTCTTTTTTCTTCTCACAAGGGTACCCAATTGCTAAGCTGCCATGACTCGTAACCCAGTGAAACCTAACACAGATCTGCCAGAAAATACCCAACCAACCACCAACCCAAACACCCAGATATTGGAAAAATCACCTATGCACGGAAAAACCAATACCCACCAAAATATCCTGTCTACCATATCAACACAAGTTTCCCAGTAGTGAGGATATCTTATGCCATCTGATATAGTCAATTGTTATGTACCCCACTGGTAAAACAAGGGTAAAATGGAAAGTGTTTGGATGAACAGAAAAATTGCAAGAAAACGATACTAATATTGACTCTATTAGAGAGAGAGCCACTCTCCTTTGCTTCTTTGCATCAATGATTTTCCTCCCTCTCTTCCACGGTAGAAAAAACACATATATCACTGTAGTTGGGCTCATAGAGGCCCTTAGTCTAAGGCCCAAACTAACGGGCTAAATTGAATGACAATTAAACTAAAATAAACTAAATGGATAAAGGCCCAACTAAACTGGACACTTCTCTCGGTACTTCCCAATCAGTCCTTTCCTTTGGTGAGGCCATGACATTCCTTTCCCCTTCAAACAACCTTGTCCTCAAGGTTGAAATGTATTGAAACTTCTTATCAATCACCAACCTGCACCAAATTCAGAAATGTATTGATACCAGCTCCTTCGACATAAGCTATCTGCACCAAATTCAGAAATGTATTGGTGCTCTTGAAGGAATACCCAATAAAATATCTATCTCCCTTTGGACACAGCACATGTAAACCTTTCCCATCTTCATCTCCAAGTTCATATGCCACCCACACTCCAGTTATATCAAGGAATGCTAGAGGAATTATCATCTTCCACCCTTTTAGTGTCATGCATACAGACAAAATATCAACAACAATATTGACATTCTCTAGATTTCCAGTCACGAGTATGAGGATTGTATAATGCCAATTCTCAAAATAAAGTATGACAGCTGAGGCAGCCAAGAGTTTAATGAACTCCCACAAACCAAAAAGTGCTTCACTTGAGAAATCACTCCATGCCTCTAGGCCCCCACCAAAAACAGTGTACCCCATAAGCCCAATCACCAAAACCCACCAAGAAAAGTTCAAAGTAATTGCATTACCAACAACTCCAAGATGAAGCCTATACCCAATCAGCCAACACACAAAACCATACACCACAAGTGTCACGAGAGATACCCAGTTAATTACTCTTCTTACAAGACATCTAGACGTTTCTAAACCATCCAAGGTAGATTGAGGTGTGCAACTTACTCTGAATGATTGAGCACTAAAGTTACGAAGCAGAAACCTTAAGCTGTTAATGTTAAAAGCATTAGCTCCTCCATCTGGTTGATCATCAATTTCAAGGCCAGCAGTCCGGCTATCACCATCTAATCTCCCATGTGAGAGGGCACATATGGCATCAGAAAGGCACTTGTTGATAGTATCTAGTGCCATTGAAAACGCCCCAATCCTCTTCTCAATTTCGATAGATTTGACATAAAGCCCAGCTTCCTGACATTGACGAGCAGCTTCAAGCAGAAATTGATCCCTAGCTTTCGCATCAGACAAAAACCTTCCTAATTCACCGTCTTCTCCAGTGCCCCTTGAGCCAAGTAACAGAACAATCCCACCATCCCGTAACAACAGCTCAGTAAGGAGCTGCCTCAACATCAAGTTTCTCTGTCTTTGCTGATCTATATTACCTCTTCCACTCCATGACAACTGCCCACCACCCACTGCAGCAGCAGCTTGTGCATAATATTGTAATGCCACAGACAAATCACCCAGACGTAAGTACACATATCCATACTGCCTAATGATGCTAGATGCCTTAGCATAAGCATCCATCACTCCCAATTTTTTCCCGGCATTGGCACCTTCAGAAAGGACCTTAGACAAGTATAAGACAGCTGGCAGCAACTGGGTGCTTAAAAGCAAAACATAAGGGTATACCAAAGGGTCCTTCCCATTTTTTGTATAGTATGACGGCTCAAATTTGTTTAGATAGGCCTGCAAATCATCCAAACTGTATGGTACCCATCCCTCATTCAGAACAACAGATGAGGCTCCACTTGGACAGTCTCGCACAGCAGAAAGTTTGAACCATAAGTAATCTTCTATAGTATTGAACAGAGTTGGCAGATCTCTAAGCAGCCGGTCAATGTGCCTGGGAGAACCAGATATAAAAGCAGGTCGCAACCTAAGAATAGAAGAATCCATGAACGCACACCCACTATTGCTACCCCAATGGATTTCTGTTTCATTTTCTTCTTTTTTTCTCTTTCTCTTCCTCTTTTTCCATTTCCGCCTCTTTGTCTTCCTTCTTCCTACGTATACCACCAGATTCAGATAATCTAGGGCACTTTGGACCGTGTAAACTTCATTGAAGGTTGTCTTTCTTAGACAAAACGAGTAGAATACATCAATTTTTAAGACATGAGTTATAGCGGGATTGAAGTTTTCAAATCGGAAGATACCTGTAGACAATGAGAAAGAAAAATCGGTAAGCTTATTTTTGGCCACTATTGTGGCAGCTTTCTCTTGTTCTTCTTTGCCCTCTTTGTCTCCTTCTACTTGCGACTCTTCGTCTTCTTCCATCTGATCCTTTAATTTCTCCAAGTTGATAGACATGATCTGCATATTTTCTCTCATTTGCTTCTGGAGATTCTTCAACCGATCGAGTGTTTCCAGCATTTGGAAACATTGTTGAGAGAGATCTTGAAGTGTGCTTATGTCCATGATAAGACCGGGTTTGGGTTAGGTTGTCTGAAGTTGTATTTTGGAGGCGTGCGTAAGAATGGATTAGTAAACTGAGATGGTTTTTCTAATTTTTGGATTTTATAATAAATAAGAAAGTTTGATTTTTTTTTCCTAAGCAAATAAGAAATTTTGATTAAGAACAGCAACATCGCATTTTCCAGATACAACAGCAATGCTAACATTCCAACAACCATTTATTGTCAGGCAAGAATGATTTTATCGCGACTCTTGTGCTCAGTCAACCACATGCACCCTTGGAAAGCTAACGTTGGCCATGGTTTCATTCTTATCTTAACTCTATCCTATTCAAACTATGAGAGCAGTTACTGTGTAAGCAAACTGATGGGGACATGTGGCTGTTTTCAATTAAGTGTTTTAGTTTATTTGGATCTGATCATGATTTTTTATGCGGTTAAATACACTTTACACCCCCTATATTTGGAGGTGTTGACACATTGCACTCCAATGTTTTATTTTTGAAACATTGAGTTCATTATGTTATCAGTCCCGTCGATTTGCACCATGTGGTTAAATTATGTGTCAATTTAAACGGTAAGTGTGAGACCCCGAAAAATCAATACGTACTCCGTTGTAAGCTTAAGGATTTGGTGATTTGTTTTGAATTAATGGAGGCCATGGTATGATCTATATTTAATGAGCATCATGGAATATCAATGGATGAGGTCTAAATTTTAAGATAGCCAATTTAAGTTGTTAGAGTAAATGTATTTCTTTTCTATATCCTTGATTAATTTTGAAGGATTATGTTATGGACCATATTATTGGGCTATTAAGGTTTAAATGGTTGGACTTAAAGCCTAAAAGAATGGGCTGAAAATGGACAGCCCAAGCTTGGGCCTCGAAAATTAGGAATGATGGGCCTTGAAATTTAATCAAGTGGGCTGCCCAATTACATGTGATGATGGGCCCTTGAAGTTGTGATATTGGGCTGCTATAAGGCTTAGAGTAATAGGTGGATATTGGGCCTTTAAATGTATGCAATTGGGCTACCATGAAGATCAAGAAATTGGGCTTTAAATTCATGCTAATGGGCTGCCAAAATGTTCATGGAAATGGGCTTTAAACTATGCTATTGAGCTGCCATAATATTCATGGTAATGGGCTGCCATTGAATGATTGTTGGGCTTTAAGGATTTAGGTTATTGGGCCTTAGCCTTTAGGCTTGTGAAATGGACTTGAGACTTGTGATATTGGGCCTTAGACAAATATTATTGGGCTATCAAAGTCTTATGTGATTGAAATGTTAGTGGGCTTAACTTTAAAGATTGGTGTTAATGGGCCCTATCCTTTAAACTTATGAATTGGATTTAAGATGGTGTTGTTGGGCCTTGGATTAATGTTGTTGGGCTGCCCAATGGGTCTTGGAGTTAAGTTATAATATAAGATTAGTAGTACCAATCATTCATTAAGCCAACTAAGTATGCTATGTAACTAGGTTGGTTGAGTTGTAACTAAGTAAACTAAACTAGTGGATTTCAACCAAGGGAATCTAATTGGTTGAACTAAGCATTAAATGTGGAATTCAAATGTGTGGTGGAGGGTGAATTTCGTGCAAGCCAAGGGGACAAAGGGGAGACAAAACTGAAAAGTTGAAAAATGTGAAGGAAAAGTGAAAATTGAAGTGCATTTCCCCCCTTGGCCGAATGTTGTACTAAGCTCATGCTCCCTTGCTTTTTGGCTTTTCATTTCACACCCATCACATTCCCTTTTCACCTTATTGTGTCACTTCACTTTATTTGAGTGATATTGGTCGACCAACAAAAAGCCAAGACAAGAGAAACACAAAGAGGAGAGGAGAGAAACCGAAGGGTGAAAAGAGAGAACCAAGGGAGAAATCCAAAGTTTTGAACCATGAAGTGAGGTTTTGAGCTTGAACCAAGAGGGAACTTGTGTGAGAGGAAGGAGAAGAAGGAAGAAGAAGAAGGAGGTAAAGAAAAGGAGAGGTCTTGCAAGGAAAAAAGGAAGGGAAAGCAAGGAGACAACAAGGTAAGTCCGGATCTCACCATTTTTCCTTGTTGGCCGAACTCTTTGTGGTTGGATCTTGAAGTTTTGTGTTGTGTTTTGTTAGATCTTGTACTTAGAAACCCTAGGTTGTGTATGATGCTAGATCTGGCCATGTAAGCATGAGATCTAGGCTTGAATGTTAAGGTCATGCAAGGAAATGTGCAATGTGTGTTAGGTAAGCTTAGATCTAAACCCATTATGTGTTAGGCCGGTTGTAAGTTGATTTTTCCCTTTAAATCACATGCTATTGGGGTTGCTAAATGTTAGATCTGATTTTGGTGGTTGTGAATGATGAAGAAATTAAGTTGTAAGTTCAATGGTTAGTGTTAAAATACAAAGGAGTGCATATTGCAAATTGTTGGCATGAAAAGTGTGATATTTGGTGTTGGCCGAACCATATATATCCTATATCTTTAAGTATGATTTTGTGAATGTATGGATCTGATGGTGGGCCATGATGTGTGTAAGTTTGATAACCTTATGCATGAAATTTACCCTGAAATGTGAAGGATGTATGCAAAGCAAAAGAACCAAAGAAAAACCTAAATTGTTGGTGAATATTGGGTGCTAACCGAATGATACAATGTGGGATATCTTGTGTTTGTGTCTTGATTTTAGATCCTAGGTTGTGAAATTGTTGAATGGAGGATGGGATCACCATTGGAGATGAAGTTGTAATTAAAGAACACATAAGATTGGTGTTGGCCGAATGCCATGAGGAAGAGAAACCCAAATTGCAAGCTTGTAACAATTGGAAATTTTATTTGCTTGTGATGAATAAATAAAATTAGGATTGTGGCCAAACAAATTAAAAGATGTTAAGGCTTAAAGGATCGAGTTAAAGGATTAACAAGCCTTGAGCATGGATTAAGGATTTAATTAGAATGATTTAATGTTAGCCAAATCCTATTTAGGGAAGAGTGAGACGTAATCGTAATGAGATGTATATCAAAGCTAAGGATTAGAGAGCCTTGACCTTATGAGGAGAAATATGTAAACTCTAATCAAGGATAATGTCTCGGGTTGCATAAAGAAATGCTAATACGCATGTAAAGGAATGACATGTAATCAGGATGAGACAACATGCATGTTGGCCGATCGCCTGGATGTATAACAAGTTCTTGATGTTCCTTGATGGTCAAAAGTATTGCATGATGGTTATATCATGTATAGAACAGCAAACTTAAGAGGGAAATAAGGGCAAGAAGGCCACGGGTTGGCCAATGAAGTGAGGATTCAATATATGTAAGTGGTGTTTTGACGAGTTGCATTCATTGGTGTTCATGTGAGCTTGAAACACTTAGAGATAAAAGAAGAAGAACATTAGGTCAATCCTAAAGGTTTTGGCAGCAACAATATATCATGCTCCATGAAGTTAAGTGATGGCATTAATGATTATTAGTTCACGCAAAGGAAGATTAAAAGTGTGGGACCAGGAGAATAAAAACTGGACATGAGATAAGTTGCTGTTTTGATATAGAATTTTTAGGACAAAAAGTTGTTGCTGATTTCATGATAGGTTTCAGAATCAATGTTAAGGGACATGAAGAATTAATTGATCAAGTTGGATACGAGTTGGCCACGAAGAAGGTGAAAACAACAACCTTGCACGTATCGAAGAGTGGTTTAGTTCCAGTACTTTGGAGTAATCGAGTTAGGTTAAGGACTACGAATTCGATATTGGACATCGAGGTTACGAAAGAATATATAAAGATTAAATAAAATGTTTAATGATTAAAAGATTATATTAATATATATATATATACGATATCCAGAAAGATATAATATAGTTGCTATTCGGAAACGTTCCGATGAATGGAAGGTAAGAAGTCAAGTGATGAACGGGAAGTTCAAGATGGATTAAGAAATATCCGGCAACTATATTATACCAGTAAATTAAGTAATGAGTAGAATTATCGCTACTTGTCCTTAGTGGACTTCAAGATAAGATTGTCGGGTAATTCGTAGGACCGACACGTACCGATATGGTTTCATCTATACGCAGTACATTGAAAGATTGAACCTATTCCTTGTAGGCGAGGAGCCAAGTGAGCAAAGGAGAATTTGCGAGGAGTACTGTAAGTGAATCTTACCCCTTTTGGAAAATTGGAATGATACACTGCATGTTTCATTGTGCATGGCAAGATGTTTTTAATACATAAGTAATGTATTGCATGAAGAATGTTTCAAGTACGCATGATGTTTGAACATGTCATAGCATGATCATTTGCATGAACGCATGAGAGACGTTTTGATGCAAATGAAATTACGATGTTTTCAAGAGTGGCATGGCATGTTCATTGCATAGAAAACATGAAAAGTTGTTTTATGCAAATGAAAGAAAATTTATGTTATGATTAAGCCCGGAGGCTTCGGTTGAACACGTACTAAGTTAAGTGAGGTTCGACATCCATGCCGAGGGACGTTCGTGAAGGATGGATGGACGGAACTTGAGACATCCATGCCGAGGGACGTTGTTCGTGAAGGATGGATGGATGGACGCCCATACCGAGGGACGTTGTTCGTGAAGGATGAGTTAGTCCGTGAGGTATGTGCAACCACACCGAGGAACGTTGCTCGAGAAGGTGTGGCGCCTCCAAGGGTCGTGTCTAGCCATCAGGCCTGGGGCCACTTCAAGGGCTAGCTCGACCAGATGTAAGGTCTCCAAGGGAATTCGGGGACGGTTCCGAAGGGAACGCACAACCCTGACTTCAGGGGTCAAATGGAGCGAGCCAAGAGTAAGAGATACGAAATGGTTGTGAAAAGGCCAACAGTGGCACAAGTATGAAATGAATGATTTTCAAGGGCCAAGGGCCAATTTTATAAGCAAGAATGAAAGAAAGATTTTCAAGGGCCTGGGGCCAATTTTGAGATTTGAAATGCATTTGAAAAGGCCAAGAGTGGCAAGAGATTTTAGTGCATGGCATGTGCATCACGGAGCATGCATATGCATCATGTTTTTATGCACTAACTCATGATTTACAGTTTTGCATTTCTTCTCTTATCGCTACAGTGTATTGAAGTAAGTATGCTTTTAAAGCTATGTTTTATTAAAGTTCATGTTTCAACTGTTGTTCCTTACTGAGTCTTTCGACTCATAGTTTGTAAATCGTATCATTCCAGATCCACAAGATAACTGGGGAGCAGAGGAGTATCTCACGTAGAAATCCTGGAAGTTTGGGGATTGGAGCCGGAGTTGGTGAACTCCGAGGTAGCACTTGGGAGTGCTGGTTTTGATCAAGTGGCAATATGTTGCCCTAGTACGTTTTGCATAAGTTGCGAACAAGATGCAATGTATAGACTTTTATGAATTATGATGTGTATACCGAGAGGTTATGATCATTGGGCTTGTATCTCAGCCAACATGTGGATCCTGAGTGAGCCATCCTATGTGTATAAAAAAAAAAAAATTCCGCTGTAAGATTTAGTGTAAGCGCTGGAGTGTTCCCGGGGAACGCTCGCGACTGTCACGGTCCCTGCGGGATGGCGTTCGGGGCGTGACAAAAAGTGGTATCAGAGGGAAAAGATCGAACTACTAGGAGTTGAACCCTAGTAGGTAGCTGTATGTTGGATTTGGCTGAGTACATAGATAGAAGCTCGTACCTGAACTAGGTCAGGCATCTTAGACCTAGGATTGGATGTTGAGGATTCAGACCAATTGCTCAGGTTATGATGTTTCCTTGCGTATATCTTATAATCTAATATGAAGTGTTGAAGTGCAGAATGGCATACCGAAGGCAAGGAGGCAGGGGTCGAGGGCCCGAGGAGCCGGGCGTCTCAACCGAAGATGTGTTACGTCACATGGCTCAGCTGGTGGCTGAGCATGTGCAACAAGGTGGACGTGGGGAGGAGGATAGAGGCCGCCCCACTGGTTGCACATTCTATCAATTCAACCGACAACACCCACCAGTGTATAACGGAAAAGGAGATGGCGTCATCGCTGAGAATTGGCTCCTGGAGATTAAAGAACTCTTTGAAGTTCTAGAGTGTACCGACGCTCAGCGCGTCAGCTTCGCCGCCTTTAAGTTGCAAGGCGATGCAAAGAGGTGGTGGCAATCGACGAAAATGTTACTGGCCCAGGAGTTGGGTCAGCAAGCGATTACTTGGGAGCGGTTCCAACAGGAATTTTTGGACCGATATTTCCCACGGACAGCACGGGAAGCAAAGGCGAGGGAGTTCGCTACTCTTGCCCAGGGTACGATGACAGTAGAGCAGTACGCTGCTCGTTTCATGGAATTGGTGAGGTTCGCCCCTTACCTAGTGCCTGATGAAGAGAGGAAGGCACGAAAATTTGAGGAAGGATTACATCCTCGTATCTACGATCGAGTTTACAGTCACAATTTGAGGACTCTAGCAGAGGTGGTTGAGAGGGCTATTATTGTCGAAAGGGGGTTGCAGCGGACATCAGCCTACTATGAGCAACAGAAGAGGAAGGCATCTTCCCAACCCTCAGTGCCCCAGAAACCCTGGAAGAAGAATAGACAAGAGCCGCCTCAAGTGCAGAATCAAGGATCCGGGGAAGTCCCGAACAATGAGGGAAACCAACTCCCACTATGTAATAGATGCGGGAAGAGGCACCTTGGAGGCTGCAGGCAGGGAGTGTGCTTCCAATGTGGGAAGCCGGGCCATATAGCGAGGTATTGTCAAGTTGGAGGGGACTCAAACGCAGCACCCCGGCCTGTGCAGCAGAACAACGTCGGGAGGCCAGGGGGACCGACCCAAGCAAGGTTGTATGCCCAAACTCCGGGGGAGGCCAATGATCGAACGAATGTGGTGGCAGGTAAGTTGCCTTTGCCCTAGGGGGAAGTGTTAGTCCTATTTAATTCGGGAGGCCACGCATTCATTCATTACATCTGCATGTTGTAAGGCAACGGAATAGAGGCATGAATCACGAGAATATACTCTAATGGTGTTATTGCCTATTAGTGGCAGAGTCAATTGAGATCGAATATTGAAGAATAGTTCGATAGAAGTCGAAAGGAAAATGATGATTCCTGATTTGATTATAATGGAAACAAGGGGAAACTAAGATTTGTTCTAGGCATGGATTGGTGGGCAGTGCTCGGTGTCAGTATAAAAGAGACGAAGGTCGTATCCCAAAAGGAGGGGAGACCGAATTGTTATTTTGCACATTGTGATGGATTTCTAGTTTGACTAAGCCCCTACGATAGAAGAAATCTCTGTAGTGAACGAATTTCTCGAGTAAGTCTTGAGGTATTACTTGGTTTACCTCCTGTTAGAGAATGGAGTTTGGTACCAAATTAGGACGAAGATCAGCTCCAATAATCGAAAGTTCTATATAGAATGGCACTAGTATGTCGCCTTGGGGAGCACCAGTTTGAAAATATGGATCGAGGGCAGAGTGCAATTGTGGCCATGCCTTGATGATGCTAATTAGGTATTGATTTACTAGAAACTTTGTGCTACATGGGCTTAGATCCAGAATTGAAAGGTGCAATAGACTAAGCATGGAGACTTTGGTTGGTCGTTGTTTAAATCTTTGGTTTTTACATAAGTCAGCTTGATGCTTGCTTGATACATGATTGCTACTGTGTTGAACGAAAAGACTCAGGATTTCTGGTGGTGGTAATCGAATTCCGAGGACGGAATTTTTTTATAAGGAGGGGAGAATGTGAGACCCCGAAAAATCAATACGTACTCCGTTGTAAGCTTAAGGATTTGGTGATTTGTTTTGAATTAATGGAGGTCATGATATGATCTATATTTAATGAGCATCATGGAATATCAATGGATGAGGTCTAAATTTTAAGATAGCCAATTTAAGTTGTTAGAGTAAATGTATTTCTTTTCTATATCCTTGATTAATTTTGAAGGATTATGTTATGGACCATATTATTGGGCTATTAAGGTTTAAATGGTTGGACTTAAAGCCTAAAAGAATGGGCTGAAAATGAACAACCCAAGCTTGGCCGAAAATTAGGAATGATGGGCCTTGAAATTTAATCAAGTGGGCTGCCCAATTACATGTGATGATGGGCCCTTGAAGTTGTGATATTGGGCTGCTATAAGGCTTAGAGTAATAGGTGGATATTGGGCCTTTAAATGTATGCAATTGGGCTACCATGAAGATCAAGAAATTGGGCTTTAAATTCATGCTAATGGGCTGCCAAAATGTTCATGGAAATGGGCTTTAAACTATGCTATTGAGCTGCCATAATATTCATGGTAATGGGCTGCCATTGAATGATTGTTGGGCTTTAAGGATTTAGGTTATTGGGCCTTAGCCTTTAGGCTTGTGAAATGGACTTGAGACTTGTGATATTGGGCCTTAGACAAATATTATTGGGCTATCAAAGTCTTATGTGATTGAAATGTTAGTGGGCTTAACTTTAAAGATTGGTGTTAATGGGCCCTATCCTTTAAACTTATGAATTGGATTTAAGATGGTGTTGTTGGGCCTTGGATTAATGTTGTTGGGCTGCCCAATGGGTCTTGGAGTTAAGTTATAATATAAGATTAGTAGTACCAATCATTCATTAAGCCAACTAAGTATGCTATGTAACTAGGTTGGTTGAGTTGTAACTAAGTAAACTAAACTAGTGGATTTCAACCAAGGGAATCTAATTGGTTGAACTAAGCATTAAATGTGGAATTCAAATGTGTGGTGGAGGGTGAATTTCGTGCAAGCCAAGGGGACAAAGGGGAGACAAAACTGAAAAGTTGAAAAATGTGAAGGAAAAGTGAAAATTGAAGTGCATTTCCCCCCTTGGCCGAATGTTGTACTAAGCTCATGCTCCCTTGCTTTTTGGCTTTTCATTTCACACCCATCACATTCCCTTTTCACCTTATTGTGTCACTTCACTTTATTTGAGTGATATTGGTCGACCAACAAAAAGCCAAGACAAGAGAAACACAAAGAGGAGAGGAGAGAAACCGAAGGGTGAAAAGAGAGAACCAAGGGAGAAATCCAAAGTTTTGAACCATGAAGTGAGGTTTTGAGCTTGAACCAAGAGGGAACTTGTGTGAGAGGAAGGAGAAGAAGGAAGAAGAAGAAGGAGGTAAAGAAAAGGAGAGGTCTTGCAAGGAAAAAAGGAAGGGAAAGCAAGGAGACAACAAGGTAAGTCCGGATCTCACCATTTTTCCTTGTTGGCCGAACTCTTTGTGGTTGGATCTTGAAGTTTTGTGTTGTGTTTTGTTAGATCTTGTACTTAGAAACCCTAGGTTGTGTATGATGCTAGATCTGGCCATGTAAGCATGAGATCTAGGCTTGAATGTTAAGGTCATGCAAGGAAATGTGCAATGTGTGTTAGGTAAGCTTAGATCTAAACCCATTATGTGTTAGGCCGGTTGTAAGTTGATTTTTCCCTTTAAATCACATGCTATTGGGGTTGCTAAATGTTAGATCTGATTTTGGTGGTTGTGAATGATGAAGAAATTAAGTTGTAAGTTCAATGGTTAGTGTTAAAATTCAAAGGAGTGCATATTGCAAATTGTTGGCATGAAAAGTGTGATATTTGGTGTTGGCCGAACCATATATACCCTATATCTTTAAGTATGATTTTGTGAATGTATGGATCTGATGGTGGGCCATGATGTGTGTAAGTTTGATAACCTTATGCATGAAATTTACCCTGAAATGTGAAGGATGTATGCAAAGCAAAAGAACCAAAGAAAAACCTAAATTGTTGGTGAATATTGGGTGCTAACCGAATGATACAATGTGGGATATCTTGTGTTTGTGTCTTGATTTTAGATCCTAGGTTGTGAAATTGTTGAATGGAGGATGAGATCACCATTGGAGATGAAGTTGTAATTAAAGAACACATAAGATTGGTGTTGGCCGAATGCCATGAGGAAGAGAAACCCAAATTGCAAGCTTGTAACAATTGGAAATTTTATTTGCTTGTGATGAATAAATAAAATTAGGATTGTGGCCAAACAAATTAAAAGATGTTAAGGCTTAAAGGATCGAGTTAAAGGATTAACAAGCCTTGAGCATGGATTAAGGATTTAATTAGAATGATTTAATGTTAGCCAAATCCTATTTAGGGCAGAGTGAGACGTAATCGTAATGAGATGTATATCAAAGCTAAGGATTAGAGAGCCTTGACCTTATGAGGAGAAATATGTAAACTCTAATCAAGGATAATGTCTCGGGTTGCATAGAGAAATGCTAATACGCATGTAAAGGAATGGCATGTAATCAGGATGAGACAACATGCACGTTGGCCGATCGCCTGGATGTATAACAAGTTCTTGATGTTCCTTGATGGTCAAAAGTATTGCATGATGGTTATATCATGTATAGAACAGCAAACTTAAGAGGGAAATAAGGGCAAGAAGGCCACGGGTTGGCCAATGAAGTGAGGATTCAATATATGTAAGTGGTGTTTTGACGAGTTGCATTCATTGGTGTTCATGTGAGCTTGAAACACTTAGAGATAAAAGAAGAAGAACATTAGGTCAATCCTAAAGGTTTTGGCAGCAACAATATATCATGCTCCATGAAGTTAAGTGATGGCATTAATGGTTATTAGTTCACGCAAAGGAAGATTAAAAGTGTGGGACCAGGAGAATAAAAACTGGACATGAGATAAGTTGCTGTTTTGATATAGAATTTTTAAGACAAAAAGTTGTTGCTGATTTCATGATAGGTTTCAGAATCAATGTTAAGGGACATGAAGAATTAATTGATCAAGTTGGATACGAGTTGGCCACGAAGAAGGTGAAAACAACAACCTTGCACGTATCGAAGAGCGGTTTAGTTCCAGTACTTTGGAGTAATCGAGTTAGGTTAAGGACTACGAATTCGATATTGGACATCGAGGTTACGAAAGAATATATAAAGATTAAATAAAATGTTTAATGATTAAAAGATTATATTAATATATATATATATATATACGATATCCAGAAAGATATAATATAGTTGCTATTCGGAAACGTTCCGATGAATGGAAGGTAAGAAGTCAAGTGATGAACGGGAAGTTCAGGATGGATTAAGAAATATCCGGCAACTATATTATACCATTAAATTAAGTAATGAGTAGAATTATCGCTACTTGTCCTTAGTGGACTTCAAGATAGGACTGTCGGGTAATTCGTAGGACCGACACGTACCGATATGGTTTCATCTATACGCAGTACATTGAAAGATTGAACCTATTCCTTGTAGGCGAGGAGCCAAGTGAGCAAAGGAGAATTTGCGAGGAGTACTGTAAGTGAATCTTACCCCTTTTGGAAAACTGGAATGATACACTGCATGTTTCATTGTGCATGGCAAGATGTTTTTAATACATGTGTAATGTATTGCATGAAGAATGTTTCAAGTACGCATGATGTTTGAACATGTCATAGCATGATCATTTGCATGAACGCATGAGAGACGTTTTGATGCAAATGAAATTACGATGTTTTCAAGAGTGGCATGGCATGTTTATTGCATAGAAAACATGAAAAGTTGTTTTATGCAAATGAAAGAAAATTTATGTTATGATTAAGCCCGGAGGCTTCGGTTGAACACGTACTAAGTTAAGTGAGGTTCGACATCCATGCCGAGGGACGTTGTTCGTGAAGGATGGATGGACGGAACTTGAGACATCCATGCCGAGGGACGTTGTTCGTGAAGGATGGATGGATGGACGCCCATACCGAGGGACGTTGTTCGTGAAGGATGGGTTAGTCCGTGAGGTATGTGCAACCACACCGAGGAACGTTGCTCGAGAAGGTGTGGCGCCTCCAAGGGTCGTGTCTAGCCATCAGGCCTGGGGCCACTTCAAGGGCTAGCTCGACCAGATGTAAGGTCTCCAAGGGAATTCGGGGACGGTTCCGAAGGGAACGCACAACCCTGACTTCAGGGGTCAAATGGAGCGAGCCAAGAGTATGAGATACGAAATGGTTGTGAAAAGGCCAACAGTGGCACAAGTATGAAATGAATGATTTTCAAGGGTCAACGGCCAATTTTATAAGCAAGAATGAAAGAATGATTTTCAAGGGCCAAGGGCCAATTTTATAAGCAAGAATGAAAGAAAGATTTTCAAGGGCCTAGGGCCAATTTCGAGATTTGAAATGCATTTGAAAAGGCCAAGAGTGACAAGAGATTTTAGTGCATGGCATGTGCATCACGGAGCATGCATATGCATCATGTTTTTATGCACTAACTCATGATTTACAGTTTTGCATTTCTTCTCTTATCGCTACAGTGTATTGAAGTAAGTATGCTTTTAAAGCTATGTTTTATTAAAGTTCATGTTTCAACTGTTGTTCCTTACTGAGTCTTTCGACTCATAGTTTGTAAATCGTATCATTCCAGATCCACAAGATAACTGGGGAGCAGAGGAGTATCTCACGTAGAAATCCTGGAAGTTTGGGGATTGGAGCCGGAGTTGGTGAACTCCGAGGTAGCACTTGGGAGTGCTGGTTTTGATCAAGTGGCAATATGTTGCCCTAGTACGTTTTGTATAAGTTGCGAACAAGATGCAATGTATAGACTTTTATGAATTATGATGTGTATACCGAGAGGTTATGATCATTGGGCTTGTATCTCAGCCAACATGTGGATCCTGAGTGAGCCATCCTATGTGTATAAAAAAAAAAAAATTCCGCTGTAAGAGTTAGTGTAAGCGCTGGAGTGTTACCGAGGAATGCTCGCGGCTGTCACGGTCCCTGCGGGATGGCGTTCGGGGCGTTACAGTAAGAGTCAACACATGACCTGCAACCCAGTTGCTTTACCCTTTGCCCCTGACTTTCTAACAACCAAGTTATTTTTCTCTGGCTCATTCTATGACAATTCTGGCTTACTTCATCGGCAGATCTGAGATCCTCGCATGGATCAACTCCACCCTCCAACTCAACCTCTCCAAAGTCAAAGAGGTTTGTTCTTCCAATCCGTTCCAACCGATCTATGTATTGCAGGCTTGCTTCGGTGTGGTTCCGTGCCAACTTATGGACGCTATTCATCCAGGGATTGTACCGATGCACAAGGTCAACTTCGAAGTCAAGAGCGAGTACGAGATGATCCAGAAATACAATGTTCTTTAGGACTTCTTTAGAAGAAGAGGAGAGAGAGAGAGAGAGGCAAACAAGCTCGTAAATATTTCCAGAGAAGTACGAGATGATTCCCAAAGCTGTATTGAAGAATTTGGTTGTAAATATTTTCAAACCACATTTTTGCACTTGTTATTTTTTCATTTGTTGGCGCTTAGCACATCGAGGTGAACAAGCTCGTGAAAGGAAAATCGCTTGATAATTTGGAATTCATGCAATGGATGAAGGCGTACTGCGATTTTGAAAGGGCACGAAACTTAATGCAGCAATGATCGGGAAAAGTGGGGAGATTTCTGCTCGCATGGGTTAGGGCAAGAAATAGGACAGCTTTGGGGAGTAACCAGGGTGATGTTCGTTTGCAAGAAATTTGTAGGATTCTGATAAAATTGTGCACATTTAGGTGATGTTAAAGTTGTATTGTCATACGTGCAGAAGTTATTAAAAATTATTGATGTTTGTAAAAAATGTAATAAAATGTTGTATTGAAATACGTGTGTTTTGTGATGTTTGACATGTAAATATAAAAGTAGAATGCAAATCCTAAAAAACACACTCAACCGAACATGCCCCAGGTAAGCAACAATTTGGGTTCGGGGAGCAGAGTAAGCCAAGGGGCAATTTTGTCATCGAATGAACTAGAAAAAAAACCTTGCTTTGTTTGAAAGTCAAGGGCAAAAGGGTAAAGTAACTGTTAGTATTACAACCTTCTTTGAATGTTACCAGTTAGTTTCCACTCGCTTTCAGGAGCGACATTCCCAGTCCTAAGCTCTCTCTTCTCTCTAAAATCCTCCTTCGCTCTCTTCTTTTGTCTTCTCTTTTTAGTAGTCATGGATCTTGATTTGTTGGTAGTTTTGCTACAAGATTAAGGATGGGTTTCGACAGGTGTTTTCGAGTTGAAGCTAAGGATTTTCAGGTGACTGTTAGTGATAGAGGAGTTGTTAGATGGTCGGAGTGGAGTCGAAAATCTCATAGTGATATCTCGCTTGGGAGATATGGGGCTGTCTGGTTAGTTAACTTAGCCAGCAAGCTTTTGGGAGCAGTTGCTGATCAGGACGTCGTTTTGAGATTCAATGAAGGCCCTAGGGCATTTCTGGCTCAACGATGTGCTAACAAGTGGGGAAGATACGTTGCTGTGATTGAGTTCGGAGAAGGACGCCGGAGAGGGGTTGTCATGGTCCCCGAAGGTAGAGTGGGAGCTCGCTGGATGGCTATGGCCGGGTGTTTCCAGGGGGTGGTTGATCACCTTGGGTCGGTAGGGAATAGTAATGATTCTGTCCGTGCAATAGGGCAGAGAGAGGGGGTTTCTTTCGCGGAAGCTGTCAATATTGGGTCGACAAGGGTTATCCATGGGCATGTTGTTACCCATGCTCGAAGTGATGTTCCATTTGCAGGAGGCAAAGGGTGGTCGCGTGTGGAGAAAGGGAAGAGCAATGCAGATGAGGGGGTAGCTTTGTCGTTTCCTAATAAATCATCTTTTAATGTTTTGGGGGCTATTCCTGACATGGTAGAGATTTTATGCCCGATGCACTTTCGCTTGAGACTTGAGGGTTTGCTCGATGATTTGAATAGGCTTCTCGGGTCAGTGTTGGGTGAGGGTTCGTAGGGCCTGGTGGATGATCGTATTGGTTGTGCTGAGTGTGCTGGGAAGGTTTATAAGGTTGAGGGGAGGTATGAGGGCCCAGAGTGTCTTCTTACGGCCAGGGGTGGGCCAGTGGGATGCGCAAGGTCCCTAAAGCCCGACACCTTTGCGTCTGGGCAGGGGGTCCAGTTGGTTTCTGAGGCTGAATTGGGAAGGGTCTTGGGTGGGCTTGGTACTGGGCCGGGTGGGCTTGCAGAGTCGGGCGATGGGCACGATGACCCGAGAACCAATCTTGAGGCCGATAACAGCGCCATCTCCGATCCCTTGGAAAGGCTCTCGGGTGCAGATCGGAACTCTCCGCCGGTGGAAGACTTGCCCTCGGTGACGCTGTCTGTGGTGGCAGGGATGGGTTCCGACGACTCGCCGGCGCCGGAACAGTCGGAGGATGTTGGTGCTGTTTTTACTCGCTTCTCTACTAGCTTGCTGGAGACGTCGAGTTGTTGCCTTTTGGAGACAGACTGGGCCGATATTCAGGTTGGGAAGCTCCAGAGTGGTGTCCTGATGGAGCAGTGTTCTCGGGGGTTGTCTAAGACCGGGGCTTGTGTTGAGGGATCTTTGGGACAGGTTCTTGAGTCACGTTCTCTAGAGATGGAGGTTGGACCGTATGTGGAGCCCAAGGTCTTGGAGAAGCTCGGTGACTCTGTTGCTGGGTCTATAGTTTGTGTAGACAGTAGTGTTGCTGGGTCTCTAGCGACGAAGGATGGAAGCTATACCTCGATCGTACCCTTGGCGGTTAGTTTCCCTTATAAATCTTTGGGGGGAGATTCTCCGGCGTAGGTCCTGGACATGGTTTCCTCTGTGGGTGAGATGACTGGGGTGTCTTGTGATGGTCAAGAGGAAAAGCTGAGGGATCTCTTTGCAGCATTGGAACGCGATCGGGTGCAGATTCGTTCGAAACATCTAGAAAATCAGGGGGAGGATGTTCAGGGAGTTGAAGGGCTTGAAGTCTTCGGTTAATTATGAAGGGTCTTCTTCGACCCCTAGGAAGATTGTGACTTTTGGACTGGACTGTTAGGGGTCTCGTTTGGGTTGCGGGTGGGGGGGAGTTCTTGGGAGGGTCTTGTTGGCTAGTGGGGTGAGGGTGTTGTTGTTTTCAGTATCCCGTTGCAAGATCATCTCATCCTTTCGTATTTCATCATATGAAAAAAAAAATGTCCAAAAAAGATTTGCCATCAGCCAGATCCTCTAGAAACGTCTGAAAACTTCAAAGAAACATTTTCCATTTTGTGTAGTAATGTACACGATATTCTTTTTGTAACAGATATGTATAAATGTTTTTATGCAATCAAGGAAATTCGAAACAAGTAAACTCTTCTCTTTTTCCACATGATTTTATCAATAAGAACAAAAAAATCTTGTGCCAATTTAAAGTTATTCATGGCAGAAAAGCACATACAATAACTTAAATCTATAGTCTCAAGAAAGACAGTCATGTTAAAAATATGCCCTCAAAACTAGTTGTCTAGAATAATTATTTATTTATTTGTAACATGTATTTATTGCTTATTGGGTATTATATTGTGGCATAAGATATTACACGGATATTGTTGAGTGACATTGAAGAATAGTGATGCTAACGATTAATGAATCAAAGGCGAGAGAGTATAACTTTTCGGTTTCTTATTCACTTGACGGTTGTTCTGTACCAGGGTACATATTTATTTATACACTCATTGTGCCCCTATTAAATAGGATGATAGATTTTGTCATTGAGGTGCTGCCTTAAACAGATGAGTAAGTGCACTATAAAAGTGCATGCACTGAACAAATCAAATATGAATATCTTCTGGAAGTAATCACTAATGGTTAAAATGATATTCAATACAATTAGCTTATGATGTCTTTAAAAACTGAGAGGTTTGTACAGGTTTGTTTGTTGTGTACTTACACTTTGACTGAGTCATATAGTGATGATCTTTTTAGGTCAAATATTCAAGACAACGCTAGGTCATGTCATGATAAATGAGCTTGTATAATTGCTCAACAAAGAATTCATCTGTCTCTTAATGAGACAGTATATTCATTATATTTGTTTAGGGTTGGACTTGAAAAGGAATTACTGGCAAGTGGAATTTAGTGAAAATTTATTTTAAAATTAATATATATAAATATTTTTTTTGGTGAAATTTTTTTAGAAACAATTTAGGAATCCAATAGGTTACAGATTGGAAATTAAGAATTACATGAGCTAGAGATTTAATCAACAGTATTATTCCGGTCTTCTTAGCTCATGTGGAATATAGCATTGTAGAATAATAGATAAACAGTTAATTGTTAGCAAAAGGGATATCACGAATCAATCTCTCTTCTCGGGAGTCAATTGTGATATATTGATAAACGTGATCGCAATTAGTAGAAGCTCAAAATTTGAAAAAAAAAAGAATATAAAGGAAATAAGAAAAAATAATTTTTCATATGATCCTATGGCTGAGATCCAAGATCCCTATCAATCTTATGTCATATCATAGCAAGGGTTTTATTAAAAGATTGACTATGAGATAGTGAGTCATACGGTTGGCCATCAGAACTTTAAAAGAGACCCTAAGACGGTTGTGAGGCGTGGATTGGAATGAGGCTGAACATTTAGACTACTCAAATTGTGATTGACAAGATTCTGAAGAAATCTTGAAGACTGTTCAGAAGACATGATCCTGAAGAATAATCGAGGAACAAAGATTGTTCAGACATTTGGTAAGTAATTTTTTTCGAAAGCCAACTTTCAAGCCTATCCTAAATAATGACAACTAAAAAATGTCTATCATCAAGTACCAGGAAGTCAAGTTTACAAGTGAGGCCATAGTTGGTCTCAAGTAAACTTACTTTTCCCTTTTGTGATGACTATGAGATAAAAGACTATCCGGAAAAGAGTAAATTGTGCTTTACTTCTTCCTGGGTATTTTATAAGACGTGATTTCACTCCATGCATTGCAAACTAAATTGCCAAACCACTTATGAGTTCGATTACTTGAGCTTCGTCTGCTATGAATAGATGCCTTTGATGGTCTAGATGCCGCAAGAAACACTCAAGGCATACAACTAGCCATGGTTATAGACAAGCAAAGGAATATCCAGGTCGAACATTTTTCTTGTCTCCAGAGACAAACGGCTATATCTCTTTATGATTTCAATTTGTGAACAAGAATAGTAGACTTATTTGCTTCGTAAGTTAATACCAACTCAGCAAAATCATTTTTCTACACGAATCTACCAAGCTCAACTTCCAGAACCAAATTCATCATGAAAGTGACAATATAACGGACATAGCAGACTAAATGGTCAGTAATAATAAGGAGATAATTACAAATCAACAAAAGTAATCTCAAACAACATTTAAGCAAGATCTGCCAATCCAGTGGCAACTATATCTAATAATGCTAATGATGACAGTAATAATGACAAAGAACAAGAGTAGAAGAGGAAGAAATGACCCCCAAAAGAATGCTTAAAAGAACAATCCTGGTATCGTTTCGCAAGCAGAAAAAACGGACGAAGGAAAGAAATTGAGAAGATACCTTACAGATTGGGCAGATGACTTTGAGAGCAACGGCTCTGGCCTCAAGCTGAGACCCTTTTGCCTTCTGATTCCTTTCCGCATTTCGTCTCTGCGATTCGATTTTCTGCTTTCCCCTCGTCATCTTCCCCTTCTTGCCCTCTCCAACCTCTCCCTCTCCCTCTATTTTCTTCCCTGACCACTCTCTAACCCTCGGAGAGAGTAATTACGTGACCGGAAGAGAGGAGGAATGAAAGACAGAAAAGCTTTGGGAGCCGTTGTGGGACCCATAGTCCTGGCCTATGATCTATCCAAGTGGGCTACGGCGACGAATCCATGTCTAGATGCGTCCGCCTTCATCTCTTTTGGTTCTGCTCAGTGCTTCTCGTGCTCAGATTTGCCACGTGCACCGAGTGTAGGTGTTTGTGGTTTTGGGGGATTTGAACCCCAGTACAGGACGGGGAGCGCAACATGATAACATCCGCCCATTTTTTCAATTTTGTATCCTCGAACCAGATGTGTCGGCATAAGACAGTTATGGGGTAAATAGAGACAAAAATTATCATGGTTTTTATAATTTACAATCTAAATTATTATATTTAAAAGGGATAAATACAAAATTGGTCCCTGTACTATACGCAAAAATCGATTTAGTCCCTATGATATGAAAAATATCGATTTAGTCCCTGTGATTTCAGAAAATAATAAAATTAGTCCTTGATGGAGTATCAATAACAAACGAAAATAGAATCACAGGGACTAAATCAATGTTTTTCATATCACATGGACTAAATCGATTTTTGCGTATAGCACAAGGACTGATTTTACATTTATCCCTATTTAAAATATAAGAGAAATTAGGATTTTAGTCCATAGGTTTTGTGCACTTTTTTATTTTAGTCCTTCAGTTTCAACTTTCAAATTTTTAGTCCTTGAATTTTCATTGTTTGACAAAATGGTCATTCCGTCAATCTGTCGTCCATATGCTTAACGACACATGAAGCGGTCGACTGGATATATGTGTAGAAACTGAGCGGTCGACCGCTACATTAAGCAGTCGACCTCTTGATATAGCGGTCTAAAATTAAAACTGAATAAAAAACTGAAGGACTAAAATTAAAAAGTGCCCAAAACCTAGGGACTAAAAAGTGAATTTCCCAAAATATAATATTCTTAAATTATTAAATTTTTAAAAAAAAATTCTATTAAAATTTTAAATTTAAATGATGATAAATTCTTTGACCCACTTTGAATATATTGAATATATTATTGTCAGTTCATTAAATTTCTAATATTATTGACGGAAGTAGAGTTTAAAATATATAATATTAGTCGTTGATGGGTTCAATATGCCAAAATGAGTAATTTCGAGATGTTTATTAGACTCCCAAAATTTTGGTTCCAATAAAATAATTTTTCAAAATTATCTTTCTCTCCATCAAATCATAATTTTTCACTCCAAATAAATATAAAAAAATCATTCAAATAATCTTTCTTCATTTTTTTAACTAACTTCAATACGTCAAAACTTTAACAATCAGTCACCACCTTAAAGTGGAAAGTGTCTAATATTGATAATTGAAAGATGCAGTGTATCAAAATTGATAGTTTATAGTGCAATGTGTCACATGCAAAATTGAAAGACGAATGAGTTGTTCCGAGCCACTCTTATCCTCAACCATAGACCTCTTCTTCGAGGAGACGAACCTGTTTTTGTACTCATACACTTCATCTTTTCTTACAAAATGACGCTGATTCTACACATGGAAGCGCTCATTGTACCATCATCCATACAATTGAACGATTTCTTTGTCCTCCCTTAACAGACATGAAAGTTTGCTTGCAAAAAATTATACTTACTAGATCTGACAAACGATCTTAAACTTTGTCTACGATTAAATCTTCAATCTTTAATAATCTTAAGGATATTAAATTTATGAGTATTATTGTCGGAAGGAGAGTTTAAAGTATATAATATTTGTAGTTGATGGGTGCAATATGCCAAAATGAGTAATTTGGAGACGTTTAGGCTCCCAAAATTTTGGTTCTAATAAAATAGTTTTTCAAAATTATCTTTCTCTCCATCAAATCATCATTTTTCACTGCAAATAAATATAAAAAAATAATTCAAATAATCTCTCTTCATTTTTTCACTAACTCCAACACCTCAAAATTTTAAGAATCAGTCACCACCTTAAAGTGGAAAGTGTCTAATATTGATAATTCAAAGATGCAGTGTATCAAAATTGATAGTTTATAGTGTAATGTGTCACATACATTATTGAAAGACGGATGAGTTTGTTACGATTTGGGGAGATTAGGGCTGTAAAGTTTGAATCTTGCGCAGGTGGATATTTGTGAAGGAAGACATTGACTGAAGGGAGTGGCTGGAGTTAGAAGTCGGGAGTTTGAGCGTTGAAGTAATCAGCCGCTAGCGTGGACATAGGTGTTAAGAACCTGGGCTGGGTTAGGCTTTTATGTGGGCTTCGGCCCTATAGTAGTTAGTAGTCTTTTCGTATTTGAGGGCTTTGGCCCATTAGTAGTTTTCCTCTGGCCCAGCCCGTGTGTGGGTTTGGGAGACCAGTTTATAGGGCAACTTATCCTCATTGTGAGGGCATCGAACCTGTGAGCTTGTCTTTTCGTAATTGGGAGGTTAGCCACGTCAAATTGGCTTTATCTGTATTTCCTTTCCATGAAGATTTTAATTCTCAAATTGAAGTTACGTACAAGATTTCTGGGGCATTGTAGTTGGAATCTAGTTATATACAATTAATTTGTAACAAATTGGTATCGGAGCATCGTCCTGGAATGGCAGAGGGTACTCGAGTAGGAAAATTGGTAGAAGGATTAGAGGAAGTTCGGGCAGAACAAGAGACTCAGCGATTGCGAATAGAGGAGTTGATGCACCAGCTGGGGCATTTGACCCTGGGTCTTCAAGCAGTGGTTCAGACGCTAGACCAGAAGGGGCGTGAGTAACCTGCACATGGATAACACCACAATCAAGAGGTAGGGGAATTCAAATGAGGTATGTACGCTTAGATTTCCCTAGGTTTGATGGTGAGGATCCTACAGGTTGGCTATATAGGGCCAAACAGTTTTTTGCATTCAACCAAACAACACCCCAACACAAGATTTTCATGGCATCAATCATTTCACATGGAGGGTAAGGCTCTCATCTGGTTTAGAGAGGTAGAGAAATCTGGAGCCATTACTAGTTGGGAGAGATTTGAAAGGGCACTGTTAAGTAGATTTGGTCCTCAAGTCTATGATGACCCTATGGAAGAGTTAGTAAAACTGAAACAAACAAGTTCAGTGGAAGCATATACCAGCCAATTCGAGGTGATAGCCAACAGATTGGGTGGATTGGAGGAAAACTACAAACCCAGTTGCTATCTCAGCGGCTTAAAGGATGAGATTAGACTCCCCATTAAAATGTTGAATCCTACCAGCATACAGAGGGCATTTGCATTGGCTAGAATGCAGGAAGAATGCCTACTTGTGGGGAGGAAGGCAGTGAGAGCTGGACCAAGCAACTATTCCACCAATTTTTCTAATACACAGGTGACATACCCAGCCACCAATGCTGGCCATAAACCGACTGTTAGGGTCCAAAGAATTTCTTCCCAGCATATGAAGGAGCGACGTGATAAAGGCCTCTGTTACCATTGTGACTCTAAGTGGAACCCGGGGCACAAGGGCCCAAATTTGAAGTTGTACATGGTGGAGGGAAGTGAAGAATTTGTGGAGATAGAAGCTGATGAGGAAGAAAATGAGGGGCTACTCGTGGGGGAAGAAGGGGTAGAGTTGGAGAATTGTGAAGAAAGATTAAACATTTCTCTCTATGCTATAACTGGGTCTGTTACTTCAAAGACAATGAGAACCATGCGGGTTAGAGGTAGTGTGCACAACCATGACATTGTGGTGCTTATTGACAGTGGGAGCACCCACAATTTTGTGGACCCCGCAGTAGTGAAAAAGGCTTAGCTATCCATTGACTCAAGACACAAGCTTAGGGTGGTGTGGCCAATGGAGATCGTATTCGAAGTGATGGGAAGGCTAGAGATGTGAAGATCAAGATGCAAGGGCAGATGTTCACCATGGTGCTTAACGTTCTGGTGTTAGGAGGATGTGACATAGTGTTGGGGGTACAATGGCTAAAGACTCTAGGAACCATTTCCTGGAATTTTAATGACCTAAGTATGAAGTTTGAGCTTGGTGAACAGGAGATTCAATTGCGAGGGTTAGTGGCAACCAAGTTTATGGAAGACACTATCCACTCAAAAATGTTAAAAGGGGAAAAAAGGGGGTTGCTATTACAACTGGTGCTGAATGAGAATGGAGACCGGATGGAGCAGATTAACCACGCTGATGTAGCAAGGTTGTTGCTGCGTTTTCCAATCATTTTTGAGGAACCTCAAGGGTTACAACCCAAGAGGTCTCATGACCATGTCATTGTGCTAAAGGAAGGCATTCAGCCCATAAGCGTGAGGCCTTACCGTTACCCGTACTACCAGAAGGATGAGATTAAAAAAATAGTGCAGGAGTTGCTGAGATCTGGTATGATTAGAACATCCCAAAGTCCTTTTTCATCCCCAGTTTTATTAGTCCGGAAGGCTGATGGGAGTTGACGACTTTGTGTGGATTATCGGGCCTTAAACAGTGCTACAATCAAAGACAAATTTTCCATACCGGTTATAGATGAGCTGCTAGACAAGCTTCATGGGGCGAAGATTTTTTCTAAGCTGGACCTACGCTCTGGTTACCACCAGATCAGAGTAAAGGAGGAGGACATACCCAAGACAGCGTTTCGGACACACGAGGGTCATTACGAGTTTCTAGTGATACCTTGCGGGCTCACTAATGCTCCCCCACCTTTCAATCTCTAATGAATGAAGTCTTTAGGCCATACTTACGAAAATTCATCTTGGTTTTTTTTATGACATTTTGGTCTACAGCGGGAATATAGAGGAGCATTTACAGCATTTGAAGGTGGCTATAAGGGTGCTGCAGGAGCACCACCTTTTTGCGAAGAGATCAAAATGTAAATTTGCTTGTGATGAAATCGACTATTTGGGGCATTTGATCTCTGCCCATGGTGTAAGGGCAGATCCATCCAACCTGTAAGCCATGCTTGACTGGCCACTTCCTAAGTCTCTTAAGGCTTTGAGGGGGTTCCTCGGTCTCACGGGGTATTACCGAAAGTTTATCAAAGGGTATGGAATGCTAGCTTATCCTCTAACCCATCTACTTAAAAAAAATGGGTTCCATTGGAATGAGGAGGCTCACACAGCTTTCTCTCAGCTGAAACAAGCCATAACAAACCCTCCGGTTTTAGCACTACCGGATTTCACTAAACCATTCGTGATTGAATGCGATGCATCCGGCAGCGGCATGGGGGCTGTTTTGATGCAAGAGGGTCGACCACTTGCATTTTTCAGCAAGGCGTTGAAGGGACGAATGCTTGCAATGTCCACATACGAGAGAGAATTACTAGCCTTGGTCAGTGCCATTAGAAAATGGAGGTCATACCTTATACCTTTAAGGTTCGTACGGATCAGCAATGTTTGAAACATTTGCTTGAGCAAAAGGTGGGAACACCTTTACAGCAAAAGTGGGTAACGAAGCTATTGGGCTATGATTTTTTAGTGGAGTACAAGCAGGGACGGGACAACAAGGTTGCTGACGCCTTATCCCGAAAATATGAAGAATTAGGAGATGTGGAACAAGGGGAGCTGAAGATGATTTCATTTCCCATTGCTACTTGGTTAAATGATGTGAAGAAAGCCTATATGACTGACTCCTATCTACAAGACCTCCTAGCCAGATTTCAGGAGGGACAACTAGATCCCCTCAAATACAGAATGGTGAATGGCTTGTTGTACTACAAGGGTAGAATTATGATTGGGGATGATTGGGCTCGTAAAGAGAATATACTACAGATGGTTCATGACATCCCGTTGGGGGGACACGCTGGGTATGAAAAATCCTACCAAATAGCTAAAAGAGATTTTTATTGGCAAGGAATGAAACAAGCAATCAGGACATATATCAAACAATGTTCAATTTGTCAGCAAAATAAGTATGAGAATGTGCTGCTTGTAGGCCTTCTACAGCCTCTACCTATTCCTCTAAGACCGTGGACCAACATTTCAATGGATTTCATAGAAGGATTGCCGAAATCACAAGGGTATAGTGTGATCTATGTGATTGTGGACCGTCTAACCAAGTACAGTCATTTTCTCCCTCTCAAGCACCCCTACATAGCCAAGCTAGTGGCTCAGACATTCATGCAAAACATCTTCAAACTCCATGGTTTTCCAGAGACTATAATTTCAGATAGAGACCCAATATTCACTAGCAGTTTAGATTGCAAGATGTACGACTCAACCTAAGTACTTCCTATTATCCCTAAACAAATGGACAGACAGAGGCAATCAACAAATGCATTGAGGGCTATTTACGATGCATGATTGGGGACAAACCAAAAGCATGGGTGGATTGGTTAGCACTGGCCGAATGGAATCATAATACAAGTCTCAATTTTTCTACAAAGTTGACCCCTTTAGAGGAAGTGTACAGGTATTTACCTCCCCTGTTCCCTGTTTATGAACAGGGCACCACAGCCGTCGCAACAGTGGACGAAACTCTTCGTACCCGTGAAGTCCTCATGTCGCTACTCCGGGAGAACCTCCAAAAATCACAGAACCGGATAAAAAAAGATGCAGATTTGAAGAGAAGTGAACGAGTGTTTAAAGAAGGGGATCTTGTTTACCTTCGTTTGCAGCCATATAGACAATTGTCGGTGAAACAACGTCACAATCTCAAGCTGTCCCCACGGTATTATGGCCCGTTTCTGGTACTCCAACGTGTCGGATCTGTTGCCTACCGCCTTGAACTGCCGCTAGGATCCTCAATCCACCCCGTATTTCACGTTTCACAGCTCAAGCTTCATATCGGCAGACAGGTGTCGCCGCTGACCACACTGCCACCCACGAATTCGCAGGGAGAGCTACATCCAGAGCCACTCGCGGTGCTTGACCGCCGCCTCAGCAGAGCCGAATGATGAGAATACGAGCAAGGCGTCAAAAGTGCTAGTTCAAGTTCCCGTAGAGCCGGTTACGAGAGAACAAGACAAGAAGTTCAAGGACGTACTTGACAAAATCATTCATGAGATATGGGCCCAAGCCCATTCGTGGAGGCCCATCAAAGATGATCCACTTTCTAGAAGGATCCGGTCAAGATATAATTTTGGGACAATTCTAGAAGAATCGGATCGCATGGAAATTCTAAGGGCAAAATCCTTTCCTTTCATGGTCTTTTGATTATTCAACATTTAATTTTCCTTTGTTAGTCGTGTGAGGTCAGATGTTAATTTTCCTTTGTTAGTCGTGTGAGGTCAGCATCAATTTCAAGTTTTTGTCTTTTCCTAAGTGATGTTAGGTGTATAGGAGTGTGGTTTTACACGTCTAGCCAAATAAGGCATTTATTTGCCTTTATTTCAATTTGCTTTCACGTATAGCATTTGAGAAGTTAAATAAGGAAATTTATTTAACTATTCTAAAGTGGCTTTTACGTACAGCTTTTGAGAAGGCAATCAAAGAATTTTATTTGACTAGTCTAAGTTGCCTTTACGTCCAGGTTTGGGTTTTCTCAAATAAGGAATTTTATTTCCATATTCTAAGTTTGTTATTTCCTTAGTCTTCTTTCACGTCCAGTTTTTTTGTGATAGTCTAAAAAGGAATATTTTCCTTGCTCTTTTTACTTTAGGCGTCCAGCAAGTGTCCTAGCTTAGGTTTTATTTCCTTTTTTATTTCAGCCCTTTAAATAGGAGCTCTTGCATTGTAATTGGAAACGGAGATTGATTAATGAAATTGTGAGAGTTATTCTCTTTGGTTCTTTGAAGAACTTCTCGAACTTATCGGGATTTCCCGTGGCGTTCATCCTGACTTATAAAACGGATTTCCATCACCGTTTGTGGCGTCCTCATCATACCGAGGTTCTTGGTTTCTTAAGCAACGGGTCGAGGTTCTATTCAAATCGGTCCTAGAAACGATCTTGGGTTCCCTATAGTTGTTGGGTCTCGTTACGGGTTAACGGGGTTCACATCATTTGGTATCAGAGCTTTGGTTCTAGTTCGAGTTTGCTTATCCTTTAAATTTCGTTTCTTTGTTTTTTTTTTCTCTTCTCCAATTCGGTTCACACCATCTATCTTTCCTAAGCCGAATTTGAAAAAAATAAAATAAAATAAGTAAATAAATCCGAAAATCTCATTTATTGAGGTTCCTGTTATTCTGAAATTCACCCCACCCCCAACAACATATTATTTTGAGTGAAACACGAGTGAAGAGGATCCACATCCTTGAGTGTAAACACGTAAGGGAGTGACTCGTGAGGTTCTTTGTTTCTAACCTTGTTTTTGCAGCAATCATGTCTCACAACCATGGTAAGAACGTTCCCGAAGATGCTACGAAGTTGGCTTTTCCAAAAGTGTTTATGGAGGAGATGATGAGTAAAATGAAGATGATGACTTCGAAAGTGGCTCAACTTCACCAACGTCTAGAGTCACTTGAGCAGAAACCCCAAAACGGCCCCAACTTCTGTAGACGGGAAAGAGCACAAAAGGAGATGTATGAGTCACAAACGTCCAAATCCGAGATCAAGCACCTTCACCAACGTCGGGATTCATTTGAGAAGCAACCCCAAAACGTCCCCAAATTCGGTAGCCGAGAATTCCGTGAGGAATTCCTGGAGTGGGAGAAGAAGATAGACTTCATGTTTGCTCATAAAAAATCCAAGCTGAAGCCTGCGAATGTCAGCCACGTACTTCAAACGAAATTTTACATCGTGTCCGAAAATGAAGATTCCACTGCTGACGACCCCGCGAATGTCAGCAATGTACCTCAAGAGAATTTTTGCATCGTGGCCGACAATAACGATTCCACCACTGACGATCTACCACCCTTGGAGGAAATTTCCGTGGATGATCATTTAGCTCCTGAGGCATTACCATTGGCGGCAAGCAAAACATTGACCTCGACGCAAGTATATGAGGATCCATATGTTCCGGAATATGAGGTTGTTGTTCATGAGGAAACACCATATGACATTTTTTTTATGTCTGCGATGATTTGAGGACAAATCACTTTCAAGAGGTGGGGAATGATGAGAATACGAGCAAGGCGTCAAAGGTACTAGTTCAAGTTCCCGTAGAGCCGGTTACGAGAGAACGAGACAAGATGTTCAAGGACGTACTCGACGAAATCATTCATGAGATATGGGCCCAAGCCCTTTCGTGGAGGCCCATCAAAGATGATCCACTTTCTAGAAGGATCCGGTCAAGAGATAATTTTGGGACTATTCTAGAAGAATCGAATTGCATGGAAATTCTAAGGGCAAAATCCTTTCCTTTCATGGTCATTTGATTATTCAGCATTTAATTTTCCTTTGTTAGTCGTGTGAGGTCAGCATCAATTTCAAGCTTTTGTCTTTTCCTAAGTGATGTTAGGCGTATAAGAGTGTGGTTTTACACGTGAAGCCAAATAAGGCATTTATTTGCCTTTATTTCAATTTGCTTTCACGTATAGCTTTTGAGAAGTCAAACAAGGAAATTTATTTGACTATTCTAAAGTGGCTTTTACGTACAGCTTTTGAGAAGGCAATTAAAGAATTTTATTTGACTAGTCTAAGTTGCCTTTACGTCCAGGTTTGGGTTTTCTCAAATAAGGAATTTTATTTCCTTATTCTATGTTTGTTATTTCCTTAGTCTTCTTCACGTCCAATTTTTTTGTGATAGTCTAAAAGGGAATATTTTCCTTGCTCTTTTTACTTTAGGCGTCCAGCAAGTGTCATAGCTTAGGTTTTATTTCCTTTTTTATTTCAACCCTTTAATTAGGAGCTCTTGCATTATAATTGGAAAAGGAGATTGATTAATGAAATTGTGAGAGTTATTCTCTTTGGTTCTTTGAAGAACTTCTCGAACTTATCGGGATTTCCCGTTGCGTTCATCTTGATTTATCAAACGGATTTCCATCACCGTTTGTGGCGTCCTCATCATACCGAGGTTCTTGCTTTCTTAAGCAACGGGTCGAGGTTTCATTCGAATCGGTCCTAGAAAAGATCTTGGGTTCCCTATAGTTGTTGGGTCTCGTTACGGGTTAACGGGGTTCACGTCATTTGGTATCAGAGCTTTGGTTCTAGTTCGGGTTTGCTTATCCTTTAAATTTTGTTTCTTTGTTTTTTTTTTCTCTTCTCCAATTCGGTTCACACCATCTATCTTTCCTGAGCCGAATTTGAAATAAATAAATAAATCCAAAAATCTCATTTATTGAGGTTCCTGTTATTCTGAAATTCACCCCACCCCAACACCAAATTATATTGAGTGAAACACGAGTGAAGAGGATCCACATCCTTGAGTGTAAACACGTAAGGGAGTGACTCGTGAGGTTCTTTGTTTCTAACCTTGTTTTTGCAGCAATCATGTCTCACAACCATGGTAAGAACGTTCCCGAAGATGCTACAAAGTTGGCTTTTCCAAAAGTGTTTATGGAGGAGATGATGAGTAAAATGAAGATGATGACTTCGAAAGTGGCTCAACTTCACCAACGTCTAGAGTCACTTGAGCAGCAACCCCAAAACGGCCCCAACTTCCGTAGACGGGAAAGAGCACAAAAGGAGATGTATGAGTCACAAACGTCCAAATCCGAGATCAAGCACCTTCACCAACGTCGGGATTCATTTGAGCAGTAGCCACAAAACGTCCCCAAATTCGGTAGCCGAGAATTCCGTGAGGAATTCCTAGAGTGGGAGAAGAAGATAAACTTCATGTTTGCTCATAACAAATCCAAGCTGAAGCCTGCGAATGTCAGCCACGTACCTCAATCAAAATTTTGCATCGTGTCCGAAAATGACGATTCCACTGCTGACGACCCCGTGAATGTCAGCAACGTACCTCAAGAGAATTTTTGCATCTTGGCCGACAATAACGATTCCACCACTGACGATCTACCACCGTTGGAGGAAATTTTCCTGGATGATCATTTAGCTCCTGATGCATTTCCGTGGAAAGTGTCTAATATTGATAATTGAAAGATGCAATGTATCAAAATTGATTGTTTATAGTGTAATTTGTCACTTACATAATTGAAGGACGGATGGGTTCTTCCAAGCCACTCTCATCCTCAACCGCAAACCTCTTCCTCGAGGAGATGAACCAGTTTTTGTACTCATACTCGACATCTTTTCTTACAAAACAACAGAGATTATACACATGGAAGCGTTCAATGTACAATCATCCATACGATTGAACGATTTCTTGGTCCTCCCACGAGAGACATGAAAGTTTGCTTGCAAAAAATTATACTTACTAGATCTGACAAACAAACTTGAATTTTGTCTGCGATTAAATCTTCAATCGTCCATAATGTTCAAGTCATTAAATTTCGGGTATTATTTCCGGAAGGAGAGGTTAAAGTATATAATATTTGTAGTTGATGGGTCCAATATGCTAAAATGTTTAATTTGGAGATGTTTAGGCTCCCAAAATTTTGGTTCCAATAAAATAAATTTTAAAAATATCTTTTTCTCCATCAAATCAACATTTTTCTCTCCAAATAAATATAAAAACATCAATTAAAAAATGTTTTTTCCTTTTTTCACTAACTCCAATACCTCAAATTTTTAACAATCAGTCACAACCTTAAAGTGGAAAATGTCTAATATTGATAATTGAAAGATGCAGTGTATCAAAAATTATAGTTTAGAGTACAATGTGTCACATGCATAATTGAAAGACGAATGAGTTGTTCCGAGCCACTCTCATCCTAAACCGCTGCCTCTTCTTCGAGGCCACGAACCTGTTTTTGTACTCATACTGTTCATCTTTTCTCACAAAACGACGCTGATTATACACATGGAAGCGCTCATTGTACCATTCCATACGATTGAACTATTTCTTGGTCCTCCCAAAAGTGACGTGAAAGTTTGCTTGCAAAAATTTATACTTACTAGATCTAACAATTGATCTTAAACTCTGTGTGCGATTAAATATTCAATCTCCGATAATCTTCAGGTCATTAAATTTCGGGTATAATTGATAGAAGGAGAGTTTAAAGTATATAATATTAGTATATGATGGTGCAATATGCCAAAATTAGTAATTTGGAGATGTTTAGGCTCCCAAAATACTGGTTCCAATGAGATAATTTTTCAAAACTATCTTTCTCTGGATCAAATCATAATTTTTCACTCCAAATAAATATAAAAAAATCATTTCAATAATCATTCTTCATTTCATCACTAACTCCAATACCTCAAAAGTTTAAAAATCAGTCACCACCTTAAAGTGGAAAGTGTCTAATATTGATAGTTGAAAGATGCAGTGTATCAAAATTGATAGTTTAAAGAATAATGTATCACATACGTAATTGAAAGACGAATGAGTTGTTCCGAGCCAGTCTCATTCACAACCGCAGACCTCTTCTTCGAGGAGACGAACCAGTTTTTGTACTCATACTCTGCATCTTTTCTTACAAAACGACAGAGATTATACACATCGAAGCGCTCATTGTACCATCATACATACGATTGAACGATTTCTTGGTCCTCCCACGAGAGACATGAAAGTTTGCTTGCAAAAAATTATACTTACTAGACCTGACAAACGATCTTGAATTTTGTCTGCGATTAAATCTTCAATCTTCGATAATCTTCAGGTCATTAAATTTTTTGTATTATGGACGAAAGGTGAGTTTAAAGTACATAGTATTAGTAGTTGATGGGTGCAATATGCCAAAATGTGTAATTTGGAGATGTTTAGGCTCCCAAAATTTTTGTTACAATAAAATAATTTTGCAAAAATATCTCTCTCTCCAAGAAATCATCATTTTTCACTCCAAATAAATATTAAAAAAATCATTTAAATAATCTCTCTTCATTTTTTCACTAACTCCAACACCTCAAAATGTTAAGAATCAGTCACCAACTTAAAGTGGAAAGTGTCTAATATTGATAATTGAAAGATGCAGTGTATCAAAATTGATTGTTTATAGTGTAATTTGTCACTTACATAATTGAAGGACGGATGGGTTCTTCCGAGCCACTCTCATCCTCAACCGCAGACCTCTTCCTCGAGGAGATGGACCAGTTTTTGTACCCAACTCTGCATCTTTTCTTACAAAACGAAGCTGATTATACACATGGAAGCGCTCATTGTACAATCATCCATACGATTGAACGATTTCTTGGTGCTCCCACGAGAGACATGAAAGTTTGCTTGCAAAAAAATATAATTACTAGATCTGAGAAACGAACTTGAATTTTGTCTGCGATTAAATCTTCAATCCTCGATAATCTTCAGGTCATTAAATTTCGTGTATTGTTGACGGAATGAGAGTTTAAAGTATATAGTATTAGTAGTTGATGGGTGCAATATGCCAAAATGTGTAAATTGGAGATGTTTAGGCTCCCAAAATTTTGGTTACAATAAAATAATTTTTCAAAAATATCTTTCTCTCCATGAAATCATCATTTTTCACTCCAAGTAAATATAAAAAAATCATTTAAATAATCTCTCTTCATTTTTTAACTTACTCCAACACCTCAAAATTTTAAGAATAAGTCACCAACTTAAAGTGGAAAGTGTCTAATATATAATTGAAAGATGCAGTGTGTCAAAGTTGATTATTTATAGTGTAATTTTTCACTTACATAATTGAAGGACGGATGGGTTCTTCCGAGCCACTCTCATCCTCAACCGCAGACTTCTTCCTCGAGGAGATGGACCAGTTTTTGTACTCAAACTCTGCATCTTCTCTTACAAAACGACGCTGATTATACACATGGAAGCGTTCATTGTACAATCATCCATACGATTGAACGATTTTTTGGTCCTCCCACGAGAGACATGAAAGTTTGCTTGCAAAAAATTATGCTTAGTAGATCTGACAAACGAACTTGAATTTTGTCTGTGATTAAATCTTCAATTTTCGATAATCTTCAAGTCATTAAATTTTGGATTTTAGTGCCGGAAGGAGAGTTTAAAGTATATAATAGTAGTAGTTGATGGGTCCAATATGCTAAAATGTTTAATTTGGAGATGTTTAGGCTCCCAAAATTTTGGTTCCAATAAAATAAATTTTAAAAATAAAATTTTCTCCATCAAATCAACATTTTTCTCTCCAAATAAATATAAAAACATCATTTACAAAATCTTTATTCCTTTTTTCACTAACTCCAATACGTCAAATTTTTAACAATCAGTCACCACCTTAAAGTGGAAAGTGTCTAATATTGATAATTGAAAGATACAATGTATCAAAATTGATTGTTTATAAAGTAATTTGTCACTCACATAATTGAAGGACTGATTGGTTCTTCCGAGCATCTCTCATCCTCATCCTCAACCGCAGAACTCTTCCTTGAGGAGACAGACCAGTTTTTGTACTCAAACTCTGCATCTTTTCCTACAAAACGACGCTGATTATACACATGTAAGCGTTAATTGTACAATCATCCATACGATTGAACGATTTCTTGGTCCTCCCACGAGAGATATGAAAGTTTGCTTGCAAAAAATTATACATACTAGATCTGACAAATGATCTTGAATTTTGTCTGCGATTAAATCTTCAATCTTCGATAATCTTCAGGAGTTTAAAGTATATAATAGTAGTAGTCGATGGGTGCAATATGCCAAAATGAGTAATTTGGAGACGTTTAGTCTCCCAAAATTATGGTTCCAATAAAATAGTTTTTTCAAAATTATCTTTCTCTCCATCAAATCATCATTTTTCACTCCAAATAAATATAAAAAAATCATTTGAATAATCATTCTTCATTTTTTCACAAACTCCAACACCTCAAAATTTTATAGTTGATAGTTGAAAGATGCAATGTATCAAAATTGATCGTTTAGAGTACAATGTGTCACATACATAATTGAAAGACGAATGAGTTGTTCCGAGCCAGTCTCATTCTCAACCGTAGACCTCTTCTTCGAGGAGACGAACCAATTTTTGTACTGATACTCTGCATCTTTTCTTACAAAACGACAGAGATTATACACATCGAAGCGCTCATTGTACAATCATAGATACGATTGAACGATTTCTTGGTCCTCCCACGAGAGACAAGAAAGTTTGCTTGCAAAAAATTATACATACTAGATCTGACAAACGATCTTGAATTTTGTCTGCGATTAAATTTTCAATCTTCGATAATCTTCCGGTCGTTAAATTTCATTTATTATTGACGGAAGGAGTGTTTAAAGTATATAGTATTGGTAGTTGATGGGTGAATTTTTGTTCCAACAAAATAAATTTTCAAAAATATCTTTCTCTCCGCTAAATCATCATTTTTCTATAAAAATAAATATAAAAAAGTCATTTAAAAAATATTTCTTCATTTTTTCTCTAACTCCAATACCTCAAAATTTTTAGAATCAGTCACCACCTTAAAGTGGAATGTGTCTAATATTGATAATTGAAAGATGCAATGTATCAAAATTGATAGTATATAGTGTAATGTGTCACATACATAATTGAAAGAAGGACGAATTCTTCCGAGCCACTCTCATCCTCAACCACAGACCTCTTCTTCGAGGAGACAGACTAGTTTTTGAACTCAAACTCTGCATCTTTTCTTACAAAACAACACTGATTATACACATTGAAGCGCTCATTGTACCATCATACATACGATTGAACGATTTCTTGGCCCTCCCACGAAAAACATGAAAGTTTGCTTGCAAAAAATTATACTTACTAGATCTGACAAACATCTTTAATTTTGTCTGCGATTAAATTTTCACTCTTCGATAATCTTCAGGTCATTAATTTTCGTGTATTATTGACAGAAGGAGAGTTTAAAGTTTATAGTATTAGTAGTTGATGGGTGCAATATGCCAAAATGTGTAATTTGAAGATGTTTAGGCTCCCAAAATTTTGGTTCCAACAAAATAAGTTCTCAAAAATTTCTCTCTCCACTAAATCATCTTTTTTCTATAAAAATAAATATAAAAAAGTCATTTAAATAATATTTCTTCATTTTTTCACTAACACCAACACCTGAAAATTTTATGAATCAGTCACCACCTTAAAGTGGAATGTGTCTAATATTGATAATTGAAAGATGTAGTGTATCAAAATTGATAGTTTATAGTGTAATGTGTCACATACATAATTGAAAGAAGGACAAGTTCTTCCGAGCCACTCTCATCCTCAACCACAGACCTCTTCTTCGAGGAGACAGACTAGTTTTTGTACTCATACTCTGCATCTTTTCTGACAAAACGACAGAGATGATAGACATCGAAGCGCTCATTGTACCATCATAGATACGATTGAACGATTTCTTGGTCCTCCCACGAGAGACATGAAAGTTTGCTTGCAAAAAATTATACTTACTAGATCTGACAAACGATCTTGAATTTTATCTGCGATTAAATCTTCAATCCTCGATAATCTTCAAGTCATTAAATTTCGGGTATTATTGACGGAAGGAGAGTTTAAAGTATATATAATATTAGTAGTTGATGGTTGCAATATGCCAAAATGTTTAGGCTCCCAAAATTTTGGTTCCAATAAATTAATTTTTCAAAAATATCTTTTGTTCTATCAAATCATCATTTTCTCTTTAAAATAAATATAAAGCATCATTAAAAAAATCTTTCTTCATTTTTTTTACTAACTTCAATACCTCAAAATTTTAACAATCAGTCAGCACCTTAAAGTGGAAAGTGTCTAGTATTGATAATTGAAAGATGCAGTGTATCAAAATTGATAGTTTAGAGTACTTTATATCACATACATAATTGAAAGACGAATGAGTTGTTCTGAGCCACTCTCATCCTCAACCGCAGACCTCTTCTTCGAGGTGACGAACCTGTTTTTGTAGTCATACTGTTCATCTTTTCTTACAAAACGACACTGATTGTACACATGGAAGCGCTCATTCTACCATCATCCATATAATTGAATGATTTCTTGGTCCTCCCAAAAGTGACATGAAAGTTTGTTGGGTTTTGTGCACAATCGAGATTTTGATGATTTAAATAAATGGATGAGTTTACAAAATGGACATCTTCAAAGACAGCTTGACGAAAAGAGCCAAACCTTGAAGAAAAAGGAACAAAAAGATACAAGGAGCTTAAAGTGAAGATTCAAGACCTTAGGGTATAATCCTTGTAACTCTTTATTTCACATTTGACAAGGATTTTAATCACGCACTTGCATATCTTTCAAAACATGCATAAACCGTTTTAAGTTATGTTTGAAAGATTAAAATATTTTTATAGGCTTCAAAACACCCCAAACATACTCTCACACCTTTCATATACTTATGGGAAGTATGTCTTCAAAATTGGGTGTTTAAAAGTGGTCAAAAACCTTATTTTTAAAAGAACCGGATCATGCTTAAAATGAGGAGGTCGACCGGCTGTTCAAGTGGTCGACCGGTACTTCGACCGCCTCATGTAGCGATCGACCGGTTGGTTTTGACAAAAGAGCCGTTGAAGCTTTTGACAATATGACTGTTGGGTAACGGTAACTTGAAGCGGCGACCGACTTGTTTTAGCAAAAAACTCCCAACGGCTAGTTTTTATATGTGGCCTATAAATACACCTTCATTTCGTCTAAAATGATAACCCAACGACCACATATCATTTCTACTACTTGAGAAATATTCTAAACCTTCCTATTCTATATTTCTCATAGCATTCACACAAAACACACTTTCATATCCTTGTCTTTGTGTGAATAAAGAGATAGAGTCTTTATTTTCATATCTACTCTATCAAGAGAGTTTTTGTTCTTCCATCTACCTATCCAATAGAGATGTTTCCTTTAGTGAGGTTGTTCACTAAAGAAGAAGCTTTGAGAGTGTATATCTCAAGCTTGGTGAGGTTGTGAGTGGTGAGACAGAAAAATCACTTGTACGATTCACTAGCACCCGAAAGCTAGTGTTTAAATCTATTGGAGAATAGTGGAAAACCTCAAGGCTCGGTGAAGGAGCTTGAGGGGTGAATGTAGGCGGGTTTGCCGAACCACCTAAAAATAATGTGTTTGTTTCTCTTACCCTTATCTCTACTTTTAGCACATATTTACTTTTATTGCATATTATATACTTGTGCTAAAATAGACTTTACTTGCAAACACATCTTTGGGGGTCAATACCGAAAAGTTTTAGAAAACCAATTCACCCCCCTCTTGAGTTGCCTTAATCTTGAAAAGTAGGACTAATAATTGGTATCGGAGCTTGGTGCTCATATTTACAAGATTTAACCATCTTGAGTTAGAATGACAACTACAAGCTTCAACACTGAAGTTGAAGGGCTTTCCACTCTTAGATCACTTTTTTTGACGGAAATGATTATGCATATTGGAAATCTAGGATGAAAATCTATCCTCAATCCATTGATTATGATTTATGGTTATGCACGTTGAATGGTCCACATATTCTCACAAAGAAAGTTGGAGAGGTTGAAACCCTTAAAAACGAAAATGAATATAGTGACCTAGACAAAAAGAAAATCTCTTTAAATGCTAGAGCTATGAACATTCTTTATTGTGCTTTAGAAAGAAATGAATTTAATAGAATATCTTCTTGCACAAATGCTAAGGAAATTTGGTATGCTCTAGAAATTACTCATGAAGGAACAAGCCAAATTAAAGAGTCAAAAATCAATATGTTTGTTTATAATTATGAATTATTTAAAATGACACCAGAGGAATCAATTACTGTCATGTATACTAGATTTACCACAATTATAAATGCTTGGAATGCACTTGGTAAATCTTATACTAACTCCGAATTGGTGAGAAAAATCCTTAGGTCACTACCAAAGGCATGGGAGGCCAAAGTGACCACCATACAAGAAGCCAAGGATCTCACCAAGCTTCCTCTAGATGAGCTAATTGGATCACTCATGACCCATGAGATCCAAATGCTTGAGAATGAAGATGAGAGCAAAAAGAAGATGAGGATCGCTTTCAAATCTTCAACAATGAAAGATGAGGATGACAAAGAGGAAAACAAAGTCTTGATGACAAGAAAGTTCAAGAACTTCCTCAAAAGCAACAAAGGAAAGAGAAGCCTCAAATACAAGAAGACATCTTGGAAGGCTAACAATGAAAGTTCCTCCTACGAAGAATATGGAGAAATAGAGAACAAGAGCTTCATGGCTTTTGAAGATACCGATGAGGATGATAATGAGGTACACTCTTCCGATGATGAGCATGAAACTTCTTTTAGTGAGCTTCAAAATGCTTTTAATGAACTTCTTGGTCAATTTGAACTACTAGGTTCAAAATATACTTAATTGAAAAAGAAACTCATTTTGAGGAGACGGACCAGTTTTTGTACACATACTCTGCATCTTTTCTTACAAAATGACGCAGATTATATACATCGAAGCGCTCATTGTACCATCATATATACGATTGAACGATTTATTTGTCCTCCCACGAGACACTTGAAAGTTTGATTGCAAAAAATTATACTTACTAGACCTGACAAACGATCTAGAATTTTATCTGCGATTAAATCATCAATCTTCGATAATCTTCAGGTCATTAAATTTCTTGTATTATTGACGGAACGAGAGTTTAAAGTATATAGTATTAGTAGTTGATGAGTGCAATATGCCAAAATGTGTAATTTGGAGATGTTTAGGCTCCCAAAATTTTGGTTCCAATAAAATAATTTTCAAAAATATCTTTCTCTCCATGAAATCATCATTTTTCTCTCCAAATAAATATAAAAAATCATTTAAATAATCTTTCTTCATTTTTTCACTAACTCCAATACCTCAAAATTTTAAGAATCAATCACCACCTTAAAATGGAAAGTGTCTAATATTGATAATTGAAAGATGCAATGTATCAAAATTGATAGTTTATAGTGTAATGTGTCACATACATAATTGAAAGACGGATGAGTTCTTCTGAACCACTCTCATCCTCAACCACAAACCTCTTCTTCGAGGAGTCGAACCAGTTTTTGTACTCAAACTCTGCATCTTTTCTTACAAAACGACGCTGATTATACACATTGAAGAGCTCATTGTACCATCATCCATACGATTGAACGATTTCTTGGTCCTCCCACGAGAGACATGAAAGTTTCCTTGCAAAAAATTATACTTACTAGATCTGACAAACGATCTTGAATTTTCTTTGCGATTAAATCTTCAATCTTCGATAATCTTCAGGTCATTAAATTTCGTGTATTATTGACGGAAGGAGAGTTTAGAGTATATATTACTAGTAGTTGATGGGTGCAAAATGGCGAAATGTGTAATTTGGAGATTTTTAGGCTCACAAAATTTTGTTTCCAACAAAATAATTTTTCAAAAATATCTTTCTCTCTTTGAAATCATCAGTTTTTCCTCAAATAAATATAAAAAAATCATTTTAATAATATTTCTTGAAATTTTAATTAACTCCATTACCACAAATTTTTAAAAATTAGTCACCACTTTAAAGTGGAAAGTGTCCAATATTTATAATTGAATGATGCAGTGTATCAAAATTGATAGTTTATAGTGTAATGTGTCACATAGATAATTGAAAGACGGATGAGTTCTTCCGAGCCACTCTCATCCTTAACCGCAGACCTCTTCTTCTAGGAGACGGACCAGTTTTTGTACTCAAACTCTGCATCTTTTCTTAAAAAATGACGCCGATTCTACACATGGAAGCGCTCATTGTACCATCATCCATACGATTGAACGATTTCTTGGTCCTCCAACAAGAGACATGAAAGTTTCCTTGCAAAAAATTATACTTACTAGATCTGACAAACGATCTTGAATTTTCTTTGCGATTAAATCTTCAATCTTCGATAATCTTCAGGTCATTAAATTTCGTGTATTATTGACGGAAGGAGAGTTTAGAGTATATATTACTAGTAGTTGATGGGTGCAAAATGGCGAAATGTGTAATTTGGAGATTTTTAGGCTTACAAAATTTTGTTTCGAACAAAATAATTTTTCAAAAATATCTTTCTCTCATTGAAATCATCACTTTTTCCGCAAATAAATATAAAAAAATCATTTTAATAATCTTTCTTGAAATTTTAATTAACTACATTACCTCAAATTTTTAAAAATTAGTCACCACCTTAAAGTGGAAAGTGTCCAATATTTATAATTGAATGATGCAGTGTATCAAAACTGATAGTTTATAGTGTAATGTGTCACATAGATAATTGAAAGACGGATGAGTTCTTCCGAGCCACTCTCATCCTTAACCGCAGACCTCTTTTTCTAGGAGACGGACCAGTTTTTGTACTCATACTCTGCATCTTTCCTTAAAAAATGACGCCAATTCTACACATGGAAGCGCTCATTGTACCATCATCCATACGATTGAACGATTTCTTGGTCCTCCAACAAGAGACATGAAAGTTTGCTTGCAAAAAATTATAGTTACTAGATCTGACAAACGATCTTGAATTTTGTCTGCGATTAAATCTTCAATCTTCGATAATCTTCAGGTCAATAATTTTCGGGTATTATTGGTGGAATGAGAGTTTAAAGTATATAGTATTAGTAGTCGATGGGTGCAATATGCCAAAATGTGTAATTTGGAGATGTTTAGGCTCCCAAAATTTTGGTTCCAATAAAATAGTTTTTCAAAATTATCTATCTCTCCATCAACTCATCAATTTTCACTCTAAAAAATATAAAAAAAATCATTCAAATAATCTCTCTTCATTTTTCACCGTCTCCAATAAATCAAAATTTTAAGAAACAGTCACCAGCTTGAAGTAGAAAGTCTCTAATATTGATAATTGAAAGATGCAGTGTATCAAAATTGATACTTTATAGTGCAATGTTTCACATACATAATTGAATGATGGATGAGTTCTTCCGAGCCACTCTCATCCTCAACCGCAAACTTCTTCTTTGAGGAGGCGGACCAGTTTTTGTACCCATACTCTGCATCTTTTTTTACTAAACGACGCTGATAATACACATCGAAGCGCTCATCGTACCAACATCCAAACGATTGAACGATTTCTTGGTCCTCCAACGAGAGACATGAAAGTTGGCTTGCAAGAAATTATACTTACCATATCTGACAAACGATCTTGAATTTTGTCTGCCATAAAATATTCAATCCTAGAAAATCTTCAGGTCAATAAATTTTGTGTAATATTAACGGAAGGAGAGTTTAAAGTATATAATAGTAGTAGTCGATGGGTGCAATATGCCAAAATGAGTAATTTGGAGACGTTTTGGCTCCCAAAATTTTGGTTCCAATAAAATAGTTTTTCAAAATTATCTTTCTCTTCATCAACTCATCATTTTTCACTCTAAAAAAAATATAAAAAATCATTCAAATAATCTCTCTTCATTTTTTCAATAACTCCAATACATCAAAATTTTAACAATTAGTCAACAACTTCATGTGGAAAGTGTCTAATATTGATAATTGAAAGATGCAGTGTATCAAATTTGATAGTTTATAGTGCAATGTGTCACTTACATAATTGAATGACGAATGAGTTGTTCCGAGCCAATCATCCTCAACCGCAAACCTCTTCTTGGAGGAGACGAAGCTCTTTTTGTACTCATTCTCTACATCTTTTCTTACGAAACGACGCTGATTATTACACACATGGAAGCTCTCATTATACCATCATCCATACGATTCAACGATTTCTTGGTCCTCCCACGAGAGACATGAAATGATGCTTGCAAAAAATTGTACTTACTGGATCTGACAAACGATCTTGAATTTATCTGCGAATAAATTTTCAGGTCATTAAATTTCGGGTATTATTGGCGGAAGGAGAGTTTATAGTATATAGTATTAGTAGTCGATGGGTGCAATATGCCAAAATGTGTAATTTGGAGATGTTTAGGCTCCCAAAATTTTGGTTCCAATAAAATAGTTTTTCAAAATTAACTATCTCTACATCAACTCATCATTTTTCACTCTAAAAAAATATAAAAAAATCATTCAAATAATCTCTCTTCATTTCTTCACCGTCTCCAATACATCAAAATTTTAACAATCAGTCAAAACCTTAATGTGGAAAGTGTCTAATATTGATAATCGAAAGATGCAGTGTATCAAAATTGATAGTTTATAATACAATGTGTCACATACATAATTGAATGACGAATGAGTTGTTCCGACCCACTCATCCTAAACCGCAGACCTCTTTTTCGAGGAGACGAACCTCTTTTTGTACTCATTCTCACATCTTTTCTCACGAAACGACACTGATTATATACATGGAAGCTCTCATTATACCACCATCCATACGATTGAACGATTTCTTGGTCCTCCCATGCGATACATGAAAGTTTGCTTGCAAAAAATAATACTTACTAGATCTGACAAACGATCTTGAATTTTGTCTGCGATTAAATCTTCAATCTTCAAGAGTCTTCATGTCATTAAATATCGTGTATTATTGACGAAAGGAGAGTCTAAAGTGTATAATAGTAGTAGTCGATGGGTACAATATGCCAAAATGAGTAATTTGGAGACGTTTTGGCTCCCAAAATTTTGGTTCCAAGAAAATAGTTTTTCAAAATTATCTATTTCTCCATCAACTCATCATTTTTCACTCTAAAAAAAATATAAAAAAATCATTCAAATAATCTCTCTTAATTTTTTCACCATCTCCAATACCTCAAAATTTTAAGAATCAGTCACCAGCTTAAAGTGGAAAGTCTCTATTATTGATAATTGAAAGATGCAGTGTATCAAAATTGATACTTTATAGTACAATGTGTCACATACATAATTGAATGACGGATGAGTTCTTCCGAGCCACTCTCATCCTCAACCGCAGACTACTTCTTCGAGGAGACGGACCAGTTATTGTACCCATACTCTGCATCTTTTTTTACTAAACGACGCTGATAATACACATCGAAGCGCTCATCGTACCATCATCCATACAATGGATAGATTTCTTGGACCTCCCACGAGAGACATGAAAGTTTGCTTGCAAAAAATTATACTTACTTGATCTGACAAACGATCTTGAATTTTGTCTGCGATTAAATCTTCAATCTTCGAGAGTCTTCATGTCATTAAATTTCGTGTATTATTGACGAAAGGAGAGTTTGAAGTATATAATAGCAGTAGTCGATGGGTAGAATATGCCAAAATGAGTAATTTTGAGACGTTTTGGCTCCCAAAATTTGGTTCCAATAAAATAGTTTTTCAAAATTATCTTTCTCTCCATCAACTCATCATTTTTCACTCTAAAAAAATATAAAAAGTCATTCAAATAATCTCTCTTCATTTTTTCACTAAAGCCAATGCATCAAAATTTTAACAATCAGTCACTACCTTAATGTGGAAAGTGTCTAATATAGATAATCGAAAGATGCAGTGTATCAAAATTGATAGTTTATAGTACAATGTGTCACATACATAATTGAATGACGAATGAGTTGTTCCGACCCACTCATCCTAAACCGCAGACCTCTTTTTCGAGGAGACGAACCTCTTTTTGTACTAATTCTCACATCTTTTCTCACGAAACGACACTGATTATACACATGGAAGCTCTCATTATACCACCATCCATACGATTGAACGATTTCTTGGTCCTCCCATGCGAGACATGAAAGTTTGCTTGCAAAAAATTATACTTACTAGATCTGACAAACGATCTTGAATTTTGACTCGATTAAATCTTCAATCTTCGAGCGTCTTCATGTCATTAAATATCGTGTATTATTGACGAGAGGAGAGTTTAAAGTGTATAATAGTAGTAGTCGATGGGTACAATATGCCAAAATGAGTAATTTGGAGACGTTTTGGCTCCCAAAATTTTGGTTCCAAGAAAATAGTTTTTCAAAATTATCTATTTCTCCATCAACTCATTATTTTTCACTCTAAAAAAATATAAAAAAATCATTCAAATAATCTCTCTTAATTTTTTCACCATCTCCAATACCTCAAAATTTTAAGAATCAGTCACCAGCTTAAAGTGGAAAGTCTCTATTATTGATAATTGAAAGGTGCAGTGTATCAAAATTGATACTTTAAGGTGCAATGTGTCACATACATAATTGAATGACGGATGAGTTCTTCCGAGCCACTCTCATCCTCAACCGCAAACTTCTTCTTCGAGGAGACGGACCAGTTATTGTACCCATACTCTGCATCTTTTTTTACTAAACGATACTGATCATACACATCGAAGCGCTCATTGTACCAGCATCCATACGATTGAACGATTTCTCGGTCCGCCCACGAGAGACATGAAGGATGATTGCAAAAAATTGTACTTACTAGATCTGACAAACGATCTTGAATTTTGTCTGCGAATAAATCTTCAGGTCATAAAATTTCGGGTATTATTGTCGGAAGGAGAGTTTAAAGTATGTAATATTAGTAGTTGATGGGTGCAATATGCCAAAATGAGTAATTTTGAAATGTTTATGCTACCAAAATATTTGTTCGAATGAGATAATTTTTCAAAACTATCATTCTCTCCTTCAAATCAACATTTTTCATTCCAAATAAATATAAAAAAATCTTTTAAATAATCAATCTTCATTATTTCACTAACTCTAATACCTCAAAATTTTAAACATCAGTCACCAACTTAAAGTAGAAGGTGTCTGATATTGATATTTGAAAGATGCAATGTATCAAAATTGATATTTTATTATGAAATGTGTCACATAGATAATTGAAAGACTATTGAGTTGTTCCGAGCCAGCCTCATCCTCAATTGCAGACTTCTTATTCGGGAGACGAACCTGTTTTTGTACTCATACTCTGCATCTTTTCTTACTAAACGACGCTGATTATACACATCGAAGCGCTCTTTGTACCATCATCCTTACGATTGAACGATTTCTTGGTCCTCCCACGAGAGACATGAAAGTTTGCTTGCAAGAAATTATACTAACTAGATCTGACAAACGATCTTGAATTTTGTCTGCGATTAAAGCTTCAATCCTAGATAATCTTCAGGTCATTAAATTTCGTTTATTATTAACGGAAGGAGAGGTTAAAGTATATAATAGTAGTAGTCGATTGGTGCAATATGCCAAAATGAGTAATTTGGAGACGTTTAGGCTCCCAAAATTTTGGTTCCAATAAAATAGTTTTTCAAAACTATTTTTCAGTCTAAAAAAATATAAAAAATCATTCAAATAATCTCTCTTCATTTTTTCACTAACTCCAATAAATCAAAATTTTAACAATCAATCACCACCTTATTGTGAACTGTGTCACATACATAATTGAATGACGAATGAGTAGTTCCGAGCTACTCATCCTCAACAGCAGACCTCTTCTTCGAGGAGACGAACCTCTTTTTGTACTCATTCTCTACGTCCTTTCTTACGAAACGACGCTGATTATAAACATGGAAGCTCTCATTATAGCATCATCCATACGATTGAACGATTTCTTGGTCCTCCCACGAGAGACATGAAAGGATGCTTGCAAAAAATTGTACATACTGGATCTGACGGGTGCAATATGCCAAAATGTGTATGCCAAAATGTGCAATCTGACGGGTGCAATACGATTTCAGGTCATTAAATTTCGGGTATTATTGGAGGATGGAGAGTTTGAAGTATATAATATTAGTAGTTCACGGGTGCAATATGCCAAAATGTGTAATTTGGAGACTTTTAGTGTCCAAAAATTTTGGTTCCAGTAAAATAATTTTTCAAAAATATCTCTCTCTCCATCAAATCAACATTTTTCTATCCAAATAAATATTAAAAAATCATTTAAACAATAATTCTTCCTTTTTCACTAACTCCAATACCTCAAATTTTTAACAATCTGTCACCACCTTGAAGTTGAAAGTGACTAATATCGATGATTGAAAGATGCAGTGTATCAAAATTGATAGTTTATAGTGCAATGTGTCACATACATAATTGAAACACGAATAAGTTGTTCCGAGCCACTCTCATCCACAACGGCAGACCTCTTCTTCGAGGAGACGACGCTGATTATATACATGGAAGCACTCATTGTACCATCATCCATACGATTGAACGATTTCTGGGTCTTCCCTTCACATACATGAAAGTTTGGTAGCAAAAAATTATACTTAATAGATATGACAAACGATCTTGAGCATTGTTGCGATTAGATTTTCAATCTTCAGGTATTAAATTTCGGGTATTTTTGTCAGAAGGAGAGTTTAAAGTTTATAATATTAGTAGTTGATGGTTGCAATATGCCAAAATGAGTAATTTGGAGATGTTTAGGCTCCCAAAATATTGGTTCCATTGAGATAATTTTTCAAAACTATCTTTCTCTCCATCAAATCATCATTTTTCACTCCAAATAAATATAAAAAAATCATTTAAATATTCTCTCTTCATTTTTTCCCTAACTCCAATACCTTAAAATTTTAACAATCAGTCACCAGCTTAAAGTGGAAAGTGTGAAATATTGATAATTGAAAGATGCATTGTATCAAAATTGATAGTTTATAGTGCAACGTGTCACATACAAAATTGAATGAAGAATGAGTTATTCTGATCCAGTCATCGTCAACCGCGGACCTCTTCTTCGAGGAGACGAACCTCTTTTTGTACTCATACTCTGCATCTTTTCTTACGAAACGATGCCGATTATACACATGGCAGCTCTCATTATGCCTTCATCCATACGATTGAACGATTTCTTGGTTCTCCCACGAGAGACATAAAAGTTTGTTTGCAAAAAATTATATTTACTAGATCTAACAAACGATCTTGAATTTTGTCTGCGAATAAATCTTCAAGTAATTAAATTTCGGGTATTATTGTCGGAATGAGAGTTTAAAGTATATAATATTAGTAGTTGATGGGTGCTGAGTAATTTGGAGATGTTTAGGCTCTCAAAATATTGGTTCCAATGAGATAATTTTTCAAAACTCTCTTTTTCTCCATCAAATCATCATTTTTCAGTCCAAATAAATATAAAAAAACATTTAAATAATCATTCTTCATTTTTTCACTATCTCCAATACCTCCGAATTTTAAAAATCAATCACCAACTTAAAGTGGAAAGTCTCTAATATTGATAATTGAAAGATGCAGTGTATCAAAATTGATAGTTTATTGTGAAATGTGTCACATACATAATTGAAAGACGAATGAGGTGTTCCGAGCCAGTCTCATCCTCAATTGCAGACTTCCACTTTGAGGAGATGACTCGACTAAAAATGATTAGCGAATTACTCCCAAGCGTAGGAGGTTGTCAAGTAATAATCGGGAAGTCCTGGGTCATCTCCACAAGGAACGATGTGTTCAATCTTTCATTCCCATCACCATTACGATAAGAGAAAACTATGTTCTATTTACAATGAAAATGATATTTAAAAAGGGAAAAGTTTGGTTTTAGGTTACCATCCATGATTTTGAGATTTTTGATTTGTGATTAATCTAAATGCTAGGAGATTAATGAAAAGCTAACAAGCAAACATGATAATAAAATAGCATGGAATGGAGTTAACAAACGCAAACTTAAATACTAAACTAACATCAAAGAAATAAACTAGAACTTTAATCATTCAACCAAAACAAAATTCAAATCTACAGATAAAAAGGAACATGGCATTCGATCCAAACTCATTCTAAAACTGAAATAAAATGCAACAATAAATGAGAGTGTTCGGTCTAGGCTCAACAGTGATGAAAGAAAGACAATGAAAAAAAACTCTAAGAGAAAAAAGAACCGAGCAGCAACAAAAAAAACTACTCTAAAAGCTATAAATTAAAGCAAGGCCAAAAGCTCCCATGGCTTTTCTTTCTTTAGGTCTCCCCCCAGCCGAAGTCTTCTTCCTGCCGAGACTCTCCAATGAAAATTAAAAGCACCGAATGAGAAACTCAAAAGCACCGAATCAGCCGAATGAAACTCTCAAAAGCAACCGAATAATTAAACTAGAGCAAAATGAAAAAGCTAAAAGCAACCGAATGCAAAACTACAGCAGCTGAAAAAGCTCAAAAGCAGCCGAAAAAAAAGACACTAGAGCACCGAATAGTTGCTGCCATCCGAATAAAAACTAAAAGCAGATGAAAAAGCTAAAGTCACCCGAATGAAAAACAAAGCCAATGAAAAAGCTAAAACAGCCGCAAAAAGCTAAAGCTCTCCATGAAAAACTCCAGCAGCCGAATAAGCTAAAGCTCTCCTTTGCCGAGACCCTCCAATGAAAAACTAAAGCACCGAAAAACTTAAGCGAATGAATAACTAAGCAGCAGAATGAAAAATATCTAAAGCACCGAATAGTTGAAAATTAAAGCCCATGAAGAACAAGAGCAGCCCAATGAAAATACAAAGCCAATCCAAGAGCTAAAGCAGCCGAAAGTTAAACTAGAGCAGAAAATGAGAAAGCTCAAAAAACCGACTGAAAAAAGAACTAGGTCAAAATGAAAATGCTAAAGTAGCCTAATAAAACAAAAGCTGCCAAAAAAAACACTAAAGCTCCGATAAAAATCTGTTGCCTTCCCTCCAGCCGAAGTCTCATTTTTTTCCCGTTAAAAGTTGCCCTCTTTTCTTCCTTTTTGCCGAGAGTCCTCTCTTCTTCACGTCCAAATGGGCTTCTTTTTCCTGCAGGTTTCGGGCCAGCCTTTTCCTTCTGATTAGTTCGGCCCATTTACAAGTTTCAGTCTAGGTCCTCTACATATTTCGGTCCAGCTCTTGTTTCAAGTCTCCAGCCTTTTCTTTCAAGTTTCTGTTTCAAGGCTCCACACGCTTTGCCCGAGTCTCTCGGCTTTCTTGCAATTCTTGTCAAAGTTTGTATTCGGGGAAATACTTGGGCTGTTGGAATAAAAGGAAATCAAGTCAACTTTAGAATTTCAAATAGTCAAGAATTATGCTACTGAGCCTTATATTCCAATCATATTTATGAAAATGGAGACACGAAAATATGGTGAGAGGAGAGAAAACAAATAACTTAAATTTAATCAATTACACTTGCTTTTGTCAAAATTAACAATTCGCCTCATACTAATGCCCAAAGCATAATTTTCTCATTTTCTAGTGGAAATGGTGTAATTGTTGAACTTTCTCAAGTGATAAATTAACAATATTATACAATCACACCCCCAACTAGCTTTTTGCTAGTCCCTTAGCAAAAATAGCGAAAAAGTAATTTAACAAAATAATGCATTGAGACAACAATTCATTCACAAGCATATCAATCAATCAAAAGAATTCTCAATCACAATGACTTTACCTCTCACAATTTCAAACAATATCAGCATCTTTGAAATACTTAGTATCTCCTCTTAATAGGATTGAGGCAAAACGTCTAGAGAAGTTACAATTTATCACCTTGATTCTCTCTTAGTCCTCATTTCTACCACTGACTGTCCAAAAGAGTTTCGACCTTAAGATTGATCAATATTGATCCTAACTACTTCAAAGCTGAAGGGTCTAGCAGTTTTCGCGCCAACTCTGTTCTTAAGGGTTGTTGAGTTTTCCAAACCCCCAAAGTTTGGGCAACTGTTTCTAGCCCTTGACTCAGTAACAACTTAAGTTGCCCCTTTCTTTTGCTCTTATTTTTTTTTCTTTGTTTCTATTTTTTTTTCAAGGCACAGCTCAGTAGTCCTGTAGTGTACTTCTCTCTATTCTTGTGAGACCCCGATTATTTCTTATGTTAATTCTTATGTATTAGCTTTTAATTTTATTATGGAGCCATATTTTTGGCCAATGTATGGCCTAAGCTTTATAATAAGGTACATTAATTAATATGAGATTTTATTTCATGAAATTTTTCTATTACATTATTTTCCTTTCATTATGAAAGTATTGTGCAAGGTTTAATTATATTCTCCTAAGAGTCGAAACTTGCAAGGTAAGTTTCTCTCATGTATTTATATTTTTCATTTGCCTATTATATTTCATAATCCATAAAATTAAATTATGATTAAAGATTTTTATATATAGGCCGAAAATAATTAAATGGAAAATCATGAATTTCCTTTAGAGTATTGAATATTTTTGTGTGTCATTAATAGGTGGCACATAGTATTATCATGTGGCCTAAATTAATAGTTGAATTATCATTAGAATATTAGGTGATAAGCTACTAGACATATGATAAGTTTAAGAGAGTTTTAAGTGATAAGCACACTTGCTTATCATAGTGATAAGCTAGGAAACTTTTCATGCAATAAGTTGATGTGGCTATCGTAGATATAGGCTAGAGCCACTATCCTAAGATAAGTTGTTGTGTTTATGAGGTGATAAGCTATGTAATTGAACTAGATAAGCTAGAGAGCTTATAGGAGATAAGTTAGGTGAAAAGTAACTAAGTTGGAAGCTAGTTGTGAGAGTAACTAGAAAGTTAGTTGTGATGGTAACTAAGTTAGTTGTATTTTAACCAAACATCATGAATGAACTAAAACAAAAAGCAAACCAAAAGGTGACAAAGCCATTTACGTGAAGGACATGAGGAGAATGGAAAAGCCATCAAGTGAATTACCCATGTGAGTTGTAAAGAAGTGATGAGATGGAAATTAATTGACAAGACAATTCAATGGAAGAGAAATGAGAGAAAAAGCAAAGGAGAAAGAGTGAATCACGTATGGATCAAGACGGAAAGAGGAGAGAGAAATAAATGCAAGGTCATGCTTTAAGAGACAAGAATTGATGTTGGGAAAAAGGTGAAAAGAAGTGAGAGAAGGAAAAATGCAAGCTTGGTCGACCAAGACCCCATTCCTCCCCTTTTCCCCTTCAAACTTCTCTCTTGTCATTTTCACTTTGTCCTTGTCATTTGTCATAGCATTAACTCTCATTGGGAGATTCAATTGCCTCAATTCACACTTAGCATTTCACTTCACTCCCCATTTTCCCTCACTTGGCCGAATACACCATTTCCTCTCAACTCTCTCATTTTTCTCTCTTGACCGAACCCCTCATCTAAGCTCAAAGTTTGCTCTTTTCTTCTTGCATTCTAAATCACATTCCAAAAGCTCAAGTCTAGACCTCTCCTTGTGGTGACCGAAATCTCTCCTTGTGTAACCCCATTTTCTTCTTTTGAAAACCCTACTCATTAGTCTCCTTTCTCTTGAAGAAGTTAGTTCATTTCCATCAAAACTAATCATTCAAGCTCACCATATTTTTTTCCCCCACCATAAAAACCCATCTTAGCACCTCAAGTCAAGCTTGGATCTACTCTAAGGAGGGTGAACCGAAACTTGGAAGAAGGGAGAGTTTTGGGTAAAAGTTTGGTGAAGGTAGAGGTAGGCTTGATTTTATTTAGTGTTCTTGTTTAAAGTTTTTCATAAGTTCTAACTTAGGGCATTTTATTGTGCTAGGTACTCAAGCTTGTGATAACCATCAAGGTAAGACTAATGTGATGTTGTTGGGTTAGCATGAGTGGCCGAATGGCCTATGTATAAGATCTTGAAGTTTAGGTTATGATATGCCTTGATGTTGTTAGATCTTGAATGCTTAAGAACCCTAGGTTGTTTAAATGCTAGATCTAACCATGGAACCTTAGATCTAAGGTTGAATGTAAAGAAAAATGCAAATGGAGAACAATGCATGTTAAAGGAAGCTAGATCTAGGTCTTGATGTGTTGGTTTGATGAAAGTTACTTATTTTGCTTAGATCTATGGATGTTAGTGTGTATAAAGTGTGGATCTAATGTTGATGGGAATATTTGATGAAGAGATAAAGTGTATGCATGCTAGTTAGGTCACAATGCAAAAGATATGCATGTTATGATTTTTAACATGAAAAAGGTGACATTTTGAGGTATAGCCGAATATGAGATGCTTAGGATTTCATGTATAGTTTTGTATATATTCAAATCTGGACATTGGCCATGATATGTGCAAGATTTATGACCCAATGAATGATAGATGATTATGTTAAGTATTAGATGCATGCATGTTGAAGGAAACAAAAGAAACCTAATCTTTTGGATGAAATCATGTATGGCCGAATATTATGAGCATGATGCATGGTGATATGCCTTGATTTATAGATATTAGGTTGTGAAATTGTTGAATGGAGGATGGGATCACCATTGGAGTAAAAGTTGTGACTAAATGGTGCATAAAATAGTGATGGCCGAATGTTGTAAGAAAATATAACCCTAAGTGCAATTTATGAAAAATGGATTATCATTGTTGTGATAGATATAGAAATTAGGGTTTAATCTAGTTGGAACAAATATTGAAGAATCATAATCTTTTAATAAATATTGTTTGGAACCCTAGTTAAGTTTTACTCAGGATTAATTGAGGTTTAAAGTCCAAGTTAAGATTTAATCGTGATTAATTTATTAATAGTTTGATATAAGGTTTTAATGGAGTACGTGTAATAATGGGAGACTTAGGTTTAATCCTAATTTATTAATTGTTGATTAAAACCCTAATCGTGAATAGATATATAAGTATATTATAATAGAGTTTAATAATTAAATAACCTAAGTTTTGAATATTAGTTAAAGAAAAGAGTAAATAAAATATTTAAATGATTAAAAGAATTTAAGTGATATATATATGTATATATATATGATATCAAAGAAGTATAATATAGTTGCTATTCGGAAATACTCCGATGGACGGGAAGTACGAAGTTAAGGGATGAACAGGAAGTTCAAATTTTGATTAAGAGAAATCCGGCAACTATATTATACCGTTAAATTAAGTTAATCGCATAATTATCGTTATTCATTCCTTAGTGGATTTCACGATAGATTTCCTCGAATAGCTTAGTAGAACCGAAATGTATCGATATATTTTATCGGATGCTCAGTGTATTGAGAAGGAGATCTATTTCTTGTAGGCATCGAGCCAAGTAAGAATCGGGAAGGAATTTGCAAGGAATACTGTAAGTGAATCTTACCCCTTTTGGAAAACTGGAATGATACACTGCATGTTTTATTGTGCATGGCAAGATGTTTTTAATACATATGAAATGTATTGCATGAAGAATGTTTCAAGTACGCATGATGTTTCGAACATGTCATAGCATGATCATTTGCATGAACGCATGAGAGACGTTTTGATGCAAATGAAATTACGATGTTTTCAAGAGTGGCATGGCATGTTCATTGCATAGAAAACATGAAAAGTTGTTTTATGCAAATGAAAGAGAATTTATGTTATGATTAAGCCCGGAGGCTTTGGTTGAACACGTACTAAGTTAAGTGAGGTTCCACATCCATGCCGAGGGACGTTGTTCGTGAAGGATGGATGGATAGAACCTGAGACATCCATGCCGAGGGACGTTGTTCGTGAAGGATGGATGGATGGAACCTGAGATATCCATGCCGAGGGATGTTGTTCGTGAAGGATGGATGAATGGACACCCATACCGAGGGACGTTGTTCGTGAAGGATGAGTTAGTCCGTGAGGTATGTGCAACCACACCGAGGAATGTTGCTCGAGAAGGTGTGGCGCCTCCAAGGGTCATGTCTAGCCACTGAAGGACAAATGAGAGAAGGTGCGCTAGCTGACCGTATGTAAGGTCTCCAAGGGAATTCGGGGACGGTTCCAAAGGGAACGCACAACCCTGACTTCAGGGGTCAAATGGAGCGAGCCCACAAGTAAGAGATACGAAATGGTTATGAAAAGGCCAAGAGAGGCAAAAGTATGAAAGAAAGATTTTCAAGGGCCTGGGGCCAATTTCGAGATTTGAAATGCATTTGAAAAGGCCAAGAGTGACAAGAGATTTTAGTGCATGGCATGTGCATCACGGAGCATGCATATGCATCATGGTTTTTATGCACTAACTCATGATTTACAGTTTTGAATTTCTTCTCTTATCGCTACAGTGTATTGAAGTAAGTATGCTTTTAAAGCCATTTGTAGTTCATGTTTTAACTGTTGTTCCTTACTGAGTCTTTCGACTCATAGTTTTTAAATCGTATCATTCCAGATCCACAAGATAACTGGGGAGCAGAGGAGTATCTCACGTAGAAATCCTAGATGTTTGGGAATTTGAGCCGGAGTTGGTGAACTCCGAGGTAGCACTAGTGAGTGCTGGTTTTGTTTGAGTGACAGTATGTTGCCCTAGTACGTTTTGTATAAGTTTGCAAACAAGATGCAATGTAAAGACTTTTCTGAACTATGATGCGTACACCGAGAGGTTATGGTCATTGAGCTTGTATCTCAGCCAACATGTGGATCCTGAGTGAGCCATCCTATGTGTATTATAAAATTAAAAAAAAAGGGGGGTTTCCGCTGTAAGAGTTAGTGTAAGCGCTGGAGTGTTCCCGGGGAAAGCTCGCGGCTGTCACGGCCCCGTCAGGGTGGCGTTCGGGGCGTGACAATTCTAGTCATTGGTATGTAGATGAAGACTAATGAGAGATATCAGGTAAAAGAAAAAGCTATTTCTTAGAATGTTTTGCCCTTCATCCTGTGAGAGCTAATCCTAAGGTCAACCTCAGAAAACTTCAAAAGTTTGAAACCAGAGAGTTCACATCATCATTCATGTTTCATCAATGTCAAATTTGAATGCTTGAGAAGGATAAAGTTGTCAACACGCATTAATAAAGTTCAACCACCATCACCATCTTACTAGGAGTCAGCAATTCAGCATAATCACAGTAAAATGCACTATGGTATTGACAAGTGTAAATGAATATATGCATGATTGCAAAACGTGCAAATCCTCCCCCCCAACTAAATGAAACATTGTCCTCAATGTGAAAGCATAAAGGAAAACAAGAGAAAGATGGGAACAAAGAGACGCAAACCAAAAGAAAAACAACATAAAATCACAGCCAACTAGAGCAATAGAAAAAAGAACAAAACAAAATGCAAATAAGAAATAAAAGGAAACAAAAAGGAAACAACAAAAAGGAAAGGTCAGAGGATAATGTTACAAAACGACGCTGATTATACACATGGAAGCGCTCATTGTACAATCATCCATATGATTGAAGGATTTCTTGGTCCTCCCTGGACAGAAATGAAAGTTTGCTTGCAAAAAATTATACTTACTAGATCTGACAAACCTGCTTGAACTTTGTCTGCGATTAAATTTTCAATCTTCGATAATCTTCAAGTCACTAAATTTCAGGTGTTATTGTCTGATGGAGAGTCACATCCTCATTTGCAGACTTCTTCTTCGAGGAGACGAACCTGTTTTTGATTATACACATTGAAGCACTCTTTGTACCATCATCCACACGATTGAATGATTTGTTGGTCCTCTCACAAGAGACATGAAAGTTTGCTTGCAAGAAATTATACTAACTAGATCCGACAAACGATCTTGAATTTTGTCTGCGATTAAAGCTTAAATCCTAGATAATCTTCAGGTCATTAAATTTCGTGTATTATTAACAGAAGGAGAGTTTAAAGTATATAATAGTAGTAGTCGATGGGTGCAATATTCCAAAATGAGTAATTGGAGACGTTTAGGCTCCCAAAATTTTGGTTCCAATAAAATAGTTTTTCAAAATTATCTCTCTCCTTCAACTCATCATTTTTCACTCTAAAAAAAATATAAAAAATCATTCAAATAATCAGTCTTCATTTTTTCACTAACTCCAATATCTCAAAATTTTAACAATCAGTTACCACCTTAAAGTGGAAAGTGTCTAATATTGATAATTGAAAGATGCAGTCCATCAAAATTGATAGTTTATAGTGCAATGTGTCACATACATAATTCAATGACGAATGAGTTGTTCCGAGCCATTCATCCTCAACCGCAGACCTCTTCTTCGAGGAGACGAACATGTTTTTGTACTCATAGTCTGCATCTTTTCTTACAAAACGACGCTATACACATGGAAGCGCTCATTGTACCATCATCCGTACGATTGAACAATTTTGTTAGCCCAAGGTTGTTTTACAAACAATCTATAAATGATTTTGATGATAACAAAATATTCTAAGTTTGAAAGACTTATAGATTTACATTGTCAATCCACAATTTCCAAGTTATATTTCATTGGATTGAGGTTAATTCCTTAAATTATTTTTAAGTGGACTTGAACACCATTACACAAGTTGATAAGATCAATTTTTCATATTGTAGGTGTTTAAAGAAGTATTGGAATGATTTGGTTGCTTTAAAGTTGAAATTGGAGTAGTTGCTGACAAAGAACAAATCTTTTGACGAAGTGTTGGAAGTGTCGACACATTGGACCATAGTGTCGACACAATGAACTAACACCCGAGAGTTTACATTTCAGGCAATTCAAAGTGATTTTTTGACTTAGTGTTGAAAGCGTCGACACATTGGACCATAGTGTTGACACATTGAACTTACACCCAAGAGTTTATTTCCAGACCAAGTTTAATGTGTCAGCACATGAAATCAATGTGTCGACACATTGTGCTATTTTGCAGAAAATCTGGAAACGACGTCAGCTCTTTCCAAAATGGTTCAAATGTCTTCTAAACCCCTCCAACGACTCTCTAACTTTACAAAAGACCCTTAATGACCATTGCAGATGGAGAGAGAAGAGAGAGAGCTCGACCAATATTGAAACATCTAGAGAGAGAAAGTCCAAGATCCAAAGTTTTCACTTGCTGAATCATTCTAGAACAAAGCTCCATTGTCAAATCTTCTTCTCTTACTCATCTTTGACAACCAAGCCTTCAAAGGAAGAGAGAGATTTCTTGAAGAAGGGACAACCCACTTGCATTCAATCTTGCCCTAACTTCTAGTGAGAGAAAGCTTGTAGAAGAAGAGGGAAAACAACACCTACCGAGAGAGCTTGTGCTCCCACCTGCAAAATTTTCTTCATTTTTTCACTAATGACGAATGAGTTTTTCCGAGTCACTCATCCACAACCGCAGACCTCTTCTTCGAGGAGACGAACCTGTTTTTGTACTCATACTCTACATCATTTCTTACGAAACGACGCTGATTATACACATGGAAGCTCTCATTACACATCATCCATACGATTGGACGATTTCTAGGGCCTCCCTTGACAGACATGAAAGTTTGCTTGCAAAAAATTATACTTACTAGATCTGACAAACGATCTTCAACTTTGTCTGGGATTAAATCTTCAATATTCGATAATCTTCATGTCATTAAATTTCATGTATTACTGACGGAAGGTGAGTTTAAAGTATATAGTATCAGTAGTTGAAGGGTATAATATGCCAAAATGAGTAATTTGGAGCTGTTGAGGATCCCATAATTTTGGTTCCAATAAAATAATTTTTCACAGATATCTTTCTCTCCATCAAATCATCATTTTTCTCTCCAAATAAATATAAAAAATCATTCAAACAATCTCTTTTCATTTTTTCACTAACTCCAATACGTCAAAATTTTTACAATTAGTCACCACCTTAAAGTGCAAAGTTTCTAATATTGATAATTGAAAGCTGCAGTGTATCAAAATTGATAGTTTATAGTGCAATGTTTCACATAGATAATTGAAAGACGAATGAGTTGTTCCGAGCCACTCTCATCCTAAACCGCAGACCTCTTCTTTGAGGAGACGAACCAGTTTTTGTACTCATACTCTTCATCTTTTATTACAAAACGACGTTGATTATACACATGGAAGCGCTCACTGTACAATCATCCATACGAATGAACGATTTCTTGGTCCTCCCTTGACAGACATGAAAGTTTGCAAAAAATTATACTTACTAGATCTGACAAACGAGCTTGAACTTTGTCTGCGATTAAATCTTCAATCCTCGATAATTTTCAGGTCATTAAATTTCGGGTATTATTGGCGGAAGGAGAGTTTAAAGTATATAATATTAGTAGTTGGTGGTGTAATATACCAAAATGATTAATTTGGACATGTTTAGGCTCCCAAAATTTTGGTTCCAATAAAATAATTTTTCAAAAATATCTTTCCCTCCATCAAATCATCATTTTTCTCTCGAAATAAATATAAAAAAATCAGTTAAATAATCTTTCTTCATTTTTTCACTAACTCCAATACCTCCAAATTTTTACAATCAGTCACCACCTTAAAGTGGAAAGTGTCTAATATTGATAATTGAAAGATGCAGTGTATCAAAATTGATAGTTTATAGTGCAATGTTTCACATATATAATTGAAAGACGAATGAGTTGTTCCGAGCCACTCTCATCCTAAACCGTAGACCTCTGCTTCGAGGAGACGAACCAGTTTTTGTACTCATACTCTTAATCTTTTATTTCAAAACGACGCTGATTATACACTTGGAAGCACTCATTGTACCATCATCCCTACGATTGAACAATTTCTTGGTCCTCCCTTGACAGACAAGAAAGTTTGCTGGCAAAAAATTATACTTACTAGATCTGACAAACGATCTTGAACTTTGTCTGCGATTAAATCTTCAATCTTCGATAATCTTCCGGTCATTAAATTTCGGGTATTATTGATGGAAGGAGAGTTTAAAATATATAATATTAGTAGTTGATTGGTGCAATTTGACAAAATGAGTAATCTGTAGATGTTTAGGCTCCCATAATTTTGGTTCCAATAAAATAATTTTTCACAGATATCTTTCTCTCTATCAAATCATCATTTTTCTCTCCAAATAAATATAAAAAAATCATTCAAAATAATCTGTCTTCATTTTTTCACTAAATCCAATACCTCAAAATTCTAACAATGAGTCACCACCTTAAAGTGGAAAGTGTCTACTATTGAAAATTGAAAGATGCATTGTGTCAAAATTGATAGTTTATTGTGCAATGTGTCACATACATAATTGAAAGACGAATGAGTTGTTCCGAGCCACTATCATCCATAACCGCAGACATTTTCTTGAAGGAGACGAGCCTGTTTTTGTACTCATACTCTTTATCTTTTCTTTTAAAACGACGTTGATTATACACTCGGAAGCGCTCATTGTACCATCATCCATACGATTAAATGATTTCTTAGTCCTCCTTTGACAGAAATGAAAGTTTGCTTGCAAACAATTATACTTACTAGATCTGACAAACGATCTTGAACTTTGTCTGTGATTAAATCTTCGATACTCTTCAAGTCATTAAATTTTGGGTATTATTTTCGGATGGAGAGTTTAAAGTATATAATATTAGTAGTTAATTGGTGCAATATGACAAAATGAGTAATTTGGAGATGTTTAGGCTCTCATAATTTTGGTTCCAATAAAATAATTTTTCACAGATATCTTTCTCTCCATCAAATCATCATTTTTCTCTCCAAATAAATATAAAAAAATCATTTAAATAATCATTCTTCATTTTTTCACTAACTCCAATACGTCAAAATTTTAAAAATCTGTCACCACCTTAAAGTGGAAAGTGTCGAATTTTGATAATTGAAAGATGCAGTGTATCAAAATTGATAGTTTATAGTGCAATGTGTCACATACATAATTGAATGAGGAATGAGTTGTTCCGAGCCACTCCAATCCTCAACCAGAGACCTCTTCTTCGAGGAGACAAACCTATTTTTGTACTCCTACTGTTCATCTTTTCTTACAAAAGATAAGTTATTAGATTTATTAGATAGCTTGTAATAGAATTGAAAAGATAAGTTAATGTGCTTATCATAGTGATAAGCTAGTGAATTCATTAGGGAGATAAGCTAGTGTGATTATAAAAGAGAAAGGTTAGAGTGTCTATCATAGAGATAAGTTATTGTGTTGATATAGATAAGTTGATATGTTGTTGGTGATAAGCTAATGTATATATATATTGTGATAAGCCAATGTACCTATGTGATAAGTGGTAAAAGAAAAGAAAAGTGAAATGGCAAGAATGGTTTACGTGAAAGCAAGAGGTGAAAATTCTAGAGACTTAGGTGAGTCACGTGAAGAGTTGCTAGGAGACAAGAAGTGAACTAATGCGGATGAGACAAAGGATTGTCAACCGGTCTTATCATCCAATGGGGGTAGGCGATACAAACAATGAAACCCCCCCTTTTTCACGTGAAAGCTTCCACCTCTAACCCTTGCATCTTCATTTCTTCACATTTTCATTTTTCTCAGTCTCTCTCTTCTTGCACAACTTGCTTTCCTCCTCTTGTGACTGAATATCTCTCCTTGTTGCCCGTTCTCTTTTTCTTGTGACCGAACCTCACTTCCTCACTCAAGCTTGCCTTCCTCTCTTGTGGCCGGATATCTGTTCTTACTCAACTCATTTCTCCCTTTGACAGAAACACACCATTTTAGCTTGCTCTTGTTCCCTTGGCCGAACCACTTCAAGCTCCAAGCCTTTCCCTTGTTTCTCTTCAAGTCACTTCCAATAGCTGCTGGTACTCCTCCTTTCCCTCACCATAAGCCTTCATCTCAGCACCTATTAAACACTTATCTCAGTCCTTGAACCATCATAGTGGGAGGAACCGAAAGCTTAAAGAGTAGAGAAGTTTCTGGTGAAAGCCGAGTGCTATAGTTGGAGGTAGAGGTAGATTGGGTCTTGCATGTGTTGTTTTGATTGTTTTCCTCCATAGATTCTGACCCTAGATACTTTTGTGCTAGGTGCTCTCTTCCCTAATCAGCTTGTGTTCAGCACCAAGGTAAGTAGAGTTGGTCTTTTGGTTATGGACTTGCTATTTTGGCCGTGTGCCTTGTGCTCTTTTGTCTTGTAAATACATGCATGATTAGATCTGATTAGGTTGGGTCTGCTGAGATTATTGTGAGTTGGAGGAAGGGATTAATTGGAGGATTGAATAAATTTCGGCTTGAGGAATTATAATGTATGTTGGTATATTGTGTGGGTTTGGTCATATTCTTCTAGATTTGCATGCATGTGGTGGTTGATGGATAAGAGGCTTGGATATGGAAATCTAGTTAAGGATAGAGAGGTTTGGAGTTAGAAACCCTAAGTAGCACAAGATTAGCAAGTGAGATTTTGCATGTACATATAGATATGTTGGTTATGGCCGATTAGGTATAGTTGTTAAAAAAATTTCGGTTGTGTATTGTAACCCTAAACATCTTATGTTAAGAGAGTGCCACGGGTTGATATGAATATGGAGATTCGTTTAGGCATGTATTAGAGTGTGTGGAATGGTCTTTGGTTAGAAGAATCAACCTAGGGATCATGATTAGGTTGTTGGAATAGGAAGATTTTAGCACTTTGTTTTTAGGTATCATCGCGCTCGACTAGCGTGCGTCCGGCGCTTGAGCAAGGAAATATGGTGGACAGTGTCTTGCCGTCTGACCAATGCTCGACAGATGCTCGAGCGGCCTTTGAAAATTTCACACAGAGAGTTGGCGCTCGACCGCCGCTCGAACGAGGGTTGATGGAAGTTGGACAGTGAGTTGGCGCTCGACCAGTGCTCGACAGGCGCTCGAGCGGGCCTTGTTAAAATCTCATATATGTTGAATTTGGAGTTTCAATTGAAGTCTTGTGAGCTCTAGCATTAAGGATAGTTGATTAAACTTAGTTATGGAGTTATTAAGGTTAGGATGGCGAGATAATCAAGAATAGGTTTGAAATCATTGATGTTTGGGAAGTACATGTGTACCTAGTCAATGGAGCATTGCACCGTGATCCCTTTATCAATCATATTGATGATGTTTGGCACTATGTTTAATTATATGCCTCATTTGTTTACAAAAAACTAGTTAAACAATCTTTTGTAAACAAAATAGTACTTTCAAGATATGTACTTTTGGAAAACCTAATAATTACAACTATTTCGTTTATATGCCTATGAAATTGATTTCCTAAACATCTAAGTGTAGTAATTGAATCGCTTGTAGGCGAAGCACCGTCTCATTTTCAACAGGAGCAAGGTAAGTGGAAGTAAGTGGATTGTAAGTGTGTAAGTATAAACTTACATTTTTGCAAAACTGGAATGATACACTGCATAGCTTTACATGAACAAGCATGACATCATAAGTGAGCATGTCATGGCACGAGCATTGCATGATTTTCTAAAGAGATTTTTATGCAATGACATATGAGAAGTTTTATGATAAGTCAAGTCAAGTTAAAGGCTATGGTTGGTATCGTACCATCAAGATGGACTCCCATACCGAAGGACGAATGCGAGAAGGTTGGGTGAATCCTAAGAGGTAGTGCAACCACACTGAAGGACAAATGTGAGAAGGTGTGGACCTCCAAGGGTCGTATCTAGCCACCAGGCCTGGGACCACTTCAAGGGCTAGCTCGACCAAATGAAATGTCCCCAAGGGTAAGAGAGAGTTCTGATGGGAACGCACAACCCTGACTTCAGGGGTTAAATGGAGCGTAAGCAGCCCACAAGTAAAGTATGAATTATTTTCAAGGACCATGTGTCAATTTCAAGAACAAGTTTTAAGATCAAGAGCATGTGCATAACCATGAAACATGCATGTGAATCATGATATACAATTTCTCATGATATTCAAGTTGAAGATTAAGATCATCTCTTCAAGTTAAGTTTTTCCCTTATTGAGTCTTTTTGACTCACGTTTTTAAAACTGTATCATTCCAGATGCGTCAGGTGAAGGAAGTAAGGAGGACCGTCTGACTTAGAAGGAAGACGCTTATGTGTTTTCGTTGTGACATGATCGATGTGATCTGTCACCTATATACGTGTTATTCATGTATTATGTAATCTAAGATACTATGCTAAATTGGGGACTTTTATGAAGTTATGATTTTGGCCCGTCTCTGTCTCTCGATCCTATGTTCTTTCTGCTGTATGTTTAAGGAAGCACGCTAGAGCTAACCTCTGGGGTTGCTTGCGGCTGTCATAGTCCCATGAGGGACTGCGTTCGGGGTGTGACAGCAGACCTCTTCTTCGAGGAGTTGAACTTGTTTTTGTACTCATACTCTTCAACTTTTCTTCAAAACGACGCTGATTATACACACGGAAGCGCTCATTGTACCATCATCCATACGATTGAACGATTTCTTGGTCCTCCCAAAAGTGACATGAAAGTTTGCAAAAATTTATACTTACTAGATCTCAGAAACGATCTTGAACTTTGTCTGCGATTAAATCTCCAATCTCAATAATCTTCAGGTCATTAAATTAATGGTATTTTTGACGGAATGAGAGTTTAAAGTATATAATATTAGTAGTTGATGGGTGCAATAAGACAAAATGTGAAATTTAGAGAAGTATAGGCTCCTAAAATTTTGGTTCCAATGAGATAATTTGTCAAAATTATCTTTCTCTCCATCAAATCATCATTTCTCACTCAAAATAAATATAAAAAAATCATTCAAATAATCTCTCTTCATTTTTTCACCAACTCCAATACCTTAAAATTCTAACAATGAGTCACCACCTTAAAGTGGAAAATGTCTAATATTGATAATTGAAAGATGCAGTGTATCAAAATTCATAGTTCATAGTGCAATGTGTCACTTACATAATTGAATGACGAATGAGTTGTTCCCAGCCACTCCAATCCTCAACCACAGACCTCTTGTTCCAGTAGACGAACCTGTTTTTGTACTCATACTCTGCATCTTTTCTTACATAACGACGCTGATTACACACACGGAAGCGCTCATTGTTCCATCATCCATACGATTGAACAATTTCTTGGTCCTCCCACGAGAGAAACGAAAGTTTGCTTGCAAAAAATTATACTTACTAGATCTGACTAACGATCTTAAGTTTTGTCAACGATTAAATCTTCAATCCTCGATAATTTTCAGGTCATTAAATTTCGGGTATTATTGGCGGAAGGAGTGTTTAAAGTATATAATATAACTAGTTGATGGTGCAATATACCAAAATGATTAATTTGGACATGTTTAGGCTCCCAAAATTTTGGTTCCAATAAAATAATTTTTCAAAAATATCTTTCCCTCAATCAAATCATCATTTTTCTCTCCAAATAAATATAAAAAAATCAGTTAAATAATCTTTCTTCATTTTTTCACTAACTCCAGTACCTCAAAATTTTTACAATCAGTCACCACCTTAAAGTGTAAAGTGTCTAATATTTATAATTGAAATATGCAGTGTATCAAAATTGATAGTTTATAGTGCAATGTTTCACATATATAATTGAAAGACGAATGAGTTGATCCGAGCCACTCTCATCCTAAACCGCAGACCTCTTCTTCGAGGAGACGAACCAGTTTTTGTACTATACGATTGAACGATTTCTTGGTCCTCCCCTGACAGACATGAAAGTTCGCTTGCAAAAAGTTATACTTATTAAATATGACAAACGATCTTGAACTTTGTCTGCGATTAAATCTTCAATCTTCGATAATCTTCTGGTAATTATATTTTGGGTATTATTGTCGGAAGGAGAGTTTAAAGTATATAATATTACTAAAATGAGTAATTTGGAGATATTTAGGCTCCAAAAATTTTGATTCCAATAAAATAATTTTTCAAAATTATCTTTCTCTCCATCAAATCATCATTTTTAACTCCAAATAAATATAAAACAATAATTCAAATAACGTTTTTTCATTTTTTTCACTAACTCCAACACCTCGAAATTTTAACAATCAGTCACCACTTTAAAGTGGAAAGTGTCTAATACTTATAATTTAAAGATGCAGTGTATTAAATTCCTAGTTTATAATGCAATGTGTCACATACATAATTGAATGAGAAATGAGTTTTTCCGAGCCACTCCCATCCCCAACCGCAGACCTCTTGTTCGAGTAGACAAACCTGTTTTTGTACTCATACTCTGCATCTTTTCTTACAAAACGACGCTGATTATACACATGGAAGCGCTCATTGTACCATCATCCATACGATTGAACGATTTCATGGTCTTACCTTGACAGACTTGAAAGTTCGCTTGCAAAAAATTATACTTACTAAATATGACAAACGATCTTCAACTTTGTCTGCGATTAAATCTTCAATCTTCGATAATCTTCGGGTAATTATATTTCGGGTATTATAGTCAGAAGGAGAGTTTAAAGTATATAATATTACTAGTTGATGGGTGCAATATGCTAAAATGAGTAATTTGTAGATATTTAGGTTCCCAAAATTTTGATTCCAATAAAATAATTTTTCAAAATTATCTTTCTCTCCATCAAAACATCATTTTTTAGTCCAAATAAATATAAAACAATCATTCAAATAACGTTTTTTCATTTTTTCACTAACTCCAATACCTCAAAATTTTAATAATCAGTCACCACCTTAAAGTGGAAAGTGTCTAATACTGATAATTGAAAGATGAAGTGTATTAAATTGATAGTTTGTAGTGCAATGTGTCACATACATAATTGAATGACGAATGAGTTGTTCCGAGCCACTCCCATCCTCAACCGCAGACCTCTTGTTCGAGTAGACGAACCTGTTTTTGTACTCATACTCTGAATCTTTTCTTACAAAATGACGCTGATTATACACATGAAAGCGCTCATTGTACCATCATCCATACGATTGATCGATTTCTCGGTCCTCCCTTGACAGACATGAAAGTTCGCTTGCAAAAAATTATACTTACTAAATATGACAAACGATATTGAACTTTGTCTGCGTTTAAATCTTTAATCTTCGATAATTTTCTGGTCATTATATTTCGGGTATTATTGTCGGAAGGAGAGTTTAAAGTATATAATATTACTAGTTGATGGGTGCAATATGCCAAAATGATTAATTTGGAGATATTTAGGCTCCCAAAATTTTGATCCCAGTAAAATAATTTTTCAAAATTATCTTTCTCTCCATCAAATCATCTTTTTTCACTCCAAATAAATATAAAACAATCAGTCAAATAATGCTTTTTCATTTTTTCACTAACTCCAATACCTCGAAATTTGAACAATCTGATGTGAACCCCGTTATCCCGTAACGAGACCCAACAACTATATGGAACCCAAGACCGTTTCTAGAATGGATTCGAATGGAACCTCGACTCGTTGCTTAGGAAAGCAAGAACCTCGGTATGGTGATGACGCCACAAATTGGGATGAAAAGCCGTTTGATAAGTCGCGTTGAACGCCACGGGAAATCGTGATAAGTTCGAGAAGTTCTTCAAAGAACCAAAGAGAAATACTCTCACAAATTCATTAATCAACGTCTGTTTTTTATTAAAATACGAGAGCTCCTATTTATAGGGCTGAAAATAACAAGGAAATAAAAGCTAAATTAAGACACAAATGCTGGACGCAGCAACAGAATAAGACAATTAAAAAATACCTTATTGGACTCTCACAAAAATCTTGGACGGAAACACCAGCTAGACTTTTAGGAAATATTATATTCCTTATGTTGACAAAAGGCTATACGTAAAAGCCACTTTAGAATAGTCAAATAACTTTTCCTTATTTGACTTCTCTCAAAAGCCATACGTAAAGGCAAATTGAAATAGGAAATATATTTCCTTTTTGGACTTAAAGAGCTGGACGGGAAAAGACAGACTTTCCTAACTCAACTAACAGGTCACACGGCAATAGAAAAGGCAAGGAACTTTGGTGGCTGGTCACACTCGACTAACAAAGGAAAATTAAAAGAAAACTACATGTGCCTAAAAGAGACAACACATCTAACACAAAAGCTCACACATAAATTTAAATGATGAATCAAAAATAAATAATCAAAAGATTTCAAAAGGAAAGGATTTTTCCCTTAGAATTTCCATGCAATCTGATTCTTCTAGAATAGTCCCAAAATTATCTCTTGACCGGATCCTTCTAGAAAATGGATCATCTTTGATGGGCTTCCACGAATGGGCTTGGGCCCATATCTCATGAATGATTTCATCGAGTACGTCCTTGAACTTCTTGTCTCGTTTTCTCGTAACCGGCCCTACGGGATCTTGAACTAGCACCATTGACGCCTTGCTCGTATTCTCATCACAATCAGTCACCACCTTAAAGTGGAAAGTGTCCAATACTGATAATTGAAAGATGCAGTGTATTAAATTGATAGTTTATAGTGCAGTGTGTCACATACATAATTGAATGACGAATGAGATGTTCCGAGCCACTCCCATCCTCAACTACAGACATCTTGTTCGAGTAGACGAACCTGTTTTTGTACTCATACCCTGTATCTTTTCTTACAAAACGACGCTGATTATACACATGGAAGCGCTCATTGTGTCACGCCCTGGACGCCATCCCGCTGGAACCGTGACAGCCGCGAGCAATCCCTAGGAAAGCTTCAGCGCTCATACATACATACATACAGCGGAAAAATATAGAATCGCGAGAGAGAGACGAGCCAAACTCGTAAGATGATAAAGGTTCTCAATAAACTTGTATCTTAATATACACATAACATGATAACACTTAAACAAGTGACGGATCTCATCGATCAGGTCACAACAACAAAACATAGAAAAATCTTTCTTCTAAGTCAGGTAGTCCTCTTGACTTCCTTCACCTGAGGCATTTGGAATGACACAATTTTAAAAACGTGAGTAAAAAAGACTCAGCAAGGGAAAAACATAAATTTAAAACATGATCTTAACTTGGACTTGCTTAACATGAGAAATCATAATTCATGATGCATATGCATGTCTCATGGTTATGCATATGCTCTTGCTCGTAGACATAATCTTGTTCTTGAAATTGGCCCATAGCCCTTGAAAATATTTCCTTCATAACTTGTGGGCTACTTACGCTCCATTTAACCCCTGGCGTCCGGGTTGTGCGTTCCCATCGGAACCGTCCCCCTTACCCTTGGGGAGTTTTCATTTGGTCTAGCTAGCCCATAGTTGCCCCAGGCCTGATGGCTAGACACGACCCTTGGAGGTCCACACCTACTCATTGTCCTTCAGTGTGGTTTGCACAGACTCTTAGGATTCACCCAACCTTCTCGCGTTCGTCCTTCGGTATGGGAGTCCATCATGATGGTACGGTACCGACCAGAGCCTCTTAACTTAACTTGTCTTACCAGAAAACTTTTCATATAACATTGCATAAAAATCACTTTAGAAAGTCATGCAATGCTCATGTTATGCCATGCTTGCTTGAAATATCATGCTTTGTTCATGAATCTATGCAGCGTGTCATTCCAGTTTTAAAAAATGTAAGCTTACTTACACACTTACTTCCACTTACCTCGGTCTCCTTGATTATTAGTAATGGTACGAAGATCGCCTACAAGCGATTCAAACACCTCTTAGTTACTAGGAATTAAGTACATAAGCATACAAGATAAATAATTGTATATAGTTTGGTTTTTCCCCAAAAATACATTTCTGAAAATACTATATCATTTTCAAAGGTTTACTTAGAAAACTCTTATTAAACATTTGAGAAAAGTATTTATCAAATCAACATAGAATCCCAAGTTAAAAATAGCAATTATTAAGGCATCAACTCCATTACCTTGCTCTTAACTCTATCAAACCTATTGTCCATCAATTTCTACTAACTTACCCTCTTGCCCTCTATAGACTTGCTGACCCAAGCCCTAATTAATTAAATTTCAAGGCTTGAAATCAATTATAATCATATCCTAACCAAGTCTCCAAAACAGCAAGCTAACGGTACCAAAAATCCAAGCTTTGATAACCACTCTAACTAATACCAACCCTTGGTATTTAAGCTCCATCATTTATGCTTAACTAACTTGCAAGATTTCTTTTAACACTAAACCTAGGTTTTTAACCTCTAACTCATTCAGCCATGACATAAAATTCACTTATACATAACATGCAAATTAACTATCATCTACCATTCATTCGGCCATGCATCAATTTCTAGCATTCATTGAACCAAACTTCATCTTCAACATGATCCCATCCTCCAATATCAGTTTCACAACCTAGGATCTACAAATCATAACATAATTTCAAGATCTAGCAAAGGATAATATTCGGCCAAGCATATTGTGAACCATCATCCGAAACTTAGCATGCATTACCAACTTCATTGCATTTTCCATAGCAACTCACAACCAAATCATTATTTCTTTCTCCATCTCTAACTTATCCCTTCCTCCAACGACTACATCACAACCAACCTATCAAATCTACCATTTACATGCAAAAATATCAATAAGGACTATGGCCAAACAAAGAGAAATAGAACATGCAAGATTCGGCTAAGCAAAATCCTTTGCTAACCAAGAATCCAACCCTACCTCGCTTGTGCTGAACCCAAGAGCTGAAACCAAGCACAAAAATATACAAAATCAGAACCATTGAAGGAAAAGAGCCAAAAACATTACATGCAAAACAACATCTACCTCAACCTCCAACTTAGAGCTCTTGGTTTATACCCAAAACCTTCACTATCCTTCAACTTTCGGTTCCTCCCACAAGAGTGGTTACAAGGGCTGATAATGGTGTCTAATAGGTGCTGAAATGGAAACTTTGAAGTGAGGAAAAAGAGAAGTAACAGCAGCTGAAAATAGCTTGAAGAAATCAAAGCAAGGCTTGAAGCTTTGAAGTGATTCGGCCAAGAGAGTGAGCTGAGTTTCTGTCAAAGGGAAAATGGCTGAGTGAAGAGAGATTTCCAGCCACCAAGAGAGAAGAAATAAGCTGAGCTAAGGAAAGGTTTCGGTCACCAAAGAAAAGAAGGCAAGCTAGAGCAAAGAGAGGTTTTTCGGTTTCAAGAGAAAAGAGAGAAAGCAAGTTTGAAATGAGAAGTGTTCGGCCAAGGAAATGAGCAAATGAAAATGAGAGGAAGTGAAGGTGATGATGCGTGAAAGGCAAGCTGAAAATACATTTAGACTCAAACTATGACAAGAGGGAAAAAGGGGTGAACTTGGGTATTGCCGTCCAAGCCAATATGTCTTGTCTTTTCACCTTCAATTCACCTTATCTCTTTGTCTCCTCTTGCTTAGCCATTCATGTGAAGCTCTCTTGCCTTGTCTTTTCACTTTCAATTCACCTCATCTCTCCTCTTGCTCTTCACGTGATCACTAAGGGAAAAGGCAACTTCATTTGCTCATTTAGCCTTCACGTGAATAACATTTAGTGTCTAGAATTTTCTCACCTTTTGCATATCACTTATCTACTTTTCATTCCACTTATCAAATAGCTACTATGGCTTATCACACACATATATATATATTCTAACTTATCACCAACAACTTATCAACTTATCAACATAATAACTTATCTCAAGATAAACATTCTAGCCTATCTCTAAGATAGCCACAATAACCTATCATCTTAAAACTCTCTAGCTTATCACTACGATAAGCACACCCACTTATCAATTAAATTCTTTTCAAGCTATCATATATATCTAGTAGCTTATCATATAATATCTCTAATGATAATTTAAGACTAATGATAATTAAGGCTACATAATAATGATCAAGGCTACCTATTAAAAGACACAAAAATATTTAAATGCTTAACATAAATTTCATGATTTTCTACCTAGATATTTTCGGCCATGATATATCAATTTCTCTTCATAATTTAATTTCATGGATTATGGAATATAATAAGCAAATGGAAAAATATAAGTCCATGAAAGAAACTTACCTAGCAAGTTTCGGCTCTTAGGGAAAATAGAATTTAAACTTGTACTAAAAACTTCCACAATGAAAAAGAAATTATTTAAAGAAAATTCTTGAATAAAATTTCATAATAAGTTAATGTACCATAAACATTAAACTTAGGTCATACATTGGCCAAAAATATGGCCCCATAAATTAAATTAAAAAAAATACATAGGAAATAGCAAAGGGATAAACGGGGTCTCACACATTGTACCATCATCCATACGATTGAACGATTTATTGGTCCTCCCTTGACAGACATGAAAGTTTGCTTCCAAAACATTATACTTACTAGATATGACAAACGATCTTGAACTTTGTCTGCGATTAAATCTTCAATCTTCGATAATCTTCTGGTCATTATATTTCGGGTATTATTGTCCGAAGGAGAGTTTAAAGTATATAATAGTACTATTTGATGGCAGCAATAAGCCAAAATGAGTAATTTGGAGATGTTTAGGCTCCCAAAATTTTGGTGCCAATAAAATAATTTTTCAAAATTATCTTTCTCTCCATCAAATCATCGTTTTTCACTACAAATAAATAAAAACAATCATTCAAATAACCTTTTTCATTTTTTCACTAACTCCAACACCTCGAAATTTTAACAATCTGTCACCAGCTTAAAGTGGAAAGTGTCTAATACTGATAATTGAAAGATGCAGTGTAATAAATTGATAGTTTATAGTGCAATGTGTCACATACATAATTGAAGACGAATGAGTTGTTCCGAGCCACTCCAATCCTCAACCATAGACCTCTTGTTCGAGTAGACGTACCTGTTTTTGTACTCATACTTTGCATGTGAGACCCCGACCTTATTTCTATCATTGTAAAAGAATTATGACTCTTAAGTTGTGCTTTAATTATTGAGAAAGACATACATAATTGAATGAAGAATTTTCCCCTAGCATTTTTATGCGTCTTAAGCTATGATTTAAATGTTATATTATTTGTAATATTTGGAAGAATTTAATTAGGGGCTTTAATCTTGGAAATATGTGAGCCCTTGGATTAAAAATGAGGAGGCATGTTAGAGTAGTTTTGTGTAGTGGCAGAAAAAGGAAATAAAAGGGAACTTGATGGAGAAGGAGGGAAAGAAGGGGGGAAGGGCAGTTTTTCCTTTTCCTTCCCCCAAGTCCCACGTACAAGACCCCCCTCCCTCTCTCTACCGCATTTTCTCAACACCATTTTCCCTAGCACCCACCCGAAGAAGAAGAAGGAGAAGGAGAAGAAGAAGAAAAGAAGGAGAGAGAGAAGGAGGCGAGGGATTTCGGCCCTTGTTAGCCGACCAACCCCATTTCTTTCCCAATTTTTCTTCTTCTTTCTTTTAATGGTTGTTGGTTGTGGTGTTTATTTGGTTTTCTCCTTGTGTTCATGGGTGTTTCTTTGAAGAAATATAGATCTAGTAGGTTTAAAGGGGAGTATAGATTGTACATGAAACCATGAGGAGATATGGCTAGATCTAGGAAATGGTTCAAGAGAACCATTTATGCACCCTAGGTGTTTGCTAAAAAGACCAAGAGAAGAGGAATAATACAATAGCTTAGTTGAGGATGGAATCATGGTTTTGTTGTAACTTTGAATTGGAGATTGTTTAGGCATGTATTAGAGTGTGTGAAATTGTTTATGGTCGAAGAATCGAGTTAGAAATCATGTTTAAGTTGTTGGAATAGGGAGTTTTTAGGACCCTGTTTTTAGGTAACATCGCGCTCGACTAGCGTGCGACCGGCGCTCGAGCGGCCTTAAGGAAATATGAGTGGCAGTGTCTTGTCGTTTGACCAACGCTCGACAGGTGCTCGTGCGACACTTGGGAATTCTACACAGAGAGTTGGACAGTAAGTTGGCGCTCGACTGCCGCTCGAGCGAGGGTTGATGAGAGTTGGACAGTAAGTTGGCGCTCCAGCAGGACCTGTTAAAATTCCATATGTGATGAATTTGGAGTTCCAATTGAAGACTTATGAAACCCTATCATTGAGGCTAGTTGACCAAACTTAGTTAAGAAGTTTATTGAGGTTAAGAAGGTGGGAATTCGATAGACATTAGCCTAGGCATGGTATGATGTAAGGTATTGAATAAGGGATAAATGATGGAATTGATGGTCAATAGTCCATGCAAAGTAAGATTTAAAAGTGGAACAAGGAGAATAGATTTCGACATGATATAGGTTGCTGATTTGGTATGAAATTGTTGATAAGGTTGAATCATTACGGATCCGATCTTGGATATTGAGGTTATGAAAGACGATGTCGTGAGATCAAGTTGAAATACCCTATGAGTTCACTTTATTTGGAGTTATTTGATGTGTATGATTGTTGTTGTTTTCAAATCCGCTTTATGAAAGCTAAAAATGTTTAAAAGAGATTTTAAGTACGATTTCATGTATGATTTCACGTAAGGAAATATCATGTTTAAAGATACAGATTTTGAAACCGAGTATGTATATGAATACTTTTCTTTGAATGTTTATTCTTAAGCGTTAAGTAACATAAGTAACTCGCTTGTAGGGGAAGACCCATTCTAAGCTCGAAAGGATCGAGGTAAGTGAAAACATACTTTTTAAGAACACTGGAATGATACGCAACACGCTTTTATGAACAAGCATAATATGTTATTTTATCAAGCATAACATGTTTATAACCAAGGATGATAAGATATTTTCATCATGCATGACATAACATACGCATGTGCATGAAAGCATGAAAGTAGTTTTTGTGCAAATGAGAGCATGAATGTTTTATGTGATATCCATTATCAAGCATGACACGTCATAAACATTTGCAAGATTTTCTTGAAAGGAAAAGAAAGATTTGTGCAAATGAAAGCAAGAAAGTTTTATGACAAGTTAAGGGACTGAAGTTGGTCGGTACCGTACCAGTTAAGAAGGTGCATCCATACTGAAGGACGTTTACCTGAAGGGTGGATGTCACCTAGGGCACCCATATGGAAGGATGCTTGCAAGAAGGATGGGTAGCTCATGAGGTATGTGCAACCACACTGAAGGATGCTTGCAAGAAGGTGTGGACCTCTAAGGGTCGTGTCTAGCCACTGAAGGACGAATGCGAGAAGGTGTTCTAGCTCGATCAAATGTAAGGTCCCCAAGGGAAATAGGGGACAGTTCCAACGCGAACGCACAACCCTGATTTCAAGGGTAAATGGAGAGTATGTAGCCCACAAGTCAAAAAGAATACTTTCTAAGGACCACGTGTCATTTTAAGTACAAGAGCATGTTTTTCAAGATCATGAATGATACAAGTGCAAGCTTACATTTTCAAGAGCAAGTGCATGTGCATATGCAAACATGAAGCATACATGCACATTACGGTTCATGATCATTGATTGTATCACAATTTTGCTAATTTATCACTTGAGAAAGTTCTACAATTACACCATTTCCACTAGAAAATGAGAACATTATGCTTTGGACATTAGTATGAGGCGAATTGTTAATTTTGACAAAAGCAAGTGTAATTGAATAACTTTAAGTTATTTCTTTTCTCTCCTCTCACCATATTTTCAGCCATGTGCAGGAGATAAAAATTTGACAAAGGAGAGTGGGGCCGAAATGCCAAGTGTTGGGCTGGACCCAGTGATAGGTAGCCCAATTGTGTTAGTCTCCTTGGAGCCCACTTCTACACATTCGGTCCTTAAGGATAGTACTCCAGCTGAAATGCCCATCTGTTGGAAAAATGAGGAGACCAAACATTCTAAAGGTGGAGGGCCGAACCAATCAGAAAAAAGGAAAGAAAGAGGAGTCTCGGCTGAAAAGGGAGAAGGGGACTTTTACGTGACAACATGCAGGGAAAGAAAACGCTGGAAAACTTGAAACAAAAGCTGGGCCCGAAACCTACATGAGCTGGCCCGAAACCTGCAGAAGAAAGGAGGCCCGAGAGACTTAAAGAAAAAGGCCATTTTACGTAAGGAAAGGGGGAGACTTCGGTGGACTGGGAGGATGGAGACCTAAAGGGGGAAAAAGCTTTCATTTTGGCTGGGTTCAATGGTCTTGGCGGCTGGAAAGGCTTATGCTTGCTGCCAAGGATTTTTCTCCCAACTTTTTCCATTGCTTTTGCTAGCTATTCCCGTAGAGACAAGAAAAGCCATGGGAGCTTTTGGTTGTATTTTTCTGTAACTTTTAGAGTAACTTTAGTTGTTGTCGGTGCCTTTATTTCCTTAGAGCTTTTTTTGTTTCATTTCTTTTTCATTATTGTTGAACTAAAACCGATTGGCTGCTGCTCCCTTACTTTACGAAGTGATCTTTTTGGTTGTTGTTCATTGCTTTTCCTTCCTAGCTTTGGGGTAGCTTTCGGTTGTTTTTTTATTTCTTTTCTTCATATTTTTTATGGCTTTTCATGGCTGTTGAGGGAAGAGAACGTGTTGTTCGTTGCTGCTGAGGGAGACTGAAAGTTCTCTTGCTGTTTTGTTGACCGAACCTTCCATTATTATTGCACTTTCATTTTAGTTGCAAAATTTTCCAGATTTGAGTTTTGTTTTGGTTGGATGGTTAAATATTTTGTTAAGTTCTATTTCACTTCCTTAATGTTAGATTAGTGTTTAAGTTTGTGTTTGTTAGTTGGTTTGAGTATGGATATGTATGGGTTGTGACTAGCTAAATTTTGGGTACTAAGTGTTCGATGAAATGTCTCTTAGAGCAAGTTTGCTTGTTATCATGTTTGGGTACTAAGTGTTCAACTCCATTCCATGCTATTTTATTATCATGTTTGCTTGTTAGCTTTTCATTAACCTCCTAGCATTTAGATTAATATCAACTCAAAAATCTCAAAAATCATGGATGGTATCCTAAAACCCAACCTTTTCATTTGTAAATACCATTTTCATTGTAAATAGAACATAGTTTTCTCTTATCGTAATGGTGATGAGAATGAAAGATTGAACACATTGTTCCTTGTGGAGATGACCTAGGACTTCCCTAGTATTACTTGACAACCTCCTACGCTTGGGAGTAATTCGCTAATCATTTTTAGTTGAGTCAAGTTTTTGGCGCCGTTGCCGGGGAACGGTTAGTTCAATTGACATTCTATTGCCATTATTTTTTTTCTTTATTTCCTTTTTACATTATTAGTTGTTGGTTCGTTAGTTCACACTCATACACTTGATATCACTCTCTTAGGCACTCATGTTTGATGAATTGGGCAAGAGACGATACACATAGGCTATATAGAGTGAATTCTGGTGATAGTGTGTATAGTGATAGTGTGCCAAGTGTTGAGTTGGACATTAATAACAGTGATATAAACTCTGATTTGGAAAATTCTGCTACTGTTGAAGCTATGGCTGAACAAGCGCCTAGAACACTAAGAGATTATTTGCAGCCCACTCGCACCGCAACACCATCATGCATTGCTTTACCTGAGGATGCTTCTAATTTTTCCATTAAGCATGACATGATGTCAATAGTACCTCAATTCCATGGGATGGATTCCGAGAGTCCATACCAACATTTGACAGATTTTGAGCTTGCTTGCACTACCTTCATTACTAGAGCTACGACAGATGAATATGTTGAACTTCGTTTATTTCCTTTTTCTTTAAAGGATAAAGCGAAGATTTGGTTTAATTCTCTGAGATCAAATTCTATCTCTAGTTGGTCTGACATGCAACGTGAGTTCTTACATAAATTTTTTCCTTTTCAGAGAACTCAATTTTTGCAAGAGCAAATCAGCCACTTTATGCAGAGGAGTGATGAGACCTTCCACTTTTGTTGGGAAAGATTCAAGGATTTAATGAACATCTGTCCACATCATGGGTTTGAGTCTTGGAGGCTTGTCAACTACTTCTACACTGCACTTACACCTGAATGCAAGCAATTTGTTCAGACTATGTGCAATGGGGAATTCTTTAGCAAGGAACCTGATGAAGCGTTGAAGTTCTTTGATTACCTTGCTGAAAGTACTCAACAATGGAATACACGATCTGACCGGACACCATTGACAGTACAACCTCTCAGAGCAATTGGTGGTGGGGGTAAATATGAAGTCAAAGAGGACACTGATGTCCAAGCTCGTATTAGTGCTTTGACTAGAAGGTTGGAGGTTATGGAATTAGAGAAGTTGAAGGCCGTGAAAGCAGTGGAGGTGTGTTCTCTATGCGCCGATTCTAGCCATAAGACTCAGGATTGTCCGATTATGCCTATTTTACAGGAGAGTGGGTCTGATCAGATGCAATCAGCAAATTGGGTTAACAGAACACCAAATAAGCCTTTCTGCAACACTTACAATCCGGGGTGGAGGAATCATCCGAACTTTTCATGGAGGAATGATCAATCTGGTCAATCTTCGCATTTTCAGCAACCTCCCCAGTCCTATGCACCACCTTTTCAGCAGACATTTCATCCGGTTGCTCCTCAGCACCATTATCAACCACATCAAACTTCTCAGAGCTATCCGATTGCAGCAGCGCCTCCAGGATTTCAATCTCATGTAGCTGCTCAACATTCTCAATTTCAACCCCCTACTCCACCAAAGAAGTCTCTTGATGATATTATGGCACAGATGGCCAACACACTTCAGCAGTTCATGCAGATTCAAGCCACTACGAACAGTCAGAACACTCAAGCCATTAATGAGTTACGGGGCACCATTAATAAGATGAGTAAGACATCGAGCACTCTTGACAGAGGAAAATTCCCAGCACAACCCCAGCCAAATCCTCAAGTATACCGGCAACAACAACAACAACAAGTGCATAATGTCTCAGAGGAATCAATTGAAACAGCAAAGGCTGTTATTTCTTTAAGAAGCGGAAAGGAAGTTCCTCGACCTGAAATGCCTGTGGATAGACAGATAGTTCCCCTGACACCTGACATTGTGAATGAGGCAGATGAAGCTGCAAAGAATTTGAAGCAAGAGGAAGTTCGGTGTGAAGTAAAGAAACCTGCAAGTGATGAGGCAGAGACGAGTAGGGAGTTCCAACCTGTGGTTCCCTATCCTCAGAGATTAGCAGCTGGCCAAAAGAACAAATATCATACGGAGATTCAGGAAATCTTCAAGCAAGTGAAGATCAACATTCCACTTTTGGACGCCATACAACAAGTCGCATATGCAAAATTTCTGAAGGACTTGTGCACAGTGAAAAGGAAGCTGAATGTAAAGAAGAAAGCTTTCTTGACAGAGCAAGTCAGCGCATTGATATTGAGCGAGACTCCTCAGAAGTTTAGAGATCCCGGCACTCCTACCATTTCCATTATCTTTGGTGAATCACGCATTGGGAGAGCTTTACTAGATTTGGGTAGCAGTGTGAACTTGCTACCATTCTCAATATATGAGCAGTTGGGATTGGGTGAGCTGAAAAAGACTTCTATCATGCTACAGTTAGCTGACAGATCAGTCAAGGTGTCACGGAGTATAATTGAAGATGTTTTGGTTCAGGTAGACAAATTCTACTATCCAGTGGATTTTGTAGTTCTGGATATGCAGCAGAAAGTTTCCACCATCTACCAGGCACCTGTTATTCTTGGACGTCCATTCCTTGCTACCTCCAACGCGTTGATTAATTGTCGAAGTGGAGTACTGAAGCTCACATTCGGGAATATGACATTGGAGATGAACGTGTTCAATGCCTGCAAGATGCCGAGTGGATGTGACGACTCAGAGGTACATGCAGTTGATTTGATAGAAGATTTTGATATTTCAGAGCTGTTATCAGTACTTGATTCTGATATTGCATTTGAGGATGACTTTCCCGAGCAGCCTGAAACTCTTATTGAGACAGTTCCTCCATCAGTAGAATTAACAGAAGTAGAGGGACAGCTAATAGAGACACATGACCCCTCTCTGTTGTCAAATGTGAGCTACATAGGCAGTTGGCGTAGGCCAGTCTTTGAAGCCCTTGACTTACCAGAAGTCATGAAGTCGTCGGAGGAAGAAGTCCCTACATTGGAGTTGAAGCCACAACCTGAGGACTTGAAGTACGTTTTTCTGGGTCCAACTGAGGGTACATTTCCGGTGGTTATCTCTTCTCAGCTTACTTCAGAGCAAGAAGCTAATTTATTAGCAGTGTTAAGACGACATCGGGGAGCAATAGGATGGACTATTGCAGACATCAAAGGAATTTACCCTTCTATTTGCACCCATAACATTTTTCTGGAGGGAGATGCAAGACCAGTTCGTGATGCCCAGCGAAGATTAAATCCCACCATGAAAGAGGTGGTGAAGAAAGAGGTGCTGAAATTGTTAGCTGTGGGCATCATTTATCCTATCTCTGACAGCAAGTGGGTAAGCCTAACACAGGTAGTTCCAAAGAAATCTGTTTTAACTGTTATTGAAAATGCTAGTGGTGAGTTGATCCCGACTAGGAAGGTAACAGGTTGGAGGATGTGCATTGACTATAGAAAGTTGAATTCAGTTAGTCGAAAAGATCACTTCCCAATACCTTTCTTGGATCAAATTTTAGAGAAAGTAGCTGGTAATGCTTTTTATTGCTTTCTAGATGTTTTTTCTGGTTATTATCAAATTGCCATAGCACCAGAGGATCAAGAGAAGACCACCTTCACTTGTCCCTTTGGCACTTTTGCTTTTAGAAGAATGCCATTTGGTTTATGTAATGCACCTGCTACTTTTCAGCGTTGTATGATGAGCATTTTTTCTGACATGCTAGATGATATGTGTGTTTGGTAAATCATTTGATTTTTGCTTGAAACATCTTGATGTTGTGTTGCGACGATGTGAAGAGAAAAATTTGTTGTTGAATTGGGAAAAATGTCAATTTATGGTTAGTAGTGGCTTGGTACTTGGTCACTTAGTTTCTGAGCGTGGTATAGAGGTTGACAAGGCTAAGATAGAGTTGATTTCTCAATTGCCTATCCCTAGGACAGTAAAGGATATCAGATCATTTCTTGGTCATGCTAGTTTTTATAGACGTTTCATTCAAGGCTTTAGTAGTATTGCAAAACCATTGTGTACTTTGTTGCAAAATGATACTACTTTTGTTTAGACTGATGAGTGCCAGCATGCTTTTGAGACCCTGAAGAAACATTTAACAGTTGCTCCAATTATGCAATCTCCTCGGTGGGACTTGCCTTTTGAAATCATGACAGATGCTAGTGACTTCGCTCTGGGTGCCGTTCTTGGCCAAAGAGTGGATAATAAACCTTCTGTCATTTATTATGCAAGTCGTACTTTAAATGATGCACAAAAAAATTATACCACCACCGAGAAGGAATTGTTAGCTGTTGTGTTTGCCTTGGATAAATTTCGTTCTTACATTATTGGGTCTTCTGTTATCATTTTTGCTGACCATTCTGCTCTCAAATATTTGTTGTCAAAGAAAGATGCCAAACCAAGGTTGATTCGTTGGATTTTGTTGCTACAAGAGTTTAACATCACTATCAAGGACAAGGAAGGAGTTGAGAATGTGGTAGCAGATCACTTGTCAAGATTGCCATCAGCCACTTCTTCCTCTTCCTCTCTTCCTTTAGACGATAGTTTTCCTGATGAGCAACTTTTTGGAGTTACTACAATTCCTTGGTTTGCTGACATAGTTAATTATTTGGTGACTGAACAGGTACCTTTTGAATGGTCTCTTCAAGACAAGCGCAAATTCCTTGCGGAGGTAAGGCATTTTTATTTTGATGATCCTTATCTTTTCAAATACTGTTCAGACCAATTGATTCGAAGATGCATTCCTGATGTTGAGTTTTCTTCCATTTTGGAGTTTTGTCAAAAGGGCGCATGTGGTGGTCATTTTCTGCAAAGAAAATAGTAGCCAAAATTTTACAGAGTGGTTTTTATTGGCCTTCTATGTTCAAAGATGCTTACAATTTTTGTAAAACTTGTGACTCTTGTCAAAAGTTGGGAGCCATCACCAAAAGAAACATGATGCCTCTCTCCCCAATTCTTACTTTGGAAATTTTTGACTGTTGGGGAATTGATTTCATGGGTCCCTTTCCAGTTTCCTTTGGACATACTTAGATTCTATTGGCTGTGGATTATGTTTCTAAATGGGTGGAGGCCATAGCTTGCAAAACCAATGACCATCGTGTTGTCCTTAAATTTATGCAGTCTCTTTTTGCTCGTTTTGGCATGTCTAAGGTTTATCATTAGTGATGGGGGTTCTCATTTTTGTAACAAACCGTTTTCCAATCTTTTGAAGAAATATGGAGTTACTCATCGAGTCTCTACTCCATATCACCCCCAAACAAATGGGCAAGCCGAGTTAGCAAACCGTGAGGTAAAAATCATTTTGGAGAAAACAGTTAATCCCAATAGAAAGGATTGGTCCCTTAGACTACTTGATGCCTTGTGGGCTTATCACACTGCTTTTAAAACTACTCTTGGCATGTCCCCATATCGTTTAGTCTATGGTCGTGCTTGTCACTTACCTGTTGAGATTCAACATCGTGCTCTTTGGGCCATTAAACAAGTTAACATGTCACTTGATGAAGCTTCAGGGTTGAGAAAACTGCAGATTGCTGAATTGGATGAAGCTCGTCGCAATGCATATGACAATGCTCAATTGGCCAAGGAGCGCATGAAAATCTTCCACGATCAGAGGATTCTTCCCAAACACTTCATACTTGGCCAGGAAGTTATTCTTTACAATTCTCGCTTACATCTTTTTCCTGGTAAGTTAAAGTCTCGCTGGCATGGCCCATACATCATTAAAGAGGTCCATTCTCATGGTGCAGTGGACATTGTTGATCCAAAAAATGGAAATAGTTTCACAGTCAATGGACAACGTCTCAAGCCATTTATGACTCCCTTCAAACCAAATGAAGAAATCTTGCTTGTGCAAGATCCCAGGGGAGTCCTCTGACCTTTCCTTTTTGTTGTTTCCTTTTTGTTTCGTTTTATTTATTATTTGCATTTTTGTTCTTTTTCTACTGCTCTTGTTGGCTGTGGTTTTCTGTTGTTTTTCTTTTGGTTTGCTTCTCTCTGCTCCTTTTCTGTTGTTCCCTTTTAAGCCTTAACATTGAGGACAATGTTTGATTTAGTTGGGGGGAGAGATTTGCACATTTTGCAATCATGCAATATATTCATTTGCACTTGTCATTATCCTATTGCATTTTACTGTGATTATGCTGAATTGCTGACTCCTAGTAAGACGGTGATGGTGGTTGAACTTTATTAATGCGTGTTGACAACTTTATCCTTCTCGAGTATTCAAATTTGACATTGATGAAACATGAATGATGATGTGAACTCTCTGGTTTCAAACTTTTGAAGTTTTCTGAGTTTGACCTTAGGATTAGCTCTCACAGGATGAAGGGCAAAACATTCTAAGAAATAACTTTTTCTTTTACCTGATATCTATCAGTAGTCTTCATCTACATACCAATGACTAGAATAGAGAGAAGTACACTACAGGACTACTGAGTTGTGCTTTACAAAAAAAAAGGAAAGAAAGAAAGAAAGAAAAAAAAAGAAAAGAAAAAGAAAAGAATAAGAGCAAAAGGAAGGGGCAACTTAACTTGTTATTGAGTCAAGGGCTAGAAACAGTTGCCCAAACTTTGGGGGTTTGAAAAACTCAACAACCCTTAAGAACAGAGTTGGCGCGAAAACTGCTAGACCCTTCAGCTTTGAAGTAGTTAGGATCGATATTGATCAATCTTAAGGTCGAAACTCTTTTGGATAGCGAGTGGTAGAAATGAGGACAAAGAGCGAGTCAAGGTGATAAATTGTAATTTCTCTAGACGTTTTGCCTCAATCCTATTAAGAGGAGATACTAAGTATTTCAAAGATGCTGATATTGTTTGAAATTGTGAGAGGTAAGGTCATTGTGATTGAAAATTCTTTTGATTGACTGATATGCTTGTGAATGAATTGTTGTCTCAATGCATTATTTTGTTCAAATACTTTTCGCTATTTTTGCTAAGGGACTAGCAAAAAGCTAGTTGGGGGTGTGATTGTATCACAATTTTGCTAATTTATCACTTGAGAAAGTTCCACAATTACACCATTTCCAGTAGAAAATGAGAAAATTATGCTTTGGGCATTAGTATAAGGCGAATTGTTAATTTTGACAAAAGCAAGTGTAATTGTGTAATCTTAAGTTATTTGTTTTCTCTCCTCTCATCATATTTTCATGTCTCCATTTTTATAAATATGATTGGAATATTTCCGATATTAACTTCTGTTTTTATGTTTTGCATATGAACAATGGAGATGAAGTGAGTTCATGGAAGTGAGAGGGAGGCTGGAATCAAAAGTCGGTCGAGCGGTCGTCGAGCGCCTGTCGAGCGAGAAGTCTCTGTTTGAAAAATATTCATGGGCGCTCGAGCGCTGGTCGAGTGTTACAACTCTGTGTGAATTTCTTCAAAGGGCGCTCGAGTGCTGGTCAAGCGCCGGTCGAGCGCGACACGTCTGACGCTATATTTGAGGGCATTTTTGGAAAACGAAAAGAAGCCCTAGGTCATTGATGATGAGTCACGATCTGAAGCCCCCCAAAAGGAGGTTTAAAAGAGAACATTTTGGGATGAAAAGGAGGGAGTTCGAAGGTTACATTTTGGCTTGGAGAGAAGGCTTTTGGGTGGCTGCTGAGACTCCCAACACTTTGCTCCTAAGACTTTTCCCTTGCTTTTTCTTCCTTTGCTGCTAAAGTAGAGACCAAGAGCTTGTGGCTTTTGGCTTGTTTTCTTTCATAGCTTTTAGAGTAGACTTGTTGCTTTCAGTTCTTTATTTTAGAGTTATTTTCATTGCATTCTCTTGTTGTTGTGTTGATCGAACCTTCATTTATATTTGCACTTTCATTTCAGTTTTAGAACATTTGTGGACCGAATGTTATGTTGCATTTATATTCCAGATTTGAGTTTTGCTTTGGTTGGATGATTAAATGTTTTGTTAAGTTCTATTTCACTTCCTTAATATTAGATTAGTGTTTAGGTTTGAGTTTGTTAGTTGGTTTGAGTATGGTTATGAATGATTTGTGACTAGCTAGAAACTGGGTACCAAGTGTTTGATGAAATGTCTCTTAGAGCAGATTTAATGTCAAACGATGTTTATTCGATAGCTACTTGAGTTTATCTAGTTTCAGCTCCATCTCATGCTATTTTATTATCGTATTTGATTGTTAGTTTTTCATTAATCTCCTAGCGTTTAGATTAATCACAAATCAAAAATCTCAAAAATCATGGATGGTAACCTAAAACCAAACTTTTCCCTTTGTAAATATCATTTTCATTGTAAATAGAACATAGTTTTCGTTTATTGTAATGACGATCGGGTATTATTGTCGGAAGGAGAGTTTAAAGTATATAATATTACTAGTTCATGGGTGCAATATGCCAAAATGAGTAATTTGGAGATATTTCGGCTCCCAAAATTTTGGTTCCAAAAAAATAATTATTCAAAATTATCTCTCTCCGTCAAATCATCATTTTTGACTACAAATAAATATAAAACAATCATTCAAATAACCTTTTTCATTTTTTCACTAACTCCAATACCTCAAAATTTTAACAATGAGTCACCACAATAAAGTGGAAATTGTGTAATATTGATAATTGGAAGATGCAGTGTATCAAAATTGATAGTTTATAGTGCAATGTGTCACATACGTGAAAGACGAATGAGTTGTTCCGAGCCGCTCTCATCCTCAACCGTAGACCTCTTTTTCGAGGAGACGAACCTGTTTTTGTACTCATACTGTGCATCTTTTCTTACAAAACGACACTCGGTATACACTTGGAAGCGCTCATTGTACCATCATCCATAAGATTGAACGATTTCTTGGTCCTCCCTTGACGGACATGAAACTTCGCTTGCAAAAAATTATACTTACTAAATATGACAAACAATCTTGAACTTTGTCTGCGATTAAATCTTCAATCATCGATAATTTTCTGGTCATTATATTTCGGGTATTATTGTCGGAAGGAGAGTTTAAAGTATATAATATTACTAGTTGATGGGTGCAATATGCAAAATGAGTAATTTGGAGATATTTCGGCTCCCAAAATTTTGGTTCCAAAAAAATAATTATTCAAAATTATCTTTCTCTCCGTCAAATCATCGTTTTTCACTACAAATAAATATAAAACAATCATTCAAATAACCTTTTTCATTTTTTCACTAACTCTAATACCTCAAAATTTTAACAATGAGTCACCACCGTAAAGTGGAAACTGTCTAATATTGATAATTGGAAGATGCTGTGTATCAAAATTGATAGTATGTAGTGCAATGTGTCACGTACGTGAAATACGATTGAGTTGTTCCGAGCCGCTCTCATCCTCAACAGTGAAAGATGAACCTGTTTTTGTACTCATCCTCTTCTTCTTTTCTTACAAAACGACGTTGATAATACACATGTAAGCGCTCATTGTACCATCATCCATACGATTGAACGATTTGTGGGTCCTCCCATGAGCGACATGACAGTTTGCTTGTAAAAATTTATACTTACTAGATCTGACTAACGATCTTGAACTTTGTCTGCCATTAAATCTTCAACCTCCGATAATCTTCATTTCATTAAATTTCGAGTATTATAGACGGAAGGTGAGGTTAAAGTGTATAATTTTAGTAGTTGATGTTTGCAATATGCCAGATGATTGATTAATTTGGAGATGTTTAGGCTCTTAAAATTTTTGTTCCAACGAAAATTATCTCTCTCTCCATCAAATAATCATTCAAATAATCTTTTTTCAGTTTTTCACAAACTCCAATACCTCGAAATTTTAACAATCAGTCACCACCATAAAGTGAAAAGTGTTTAATTTTGATAATTGAAAGATACAGTGTATCGAAATTGACAGTTTATAGTGGAATGTGTCACATACGTAATTGAAAGACGAATGAGTTGTTCTGAGCCGCTCTCATCCTCAATCGCTAACCTGTTCTTCGAGTAGACGAACCTGTTTTTGTACTCATACTCGTCATCTTTTCTTACAAAACGCCGCATATTATACACATGCAAGCGCTCATTGTACCATCATCCATACGATTGAACGATTTGTTGGTCCTCCCACGAGAGACATGAAAGTTTGCTTGTAAAAAATTATACTTACTAGATCTGACAAACGATATTGAATTTTCTCTACGATTATATGTTCAATTTCTGATAATATTCAAGTCATTAAATTACGGGTATTATAGACGGAAGGAGAGTTTAAAGTGTATAATTTTAGTAGTTGATGGGTGCAATATGCCAGAATGAGTAATTTGGAGATGTTTAGGCTGCAAAAATTTTTGTTCCAACGAGATAATTTTTCAAAATTATCTGTCTCCTTCAAATTATCTTTTTTCACTCCAAATAAATATAAAAAAGCCTTCAAATAATCTTTCTCAATTTTTTCAATAACTCCAATACCTCAAAATTTTATCAATCAGGCACCACCTTAAAGTGAAAAAGTGTCTAATATTGATAATTTAAATATGCACTTTATCAAAATTGATAGTTTATAGTGCAATGTGTCACGTACGTAATTGAAAGACGAATGAATTGTTCTGAGCTGCTCTCATCCTCAACCGCAGACCTGTTCTTCGGGGAGACGAACCTGTTTTTGTACTCATACTCTTAATCTTTTCTTAAAAAACGACGCATATTATACACATGCAAGCGCTCATTGTACCATCATCCACACGATTGAACGATTTGTTGGTCCTCCCACGAGAGACATGAAAGTTTGCTTGTAAAAAATTATACTTACTAGATCTGACAAACGATATTGAATTTTCTCTGCGATTATATGTTCAATTTCTGATAATATTCAAGTCATTAAATTCCGGGTATTATAGACGGAAGGAGAGTTTAAAGTGTATAATTTTAGTAGTTGATGGGTGCAATATGCCAGAATGAGTAATTTGGAGATGTTTAGGCTGCAAAAATTTTTGTTCCAACGAGATAATTTTTCAAAATTATCTCTCTCCTTCAAATTATCTTTTTTTACTCCAAATATATATAAAAAAGCCTTCAAATAATCTTTCTCAATTTTTTCAATAAATCTAATACCTCAAAATTTTAACAATCAGCCTCCACCTTAAAGTGAAAAGTGTCTAAAATTGATAATTTAAATATGCACTGTATCAAAATTGATAGTTTATAGTGCAATGTGTCACGTACGTAATTGAAAGACGAATGAATTGTTCTAACCCGCTCTCATCCTCAACCGCAGACCTGTTCTCCGGGGAGACGAACTTGTTTTTGTACACATACTCTTCATCTTTTCTTACAAAACGACGTTGATTATACACATGTAAGCGCTCATTGTACCATCATCCATACGATTGAACGATTTGTTGGTCCTCCCATGAGCGACATGACAGTTTGCTTGTAAAAATTTATACTTACTAGATCTGACTAACGATCTTGAACTTTGTCTGCCATTAAATCTTCAACCTCCGATAATCTTCATTTCATTAAATTTCGCGTATGATAGACGGAAGGTGAGTTTAAAGTGTATAATTTTAGTAGTTGATGGTTGCAATATGCCAGATTGAGTAATTTGGAGATGTTTAGGCTCTTAAAATTTTTGTTCCAACGAAAATTATCTCTCTCTCCATCAAATAATCATTCAAATAATCTTTGTTCAGTTTTTCACAAACTACAATACCTCGAAATTTTAACAATCAGTCACCACCATAAAGTGAAAAGTGTCTAATTTTGATAATTGAAAGATACAGTGTATCGAAATTGACAGTTTATAGTGGAATGTGTCACATACGTAATTGAAAGACGAATAAGTTGTTCTGAGCCGCTCTCATCCTCAATCGCTGACCTGTTCTTCGAGGAGACGAACCTGTTTTTGTACTAATACTCTTCATCTTTTCTTACAAAACGACGCATATTATACACATGCAAGCGCTCATTGTACCATCATCCATTCGATTGAACGATTTGTTGGTCCTCCCATGAGACAAAATTATACTTACTAGATCGGACAAACGATATTGAATTTTGTCTGCGATTATATGTTCAATTTCCGGTAATATTCAAGTCATTAAATTTCGGGTATTATAGACGGAAGGAGAGTTTAAAGTGTATAATTTTAGTAGTTGATGGGTGCAATATGCCTGAATGACTAATTTGGAGATGTTTAGGCTGCAAAAATTTTTGTTCCAACCAGATAATTTTTCAAAATTATCTCTCTCTCCATCAAATAATCATTCAAATAATCTTTCTTCAGTTTTCACAAACTCCAATACCTCGAAATTGATAGTTTAAAGTGAAAAGTGTCTAATTTCTATAATTGAAAGATACAGTTTATCGAAATTGATAATTTATTGTGAGACCCCGATTTTCTCCTACGTAATTGCTTATGTATTATTTTATTTTTCCAATGTAATAGTTTTTATTTCTTAATGGGGCTATGTTTTGGCCAATGTATGGCCTAATTTTTATGTTATGGTATTTCGATTAAAATGGGATTTTATTTCATAAAATCTCTTTAAATAATTTTAATGCCATTTTATGCAAGTATAAATTATATTATATTAAGAACCGAAATTTGCATGTAAGTTCCTCTTTTACAAATTGATATTTTTCATTTACCTAATATGATTCATGGACCATATAATTTGAATTATGCTTTAATAATTTCCTTGTATAAGCCAAAATTATTAATAGATTAAATATTGAAATTCTTTTGAATACATGGATTTTATATTGTATGTGACATGCAATATTATCATATGGCCTTATTATTAATAGAATTTCCATTTGAATATACATGATAAGCTATGTAGTTATGTGATAAGTTTAGAGATGATTTAATTGATAAGCACACTTGCTTATCATAGTGATAAGCAAGCATGATAAGTTAGGAAACTTTTAGAGTGATAAGGCCTTGTGATTATTGTAGAGATAGGCTAAGGCCATTATCACATGATAATAAATTATACTTGTAAGGTGATAAGCTATTGGAATGGATAGATAAGTAAGAGAGCTTATAAAGTGATAAGTTAGGTGATAAGTGAAAACCAAGTTGAAAGTTAGTTGCAATTTAATGTGGAAGTAACTAGGTTGGTTGGAAAGCAACCAAACTAAGCAAAAGGAAGGCCTTATACGTGAAATACTATGAGGAGAAGGTTGAAAGCCAAAATGAGGTGCTATGTGATGTGTAAGAGGTGTGTAAGAAGTGTAAGAGTGATGAGACAACACATAATTGTAAAAAAGAAGAGAAAAAGCAAGGGAAAAGAGTGAATGTCGATGGAAATGCATGAGAAGAGAGAGAGAAGGATTTCAAAATGCAAGACAAGCTTTTGGAGACAATTGATGTGAGAGAAAAAGGTGAAAAGAAATAAGAAAGAGAGAGAAGACAAAGGGCCTTTGCTTGGTCGGCCAACACCCCCATTCATCCCCTCTTCCTCTTTCTTTTGCTCTCTTGTCAATTCACTCTCAAACGTTATGTCAAGTGCTTTGGGAGACTCAATCTCACACATTTCCTCTTGACCTAAACACTCAAGCATTTCACTCTCAAACCTTTCCTCTCTTGGCCGAATGTTGCAAGTTCTCTCAACCCTTACCATTTTGCTTCTCCTAGCCGAACAACACACTCCACATTCAAGGTTTGTGCTATTTCATTTTGCACCTAAACCACTTTCTTCTAGCTTACCAAATCTCATTCCAAAAGCCAAGTAAATCTCTCTTGTTGTAGACAAAAATCCTACCTTGAAAACCTAGCCATTTGACACCATTTTTTCTTCAAGCTTACCATGTCCTCTTCACCACCATAGAGCTTCCTTTAAACCAAGCTTGGACATTCCTAAGGAGGGTGGACCGAATCTTTGAAGGAGGAAAAGGATAGGAAGAGTTGGTAAAGAGTGAAGGTAAGATTTGTTTCATTGATGTTCTTGCCTTAAGCATCACAAGTACTAACCATAGATGCTTTATTTTCTAGGTGCTCAAGCTTGGATAAACAACAAGGTAAGGCTAAAATGATTTTGTTGGGTATAGCATAAGTGGCCGAATGGTTCATGTATAGATCTTGAAGTGTTAGTTTGTTAAATGCCTTGATGTTGTTAGATCTTGGATGCTTAGGAACCCTAGGTTGTTTACATGCTAGATCTAACCATGGAAGCCCTAGATCTAAGGTTGTATGTGAAGAAAAATGTAAATGAAGAACAATGTAAGCTAAAGGGAGTTAGATCTAAGTTTTGATATGTTGGGTTGATGAAAAAAAAATGATATCTTTGTTTAGATCTATGGATATTAGTGTGAATAAAGAGTAGATCTATTGTTGATGGAATTATTTGAGGAAAAGATTAAGTGCATGCATGCTAGTTAGGTCACAAATGCAAAGGATATGCATGATATGATTTTTAGCATGAAAAGGTAACATTTTGGGGTATGGCCGAAAATGAGCTATGTGGATTTTCATGTATAGTTTTGAATATGTGTAGATCTGGACATTGACCTTAACATGTGCAAGATTTATGACCTTAATGCATAGTAGATGATTATGTTAAGTATTGGAAGCATGCATATTGATGAATAAAAGAAAACTAATCATTTGGGTAAAAACATGTGTTGGCCGAATGCCATGAGTATGGTGTATGGTGTCGGTGTTTTGATTTATAGATATTAGGTTGTGAAATTTGTTGATTGGAGGATGGGATCACCCTTGGAGAAAAAGTTGTGATTAATTGGTGCATAAATGGTAGTGGCCGAATATTGTAAGAAGAGGTAACCCTAAGTGCAATTCATGATTTATGTATTTTCATTGTTGTGTTGGATAAGAAAATTAGAGTTAGGCTAGTTGGAATAATATTATAGAGCCATGATCTTTATTAAATATTATTGGAACCCTAGTTAAGTTTTACTCGGGTTTTATTTGAGGTTTAAAGTCTAAATTAAGATTTAATCATGAATAATTTATTAATAGTTAGATATAAGGTTTAATGTAGTACGTGTAATAAAAGAGACTTAGGTTTAAGTCTAAACCTATGAGTATTATTTCACCCTAATCGAGACATGTACATGGATAAATATATTTTTATAAAATATTAATGATTTAATAAGCTAAGTTTTGAATATTTGTTAAGGAAAAGAATAAAATAATTATTTTGTAATTAAATGAATTTCAGTGATATGTATAGATATATATATATATATATATATATCTTCGATTGATGACTGATTTTCAAAAAGAAATGATTTCATAATTCTTAAAGTCTAAAAGAATATTTGAATCGCTTGTAGGCGATCCACGTGTCTATATACACGAACAAGGAGACCAAGTGTAAGTGGATACTGTAAGTGGACAGTAAGTATTCTTTTTCAAAACTGGAATGACACACTGCATCGTTTCATGAATAAGCATGAATTTTAAGAAAGCATGACATGATATGAATTTCATGAACAAGCATGAATTTTAAGCAAGTATGAATTTTAAGCAAGCATGACATGACATGTGCATTGCATGAATTTTTCAAGAAGAAAATTATGCAATGATTTTTATGGAAAGAATACGAGAAGTTTTATGAAACGATAAGTTAAAATAAGGGGCACCGGTCGGTACCGTACCATCAAGTTGGACTCCCATACCGAAGGACATTTATGGGAAGGATGGGTGAATCCAAGAGGCTGTGCAAGCCACACTGAAGGACAGTGAGAAGGTGTGGTGCCTCCAAGGGTCGTGTCTAGCCATCAGGCCTGGGGCCACTTCAAGGGCTAGCTCGACCAGATGTTAAGGTCTCCAAGGGAATTCAGGGACGGTTCCGAAAGGAACGCACAACCCTGACTTCAGGGGTCAAATGGAGCGAGCCCACAAGTAAAAGACATGAAATAATTATGATAAGGCCAACAAGGACACAAGTACGAAAAAAAGATTTTTAAGGGCCAAGGGCCAGTTTTACAAGCAAGTATGAAAGAAAGTGGTTTTCAAGGGCCTGGGGCCGAAAACACTAAGCAAGAGCATATGCATAATTCATGAGCATGCATATGCATCAATTATCAAGTTTTCTTTCTTTCATGATTAAGCGGGCATAAGTCAAGAGCATGATTTAAGTTTTATGTTTTTCCCTTACTGAGTCTTTTTGACTCACGTTTTTAAAATTGTGTCATTCCAGATGTATCAGGTGAAGAGAGTCAGGAGGACTACCTGACCTAGATGCCCAAGATATTATGTTTCGCATTTTGTTGATAGTGACACGAGCGTCACTAATTGGGTTCTAATATGTTAATTATATGTTTTGTATGAACTTAATGAGAACCCTGTTTATGTAAGAATTTGCTCGAACCCCTCGCGATCCTGTACGTTTCCGCCGTAATCAAGTAAGAATATAACTAAGAACGTTGGAGCCATCCGGGGGATAGCTCGCGGCTGTCACGGTCCCTGCAGGTTGCCGTTCGGGGCGTGACATTTATAGTGCAATGTGTGACATATATAATTGAATGACGAATGAGTTGTTCCGAGCCCCTCCCATCCTCAACCACAGTCCTGTTCTTTGAGGAGACGAACCTGTTTTTGTACTCATACTCTTCTTCTTTTCTCACAAAACGACGTTGATTATACACATGTAAGCGCTCATTGTACCATCATCCATATGATTGAACGATTTGTTGGTCCTCCCATGAGCGACATGACAGTTTGCTTGTAAAAATTTATACTTACTAGATCTGACTAACGATCTTGAACTTTGTCTGCCATTAAATCTTCAACCTCCGATAATCTTCATTTCATTAAATTTCGCGTATTATAGACGGAAGGTGAGTTTAAAGTGTATAATTTTAGTAGTTGATGGTTGCAATATGCCAGAATGAGTAATTTGGAGATGTTTAGGCTCTTAAAATTTTTGTTCCAACGAAAATTATCTCTCTCTCCATCAAATAATCATTCAAATAATCTTTCTTCAATTTTTCACAAACTCCTATACCTCAAAATATTAATAATCAGTCACCACCATAAAGTGAAAAGTGTCTAATTTTGATAATTGAAAGATACAGTGTATCGAAATTGACAGTTTATAGTGGAATGTGTCACATACGTAATTGAAAGACGAATGAGTTGTTCTGAGCCGCTCTCATCCTCAACGGCAGACCTGTTCTTCGAGGAGACGAACCTGTTTTTCTACTCATACTCTTCATCTTTTCTTACAAAACGACGCATATTATACACATGCAAGCGCTCATTGTACCATCATCCATACGATTGAACGATTTGTTGGTCCTCCCATGAGAGACATGAATGTTGGCTTGTAAAAAATTATACTTACTAGATGTGACAAACGATCTTGAATTTTGTCAGCGATTATATCTTCAATTTCTGATAATCTTCAAGTCATTAAATTTCAGGTATTATAGACGGAAAGAGAGTTTAAAGTGTATAATTTTAGTTGTTGATGGCTGCAATATGCCAGGGTGAGTAATTTCGAGATGTTTAGGCTGCCAAAATTTTTGTACCAACGTGATAATTTTTCAAAATTATCTCTCTCCTTCAAATTATCTTTTTTCACACCAAATAAATATAAAAAGCTTTCAAATAATCTTTCTTCATTTTTTCAATAACTCCAATACGTCAAAATTTTAACAATCAGTCACCACCTTAAAGTGGAAAGTGTCTAATATTGATAATTTAAATATGCACTGTATCAAAATTGATAGTTTATTGTGCAATTGTCACATACGTAATTGAAAAAGGAATGAGTTGTTCCGATCCACTCCCATCCTCAACCGCAAACCTCTTCTTCGAGGAGACGAACATGTTTTTGTACTCATACTATGCATCTTTTCTTACAAAACGACGCTGATTATACACATGGAAGCGCTCATTGTACCTTCATCCATACGATTGAACGATTTCTTGATTCTTCCTAGACAGACATGAAAGTTCGCTTGCAAAAAAATATACTTACTAGATCTGACAAACGATCTTGAACTTTTTCTGTGATTAAATCTTCAATCTTCGATAATCTTCAAGTCATTAAATTTAGAGTATTATTGACGGAAGGAGAGTTTAAAGTATATAATATTAGTAGTTGATGGGTGCTATAGGCTAAAATAAGTAATTTGCAGATGTTTGGGCTCCCAAAGTTTTGGTTCCAATAAAATAATTTTTCAAAATTATCTTTCTCTCCATGAAATAATCATTTTTCGCTACAAATAAATATAAAAAAATATTTGAAATAATCTTTCTTCATTTTTTCACAAACACCAATACCACGGAATTATAACAATCAGTCAACTCCTTAAAGTGAAAAGTGTCTAATATTGATAATTGAAAGATGCAGTCTATCAAAATTGATAGTTTATAGTGCAATGTGTGACATATATAATTGAATGATGAATGAGTTGTTCCGAGCCCCTCCCATCCTCAACCGCAGACCTCTTCTTCGAGGAGACGAACCTGTTTTTGTACTCATACTCTTTATGTTTTCTTAAAAAACGACTCTGATTATACACATGTTAGCGCTCAATATACCATCATCCATACGATTGAACGATTTGTTGGTCCTCCCAAGAGAGTCATGAAAGTTTGGTTGTAAAAAATTATACTTACTAGATCTGACAAACGATTTTGAACTTTATCTGCGATTAAATCTTCAATCTCCGATAATCTTCAAGTCATTAAATTTCTGGTGTTATAGAGGGAAGGAGAGTTTAAAGTGTATAATTCTAGCAGTTGATGGGTGCAATATGCCAGAAAGAGTAATTTGGAGATGTTTAGGCTCTTAAAATTTTTGTTCCAACGAAAATTATCTCTCTCTCCATCAAAAAATCATTCAAATAATCTTTCTTCAGTTTTTCACAAACTCCAATACCTCGAAATTTTAACAATCAGTCACCACCATAAAGTGAAAAGTGTCTAATTTTGATAATTGAAAGATACAGTGTATCGAAATTGACAGTTTATAGTGGAATGTGTCACATACGTAATTAAAAGACGAATGACTTGTTCTGAGCCGCTCTCATCCTCAACCGCAGACCTGTTCTTCGAGTAGACGAACCTGTTTTTGTACTCATACTCTTCAACTTTTATTACAAAACGACGCATATTATACACATGCAAGCGCTCATTGTACCATCATCCATACGATTGAACGATTTGTTGGTCATCCCATGAGAGACAAGAAAGTTTGCTAGTAAAAAATTATTCTTACTAGATGTGACAAACGATCTTGAATTTTGTCTGCGATTATATCTTCAATTTCCGATAATCTTAAAGTCATTAAATTTCGGGTATTATAGACGGAAGGAGAGTTTAAAGTGTATAATTTTAGTAGTTGATGGGTGCAGTATGCCAGAATGAGTAATTTCGAGATGTTTAGGCTGCCAAAATTTTTGTTCCAACGAGATAATGTTTCAAAATTATCTCTCTCCTTCAAATTATCTTTTTTCACTCCAAATAAATATAAAAAGCCTTCAAATAATCTTTCTTCATTTTTTCAATAACTCCAATACGTCAAAATTTTAACAATCAGTCACCACCTTAAAGTGGAAAGTGTCTAATATTGATAATTTAAATATGCACTGTATCAAAATTGATAGTTTATTGTGCAATTGGCACATACAAAATTGAAAAAGGAATGAGTTGTTCCAATCCACTCCCATCCTCAACCGCAGACCTCTTCTTCGAGGAGACGAACATGTTTTTGTACTCATACTATGCATCTTTTCTTACAAAACGACGCTGATTATACACATGGAAGCGCTCATTGTACCATCATCCATACGGTTGAACGAATTCTTGATCCTTCCTTGACAGACATGAAAGTTCGCTTGCAAAAAATTATACTTATTAGTTCTGACAAACGATCTTGAAGTTTGTTTGTGATTAAATCTTCAATCTTCGATAATCTTGAGGTCATTAAATTTCGAGTATTATTAACGGAAGGAGAGTTTAAAGTATATAATATTAGTAGTTGATCGGTGCTATAGGCTAAAATAAGTAATTTGCAGATGTTTGGGCTCCCAAAGTTTTGGTTCCAATAAAATAATTTTTCAAAATTATCTCTCTCCATGAAATAATCATTTTTCGCTACAAATAAATATAAAAAAATAATTCAAATAATCTTTCTTCATTTTTTCACAAACACGATACCTCGGAATTTTAACAATCAGTCAACTCCTTAAAGTGAAAAGTGTCTAATATTGATATTTGACGAACCTGTTTTTGTACTCATACTCTTAATCTTTTCTTGAAAAACGACGCTTATTATACACATGTTAGCGCTCAATGTACCATCATCCATACGATTGAACGATTTGTTGGTCCTCCCAAGAGAGACATGAAAGTTTGGTTATAAAAAATTATACTTACTAGATCTGACAAACGATCTTGAACTTTGTCTGCGATTAAATCTTCAATCTCCGATAATCTTCAAGTCATTAAATTTCGGGTATTATAGAGGGAAGGATAGTTTAAAGTATATAATTCTAGCTATTGATGGGTGCAATATGCCAGAATGAGTCATTTGTAGATGTTTAGGCTCCCAAAATTTTTGTTCCAATGAGATAATTATTCAAAATTATATCTCTCTCCATCAAATTATCATTTTTCACTCCAAATAAATATAAAAAAATCTTCAAATAATGTTTCTTCATTTTTTCAATAACTCCAATACCTAAAAATTTTAACAATTAGTCACCACCTTAAAGTGGAAGGTGTCTAATATTGATAATTTAAAAATGCACTGTATCAAAATTGATAGTTTATTGTGGAATGTGTCACATACGTAATTGAAAAAAGGAATGAGTTGTTCCGAGCCACTCTCATCCTCAATCGCAGACCTCTTCTTCGAGGTGACGAACCTGTTTTTGTACTCACACTCTTCATCTTTTCTTACAAAACGACGCTGATTATACACGTGGAAGCAGTTAGTGTGAGACCCCGATTTTTCTCCTACGTAATTTCTTATGTATTATCTTTTATTTCCAATGTTATAGCTTTTATTTCTTCATGGGGCTATGTTTTTGGCTAATGTATGGCCTAATCTTTATGTTATGGAATTTCGATTAAAATGGGATTTTATTTCATAAAATCTCTTTAAATAATTTTAATGCCATTGTATGCAAGTATAAATTATATTTATATTAGGAGCCGAAATTTCAAGTAAGTTTCTCTTTTACAAATTGATATTTTTCATTTACTTAATATGATTCATGGACCATATAATTTGAATTATGATTTAATAATTTCCATGTATAAGCCGAAAATTATTAATAGATTAAATAATGAAATTCTTTTGAATACATGGATTAAATATTGTATATCTTTTATATGTGACATGTATTATTATCATGTGGTCTATATTATTAATAGAATTTCCATTTGAATATTCAATGATAAGCTATGTAGTTATGTGATAAGTTTAGAGATGATTTAATTGATAAGCACACTTGCTTATCATAGTGATAAGCAAGCATGATAAGTTAGGAAACTTTTAGAGTGATAAGGCCTTGTGATTATTGTAGAGATATGCTAGGGTCATTATCACATGATAAGAGAACATGCTTATGAGGTGATAAGCTATTGGAATGAATTAGATAAGCAAGAGAGCTTATGAAGTGATAAGTTAGGTGAGAATGAAAACTAAGTTGAAAGTTGGTTGCCATTTAATGTGGAAGTAACTAGGTTGGTTGAAAAGCAACCAAACTAAGTAAAATACAAGCCATTTACGTGAAAGGCTAGGGGATGAATTTGAAAAGCCATGAAGCAAGGCCATGTGAAGTGTAAGAGATGTGTAAGTGGTGTAAGATGATGAGACAACTCATGGAAGTAAAAAGAGAAGAGAAAAGCAAGTGAGAGAGGGAGTGATTTACGTTGGAACTCATGAGGAGAGAGAGAAGAATTCAAATGCAAGCCAAGCTTTGGAGACAAGTGATGTGAGAGTGAGAGAAGTGAAAAGAAATAAAAGAGAGAGAGGGAGAAAAGGACATAGGCTTGGTCGGCCAACACTTCCATTCATCCCCCTCTTCCTCTTTCCATGACCGAACCCCTCATTTCTCTCAACTCTCTCCCATTTCAAGCACTTGGCCGAATATTGCAAGATCTCTCCATTCTCTCCCATTTTCAAGCCTTGGCCGAACCTCACACTCAAGAGTCAAGGTTTGTTCCATTTCATCTTGCACCTAAACTACTTTCTTCTAGCTTACCAAATCTCATTCTAAAAGCCAAGATAAATCTCTCTTGTTGTAGACAAAAATCCTTCCTTGAAAACCCTAGCCATTTGACACCATTTCCCTTCAAACTTACCATGTCCTCTTAACCACCATAGAACTTCCTTTTAAATCAAGCTTGGATATTTCTAAGGAGGGTGGACCGAATCTTTGAAGGAAGAAAGGATAGGAAGAGTTGGTAAAGGTTGAAGGTGAGTTTAGCTTTATTGATGATCTTGCCTTAAGCTTCACAAGTACTAACCAAGGATACCATATTTTCTAGGTGCTCAAGCTTGGATAAACAACAAGGTAAGGCTAATATGATGTTGTTGGGTATAGCATAAGTGACCGAATAGGTTATGTATGGATCTTGAAGCTTAGGTCATAATATGTCTTGATGTTGTTGGATCTTGAATGTTTAAGAACCCTAGGTTGATTTCATGCTAGATCTAACCATGGAAACCCTAGATCTAAGGTTGTATGTAAAGAAAAAGGCAAATGAAGAACAATGTATGCTAAAGGAAGTTAGATCTAAGTTTTGATGTGTTGGGTTGATGGAAGTTGATTTCTTTGTTTAGATCTATGGATGTTAGTGTGTATAAAGAATAGATCTAATGTTGATGAAATTATTCGAGGAAAAGATTAAGTGTATGCATGCTAGTTAGGTCACAAATGCAAAGGATATGCATGATATGATTTTTAGCATGAAAAGGTAACATTTTGGGGTATGACCGAAAATGAGCTATGTAGGATTTCATGTATAGTTTTGAATATGTTTAAATCTGGACATTGGCCATAACATGTGCAAGCTTTATGACCCCAATGCATGGTAGATGATTATGTTAAGTGTGAGATGCATGTAAGTTAAAGGAAACAAAAGAAAACCTAATTTTTGGATGAAAGCATGTGTTGGCCGAATGCTATGGGTAAGATGTGTTGTGTTGGTGCTTTGATTTATAGATCCTAGGTTGTGAAATTGTTGAATGGAGGATGGGATCACCCTTGGAGTAAAAGTTGTGATTAATTGGTGCATAAATGGTAGTGGCCGAATGTTGTAAGAAAAGGTAACCCTAAGTGCAATTCATGATTTATGTATTTTCATTGTTGTGTTGGATAAGAAAATTAGAGTTAGGCTAGTTGGAATAATATTATAGAGCCATGATCTTTTATTAAATATTATTGGAACCCTAGTTAAGTTTTACTCGGGTTTTATTTGAGGTTTAAAGTCTAAATTAAGATTTAATCATGAATAATTTATTAATAGTTAGATATAAGGTTTTAATGTAGTACGTGTAATAAAAAGAGACTTAGGTTTAATTCTAAACCTATGAGTATTATTTAACCCTAATCGAGGCATGTACATGGACAAATATATTTTTATTTCAACAAAAATATTAGCTAAGTTTTGGAATAATTGTTAAGGAAAAGAATAAAATATTTTTTATAATTAAATGGATTTCAGTGATATATATATATATATATATATCTTTGGTGATTTAAAAAAGAAATGATTTCATATACTTAAAGTCTAAAGAATATTTGAATCGCTTGTAGGCGATCCACGTGTCTGTATACACGAACAAGGAGACCAAGAGTAAGTGGATACTGTAAGTGGACAGTAAGTACTCTTTTTCAAAACTGGAATGACACACTGCATCGTTTCATGAATAAGCATGAATTTTAAGCAAGCATGACATGACATGTGCATTGCATGAATTTTTCAAGAAGAAAGTTTATGCAATGATTTTTATTAAAAGAATATGTGAAGTTTTATGAAACGATAAGTTAAGATAAGGGGCACCGGTCGGTACCGTACCATCAAGTTGGACTCTCATACCGAAGGACAATTATGAGAAGGATGGGTGAATCCAAGAGGCTGTGCAAGCCACAGTGAAGGACATTGAGAAGGTGTGGTGCCTCCAAGGGTCGTGTCTAGCCATCAAGCCTGGGGCCACTTCAAGGGCTAGCTCGACCAGATGTAAGGTCTCCAAGGGAATTCGGGGACAGTTCCGAAGGGAACGCACAACCCTGACTTCAGGGGTCAAATGGAGCGAGCCCACAAGTAAAAGATATGAAATAATTATGAAAAGGCCAACAAGGGCACAAGTACGAATAAGCGGTTTTCAAGGGCCAAGGGCCAGTTTTTCAAGCAAGAATGAAAGAAAGATTTTAAAGAGCCTGGGGCCGAAACTAAGCAAGAGCATATGCATAATTCATGACATGCATGTGCATCAATTATCAAGTTTCTTTCTTTCATGATTAAGCGGGCATAAGTCAAGAGCATGATTTAAGTTTTATGTTTTTCCCTTACTGAGTTTTTTTGACTCACGTTTTTAAAATTGTGTCATTCCAGATGTATCAGGTGAAGAGAGTCAGGAGGACTACCTGACCTAGAAGCCCAAGATATTATGTTTCATATTTTGATGATAGTGGCATGAGCGTCACTAATTGGGTTCTAATGTGTTAAATATATGTTTTGTATGAACTTAATGAGAACCCTGATTATGTAAAAATTAGCTCAAACCCCTCGCGATCCTGTACGTTTCCGCCGTAATCAAGTAAAACAATAAGTAAGAACGCTGGAGTCATCCGGGGGATAGCTCGCGGCTGTCACGGTCCCTGCGGGATGCCGTTCGGGGCGTGACAGTTAGTGTACCATCATCCATACGATTGAACGATTTCTTGGTCCTGCCATGAGAGACAAGAAAGTTTGCTTGCAAAAAATTATACTTACTAAATCTGAAAAATGATCTCGAACTTTGTCTGCGATTAAATCTTCAATATTCGATAATCTTCATGGCATTAAATTTCGGGTATTATTGATGGAAGTAGAGTTTAAAGTATATAATATTAGTAGTTGATGAGTGCAATATGCCAGAATTAGTAATTTGGAGATGTTTAGGCTCCCAAATTTTTGGTTCCAATAAAATAATTTTTCAAAATTATCTCTCCCCATCAAATTATTGTTTTTCACTCCAAAAAATATAAAAAAATCATTCAAATAATCTTTCTTCATTTTTTCACTAACTCCAATACCTCAAAATTTTAACAATTAGTCACCACCTTAAAGTGAAAAATGTCTAATATTGATAATTTAAAGATGCACTATATCAAAATTGATAGTTTTTTGTGCAATGTGTCACATACGTAATTGAAAGCCGAATCAGCTATTCCGAGCCACTCTCATCCTCAATCGCAGACCTCTTCTTCGAGGAGACGAACTTGTTTTTGTACTCACACTCTTCATCTTTTCTTACAAAACGACACTGATTATACACATGGAAGCGCTTAGTGTACCATCATCCATACGATTGAACTTTTTCTACTATTAAATCTTCAATTTTCGATAATTTTCAGATTCTTTTGTATTAAAAATCTTCTCAACATCATTGATCACTTCCAGAAGGTATTCATATTTGATCTCGTTCAATTCATGTACTCTTATATTGCACTCACTCGTTTGCTTGAGGTCACTACCTCAATGACAAAGTCCATCATCCTATTAAATATAGGCACAACGAGTGTAGACTTATCGTACATCAATATGTACCTTTGTATAGAACAAAACATCAAGTGAATGAGGTACCATAGTGTCATACTTCCCGCCTTTGATTCATTAATTATTGACATGACTTTTCTACAACGTCACTCAATAATATCTGTGTAACATCTTATATCACATCATATTACTCAAATAAAATAAATATAAACATATGACATCTAAATATCTATTATTTAGATAAATGAATTTTAGGAATATAAGGCAGAGGCACTGACTTCTCATAATTGGCTTCCTCCCAAACAACTGCATTCATGAAATCTTTTTAAATCCTTCTCTAATTAGAACTGGATGAAATTATATTGTTCCGTTCATTCGTCCTAAATTTTGTTCCGGTTGTATTGCCTTACCACATTCAGTTCAGTTCCAGCAAATGGATTGCATTGCAGTTCGAATCTTTCTCTTTACGATATGATTCATTAGAGCTCTGACAAGTTTTTTGAATATATTATTGCTGAACAATTTGTTGGTTTATTCTTTTTCGTGAGCAATGGGTTGGTGTGCTCTTTTCGGTTGTCTTTCAAGCTTTACAAAATATGAGAAAGTATTATCTTTTATTCATAACTTGAGATTCCTAAGTTCGAATAAGTTCGCAGCAGAAAATTAGAAAAATGAAATGAACAGTTTGTAGCAGACAATGAGAAATAAAATAAAATAAACTGGAACCCATATGGTTGTGTATCGTAGGCATTGCACCGAACACATTCGTGAATTTTGTCGATAGCCTAACAAGACGAGTTGAAGGGTTGGTGAACTATTGACGATTGAGCTTTCTCTTCCCTTGAAAAATTGAATAAATGAAAAGTGCGTGGGTGCCGTTAGTTCTCCGTTAGCGCATTTTTCTATAGACTTATCACGCGGATGAATGACGAGGTTTGGAACGTTCGTAACGTCCTTTGGTTAAACCAATGTATGGGTATATATCTTGTATAATCTTCTGCAAAACGTAACTTGTAATTGATCAAGACATTAGTTGATATGTTATTAATATACTGTTTTGAAATTATATTAAAATTGTAAATATTAGGACTATGTTGTGAAATTGTGATTAAGATATTAGGTTGTGACTGGTGAAATTATATTAATGAATTTTATTTTGTTTGTTTAGATAATGGATCAGTTTTTGATAAAAAAAAATCAGCTGGGTCGTCTAATACTCCTAATGTGACTGCTACTTCTGAGATAACTATTAGTTCGAAAAAACCTCGTATTTTGTTTAGTCCGGATGATATTGTTGCCGACCCAAGTTACGTAAACTCAATGAAGAATATGATGTTAGGATTAAGGATTAAGTTCGTAGAAAGGATTTGATAAAAGATTATTGTCAACTGCTTGGGCATGATTTTTCCAAGAAGCAATATGAAAAATGAATGAGGGTTTTTTTTGGAGTCATGGTTCAAAGAATATGAGTGATTGGAATATAGTGTATCGGAGGATGCGGCATATTGCTTGTAGTGTTATCTATTTAGGCAACGTAGAGGATCAAGATCCGGAGAGATCACTACAAGAAATATAGTTTTAGATGACAATTTTGGGTGTCAAACTAAATTTTGTCACCTAAAGTGGCATTTCCATGACAAAACATTAATTTCATCACCCAAAGTCACCCATGAACGCCAACACCGTTAGGACAGGTAAAAACATTGTTCGGACGTATGTCTCGTGTGACAACATACCACACGTCGCGCATGAGTGACGATTAAAATAGTCACAAAATATAAATACCGTCCGAACTTACGATTAACACGTTCGGACCTTTGCTGGGTGACGAATTCTAAATCGTCGTAACCGAGTGACGTTCAGAATCGTCACAATTTTTTCACAATAACGTCCGGACGTAATAGATACAACGTCCGAATGACATCACATGATGAATAATAATCGTCAGCATATAGTGACAAATTGAAAATCGTCGCCAACGCTCAATCACGTCTGGACCTCCACTAGAGCGTATGCACGTGCGAAAAACACATCGTCCGGACTTGAAAGAACAAATCCGCACGCGTGTGAATGCTGATTAAGCGAGTCATGTGCTTCCACGTTGCAAAAGTTCCACTGGATACCGTCCAGACCAATATATACAGTCCGAACGGGTTTAGCTCTAAGAAGTTTCTCGACTCGGTCATATTTATTGACGCTGAATTTGATTGGGCCACGCGTGAATCTAACAACCGATAGGAGTCCGACCCCTAATATTATCGTTCGTATGTATTATTGACAAATTAAATAGTCCAGACTTAGCCAAAATCACACTTTCACTCTATTCTCTCAAAGTTTTCACTATCCGTTCCAGATCTCTCAAACAACTTCATGTAAGACCTTCTTCGTGAGTTTGGTTATCAATTTCATGCATTTTAATTGAATACTTTTGATTTTTTTTTGCATTCTTTGTGTTCATCTATGGTAGTGTTTGGTTTATGTTCGTCGAAAAATCGTTCAGACGTTGTTAGTCGTCTTTCGGACGTTAATATGTTGTGCGGACGTAACTGTTAAAGGTTTGGACGCATTCTAAAAATAAACGTCGTCGTTTGAATGACGTGCGAACAGTTTGTGATTATGTACAGACGGTTTTTACTAGGTTGACCATGGATCACTCGGAGAGAAGTATCACTAATGTCGGGGGACAGACTCAGCGATGGTGGAGCCGACACATTCGTTGTGCACGGAGCTCCAATGCCGTTCGATCGGTCTGGAAAGCAAATTTGCTCTAACGAATATTATGCAAAGGGAACTGTTCACTGTGAAGAACAATTGTCCCAGTTGCCCAAGTCTATCCATACCGTTCCGATACAGCTCCAGATACTCATCAGATGTGTAGATAATATAGAGGAGCATTTGGTTCATGTTCGTGACGCCCTCAGACAAGATCTGGATGAGCCATCTTGTGATTCAGAGTAGTTTTATGTTTATGTTTTATTGCTATTATTAACTTATCCTTAAAATGATCATCTTCGACTTGTAATAGACATAATGATTGTATTTTTCATTCAGTATTTAAACTATGTTTGATATTCCAATTACGAGTGCTATGTTAACGAAACAGTTACTGCAATTACAATTAAATAGGTAATTACTCATAATAATTAGTGTAATAATGATTTTAATTTAAATAGTTGATAAGTTATAATTATATTGTGTAAGTGAAATGATTTAAATAAATTAAATTTACCGTAGTAAATTAAACCATAAGAAATGAAAAAGTAAAAAAAAAATGTTATAGACATCTGAATTGTATAACACACGTCCGGATGCAAATTTCGTAGAACAATGACGTGTTTAAAAATGTAACAGTTCGAACGTATCAAAACAGTGTCCAGACGTGTATGATTGTAAGACCAGGTGCGAACGAACATGATTATCGTCCGAACGTATTTTGTAACATCGCATGGCTTACACGTGTCTACGTTACACCACGGTTGACAACACCTGTTTCTGTTCGAACCCTATTTATAACATCCAGAAGTGGAGTGGGGTTTATTCAGCCAAACATGTATAGTTTAAATTTTGGCATTAAATGAGGATGACGCTCATTGGGCCACGTGTGCTGAAAACATTCCGGACGTGTATTAACCGTTCTGACGTGATCGCCGGATTATGAAATATGCGAACAGTTCGACATTTTCAATAAACCGAACGTGTTCTCATCTAAACTCTCTCTCGACCCTCAACTGTTTCTTTGTAAAATCTTGGCGTAAACTAATTTCGTCGACATTCTAATCTCATCCAGGTATGATTTGTTGATGTTTAACGTGATTTTTGCTTTAAATTTTTTGTTTTGTTTTACAGTTTTACTTATGGGATTTCAATTCTATTTTTTGTATACTACATTGTGTTTGTTGATTGATTTTTACATAGAAATTGATTGTGTTAAGTGTTAGTATTGTGTTAAGTGTATTTGTATGTGTTTTGGTGGTGTTTTGGGTAGTGTGTTGGAGGTTTTGAGATGCTTCCATGGTTAAGTTAACTCAATCGTCATCCCATAACGTCCGGACGTTATAATCATACGTCCAGACATATTAATTCATCGTCGTTTAGTTAACGTTCAGACGTCTTAACTATGATCGGACTCCTTTAAGTATCAAAAAGAAATACGTCGTTGTTTAGTTAATGTCCAGATGTTACATGAAACATGTTCGGACTATGTTATATTAAAAGATAAAATTTTAGTATTTGTGTTTAGTTCGGATGGGTATCCAAAAGTGTCCGTACGTGATGAATGTCCGGAAGCTTTGTCAATGATGTACGCAAGCTTTTACAGTAAAGTTAAATTGTTTTCTTAGCTGCCTTAAGTTTGGACGACTATCCAAATATGTTCGGACACTATTTTTATCTGTCCGAATGCCTTGTTTATTAACTTTACATTGTCTTTTTTTTATTATAGAGTTCGAACTCTTTGTATGTTTTGGTTCGGACCTAGTTCTAACCTTTCAAACGGGTGGTTTGCAGATGATTTAAAATGAAAAAGCTTGTACGTTCTAGTAGCCAGGGTAATGCCGAGGAATCTTCTGCTCTAGCTTTATCGTTGGAGGACCATAAAACAGTCATCATGTCCCGGTCAGTCGTTGTCTAGCGGCATATCCAGTTGGCATGAGGATCGGGTATGTGTCAAAGAATCTGGTGCGAGAGTTCTATGCTTCTATTCATCGGTCGAGGGACCTCGAAGAGCCCAGTATAGAGGTGACTGTCCGGAACGTGCAAATCATTTTCTTACCAGACGTGCTAGCGATATTTTTGGGGTACATAAAGGATGTGACAGCGTTCCGAAACGTGCCAATGACAGAGGAGGGTCAGCCTACTAAGCCTGAGGTTTTTCGGCTATCCTAGAGAGAAGCAATATGCTTCATAGGCAGCGGCTTCCTTTCTGGAGGATTATGCACCTGATTCTATGCTCTGCCATCAACCCGAAGAAGCACACGACGAAGGTGACTTATGGCCAGGCATAGTTCTTGTACATGGTAGTTCTTTTGACCCAATTCTTGCATAACTTGATGGTACCCGAGGGTACCCACGAGCCAAGGCCGCTTCAACTTAGGTCGATCAACAAGACAATGCTCTCAAAGTCGATGGCTCAGACACGATGAGTGCTGGGTGCTGCTTTGGCAGCTAGAGCTACACGACAGGAGCCAACTCAGGGGACCGAGGAGCAGGATCCTAGACAGGGGTCCTCCCAGGGGTTCGAAGGACAACAGCCAAGTTGGGTGGCGGCTACGATGGCTGACTTGGCTGAGCAGATGCGAGCGGTCATGCAGCCCACCCATGAGATGATGGGTGATGTCGGTTCTCGGCTAGCAGCTCTGGAGCGTAAGTTTCATAGCACGGACGATGAGTGGACGAAGCAGGTGGCTGATGTTCAATTTGCCCTGAAGGGCGTCGCTACTAGTGCACAGCTAGTTGCACAGACCGAGCGGGTCGTGTTGCTTGAGGAGGACATGAGGGAAGTCCGGGCGGTTCTGCAGCTCGCTGATGATTGAGGATCAGTAGATATTTAGTTTTCTTTTATTATAAAAATTTCTTTTTTATTATATTTTGAGGATATTTATTTTTATATTATGTTTTAAGTACATATATTAGGATTGTATCTGTTGTTATTTAGTTTATATTCTGTTTTGTGGAGATTTGATATGTTTATATGTTATTTCTATCTAATAAAAGTCAGAGAGAGAAGAACAATTAATGAAGTGTAGTGTTTCTCATTTTATTATTCGTCCCAACTTCGTTATACTCTTGTTTATATTAGAAAGAAATAAAAAAAATAAGATCGTCATAACCATTCGAACTAGAGGATTACCGTTCAAACTATTTGCAGTAAGGTGTAACGGTGTCTTACTTTGCAAGAAATGCGTCGAGAGGAAATTGATACCCCATTTGGACTTAGTCGTTTCGGGATTCCAATCGGCTCCGTGAAATTTGTAAGTTCATACGGTTTATGAAATTTGCAAGTTCAGGCGCTGTCGTTTGGTGGTTGCTAAAAAAGATGTCGTCAGCTGTAAGTTTCCGTGCGGACAATATGAAAATTTAGCGGCATGTTTTGACCTCGTAAACTTTTACACGTAGGCGTCTGAATGTTATTATTTTTTTCTGAACGTGTTATAATCGTTTGAAAAATGGGAAATCGCAGATAGAATAACGAAAACGGCCAAAATAAAGAAATTTGAGAGATTTAAGCAAGAGGAGAAGAGGGATTATTGAAAATGGTGTGAAAGGAGCAACCCATTTGAGATTTTGGATTGGATTGCATTTTAGGTTAGTGTGTTTAATTTTTTAAGGATGAAAAGCATGGATTTTAGGATATCAAAGTATGTGTTTTTCGAATTTTTAGGGACTAAAATGATCGCAATTGAGTTTGGAGTTGGTTGTGATGTGTTTATATTGAAATATTTGTCATTTGGGTTGATTTTGGCATAAATTTGTGTTGAAAATGTCATCTGTTCGACGAAGAACAATGTTGTTTGACAATTGTTGTCCAAACGATTTATTTACCGTCCGTACTCAATTTACCAATCCAGATGCTTTCCAAACTAGGTCCGAACGTTTATATTTTATGTTTGGACAGTTATGACCGTCCGAACGTGTTTTACAATTATGTTCATCCATTCATTTAGTAGCCTTAGCCCCAGTTTAAGAATTACACGGAGTTCGGATAACGAACTCGGTGTAATTCTTGAATTTTCCACATTATGGACAGTTTGAGTTTACAATATGCGTAATGTACGTAATTGTATATGATATTGTGACAGATGTGTTTATAAATTTCGATGCAAATCTCCTTCTATCTTTCGGATACACATTCAACATTAAGCTTGCACACTTGCCTTCAATGGTGGGTGTTTATGCTCAATGTCGTAGGCATGTATCTGGGGACTGAGAGGAAATACTGTTGAAATTTCTAAAGCATCAGTCACAATAGTTAGATCAATTACGTGCAGTACGTGCTATTACAAACTTGAATGAGATATGACCTATCACCCGAAGAAATGGAGTTGGGTGTGAATGTCATCATTATTTACATTATTGTTTGTATTTTCCTCTTTGAAGGAACAATGTGAACAAAAGCTGGATTTATGAGGCTGATAGATTCAAAAGTGTAATGTATAGTGTTGGTGTTCAGGATTTTATGAGTGTTTCCCGTAGTTATGTAGATAGTCCTGGAATGATAAGATGTCCATGTAAGAATGTGTTGTTCAAACATGTAGAAGAGATGAAGGATCATTTATTCATAATTGAGTTTGACCAGAATTACACACATTGGGTATTTCATGGAGAGTCGATTTCAGAAGGTCCTAGCCAGGTAGTCACTTTAGAACCTGAACTGAGCAGCGAGAACTCTACGGAAAATATAAATGATGATATGAGAGACATGTTATAAGATTTTGAGGCTGGAGTAGGGGTTGATGAGAATGCTAGTGAAAATATTTCGGGTCCTGAATTAGTCGAGTCTAAGTCTGGAGATGGGTTTTCCGTGTATACCAAGTTATTGGCGAATGCTGAGCGAGAGTTATATCCCGGATGTAAGAAGTACTCGAAGTTGTGTTTTATTGTTAGGTTACTTCATGTAAAGTCTGGTAATAATTTGACTATAAAGGTGTTTGAAGATGTGTTGGGCTTGATAAAAGATTCGCTGCCGGAGGGGGAGACTCTTCCTAAATCTGATTATGAGGCAAAAAAGTTAAGAAAGAATTTAGGATTTAGTTACGATAACATACATGCGTGCTTAAATGACTGTGTACTCTTTTGGAAGGAGCACAGTGAGTTACAAGAGTGTCTGGTGTGTGGGAATCGAGATGGAAGTATAGTCAAAATAGCAAATCAAAGGTTCCTTAAAAAGTGTTGCGACCTTTTTCCCTTGAAACCGAGGATGTAGAGATCGTTTATATCAAGGCAAACGACAACAGATATGCAGTGGTACCAAGAGAATGCGTGTGGTTGAAGTGGGGTGATGAGGCATCCTGGAGACTCTGGGGTATGGAAGGAGCTCGATAGGAAGTATGAATGATTTGGTCGAGAATCTCGGAACGTCTGGTTGGGTTTGGCATCTGATGGGTTCAATCCATTTGGCAACATGAGCTTATCGTATAGCATATGGCCAGTGGTATTAATTTGATACAATTTGCCGACATGAAAATGTATGAAGGATTCAAATTTTATGACGTCGTTGCTTATTCTGGATCCAAGAAGTCCCGGGAATGATATCGACGTCTACATGCAGCCATTGGTAGAGGACTTGAAGGACTCGTGTATGTGATATATTCGCAAGCGAGGAATTTCAGGCTAAACAAAGGAACCTAGTGGAACAACAAGAATGGAGGATGCAACTAATGGCGGAGCAGATGCATGAGCAGCTGGTGGAGCGGAACAGTACTTATCGATTTTTACTACTTTGTCAGTACTTATCGATTACGTATTTTATTTACTTTTAATAACGATTGCATATTTGTAAAATATTTTATTATATTATGAGCATTGAATATCCTTTTATTTATATTATTTGTAAATTATTTTTAAAGTTTTAATTAAATTAATTAAATTAATTCAAATCCAAAGAAAACCATTAAAACCGTATCATATTTTGCCCGAACGGTTATTTGGCGTTGATAACATGCGCACACACAATGTTCCGTCCGTACACATCACGTTAAATTCTTCTGTCCGCACGGTTATTTTCGCTTGCACACAACCTTTTATTAAGCAAACGTGCGTACGATACAACTATGCCTTCGAACGTGTTCAACTGAACAAGTGTCCGAACGTTATATGTCTAGTTCGAACGGATTTTGAGGATGACAAATTAGTATTTCGTCATAAATGAAATAAAGGTGCGGACGTCTTTAAGAACACGTCTGGATGTGATGTATGAATGTTCGGACGATTTGTTATATACCTTTGCACGGTTGTACATGACGAAACCCATTTCGTCACATTCGACGAACCGTTCGTATGAACGGTCTTTAATGTATGGACAGTACGTTCACACAGCTCGTGCGAACGGATGGAATGTACATGGCATGACGATTTTCAATTTTGTCGCTATTGTAGAAAACCGTTCGGACGGTGTTGTGAAACGTCCGAATGGTTTTGAGCGATAGAACGCCAAAATCGTCACCCAAAATATTAGCTGACGAAATTAGTACTTTGGGTGACAAATTTTTTTGTCACCCAAAGTCTTTTTTATTGTACTCGGTGTGCTTGCATCTATGGGATTTAACAATTGAAAAAAGGAAGTGGAGGTATTTTGGAGTCATCTTGGTGCATTTAATAGTCTCAGCAAATAGTACAGTACGTGTATTTCAATATAATATGTTTTTAATGTTTTAGTCCTTAATTTTCAATATTTTAACTATAAGACATTTTTTGCATTACGTAGTAAATTTTTTTTCTGTCATTTTCCCTTTAGAGTTGGCCACATTCAGATTGATTCTTGTCTCCGCCACTGGTGGAAATGATTGTCCATCATCTCATACTGCTGTGAGTATAGTAGCAGCTGCACCTGAGGCCTTGAATATCTCATTTGGAGCTGGTAGTTAAGCAACAAACTTTTGGAAAACATGGGCTAGAAGGAGGTATATTCTAACCTAACGATGAGGTTTTCTAGTGTATCAGTGTAGAAGAGTATTGTAGCAAGAGATTCATATATACTTTGTTTTGTAAGTCTTTCAGCCGCTGGAATTATTTTCACATGGCTCACACTGATGGGCATGTTTCATTTCTGTGATGCGTGCAGGGGGAGGGTCTTGGCTTCACCACAAAGGGGTTGGTGGAACCAATACAAACCGTTGGATATACCTACCAATGCAAGGCTGGCTTGAACGGTGTCGAAAGTGCGATGGACTGAATTGTCGCTCAATGGGAGTGCACTAGTTGGAGCTATATGTAAGTTCCGTTCAAGAGAGATTAACACAGGATGTGGAAAGGAAAGAGCAGATCAAGAGGAATTTTGTGTTGATCAGCGAGGAAAAGGAGGGAAGGGAGGATTGATCACAGAAGGGAAGAGAGGTGAAGGAAGGGAGATCACGGGGAAGGGGAGCGAGAACTCTTCGAGAGCACCACTGACAGCATGAGTTTGTATGTGCTAAATATCTTTCTATTTCACACTGCAACTTGTTTCTCGTATCTACCAAGCAGACAAGGGACAAATTTAACGCTGGAAGATGTTTCATTAGTACTTGCGAGATTCCATTTTAAAAAGTCTGTTCTTGGTACCTTAGACATGTCTATTAAGGCAGTGGCGGAGCCAGATATGAAATCGAAGTGGGGCAAACTCTTAAGGAAAATGACAAAAATTTTATTTTTACAAGGTAATGTAAAAAAATGTCCTAAGAGTTAAAATATAAAAAATTAAGGACTAAAAAAACTAAAAATATTAAAATACACGTACCATACATACTTTGCTTAGAAAACAAAAAACAAAAAGCAAATAGTAAACCAAAACGAAGAAAAAACCTGTAACTTGCGGTAAGAAATTTGGGTTGCATAGATATAACCACACTCTAAGGCTGATATTGAGCTCTGATAGTCTCCTTCAATAATCAAGGCATTTTCAAGTTGTGCATTGAAGTTGCAAGCCCACAACTACCCTAAAATCCTTCAAAACAAAAAGAAACATAACTCAAACAATAATTGTGCGCAAAATAACTAAGAATCTCTTCTTAGAGAAACTTCAAAGCTAAAAAGACGGCAAAAGAATTCACTGGGATGAAAAGCGAAGTGACCCATTTGAAAATTAGCCTCTAGGGGATGTGAGAAAATCTAGAATTTAGCAAAAGAGAAGTGGGCATGCTGAGTTTTCAGTGGGTCAAGGGGGCGGGCCTGGTAAAAAAAAATAGATGTAAAATTTTTGTTTTGGGGAGCCAACTGGGGTGGTTGCCCCTGTTCGCCGCCCTTGCCTCCTCCTCACATTAAGGAGAATGTATTACTAAAACTATGATCAACTAGTACAACTAAAGAGATACTGGATATTTTTTGGTGGATGAAATCATGATGTTAGTCCAAAGCTTGTAAGAATAATAAGTGAGGAACTCTGATCTTGTCTATACAATGAGTATGTGTATTCCATTAGAACCACCCACAAAGTTTTAAGATTAAGAATAAAAATTTCTCTTCTATATAAAAATTATGTTTTCTTTTATAAGTATTTCAGTTTGTTTAAGCACAAATTTTCCAGTTCTCCCGCTACCGGTATCGGCACTGGTATCGAAAATTTGATTCTTGAAATTAACGGTAGTGGTATCCATTTTCAATATTTGGAAACCAGCCCATCCTGTTGGGATGGCGATTATTGCCATAACCAGTACCGCTACCGGGTTTGAACAACCCTAACATGAATAATAGTCATGAGCTTTATTTTTTTAACACGTAAGTTAAGTAAATATAAACTCCTAACCTTTCATTTTATAAATTCTTATTGAATGAAGTTTTAATGCTTAACTGATGCTTTGTAATGACTAGAGATTTGGCAATTTGGTGGTTTCATACAATATTTGACGCTATTGATATTCAAATAAATATTAATGTTGATAGCAAATAAGTATTGATCTTTTAAGATGTTCTCTAATTGTAGTGATTATGGATTTTATTGCTTTAGATTTCTTATTCTATTTTTTAAAATGTTCTCTAATTTTATTGATTTTGGATGTCATTAATTTTGATTTTATTGATATGGGCTCAATGGACCAAAAAACAAAAGAAAAAAACAATTGGACCAAGTGCGTAAACGGTTCAAAAAATAACCCAGTATAAATATCGATAACAGAGAACCTTTATCGCTAAAATTGACTGTAGCGGAGCAATTCATCCGGTTGTGATAGCTGTCCAATATTTGAAAATCAGCTCATCCGGTAGCTGTAGCAGTTATTGCCATAACCAATACTGCTACCGAGTTTGAACAACCCTAGATATCCAAATTAAATATATTTTCCATCCTCTTTAGATATCTTAAAGAAAGTCAATGCTCACAATTCAAAGGTGAAAAAGTTTATTTCTTTATTTTACCATATGATTATGATCCAGAAGTTGCGCCATCCAACGAGTATCTACAGTATTATATGAATTACTGATTTCTTTTATAAAAACCTAAATTGTTGTTGCTGGAAACAATATGAGATAATCCTATTTTTGGATTTATTGTCCTTTTATTTCAATTTTTATTATTAAATGCATATTATTTTTTGCTCAAAATGTCATGGTGAGTATTTTATAGGGTTTAAGACATTTTTGGTCTCTTGGTTCAAAAATGGCCTTTGAATTTTACAATGATCATAGGCAAGTACTATTCGGTTTGGACAAAATTAAAAACTTCCTTCCGGTCGGTTTGCCATCCAATTAACCAAATCAGAGACTCCACATCATTTAAAAAATAAAATTTATTTGGTTATATTTTATTTTCTTTGCTGTTTTATTTTAATTTTTTATTTGACATGGAATCTGTAATTTGGTTAATTGAATACGTGGCACAACTTTATTGGGTATGACATGCCAATTCGTTAACTCTGCATGGCAAATTGAGGAAGGACATTTTTTTTTAGTAATCTTTGTTGAAACCCGAGGACTGCCTATGATTAATTGCAAAACACAAGAACCATTTTTGAAATGAAGGCAAAACCAATGGATCAAATATTGTATTGTATAAACATGTTCTTTCTCTCATCTAATTTGCGCCTCTCTTTTTTCTTCTTGAAGCATCTCCTTTGAGTGAGTACATAAATAAAACATTTCCGATCAAAAGTAGTATTAAACTTTAGAAAGGGTAATTAGTAACATAAAAATAAATTTTTAGGAGGTTAGAATATAAAAAACATAAAAATTATTATTTTTTGCTCTGGAAAAGAAAATTTGAAGAGATTTTGAATTTTTATGACTTTTGATAAGTAGTTGGTAAAAATTTTAAAGGTTAACAATGAGATTGATTTTTATTAGATTTTTGTAAAAAAATGTGGATAAGATAAGTTTATAGAAATTCATAAGATTTTGAAAAAATTTAGATAAGAGGAATTTGAGATTAACCACCATGTGTAACAATTTATATTTCGTTTATTAACCTTAAAATTGGTCTTTTCTTTTTTTTTACAAATTCAATAGAAGGTTGGAATTTTTAGGATGCTAAAAAAAGACACGTCTTCAATCCTAATACGTATACTATAAATAAACACAGGCAAACCAAAGGGAAAGAGTTATTCCTAGTTCGAGGTTTTGAATTGCTTGAATTTCAATGGATTCATCGCAGATCGAAGAGGATCAACGACCTTTTTCCAATGAAGACGATGATGACGATGACCGGCCTTGTACGGACGAAGAACTCGACTTCTACCCGAATGAAGTGAAGTTAAGAAGAGTGATGTAAGTAGGATTGCTCTCCTCTAACGTTCGATTAGTTCCTTATTCTCACCGACTCGATCCTTATGTTAGGGCTTTGATATTCTTTTCACTTGTTTCATCAGCGATTTTAATATGATCACACCGCAAGACCTAAGCGAAGAGGATTCGTACAAATGCTCCGAAGACATGGCGCGGCTTGCATTCCAGAAGCACTGGCGGAGGCAAGGGGGGCGAACTGGGGCCACTGCCCCGGTTGGCTCCCTAAAACAAAAATTTTTACACCTAAATTTTTTTGTTTTTTATTTTTTTTCCAATAAATTATGTTTTTACCATTTTTCTTTAAGAACTTGCCCCCCATTAATCACCTTCCTGGCTCCGCTTATGTCCAGAAGTACAACCGTCGGTTCAAGGTTGGCTTTTTGCTTAGCAGATTCAGATTGTTTAAAGCTTTACTGGAAGGGGAAGAATGTAATCATTAATATATTTGCTTTTGAATTCATGAAATAAATACAAGTTGTGTTATGAATGTAAAGAGAAAATGGCGGAGGCGGGGTCTACCCTAAAGTTCACATAATGTTTCTCTTTAATACAAATTTACTGGAACAATGATGTATTTTCACAGTAACCTTCTTGTTTAGGAGTTGATGAAGGTTTTGAAAGGAATGTGTAAGCTTCAGAATCTGGTTAGGTATTTTTATAACCTTTGAGGCCAGGAATCCTACTACTGGAGGCAATACTAAGATATATCAAGCTGTGTTGCGTTCTGATCAGTATGATGGGATGGAGGTGTTGTCTTTTAGGCTAAAACTCCTGACAATGAGCAAGGTAATTCACTACAAGAAAAATGGTCTTGGGTGTCAAAAAAATTTGTCACCCTAAGTGCCATTTTTGTCACCACAGGTTTTGGGTGACAAAATTGAGTACCCGGTTTGTCACCTAAAGCCTGTCAGCAAACATTTTAGGTGACAATTTTCGTGTTGTCATTGAAAACCGTCCGGACGGGTACATAAACCATCCCCACGGTTTTCTCCTATATTGACGAAATTCAAAATCTTCATGCCCAATACCCTCGATCAGTTCGCATGAGAGGTGCGAACGTACTCTCCATATGCTCGCATGAGGAGTACAAACGTTTGGTCCAATATGACGAAATGGATTTTGTCCTGGAACCTTGTGCGCAAAGTAATATAAAATCGTCCGCACAGTAACATAAAAACGTGCGGACGGAGCATGAAGACATGCGGATGGAGCATGAAGACATCCGCACCTTTGTTTTATTTAAGACGAAATAGGTCACATTAAAAAAATCAATCGAACACACACATGAAGAGTGCGGACGCTTTTTCTGTGCAAAATATTGGAACATGTTTTCCTCTCGTTGGAACAGGTGCTAATTAAATGACCATGTGCACAGAAGAATAACCTTGCGGACGAACATTATTTCATGCGAAGTGTGTGGACAGCTTGTTAAGAGTGCGGACATGCTCACTGTTAAAACCGTTCGGACGGTTTTATCACCCTACAAACCCTTTGTTAGGTATTTGAATTAATTTAATTAAAATTTTAAAATTAATTCGCAAAAAATAAAATAGAATGATATTCAATACTCATAATAATAATAATAAAATGTCTACAAATATGCAATTGGCATTAAAAGTAACTAATATACATAAACGATAAGTTATGATCAAATAGTGAAAATACATAATTTACCCAAATTTTCATTTGGGTGTCGTACGGGATGTCAGTTGTCTAGTGTGCCCCATCATCAGCTCACGCATCTCTTGTTCCATTAGTTGCATCCTCCGTTCTTGTTGTTCTACTAGGTTCCATTGCTGCTCCTGCATCATGTTTTGATGCTCTTCGTGTTTCTCCGGTTGCTGGTCCTCCACCATCTATTTATGCTCTTGCCTCATTTGCTCCATTTCAGACTGCTTGACCTGAAGATCTTCATATTCCATCTGTCTAGCCATCATCTCCTTTATCTTTAATCTAGCCTCCTCCAAAATTCCAGGAAAAATCAACAAATGATCCAAAAGACTGTACTGAACGGCCTAAACCTTGCACGTAACCCGCTCTCGTCCCCAACACCTCAGTGAAAATCTCCACTTCTATGTATGATTTTCCCTCTGAATCATACTGCAGCATTAACGCCTCCATTTTTTCCTACAAAACTAGAAAAGAGGATAAAGTTAGCACATTTGAAACATAAGAGATTAGCATCATTAAATCAAACGTTACAACATACAAAATTTTTCCTTGCGTCTTCTGATGTCCACATGCCATCCTTATTAGTGTGCATTTTTTTATACAGCGAGGCAAGATTAATCTCATCAGATTCTGGATTTTTTTGTATAACAAAAGAAATATCCAACGCGCATATTAAAATGCCAAAGTAATTTATTTAAGTAATATCTCTAAAAAATATAAATTTATTATTTACTAACAACGCTCTCGCACATTGGAAGGATCTTGCTCCCAATTTGTGTATAAGTTTGAACTTAGCTCTATTCTCCCGATTGATTCCACTCCTCCTCTGCATTGTACATTTACAATTGTTACAACAATTAATAATAAACTAGAATAAACGTTTAGGACGAAATAAATTTTTTTAACATGAAATTCCTCTCTCGCGAATAAATCACATACACGAGTCAATTATTCCTTCTTCATCTTGGGATACGGGAGCTCTAAAGCCTTTTCTTTAGAATTGAACATCGAGTAATACTGGTACATTCTATTTATGTGTGTCATGTATGCTATGTTTATCTTAGATGTCACATGGATGCGATCCTTGGCTCGATCATAATCAAGTTTGAAGTCATCATTAACTTATATAACAGTTAGTACGTATAACAGTTTTCAGAATTAAAATTTAATAAATTATACTTACCAACACACGGTTTATCACGTATGATTTAACATGGTTTCGAACAAGAGCACCAATATGACTTCAGAGCATTGAGGACACCTTGTATGTCCATAAGGGATGTGGACAGTCAGCTTTCTTCCAGTATGAGCCTTGAGTAATGCAATCCCTTGTGTACCACAAAATCAACCCAAATCATAAACACTTCAACATAAACACATCACAACCAATCTCAAACTTCATTGCTATCATTATAGATGCTAAAAATTCGAAAACACAGGCTTTTATATCCTAAAATCCATGTTTTTCATCCTAAAACAAATAAAATTTTAAAATCCACTAACCTAACATGCAATCCAATGTGAAATCTCAAATGAGTTGCTTCGTCCACCCTTTTTTCAATGAGATTGGACACCCAAAATCAGCTCCCCTCTTTTCCTCTTGCTAAAATATCCCGGTTCCTAAGTGTTTTACCCGTTAGAGCTATACTGCTTTTTATTTCCCATATTTCATATACATAAACACCGTTTGGATGCCCATAAGAGATTGCGGACGCCTACCTACGTGTATAAGTTTTCGAGAGAATGAAGGCCGCATGAAATATGTTTCCTCCAAACCCTAAATTTTGGGGGATGACATCATTTTAGAAGTTCCCAAACGACATCGTCTCTATATATGTAAGCAAATAATCATAAAAGAACACGTTCGAACGAGTATTTGCCATCATGAGGCTAACTTATAGTTCACGACACCATTTTCGAAATCCCCAACCCACAACATCTCTACATATACTTGCAAGAAACGAACACGTTCGGACGAGGTACAATATTGTCCCGACGATTTTCTTAAATAATACGACACAGTTCGGCCCTATAGTAAACCATCTGGACAGTTATCTATCGGTCCAAACGGATTTTGACAATCTGAATTTTTTTAGCTCAGACCATTCAATTTATTACCCAGTTATAAATAACCAAAGTGTGTTAATAATATAAATAACCTTAAGTGTGTTAGATAGTAGTTTTGAAGTTTGAAAAAGTGTAACGAAATGAGAAACATAACAATAATTAACATGTTGTACTAAGGACGAATAAATAGAAATAACATAAATATATCAAATATCTACAAAACATAATATAAACAAAATAACATCAAATAAATCACAACTCATGTCCTCAAAACATAATATAAAAACAAGTGTAATATTAAAACATTATATAAAATACTACTACTGCTCCTCATCCGGGAGATGTAGAACCTCACGTACACGATCCATGTGCTTCTCTATCAGACTGGCCCACTTAGTCAGGGCATGTAACTGTACACTGGATGCCACATCCTTCAGAGCTGACCAAACCACAGCTACCTCCTTTTTCCACTCAGAGTCCAGTTGGTCGACCTTACTCTCTAGAGCTGTGAGCAGAGCACTGATATCACTCAGCATCTGATGGGTGGGCTACATGACCGATCTCACAGTTTCAGTCAGCTCAGTCATCAAATCCGCGACCCAATTCCCTAGGTTGAGCTCCATCTTGGATCCTACTCCTAATTCCCCATATGCTGCTCATGTTGTCTACCAGCAGCTGCCTGAGCAGTACTCAGCACTCGGGTACCAGCATAGCATGTAGGAATTGATCGGGAGAGCGTCACCTTGTTGGTGCGGATTGGGTAGGTGATCCTACAGATCATCGCTCCACCACCGCCTACTGCTTCTTAATAGGCTCTTCTCTCATTTCATGGTGGAGTAAGAAACAGACATTTGTTGCTCATTCCACTACTGAGGTTGAGTATCACGCGCTTGTTGATGCTACTTCTGAGCTCCTATGGTTACGCCTCCTACTGACTGACATGGATGCCCCTCAGCTCTCTAGTTCTCCGCTTCACTATGACAATCAAAGTGCTATTCAAATTGTCCATAATGATATTTTTATGGGCGTACTAAGCATATCGAAATTGATTGCCACTTCTTCCGGCAACATTTGAGCGATGGTACTTTTCATTTAGGAGCTGTTACTTCTAGCTATTAGTTTTCTCACATCTTCACGAAGTCTCATCACCCTAGTCGTCTCAGTGATATTGTTGAGATATATTACCATATATCTCATTACTTTGGCATCATTCTTGAGTAATCCCCAAGTTTAGCAATTAGACGATTCTAATTGATTCTTTCAATTTTGTTATTATTCAGTAATTATTGTATTCATTTTATTATTTTGCCTCTTCACCTATAAATAGGTCATTCCTTGTACAATTCTATACACACATTGAAATACACAAAATTCTCTCAAATTTTTCCGCTTGCATTCTTTCTACAATCATATGAGATATAAGGAGTCACTTAAGTTGGTTGATTGGATAGAAAAATGATAGAATTGGTATGATTTGTAAACCTACTGGTGGAAACACAAATGGGAAGTTGATTTCTACCTTTTACTATTTACTTAAAGAGTCTTAATTTTAGTCTCTTCAATTTAGTGGCTACCTCGAACATAAGGGAACCAGCCTTCTCTTCCCTCCACACCTCTTCCACCACTTCTAAGAACTTCGAAAGCGCTGGAGGTGACGATGATTGGGTGTAATGACCAAGTTATTCATTGTATGGTGAAGGACATGGATTGGAAATGGACTTGTCTTATTTCGGTGGCGTTATGGGGAGAACTAGCATGAAGGTAGACATAGACTATGGAGGGATTTATTGGGTGTTAGTAAGACTATGGACGCAGACCGGTTTTATGCCTTTAGAAGTATAAATCTAGTCCGGTCCGGTCCAGACCGAAAAGTATTTTGAGAATCGGTCTTGACAAGACCAAAAAGGATTTATTAATTTTAAATAATAAATATATTTTTTAATTTTTTTTAAATTAAAATTTTTTTTAAAAAAACCTAACTAATATTATGCGTCGTGTTGTGACGAACTCCAGTGTAGCCCTTTCCAATCCATTGCCAAATGCCAGTTGCCCCTCCCCCTTCCCTTCGAACTTCAAAGTCTTAAACCCCCATTGCAGCCCCCTGCGGCTTGCCCCCTCCCCAGCGCAGCCAAACCCACATCACGAACCCCTACTCGGCCACTCCACAGCACCACCCACGACCCAGCCTCTCTTCTCATTTTTGGTAAGAAATTTGACATTATGGCTTTAAGCCTTCACCGTTCCTCACTGATTCAGTTAACGGGATTCCAAAAATTGACAATGATAACAAAGCCCTTTGTCTCTCCTTTCCTTCATTTGCTGAGGGCTAATCCTCTGGATTCTCACACTAGGTTTAGTGGTAGCACTATGCACATTCCCACTAGCTGGAGATGCGGAATAAGCTCCAGAACCAGTTCGTAAACCCCTTCTACCAATCATTAAATAATCTTCCTGCATTCTAGCAAGACCATAGGCCTTTTGTAAATTGGTTGGGTTCAACATTTTGATGGAAAGCCTAATCTCATCCTTCAGGCCACTTAGATAGCAACTTAACTTGCAAGCATCATTTAAATCACCCAAACGATTGGCCAATAATTCGAACTGACTCGTATAGTCCTCCACTGTCCCCACCTGTCTCAGTTTAACCAAACACTCCATTGGATCATCATAAGCTTGACGAGCAAATCTGGTCAGTAAAGCTTTCTCCAAGGCCTCCCAGCTAACTAATGCTCCTGATCTTTCCACCTCACGGAACCAAATCAGAGCCTTTCCTTCCAAATGAAATGAGGCAATAAAGAGCTGGTGTTGTGGACTTGTTTGATTATATGCAAAGAACTGCTTAGCTTTATATAGCCATCAGGTGGGATCTTCCCCATCAAATCTAGGAAACTCCAAGCGAACTGACCTCATGTGAACTCCCCCCAAATCTTGACCAAAACCTATTATCAGAACTGCATGTTTGCCCAGTGGTTTTGCAGTAGGGTCTTTTGGTCCTTCATATATACCCTATAATTCACAATAAAATTATAAAATTATGGGTAAAATATAAGGAGTGTCCACGTGGTTTAACTTTTTCCTGGAAATGCCCTTAGGGTATGTTTTGTTGTCCTGTCGTTCCTGTGGTTTTATGTGATTCCTATCCATGTCCCTCAATCCAACTTCTATCCAAAACTGTTAAAAATTTGCTAACTTGTTAAACGACTCCACGTCATCTCCACTAATAATAGAACATGTGTCCACGTTTCTGACTGACACTATTAAAAATATGACCTTTAGCAGCGGTCGGAAACAGCTGCTAAAGGTCAAAAAACCGCTACTATAGCTTTAGCTGCGGTATTTTAGCGGCGGTCGCGACCGCTGCTATAGATCCGTCGCAATAGATTTATAGCGGCGGTTTGGGCGACCGCAGGTGAAGATCACGGGTCCATATCGGCGGTCTGTTAGCAGTGGTCGCGACCACCGCTATAGACCCGAACGTAAATTTGCCTTTTTCGCAGCGTTTCCTGTAAACGCTGGTAAAGACTTTTAGCAGAAGCCGCTAATGTCACGCCCCGAACGCTAACCCAAAGGGGCTAATGACAGGTGCAAACATTCACCTGATGAATGTTTTAGCGCTTAATCTTGGTTTTGCAGCCGAATTTTTTTTTTCATACATGACTATGGCTGAGCTACACATAATGACTTTCCTTATAAAGTCTTTACATTACATCTTAAATCCAATACACATTACATCTCTTGTTCGAATTACAAAGGCCTATGGCCACTAACATTTAAATATTACTTTTCTCTCAAGTTAAATAATCTTCATGACTCCTATCACCTAGCATATCTAGAATGATACAATTTAGAAAACTGTGAGTCAAACCACTCAGTAAGGGAACATTAACTTTAAAGAATGCATGATCATGAATATCGACGTGCATGTATGCTCATTGCTTGCATATCAAAACACAGTTGATCTTGAAAACATATAATTGAACTTGAAACGACACTTGATCTTGAAAAGAATTCATTTCTTATCTTGTGGGCTACATACGCTCCATTTAACCTCTGAAGTCAGGGTTGTGCGTTACCATCGGAACCGTCCACTTTTTCTCTCGGAGACATAACATCTAGTCGAGCTAGCCCTTGAAGTGGCCCCAGGCCTGATGGCTAGACATGACCCTTAGAGGTCCACACCTTCTTGCAAGCATCCTTCAGTGTGGTTGCACATACCTCAAGATCTACCCATCCTTCTTGCAAGCATCCTTCGGTATGGGTGCCCTTAGGAGTCATCCATCCTTCTCGCATTCGTCCTTCCGAGTGGATGCACCTTCTTAATGGTACGGTACCAACCAACTTTAGCCCCTTAACTTAACTTGTCATAAAAGACTTTCATGCTCTCATTTGCACAAACATTATTTTTCTTTCAAGAAAATCATGCAAATGCTTATGTCATGCCATGCTTGATAATGAGTACTCATGCTGTGTATCAATCCAGTTTTTGGAAAAACTTAAGTTTCCACTTACCTTGATCCTCTCGAGCTTAGAATGAAGCTTCGCCTACAAGCGAGACTATATTCGTCACTTAGAAGTATAGAAATAAAAATTCACGTAAAGCATATCATTATATTTATATCTTTTTCCGGTTTCAAAATTTGTATCTTTAAAAATGTGATTCTTCTTACGTGACATTTCTTTAAACAAATTAGTTTTCATAGATTAAATTTGAAAACAACAATCATACTCAGCAAACAACTCCAACTTAGGTTAAATTCCTAAGGTATTTCCAACTCGGTCTTCCATTTTCAAACTATCATAACTTCTTTCATACATTTCCTTCTTGCACGGATTTTATCTTCACATCGTCTTCTTTCATAACCTCAACATCCAAGATCGGATCCGTAATCATTAAACCTAAATTGATCACCAAAAACATTTGAAATAAACCGTCATTCGATACATGCAAGGTTGTTGTTTTCACCTTCTTCGTGTCCAACTCGTATTCAACCTTAGTACACTTATGCTTTCCATCAATAACACTAATTTCAAGTTAACATGAGCACCAATGTACAAGAACTGTTCAAAACACAACTTATATGCATTGAATCGTCACTTCAATGGCCAACCGTGGCCTTCTTGCCCTTATTATCACTCTTAGGCTTGCTGACATGAATCAAAAGAATATCTCAGATTCACAATTCTCAAGTTTCTTGCAAGATCCATACAATTTCGCTTAGAGAAAACAACATGCAATCAAATCCCATTTAACCCGAGTATGCTAATCCATTTTCTCCAAGTATAACTAATTTCTTTAAATGTTTAGCTTGCTGATCTACCCACATTATACACATGCAAGACACCTGCAACAAGCTGTCATCGAGAAAAAAATTCTACTAGAAAAGAGCAATGACAATGTTCGGCCAACAGCATGCTAAAGTCTCCCAATTTCATGTCATCCACCTACATGCATGCTAAAACTCTCCAAATAAATTTTCCATACTCCCATCTAACCAAGCCGTGGCCTCCAAGCTCATCCTCCATCAGCAAATCACAACAACACAACCGAAAGGATTCCACATTCAAGAGAAGAAACAACATAACATCAGTCGGCCGAACAAAAATTTATTTTTACAACAATTGCCGAACATTGCTGAAACTGTCCTCGAGTGCTTCCAATGGAATTTCAGACCTTTCCTTTTATCCCTTTGGTTGGAATTTTTAGGGTAAGATCTAACACTTCTGAACTCCATATCTGGATTTTTGTATGAAAATTCAAAGTACTTCTATATGTGATTTTGGACAGTGCACTCTATACCCTATTTTGAAGAACAAAAATGATTTGCATGTGATTTTTCTTAACTCCAAACATGTTTACTCTACTGATATGATACCTTCTATACTATCTCTAACATATCAGTGCACGGAAGACAAGTTTTGATGACATAACAATGAGATAAAGATTTCACTTTCCGCTTCATAATCTTTCCTTTTTCATTTCAAACCTTGCATATGGTATTTTAACCACTTCATTCATCAAATACAACCCCTTGGCTTCTTAAAACCTCTTTACAAGGCAGGCACTGCCTTGTCCATTTTCTTTCTCTTAGCCTTTCCTTTCCAATTTTACATCATCAATACATGTTTAAGCATAACTATAAACAGAACAAAATCACGTACACTAGGCATTTTCCTAGGCCAGCTTATGGTGCTCCTTAATTTTTGCCACTGACCGAAGCCCTAAGACCTCCTAAAACCACCATTTTTCACATCCATTTCCAATGCCTAGCACATCAAGCTTCAAATCTTCAAAAGAAACGTTGTATACATCTAACTTCACATTCAACTAGTCAATACTCACAAACTCATCACAAACACAATATCCAACATGTTTTCCAAAGAATCTAATGTCACAGGAAGCTAGATCATGCCAAAAGATCCTCTACTACTCAACATTTTCCCAAAGAAAGATAGGCATTGTACTCCTTACCTTGGTATTTTCGGATGAACTCTAGCTTGCTTTGAAAACTCCTTTTTTCCCATTTTTCTACAGATTTTTCTTTCTCACTCTCTCCAATTCTCTTTCTCTTTCTCCCTCTTCTTCCTTTTTCTTTTCATTTCTTCTCCGGCCTCCTTCTCTTCTCTCTTTCCAGCGCTGCTCAGTCCTCCCCCATTCTGTTTCACGGTCTCTTTTGTGCCCTTGCTCCCCCTTTGTCATGAACGTCTTCTCCTCTTTTTATTTGCCTTACAAGATGGCTTGACACTTGGTGAAGGAATTCACGCAAGTGTCTTGCCTCTTGGGAGGGTGGGACACGTTCCCCCTCCCATGCATATGTCTCTTTTTGTTTTTTTTGTAACTGCAATTAAATAAATATGTCTAAAATAAACAAACCCCAATGAAATTAAATAGCTGAACTAAGAAAAAAAATTTAGACAAATAAAATTGCATTAATATAAGAAAGAGAATTTATTAAAATCAAGGTTAAAAATATAAGATTGAAACCAAAGAAGGAGAAATTCGACAATATATTAAAATTAACTAAATTACTCTAAAATATTAGAAGTAAAAATCAAGTCAATTAGACAATTTAAACACATGGACTGCAATACAAATAGTGGTCTTAATTCAAGGATTATAATTAAAGGAAGGACATTCTGAAGGCAATTGATTAAATGGTAAATATTAAACAAGACAAAAATTTAGAATATAAATAAAATGCAAGAATTATTGAAGGTATTTAAAGGAAAACCTTAACACAAAAGGCTCAAAAGTGGCTCAAAAAGGTTCGGGGTATCACAGCTAAAGGTCTGTGCCAGCGTTTTTTTTTGTATGTGCCAGCATTTTTAAAACATCACTAATTTTTTCTTATATTTTTCTAATTGGTGATACAAATTTATTTTAATAACCATAATTCATTGGATGTAAAAAAATAAATAACAAGGAGAATAAAACAAAATATACTTCATCATTTATTAATAATATCTTACAACAAACGCAAGAATCTCTACAAGTAATCTAAAAAGTAACAAATTTCTAATATAAAATAACAATAAGTAAGAACCAACCAAAATATTCAAATACAACACAATAAGCAAGGACCAATTAAAATCTTTCTCCTTTGACACATCAACTTCCTCTTGAATTCCCAATCACCCTAAATGTACCAAAATGAGAAAGATATTAGTTAACCTCAATGAGAAGCAATAAAAAATATGAAAATGGGAAATGCTTAAAAATAAATGACAGATAATAGTTTATTAGAACAATAGGACCAACAAATCAAACAAATTTTAAGTATTGATGAAAGCTAGGACAACTGCAAGCAATAAAACATTGATCCACCATTGATCAACAAATTTGTTTTTGGACTCAGTATATAAGTGGTCCTAATGTTCAATTATACTATGGCCAATGTCGATTTTAAACCTGCACAACCATAAGAAGTAAAGTGTAAAATTTTTGTGATATAGGTACATAAGCACAGGTTGCAAGAGTAAGTTTTAGACCATGCTACGTACTTATCTGAAATTGTGGAGAAGAGCTGAAAGTAGAGAGGGTCTCTTTATAGGCAGAGGTAGTTGAAGTTGCAGACACTAGAGGCACAAAATGGAGAATGTGCTACCAAATGACTCGGAAATTTTAGAAGGCATGCAATCCAGCTTTAAACCAAAAACAGATAATACTATTCTCATTTGGGACTCAGAATTTTTGAGAAACAACGTCTGCACTTTAAAAATAGCCATGAGGTAATTTAAGTTTCGTATTTACACATCTAGAAAATAAGCTTCAATGAAACATAACCACCAAGTTAAAGATGTACAAGAAGCGAAATCCTTCCAGAATACACTAGAAACTGTTCGTAAATTCAATCCTATGTTAAAGCATAAACAGCCAGAAATGAACAACATAGCATTATGCAGATATAGAAGCATTATTCATGTCAACTTCGAATGGTTCACATATTGGTCATACCTTCGCATTTAAATTATAATCCAGAAGAATGTTACAAGATCTTATGTCTCTGTGAACCACAGGAGGATTGGACTGCTCATGGAGATATTCTAATCCTCTTAACACCATTAAAAATAATACCAACCATGTTAATGTAAGAAATGGAGAGAGAACTTATGAAAGCATAATTAGCATAGTGGACTTGCCTAGCAACATCAACGGCAATTTTCATCCGCAGATGCCATGTCAAAGATGAACCCTTAGAAGGTCCTATACCGTTGAGAGAAACAAGAACAATAGACAAGGACCTATAAAATGTTTTCTTTAGAAATCATCTTGTGAGAAAGAAAAATAATACCATGTATTTGAGCTTCCAATTCTACTTCAAATTCTACTTTCACTTCTAGTCTGCAACCATCAATCCTCTTCACCACTGCAAGGAGCTTTTCATCAAAACAAGCTTTGTAGATACGTCCAGAACCACCCTCACCCAAAAGATTACTTTCATGGAAATTGTTCGTTGCAGCTTCTAATGATTGATAATCAAATATAGCAAGTAGCAACTGAGCTCTTCTTATTGATCATCCACAGCGAATTAAGTCCGATCATAATTGGGTTCAACGGGATCCCTTTTGCAGCCTCTTCAGATCACATTACAAAAAGACAACGCAATCGAACGAAATGTGAATATCTTAAAGAAAAAACAAGAAAAAGAAAATAAAGGAAATGCAAATTACATTGAATGAAGATACCCAAGTTCTTCTGGCTTTTCTCTTTGGGGTTCTTCAAGTTCTTCCATCTACAAATGCAAAGACAACAAAATTCAACCAAGAAACTCGTATCAAGCACAAGTATACATCAGAGTGAAAATCAGGGGAATCGAGCAACAAACAACCCGAATTTTTCATATATATATATATATATAATTTACTTCCGATATGTTTTCGCAGCAACCAAGCAGGGCGGTGAGTAAAAAGAAAAAAGATCAAAATCCCCTAGAAGAGATATTTAAATTCACTGAATTTGTTTGTTTCTTTGGGATGTTCTGTTAGGATTAGAATGAGGGGTTTGGTTGTTTGTAGGAAAGTGAAGATAGAAGTTAGAAAGGTTAGTATGGAGCACTTCTCTCCAAATGCACTAGATAGAATAACTTTCCTTTCTTTTTGGCTTCAACTATTTCAAAACTTTACCCCATGAAGGGTATTTATAGGTGGGTGGAAGACATTTCTAGAACCACCCATTAATCTTACTCTTTCTAGATTGTCCTTGTATCTTCCTAGGTAGATTATTCATGAATACTCTAGAACATTATACAAGGTACATGTACTAGAACATTGTAGAATAGTGTAGAACATGTATGATCATTCTAGAACATTCTAGAAGGTATATGTTCTAGATCATTCTAGAACATTCATGGATATTCTAGAATGTATATGTACTAGAATATTCTAGAACATGTGTGAACATTCTAGAACATTCTAGAAATGCATCACCTTTAATACTCCTCCTTGATGCATTTTTCGGAGACTCCTAGTATGCTCGTTGGTTGGATGATTGACCAACTCCCAAATATTATTTTCCTCGATCATTTTAATCTCCTCCTCCATGGCTTTGACGCAAACTTCTTCTTTTGATGCTTCTGCAAAATTTTGTGGCTCCAAAGTAGTGAAGTTACAAGTTTCATAAATATCGCTTAAGGTCCTTACCCTTAGTGGTGGAGTTTCGGGTGAAGAGACTTCTTCTCCTGGAGCTCTTGATCTCACGGAGGATGCTGGAGATGAGGATGGAGTCGACATTGGTCTTTCTTCTCGAGTTTCTTCTTGTTGTGGTCTACTTGAGTGGACCACTTCTGCTGGTATAGTCACACTTCTTTCATTTTCATCTACTTCCCAGCTCCAGGCAGCTTGCTCGTCGAACTCCACATCACGACTGGTAACAAGCTTCTTTGTTTGCAGATTGTAAACTCTATAACCTTTTGACTGGGAGCTATAACCAAGGAAGATACATTTTTCTGTCTTGTCTTCTAGCTTGTGTCTTTTTACTGAGGGAATATGGATGTAGCAAATACATCCAAACACCCTGAGATGTTTCGCTGAAGGCTTCTTTCCGCTCCAAGCTTCAATTGGAGTCTTGTTAGGAACAACTTTTGTTGGACATCTATTTAGTAGGTAGACTGAGGTATAAACTGCCTCTGCCCAAAACATCTTCGGCAATCCCTTCTCAGCTAGCATAGATCTGGCCATCTCCATGACCGTTCTATTTTTTCATTCAGAGACACCATTTTGTTGCGGAGTGTAGGCAATGGTTAGTTGGTGCTCTATGCCTTCATCTTCACAAAACTTGTCGAATTCTTTGGAGTTGTACTCCGTACCTCGATCACTTCTCAGCTTCTTTATTTTGTGGCCACTTTGTTTCTCAACAAAATTTTTGAATCTTTTAAAAATTCCAAATACCTCTGATTTTTCTTGAAAGAAATATACCCAAGTCATTCTTGTATAATCATCAATAAAGAGAATGAAGTACCTGTTTTGACTCAGGGAAGGTGTTCGCATTGGGCCACATACATCGGTGTGGACAAGCTCCAGAATTTCCTTGGCTCTCCATGCATTTTCTGTTGGAAATGGTTGTCGGTGCTGCTTCCCGAGCATACAACCTTCACAGACACCAACTCTTTCTTCTATGAGAGGAAAATCTCTCATCATATTTTTCTGATAAAGTAATCTCAACGAATTGAGATTGAAATGACCAAACCTTCGATGCCATAAACTTGTTTTATCAGATTGGGCCACCATAGCATTCTCTCTTGGGTATTGCCAGTGAACAGGAAAGTTTCTATTTCTTCCCATCTTCACTTCGGCAATTTCTTGATTATTTTTCAAATCATATATTTGGCAAACATTTTTCTCAAAATGTAAAGAATATCCATTCTCCATCATTTGACCAACGCTTAGTAAATTTTGATCAAGACTAGGAACAAGGAGAACATCTTTAATAAATCTCGTACCTTTTTTTGTTTCAATAGCAATAGTACCTTTGCCTTTTGTCTCCACCAATTCTCCATTCCCCATCTTGACCTTTGACTTGATAGAGGTGTCTAAGTTGCAAAAAATACTCTCTTTGGAAGTCATGTGATTGCTGCATCCACTATCAATGTACCAAGCATCCTTCCTCTCCTCCATAGCGGATTGACATGCATAGAATAGATGCTCATTTTCTTCTTTATCTTCAGAATAGTTGGCCTGATGGTTGTTTTTGTACCGGCAATATTTTTCAATGTGCCCGAACTTCTTGCAATTTCTGCATTGTGGCTTTCCTCGATGATAACAATCTTTCTCCAAATGGTTGGTCTTCTTGCATGTTCTGCATGGTGGATAGTCACCTTTCGTCTCCTTGCTTTTAGAGGTTCCTTCTTTTTGAAACTTGAACCTTCCTCTTGAGTTTCCTCCATCTCTTGATTTCTTGTCTTTCACATTGAGTTTAGATTGAAAAGCGCTCTCTAGTGAACCTTCATGTCGCCGATTCAATCTTTGCTCATGTGCTTGTAGGGAGCCCATCAACTCTGTAATCGACATTGTTGACAAGTCCTTGGATTCTTCAATAGCTGCTACAACTGGATCATACTTCTCTGTGAGGCTAATCAAGATTTTTTGGACAATTCTTTGATCGGAGATGTCGTCCCCATAGGCTCGCATCTGGTTGACAATCTCCATGATTTTTGAAATGTAATCTTTAGCAATTTCAGAATCTTTCATCTTGAGATTCTCCAGATCCCTCCTCAAGCCTTGCAACTTGATAGCTTGAGCTTTGGCGTTGCCTTGGAACTCCTCCTTCAACGTATCCCAAGCTTGCTTTGCAGTAGTAGCTCTCATGATTCTTGGGAAAATTGTATCGATGACAGCCTCTTGGAGAATATAAAGTACCTTTGCATTTCGCTGCTTCAGCTTCTTTATCTTGGCAACTTCAGTTGCAGAAAGCTCACTGGTTTCTTCTTTAGAAATTGTGACACCTTCTTCAATAACATCCCACAAATCTTGGGACTCAAAATATGTCTTCATTCTGATACTCCAATAGTCGTAGCTTTCGCCATTGAATGTTGGGACAGAATCAGAGGGTTTAGTTGTAGCCATAACGCCCGTCTAGATCGACCTGGCTCCGATACCAATTGTTAGGATTAGAATGAGGGGTTTGGTTGTTTGTAGGAAAGTGAAGATAGAAGTTAGAAAGGTTAGTATGGAGCACTTCTCTCCAAATGCACTAGATAGAATAACTTTCCTTTCTTTTTTGGCTTCAACTATTTCAAAACTTTACCCCATGAAGGGTATTTATAGGTGGGTGGAAGACATTTCTAGAACCACCCATTAATCTTACTCTTTCTAGATTGTCCTTGTATCTTCCTAGGTAGATTATTCATGAATACTCTAGAACATTATACAAGGTACATGTACTAGAACATTGTAGAATAGTGTAGAACATGTATGATCATTCTAGAACATTCTAGAAGGTATATGTTCTAGATCATTCTAGAACATTCATGGATATTCTAGAATGTATATGTACTAGAATATTCTAGAACATGTGTGAACATTCTAGAACATTCTAGAAATGCATCACCTTTAATATGTTCAAATAACCCAGAATGATTCACAATATAAACTCCTGTTGATTTAAAACTTTTAGTGTCTTATTTGCAACGAAAAAACATCTACTTTAATTGAAGTTGCAATGTGTTATGCTTTTTGAACTAATGCAAAACCTTTAACCCATAAAAGCTAAAACGGACAAACCGTAGAAGAAGTCCACGATGTGGAACAAAGACAGCAAACACAAAACCCTCAGCACTGTTGAAGTACCTAGATATTCGGCTTCCATTTTGTAAGGAACAACTAGAAATCAGCTGGAAATCAGTTTGTGGGAGTGAGATAATAGCTGGCAGAAGGAGATAAAGTAAAAGGGAGTTGAGTTACGAAGCTGAGAAAAGTGAGTAGTGCTTGAGAATTTCGTTGTTAGGGCTGAAAGCAACGGCAAGGATAATGTCATCAGAAGCTTGCTGGGTCGTTGGATGCTGATGAAAGGAAGGTTCCAGAATTTGGTAGAGATCTACGTTCTGCAACTCTCTCGAGATAATGGGCTGCCCAATTTGTTAGTTAGTTTGTTAGTAAATTGGCTTGTAATAGAAGAAGTCGGGGCTGACATTTGAATGCATTTGGAAAAACTTAAGAAATTGAACATCGTTCAATATTGGAGCACGACTTGTTCGAAAAGCCAAATACAAGTACAGTTCTTGAAATTTCTATCCAAGATTTACAATCTTTCTTTACAAAGAGTATAAAATTTACAAGCTTGTTACAAGTGGTATCAGAGTTGTTCCTTCCTGAAATGGCTGAGGGTACACGCATAAACCAGTTGATCGAAGCAATTGCAGCACTTACAACACAGGAGCAGATTTTCATGGAGACAGTTACATCAAGATTGGAGGGGTTGTCCCACCTTGCTGGCTCTGGAGTCTCCCCAGGTGGGGCAGAAGCTGCACCCCGAGAAAATGATTCTAGTTAGGCCCATGGAAGAGGCAAAGCCAACAGAGATTGCGGTTTTAATCTGTCTCGAAATTTGAAGTTGGACTTTCCCAAATTTTTTGGTGAGAATCCTGAAGGTGGTTGTTTAAGGTGAATCACTTCAGATCTATCAAATTCTTGTGAATCACAGGGTCCTAAATGCTTCTCTTTACATGGAGGGTGAGGCTTTCGTATGGTTCCAAGATTCTGAAGAATCGGGAGTTTTTTGTAGCTGGGAGTCTTTTGCCAAAGCATTATTGGTAAGGTTTGGAAGTTCCCCTTATGATGATCCTATGGAGGCAATGTAAAAGTTAAGGCAGACTGGCACTGTGGCAGATTATAAAAGACAGTTTGAGAACCTATCTAATAGGTTGAAGGAAGTTTCAGATAGGATCAAGTTAAGTTGGTTTATAGGAGGCCTAAAGGATGATATTAGATATCCTATTAAGCTTCTAAATCCCAGCACACTTCAACAGGCTTTTGGTATGGCAAAATTCCAAGAAGAATACGTTTCTAGCATTAAGAAACCATACAATGAGTCTGGGTATGCCAATAGCTTAGGTCTTAATCCAACTAAACCTGTAGTTAAAGACAGAATACCAGTTCAACGAATCTCACCAATGCAGATGAAAGAAAGAAGAGAAAAAGGCTTATGTTACAATTGTGATGAGAAGTGGCATCCGGGACATAAATGTAAATCAGCTAGGCTCTATCTTATGGAGGTTAGTGATGATGAAATTAGTTGCAAGGTGGACGCTGTTGAAGAGGAAGGGTTAACCAATAGTGGGGTTGGTCCTGAAGAGGAAGAGGTGTGTGTGATGGAGGAGCTAGCACAAATCTCGTTTCATGATATTGTAGGATCTCCCAATTCTAAAACTATGCGGCTGTGGGGAAAAATTAAGGGTGTTGGAGTCATTATATTGGTGGATAGTGGCAGCACTCATAAATTCATGGATCCTAGCATTGTAACTAGGGGTAGGGTGCAAGTGGATGCCAAGGTGAAGGTGCAGGTTAGAGTGGCAAATGGGGAATTCATTTCTTGTTGGGGAACTGCTATGACAGTACCATTGTTGTTGCAAGGTAACCTTTTCGAACCTGATTTCCATGTCCTTACCTTAGTGGGTTGTGATTTAGTGTTGGGAATTCATTGGTTGAGAAGTTTGGGGCCTATATTGTGGGATTTTTTGCAACTAACTATGACATTTAAGGTCATTGGTAAGTCTGTAACTTTGAAGGGGCTTAAGGTTGCTGAAAATGTTGTGGTAGAAGGTGATAAGTTTGATAGATCTAATGTGAGGAGGCAGAAGGAATAATTTCATAAGGATATAATGGACTATATTCACAATAGTCCTATTGGAGGGCATTCGGGTTATGAGAAGACACTAAGTAGGGCTAAGTCGAAGTTTTATTGGGTCGGAATGAGGAGTGATATCAAGAAGCTGGTTCAAGAGTGTGACACTTGTCAAAGAATCAAAATTGGAACTCATAAACCATGTATGGATTATTACAGCCACTTCCTATACCTAATTAGCCATGGACTCATGTATCCATGGATTTTACTGAGGGATTGCCTCCCTCTAGTGGGTATAATACAATTTTGGTGGTCGTTGATCTATTGTCTAAGTATGCTCATTTTTTTAGTATGGCTCATCCATACCCTGCCGCAAGTATTGCCCATATTTTTATGGCTAATATAGTCAAATTACATCGTCTTCCACAAATAATAGTATCTGACAGAGATGCTATTTTTATTAGTGCTTTTTGGAGGGAGTTGTTTAAGCTGCAAGGTACTAAACTAGCATTCACTATGGCCTACCATCCACAATCAGATGTACAGACCGAAGTAGTCAATAAGGGGCTTTGGCAGTATCTGAGGTGTTTTACAGGAGACAAGCCTTCGGGATGGAGTAAGTGGTTGCATATGGCTGAATGGTGGTATAACACCAACTACCATGTGTCTATAGGATTAACTCCCTATGAAGTTATCTATGGGTTTAAACCTCCTAAACTTCTAGAGTATGTGAAAGGGACTACTAACCTAGAAGTTGTGGATCAAGAATTAAGAAGCAGAGAGCAAATATTAGCAGTCCTCAAGCATAATCTGATCAAAGCACAAGCACGTATGAAGAACCAGTATGATAAACAACACATGCATATGCAATTTGAAGAAGGAGACTATGTGTATCTCAAGTTGCAACCGTACCAACAGACTACAGTTGCTTTTAAAAAAAATATGAAGTTGTCACCTAGTTTTTTTGGGTCCTACAAAGTATTGCAACAAGTGGATCAACTAGATTACAAGTTGGAGTCACCTCTAGAGACAAGGATACATCCTGTATTCCATGTCTCTTATTTGAAGAAACAGTCGGGACCTTTGGTACACATAATACCAACCTTACCTCCTGTCAACAAGTTTGGTGAGATCCAGCTAGAGCCCAAAGCAAATCTCGCAAGAAGAATAAAGAAGCGGATTAACCAATCAGTAACTAAAGTACTAATCAAATGGGAAGGAGCTACTGAAGAAGAATCTACCTGGCAGCTGCTCTGTCGGGTGAAGCTGCAATACTCGCACCTTGTGGGCAAGGTGCTTTGAACGGGAAGGTCTTGTAAGGAACAACTAGAAATCGGCTGGAAATCAGTTTGTGGGAGTGAGATAATAGCTGGCTGAAGGAGATAAAGTAAAAGGGAGTTGAGTTACGAAACTGAGAAAAGTGAGTAGTGCTTGAGAATTACGTTGTTAGGGCTGAAAGCAACGGCAAGGATAATGCCATCTGAAGCTTGCTGGGTCGTTGGTTGATGATGAAAGGAAGGTTCCAGAATTTGGTAGAGATCTACGTTCTGCAACTCTCTCGAGATAATGGGCTGTCCAATTTGTTAGTTAGTTTGTTAGTAAATTGGCTTGTAATAAAAGAAGTCGGGGCTGATATTTGAATGCATTTGGAAAAACTTAAGAAATTGAACATCGTTCAATATTCCAGCACAGCTTGCTTGAAAAGCCAAATACAAGTACAATTCTTGGAATTTCTATCCAAGATTTACAATTTTTCTTTACAAAGAGTATAAAATTTACAAGCTTGTTACACATTTCTAGAGAAAATTGAGAAATGGGTTCTCTCTCAGCAACAAAAACCGGTTGAGAAATGGATGATACAGCGGGTTGTGATCCGGCTTAATGCCCACATAGGCAGTAGAAGACAAAGAAGATTCATGCTTATTTTTTCTATAGGAAGAGAGAAAAAAGAATGCGTGTGGTAGAGGCTGCCAACACCCCAAAAAACACAGCAAACTCTCACATAGTGTCAGAAAGAGAGAAAAACCCTCAACCCCCTCCTCCTCCAGGTCTGCCAGGGCCACCCTAACCAATGAGAGAGGACGAGAGAGAGCGAGAGGGTAAGGGGACATTTTGGGCTGCGCGGGAAAGGGAGAATTTGGCTTCGGGAAAAGAAAGAAAAGTGTTCCCCCTCACGCGAATGGCCCTTGGGTTTTTTTTTCGAAAAAAAAATTCATACACGTGTTGCGATATTATTGGGAGTGACGTGTCCCACAGTTAGCTAACTGTGGACGGAAAAGACGGAAGGACTAAATCCATAAATGAGGATAACCTAAGGACTTATGTGACCAAATTTAAAACCTAGTGACCAAATCGATAAAGATCATAAAACTCAGGGACTAAAATGGTCGTTAACTAAAAAAAAGGGGGTTGTTCTCGGGAACAGGTGATTTCAATTCTTTTTCTAATTTGTAGTTTTTCAAATTTTTTAACAGGTGATTTCAATTTTTTTCTAATTTGTAGTTTTTCAAAAAATTTAATAATAAGTTATATTTTGTAGTTATGTGTTTTTAGTAAATTAAAATCAGTTGTAAATTGTAATAGTATTTTAAAATCTTTATACTTAGTATTAAATAAATACATAGTTATGCACACTCTTTACATTCTTTTTTATAATTAGTATAATAATCTTAATTAAAATAGGTTGGGAGTAATAATATATAATATTTATAATTTAAAAGTATAATTTTCCATATAACATTGCATGATTTGTTATATGTGTTTATCATGTACATGATGTGTGCTAATTAACTTAAGTACCTTATATACATGTACCTATATACCTAATGACTAAATCATAGCCTCTAAGACCATATATTAAGTTATGTACTTTAATTCCATAAACTAATCTAACATATCTTTTTTATAATTAAAATATATGTCCTAATTAAATAGTATTATATTACTAATTATTCAAAATATATATGCTCATTATAAGTATGATAATATATGTTTTCTAAACTACTTAGATTTAATCAATAAATATGCAATTACCATAGCAACATTAGGTATCATGTAAAATATATCATATAACAACTTCAATAATCATAACACTCATACTAATTCCATATTTATTAAGTATGTCCTTTAAAATATTTTTTTTTCAAATACATCAAAAACTAAAAAATATATATAAAAAAAATAAAATAATAAAAAATAATTATTAACATTAAATATTTTATAATTAATAAATAATTTTTTTTCGGAATTAAACCTACAACAGCGTTTGTGTAAACAAGAGCTGCTAAAGGTGTACTCTACAGCGGCGGTCACAGTGACCCCCGCTGTAGATACCTAATTTGCAAAACGCTGCGAAAGGAAGTCTATAGAGGCGGTCACCGACCCCTCTAAATGCAATACCGTTAGCGGCGTTACAAAACGCCGCAAAAAACACCCTTTAACGGTGTTTTTAGCGACCGCCGCTATAGACCTATTTTTTTGTAGTGTGTACAAATTGCATATTTACAAGGATTTGATTGAATTTCATCTATTCTGCAAGATAACTGTTTGATGAATTTCCATCTTAAAATATAGCCATTTGTTTGATTTGCACAAACTTTCGTTGTTGTCGTGATTCTGGACTACCTTCGAGAGAGAATTCTTAAAAAGTGGGACGCTAAAACTGTTGCTACTAAGTGGTAAAATATGTTTGGAGAATTTCGGATGTTGTACGAATGGGAGAGAGAGGGGATAAGAGAGAGTGAGACGTTGTTTCTCCTTATGAGAGGAATCTCCATTGATTTCATATTCGATTGATGAAGTTTTTGAAAAGCTCTCACAGTTCATGGGTATTAGAATGAAAACATCTCAGAGCAGAGGAAGTTCTACAAGCTACTCCATGTGAGCTATGTTGCAACACAGAAAAAGGGTTCACACAAATTTTTGGGAAAGAGAGGGATTAAAAGGATGACGGGGACATTAAATGACGTTGCAGGGACCAAAAACAGCATTTCACAATGGATTGTTCGCGTGGCATGTACAGTGTCAGAGGAAAATAAACCCAGTCAAGAATGTGGACACATGTCATTTTATTAGTGGAGATGACGTGGAGTCTTTTAAGACGGTAGCAAATTTTTAACGGTTTTAGACGGAAGTTGGATGGAGGGACATGGATATGAATTTTATAAAACCACAGGGACGGCGGGACAACAAAACATACCCTAAGAATATTTTCAGAAAAAAGTAAACCATAGGGACACACCTTATATTTTAGCCTAAAATTATATTCCCTTTAATTCTCTTTTCATAATATTTGAATTCCTTATACACGGTTAATGCAACAACTACGTACAGGTTGTTTCATTACTGCCTTAAGAAGCTCTATTTCATTGTGGCTATCTACATTAATGATGTTGGTAATGGGTATACCATTTTGGTACTGCGAGAAAGATCAACGTTATCTTTTAATACATATTTATAAAAATAATGTTAAAGACAAATAAATTTTATATTATATTTATATCACCTCTTCTTCAATCTTTGGTTTACACAAACTTTTTGATCATTCAAAAGGATATTTCTGTTCTCTCTAATCCATTTGTTTGAATCCATTTAAAAGCATTTTTATAAAGATAGGTATATGGTTCAACCACGTCTTCTATGCAACAATCAATAATTTCTTGTAATGAAATTTATGGTAGATTTTCAATTGCATATGTTCAAGTCTATAGGCAGCTGTTAGAGCATCAATAATTACAATAGCCCAACAAGACTACAAAAAAAACTCTATTATTTATTTTTATAAAAAAAATTATACATCTGAACAATATAGAAGTTTATTCCTTAATTACATTGAATCCTACAAGTTTGGGCAAATTTTGTGGTCGAGTATTCCAATCCCAAAAAACATATATTCATATTAAATTGAAGAGGATAACATTAGTCTGCCAAATTTACCAAACTATTCATTGTAGGTACCATGGTAGGATTCAAAATTGTAACCAAATCGTTGAAGTTGGAACCACGATATCAAATTGTAACAAAGTGAAATTACATGGATCATTTGGATAATTGCGCCAATTAATTATGAACTAAAAAATTTATGCTTCGAATCAGCTTAATTAATAATTTAAAACAAAGCTAAAGTTAGAAGAACTTTAAAATTAGCTTAAAATAAATTCCATCAGGACACTTAAAAACTTCTTTCATAAAATTAATGATTCTATATAACTTTTTTTTTCTCTAAGATTAGACCTGGCAAAAAAATTAGGATACCCTATAACACAACCATTTCTTTTTTTAAAGACGAAATCATTCACATCGCTAAAAACATATCCATTTCGTTCTAAAGTGTAGTACATAAAGTTCTTCAAGAATGAAATATGATCAATTTTGTCATGAAAAAAAAAAATTTGTGACAAAATCTTTCGTTACCAAAACTTTAGTTGTGGGAAGTAGTGCAAGAATTTATATTCGAACAAAATTACCGGGTTTTAGGGACGAAACATCATTCTATTTCACTGCTAAATAAATTATTTGTAATGAATATTTTTGGCTACGAATTCCCAAAATTTTCAGTGTCGAAATATATTCATTGCCCACTATACATCTATTCGAACTATTTTTTATGTTCGCACACAATGTATTTTCCACAATTACATCCTACAGATTCTATTATAGTTTGTGGAAAAAGTTATTGGAGTTTACGAAAAACTTTTAAAGTTTATAAAAGTTGTTCGAGTTTGTAAAAAACGTGCTAAAGTTTGTAAGAAGATATTGAAGTTTGTGAAAAAAATTTAAAAATCAACTTTTGTGTCAACTAACCAATGTTTAGCAAAAAAGAAATTTATTTCACAAAGTTCAACACTTTTTTCACAAAACTCACTAGAATCTACACTACCACCAACATCGAATTTTGATGGAAGGATTTTATGAATTAGTTTTTATGATAATAATCTGTTCCAATCCAACAAAATATAATACATACATCATATTGGAGTTTTTGTTGGAAATAATTACATAAAAGACCAAGATCGGTACAAAATAAATTTTTGACATTTTATCACAATTTTAATAGTTAGAACAGCTTTATAGTTAGCTTAAAAAATTCAGTTCTCTTAAAAAAATGAGCTATTGAGCACCAAAATGAATCACTTTCTTATTCCCATTGGCATAGAGTTGTATGGTAAAATTTAGAACTGTCTGTCTCCTCTTGAAAAAATCGGTGTCTTTCCATAGCAAGTGAAGATCGATGATTTTGATGTTTACTTTTTACAAAATTTAATAAGAAAAATATCTAAACAAAGAGTAAGTACCAAATTTTAAGTATGTCTAATTGTCTTTGGTGTACTCTTGTAGAATAGATTTTGTCGCTATTTTTTATAAGTATACTATTAACAAACATGATACCATAACATGTTAGCCCAAGGTTGTTTTGAAAACAATCTATAAATGATTTTGATGATAACAAAATTTCTAAGTTTTGAAGGACTTTAGATTTTACATTTTAAATCCTTCTCTTAAAATGGATTTCTTCTAGTATCAAGGTTCTCTCTATACAACAACTCTCCAATCGTTTTGATCCTCTTTATTCTCATTAAAAGATCACCTTTTATATTGCAAATGGTTTTGAGAATCTTTGAATTGGAATAGATGTTTTTAAAGAACAATTTTTTATGTCTAAGTGTTGGAAGTGTCGACACATTGCACTAACACCCGAGACTTTGCATTCCAATCCATTCAACTTGATTTTTTGGCTAAGTGTTGGAAGTGTCGACACATTGAGCCTTGGTGTCGACACATTGCACTAACACCTGAGACTTTACAATTCAAATCTTTCAAGTTTATTTTTGACTAAGTGTCGAAGGTGTCGACACATTGAACTAACACCCGAGACTTTACATTTCAAATCTTTCAAGTTGATTTTTGACTAAGTGTTGAAGGTGTCAACACATTGGACAATGGTGGCGACACATTGAACTAACACCCGAGACTCTATTTTCAGATCTAGTTTAATGTGTCAGCACATACAACCTATGTGTCGACACATTGTGTTATTTTGCAGATTTTCTGGAAACGTCGTCATCATTTCAAATCTTCCTCAAATTGTCCCAAATGACCTCCAACGGCTCCAAAGCTTTACCAGAAGACCTTTGGTGCCCTAGACGCTTTATATTGAAGAAGATGGAGAGAGAAATTCGTGTGGTTGTGCAACATTTATTCTGCCCTATCTTTCTAGAGAGAGAAACGCTTTAAAGAAGAAAGAAGCTACATCATCCAAGAAAGCTTGTCCTCACCTGCAATAACTGTTGCCTCTCTTGTAAATCTTGTCTCTTAGCACACCTCAGTACTTCACACTTGTTTATTCAGCTTAAAGAGCTATTTCCTTAGATTCCCCTTTGTACCCATTCTTGAAAAACACGTAAGTGTTTGTGAAAAACACTTGTCCTACTTGTTGGGTAGAAGAAATCCTCTAGGTTGTGAGGATTTGTGAGAGAGAGTTAAAGTGTAAGCTCAGAAAACACTTTGTAACGGTTCCTTAGCACCCCGGAAGCTAAGGTGTATTTACTATTTGGAGAATAGTGAAGGAAGCCCAAGGAAGTCAATAGCCTTGGGGGTGGACGTAGGCAAGTGTTAGCCGAACCACCTAAAAGTCACGGTGTTATCTCTCTAACCCTATCTCCTTTTACTGTTGATTTCTTCTGTAGTGATTGTTTATATATTTTGTTCAATCTCTTGCTCTTTAGAAAGGGGATCTTTGGATATTCTGTTTTATTCGTAAAAGAAGACAAAAGTTTTTATAAAACCCAATTCACCCCCCCTCTTGGGTTGTTAGTGTCCTTTCAATTGGTATCGGAGCTGAGGCTAGACCTTTTATATGACAACCCTAGTAAGCACCTCCTTAGCTAAAGGGCAGTCGACAAATCAACCTCCCTTGTTTAATGGAACCTCCTATAACTATTGGAAGGCTAGGATGAGAATATACATCCAAGCCGTTGATTATGATCTATGGAGGATCATTTCAAGAGGACCTCGTTTTCCTCAAGGAGCCGATGGAAAGCTCAAGGAAGAGAAAGATTTTGATGAGAATGATCTTAAGCTCATGTCTCTAAATGCTAAGGCTATGAATGTTCTATACTGTGCCCTTGACTCAAACGAGTTCAATCGTATCTCTGGATGCGATACTGCAAAACAAATTTGGGATAAACTTCAAGTATCCCATGAAGGTACAAATCAGGTAAAAGAAAGCAAGATTAGCATGCTTGTTCATAGCTATGAACATTTTAAGATGAGATCTGATGAATCTATCTCTTTTATGTTTACTCGCTTTACTGATATCATTAATGGGCTTAAATCTCTTGGTAAAGAGTACACTAACGATGAAATGGTAAGAAAGATTCTCAGGTGTCTTCCTAAAGCTTGGGATCCCAAGGTCACTACAATCCAAGAAGCCAAGGACTTGACGAAGCTCTCCTTGGACGAGCTCATGGAATCTCTCATTACCCATGAGATGAATCAAGTTAATGGAGATGAAGATGAAGACAAAGGAAAAAGGGGTGTAGCCCTAAAGGCCATATACTCTAGTGAGGATGAATCCTCTGAGAACGATGAGGAAATGGCTTTATTCACTAAGCGTTTCAATAAGTTCTTCCGCAAGAAACAAGGAGATAAACGTCCTCCAAGAAAATCAAATTTCAAAGGTGATAGCAGCAAAAAGAATGAAATCATCTGCTTTGGATGCAAGAAACCGGGTCACATAAAGTCGGAATGCCCCAATGTTGAGACTTACAAGAAGTCAAAGGATTTCAAAAACAAAAAGAAAACATTATTGGCTGCATGGGGAGAATCCGATGAAAGTAGTAGTGAAAGCGATGAAGAAGTTGCAAACCTTTGCTTCATGGCAAAGGATAACGAAAATGAGGTACAAAGCTCTTCATTTGACTCTTTTACTTTTGATGAACTACAAGATGCCTTTGATGAACAACATGTTGAGTTGAAAAGATTATTTTCAAAGTATTGTTATCTCAAAAAGAAACATGAATTGCTTATTCAAGAAAGTGATGCCTTAAAATGCCAAGTTGTTTCTCTTAAAGAAAATCTTGCAAAAGTCACAAAAGAAAAGTCAAATGTAATACATGAAGAGTCAATTGATTTAAAATTGGAAAACAATTGTTTAAAAGAAAAAGTTGAAACTCTTACTCAAGATATTGCTAGATTTACTCAAGGAAAGAAGAATCTTGATCTTCTCCTTGGTTCACAAAAATGTTATTTCAACAAAAGCGGAATAGGCTATAAGTCTAGTGGATATCAAAAATTGTATTCTTATATAATTATTAAATCGTCAATACCCTTCCTTATATGCAACTTTTGTGGAAAACATGGTCACATCTCACACACATGCCAAACTAGAAAAGGATCCACTCACGGAATTAAGTTTGTATGGATTCAAAAGGATAAAGTAAAGGGATTTGTATCTAATACAAATGGACCCAAAAATATTTGGGTACCAAAGATCAAAAGCTGATCCTTTTTGCAGGATTGCTTGGAGTCCAAGGACATCAAGGAACATTGGGTACTTGATAGTGGATGCTCCAAGCACATGACCGGAGACAAAAGTTGGTTCACCTCCTTTTGTCTTAAGAATAAGGGGTCTGTTACTTTTGGTGACAATGGAAAAGGGAAGATACTTGGTGTGGGAAGCATTGGTACGTATCCTAATCCCATCATTGAAAATGTGCTTCTTGTCAAAGGCTTAAAGCATAATCTCTTAAGCATTAGCCAATTATGTGACAAGGAAAATCGAGTCGTTTTTGATTCATCAATGTGCCTTGTTGAAAATATTGAAAGCAAGAAAGTTTTATTTGTTGGACATAGATATGAAAATGTGTACATTGTTCATTTAGAGAGCATCTCTTCAGAAAATATAAAATGTCTTTCTGCTCTAAATGATAAAGATAGTTAGTTGTGGCATAGGAGACTTGTTCATGCAAGCATGAACCTGATTTCTAAACTAGCGAAACGAAATCTTGTTTCGGGTTTGCCTAATCTCTCTTTTGAAAAGGATAAAATTTGTGCAGCATGTCAAAAGGGCAAACAAACCAAAACATCTTTTAAACCAAAAAACATTGTGTCCACCTCTAGACCACTCCAACTCCTACACATGGACTTATTTGGTCCAACCCGAACTCTAAGTTTGGGTGGCAAACGTTATGGCTTTGTTGTTGTTGATGTCTTCAGTAGATTTACATGGGTTATATTTCTAGCTCATAAAGATGAAGCCTTTCATGCTTTTGAAAAACTTAGCAAGAGAATTCAAAATGAAAAAGGTTTTGCTATTTCTAGCATAAGGAGTGACCATGGTAAAGAATTTGAAAATTCCTCCTTTGAAAAGTTTTGTGGAGAAAACGGTATTAGTCATAATTTCTCAGCTTCTAGAACTCCTCAACAAAATGGTGTTGTGGAGAGGAAAATAGGACTCTTGAAGAAATGGCTAGAACCTTGCTATGTGAAAACAACTTGCCTGATTACTTCTGGGCTAAAGCAGTTAGCACAAGTTGTTTTGTTATGAACCGCTGAATGATTAGGCCTATTCTCAAGAAAATCCCTTATGAGCTATGGAATGATAGAAAACCCAACATTGGTTACTTTCACGTTTTCGGTTGTAAATGTTTTGTGCTCAACAACAACAAGGAAAACTTGGGTAAGTTCGATGCAAAAGTAGATGAAGGTATATTTCTTGGGTATTCAACTTCTAGTAAAGCTTATCGTGTCTTTAATAAACGCACCTTAGTTGTTGAAGAATCATTTCATGTTTTTTTTTATGAATCTAACAATCTCTTGAGAAAAGATGATGAAGTTGGTGTAGATCTTAATAAAGAGGTTGATAAGCTCACAATTGACAATGACAATGAGAAGACACTTGTGCAAAAGGAAGAACCTCAAGAGCATCAAGAGGAGGCACCACAAGATGATGATGATCTACCAAAATCCTGGAAGTACGTCAAGAGTCACCCTCTCCAACAAATTATTGGTAATGTTGAAAAAGGGGTAAGGACTCGATCTTCTGTTCATCAATCTATTAACCTTGCTTTACTTTCTCAACTTGAGCCTAAGAACTTTTCTGAGGCAAAGATGATGAAAGTTGGATCCATGCTATAGAAGATGAATTAAAAAAATTTGAGAAAAACCAAGTATGGCATCTAGTTCCTACACCCAAAGATTATCCAATCATTGGCACAAAATGGGTTTTTAGAAACAAAATGGATGAATCCGGGATTGTAGTGAGGAACAAAGCAAGATTAGTAGCCCAAGGTTATAATCAAGAAGAAGGGACTGATTTTGATGAAACCTTTGCTCCTGTTGCTCGTTTAGAATCTATACGCATGCTTCTCGCTTTTGCATGTTATAAAGATTTCAAACTTTTTCAAATGGATATAAAAAGTGCTTTTCTAAATGGATTTCTTACTGAAGAAGTTTATGTTGAGCAACCACCGGGATTTGAAGATAAAAATCTTTCAAATCACGTGTACAAGCTTACAAAAGCGCTTTATGGATTAAAACAAGCACCTCGAGCATGGTATGAAAGACTAAGCTCTTTTCGCATTGAAAATGGTTTTTCAAGAGGTAAAATTGATACTACCCTCTTCACTAAAGAAAAAGACAATGAATTGTTAATAGTTCAAATATATATGGATGACATTATTTTCGGGTCTACTAATGAATCTCTATGTCAAGATTTTTTTCAAGTTATGCAAGGTGAATTCGAGATGAGTCTCATGGGAGAATTAAATTACTTCCTTGGCCTTCAAATAAAACAAAGCAATGAGGGAATCTTCATTGATCAAGCAAAATACACTAAAGATCTTCTCAAGCGTTTTTGCATGGAAAACTCAAAACCTATGAGCACTCCTATGAGTCCATCCACAAAAATGGAAAAAGATGAGAAAGGTAAAGATGTGGATCAAACCAAATACCGAGGTATGATTGACTCACTTCTCTATCTTACTGCTAGTAGACCGGACATAATGCTTAGCGTTTGCATGTGTGCTAGATATCAATCATGTCGAAAGGAATCTCATTTACTTGCAGTCAAACGTATTTTCAGATATCTTGTTGGCACTCAAAACCTTGGCTTGTTTTATCCTAAGAGTGTTGAGTTTAATTTGCAAGGATACTCGGATGCGGATTATGCCGGTTGTAAAATTGATAGAAAGAGTACTAGTGGTGCGTGCGAATTTCTTGGACCCTCACTAGTGTCTTGGTGTTGTAAGAAACAAAATTTCATAGCTTTATCAACTACGAAAGTCGAGTACATTGCCATAGGCAATTGTTGTGCACAAATATTGTGGATGAAACAACAATTGGAAGATTTTAATCTTCACTTCTCACTTATCCCAATCAAATGTGACAATACTAGTGCGATAAATCTTACTAAAAATCCAATTCAGCACTCTAGGACAAAACACATTGAGATCAAACATCATTTCATTCATGATCATGCTCAAAGAGGGGATATTGTTCTTGAGTTTGTAAATACCGATTTTGTTTATTCGCCAAGAGATCGGGATGAAATTTCCTTTGGATTGATTTATTCTCATACTCTTGTTTTATCTCTTGAATTGTAATTCTAATTGCATTATACATGTTTCTGAATGATGATTGATCGTTTGTGTGACTGTTGGCTTTAAAACTATTTTTCAAAATTGAGTTTTTTTTTTATGTGTCGACACTTGGTGAAACAAGTGTCAGCACTTCTGGTTTTATGGTTTTTCACCAATGAAGAAGCATGTGTCGACACCATGATATCATGTGTCGACACATCAGCCTTTCACCCGAGAGCATGTTTTAAGAATGCTTCGGGAGCATGACCAATGTGTCGACACATGGTCAATGTGTCGACACATTGCTTGTGTTTACTGTTTTTAAAAAGGGAGAAAGGGCACGGGTGGCATATTTATTTCATTTAAGTTAGGGTTCAGCGTTAAGTCCCTCTCTCTCTCTCTCCTTCTCCCAAAACGTGCGGCTGAATCTCTCTCACACACATTTCGGTTACCCACTCTCTCTCTCTAGAAACCCACCGGCCGACAGCCCCTTCTTCCTCTAAACCCAGCATACCATGTCTTCCAGCCGACAAACTCGCTCCTCTCAACGCACTTCATCCTCTGCGGGCTCAAAAGGGAAGATGAAAGCAAGGGTAGCCGAAGAGACTCCTCTCACACCTGAAGGTAACATTTACAGGTCAGGTTTATGCAAAAATCGTTTTACTCAAGATTTTCGTAATAGAAAAGTTCTTCCTGGCCGTTGGATTGATTTTGAATGGTTTAGTGCTAGTGGATTTGATTTCCAAGACATGTTTGAGTTTCAAGGATGGGAAACTATTGTGTCCATTAAAGAGAACTGATGTGTGTACCTAGTCAAGTTAGTATATGCAAATTTTCAGTTCTCTAAGTCAGAGGATGCTGATAGCTATGTGAATGGGAAAATATTGGATCTATCTACTTCCTCTTTGAATTCATTGGCAAATGCCCCTGATAATGGGAAAAAATTCTTTGAGAATCATGGGTGGGTCGGTATGTCTGAAGTGGATCCTCTACATTACTCAGGGTTGTTTTGGATAATCCAACCCTTGATGAAATCCTTAAACCCACAGCCAGTAATTTAAGCATCCCTAGACGTATTCTCCATCATATGGTTTGTAATATTATTCTACCAAGAACGGGAAATTTGAGTACATAACCTTCTTGGACTTGTTTGTTATGTACTGTTTAATCACTTGTACTCCCATGAATCTTGGTCATCTTATGATCAACCACATGAAGGCTGCCAATGAGAAGAAAAACCAAGGGCTGCCATATGGGATGTTCTTCACCCGTGTGTTTCAACTTCTTGAGGTTGATTTAGAGGGTGAAGTAAGAGAACCCCCAATGGATACCAGAGAGTATAATCAAAAGACGTTGAAGTTGATGGGCTTCCAACAAAATGAGGATGGTTTATGGGTTAAGAAAGCTGATGGCACTCCTCAAAAGCAAAGTCATAGGAGGTCGGGTTCTGATGCTTTTAGTGACAATGAAGAGGAAGACACTTTCAACCAAACTCCTGCTACCTGCACTCCGAGACTGCCCCTCTCCCCTCCTCCCTTCCTTCCCTCAATATGGAGTCCTCCTCTCGACTTCCTCCTTCACACCCTCATGAGCCTAACTATGCATCTCTTAAAGCTTCATTTGGGGATATCAAAGAGGAACAAAGGAAGTTGGGGCAGCAACTGGAGAAATTATCTCTTGATATGAAGACGGACTTTGATGATATCAAGCAGCTGTTTGCTGCTCATGATGAGCGCTTCAAGCTCCTTGAAAAAGATGTGAGGCTTCTCAAACATCAAGTCCACAACAACATCAATCAGGCCAGTACTGTGATTCAAACCACTGTGAATGAATTAAAATCTTTTACTCAAGATGTCATAGATGCTACCGAGGTTCGTATGGAAGAGGATCGATACCTGCGTCCTAAGGTCGAAAAATGGACTTATTGGTTCTCAACGACTTGGATAAATTGGCTGAAGAAATTTGACGTTGATCATCCTCCTCCTCCTCCACCTGGTTCTCCCTAGCCTCCTCTCTTCACCTTTACCCCTTGCCCTGTTATTTTTTATGATGCCAAAGGGGGAGAAAAGTGCCCAATTTATATGCTGACATCCTAGCTGTATTTTGAGAACATTTTCTTCTGAACTTTTCTTGTTATATTATCCTCTTTTCGTCAGAACACATTATCTGCTTATTAGTAATGTACTGTGACATTATGCTCTTATATTGAATGATCATACTTGTGAAGTGTAAGTGCCTTGCACTTGATTACGCTTGCCTAAATCTCGCTTTAGGTAGTTGATTCTATCTTTCAACTCTTCGTTATATGAAGTCTTGTGTTCTAATTGGAATATTGTAGTTGGGAAGTTTGGAGAATGCTCATAGAAGTGTTGTACTTACTTTTCAGCTTTTGGGAAACCTCGTTTTACAAAGGGAACTCTTGCAAAACTTTTGTAAAATCTCAAAGTTCCTTTTTGCTAAAAATATTATGAAAAACTCCAGCTTGTTCTCAGGGGGAGTTTTCTATATGTTAGCGAATTGTCATTTTCTTTAAAAATGGTTTTGTCATCATCAAAAATGGGGAGATTGTTAGCCCAATGTTGTTTTGAAAACAATCTATAAATGATTTTGATGATAACAAAGTTTCTAAGTTTTGAAGGACTTTAGATTTTACATTTTAAATCCTTCTCTTAAAATGGATTTCTTCTAGTATCAAGGTTCTCTCTATACAAAAACTCTCCAATCGTTTTGATCCTCTTTATTCTCATTAAAAGATCACCTTTTATATTGCAAATGGTTTTGAGAATCTTTGAATTGGAATAGATGTTGTTAAAGAATAATTTTTATGTCTAAGTGTTGGAAGTGTCGACACATAGGACCATGGTGTCGACACATTACACTAACACCCGAGACTTTGCATTCCAATCCATTCAACTTGATTTTTTGGCTAAGTGTTGGAAGTGTCGACACATTGAGCCTTGGTGTCGACACATTGCACTAACACCCGAGACTTTGCATTCCAATCCATTCAACTTAATTTTTTGGCTAAGTGTTGGAAGTGTCGACACATTGCACTAACACCCGAGACTTTACATTTCAAATCTTTCAAGTTTATTTTTGACTAAGTGTCGAAGGTGTCGACACATTGGACACTGGTGTCGACACATTGAACTAACACCCGAGACTTTACATTTCAAATCTTTCAAGTTGATTTTTGACTAAGTGTTGAAGGTGTCGACACATTGGACAATGGTGGCGACACATTGAACTAACACCCGAGACTCTATTTTCAGATCTAGTTTAATGTGTCAGCACATACAACCTATGTGTCGACACATTGTGTTATTTTGCAGATTTTCTGGAAACGTCATCATTTCAAATCTTCCTCAAATTGTCTCAAATGACTTCCAACGGCTCCAAAGCTTTACCAGAAGACCTTTGGTGCCCTAGACGCTTTATATTGAAGAAGATGGAGAGAGAAATTCGTGTGGTTGTGCGACATTTATTCTACCCTATCATTCTAGAGAGAGAAACGCTTTAAAGAAGAAAGAAGCTACATCATCCAAGAAAGCTTGTCCTCACCTGCAATAATTATTGCCTCTGTTGTAAATCTTGTCTCTTAGCACACCTCAGTACTTCACACTTGTTTATTCAGCTTAAAGAGCTATTTCCTTAGATTCCCCTTTGTACCCATTCTTGAAAAACACACAAGTGTTTGTGAAAAACACTTGTCCTACTTGTTTGGTAGAAAAAATCCTCTAGGTTGTGAGGATTTGTGAGAGTGAGTTAAAGTGTAAGCTCAGAAAACACTTTGTAACGGTTCCTTAGCACCCCGGAAGCTAAGGTGTATTTACTATTTGGAGAATAGTGAAGGAAGCCCAAGGAAGTCAATAGCTTTGGGGGTGGACGTAGGCAAGTGTTAGCCGAACCACCTAAAAGTCACGGTGTTATCTCTCTAACCCTATCTCCTTTTACTGTTGATTTCTTCTGTTGTGATTGTTTACATATTTTGTTCAATCAAATGCTCTTTGAAAGAGGATCTTTGGATATTCGGTTTTATTCGTAAAAGAAGACAAAAGTTTTTATAAAACTCAATTTACCCCCCCTCTTGGGTTGTTAGTGTCCTTTCATAACAAAATAAAATGAAAAAAAGTAAAAGATTGACAAAAATAGTATTGTTATATCACTACAAGAAATTATGGTTTAGGTGACAAAATTTTGGGTGTCAAACCAAATTTTGTCACCTAAAGTCAATTTTCGATGACAAAATATTAATTTCATCACCCAAAACCATTCAGGAACTCCAAATCCGTCCGGACCTGCCACAATCCCGTTCGGACGTATTGCTGGTGTGACGACATACACGTGTCGCGAATGAATGAAGGAAAAACCGTCACAAAAAAAAAACATAACGTCCGGACTCGCAAGATACCCGTTCGGACTCGATGCAGGGTGACAAATTCCACATCGTCTTAACTGAGTGACAATTAGAATAGTCACAATTTTACACTCCCGTCCGAACTCCGTTGATACACAGTCCGAACAGATATTACCTAACGAATAGTAATCGTCAGGCTAGAGTGATAAATTAAAAATCGTCAGGAATACTCAATTTCGTCCGGACGTTATAAACCACGCTCCAACGGAAAAAATATGCAAGTCCGGACGGTACAAAAAAATGTCCGCACAATTATAAATGCATCTTCCGCGAATTGTGTGCTTCCACGTTGCAAGAATTCAGACACGTGACATCGATACAGTCCGGACAGAGAAAGAGTGTGCGGACTGTATAAGTTCTAGAACCATTTCGAATCGGGCATATTTAATGACGTTAAGTTTGATAGGTCCACGTGTCAGTATAACCGTTGAAACACGTCCGAACGCTAGTTTTAAACGTCCGGACGGTTTCTGGCCACATTAAACCGACAGACTTTGTCAAAATCTCAAACCCACTCTCAAACTTTTATCTGGGTTTTCACTCTCCATTCTAGATTTCTCATAGAACTTCAGGTAAAACGTTTGTTATGTTGTGTTTATTTATGTATTTCGATTAAATAACGTCAATTGTTAGTTTGTTATGGTGTTTTATTTTATGAAATTAGTCTGTTTAGGTAGTGTTTGTCGAATCACGTTCGGACGTCGTCTGGACTTGTTGTAAACCGTCAGCACTGTTATTGTACGTGCAGACGTCTTTTATTATGTCCGGACGTCCTAAAATTTAAACAACGCATTTTGACTGTCTTGCAAACAGTTTATGCTCATGTTCGGAAGGTTTTGCTAGGTTGACCATGGAACACTCTAGAAGAAGTATCACCAATGTCGGGAAACAGACAGAGCGACTAGCATGGGCAGACGCATATTTAGCGGAGTTAAACGAGAGTATTCGGGCAATCATGCAGCCGACGCATTCGTTGTGCATGGAGCTTCAATGCCGCTTAACCGGTCTGGAGACGAAACTTGCTCTGACGGATAGGGCTATAACGGAAGAGTTTAATATTATGCAGAGGGAACTAATAAGGATGAGAGAACAATTGTCTCAATTGTCCCAGTCTGTCCATATCGTTCCGGTACAACTGCAGACACTCGTCAGACGGGTGGATAATATGGAGGAGCATTTGGCGCATGTTCTTTATGCCCTCGGACAAGATTTGGACGAGCCAGTCGCAGCTCGTGATTTGAACTAGTCTTCTGTTTCTGCTTTAAACTTAGTTATTTATTTATCGTTTTAATGGACCGTTTGTAGCTTGTAATAGACATTACGATTGTTGTTTTTTATTCAGTTTTGGATTATTTTTTATATTTTATATTAATTATATCATTTTCGGTAGATTAAATTTATTACATTTTAAACGGACAATTACGTAAAATTAAATTGATTATTAGTTATAATTGATATTTAATTTAAAAATATAATTAATTATATATATTTTTTATGTACTTAAAATAAAGAAATTAATTTAAATATTTGTACTAAATTAAATTTAGTTGAATGAAATAAATTAAATTATTTATTTAAATTAAGTCATTTAAATAAATTAGGTTTGGTGAAATAAATTAAATTGTGTTAATTTAATTGTGAAATAAATCTGCTATCTGACAAAATAAGCAAACTCAAGAATCCTACAAGTAATCTAAAAAGTAACAAATTTCTAATATAAAATAACAATAAGCAATGACCAACCAAAAGATTCAAATACAACACAATAAGCAAAGACCAATTAAAATCTTCCTCCTTTGACACATCAACGTCCTCTTGAATTCTCAATCATTCCTAAATGTACCAAAATGAGAAAGAGATTAGTTAACCTCAATGGGAAGCAATAAAAAATATGACAATGGGAAATGCTTAAAAATAAATGACAGAGAATAGTTTATCTTTAAAAGTTGATATTTACAAGAACTTCGATTAAATGCGAAATCCTGAATATTCATTCTTTTTGTTGTTGTAGAAAATATCCCTTATAGAATATTCATGAACCAATTCTTCAGCTATCAGTGCTGGTAAATTATGAGAGCCTTGGTTTCAGTAGCCTTTAGTTCAAACAATTAGCCTAAGCTACTGGACCACCTGGAGGCTCTTGCTTAAACTACAAAACTCATGCAAGAAATACACCTATTTCATGAAGAGAAATCCATTATTGATATTGAGAACTATTAGAACAACATGACCCACTATCATTCACAAAGGAACTCAACAAAATAACCCACTTATCTCTAATACACAATGCCCTAATTACTATCCCAGGAAAATGGCAAAAGCAGCCCTAACTACTATCCAAAGAGTTCCAACTCATGTAAAGACAGAAAGACACGGTATGGAAGACTTTTTTTTTGGTGGTGCAGACCTCTCATAGCAAAGTATAGCTTGGACACTTTCCTTGGAAGAGTTTTCCAAGGTACTAAAATTGCTTCCTGCAATGAAAGGAACAAGGATTACTACCAGTAGACTTAATGTCACGCCCCGAACGCTAGCCCGAAGGGGGTTAATGACAGCCGCGAACATCCACTCAATGAATGTTCCAGCGTTTCTCTTAATCATGCAGCGGATTTTTTTTTTATACAAATACATAAAACACCTACAACTGAGAGAGATGGGCCAAAGAGATTTACATAAACTTCAACTTACACAATTGACTACAACGGCAATAGTGAAAGCATCCAAATTACATGTCATGTCTGCATGACTGAAGTACAAGTCCTAAGGGATTCCAACAAAACCTTTATAAGGACCTACTCATAACATATAAGTAATACATCTTGAATCCTTATACACATAACATAGACATTCACAGGATGTCTGATAGTACTTCCTATGAACTCTTCAACTTCTGATTCTGATAACCACGACTAAGATACTAGACATCAAAAACCTTGAACTCTATTAGTCCGAATAACCCATGACCACCACACAACGGAGGCTCATGTCGACTCTTCAAAATTACATCTAACCTTTAATGAACAACAAAGAGGGATGAGGACGTTCCCATCGGTCCTTCTTCTAGATTTTCCCACCTGAATTGTTATCTGGAATGATACAATTTAAAACATCTGTGAGTCGAAAGACTCAGTAAGGAATTATAATTAAAACATGAGCTTGAAATCATGGTTTGGGAATATGAACTTGAATTCATACACTTGCTTTTAAACTTGAAATCATCATGAACTCGATATCATAATGAACTTAAAATCATAAGCATGCACTTGACTTAAAATCATAAGCATGCGCTTAAACTTGAAATAATCATAAACTTGAACATAATGTAATTCAAGTACAACTTGAAATATCATGAGCCTTAACTTGAAATATTCATAAACTTGAACTTTAAATATCATGTATACATATGTAATTCATGCATGATCATGAATCGTGATGCACGTGTATGCCTCATGATTGCATATGCACATGCACTTGCTCTTGAAAACATCTCTTATACTTATAAAGCTCTTTCTTTTGGAAAATCTTTTCCATTCTTATCCTATGGGCTACTTGAGCTCCATTTACCCCTGGCATCAGGGTTGTGCGTTCCCGTTGGAACTGTCCCCTATTTCCCTTGGGGACCTTACATATGGTCGAGCTAGCACACCTTCTCAATGTCCTTCAGTGGCTAGACACGACTCTTGGAGGTTCACACCTTCTTGCAAGCATCCTTCAGTGTGATTGCACATACCTCCCGGACTACCCATCCTTCTTGCAAGCATCCTTCGGTATGGGTGTCCTAGGTGACATCCATCCTTCACGTAAACGTCCTTCGGTATGGATGCACCTTCTTGACTTGGTACGGTACCGACCGACTTGGGTTCATTAACTTACTTGAAACTTAACGTAAAGTAGCATAAAAATGGTACTTTCATTTGCATAAAATTTCTCCTTCTTTCTTATGAGAAAAATAAATGCAAATGCAATTGCTCATGACGTGCTCATGTCATGCTTGATGATGAGTAATCAACTTATCATGCGTGGTTATAAACATGTTATGCTTATTCATAAAAACATGATGTGTATCATTCCAGTTTTGTAAAGCGTAAGTTGCTACTTACTATTTTCACTTACAAACGTAAGCTCCTCTTACTTCGCTTGCTTGTGGGTTGAATGCCCCTTTACCTACAATTGGATCATACCATTGTTATTCATAGGTTTACTAGACGTATAGAGTAATCAATCAATTACTCACGCTTCATCATACAAAATCGTCCTTATTCCTCATTCAATATCTCATACTTCGTCATACACATACTTCGTCGTACAAAATCATCCAACACCCACGAAATTTTGCCCCAAGTGCCCTCCTCATATAACCTCATATACAAGACGTAAACTTTACACATACAACTCAAAACTTCCAACCAAAAACAATGATTTCATCACTAGAACAAAGGTTATTGCATCTATTTCACTCCCTTTGGTCTTTTATCAAACACCTAGTATGCAAGTTGGTTTCTCTTGGGTTTATAAATTCCCAAATCTAACCACACTCTCCATGGCTTTGTGCACAATCCATACAACTCTCTAAAACTCACTAGATCTACATTTTCTTCAAAGAAAACACATGAATCTCAAGGAGAAATCTAACAACACACAACCATCACAACAACCAAGGAGAAATCTAACAACACACAACCATCACAACAACCATTCAAAGGAAAAAGAGAACATAGGTGAAAATGGGTATGGCTTGGCCGGCCATAACCACTCACCTCCTTCTCTCTCTCTTTCTTTCTCTTCTTCCTTTCTTCTTCTTCTTTTCTCCTTCTTCTTCTTCTTTCTTTCTTCTCTTCTCTTCTCTTCTCTTCTTCGGTGGGAGCTAGGGCAAAATGACTTTTCGATTTGGGGGTGGGCTGCTTATACATAAAGGGGCTTGGGGAAAAGACAAGGCTGCCCTCCCTTATTTCCCCCTTTTTCACATGAATTTCACCTCACGTATTTTCAATCCGTAAAATTTCGGAATGTAGTTATATGTGTCGACACTATCACTCAAGGTGTCGACACTTACAACACATTTAGTAAGATGTGTCGACACCATCACTCACGGTGTCGACACTTCCAACACTTAGCCAAAGTGGGAAAAATGTAAACTCTCGGGTTTCAGTTAGATGTGTCGACACCATCACTCAAGGTGTCGACACTTCCATCACTTGGTCAAAATTCACGGGAGTTCTGGAAAAATGCACACTTTCGGGTTTTAGTTGGATGTGTCGACACCATCACTCAAGGTGTCGACACTTCCAACACTTAGTCAAAAATCACTCTAGTTCCGGAAAAATATAAACATTCGGGTATCGGTCTAATGTGTCGACACTATGATCCAAGGTGTCGACACTTACAACACTTAGTCAAAATTCACTTTGGGCTCCAGAAAAGGTAAACTTTCGGGTGTTACTCTAATGTGTCGACACTATGCTCCAATGTGTCGACACTTACCTCAAAAATCACAAATTTAATCATACATACACTTGCAATAATACGTACTTAAGAGGTCATAAGCAATAACTTGACAGACCTAAAATCGGGGTCTCACACTTAAGCTCTGAAGCAGACATCAGGTGCAATCATACAAAAGTAAGTGTTACAAACTGCCATTCAAGAAACTAGTGCTATCTCAACATCATGGTAGGGATCTCAAGTACTTATTCCTTGTAGGAACAGAGGTCAAGATTATTTTATGAAGCTTAAAAGAAACTAAAGCTGCTGCAGTAGGGTGGTGGTGGCATTTCACTCATAAGGGCAGCAATTGGGTTGACTCAAATCATACCTCAATATTTGGATATAGCAGTTCGTATTCTATGGTCTCCTCGAGTTTTTTCTGCCATTGAAATAAAGCCACAACAAGAAAATAAGTTATGCTTATGTCGTCAAGCTAAATATGCCAAAATAACCAAGATGCTCAAAAGCTAAAACATTAAGTTGCAAACATGGGCCAAAGCTAAAACATTTTAGAACAGAGACGTAGCAGTAACGCAAAGACTCTGCCTAAGCAATGGCACATGGCCCTCTGTTGTTCGCCTTTTCAGTGTAGAGCTCAAAACTGTGACCAGAGACTCTGCCTGAGTTCCCTGATTCTTAGTCCCTTCTCACCTAAATCCATGAATTAAGTTATGTAACCAGAGAACATTTCTCCTAAATCCGCAAATATAACCCCATGTAACAAGCTACACCAAGTACAATTTTTTCCTCAAATTTTCATGTGCACCACATGCAGCTTCTGGGCCACAAATTGATGTTTCGTGTAAACAGAAAACAACTAATTTACGGTCCTTATTAGGACATCAATAGACTTCATCTTCTACCTGCAATACTACAGATTTATTACGCATGACCCTTTAAAAATATTGGCCCGTAGTGATGACATTTTTTTTCAAGAAATTGAATTTGCCTTATCCAATCCTATCTACAGTTTCATGCTATAAGACAAAAAAACGCCACCAATAAATTCCTATATTGGTTTAATGTAAGGAGAACATTTGAGTTTTTGTCACAGGATACAGAGTAATCAGCATATTGTATGCGTACGAACAAGAGTAACAAGAGAGAGGATCACCTTAGAGGTCAAACAGTACTTAGTTCTCTCATTTCCAGGAAAGTTGTCAGAAACCAAGAACTTTCCTCTCCGAGAATCCTAACCCCTTCTTCAGCACAGTAAGAAACCAGGTCCCCAGACCTCACAACCTTCATCAAATCCAGAAATTTCGCATCAGTGACCTCCACAAAAGAAAGTGAACATAAACGCACGAAGCTAAGAATGACTTTGACACCTATGTTACAGAATCTTTAGCTGGTTTTGCGATTTCATTTGTGAGACACTCGGCAATTGGGGCTTTGTGGTCCTTGAGAATAGCAGCAGCCTTACGAAGGAGTTCTGCTCTCTTCCAAAGAGGAGTCCGCCAGGGCCACCCCAACCAGCGAGAGAAGGCGAGAGAGGGCAAGAGAGAGCGAGAGGGTAAGGGAGACTTTGGGGCTGCGCAGGAAAGGGAGAATTTGGCTTCGCGAAAGGAAAGAAAAGGGGGGTGTTCCCCCTAGCGCGAAATTGCGAATGGCCCGAGTTTTTTTCTTCGAAAATGCTAACTTTTTTAAAAATTTGTAGTTTTTCAAAAAATTTTAACAGGTGATTTCAATTTTTTTCTAATTTGTAATTTTCAAATTTTTTAATAATAAGTTATATTTTGTAGTTATGTGTTTTTAGTAAATTGTAATAGTATTTAAAAATCTTTATACTTAGTATTAAATAAATACATAGTTATGTACATTTTTTACATTCATATACTTAGTATTATATTATTATATAATTAGTACAATAATCTTAATTAAAATAGGTTGGGAGTAATAATATATAATATTTATAATTTAAAAGTATAATGTTTTCCATATAACATTGCATGATTTGTTATATGTGTTTATCATATACATGATATATATATATATATATGATAAACACATTAAATTATTCAAAAAATATATGCTCATTATAAGTATGATAATATAAGTTTTCTAAACTACTTAGATTTAATCAATAAATATGCAATTACCATAGCAACAATAGATATTATTTAAAATATATCATATAACAACTTCAATTTTTATAACACTCATACTAATTCCATTTAATTCCATATTTTATTTTGTAAGTCTCCTAAAATATTTTTGAAACACATGACAAAATAAAATTATGTATTAAAAGGAATAAAATAGTCTATAAAATAATTATTAACATTAAATAAAATATTTTTTTATTTTTTTCCGACTATACCTATAGCGGCGTTTTTAACCAAAACGCTGCTATAGGTATACCTTTAGCAGTGGTTTTTGAAGGTGCACTCTACAGCGGCGGTCAGTATGACCGCTACTGACCGCCGCTGTAGATACCTAATTTCTAGCAGAAGGGAGGTCTATAGCAGTGACCACCGCTAAATGTAATACCTTTAGATTTTTTTTGCAAAACGCTGCTAAAAAGAACGCCGCTATAGACCCCCTTTAGCAGCATTTTTTACAAAATGCTGCAAAAAAACACTTTTTAGCGGCGTTTTTAGCGACCACCGCTAAAAAGACTGTCACGCCCCGAACGCTAGCTAAACGAGGCTAATGACAGCCGCGAGCATTCCTAACAAGGAATTCTTAAGCGTACTCACTAAACTTCTTGCAGCGGAATATCATAATGCCTCAATATTTAAAAGAAGCCTTAATCGCTAGCTCTTAACACATATACGAACATTAGAACATGATTCTCATCGATAACTTAAAGTAGTAATAACATGGTCTCGTAATATCAACCAGTTGAAAACCTTAACCTACTAAGCCGAATAACCCATGACCACCACACCACGGAGGTTCATGCCGGCTCTTACAAAAATTATCTAAACCATTACTAAAGTAAGCAAAAAGGAAGAGACATTTTCGCCAATCCTTCTCCTAGTGTTCAAGGTCCCCCTTCTTAAGATTCCTCCCCTGAAACATTATCTGGAATGATACAATTTAAAACTGTGAGTCGAAAGACTCAGTAAGAAGTTAAAGCTAAAACATGGATTTGAAATCATGGTTTGGAAGCATGAACTTGAAACCGAAAGCATGCACTTGAACTTAAATTCATACGCATGTGGACATAAGATAATTCATGTATGATCATTAATTGTAATGCACATGTATGCTTCATGTTTGCATATGCACATGCACTTTCTCTCGAAACCGACACTTATTCTTGTAAACTTTTACTTTTGGAAAATCATTCCAATTATTAACTGATGGGCTACTTGCCCGCTATTTACCCCTGACATCAGGGTTGTGCGTTTCTGTTGGAATTGTCCCCTATTTCCCTTGGGGACCCTACATATGGTCGAGCTAGCACACCTTCTCGCATTCGTCCTTCAGTGGCTAGACACAATCCTCGGAGGTTCACACCTTCTTGCAAGCATCCTTCAGTGTGATTGCATAACCTCCTGGGCTACCCATCCTTCTTGCAAGCATCCTTCGGTATGAGTGCCCTAGGTGACATCCACCCTTCACGTAAACGTCCTTCAGTATGGATGCACCTTCTTAACTTGGTACGGTACCGACCGACTTGGGTTCATTAACTTACTTGTCATAAAACTTGTCATAAAGTAGCATAAAAATGGTACTTTCATTTGCATAAAATTTCTCCTTCTTTCTCATGAGAAAAATGAATGCAAATGATCATGATGTATTCATGTAGTGCTTGCCAATGTCATGCTTGATATATCATGCTTGATATGCTTATTCATAAACACTTTTCATGCTGTGTATCATTCCAGTTTTTGAAAAGCGTAAGTTTCTACTTACTATTTTCACTTACCTCTGTTCCCTTGAGCGCTTGACTGCACTTTGCCTATAATTGGGTCATACTTGTGTTATTCAAGGGTTCACTAGACGTATGGAGTAAACATTCAATAGCTCATACTTCTTCATACAAAAATATCAATAGTCTTGACCTCTAGTTGGTCATCTTACACCACAAGGCATTTTCTTAAGTGAAAAACCTAGTAGGGTCTCCTAATAGGTTAATGGGAAACTTAGAAACTTAGGAAAAATTTTGTGAAATCCAAAGAAGCCGGTCGAGTGCCGGTCGAGCGCTCGTCGAGTGCTAAGCCTCTGTATAAAAATGTTAAGGGACGCTCGAGCGCTGGTCGAGCGCTGGTCGAGCGTCGGTTGAGCGTGAACTTACTGCACAAACATTTCTTGAAGGGTGCTCGAGCGCCTGTCGAGCACCAGTTCATAATTCAGACACAACACACACATAATACATCCAACACACATGAAATTTTGCCCCAAATGCTCTCCTCATATAACCTCATTTCCAGACTTCTATTTTACACATACAACTCAAAACTTCCAACCAAAACCATGATCTCATCCTACAACCAAAAGCCATTGCATCTATTCCACTTCTTTTGATTCTATTATCAAACACCTAGTATGCAAGTTGGTTTTTCCTTTGTACATAAATCTCCAGATCTGGCTACATTTCCATGGTTTCCTATACAACCCATACTACTCTTTAAAGCTTGCTAGATCTACACTATCTTTAAGAAAGCATGTATAGATCTACATTATACTCTCATGAACACAAGGAGAAACAACCTAGACAACTACCATCACAACAACAACCAACCATCAAAAATGAAAACAAGAAGAGGGTGAGAGAGAAATGGCTTGGCCGGCCAACTATTCACCTTTTCTCTCTTCTCCTTGTTTCTTCTTCTTTCTTTCTTCTTCTTTCTTTCTTCTTCTTCTTTCTCCTTCTTCGGTGGGTGCTAGGGCATTTTGATTTTGGGGGAGGGGGAGCAGCTTATACCGGAAGGGGTTGGGGGGAAAGGCAAAAGGCAAAAATGCCCTTTTTCCCCCCTAACTTCCCTTTTCTGCCCCTAAAGAACACCTATTTTACTTTTCCTGCCACTCCACAATTCTAACCTTAATATATCTCCTCATTTCTTGATCCAAGGGTCCACATATTGTCACACATAAATCAAAATCAAAGCCTATTTAAATTCCTCCAATTATTGTAACTCAAGGACATATTCAATTAATAAAACACTTCAAGCTAATAAATCTCAACTGCTCAATTTAACAAGGACAATCAATATATCATTTAAACTTCTAGCTTAAAACTCATAAAATGCTAGGAAGAAATTCCATCTAGACATAACTTTAGATAAATAAAATCATTCATACATTTCTCCATAATACACCTTAATTAAAGTAATACATACTTAAAAGCTCATAAGCAATAAATTGATAGACTTAAATTCGGGGTCTCACAAAGACCACCACTATAGACCTGTTTTTTTTGTAGTGTTTCTATTCTATTTGCAATATTTAATGAATATAAAATATGTGACAAATTATTTTAATTTAAAAATATATATATTTTACTAATTTCAATATGGTCTTTTAAAGGTGAGTTTCGGATTCTGCCATTGCAAATACTTGAACATTTCTTTTGGACAAGTTAATATGTAATTTTATAATTTTTTTGGTATATGTATTAATCATACCTAAGTCCTAATTTAACAATTCGTCTACCTCAAAAATCACAAAAAACAAAACAAAAAATATGGACGGTGATATTTGAGAAGTAAAAAAAAAAAATTACCCTTTTCACTGCAAAAGAATTAGTCTTCTAGAGGGCTCAACATTTACCCTTTTCATTGCAAAAGAAACTGTCTTAAAGGGTTAAGGTTTACAATAACAAAGCAAAGAGACCAAAACTACCAAAGTTTGAAGTTGGCACAATGATCCATTTCACATGCACAAGTGCAATCCAGAAGAGCTTGTTTTCCCAGAGATGGAACTTTTAACTGGACAAAAAAAACCCCAACTCCATGTGCAAAGCCAAGGCTCCTAGGCCCCCAAAAATTAAGGAATTTTTTAAATTAGGCTTTTTATTGTCCGGCCCTCAAAATTAAGATATTGTAGCTTGACCCCTACCAAAACTACATTCTTACTCTGCCCCTGACCAACACCAACTTTCGAGCAACCTCTAAGCAATACCTCTTCAGTTTTGCAATCCATAGTGATGGCATTGGTTTCAAAGTAGATTCTATAGCGTCGGCGTCGAAGTAGAACGAACTAATCATCGAGATTAGAAGTTAACAACAATTCTATGTAAGATTTTTGATCATTAGAGACCTCAAATATAGAACGATGATAAGTTTAGTGTTTTCCAGTATCCTAAAACCAGGCGGGAATGGAAATAAATGGAAAAGATCCTATATGTCTTAGTTGTTGCTGGAAGTTTAATTTATTCATTGACACCAGATATCAATTTTGCAGTCGGCATGGTTGAGCATTACCAAAGTAACCTAGAAATATCTCACAGAAAAACTGTCAAAAAAGTGTTGCGCTATTTACAAGAAACTAATGATCATTACCTTTAGAAGAACTGAAAATTTTAAGATATAGGATATTCATACTTCGATTTTGCTTTTTGTACAAATAGTAGGAAATCCACTTCAAGCTATATGTTTTTACTTTCTGGCAGCGCCATTTCATGGAAAAGCATGAAGAAAACCATAATATTTCGTCAACTATAGAGGTAGAATTTGTGGCTTGATTTGAAGCCACAACACATGGTTTATGGTTGAGAAACTTTATCTCAGGGCTTAGAGTTATTGATTGTATGGCCAAACCGCTGATAATTTATTGTCATAATTCCTCTGCAGTGTTTTTCTCCAAGAACAATAGGTATTCCAATGGTGCAAAGCACATGGAGCTTAAAATACCTTTGTGTCAAGGAGGAAAAACATAAACAAACAGTGTCCATCGAATGTACGAGCTTTTATGAGTTCGCTCATAAAGTGAACATATTAGTGAAGTTTGTTGATATATTAAATGTTTACTTTTGGACATATGTGAATATCCATTATGGTTGTTTTTTATTTTCTTGTCTTCCACTTATATATACATTGAAAGGTGTGGATGCATGATGGTAAGAAAATTGTCTAAAATAGACATGAAAGTGAACCCAAGGCATTACTGAATTGGCCTTGTTGATCCTGTATAGATCATATTAAATGAAGTTGCAAGTGTTGTGGTACATGAAAGAAACTCTATTTGTTGTATAACGCATAACCGTCATGACACATATTGGTAGTTAGTTTGACATTGATATTATAAAACTCACATGAAGTATTTTGAACCAATAATGTTTTCAAAATAAAATGTGCACATGTATAGTTTTATGTTATAAACTCGTTCGAGTCAGTTATATGAAATTTTTTATATTTAATGGTCAAAACAATTTTTTTGTTTTATAGATAAATGGGCAAGTGATAGAATGTTAGAATATCTCCGGTAAGTGTCACGCGCTCTATGTCATCCTATTAAAGAAATATAAGTTTATAATAGAAAAATTAGCTTAATATAAATTAAGTTAGATTAAGGGTGAATTTGCATGAAAAATTTTACAAAATTTTTCACCTTCTCACAATAAAATACTATAATATAATCTCTCTCTGCTATCAAATCATAACTTTTCACTACAAAAAATATAAAAAATTATTTCTCTTCACTTTTTCACTAAACTCAATACCAAAAATTTTAACAACACAAAAATTTTATAACACAAACTCACCCTTAGTTAGTCTTACAACAAATTTGATAAATACTCTATAAAGAGAAGAGAGTGCACAAACATAATAGTATATCTGACAACTATGGATTCAGTAGATGATTCGTAGATACTGATGAAATATTCAACTTAATTGTTTATCATGTTATGGATCCTGCACACTTCCCACCGAGTCCGAAGAATTTTAAATTAATTCTGCCGGAGTTGGAAGATACGTAGCCCACTTTCGATTAGGGATTCCAGCGGACGCCAAAATTGATCGCAGACGAATCTGGGATAGCCTTTTCAATCCGTAGCTCTTTGCACTTTTTCTTTGCAGCTTTCGGAATATGATATGGCTTGCGCGTCAATCGCAAAAAATCGGAGTTTATAATTTTCCCGGAAACACAGTCCGCTCCACAAAATGCATGATGAACGTGAATCCTCCATGAGGTTCTTCTCTGATCAAGACCTTTGCTACGCTGATATCCTCCCTCCTTCTGAGGTAATGTTGCGATATGATCGTTAAAAATCGTCGTCTTCGTTGTCTTAATCGTCAACCTTATCATCATTCAGCCTCCTTTTTGCTTTGGTTCAAATCGACACTTTCTGGTACAGGTTCGTTCGAGAATCGAAATTGCGGTGCTCAATTTCCTCAGGATCTTGACCTCCCCTGTTCCTGCGATTTCTGATCTTCCTCTGGTATTTCATTTTCTCAATCAGTAACACTACTTTAGAACTATTCAGTCTTGGCATATCACCTCCCCTGGTTCCTGCGATTTCTGATCTTCCTCCGGTATTTCATTTTCTCAATCAGTAACACTACTTTAGAACTATTCAGTCTTGGCATATCACTTCGCTTCGTTCCTTAGAAACTCGGGAAAAGAGAGGAAAATTGAATTCAAAAATTTCACATGTCATTACTAACATCGATAAACTGAAATTTGCTGCTAATTATTTGAGACGGCGGTGCAATGAAACAGATTATTAGGACGTCGACCAACAGTCGAGTGAGTCTAGGACTGTTGACTCAAGCCTCGTGGATTTTCCTCTCTCACTCTTTTTGCACTAGGTCTTTAATGAGAGCTAACACAGCTAAATCATTTATTCGAGGTACCAATTGGATCATAAGTTTCCTTACGTATCTTAAGAGTGTCTGGATTGATGAGGTGGACGACTGTTTTTCTACCTGATAGTTTGGAAGATAATGGAGATGTGCCTTCGGGTTTTGGTACAAGAGAAACGTGTCACACAGAGGGAGCTCTTCTACAAGTTGCTTTGTGATTCTCCAGATTATTTTGCTTCTCAATTGCAGGTTAACAGGACAATCCAAGGTTAATTGCTTTCTTCCTTCCTTTTTACAATTTTCTGATGCTTCTTAGACGTTATTTACATGTACTAAATTCTCAACAGATCTGGTAGCATTGCTTCGCTGCAGTCGATACAGTCTTGGAATCATGGCATCTACCCGAGGACTTGTTGCCGGGCGCCTTTTGCTGCAGGCATGTTGTGTAATAGCTTTTAGTTGTTGGTTAATTGTATTCCAAAAGGTTCCCTGTTTTCAAATCAATCCAAAAAAAACCTGCTGATTACTTGTAGTCAGGGGATTGACTTGCCAGCTTCCAGCCTCTGGGGTATGTGTAGCTTCTGTTATTAATAATACAAATGGGTATTAAAAATTTATTGACATTTAAATTTTATGCATCGTCACATCAAAAACTGCATTGATCATTTGGATGACCAATTCTTACCTTAGTTAAACAACTTAAAGTAGGTATGACTAGTGCAACTAACTTGTGCGGATGAGGTGGTCACTATAAACTTTCTAGACTCATGAGCCATGACATCTGATAAAATGAACTGCAGTTCATATTTTACTAGAAGAAAGTTCGGTAGTCAAATTTTCAAATCTAAACCACTGTTCCCCAGCGGGAAATTATTATATTAGATCATCTTAGACTGGTCATGGTTTAACTCTGCTTTTTCTTGCTTTGCAATGACAATTGCACACGTTAACTTATTTTCATCTTTTATCTTGATGAAACATAGGAGCCAAACCAAGAGGTTGTGGATTGTTCCGCATGTGGATTGTCTGGGCATGCTATTTCTGGTGATCTGAATATGTTAGAGAGGTTGATTTTGAGTACAGATGCACGGTATATCATTATAGTTGAAAAGGTAGTTTCTTTTTTCAAATTCTCAATCAACACCTTGTGATGGATCCGTAGTTTCAATGCAACAACATTCTCAGTGCTTGCATTGGTTTAGCATGCGGTATTCCAACGTCTGACAGAGGATCGTGTGTTCAATCAAATTCCCAGCATTCTTATCACAGCCAGAGGGTATCCAGATATTGCCACAAGGTAAGTTTCGAATATGTTAGTCCACTGGAGGTTAAGCACCATCAGCTAGGTGCTTCTTTCCTAGATCTTACAAGATATGTCTTGATCAAAACCATCCACACACTACAGTTTAATTTCGGGTGGATCTGGTTATGCACCGTTCTATTGGTCTCAACCTTAACTAAAGTTCCATGTAGGTTTCTTCTTCACCGGTTGACCCGGGCTTTTCCAGACTTGCCCATTTTAGCACTGGTTGACTGGTAGGGCAACATTTTCTCTTTCTTGCTGCAAAATTTTGTTAACACTCAGTTCTAACTTCCAGAAACAATTTTCAAGGAATCCAGCTGGATTAGCTATACTTTGCACCTTCAAGTTCGGAAGTATAGGAATGGGCCTCGAGGCATATAGATATGGTAATTTTCTTGTGTTATTATACTAATTTGCACCTAATTTCTCGTTGCATAGAATGTGATGTATCAACTTTCGCATAAGCTTGCAATGTGAAATGGTTGGGACTTTGGGGAGATGACCTAAAGATGATACCTGAACAAGCAATGGTTCCACTGAAGCAGCGAGATCTTCAAATTGCTAAAAGCTTGATGTCCTCGGAGATCTTGCAGGTAAACCACCTAGCACCCTTTAATTAAGTCCACCTGCAGGTAAACCATGTTGAATCTATCTTCTGGAAAAATTCTGGAATAATAGTATAAACACACAATCGTTTGCAAATATGTCTCGTTTTGGCAGGAGAACTATAAAGAAGAGCTGGCATGTATGGTTCAGCGTGGTCAGAGAGCAGAAATTGAAGCGCTTTATTTTCATGGATATGATTATTTGGGGAAATACATAGCAAAGAAAATTGTACAAGCCAATTACATCTAATAATAGCGGTTATGGGTATAGGAGGAAGACTGTCGTATACAATGAGGCAAACTCATTGAAACATGAGAGAGCATAGCTAGACTGTACTTGCGATCAGCAATTCAGTGTATATCATGTCAGGATTTAAAATCAATCTTTCAGAGTCTAACAGCAAGATAGTATGGTAATCCGAATAGTAATCCTCCTGGTCATTATTCATGTTACAGAAAACTCATTCAGATACCTTCCTCATTTGCAACTGTAAACGACAAGTCGTCGTTACACTCAATTTCTGGTTTGCTCATCCCAACAATCTAGAAGCAGTTTAGATTTGGATTGGCTTCAGAGGATATAGCGGAGCGTACCTTCTTGTTACGTCTTCATCGATGATGATGGCATTCACAAAGGCTCGCCCATCCCTATGACCGAGTAAAACAGTTGTTTAAAGCCTCGTGCAGATCTCCTTCTTCCCACACTCGGAACGTTTTCTGTTTTGCGCACGCCCTGTTTCTCGCTTGTCACACCGAGCGATGCCAAAACGGAACTGGATAGGGAGGTTGGCAGCAGCTGCAGGATGGTGTTGAGAGGAGTGGGACGGTCTGAGGGTGTCGCCTAGGTGAGGTATGGAGTGGGATGCAATGCTCTGAATCTTTAGGGGTCAGTTTTTTTTTGCGTGGAGAATAAATTTTATAATTTGTTTCACTTGTTTATAGATACTTTTTTTTTTGTTGAAAAAAACTAGTTTTATATATTGAAAAAACACAAACAAAAATTACAAGCTAGAAAAACAAAGAAAAGAACCCAAAAGGGGCGTTACAAGCGACCGCGGAGAGGCTAACAGTAAAGTGGCTTTTAAAGAGGACACAAGGTCCTCAAGGGTGGCAGACATGAAGCTCGAAGCCAGAGAACCCGAGGGCCCTAGGAAACACGGAAACTCCGTGAAAGAACTGTCGCTGAAGGACCGCCAACAAAGTTGGCGAGCCAGCTCTAGTAGAGCGCTAAACATGCAATCCCAGTAGTAATTGCAAATAGTAGAAAAACACATAATTAAACCTAAGCAAGCCTTAAACAGAGAGGCTAGCCCAAACGGGCGAAAAACATAACATAAAACGAGCTCTAAACATAGGGGCTGGCCCAAACGGGCGAAAACAAAACATAGGCCACGGTAAGATCCGTGGAGACGCTGGACGGGACGGGACCTGCTGAGGCGGCGGCGGGTGGTGGGCAGAAGAGATCCACAGTGGAAAATGGAGGACATAAGTCACAGAGGTCTGTCCGGAAAAGATGGGAAGGGGGCGGAGGCCGGAGGAGGCCGTACCCGCTCCAAGAGTGGTTGGAGCGTGAGATCCACATGCACCGCGTGAGGCGTGGGAGTGTCGGAGGATCGTGGGTATGGAGATCGGCGCCTGCTGAAGATCACTAGACGGCGCGTGTCCACTAGGAAGGAGCGGAAACCGCCGAACACCAAGGAGAAGCCACCTGCAAAAAAAGCAAAAAAAAACTCCAAAACCAACCACTAACAGGTACCTACCGAACCAGAGAAGGGAAAAGGGAGAGAGAAGATGGAAGAGGGAAAAAAGAAAGGGAAAAAGGAGGAGGGGGTGAGGGAGCCGGAGCTCCCTCCTCCTCCGTAGGGATGCTGGGGGTTTGGGGAAAACAAAGAGAGTTTTTTTTTAAAGAGAACCGAGCCGAAGCCAGTCTACTTCCCTTGTTTTTCGATACTTAGCAAGCATTTAAAATGATGTTAAAGTAAAAAGTTCCCTTAAATTTCAGAATGTTTCATTACATCCTATATGTTTCAAAAACAATAAATCTTCTTGCCTTCTATTTGATTTGTCAGTTAAACTACATGCAAAATGACTAGAATATTTTTTCAAGATAAAATTATTAAGAAAGTTATAAGAAAATAAAAAGTAATGTTTTTTAAAATAAAAATAGTGAAACTCTATTTCAAGAATCTATATATTTTTACGTTATTTTTTAATTTTTATTTATTTATTTAAAATTTTATCTTATAGTGACATTTCGATCAATTCACATCACTTTCAGTATGATTTAAAGTTAAATTAAAAGAAAAATAGAATTGATTGTTTTTGAAACATATGTGCTGTAATAAAATATTTTGAGTTTGAAGAAGGTTGATTGAGTTTTGCCTAAAGATATGGTGTATATGGTATTTCATTTCGTGTGAAAGGTGTCAATAGATTTAAAAATTCAGACTAAATGACGAAACTTAACAAATTGGCGTCTAATTTTATTATTCACTTTTCCATAGTAAGATTCTCCTTTCCCCCTCTCTGCCGCCTTAAGGAGAGAACTCTATTGGTCTCTTAGTGCTCTCATTCGATACTTATTTTCTCTGTCCCAACCTATGGAGGATGTGACGTGATTTGTTTATTGATTGGGTACCCTGAATAATATACTGTTAAAGAGCTAACTCAATAATTTATCTTTACATTTTCACAGATTCTAACACATTTTTTTAAAATAAATAAATAAATGCCTTAAACAATCTCTCAACATCTCTATCCATTTTTTTCATAAACTTGAACAATTTTTTTTAAAAAAAAAAATCTATCAAATTATCTCTTTTGACACTTTCGTACAAACTTTAATAAAATGAATCTTCAATTGAACATCCTTCAAATTTTTTACAAACTTTTCACAAAAGCCTCATAAAAATCAACAAAATATAACACGAAAATGAAGAAAATTTTCATTAGAGAAAGGAAATTAAATTATCTTCATTTTTGAAGCAATCCAATCATGGAACGTGAGCTAAGTCAAGCTTAAAATTTTCAAAGAGGTGGAAAAAAGGGGTTAGGTTTTGCATTTTATCATTCAAATGGGAGGTGAAATAGTGATTGAGTTGACATGACCTATTGAGACCTTAAAGATTTACCGGATGCGTTTGTTGAACAAGAAGGGCTCCCACATGAGAGAATCTCACAGGACCACCGAAATAACCTCAAAGAGGTACTAAATCCAAGCGTCAAGCCCTACAAATATTCATAATACTTTTTTTTTATAAGTAAGGAACGTTTTATTGAAAGAAAGAGGTGACAGAGCAGTACAAAGGACTGTATTGAACCATCTACAACAAGCAAGCTAGAAAACTAATAAAATCATTGAAGTCTACAAAAGGAGAACCCAACACCCCATTAGCCCACAGAAACAAGGTCTGCATCATATTTCCTTTTAAGCAGTCTAAGGACAACCCTAAGTCTTCAAAGCATCTTTCATTCCTCTCCCTCCATAAGCTCCACCAAATGCACAATGGTATCATATTTCACACAGTCAACGCCAAAGGGTTGTTGAACTTCCTCTTCCAACACTTCAGCACCCCACCCACATTCTGAGGCATCACCCAAGGGTAGTTAACGATATTAAGCATGTGCACCCACAATTCTGTAGCGACCAAGCAATGGATAAGCACATGATCCACCGATTTCCCATCACCCTTGCCTAGAAAGCACCAATTAATCAAGCATAACCCCCTCTGTGAGACCCCGTTTATCCCTTTGCTATCTCCTATGTATTTGTTTTAATTTAATTTATGGGGCCATATTTTTGGCCAATGTATGACCTAAGTTTAATGTTTATGGTACATTAACTTATTATGAAATTTTATTCAAGAATTTTCTTTAAATAATTTCTTTTTCATTGTGGAAGTTTTTAGTACAAGTTTAAATTCTATTTTCCCTAAGAGCCGAAACTTGCTAGGTAAGTTTCTTTTATGGACTTATATTTTTCCATTTGCTTATTATATTCCATAATCCATGAAATTAAATTATGAAGAGAAATTGATATATCATGGCCGAAAATATCTAGGTAGAAAATCATGAAATTTATATTAAGCATTTAAATATTTTTGTGTCTTTTAATAGGTAGCCTTGATCATCATTATGTAGCCTTAATTATCATTAGTCTTAAATTATCATTAGAGATATTATATGATAAGCTACTAGATATATATGATAGTTTGAAAAGAATTTAATTGATAAGTGGGTGTGCTTATCGTAGTGATAAGCTAGAGAGTTTTAAGATGATAGGTTGTTGTGGTTATCTTAGAGATAGGCTAGAATGATTATCTTGAGATAAGTTATTATGTTGATAAGTTGATAAGTTGTTGGTGATAAGTTAGAATATATATATATATGTGTGTGATAAGCCATAGTAGCTATTTGATAAGTGGAATGAAAAATAGATAAGTGATATGCAAAAGGTGAGAAAATTCTAGACACTAGGTGTTATTCACGTGAAGGCTAAATGAGCAAATGAAGTTGCCTTTTCCCTTGGTGATCACGTGAAGAGCAAGAGGAGAGATGAGGTGAATTGATAGTGAAAAGACAAGGCAAGAGAGCTTCACGTGAATGGCTAAGCAAGAGGAGACAAAGAGATAAGGTGAATTGAAGGTTGAAAGACAAGACATATTGGCTTGGACGACAATACCCAAGTTCACCCCTTTTTCCCTCTTGTCATAGTTTGAGTCCAAACGTATTTTCAGCTTGCCTTTCACGCATCATCACTCTCACTTCCTCTCATTTTCATTTGCTCATTTCCTTGGCCGAACACTTCTCATTTCAAACTTGCTTTCTCTCTTTTCTCTTGAAACCGAAAAACCTCTCTTTGATCTAGCTTGCCTTCTTTTCTTTGGTGACCGAAACCTCTCCTTAGCTCAGCTTATTTCTCCTCTCTTGGTGGATGGAAATGTCTCTTCACTCAGCCATTTTCCCTTTGACAGAAACTCAGCTCACTCTCTTGGCCGAATCACTTCAAAGCTTCAAGCCTTGCTTTGATTTCTTCAAGCTATTTTCAGCTGCTGTTACTTCTCTTTTTCCTCACTTCAAAGCTTCCATTTCAGCACCTATTAGACACCATTCTCAGCCCTTGGAACCACTCTTGTGGGAGGAATCGAAAGTTGAAGGATAGTGAAGGTTTTGGGTATAAACCAAGAGCTCTAAGTTGGAGGTTGAGGTAGATGTTGTTTTGCATGTAATGTTTTTGGCTCTTTTCCTTCAATGGTCTTGATTTTGTATATTTTTATGCTAGGTTTCAGCTCTTGGGTTCAGCACAAGCGAGGTAGGGTTGAATTCTTGGTTAGCAAAGGATTTTGCTTAGCTGAATCTTGCATGTTCTATTTCTCTTTGTTTGGCCATAGTCCTTATTGATATTTTTGCATGTAAATGGTAGATTTGATAGGTTGGTTGTGATGTAGTTGTTGGAGAAAGGGATAAGTTAGAGATGGAGAAAGAAATAATGATTTGGTTGTGAGTTACTTATGGAAAATGCAATGAAATTGGTAATGCATGCTAAGTTTCGAATGATGGTTCACAATATGCTTGGCCGAATATTATCCTTTGCTAGATCTTGAAATTATGTTATGATTTGTAGATCCTAGGTTGTGAAACTGATATTGGAGGATGGGATCATGTTGAAGATGAAGTTTGGTTCAATGAATGCTAGAAATTGATGCATGGCCGAATGAATGGTAGATGATAGTTAATTTGCATGTTATGTATAAGTGAATTTTATGTCATGGCTGAATGAGTTAGAGGTTAAAAACCTAGGTTTAGTCTTAAGAGAAATCTTGCAAGTTAGTTAAGCATAAATGATGGAGGTTAAATACCACGGGTTGGTATTAGTTAGAGTGGTTATCAAAGCTTGGATTTTTGGTACCATTAGCTTGCTGTTTTGGAGACTTGGTTAGGATATGATTATAATTGATTTCAAGCCCTGAAATTTAATTAATTAGGGCTTGGGTCAGCAAGTCTATAGAGGGCAAGATGGTAAGTTAGTAGAAATTGATGGACAATAGGTTTGATAGAGTTAAGAGCAAGGTAATGGAGTTGATGTCTTAATAATTGCTGTTTTTAACTTGGGATTCTATGTTGATTTGATAAATACTTTTCTCAAGTGTTTAATAAGAGTTTTCTAAGTAAACCTTTGAAAATGATATAGTATTTTCAGAAATGTATTTTTGGGGAAAACCGATAAATCCTAGTAACTAAGAGGTGTTTGAATCGCTTGTAGGCGATCTTCGTACCATTACTCATAATCAAGAAGACCGAGGTAAGTGGAAGTAAGTGTGTAAGTAAGCTTACATTTTTCAAAACTGGAATGACACGCTGCATAGATTCATGAACAAGCATGATATTTCAAGCAAGCATGGCATGACATGAGCATTGCATGACTTTCTAAAGTGATTTTTATGCAATTTCATATGAAAAGTTTTATGGTAAGACAAGTTAAGTTAAGGGGCTCTAGTCAGTACCGTACCATCATGATGGACTCCCATACCGAAGGACGAATGCGAAGGTTGGGTGAATCCTAAGAGGCTGTGCAAACCACACTGAAGGACAATGAGAAGGTGTGGGCCTCCAAGGGTCGTGTCTAGCCATCAGGCCTGGGGAAAATACGGGCTAGCTCGACCAAATGAAAAGTCCCCAAGGGTAAGGGGGACGGTTCCGATGGGAACGCACAACCCTGACTCCAGGGGTTAAATGGAGCATAAGTAGCCCACAAGTTATGAAGGAAATATTTTCAAGGGCCATGGGCCAATTTCAAGAACAAGATTATGTCTACGAGCAAGAGCATATGCATAACCATGAGACATGCATGTGCATCATGAATTATGATTTCTCATGTTAAGCAAGTTAAAGTTAAGATCATGTTTTAAAGTTATGTTTTTCCCTTACTGAGTCTTTTTGACTCACGTTTTTAAAATTGTGTCATTCCAGATGCCTCAGGTGACGGAAGTCAAGAGGACTACCTGACTTAGAAGAAAGATTTTTCTATGTTTTGTTGTTGTGACCTGATCGATGAGATTCATCACTTGTTTAAGTGTTATCATGTTATGTGTATATTAAAATACAAGTTTATTGAGAACCTTTATCATGTTACGAGTTTGGCTCGTTTCTCTCTCGCGATTCTCTATTTTTCCGTTGTATGTATGTATGTATGTATGTATGAGCGCTGGAGCTTTCCTGGGGATAGCTCGCGGCTGTCACGGTCCCTGTGGGATGACGTTCGGGGCGTGACACCCTCCTTCTTAAATTGTCAATGGTTAAGACCTTCCCAAGAACCGCCTCCTATACAAAGAACGAAACACGAGGCAGGACAACAGTCTTCCAAATCTGCCTCCACGGAAAAAGCTCACCCGAACCCCCCACCAAGAGCCCATACAATGACTTCACTGATAAGACCCCAGTCTTAGCACTCTGGCAAACCCATTCTCCTTAAAACCGAAGAGGACAACAATGAGAAGAAGGCAGAAAAGTTTTCAATCTCCCAATTGTTGGCAGATCTGGCAAACTGAATATTCCACACCCCGTAACCGGAATCCTCCTCCAGACAATCCGCAATCATCGCATCCTTGTGCCTAGCAAGAGAAAACATGAGGGGAAAAACAAGCTTCAAAGGTCTTTCTCCACACCAAAGATCATGCCAAAAACCAAACTTGAAGACCACAACCCACCACATAACGTATGTTCTTACAAAAGAAGGTCCATCCGTTGCTGATGTGCTTCCATAGACTCACACTAAGAGCCATGGATCTCATTGGTTCTCCACCCGCCCGCAACACTGTCATTCTTCTTCTCAATGACAGCCCTCCAAAAGCAAGCCCTCTCCAAGGCAAAACGCCACAACCACTTTCCTAATAGTGCTCTATTGAACAGATGAAGACGTCTTAACCCAACCCCCACAGCTCATTGGAGAACAAACCTTCTCCCATTTGACAAGATGAAACTTGTGCTCGATACCATCGCCCCCCATAAAAAAGTTATGTAGATTTTCTCTAGTCTTTTGGCAACCCCCATAGGAACAGGAAAGAGAGACAGGAAATAGGTTGGGAGACTAGAGAGGATAGACTTAATGAACGTGAGTCTATCACCTTTTGAAAGATAATCGCGTTTCCAACCTGCCAACCTTCTTTTAGTTCTCTCGATAATGTCATCCCGAATATGCTTGCTCTTAAAACGCGCTCCCAACGGTAACCCAAGATAGGTGGTAGGCAATAGAGAAACTCGGCAACCCAAAATAGCAGTCAACTCCTGAACATTGCCCACCCCCAACAGGAATAACTTCGGTTTTTGAAAGGTTAACTTTCAGCCCCGACACCGCCTCAAAGCAATAAGCATTTGAGATTTCGAAAGTGACTCACCTCCGCCCCACACAAGATTAAGGTGTCATCAATAAACAGAAGGTGAGAAATACACATGCCTCCACCCCCACTACCACCAACCTCAAATCCCACAATGGAGCCCTTTGCCGCCACTTTCATCATCATCCTGCTGAGAGCTTTCATAATGAGCACCAACAGAAAGGGTGAGAGCGGGTCACCTTGACGTAAGCCCCTAGAGCATCCAAAAAAACCTGCAGGGGAGCCAATCACCATCACTGAAAATTTGACCGTAGATATGCAAAACTCGATCCACCTACACCACCACCTCTCCCACAAAACCTCATCTCTTTAACAAATAGAAAAGGACATTCCAATTGACATGGTCAGAGGCTTTTTGAATATCCAATTTGCACAACATCCCCGACATATTGGACCTCAACCTCGAGTTAATACACTCGCTAGCAATCAGCACATGATCTAAAATCTGTTTACCTTTCACGAAAGCATTTTGGGAAGGCGATATAATCTTGTCCAACACAAGCTTCAAACGATTAGCTAGCACTTTCGACCGCTCCCAGTTTCTTCGGAATGAGAACAATGAAAGTGGTGTTCATACTTCTAACAAATCTGCCCTCGGAAGCAAACTCATTAAACATAGATAAAATGTCTCCCTTAATTACCTCTCAACATGATTGGAAGAAAGCTAAGGAGAAGCCATCAGGACTCGGTGCCTTGTCCCTATTTAAACTCCTAACTGGCCCCGATACTTCCTCCACATCGAAAGGTCTCTCCAACCACTCCGCTTCAACCCCTGAAATAGAAGCAAACTCTAAATCCTCCAAGAGGGGTCTCCAAGAGAAAGGCTCCTTATACAAGGAGCTATAGAATCCAACAATCTCAATAGAAATCCTATCGGGTTCCTCCACTATCTCCCCCTCAACCTTCAAGCGCGATATTGAGTTGTTCCTTCTATTAGAATTGGCCACCCTATGAAAGAACTTGGCACATCATCCCCCTCTTTAAGCCAAAGAGCCCTCGACTTTTGCCTCCAATTGGTCTCCTCCATTTCAATCAAAATATTCAGCTCCTGAGACACAACCACTTTCCTCTCTCGCCCTTCCTCATCGAGACTTCCCTCCCCATCCACCCGCTCCAGCAAAGAGAGTTTGCTCATCAGCACGTTTTCGAACATTCAGATCCCCGAAGACCTCTTGATTCCATAATCTCAGATCCTTCTTCAATGCTATCAACTTAGAATCAAGCACAAAACTAGGTGACCCCGAGAAAACATAGGAGTTCCACCATGCCCTCACCCTATCCTCAACATTTTGAAAAAACCACCAAAATAAAGAAGCTATCCACACAAGAATCGACCATCTCTAGAGACCTCGAGTCCCACAAAATCAAAATCCCACCCGAAGCGTCGTCCGCCACAAAACTACACCAGCCCACATGATGACCCCCCACAAGCTTCTAATGAATGCTCTAGAAACTATCCCCACCTTAGTTTCCTAAAAACAAACTAAATCAGGCTTCCATCCCCGCAACAAATTTCTCACCCCACTACTCTGCTGTCTATCATTCAACCCCTTACATTCCAACTTAATATTTTGGGCTTCATAAATATTCGATCAAGTCCCTCCCTCCCTTCCGTCTCTTCCTAGACACATACTTCTTCCCATCATAATTGACTGAGGACTTCAACCCTTTCAGCTCCCTTAAGAGCTTGCCTCCTAATTTGGTCGGAGTTAGGAGCCCACTGCTCTCCCTATCCTTCTCTAGAGTTGCAAAGAGAGCCATCGAAGAAGAGAACTTCAAATGACAATCCTCCTTCCCCTTCCTAGGAGGACACATCGACAAAGGATCAGCCACAAGCCCATTAACACCACTTTCTACACATACTATAGACCCCACCTCTTCTAAAGAAGCTGCTGATCTCCCAACTCCGCCCTCCTCAACAGCCAAGTCGAAACTCCCAGTGCAATCCACCTCTGAATCCTCCAAAACAGAGTCACTAAGCTCCTCCAAGACCTCTGTCCGCTCTTCAAGTATCCCAGACCCAATAGGCCGCTTACCGACCGCCACAGAGGACACTAGCAACATGGGTTGTGGAGCCGAAGAGTCCAAGCCCGCAACTGCCCTTAAAGGGATCAGTAAATGCTTGGGCAGAGTGCGGCTGGAAACAACAGAAGCTTCCTTCGCCGTCAGAGCTCCGACCAAGCCTTCAGCCAACCCAAACGAGGTCGACCCCACCTCCAGAGGCCGAAGGTGAAGATCCGCCGCCAAATCGGTGAGCTTGGAGCCAGACGAAGCTTGACCATAGACGACATGAGCTTCCGGCGCCGGCAGATCACCGGTCGGACCCGCTGCCTTCCCAGACGAGGTCGACCTCACCTCCAGAGGCCGAAGGTGAAGATCCGCCACCCAATCGGTGAGCTTGGAGCTAGACAAAGCTCGACCATAGACGACATAAGCTTCCGGCGCAGGAAGATCACCAATCAGACCCTCCCAAAGCTGATGGGCAGGAACTGCCGCCGGATCGGGGACCAGAGAACCCACGATAACTTTCGTGCCCTCAAAACCGCCCGAAGACCCACTATCGGGCCCTGCTACCAGCCCAACTCCCCCTTCCATCGTAGACTCATCTACCGGCCTAGACCCAAGCCCACTCGACTCCCCCTCGAATGACGCCTTCTCCTTCCCCTCCAATAAAACAACAGGCCCACTTGAAATAAAAATAGGCCCATCTTCTTTAGCCTCTCCACACTCCCCTCTTCAACAGTCCTGGCACATCATGCCCACGATGCCCCTAACGTCCAAAGCCTCTAAGAGGCTGTTCAATTCCCTTCTCATAGACTCAAACCTATAGCGAACATGCCTCGGGCAGAGATTAACGTCTGCCCCACCAGCATCGGGAACAGAAATAGCCGCCTTCTTTGCATGCAGCTTTGCCAACTCTGCACGCAAAATGATTTCGCCTCTGCCAACTGAACCAACTTGCCCCACGAACGAGGGAAGCACATCGGAGACCACCGGCGGCCCCGCCTTGACCACGCCAGCGTATGAGATTCCATTTCTTCTCCTTGCACCCCCAGCCGCTGGATTTCCTTTCCTGACATCTCTGAGGTGGTCCACCACCACTTGAAAACACTCAGCCAGCAAAATCCACCTAGCACCACCTCTGCCCTCCGGAATCATCACCACTCATTTCTTTCGACCTTCACCATATTTTGCGATTGCAACGTATCTCCCTGCTCCATTTGCACATCTCTGTGCTACGAAGGCTCTAGAACCTTCATTAAACTTTGAAACAAAGTCTTGATCGGCATCAGCCTCCAAAAGCTTGCTATTTAAGTTCACCATCCAAACTGCTCCGTATCTACCCAAGAAAATGGAACTGAGGGACTTCCTGCTCCATTATGCAAGTTTAATCACACCACTCCCTCTGATCGACACCTCAAAGTCCTTCGCTTAAACTCTAAAACTTCGGGAAAAGCCCATAATCTTAGCTAATCTTCGGAACCCCAAGTAACTTCTAGAGACAGTTACCACCAATGCAAAAACTTATAAACCTCAATGGTACATATTGCTCTTAGCGAAGCATCCACAAGTTACCAGGTAGCAGAAGCTCAATAGCTACTTGGTTCCTTATCTCTTTTAGGAAATTCCTCAAAATCAAATATACGAGCAGTTTCAATGCTTCTTATCACACTGCGGCATAGGTGAACCGTACCAAGTAGAAAAGAGTAAATCCTCCTTGCCTATTCATAGTACTAAAAGAGTGAGTTGGAAATATTGTCCAGAAGATGTTGGAACTAAGGACCATCAGGTATAGTTAGTACTCTTTCTTCTTCCTTGTGTTACTACTTACAAAAGTAGTGGTGATGGATATGACGAGGATGAGAATTTTTGAGGACTCAATCTTTGTGCGTACCAGACACTACAAATATCTATATTACCAAAAAAGTGAGATTAAAAAGATAGTTCGGGGAGCTGTTGGAGCTAAGGGCCATCAGGTATAGTCAGTCCCTTTTTCTCCTTTTCACGTGTTACAAGTCAAGAAAGTTGATGGTAAAAATGAAGATAATAGTATTAGCGATGGATATGAAGACAATAAGAATGGAAGTGGAGGAGAAGATGCCATGATGGGGCTTGGTTGTTTTTTTTTGCAGAAGTTGCGTGATGGTGTTCTTGGGCTGTAGTTGTTTGCAGTATTTGCCTTGCATGTGCATCGATGTCAACTTCCATGCGCACAAAGAGCACAAAGATCACAAATGAACTTCATCAAGAATGACATCTACAGAGTTAAGCGAAACTTCTTGATTTAGAACTTGTTGATTCCCATACTCTCATTCCAGGCGGCCTCACTGCGTTCAAATGATTTTAAGTAGCATTTAGAAAAAAAAATAATTTTAAGTAGCAATATGACAATGACACAATAAATTTTCCACACATTTTCAGTAACAAGAGCAGCGAAAAATAACACCAAAAGCGCCAAATACTATGCCTAAGGTTCAAAATTACATTTGTGGGCCATTTGAACAATAAGGTGGGTATACCTCCTTTTCAACAACTCCTTAACTTCCCAAGTATCCACCACTCTAACAAAGAGCTTCAAAACAAGTGCTTCCCACAGTGACAAAAACTGCTTTTGTGCTACGTCTTCAGTATCCCCCGTCTATCATGACTTACTCTTTCCACAATTTGCACCAATTATCCCTCTAGTCTAGAGGGAAAAAAACCCTTCAGCTACCGGAAAATACCTGTAATGAACATGACAAAGGAACAAAGCACCTTATTTATACTGAAAATCAAATTGAACAAAGAAAAAAAAGAAAAGAGACAGATTAAAATACTTGCAAATCAAAAAATTCCAGAACATCCCCTATTTGATTTAAAGTTCACGGACACACATATCACGTAAGATCCCAAAACTCTTAGAAAACAAAAAACATAAGATCCCAAAACTGCACTACATCCACAAACACCAAAAAAAATACAGGAAAAAAGGGCGAAGATAGATAACAAGGACCTAGGTCTGGGTAGCGGTAGTACATCCACCAAATTGGTATCCGCATCTGCCTCTGGTCCGACCCTTGCCAGAATTCCAGCAATGTCGGTACTGAAATTTTGAAACCGGATGCCGGAATTCCGGCAAGGGAAAATCCAGGCCGTTTGGATCGGATTTGGGCCCAATTCCGCCTGGAAAATGGCCCATACCACCAGTTTTTTGGTATTTTGAATCTGTGGGTGGCTTGGTGAGAGAGGTAGAGAGAGAGTGAGATTAAGAGAGAGGAGTCGGCAGCGGCGCGGCTGTAGTCAAAGAGACAGAGACACGGGGCAGCGCCGGGAGAAGAGAGAGAGAATGAGATGTTCGTTTCGTGAGTGATAGAATGAGAAGGAGAGCGGGAGAGGATGGTGGAGAGGGAGAGCGAATGGCCAAAGTCAATCATATGGCATAGAGGTGCGGGTGGAGGGGCTAGGGTTTAAGTTTTAACATTTTTTTTGGGAAAAATCCGAGTATCAAACGACGTAGATTTCAAAAAAAAATTACGAAATTGGAAATTCCGTGCGTCTCGATGAAATTCCGCATCTGGTTCCGCATGGTAGGCATTTTGGCCTCCCGGTTCTAGGCAGGAACGTGTGGCCAGATGCGGGTGCTGGAACCATAATTTCGGTTCCGGCGGTAAAAATACCCACGCTTACAAGGACCCAAAAAAACCTACAGTTATAACATAAAATAAACCAACTCCTTTATATATTGAGAAGGGAACCAAGAATCTGTTTTTTTAAGAGAAAATAAGCTAATTGCTTCATGTAGAAAAAATGCCCCCCCAGACTTTGAACTAAAATCATGTTTTGGAAAAGAATAAGATATTAACCAAAAATCATAGCTTTTCCCCTAATTAGGCTTCATGGTGTAACAACGAGAAAAGGAGAAAAAGGGGGAAGGCAAGCCAAAAGGAAGCAAGCAAGCTTGTGCAAGAGACCAATTAATCAAATTCTCCCAGCTTCTGTCAGCTCTAGGAGCTCCACACTTGTCTCCTAATAAGAACCAAACTTTTTGGGAGAAAGAGCATGTGAAAAACAAATGATCAAGAGTCTCCTCAGCACACCTGCATAGGAGATACCTACCAGCCATGGAGGCTCCCTTCCGTTGCAGCCAATCCTGGGTCAGAAGTTTCTGGTGTACAGCAAGCCAAAGTATGAAGGCATGCCTGGGGGTCGCACTTTTCCCCTTAGCAGCTTATGCCACCCCCACTTTCTATCTCTCCTCCCTCCCATTTCAGCTGCACTCTTTATGGTTAACTTCCCCGACCTGTTCACGCACCAATACCATGTCCTTCCTACTCAGCACTGGATTAAAATTAATAGTCAGATTTCTGCCACTACATGGGCTGAGAATTAAAAAGTGATCTCGCAAGAATACTTTACATTGGTCCAAGAGTTCAGAGAACCAAGGCAGCATACAGAATCACAACAGGAGTCTTCTCCATTAGCTTTTATGGGAAGAGATGAAAGATGCAAGCAAAAATAAGTGTAATCCCATAAATTTCGGTCTAATGTCAGTCAGTACCAGTAGTCACAGCAAGAACACAATCCATGTTCAAAATGATGAAAGCGGTTTGAGTCTCTGACGACAATCTCCTTTTGGAGCATCTGATGCTAACTTCATGAAATTATGACAATCCACACATATTCGGATGTTCTTGTTTATTCTTATTACTCTCCCTCCACAACATAAACCGCCTTTATTCATTAAGGCAAAGACCAAGGCTAGCTTCTCACTGTGATAGTACAGTTGCTCCTCTTTGCGCTCCTCTTCTATACCATGCAATGACAAGTTTGTCTGTGGCACATAACCCATCTCCTTTAACTGCCCAATCAGTCCTTCAAGCTGCCTGCATATCACCTCCCTTTCTGGATGAAGCTGGCCTCCAGAGGAAAATTCATGCACCCAGTTCCCAATCTCAACCCGGCTTAATCCTGGCTCCTTTCTCACACTAGACCCATTCATTTCATTTCTATTTACGCTCGCTTTATCAAAATTTCTGCCAAAGGACTATATGTTAGACATTTGTACATAACTTAATGAATTGGTTGGATCCAAAGCCTTCAATTTATCTGCTGCTAACTTAGCCACCTTGCCCAGCTCGCCCAAAAATGTCAATCATGCAGGCATAGTGATCAAGTTGAGGTATGATTCCATATTTCCTAAACATAGACTCAAAAGATTTTGATTCCTTCATCTACCAGTTCAGCGTGGTTGCAAGCTGAGAGCAGAGTAACTAAGGTAGTAGGATCAGGTTGGAGATCCATTTGTGAAAAGAGTTGTAATGCTTCTCTAGCTCTCCCATGCAAGGCATATATGCCTTTAGCATTGAGTTCCACGAAACCAAATCACGAGATTTGATTTCATTACAAACTTGCTTAGACAAAGCAATGGAGCCACAACTAGCATACGTGTGGATCAAGGCATTTGCAAGCACAGTGTCACCTTCAAAGCCGGCTTTAATAATTTGCGAATGAACTGTCAAAGCATGCCTCTCAGTCACAAGGCCTGCACAAGCTTTCAAGACAATAGAGAAAGTTTACCAATCTGGAGTTAAGTCCTCTTGTCGCAACTGACGGAACAGAAAAAGAGCTTGTTGTGGGTCCCGTTCTGCAAATGCTGTTATTATGCCAGCCCATGAAACTATATCTCGACAACAACTTGTCTCCAAGAAAAGCCTATGACTGTGGACAATATCTCCGAAATCCGAGTGAGATTTAACCAATGCAGTTGTTACTTCAATTTCTGAGATAAACCCAGGTTATGTTAGTTTCCTAAATTTTTTCAGGATTCAAATATATTCACAAAACTACCACCGAACATATTCAGAATTCAAGCACAAACACCAATACATTTTACACAATTTCCAACAACTTTTTACTTTTTTATTCAACATAAATTTTATCTTTCTATATTTTTTCACATAACTCCAATACTTTTTTTTAAACAATTACATCAAATCATTTATCTCTCTACTTTACACAAACACCAATAAAACACTATCCAACATAAATATTCACAACTTCTCTAAAATCCTACATATTTACTCAAATCGAACATATCCCCAGTTTTGATTGTGAGACAATGCAACTGAAAACAAAAATTGAGAATCACGTTAACATCATTGCCAGTGCCAGCCAAGGAAGAAAAGACGCTGAGAAGCGTGGCACGATCAAACCCAATTCCCTCGTGGAGCGTTTGCATAAAAAGATCGATAGCTTAAGCCCCAAGCCCACGCAACTGAAATCCTGCAATCAACGAATTCCAAGAAATAAGATTGGGAAATTCAATGGTCTTGAACACATTCCAAGCTCCATCCCTATCATCAATACAAACACCACCATAACCACAGCTCTTGCAACACATCGTAATAAGAGCATTGACAACATAAACACAAGCATCCAAAGACATTTTCAACGCAAGGGCATGTACCAACCGTCATCGGAAACCATTCCACTGTCCAAAGGAACAAAGCACACTTGCCACAGCAAACTCATTTGGGCGGAAGTCCATCAACATGATCGAAAATAGACGAAAACACTCGTTGACTCACCTGTGTTGTGTGTACCCAGAAATGAGAGCAGTCCAAGAAACAACGTTTCTATTCGGCATTCCGTCAAAAAGGTAGTGGGCGACGTTCAAGTAGACACATTTGGAATACATGTTGATGAGATGGTTGGTGACGATCAGTTCAGAGGAGTTGGCGGGGCTGTAGGAAAGCATGTGGCGAGAGCATGCGTGGAAGAGAGTGGCATAGGTTTGGTGAGATTGGGGCAGTGCTACGGTGTAGAACAGTGAAAGAGCTCCGCAGAGGTGGCTGCGCGTGTCGAGGAGGTGTACCTTCTCAAGAAGGTTGTGGGCTTCGTTCTCGAGGCTAGGCATTGTGAGGATACTTGTCGAGCCGAAGTATCGGAAAGAGACGTAACACGAGCGCACATCTGAGCGTGGCATTCTGGATGACTTACTCTTTCCACAATTTGCACCAATTATCATTGCAGTCATCATCTAGTGGGAAAAAAACCTTCAGTCACCGGAAAGTACCGACAATAAACGAGACAAAGCAAATTTTTACAAAACCCTTCAAACATGGTGTAACAACAAGAAAAGGAAAAAGGGGGAAGATAAGACAAAAGGAAGTAGGCAAGCTTTTACAAGAGACCACCAGGAGCCGAATAAAGCAACTTCTAGACCACAGTTGATCAAGTCCTCCAAGCCCGAGTACTTCAAAGATAACCGTAAATTTTTGTGGGGGAAGACATCATGGCTATGTTTGGTAACAGGACTTAGTCCAGGTCCCAAATTCTGATTTTGTATCTAAAATCTTGAATTCATATTTAGATGAGATGAATTTAAGTCTTTAAACCCAATAAAAAGAAAGGAGAAGATGGGAGAAAACTAAACTCATCTATCATCCCCTCGTCCCTAACTCTTTATCCATCTCTCTCCTCCGCGTGACTGCTACCTACACGTCACCCAGAGTTCGAGGGCCCTTCTTCAAATCACCCAAATTCCTCCTCCTACACAGTGCATTTGCTTCGTTGTAGAATTGCGGCTTGTTGTCCATTAATCCTTGGGTCCTTTGTTATTGTGCTCCTTGTGCCCTCTATCTATCTCACTAGCTAGGGATATTTAAGAGAGAAATCGAAAACGAAGCTCGGTTCTGAGTCCTTGAGCGAAATGTAAGCGTCTCTGTTGTTTTTTTCTTACTTTTTCTGCGATGTCTGATTATTTATGTTGCACTTTAGTGTCGTGGTAGTGATAATACTTCTATTTATCTGTTGCTCGTGTTATGCCCATGAACTTTGGGTTTCATGTGGTTTTCTCTAATGTTTGCTTGTTGAGAAAAAAAAAGTACTAAATTTGAACGAATTTTGATAATCTCTGGATAATAGAAATGTTGAAACATATGTTATTTTGTGGATAGTCTACTGAGGGGATCATGTATATGTAGGTTATTTCAGCCTTATGTTTATGTATATCATGTTTAGTTTGTTTTCAGCCCTATGGTATGATAGGACAATATCTGAGCATATAATGCAAATCCTTTTGAATAGTTTGTAATTCTCTTGTTTTCTTCTAAATATCAAAGATGCGTTGTTTGACGACTCTTTTCATTTGCCTTTCTATGATATCTGCTTATGTTGTTGGGTGTATGAGCTTTATAACTTACATATATTTTTTTTTGGTAATCAACTTGTTGTGACCTATTGGTAGGGTTTCACTTTTTCAAATCCCCAAACTGCAAATGTTCATTTGTCGTAATAGAACGATTTTGCATACCAGATATAATGTAGCTCTTTATATTGGGTATAAAAGTGGATGTTGTTTTGATAGTGTTGTAATGCTACACGAATGATATGCTTCATGTGTTCTATCACTGTGGTGTTTGAAGTCAAGAAGTCATACATAATGTCTCAACTTGCCTGGTGAATCAGTGATGATAGTGAATTAAGGGCCTCAATGTTTGCATAGAGATAAACAGGCTACTGGTGCATGTTTTACACATTCACATGGCTTTGAATAAGGAGAGTGGGTAGAGTGTGTGCGAGTATACGAAGATGGGGGAGAAGATGAGAATTTATAAAACCCTGGCCGATGCAAAATGAAGGGGCCTAGACAAAGATATTTGAAGATATTCCCTGATAGTACCTAAAAAAGCACCGCTGTCTGGCACCGCCATAAGCTGCCTCTGAGTCAAATGAGCTATGAATGTGCTGATAATGGAGTTGAGGGGAAGATGGATAATAATAATAGATTTGTAATTGCAAATTTACAAACGTAAACTAAAATAATTTTTTTCCACTATAAAATCGTGTATACGATTCAAAAAGTTAACTTCGTATGTAAACAAAGCATATTTACGGATGACTAGGGCGAGTAATAGAGCATCAGGAAAACATGTTTTTTAAAAAAAACTTATTTACATATTTCACTCGGGCACATTAGGGAACAAGATAGAGGCATGTTTTAAAGTTAATTTGTTTACATATTTTGTTGGGGCATGGTAGGGAGTATCAAGGAAGCATGTTTTAAATAAAACTTATTTACATATTTCGTTCGGGCAAGTTAGGGAGCAAGAGGGAGACATGTATTAAAGTAAAGGGAAATTCACTTTTTAGTCCTTAGGTTTTGGGCACTTTTTCATTTTAGTCTTTAATTTCAAATTTCAAAATTTTAGTCCTTGAGTTTTCTTTATTTGACGAAATGGTCCCTCCGTCAGTCTGTCGTTCATATGCTTAACGAAGCTCTCTGATATGTCAGTAAATTTGTATCGGTCGACCGCTACATATACCGGTCGACTGCTTCATGTACCAGTTGACCGCTCACTTTCAAAACATATATAGGTCGACCGCTTCAAATTTGCTGACGTGTCAAAGTGTTTCGTTAAGCATATGAACGGCTTGTTTTAAAGTTAACTTGTTTACATATTTTGCTGGGGCATTAGGGAGCATCAAGGAAGCCTTTTATTTAAAAAGAAAAAACTTATTTACATAATTCGCTCGGGCACGTTAAAGAGCAAGATGGAGGCATGTTTTAAAATAAAACTTATTTGCCTATTATATTTCGCTGGACACTATTTCACTGGGGCACGTTAGGTAGCATCAAGGAAAACTATTTTTTTTTAAAAAAAACTTATTTACATATTTAGCTCGGGCACGTTAAAGAGCAAGATGGAGGCATGTTTTAAAAAAAATTCAAAAATAATAATAACAATCTTACACGAGCTAGCACTAGCACAAGCACACAATGGAAGCCAGGCCCTAACGGTCGTTAGTGGAATTTGACAGCCGACGTTAACTTTGTTTCACGTCAGGACCCAGAGACCAATCTTGAACCGCATTGGGACTTGTTTCTGAACAGTGAAATGAAACCAAATCTCAAACCGAAACTGAAACCCAAACCCAGCCCCGTTTCCAAACATGGCCCATAAATTCCTAGTACATATATAGTTTAAACAAGAAATCTAGAAAATAATTAAAGGCATATATGTTTGGGAACGGGTCTGGGTTTGGGATTCAATTTTGGATTGAGATTCAGTTTCATTTTACTATTCGGATACCAAGCCCACGTGTAGTTCGACTCGTAATTTGGGTCCTGTATTGAAATAAAGTTAACGTCCCCTCGTCAATTCCACTAGTTACCGAGGTGAACTTGTCTACCTGGCCTTTTAAGTTGTGACTTCCGTTGTGCTCTTGCACTCGTTCGCGCAAGTTTGCAAATATTTTTTTCATTAGCTTCCACTTCCCTTAGGCACTCCAACTCACGCAAGCTAACAAGGATTATTTTTTGTGAATATTTTTGTTAACGTTCGCTGCTTGCATGCTCTCCAAGTCGGGAAAGCATTTTTTTTTGTTAACTTTCGCTTCCCTTATGCTCTCTAAATTGTTACCTTCTGCTCTCTAACTTGTCAATTTGCTTGTCTCTTTGGCATTTTACTTTTGAGGTAAAATATAAATTTCTTGCGGACTGGGCTGACCACTTATGGGCGCATGTTAATTTTTCATATAGACTGGGCCGACCACAAATTAAACAGGTACACTTATGGGCGCATGTTAAGATTAGCATCCACAAATGCTTCTTTGTTGCGTTCAGTTACACAAGTGTGCTTGTTTGCCAAATTCGGTTTGCCTGAACCAAAAAAACAAACGAGGGTATAGTAAATATGGCCCTTGGGCTGAGAAGGACATACAACCCAAGTTGTCCATCAAGACATTCATCCTACAATTTAAACAGGTCAACGAAATATAAAACAAGCCAAATACATATTACCTAATACCATGCATCTTACAAATTAAACAAGCTAAAAAAATTTTAAACAAGTCAAATACGCCTTAGAAATTAAATAGCTAGAAACCAAGTATGATGTGTCTTACAAATTAAAAAAGCCAACAAAATATTACACAAGTCAAGTACGCCTTACACATTAAATAACTAGATACGATGCATATGTCACACGTACAACGTCATTTCGCAAGTAGCATGCCCAACAATATGAGTATCATTGCCAACAAAATGACTATACATGATCTAGCTTCCTCGCGTTCGCTGTTTTTGGGCCTACTATCCATGACCTCATTTCCTCTGATCACATGAAGAATTGAACGAACTGAGTGGTAGTCTTCCACTCAAATAAATCCTCTTGGGTGATCCTGCAACAATCACTAAGAACTCAATACCCTTTCAATAAAGGGGGTATTTTTGTCATCTTAAAATGTTTAGGATTGAGAAAAGTCATACCTGACCAGTTGGGCAACGATTAAAGTATCGTACATAATTTTCTTCGTTCTAGCAACACGTATTTGCATTGGGCCACAACCACAACAACACAAAGGATCCCTTTCTATCTAGGAAAACCAATTTACAGATATGAGAAATTATGTTTAATACATACTGCATGCCCTCCCTTTAAGTCTTTTCAAAACAACCAAGTAATCATACATGATAAGCAAATCCAAAGAGTTTATACAGTTTTATCAAGACATGTACCCAACGAGGACAGAGTTTATACTTCAAAGGTAACCATATATGACAAGCAAACCCAAAAAGATAATACAGGTGACATTGTTTTCAATAAGATGAGAGGAATATAGTATTTCCATTTCAGGTGAATTTGTCATTTATCGCGTACCATTTTAAACTTTAAACTCCCAATCAATGCTATTGCGCCCACATCATATCGGCCATTGCATCCTGATTGGAAGACATCGAATGTGCCCCATCTTCGGAGAAGCAAAACTGGGTCATTTCATGGACGAACTACCCTTCTCCATCCACTATCATATCCTCCCCAGAATCACTTCGGAACATGGTTTCTTCTTGTTGGTGATTCCTTACAAAGTTGTGCAAAGTACAACAAGTAGTAACAATGCATGGTTGCTTTGTGAGATTGTAATGGGCATCTCCCTCAACAACAAGAATTGCAGTTTCAAGACCCAAAAACACCTTTTAATTATATTACTCAACGATCAGTGCAAATAGTTGAATAACTCATTTTCCCTCTTAGAGCCCCGACATTACCTCGATATTGATGCAAATGATGACGTTCTCCTTTGAATGGTGGTAGAAATCCCCTTGCTATTGGAAATTTAGCATCCATGACGTAAAAGTTTCCTGCACGAGAATATAATGTCAACCTTAATTTTTTAATTTTGGAGTGACCTCATTCATCGCTCCTAATTGATATGTGCTACAGAAAAACAATTACATGCTACGAAAAACAAATTATAAACTAGTTAAACAACGTAGTTCACATTTGCACGTGTATGAAGGCAATGCATCATGTTTAATTATGCAATAATGATAACTTAAATAATTATATAAATGTCGAACCCCAACAATTTTCAGCCTCAGTAATGGTGCACGTCTATACATAAATTATTCCAAGAACTCACATTTTTCAAATGGCTTCATATCCCATATGAGAGTCTGGATAATGAATTCAATTATCAGCAAGTACGAAGTTTTTTCAGCGAAAATATATGTTTTTCGTAGCTACCTAGTTATGGAAAAGGGAATTTATTTTCTGGTCTTTTGATAACACCAGAATGGGTCATCCATGTCGTATGACCTTTGTAAACTCACCTAAATATATTTCAGACATCTGCTAAAAGAATTTAACAAAGAACGGTGAGTCCAAATGACTCAGTAAAGCCAGCAGTTAGTACGAAAAAATAGCAGATATTTTAAAAGATATTGAAGAAATTCATTCCACAATATAATCCCAATCAAAGAAGAAGAAAGTAAATGAAAGACTCATTTTTCTCAAAAATGATCTTTTCTTTTTTCCATCACCACTCCTCAGACTGAATCACTGGGCCAGAGTGATGGGTTACAAGTAAGCTCCATGTTTTGCGGTATTACTCCCAAAGTAGAATACGGTATCCTCAAAGAGGATCTTTCCGCATATGACGGAGAGGGCAGAATGTCACAACAATTGAATGCATCTTCTTGCACAGTACTGTCACGTTTTCACAGTATGCGTTAACTATGCATGTCTCATGTCAACGCCCATACATATCATTCATGATATGCAACACCTTAACCACATTTGAACATCAAATATTCCTTTCCAACATACAGGTTAAGTGTGCATGTCTCATATCAACGCCCATACATCCCATTTATGATATGCAACACCTTAACTCGTTTCCATCATCGCAATATTATAAAACATTTCTCAAAGGAAAGTGTTGCGATGACAAAAACAACACTTTGATTTCTCAGTTAAAAACCGGCTTAATCACCACGTAGAAAATACCAATTTTGACAATAAAAGTATTGAAATCAGAAGGAAAGAAATATATTCAAGCTTTGAAAAACACATTTTGGAAGAAATTTTGAAAATAAACGGATCAAAGTTGAAAAACAACTTGAAAACTAATTGAACTTTGAAAATGATTCTTTTTCGAAAGGACGAGCTTCTTCTTTGTCAAGAACACGAAGAGCATCAAGAACATGAAAAACGATAGGAAGAATAGAAAGAACGCAACAACATCAAGAGTTGCTAGAATAAGAAATACAAGAGATTCACATAAATCATCTTGAAAACTTTTAAATCAAATCAAGGATAACCAACTAAACTTTACAGCGAGTTCGATCTTCACTAATCTTCACTAACCAATTTTTCCTTCTTGCTTCTACTAAAACTTCCCTCTTAATCTCAAAGCTAACTCACAAGTTTAGGATGAGATGGTGTAAGTTTAAATGGTGTAAGAAATAAGTGTCAGGCTAGCTTCGATGATTCAAAATGCTACTTCATCCACACGTTGACACTTAGCACAACTATGGCCAAAATGCTCATATAGCCTTTGTGAGTCACCCCTTAGTTCCACCGGTTGTCGACACCTTGAGCTACTTTGGTCCTAGCCTTTTGTGTCGTGCTTCTTTCATTGATTTGTTGTGCTTCTAGCCTTTTGTGTCGTGCTTCTAGCCTTTGATTTGTCGTGCTTCCTAGGTGTCATCTCTATCTACAATTTCAACTCTATCCACAAGCCATCTCTATCCACAATTCATCTCTATCCACGATTCATCTCTATCCACAATTCATCTTTATCCATAATTCATCTATATCCATAATTCATCTATATCCATAATTCATCTCTATCCACATTTCATCTCTATCTATAATTCATCTCTATCCATAATTCAATGGCTAAGTCTCGCTAATCTGTTCAAAATTCCAGCGATGTTCATTAATCAACCTACTCGCTTCCAAAAAAAGTAAAAAGTCTCTAAATTTGAACCATAACCTCATGGATGATCCCCCAACATATTAAAAGAATAAAAATCATGTGGTTCGGTTTTTGAGAAAAAACGTCCTACTTGCTAAAAGAAATTAAATTGATCTAAATACGAGCTCCTCAACATTCTGAACAATAACCTAGTTGCACGTGAACTCCAAATCTCACTTAATCACGTACAAATCAAGGTTTCGAACTTAGCATCTCGAGTACTAAATACTCTCTCTTAGTCACTAAATATCCCCTAATCTCACTACTAATCACAAACAAGAAAGCATAAACAATATGATGTGATGTTTGAAAGCTCGGGGTATGACACCCTGTTGGAATCGTGAGATCGGCGAAACGGACATGATCATTGAAATCAGAGCAGCCCAAGCGTTCTGCCTCCTTCAGATCCACGCACACAGCTTTGAGAGAGAGAAATTTTAGAGAGATAAACTCTAGTTCAAAATGAAAACTCTTTCGTGTATGAAAACTCTTCTCTTCTCAAATGATTTCTGAGCTATTTATAATGGCTGGCTCAGAACTCAATTGTGCTATAGCGTTGGATCTTTAGGGATCTCAAATCTCGGTCATAGGATCATCATGAAAAACTCTTTTTCATTAACCCCTTATATTCTGTATTCCGAATTTATGGGCTTCTACAAATTGTGATCATGTCTATTAACATATCACAACTGACCCCCGAGATAATGAGACTGTTTTTTTTTGTGAAATCCCTTTTGCTAACAATTATATGTTTATTTATCATTTCACCATACTATATTCCACATGAGCTAATAGGATCAGAATAATATCACCGATTAAGTCCTTAGCTTATATAATTTTTAATTCTCAGTCTGTACCTAGTTGGACTTGCAAAACTTTTCGAAAACCTTTTCGCAAATATTTACTTAATATATTATATATAAATAAAACTCGTGAAAACACTTTTCACAAAATCTCGCTGCAGCGTTTTTATATGAGTCAAACAATATACAGACATAATGAATATACTGTCTCATCAAGAGACTCGTGGATTCCATATTAAGCAATTATACAAATTCACTTATTATGCACAAGGCCCAACCTTATATGGAATATTTGATCTGCGAAGATCATCACTAAATGATTCAGTCAAAGCACAAGCACACAACAAACAAACCTGCATAACTCTCTCAGGTCTAAGGACAATATAAGCTAATTGTGCTGAATACCATTCTCTACATCAGTGATCATTTCCAAAAAATATTCATTTTTGATCCGGTTCAGTGCATGTACTCTTACATTCAACCCACTTGTCTGCTTAAGGTCATCACCTCAATGACGGAGTCCATCATTCTATCTTATAGAGGCACAACGAGTGTAGACCTATTTGTACATTAACATGTACATCGGTCTAGAACAAAGTGAGTCAACAAGGATCCGAAAAGTCATACTCCTTGCCTCCGATTCATTAATTATTGACCTGACTTTTCTACAATGTTGCTCAACAATATGACATCTAATGTCATTATAAATATGACATCTTATGTCATTGCAAATATACAAGTGATTAATCAATAATAATAATTATCTCATAATTATGCAAAATGATTGGTTTTGAGGGCATACATCTAACACACCCTACCATCAATTACCACGTACGTGCTCCTCAAGCTACTGTTGCACTTGACCGGATGTCTCTTCGTCTGGGGTTGTCAATGCCTCCTGTTCCAATCTAGTTGAATGTGTTGGTACGGTCTAGTTGGCACCAGTTGGCCCGTAGCATCTTCCGCTTGATCTGTAAAGAGTTTTTGGGTACCATGAACCCGTTTGTAACGTGCAATTTCTGGTTACACTATGCTCAAACTTTGATGTACGAGGTGTCAACACTCTTGGTTTACGATGACCCATCTTGCCACTAAGAGGAGTTGCTAGAGTTGAGTCGGCTAGGATAATGTATTCAAGCTGAGTTGATGAATTGATAGACACAAGGGTTGTGTATCGGGGATTAGTGAGGGAATTGAGAGACGCATGGCTGATGTAATCAAGATTGAAAACGAGAATTTACAGACACAGGGCTCACAAGCACAAGGCTTATGTAATTAGAATGGAAACGAGAATTGACAGAAAGTTTGCATGAAACTTTCAGGAAGGCCATAATTGAATGTTACTTGTTTTTTACATTAAAAAGTGAGTGTCAACTAACTGCCTCCTTATATGTGCAAGTTAAAAGAGCACCTATATGAGCAATCTAAAGGAGCATCGATAATGGTGGTTAGGCAGATGAAGTTCTGTAGATTGAGTCATTATCGTGATTGGAGTGTGACCTCAAACGTACAATCAAAATATATCAAGTCAAGTCAATCTCAGGACTCTGCCTCTGACCGAACTATTCACATACAGTTGTATTGCTTTTAGTTAGTATCAAACTTGTCCTCGTCATTGCAAATCACAGAGTTACGACTCTTGGATCCTATAACTTGTTCGTTCATTCTTATCTGCTATGTATTTAGTCGATTTAGTTGTAGAGCTCATATGTAATAAGTATGTACAACGTTATTTGATCAAAGTAATTTAATAAATACTTACAAAATAAATTTAATACAATATCATTCATACACAATGCAAAATATAGCAACAATATCACTCATAATCAAAGCACAACTGTTCCAGTTAACAGACGCATAAAATTACATAAATATAATCAACGACAAAACGGTTCAAGTGAAGGAGGATGAATTGCAGATTGCCCTTCATCATTTTGTTGATGCTATAGTGATACAAAATGACATCCTCGCGGACTGGATTTGCACAAAAAAAAAATCTGATCAATGGTTGTGTTGGGGAGTCTGCAGGTAACTTTTTATCTGATCATTGGCTCTCTAAGAGAGGTTGTGCGTGAGGGGGAGCATAAGCTATTCCTGAAGGCATGCAAAGCACTTAGATGTGAGTATGAGCAGAAGTTGTTCCTCTTAATGAATGAGGAGGAAAGGAGGATGGGGTTCGAGGAAATCAGCTCTATGTGGTATACTCTAGTTGTTATGGAAGGTAGTTGGTATCAAGGGTCCTACGGTTGAACTGCTCTAGTTATTATTGTGCATGAGCTAATGCGTATTGTTAAATTTGGACTTATGTTTATTTTGTGTAATATGACAACTAAATCTACTATAAAAGTTATATTGAGGGTCTGCATCTACTTGCATGATTATTTGTTACCTCATTTTGGTAGCTCTTTTTTGTTCGCTAGTTGTTTTGAATTTTGGACAAATCAAGAGATTGTATAGTTCGCAGCAGACCTTGCTGCGAATGTGACTATATTAGTGTAGGAAACAACATCCTTGCATATTTTTTCAAGATTGGCCATGGCATTATCAATAAATCAAACACATGTAGACTAGGGTTATTTGGTGGAACATCTTTCTCTACTTTGTTTGATGGAGTGGAATCAATGAGCACTGATGCATCACAACCCTACAAAGTAGTAAGGCATATGACATTAGTTTCTCTTATTTAATAGCTCAAAGTAAATTTATTGGCATCCTCTCTCCTATTAGCTTACACGTATTCATTTTTTCCAGAAGCTAATAAGTTGAAAGTGTTGACTTTTGTGTACAATCGAGATTTTGATGATTTCAATAAATAGATTAAGTTTAAAATGGACATCTTCAAACATATTTGATGAAAGAGCCAAAGTTTTGAAGAAAGAAGAATAAGAAGATGCAAAGAGCTCAAAAGTGAAGATTCAAGACCTTAGGGTATAAACCTAGTAACTCTTTATTCACTTTTGACAAGGATTTGAATCACGCACTTGCATATCTTTCAAAACATGCATAAACCGTTTTAAGTTTTGTTTAAAAAATTAAAATGTTTTTAATGGTTTCAAAACACCCCAATCAAACTCCCAAACATTTCATATACTTATGAGAAGTAAGTCCTTAAAATTGGGTGTTTAAAAGTGGTCAAAAACTTTGTTTTTAAAAGAACCGGACTGTGCTTAAGTTGAAGCGGTCAACCGGTTGGTTTTTAAAATATAGTCATTGAGCTTCTGACAATATGACTGTTGGAGTAATGGTAACTTGAAGCGGTCGACCGGTTCATGTAGCGGTCGATCGGTTCATGTAGCGGTCGACCGACTCGTTTTAACAGACGACTCCCAACGGCTATAAACAGCTTGTTTTCTTATGTGGCCTATAAATATACTATCATAATGTCTAAAATCAATAATCAACGATCACATATCATTTAGATCACTTGAGAAATAATCTAAACCTTCATATTCCATATTTCTCATATCATTCACACAAAACACACTTTCATATCCTTGCCTTTTTTGTGAATCAAGAGATAGAGCTATCCACTTTCATATCCACTCTTTGAGAGAATTTGTTCTTGTAATCTTCTAATCAAGAAAGATGTTTCCTTTAGTGAGGTTGTTCACTAAAGAAGAAGCTTAGAGAGGGTATATCTCAAGCTTGGTAAGGTTGCGAGTGATGAGCTAGAAAAACCACTTGGATGAGTTTGAGTGTTGAGCCCGGGAAAACACTTGTACGGTTCTCTAGCACCCGGAAGCTAGAGTGTAAGCTATTTGAAGAATAGTGGAAACACCTCAAGGCTCAGTGAAGGAGCTTGAGGGGTAGATTTAGGCGGGTTTGCCGAACTACCTAAAAATCACGTGTTTGCTTCTCTATCCATACTCTTTACTTTTAGCACATATTTATTCTTATTGCATATTATATATTTTTGCTAAATTAGTAGTTTTTTGCAAACACGTCTTTGGGGGTCAATGACGAAAAGTTAAGAAAACCAATTCACTCCCCTCTTGGGTTGCCTTAATCCTAGGACTCATAGAAGACATATGACATTATACAAAAGATTATATATAGGGAAAAACCCAATACATCCATTGTCGAGTGAGAAAGTAAAAGGCTGGAAAGTGATAATAGCTTGAAGTAAAAAAAGGACAATGGGGGTTCGTTTTGATGGGTATGTTTGCACTCTCATATATGTTGTTGTGTTCTTTGATAGGCCAACAAATTGCTTGGCTTACGTGGGTAACGAACTTAAAATATGCAAATAAATCAACTTCATTTGTCTTTCAGTGCAACAAAATCCAAAGGTAGTTGTAAGACATGAATCTTTTCTAATATTCTATGGGTGAGAAAGGGAAGAGATTAGAGTGGCAGAAACACCAAGCTAAATTGATTCGGATGTGAAGAATCATCTCAAAACTTTAATAAATTATTCTGAGCCATGAGCATTCTATTGCCAATACAATTGACGTGCATTGTGGAATATCTCCCAAAAATCACTTGGGTTGTGAGTGTTGAGCTCGAGAAAGCACTTGTAGGGTTCTCTAGCACCCGGAAGCTAGAGTATACACTATTTGGAAGATAGTGGAAAAACCTCACGGTTCGGTAAAGGAGCTTGAGGGGTTGATGTAGGTAGGTTTCCCGAACCACCTAAAAATCTCGTGTTCTCTATCCCTACTCTTTACATTTAGTATTTATTCCTTATTGCATCAATATACTTGTGCTAAATTAGTTTTTACTTTGCAAACACGTTTTTGGGGGTTAGAAGTGAAAAAGTATAGAAACTCAATTCACCCACCTATTGGGTTGCCTTAATCCTTTGAATTACAGAAATAGACCAAGTTCAGTCAGATTAAACCATTTTAAACAACATTAAAGGCATCTTTATTTTTCAAAAGTATTAAAAAA